>OY101451.1:94951041-97351041 GCA_956483635.1 Panzeria rudis
ATCCTTTTTGTCAAAAACTGAATTTTATCTGTATTTATGATTAGAATGCACTTAAAATTTTAAATATATTATTTTACATTATGCAAATTAAAATTTTAGAGTTAAGATGTGATTAATTTTTGTTAGTTCAATTTTATTGAAGATACAAAAAATAAAAACAACCGCAAAGAGAAAAAAAAGATCAGCTGAGGTACCAGAATTAATTTATCAAGACTGGGATCAGCAGATGCAAGATCCCTGCAGAAAACTTTTTTTTTAATTTAGGGATCTATTTAGGACCTTATTTTGTAAAACGCAACGATTAGCGTTGATAAATTTTGTATGGAAAAAAAATTAATATACAAAAACAAAATACATCGAATACATCCACGCTTAGTCAACGTTCATACGATGCAAGTCCTATTGATCAGCTTCTTACTTTTTCTTCTTTGAACTTTCTTTGGCGTTCAGACGCTGAAAGTCTTGTGGCTTATTTGTTTCTTTCTTTTGCATGAATGTGAACACAATGTGAATGAATGTGTGCGTTCTTACATTACGAATGAGAGAGAAAAACGAACTTCATGAGTACATGAGCTTGTGTACCCTTTTCTTTTCTCTTGCCTCTCTCCCCAACAAAATAAGAAGTTGATCAATAAGGCTTGGATCGTCTGAATGTTGACTTAACATTGCGTTAAGTTTTTATTACTCGTTAATTTTATTTACTCGTTAATTAAATTAATTAAAATTAAATTTTATTTACTCGTTAATTAAATACAATAGTCTATTCTTTGTTTCTGGTTCTCTTTTTACAAAAACTTTTAAGTAAGAAAGACCTTAAATATTAATTATAATAAAAAAAAAGTAGAAGCAGCTGAGGTATCATTTACTTGTGCTCTTCTGGTACCATAAACATAATTTAATTAATTTATTGGGTCAATATATAAATATATACATAATATAATGACATATTTTATGAAAGAAGCATTCTAATCCTTTTTTGGGATAGCTTTGTGCAAAAAGGGAAAACAAAGTAAAGTAAAAATTATATAATATGTAATAATCTTAAACACCTTAAAAACACAAACTGTATTAAATTCAACTTGTTAACCAAACATAATTACAAAATGTCATTAAAATTTACAACAAAAAAACCCACTCAAACTACTTTACATACACTTAAATACACCACTAAATTAACACACACAGCAGGCGGCTTACATACTTTGCAATATTTACAGCAGAGCTTTTATTCCAAAAAATAATATAAAAAAAATTAAGAATATAACCACACACCGTATGGTGGTGGGTGGTCCCTTGCTACAGTGTGTGTTTCAGATATGTGTACATTTTTGCACTTTCCCGTGTTGTTTGTTTTTAAGGTTGTCCTGAGCATAAAATGTTCTTTTAAGAATCCTTAGAATTAAAAACACACTCTCGTGCACACAAACACAGTCACATTTAAAGTTTAACATATGTTGTTATATTATCCTGGCGGTTATGCCATCACTGTCGTCATAGCGCAACGCTCATCATTGCCAATGGTTTCATTTTGACCACATGCTACATTAATGTCCTTTTTGGATAAGATTTCTTTATGTGTGTTTGTGTGTGTCCTTTGTAGCCAACGAGGAGACAGTATCCTTGGTAGGAATTTCACTAAAGCCGGTGCTATAGGTCTTTCCTTGTGGTCACGTGACGTTGATAAGAAAATTTCGCTTACACACACGCACAAAGCAACACCGCACTTATACTCAGACATACCCAATTGGCCACATCTTTAAGACAGCTTCAATAACAGGTGTACGACAATGTTAAATCCTCGGCGACACATGTTGGAGAGCCGGAACGAATCATCAACGACGTTTTCCAACGAATGTCGCGAGAGTCTTGCACGACTAAATGAGCGACAATAACGCTCAGCTTGTCGTTCACTTAATGCTAGTGTGAATATGTGGGCGAAGATAAAAAGTAAGACAAAGTTGGATCGCAGACAACATGTAAGACATTGTAACGACCATCTTGTCCTAAACAATTTTACGGAAAACCTAAAAGGAGACCCCGTCACTCATATTGTCTTTAGCATGGTTGGATTGGGGACAAAATGTAAGATATTTCCGCTCATATTTTCCTCAACAATTTTACTGAAGATAAAATGTAATATATCCTTTATATTGTCCTCAACAAGATTGATTTAAAAACAAAATGTAAGACATTGTCACTCAGTTGGTCTTTAGCAAAGTTGCATTGAGAACAAAATGTAAGACATTGAGGATCATCTTGTCCTTAGCAATTTTATTGAAGACAAAACGTAAGAATCTGTCGCTCAAATTGTTTTTAGCAAAGTCGGATTGGGAACAATATGTAAGACATTGTAGCTCATCCTGTCATCAACAATTTTACTGAAAACAAAAATTAAAACATTGTCGGTCATATTTTCCTCAACAGAGATGGATTGATGTCAAAATGTAAGACATTGTCGAACATCTTATACACAACAATTTTACTAAAAACAAAACCTAAGACACTGCCGGTCATATTGTCCTCAACAAAGTTTCATTGAGGACAAAATGTAAGACATTGTCGCTCATCTTGTCCTCAACAAATTTACAGAAGGTAGCGTATAAACTAAAGACAGAACGTAAGACACTATCGCTCATATTGTTCTCAACAAAGTTGGATTAGGGACAGAATGTAAGAAATTGTAGGTAATTTTGTGATCAACAATTTTATTTTGAAGATAACACGTCAGACACTGTCGCTTATAATGTCCTCAACAAAGGCGGATTGATGGCAACATGTAAGGCATGTTGTTCATCTTGTCCTCAAAATATTTACAGAAGATAGCACGTAAAATACTATCGCTCATGTTATTCTCAACAAAGTTGGATCGAAGACAAAATGTTAGGCATTGTCGCCTATCTTGTCTTCAACAATTGTACTGAAGATAAAACGTAAGACACTGTCGTTCATAATGTCCTCAACAAAGGTGGATTGATAAGAAAATGTAAAACGTTGTCGCTCATCTTATACTAAACTATTTTATTGAAAACAAAACGCAACACACTGTCGCTCATATTGTCCTAACCAGAGTTGGATTGATGACAAAATGTAAGAGATTGTCGCTCATCTTGTCATCAAAAATATTTAATAGAAGCCTAAATCCAAGCATTAGTTGATCAGATTGTGGTGACAGACGATTTCCTTTAAATTCTCAATTAGAAAACCTATTCGACAGAGAACAAGTTTTTTTAAAAGAATCAGACCAACTGGTTGCATAAGGTGTTGTAAAGCATACACACACAAATTCTTTTAAAAAGTGAAACATACAGCCATGTCACAGAACACCATTCCGATCGGAAGTGGTTTCAAATCCGTAATTTGCTTCTTTAGAAAACGAAAAACGAAAATTTTCTTCGTAATCAAACCACTTTTAAATTTCAAAGTGGAATTGGAAAACACTTTTCCACTGATTTCATTTGCAGTAAATACTTTAAAAAACTGCATACTTTTAGGAGCGTCAATTAAATATTTGGTCATGAGCTTTCCATGTTAATAAAAAGCTTAATGTGAGCTTTGCATCTAAATACAAGAGTAAACAAACGCCTCAAGGTATAAAAACTTTATCATTTTAAAAACGAAATACAAAATAAACGGAATCTAAAGCAGCAAAAATGTACTTTTTCGGCATGAGAACTACGGAATCAAAACCAATCCGAACGGAATCTGTGACATGGCTGATAATTCAGTTATTTTGAAGTGATCAAACTGGGACTTGTTCAGAATTTAAGAAAAATTTCCATTTTTGAAAGAACATTTTTAGATGGATTTGATTTCGAATCCTTGAGAATCCATCGGCGACTGAATACTTTTTTTCCAATGCTATTATGATGAAAACATCCAGGAAAAGTATATGAGACTACTTACTGTGTTGTTTATAAGAATAGACAATTTTATTATGTCTGGCATATTTAAATGAAAGCTTCTGATAGGATGTTTTTACCTTCATACATTCGTCCTCACTACTATTAACATTATCATAAGTGTTAATTATGTGAGAAATTTTTTTTCAAAGGAATGCAGATGTTAATTAGTCGTCTACATGTAATATGGGCAACAAAGAGGAAACAAAAACTATACAATAAACAGCAAGACCAAAGAAAAACAATGGATTATGAGGATTTTAAGTGGAGTTAATGAAAAAAGGCATTTTTTTTTGAGGGCTGGCAGAGTTTTTGCATAAAAGGACAAAGTTTTTCTTTAAAAGAAATTAATTTTAATTTCCCTTTTAGACAGTTTCCCTTTTTCCGCCATTTTTTTCTTCTTTTGTATCATTGTATTAGTTATTTGTTGTATACGGTCTTTGATAGTTGAGGCTTAAGGCTTCAGGCTTTATAGCATTAAATTACAAAAAAAAATTTAACAAATCTGTGAAATTTAATCAGTAATTTCCTAATTTAATACCATAAAAATTCAAATATAAAAATGTATCGTAATTAAGTGGCCTAAGCGGTATAGAGCTCTGATGAGTAGACCGCTACGTCTCGAAACATGTAAGTTCAACGCTCCGCGCAGCCAAGTTTTTCTTTATCTACATGCTTTACATTTTCCTGTAAATAAAAATATAATTTAATTCAAAACTTAAATTAAAACCGAACCCAAGCCAAAATTATTAAATTTCTTGTGATAAAAATTGTATCTTAAAATGTTAAGCTCTAATCCTGAATTTCAACTTTGTAGTAGATCAAATCTTTACGATTTAGAACTAGGCAAATGTTTAGTTTCTATTTACTCTGCACTATTTTCTTTATCAAACTATTCTTTACTCATTTAATGTTTCACAAGTATTAAATACATAATCATTTATTTCCTTACCACTTCCTGCCAGTATCCTGTTTATCCTGCCAGTATCGTGTATTTCTCATTAGATTGGTTTGTTTTAAAATCCACTTAATATGACCATTTAGTAACTGATTATTTCTCCTAAACAATATTAAGCCTATTGAAAACTATCAACCACACGTAGCACGGATTTGTATATTATTTTTTACCACTAAATAAAAAAACACAAGGATATACATAAGAAATAAAACTAGTCTGTATTAATACGAAAAATGAAGAGGGCTTAAAAGAGCAGCAACGGAATGAACAAACCTCATAGAACAACAACAAAATGAAAAGTTTGACAAATTATGAAAAAAAAAAATTTTTTGAAGAAAAAAAAATTAATAAAGTAATGCAGAAGTAACTAAGGAGAGAGTCCTTTAAATTCTTCATCCATATCATGAGACGAAATGCATTTAGATGAAATTTTCCAGTGAAAAAACTATACTTAAAAAATAAAATAAGGACAGCCACTGTATTGCAAATACATATATAAATACATACACACATACACACATACATACATATCTATGTATCTGTAGGTAGAGTTAAGCTACTCCCAGTCACATTTTGGAAATTTTACAGGAGACCGCAAAAACGTGCAGAAAATCACAAATGCCTCTATCTCTGTAGTATTAACAATTTGACTTACCCCGAATTTCTTATATATGTAACTCTAATATTAATTTTTTATGCCGAAGATATCCTTAATAAAATTATGTCATACAATAATACCGTTACTTATTAAAAAGGACTTGGTGTTATTTTCGTCTCAGCTGGTTTTGACTAGCACTACGACCCTTGAAACAAAGGACTTACTGGAATTTACCCACCGATAGAGAAAAAAAATCTGTTTCCAACAGTATAAAAAAAAAATCAGTAAAGGGCGACTTTGACCCGCACACGAAAGGTTCCGAGCAAATACCATATACACATATTATGTGAATCATTTGCAAAGTAAAATCTGTTCTCTAGGGTTGCGTACACTAAAAGTGTAAAGGACCCCTATGGTTTTCGATACGCTGTCAGTCTGTCTGTCTGTCACAGGCTCTTACCTCGGGAACCGTAAGAGCTAAGGACCGGAAATTTTTACAGAACATGTAAAACTTTGGCCGCTACAACAACAAATATATGACTGTTAAAATTTAAAGGGTATTCTAAAGCGAGCAACGAAAAATGTTAATTTACTAATGTCCTATACAGACACTTATATATAGACAGTTAAAATTTTCAAAGTTAGTGTTAATTGGTGTAGTCTGTACACCAATTAACACAGATATTTAGAACAATACAAATTAAAGGGTGCTTTATCAGTTAATGTATTTTTGACTATGTAATTTAGACAATTTACTGTATCTTGGAAACCGCAAGAGGTAAAATCTTGAAGTTTTAAAAAACGATAAAAGTAAAAAATTCTAAAATTAAAAAATGTCAAAACGAAAAATGGTCAAAATGAAAAAAGCACTTAAAGAAAAAAACACCAAAATTTAAAAAAAAATCGCTAAAATGCAAAAAGTCACCAAAACTTAAAAGATCGCCAAAAAAAATCGCCAAAACGAAAAAAAGTGTCAACACAAAAAAAAATCGCTAAAGCTAAAAAATCACCAAAATTCGAAAAAGCGTCAAAACTGAAAAAAGCGCCAAAACTAAAAGAAGTCGCTAGGACTAAAATTATCGTCAAAAAGCGTAAAAAACGTTAAAACAAAAAATACGCTAAAACAAAAAAATCGCAAAAACTAAAAAAATCGACAAAAAAGCTAAAAAATTGCAAAAAAGGAAAAATCGTAAAAAAAAACAAAAAAAGCACAAAAAACAAATCGCAAAATCAAAAAAAAAACGCTAAATTAACAAAAAAAAACTTAAAATATAAAAAAAACCATTAAAAGAAAAAGCAAAATGAAAAATTGCCAAAATGAAAAAAATGGGAAAAAACGAAATGGGATATGTGTATGTATGTGTATTCGTACGGAACCCTTCGTGTGCGGGATAAAGTCGCACTTTACTTAATTTATTCGTGTTGGTGTATATTTTTTATTTTGGTGCTTTCTTGTTTACAGAACTTTTTTAAATTTAAGAATACTTTTTTTTATTTTAAATTTTTTAGTTTTAGCGTTGGTTTTTTTGCGATTTTTTTAATCTTGGGGATTTTTTTTTTAGTTTTGGCGATTGTTTTGGCTTTGGTGTTTTTTCTCGTTTCAGTGTTTTTTTTTCATTTTGGCGATTTTTTGTTTATGGCGATTTTTTTTCGTTGTGGCCTTTTAGAGTTTTTTTGCTTTGACGAATATTTACGTTTTTTATTTTTTTTACGATTTTTTCGTTTTAATGCTTTCTTCTTCGTTTAACGTTTTTTTTCAATTTAAGGATTTTATGGTGTATTTTATTTTGAACTTTTTTTAGTTTTAGCGTTGTTTTTCGTTTTGGCGATATTTTTTAGCTTTGGCGATTTTTTTTTCTTTTTGTTTTTTTTTTTAGTTTTGTTTTTGTTTTTTTTTTGTTTTTTTGCAATTTTTCGTTTTGGCTATTTTTTAATTTTTGTTTTGGTTTTTATTTTCTTTTTGCCAACTTTTTTCGTTTTTTGTCGATTATCTAATTTTTGCGATATTTTTCGTTTTGGTGCTTTTTCGTTTCAGCGCTTTTTTTTATTTTGGAAATTTGGCGCTGCTGATAATTATGTGGCTGAGGAGATAGAGGTGTGCAATGCCATTAATGCTAGTAGCAGTGCTGTAGGAGGAATAAGCGGCAACCGCCAAAAGTGGCTGCTAGTGTCGGTGTGATTAATGATGGTAGTGACTCCATAATATTGTTGAAAAGGGTCACTGGTTCACAGATGGAGGTGTTGTTAGCTGATGGAGGAGATATAGTGCAGGTTCGTTCGGTGACTAGGTGGAGTATGAGCTTTTCTTGGTGAAGCTGATAGCTGAGAATGAGCGTTGGAGGGGAAGGTTGGAGACGGGCAGTACATCAACAACATTGATTACGGCTTCTGCGGCTAATGTTGCTGTCATTAGGGCGCAAAATGCTGATCCAGTGATCCCTGCAAATGCCACAGGTTTCTTGTCCCAACCTGGTTGAGATGTGGTCGGTGGTGATTAACTGGAAGGGTAGTACTACTATATCTGAGGAGGTGTATGAGTACCCCGCCCGTAAGACATGTCATGATAAGTACATGATAGCACATGATAATATCATGGTGATATCATGTCCTATCATGTACATAGCATGTCATTTCTTACGACATCATGTGATGTCATGTGATTTCATGTCATGTCATGTCATGTCATGAAAAAACTTACCTAATCAAGCAACCATAATTTGTTTATCACAACTATATTACGCTGCAGAAAACATATTATAACTATAAAAACCATGCTATAACGTCCTATATCACAGACAAAAAAGCTGACTTCTTCTACCTTCCTACCAAAAATGTTTGTCCGCCAAATAGAAAAAAAAATAAAATGTAACAAAGATAAATAAATAATATATTTAAGTCCCAAATGGTTATAAGACAATAATAAACAAAAAAACTTCTTTTGGAAAAAAAGGCACCATCTTCATCCCAGACAGACAATCATGTCAGAAAACTGTGTAAGAAAGGTTGTCTGTATTTCAATTTAATGGAGTAAGAGTCCATATTTTAACCAAAATTTTCATGTTTGTGCTATACAAGGCTTTTAACTTTCACCCCAATGCAGAATTACTTGCACTGTTTTTTTTTGTTTGTTACTTTTATATACACAATTATTCAATTTATTAATAAAGAGTGTCGGTATCATGTACTCACGCCTTTTGGCTTCGTCCTTAAAAAGTGCTTTTGATTATATGCTTTGTTATTTTTCGGCCAACCCTTATGTACATGCTTGTACATGTTCTTTACTTTTTTGTTGAGAGTTTTTATAAATGTCCTTTCTTGTTGCCTTTAGTAGCAGAAGCAGTAGTTTGTCTCTTGGTTTTTAATAAAAAATGTCAATGTTGTCATTTTGTTGTTGGTTTTTCTTTCGTATTTGTTTGTTGTTGTTGTTATTACATTTTTTTATCCCTAAAGGATGTTGTTATCCTTTTTATTTTGTACGGCTTGCTTTTCCCCTTTTCTGCAGTTTTTTTTTAGTATTTAAGTAAAAGAGTGTATTTGTATGTTTGTGAGTTAATGCTACTTTCTTGTTGTTGTTTTTGTTTTTCTTTTTGCTGTAGCTATTTTTGTTGTTCTTATGATCCTGTGTTTTGTCAAGTTAAGTGTTGACATATAAAATAAGTATTTATGCTTTTGTTATAAAATAATGACCCTCATCATCACCATGAAAGGTTTTGTTATTGTAGTTGTTCCTATTGTTGCTTTAACTATTATTATTATTACTGTATGTCCTTATGTTCCTGTAATGTAGCAGACAAGTGTAATAAGGATTCTTATTTCTCTTGTTTTTTTTTGCCGGCCATTATAACATATTGTATGGAACATTTATTAAATTCTTATATGCCAAAAGAAGTTCATTCAACTTTTGTCTAGAGTAAGAAATTATTCTAAAACACGAAATGTGAAAAAGTCTGTGTAGAAGAAGATTTAAGATTGTTTTTAATCGCCAAAATGATTGATTCAAGCACATGTCTGCTCAACTGTTTATCTCTCATCAGAATGTTCTGATGTTTCATAATAAAATAAAAGTTTAAAAGAAGAGTTATGATCAACAGAGAAAGAAATTTTACACAAGAATTACATTGGCACACAAAAAACAAAAAAAGTGGAATGTACATTTGACCCGACCCACATATCAACATCTATTTTGACTCGCTGAATTTGAATATGTGCTTGGTTTGGCTCGTATAACCAAAAATTTCGAATAAATTGCGAAAAACTGCCGGTTTTCGAGAATTTTAGCGGTTTTTCATAATTTACTCGAAATTTTGACGCTGTACAAGCGAGCTAAAAGGACCTTAGATTCAACGCGTCAAAATATATGTTGATTGTGGATCTGGTCAAATATATAGCGCACTGTTGCATTAATTCTCATTCATTTTTTATATTCTTTAGATAAACATTCAGACATGAACATATTTAAAAGAAGTGAAATTTCGTAAATGTTTAAAACATGGACAAAGATCTTGTTTGATAGATTACAACAAATCCAGTAAATATTTTTGTTTGATTAAGTAAACTATTTTGTTTAATATTTGTTAGTATTTTTAGACCAATTGTTTTATAAATTCAGACAAAAATATTGTTTGATATTTTTCAGAAAATCCAGTAAATCTTTTTGCTTGATTTAGTAAATTGTTTTGTTTACAATTTGTAAATATTTTTAGACAAATTATTTTATAGATTTAAACAATTTGTTCATTAAAAAAAACACGTTTTTTTCAATGCAATTGTTGAGATATTTTTCTCTATATTTACAAATTTGTTTGGAGGTCCGTTCCTAGACTATTTTACTATTTCATTGAAATCCTTTGCAGAAAACGAAATTTAGTTTTTCTGTGTAGGAAATCTTGTAAGTCTTACGTTTTAGGTATAAGATGTGCTTAGAACTTTTATGTAAAATAGCACGAAAAACATGTTGTTGGAACCTTTTAACCCTGTAACTCTTCGATCTATGGGTGTTTTTGTACGTTTTTTTAAAAAAAGGGGCAAAAAAACTCCGCTTCAGCGGTGACGATATAGGTGGCTAAAATTTTCTACAAAAATATTCGCCATAAAACTCTACTATGGGTCTTCGCATACATAATTTAAAGGTATTTTGGCGCTTTAACCTATCTAACTTCTGAATGACTTTCGTGCCCAGTATGAAACTTAAAACGAATCATCTATACACTATAAGCTTTTTGTGGTAAAAATTTAAAAAAAAAATTACAGCTGGGAAAGTTTGTGAACTTTTAGCTTAAATTATTTAAATACATTTTTTCCCAAAAAACAAAAAAATTGTTTTTCTAAAATCGAAATATATATTTAAAAAGCTGATTTAATGATCTAAAGACCTAATAATTTTTCTTTTATTAATTTGTAGCTTTTTAAAACTAAATAATAACACTTGAAGTAGGACGTGCCTGCCCTTTAGTACAAATTTCAAAATCCTATGCAATCTCGTTAAGGAAAACAACAAAAAAATACTTTTTTTTCTGAACTGATGGTATGTATAGATATAATATAGTCAGAATCTATAAAAATCGGAGACAAAACATTTTTACCATGTCCGCTTCACAAATAATGCCCCATATGTTATTTTGTTTGGTATTTTTCTAACGTTATATTACACAAGTTTTTGTTTTCCAAAATTAAAAATACGAAAAACAATTCTCTTTTGTTTTGATTTGATTTCACTGCTGCGCTATTCTACAGCTTTTAATAGGAAACTTTTGCCTTTAAGTGAAAATGCGCAAACAAAGATCCCATATCCTTGCATGCAAGCAATTTAGACTTTATTTAACAATCTATGTATGTATGCACTTTGTTACTACTTTTGTACATTCAGGATTCGATGTGCGTAACTATGAGTTTATAAAAGTTTGTGTAATGTGATATCTAGTCGAAAGTGAAAATTGTTTTAGAAACATCATTTTGTACACAAACTCGAAAATGTAACTTTAGTTGCACTAAGCTGGCCAGTTTCTTTATCCCATGTTCATTTTTATATCTTTGTATGTGTGATTCTTTGTTGTTTGTTTCTTTGTTTGTTTGTTTGTTTGTATTGACATTTAGATCCGAAAAATCGTATTAAAAACCAAAATAATCATCATACAATATACAACGCGTGTTGGGTATTGAATGTCCTCAGAGAGAGAGGGAAAGGAAGAACAAAAAAAAAACAGGGAATTAATTTAGTGCAGTACGGAGAGCAACATATCAATAACAATAAAATCTAACATTACAAACTGAAATGCATAATGTGTGTCCTGTGTGTGTAAAAGTCCTGCTTGCAATTCCCTACTGTTTAATGTTTTTTTTATTGTTGTTTTTGTTACCTTGTATCCTGTGGTTAAGTTAATGTTATAATGGAACTGTATGTGTGTGTATGTGTGTGTGTTTATTTCTCTCACTTTAATTCACTTCATTTTCGGTACGTATTTGTAATCTTCAAAAATTCATTTGATTTGTAATTCTGTTTTTGTTCAATTGTTAAGGTGGCAATTTCGTCGTAGCTCTTTGTTAAATATCATAATGAAACATTTTATATGAATTCTAGCTTCCTATATACTACCGGTTTAAACAATTAGCACAACATAAATAATTCAGTTGGTAAAAAGTAAATAGAATAAAAAAAGTAATGGCCAAATACATCATTGCAATTGTTTGACAGACAAGGGAAAACAATTTACCCATTAAGTGTATTCTTTTATCACGAACAGAAAATTTCTCTTCTGTTCCGGATGATACACAAATTAAGTAATAAATATATTCAAAGAAATCTGGATAAAAGTAAGAAATCTGGCTAAAAGCAAAAAAAGCTTGTTAAGAAAATTTCTACATTTTAATATAACACTATGCAACAAGAAAAATAACAAATACAAAAAAAAATTATTTTAAATACTTTCAATGAATGCCATTCATTGATCAAGATGCATTATGGTTTTGGAAAAATTCATTGACTCAATGTATGCATACGTTATTTCAATGAAAATATTCATTCTTTGTTGCTACTTTTTAACATAATTAATAAATCAGCTCATTGATTTAACGTACTAGAACATTAGTTCAAAATAAATAAACAATTCGTTGAAACAATGAACTTCTTAATTAAATTTATGTACCTTTTTGGTTCACTCAAGATAGACCTGATGAAGATGTTTAGTTGGGGTCGCTTCTAGATTTTATTATGGCTATATCTAATCTTTCCACTACGTACACTGAAAGACTTTTGTTCATAAACTCTGTGAATTTCGGCATTAATCCAATAAAAAAACTTCATTAAGGCTCAACCAACGTCGCATTTCGTTAGATTAATGAAACAAATTTCGTTAAAACTATTTAATGAAATTTTTTTTAAATATATGAAATAATTTCATTTATCCAATGTAATAATTTCGCTAAGCTATTGAACATATTTCCTTATTGCATCGTTTTAATGAAATTGTTTTATTGTGTTAATGAAATTATTTCATTTTCATGAAATTATTTCATTATTTTAATGAAATTCTGTCGATATTTTAATGATATTATGTCATTATTGTAATGAAATTATTTCATTGTTTTAATGAAATTATTCTATTACTTGGTGGCCTCATTGGCTTATCTCATTTTTTTGACTATTTTAACTCATTAGCAATTTCATAATACAAATATGTACGAGAGACGCCAATCAATGCTCATCGGAAAAATTTGTAATGTTGGTGATCGCTCACAGTATCGAACTCAGACTCTTGATTCTCATCATGTGCTTTATACGTACCATCTTAACTGTCACAACAACGCGTATGAGTGCATAATAGTAAGAAATAGTATAACAAATAAATAAATTTTAAACTATTTGTGTTGTACCCTTTTGGCTGCCAACTGTTGAAATAAATAAGGTTATGTTTTTCAAAAAAAGAAAATAGACATGTTATTTATTTGATCGGTCTTTCATAAATTCAATGAAATTTTTCATCAAAACAATGAAATACATTTGATTGACATTACGACATTCAAGGAGATAAAATTTTTAATTTTTTTTTTTATTTTTATATATAATAATTTCAAAAATTTTAAGAATCGATTTAAATATTTTGTCAAAACTTAAAGAAGTTTCCTCAATAAAATGCCAAAATGTTTTTGTGATAAGTCCAATGAAATTTTTTGGAAAAAGAAAATACACATGTATCTTATTTATTTGATCGGTCTTTCATAAACTCGATGAAATTTTTCATCAAAACAATGAAATACATTTCACGGAAACTGTGGCATTCAAGGACAAAAAATTTTAATATTTTTTTAATTTTTTATAGTATATACTTCAAGAACTTTAAGTATCGATTACAATAGTTTGTCAAAACTTGAAGCGGTTTCCATAATAAGACAAATTATTGTTATAATAAATCCCATGAAATCCATGAATCCAAGGAAATTATTTCACAGTATTATTTAAATTTCATCAGAATTGTGAAATATTTCATTAGAATTGTGAAATATTTATTTAGAATTGTGAAATATTTATTTAGAATTGTGAAAAAAACCTATAAAAATTGCTTTGCATCAAACTGATTAGAAAAATTTTTGTTTTGTCGTCTTAAAAAAAGACAAAAAACTCCCCTTCAGCGGCAATATAATGGCCAAATTGTTCTACAACAATGTTCCTCTTAGTGTTTTACATGCATGAGTAATGTGTGTGTATGTATTAGTAGCAATTTTATATGCTTATAGCTCCCAAAAAAACTGAGCCAATTCTAACAAAATATTAATTGTACACATATATGAATAAATATGTTTAAATGGTGTAAGTTTTGTCAAAATCGGCTGTATAATGTGGCCGTAAACTCCTGCACAAGGAATCGTTTACCTAATAATTATATAGGCTATATCAGACAAAATAACCACCTTCCTCTCTATTTTAGATTTCTTTTCCATATATCTGTGGCAATAAGGAATAAGTGCTTAACTCAAGATAGGCAAATTTTAAGTTAGTATTCTCCATATTCAAAAGTAGCTCTTGGCAAATTTTCATTTATTTCGTAAAATTTTTCAGGAAGTTATAGCGTAATGACTTGCTGCTTATATTTCTCCAACTCATAATCTCATATGGAATAATTGCTTAATTAAGCTTATAATATATTAAATTTCAAATTGAATATCTTTATTATAGTAGAAAGAGCCATATATTCCTAACTTAAAAGAATCGAAGTGGGTGTACTTTTCACACATTAAGTGTAATAGGAATAAATTTCTCAAAATCCTCCAGAACGTTTAAAAGTGCTCTCCTACAAAACTATGAAATATGATTTAAGCACTTTTTCCTTATTGCCACAGATATTAATTTCTCTTGTTTTTATTTAATATCCAAAAATTCATTAATAACAAATTATTAAAAATCTGTTTGATAAAAGCTTTCCGGGTTCTTGGTAGAAATTATTAAAAATCAATTTATCTCAGTGGCTTAACTTTTGAGACCTTGAAAACTTTTCAAGCACAATGAAAATTCAATTTAATAAAACAAATGTAAGATATCCATATGAAAGCGAAAACTGGCTATTCAACAATAAAAAGTCATTAATCATTGCAGTACAACTCCAAATATCCATCCATCTTGCCATCCTTGTGTGTGTATACAGAGAGAGAGAGAGAGAGAGAGAGCTACAAGAAGTATTAAAACATATATGATGAAAATTTCAATGAAATCAAGTCAGTGAAAAAATGAATCGAATTGAAACAGAAAGTGTGGTATGGTTTGAGGCAGGGGCGTATGTAGAAAGAGGGCAAAATGTATTGGCCGCCGTAAAACTATTGAAATATCTATTATTTCTATTACGTTTTAAATTTTATATATTTTTAAGTTGGACCCCCTACCCACCGAAGAGGATTACGTTGGTTGGTTACGCACCTGTTTTTAAGGCAACAATAAAATTCCAGCAACTAGTATGTGGGTTTTTCATACAAAATTTTTTAATTTTTTTTTTTTTTTGCTCAATAGCAAAATATGACATACAATGAAGACTAAATTCGACAGATGAAAATGAAAAGAACAAAAAAAAAGATATCCAGTTTTTAAGCAAAATTAATGGAAAATAATTTAATAACAGAAAAAGTCGGAGGTGATGAGTTTTTGAGTTTGAAATATATAAAAAAAAGTTTAAAAAAAGGCAACAGGTCTAGTGGATAAAATGTCAAAGAATATTTGATGCAGAGCCCGGAACATGATTGATGGCTTAAATTACAACACAACAGCTTAAATTGCTGCTGTTTTTAATAAGAGCAAACAAACAACTCATCTAGAAAATTTCTATGGAAAACACTGTGGGTCTTAAGTTGATTTCTTTATAAATTTTCTAGATTTTAAAAACGAAAAAGTGTATACATATTTTAAAGTGAAAATTGTTTGCCGACATGACCGACATACGAAAAAATCGGAGACTGTAGCACACAATCTGCCCAGTTGTTTAAAATCTTTTTACACATTTAGCAAAATATTCAACAGTTTTCTGATATATTATCGGATTAATAGCAGACTTATCCCCACATTATTGCAAGGAAATTTATTTTCCTTTAGGACATCTAACGAAATCAGTTGCCCATTTTCTGGCCTACGTATTACGCGGCACTTCTGTACATTTTCTGATTTTATTTTTCATAATAATTCTCATTTATCTCTTAAGAGTTTGAGCATGAATGTTTCTAATTTTAGCACCGACTTTTCTCCGACATTAATATGGGAGGACCTAGGTTAGGTTAGGTTGAACAGGCTGCCGGTTTCTAACAACCGGCCCACTTGGGTCCTTTGGTCCCTTTGTGATATAGGGAAGTTCAGAGAGGTGTCCCTCCTATCCCAGAGGTTGGGTCGGTGTTAAACCAACCCGAGTATCTTATGAATGAATTTATTCCCCTAACGTCGCATTCCCCCAGGTCTGCTAGTTCGGGTAGTGACGGATTTCCCAAGTATGACGCCCTATTTCTATATAGTGCTGGACATCGACAGAGGAGGTGTTTGACAGTTTGTCCCTCCTCCTCATTCTGACAACTTCTACAGACATCGTTAAAAGGAAGATTTAATCTTCTGGCATGGACACCAATAAGACAGTGTCCTGCTATGACCGCTACGAGTATACACAGCTGTTGACGAGGGCGCCCTAGAATGGTTGCAGATCTTGCGAAGTTATACTGGGGCCAGATGGATCTGGAAACCTCACAAGTGATTTCATATGTCCATCTGGTTTGCGCTTCTCTAAATAGTTAGTGCTGAATTTGTATTTTACAGCTTTTTAGTGGGACACCTACTAACCACTCGATGTCATTTTCATGTAGGCGGGCACCGGCCTTGGCTAGACCGTCCGCGATAATGTTATTGGGCACCCCCGCGTGGCCCGGTACCCAGAAGAGCCCTAGGTTCGCATGTCTCGCCATCTCATTCAGAGATGCCCGGCATTCTTTAACCAATTCCGATGTTGTGTAAACACCAGATAGAGCATGTAGTGCCGCCCTACTGTCGGTACAAATCCGGATGTCCTGATCGAATATCCTGTAGTACCTTAACCAGTTGGCTGCCCTTTTGATTGCCGATATTTCAGCCTGAGTGATGCTACATTGGTTTGGTAGCCTAAAGTTTGTCCTACGTTGCATTTGTGGGATGTAGAAACACCCGCCCACTCCGATGCCCGACTTTGATCCATCGGTGTAGATCTCGAGCACACGGGAGGACCTAAAAAGTATTTAAAAAAATCGGAAAATTTTCTGATATTTTGTCAGCCATTTTTCCGACATTGTTCAGATATATTGAAAATTCCTTTAGAATTTTTCTAGAAAATTCTTTAGAATTCGTCCACAATTCTCTCATACATATCGCTAAAGTTTTTAGAATTTTCTCATGCAAAAAAGGGTCCGCTTTCTTATCAACCATTGATATGACTTCGGATACAAATTCGCATGTTTGTGTACACTTTCTGCCCGACTTCGGATCGTAATCGACCAAAAATATTTGCTGGGATCTTTAAAAAGTTCGGCCAAAAAGTATGCTACAGTTTGTTTTTTGCTAGACATAACACCATCTAGACTCTAGATTCTAGATAGTGTTGCCAGAAAAGTTATCTGTAAGAATGTCAATAAAAAAAATAAATCGATTTATTTCAATTTGCCCATAGTATATTTAAATATTATTGTACATATAATACATATTATATCCGGGCTTTAAATCGTTTTTTCCGCAATACGATTGTCGTTTTTTTTTCAAAGTGTGGATTTTTCAAATGTCAAATAGTCCGATTTTTATTAAATGGTTGAGGAGTTTATGGAGTTTGTTTTAAATCTAATAACACTGTACAACAGTCTGAAAATCCCGTTGGGGGTTCATGACGTTCTTTTCTGTTTTCGAGGTCGCAGAATCCGAATCTGAAGTTATTTTTTTCGGGTCACGTCAGGTTTCTGTGCTACAGAGAGGGCAAGTCCTAACCCACCACTGTCGGATAAGGCCAATATACTTGACCAACCTATTTGCTTATTCAAGAGGAACATTTTTTCCTTTGGGACCTATCCCTCAGACCCTTCTTAGGGATGCTCTCATACAAAATTTATGTTTTTAGTGTAAGTTTTCTAAATAGAAGTATAATAGAAATATAAAAAATATTCTATTTAACTAAACAAATTTTTTTCTTTTTATAAATTGACAAAAAAAATCATAAAATTTGTACTTAGGAGGGTCCGTGGTATGGGTTCCTAAGGAAAAAATTTTCCTATCGAAAAAATAATGGTAGGTTAGGACTTGTCCCCTCTGTTGCACAAAAACCTGACGTGACCCGAAAAAAATAACTTCAGATTCGGATTCAGCGACCTTGAAAACATAAAAAACCGTCATGAAACCATACGGGAATTTAAATTTTTTGAAAATTGTTGTACAGTGTAATTGAAAATTTACACTCTTAGTTTTGTCCTTTTGTCCGATTCATTTGAAATTTGGTAAGCGCCTTCAATATTGATGACAGTTCAATGTTGTGATTAGAAAACTCGGCTTAGCCACACCCATAAAAACTAATATTTAGTTTTAGCCCCTTCCTGTCAACCGATTGATCTGAGATTTAGTAAATACCTTTATTTTTTTATGACCATACAATTTTGTAATTAGAAAAGTGGGCTGAGCCACGGCCATAATGACCGAAATGAAAAGCTTAAAAAAGTTGAGCATGATAAGAAAGCCATAGTGAAGCTCCGAACCTTTGTTTCCAAAAATATTCACGAGATGGCGACTCATCTGTTAATTGGTACAAAGTAATAAGATCTTCGCTCGTTGGCTGTTGCTCCCTTCGCTGGCAATGTCGTCTAGGTCGAAAAGAACTCTGATGAGAAGACTGTGGTGGTCTAGAAACATCTGATGTCAGTTTAAACTTCTTCTGTACAGCCCAATTTTTCTTTGATTGTTCAATATTTACATGCTTTAGTATTTCTTTCTAAAATAAAAACAATTTAATCGAAAGATTAAATGGAAAACGAGCTTAAGCGAAACTAATTAAATAACAAATAAAATAAGCTTTATTTCATGAAAATCGATGGATTGATGTTATTCATAGTAAAGTGAAGTCACCTAATTTTTGCGAAAATTGCAAATACATATGCGACGAAAAAGCAGCATTACAACTAAACTTAATAAATTTTAACATTTTCTAACTGATTTTTTTTTCAATTTATTATATAAGATCTCATCCACTTAATAATTTTGAATGTGTGAATGTGTTTATATAAAATATATAGAAATTTATTTATCGCTAAGAAATCAATTTGAAGCCTAGTTGACAATTATCCTTATAGTAGCTACCCTCTGGGCTCATTAAAATATCAATTACATTTTAGGAATTTTTGTTTATAACTACAATAGTTGTTTGTTTCATTTTCACTTTATGCTCTAAATATTTTGACACATTTATTTCAAATTTTCAACAATACAAATCATTACAATGTCACACAATAACTAAAATATTTGTATGTCTTTCTTTGCTGGCATAAGATATCCTAAGGATTCCTTTAATGTTGACAAAAAAAAACAAAACAAAACCAATACCACGTAAAATGTGTTGACATTGGGGGGTTTCATTCATTAAGGGTTTTCCTACTTCCAGCTGTCATTTAACTAAAATTGAACTAATCAATATTGTTATTATAGTCTATAGTCAAAATAAAAGAAGAAAAAAAAAATTATGAACAAAACAAGAAATAAAATTAATATGAGAAAGTGAATGACAAGTAGAGTCTCCATATGTTGTGATATCAACGAATGTCTATTGTTTTCTACAGGCTTAAACAAGGAAGAAAGAAAATTATTATTTTAAAAGTCCCGGAAGTTTATAATCAAAAGACTTATTTTGAATAAAATATAATTTCTTCCTTTTCTTCGTAAGGGATGGCCTTTATTTTCATCACATGTGGTGTGAGGGCTGCCGAGGGATGAGATATTTGATGGCACTATAACAAGTTTTTTTTTATAAGGATGTATTTAATAATAAAATTGAATACACGCGTGGCTTTCAATAAAACCATTATAGGATTTTCCTTTTATTTTTGTTAGCTATATTCTATAAGAAAATGATCTCATATCATTTTCTTTTCTAAGAAAAGACATTAATGTAGATTTAAGAGAGCCTTAAGAGAGGGTATAAGGATAATTGTAATTGTATTAAATGTATGGCATCATTTTATAATTAAATTAACAGCTTTGTAAAAGTTTTTGTTTCTTTTAAGTGTTATTTAGCAGAATAGTTTGCAAAGAAAGCAGCATTGCGCTGCACAGTGGCTCCAATTTGCAGAAAAATAGTGATAAATCTGTATCAATATCAAATTCACATTGTTTCAACTTGAAATAACTTCGACTCAACATGATTCTTCGTATTGTTAAAATATCAAATTCAAGTTGTCTCAACTCGAAATAACTTTGATTCAACATGATTCTTCGTATTATTTCATAATCAACTTAATTTTGATTCAACTGTACTGGAATATTATATCAACATGAAATATAGTTATTTCAAAAGGAAAAATGTTCTTTCAAGATTATTGCAAATCATGTTGAATTAACATAAAACAGCTTTGCAGTAAAATCTCTACCGAACAATGTTAAATTAACCTGGTTCTCGACAATTTTACATTGAAGTTTTTTGGTGTGAAAATTAAATTTGAAAAAAAAATTCTGCTTATGGAAAATCGTCTTAACTGGACATTACGCTTTAAATAAAATTGTCCAAAACAAGAGAATTAAAAAAAAACACTATTGAAAGAAATTGAGAAAGCAATTGTATGTGCATATATTGAAAACAAGCAATAAAATGGAATGTTTATTTTTTTATTACTATCAAATAGAAATGTAATGACAATAGAAACACATACACACCCATACGCACATGCATTGACACATAGTAAATGTATTATGCACTTAAACAAAAACAGAAACGTGTATCTTAACACTAGACGTGCCGCCATCCCATTTTGGTCCCGATAGTTTAATTAATCATCTCTAACTTTTCTATGAATAGGTCTTCTTTTAAAAAAAATTTTTTTTTTTAATTTGGAATTTTTCAAGAGGCCGCTGCACCGATTTCATCATAACTTGGAAAGGTTATTACAAAGACACTAAAAAACTTGGAATGACAGTCGATATTTACAATTCTATGGATAAGTTTTTTTGTTAATATTTTTCTAAAATTTGGGATTTTTCAAGAGGCTGCTACACCGGTTTCATCACAACTTGGGAAGGTGTAATCCAACATTTTAATTTGTGTATGTGCATATGAGTGTTGTATGAAAATCTTAATTTTTATGAATTGAGTATTCTCACTTAATTGTGAATAAAACCAAAACTTGTGTGTCGATTTTAATGAAATATGGCTTGTTTTGTTTGGAACATATTGACCTATATATGCACATGTGGAAAGAATAAAGAAATTTTTATTTGATTTTAATTTTTTATGAATTTTTTAAAAATAAAATTTTATATAAAGAACTTTTTTTTCCCAAGTTCCACGATATCTTCAAAACTACTAAGCAGATTAAAAAACAAAGTTGGTACAGCTTAAAGATATTACTGTTGTGAAATTTCCAATGTTTTATTTAACTAAATATAACAATTATATTCTCCAATTATATTTACATATGTCTTTTTTTGGCATAACGGTATATCTCGAAAATAAAAATAAATTTTAAAAACTGATTTCAGATTCAGATTCAGCGCAAATACTTGTATTATTTAATCATATTTTTGCTATGATTTAATAATATTTTTGGAAAATAGTCTAAAATTCGACTTCACATAAAATTTGAAAAAAAAAATTCAAATAAAATTATGACAATATGTCAAATAATAAATTTCTAAATAGTTTTCTTATAGATAGAAAAATAACGATCAACAATATATTAATAAAAATATGCTTTTTGCTTATTAAACAATTACGAATTTTAGTTTTAATTTTAGGAATATTGTGGTAGGTCATATTTCCGCAAAAAAATATTTGAAATTATGAATTCAGTAATAGAATACCAATTTTAGTTCTTTCTATGTATCGTCATATCGACAGTAAACTATCGCCGATACCGATACATCGGCAAACCTGAGGTATCGCCAACATATCGGTATTGGTTACCTCCATAATTTTAACATTAATTCAATCTAAAAACTATTACCTTTAAAATTATGTATATAACGTTTACTAAGCTCAGCGGTTTAATTGATGCCACAAAATATATCATTTGACCCCAATGTGCATTTTAATGCAATACCGAGACTGATTTTCTATTTTTTGCAAATACCCATAGCAAAATTAAGTTTGCCTTTGGAATACTTAATTGGGGAAAAAGAGACGAAAGTTAACTGGCAACACCGATTCGTGGTGAGAGCGGAGAGAGTATATAAGTAATACAATCGTAAAATTTAATAGTATACGTTGCCTTTCCCTGCTATACAACTTATTGCCTCTACTTTACACCAGAGGGGCTTGCAACACTGCTCTACAAAAATAAACGCGCAATTGCAGAGTTGTAAGTCCCAGTTTACACTATGCAAGTGTTATTGATCAGCTTCTTATTCAGCTGTGAGAAAAGCAGAGAAATGTGTATTCATTTCTCTGTCTTTCTCACAGCTGAATAAGAAGCTGATTAATAAGACTTGCATCGTCTAAACGTCGACTAAATGAATTAAGCTTTCTATCTCTCTCCCACTTCACCACCTATGCTCTCTACACTATCCCTTTCCTAAAAAAGGTAACCCATCAATTAAGTAACTGGTAAGCATTAATTGTCTGATGTGTTATTTCTCTTTATAAATTACAATAAAAATATATGTTTAATTGTAATTTTTGTAACATATAATAATAAAAGTTGTAATAAAGACAGAGGGACAGTTTTTGCACTTTCGGCGCTTCTAGTGTTAATGTTATAATTTGCAAAGAAAAACAATGCAACAATAATATAAAACAGGGGCGTTTGTATGCATTTCTCAATGTTCAGGGCAAAGAAAATGTATTAATTAAATATATTGTCTTTGCTTGCAGCAGTAAAAATTTTCCCAACATAACAACTCTTGGTATTTTTCAATCCCCAAAAAAAAAACAAAAAAAAATACTGAGCATCGATAGTTTTTGCCACTGACAGAGTCACACGCAGAACGAAAAATGTCCTGTTTCGGTTGTAACACAAATTTTTTTATTTATATTTTTTTTTTTATATATTTAAACAATTTCTTATATGATAACATGTACGTTTGAAGCGTAACAATATCAATTTATTAACTGACACAAACACAACAATAAATAAGAACATTCACAAGAGCACAAACATAAAAATATATTGAACACGAATACGAATTTTTAACGAGCACAGAACAATTGAAAATGTACTGCAGTATTCTTCTTTTATTTTCTGAATGTGCGTGTGTGCATCTGTGTGTGTTGAGTTTTTATACATCATCTGATGTGGCATCATAGGAGACTACTACCAGTAACAAAAAAACAAAAAAAAACTCCAAGCTGCATCATCACTATTAGTACACTGCAAATAATCCATGCAACATTTTACGAAAAAAAACTTTCGTAGTTACTTTTTTCATACTATATACGAAACTTTCGTACATTCCACGAAAAAAGTTTTACTCTAGATTTTTATTATTTTACGAAAGTAACGAAAACCATTCGTATATACTTTTTTCGTAGAATGTACGAAACTTTCTTACATATTACGAATTAGGTGGAGTCCAGAATTTTATTATTTGACGAAATTAGCGAAAACTTGTCGCAGTTATTTCTTTTTGTAAAATATACGAAACTTTCGTACATATTACGGAATATATTTTCACACCAGAATTTTATAGTTTTACGAAAGTAACGAAAACATTTACTAATACGTTTTTTCGTAAAATATACTAAGATTTCGTACATATTACAAAATCAATTATGGACTATATAAGTTGATCTTAAAATTATTGGATCATATAAAATTGGGCGCTAAGTGACCCGTATACATATAAGTTGTAGACAGCGTTACCGTTGACAATTTTCAAAAAGGGGCACAAAAATGGGATTTCTGAGAAAAAACTGTAATAAGAAAAATTTTAAAAAAGTTGTTTAATTTTTTCGTAAAACACAAAAACTATTTAGTAATATTCTCTAAATATTACCTTAAACTATGGAAATATTTCGCAAAATGTAAAACTTTTTTCTCTTTTCTACAAAACTCTTTCGTATTACATAAAAAATTATTTCTTAAAACACAAAAGATACTTCGTAAAATAAACACAAAAATTTCGTTCATTTCGTACATTTTACGAAACAATTTCGTGGTGCGAAATTACAAAATATTTCGTAAAATATACGAACGATTTCGTTCACATGTTGCATGGTTTTTTTTCAGTGTATCATAAATTGTGGAGTAACAACTCAATTGCAATTGTTGCCACGAACCACTGTCCGCCAGAATAAAAACGATTTTAGGATAGTAGTTTTTTGAAGCGTTACATAATAATGAGTGGTACTTTTTCGGAGAAGTCTTAAAACTGCTCTATGTCACTAATCGAGGGAGCACTATACGGTTATTTCCACAGGAAAGTCCACAGTGTGTCACGTGCGACACCAAGAAATTAAGCTTGCATTTCGGAACCATGTAGGTCAATTTCCCCTAAACGTTTACTTAAGAGCTACTTTGCCCTACACAAATATGTAAAGGAAAAAGAATTTACTTGAAAAACAAACCCATTTGCTTGATGTCGCACGTGACAAAAGTGGACTTTTATGAGGAAATTCCCATATGCAATCGTTAAAACGCGATAATTTGTCGATTTACTACAAACTCTTGTTTTGCAAATGACATGGTCCATGACTTCATTGCATAGGACCATGTTGTAAATAGCCCATTTTAACTAAAATGGACCACGTAGTCTAATATTATCTGCAGGGTAGTTATCAACTAAAATTTTAAATATTTATAACTTCAGTCGCAGTGTACTTTTTTGCATACTAGTTAGCCAAGCTTTTGGGTGGCTGAGTATATTTTCAAATATATTTAAATTAAAATTGGTATATTATTAAAAATAGCGTAAGTTTTTCAAACTGGAAGAGATTTTCTAAGAAAAGACGTGGTTACTTTTAAGTCCTGTTGGCAACCTCTTAGTTGTAATGGCATTGCTTTCTCTTTTGACTTGTGTTATCGACAACGGCTGCAATTGTAATTGAGCTGTAAGAACTGCAGTTTGCAGATATGTATTTAAGTAAAACGAAAATGTACAGCAACCTGCAACTGAATAAAATTGTTAATAAAAATAGTTTTTATTCACAGCCACACATACATACGGAATGAGCATACGAAAACAAAACATTATACACACATTGATATGAAAAGACTAGTATACGAGCTTGAACAGACGTACACATCGTACAAACACTTGTTATCCTGGCTGTAGAATGCAGTTTGTGCAAAAAACTATCTAATGTACAAGTGTTTGTGAAAAAGATATTCGATGTGTGTGAAAGAACGTGTGTGAGAATCAGATAAAAATTATCAACTTAACTGACAAAAAGCTCGAGTGCTTAAGAAAACACTCGAGAAATTTGTTACAGTAAAGGGCTCCAACAAAACAGAATTGGTGCATGAGAACTCCTGAATAATTTTAGTTTATCACAGTCTAATTTTCGGAACTCCTTTTCTTATCTAGAGATATACAAATAAATACATGCTAATGCATTTTTATAGAAAACTATTTTTGATTGCTAACAACAAAAACAGTGTAAAATACTTTTGTTTTATCTTTAACTGATATTTTCCCCGGAGTGTGTTTCTTGCTTTCCCTGACAAATCTCTAACACAAAACTGCAATCGATATAGTTGTTAATCTTGGCATGTGGCTGTTTATTCTAGTTGATATTGTTACTATACTATTATTTTTAAGATTTTGTTGTTGTTCCTGTAAATATTATTGCTTGTTCTTGTTATCTCTATCGATTTCTATTTTTATTGTAGTTGCTTTTATTTTTTTCAAAATTGCAATTTTATACACTTTCCAATAAATCCTGTTTGCAATCCTGTTTTTATAGACTTCAATTCTCACACCCGTCAATGTTTCGCTTCCTCCTCCTGCTGTTGTTGTTGTTGTTGTTTTTATTGGAGATTTTACATGCATAAATGTTGTTGTATTGGTTCGTTGTGAATTAATTTTTTTTTGATATCGTTTAAATGAGCGTGTGTTTGTGTGAAACTGCGTGTTTTTCAAGTCATAATTTATTACTTTCTGAATACAAGGATACGAGCCATCATGCGAATAAGTGAATTCATTTTTTTTCTCCCTTTTTAATAATCCTGCCATATTACTAAAGAGCAAAATTATTAGTTTTTGGTGTCCATTTTATTTTTGCCGGTTTGATTTTATTACATTTTTGTGTTAATTTTTTTTTTGAAATTTCTTTTTATCTTTCGACACTTGATGCTGCATAACGAAAGTTATTTATGGGAGATGGAGATAGATCTTTTCGTGCAGCAGTTGTTGGTGAGTGTTAAGATTTAAGTTTTAATTGAATGGAAAGGTTTTTGTTATGTGTATTTTAAGAAAGTTTTTGCTTAAAGAAAACTGTTTTTTTAGCAGAGCAAATAGTTTTGGACACGCAATGTTGTCGTTAAAGGAATCTTTTTTGTACAGGCATCACTCACTGGCAAGAAGGGTTTGAGGATATTAAATCGGTTGTGGACCAAATAAATAGAACTGACAGCTCATATAATTAATATCGACATCTGTCAATAGAACATCATTAGTAAAATCTAAGATATATTTATAAATACCCAGTGAAAAATACTGGAAGTAATTTTTAAGGAACTACTTTTTAGTTGCTTTCAAAATATCAATAAATATGCTATTTCGACATCTCAGAAAATAATTATATACACAAATTTACAAATTCGGGTCAAGTTTTGGAATGGAGCAACTGAAAGTTGTTTCTTATGTAATTTCGGGTGCTGAATTCGAATCTGCCGACGCTCAGTGGTACCAATTGGAAAAAATTTTAATAAATCTGTATCTTTGAAACTTGTGATCCGATTACAGAACGATGTATGTAAAAATTATAGAGAAGGACCCAAGCTTTAAAAATAATAAAACGTAGACCACCCTGTTGAAACACTGGGTTAGCTATAGTGTATCAAAGTTGGCTATCTCGGGCATGATAAACTTTTTTGACCTTTTAATATTTACAAATATTATCCTATTTTAATGAATTTGAACTCTAAAATTAAGAAAATTTCAACGATATACTAAACTGGCATTTTTACGATATTTTTATATAAAAAAAAAATTAAGAAAATGTGAATTTCACATTTTTTGGTCAACGTATGAGACGTATGAGTAATATGATATGTACTATCATATTACTCATACGTCTACAGCTTTGTTGAGAAAAACGTGCACAATTAAGCTCTATTTTTTTGTCAAAATTTAGCAATTTTTCACCCTCATTTCAAAGACTTGATATTGATTTTTTTCACGCTACATGAATTGGGATAACTTAAAAATTTCGTCCGCTTATTATCAAGGAAGTTGTTTAAAATCATAAAATATCTCTTTGAAGATTTTAGCTATGCTATTAACGGAGATATGTACGCAATCAGGAACAAAGTCACTGCCAAAAACAAATATTTTAAAATTCAAAGCCAAATATCTCAAAAAAAATAATAGGGAGATCTTAATGAAATAAAGTAGGCCTGGTCTGAGAAGGTCCGCTAAAAAACAAATGGAGGTAAATTTTTTTATCTGGGTATTTTTAAAGCGACTTCTATACTTTGGATTATCGTGATTTTTTATTTTGAACTTCTTCTTTGCATTCAAAGTAATTTTTTATACATATGAGGGAGGCTAAATTTCGTGTATTTATTAGGAATGAATTGAACATGATGTAGTAGCTGCAACATAAACGACATAATAGCAATATATATGATGCCTCTTGTACGTACATTTCCGTCTTATATACAAATTATTTGCGAAAAAGGAATACGAGAATTTTTGTTATTTCTAAAGAAAAATTTTTTTTTTATTAAACAAAGCGAAAAATCTAAAATTAGAATAGTCCTTCCAAAAGAAACCAATGTAGAGGCTGTCTAGAAGACCTATCCTTAGAAGACAGAAAATAATTAGTTTTGGATCTTAAATTTAGGTCTTGGAAGGCCTGTAAAAAGGCCTGTTTTACCGCTGGGGAATACTGGTAACAAATACGTGCAACAAATACTGCTAGTGACAATTTAAAACGAAGACAACACGCAGGCGCAAAGGCTAAATTCCTTAAAAAGTCTGTGTTGCGCTTTGCTATTTTCACGCTTTTTGGTATTGCCGTTGTTTTTCGGGGAAGTTCTGAGATTTTGGGGAGATTTTTGTCTTAGCTTTTGGGAATGCGGGAACTTCTAAAGTTTTGGGGAGATTTTTTCCATAGTCTTCGGGAATTTGGGGAACTTCTGAGATTATGGGGAGATTTTTGTTCCACTTTTTTTTGGAATCCTTAGACCAAGTTTGCATCTTGGCTAATGGTTGGTTTGCTTGCTTAGTAAAGGTGTCTCAGCTAAATTCTTGGGAAGTGTCGCCTAAGTATCTTCCAGGTGATAGTGATTTTTTGCTGACGAATTGTCTTCTTTTTTCATCCAGGGGTTAAAATTACTATCTTCATTTACTTGGTATCATCAAGGTAAATGAAAATTTTGTTTTTAAATTATAATTTTTATTTTTGGTCGGGGTCAGGGCTATAAAAGATGATGGGCGGTCTGATATAGCGATCGAACAGGGCCGCCGCAGGTGGTCTGCTGATGCCATAAAGAGCGAAAGTAGCAGGCCGAAGACGGCTGGCCCAAGCCGAAGACGACTTCGTTCCAACACGGTGTCCCATGACACCGTGCGTTCTTTTATTTTATTTTAAAAAGTTCCTGAACATTTTAGAGTAAACTAAAATTTTATTAAGTTTCTATAAGCATATAGGTAAATATGTTACAAGTAAAACAAGCCATATTTCATTAAAATCGATCAACAACTTGTATTTACAATTAAGTGAGGAAACTCAATTGTTAAAACTCTCAATTTTCATACCGCAGTAAAATTTTAGTTTGTGTGTGTCTGTATGTGTGCGTTCTATGGAAATCCTAGTCTTTGTCAATTGAGTTTTTTTACTTAATTGTGCATAAAATCAAAAGTTGTGGATCCATTTTAATGAAGTATGGCTTGTTTTCTTTGCAACATATTCATCTATGTGCTTATAAGCTTGTTGAAAAATTACATAAGATTGTAACAGCTTCTCTCGAAAACCAGAGTCAATTTCAAAAAGGTTATTAATATTATTACACTAAAGTTACGCAACAAAAATATATAAGTTCTTTTTGGACTTTTGTAAGCCATTATAAATAAACACCATTAAAAATATCTTTACTATTTGCTTGCAAATGTTGCTATATTTTTCCTTAATTTGGTAGGTGTTTTCATTAGCAACCACCACCATCATTAGCAGATGATGTTATCCCACCCCACCCATTTAAATTTTACACAATTTCGATTGCCGGTCAAAACGAATAAATGCAAAACCATAAAATTGCCATTAATTTGAAAAAAGTTTTCACTTTTCTATTTATTTACTATTTCATTTTAAAATGCTTAAAACAATGTGTTGTCAATTTTGTTTGTGAAATGTTTTCCAAAAAATCGTTAAATAAAATTGCTAAATTGTAACAACAAACCAGAAAAAATAGTAATTAAAAGGGAAGAACGCAAAACACCCTTCATGAGGTCATAAACTATATTCAGGGACAAAAAAGGGAAATAAATATTATTGGAATGTTAAATGAAAATAGTTATTATTTTAAAGGAACATTTAAATGATAAGTAATGAAAACCTGTGAAAGAAATCAAATGAAATTAAACATGGTTAAACAATAAGTTAGTATAATATTTTAAGCAAAATGCCAATTAAGTTTTTTCAAGATTTTACTAAGAATATTTACAGAAAATCAAATTATATAAATCAAAATAACAAGGTTCTAACGGCTGATTTTGGTAGAGGGGAACAAAAAAAAAGAAATAAAAGTGTCACAAGTTCCACGATATCTGTGGAACTACTGTGCCGACTAAAAATTAATATCCGAAAATTGGCAGGAGAAGTTACGAGGATGCAAAAGACTTTCGACCAATCAGCCTTTCCTGATCAAGACGCTGAAAAGATTAATAGACTGTCATATTAAACATCGACTTGTAGGGTCGTCAAGACTCTCGGACAGTCAGCATGCCTACCTTAAGGGACAGCACGTCACGAGGTGGTAAGGTTCATAGAGAGATCCGTTGAATATAAACAGTATACATTGGCTACTTTCCTACACATAGAAGACGCCTTTAATAACGTATCAGTGGCAGCCATCCAACATTATCTCCGGAATGTTGATGTTGAGGAATACATCAGCAACTGGATCATCGTAATGAAGGCAAGAAACATTCAGTGTTCTATTGAATACTTTAGTATTTAATATTCAATAGAACACTGAAGATGGCACATAGCCGAAACCGCTCTGTTTACAATCCAAATTTGACGTGGGATGACGGAAAATCGTTCCAAATTCAAAAAAACCCCGTCGGAAGAAAAACACAACACGCAAGAAACATCACTGAAAAAGAAGGCAACAGCTTAAAGTCCAAATCGGCATACAGAGGAAGACCACAGGCTGGGATGATATCACATCTGCTCTGGCTTCTCGTCGTTAACTCAATTCTTTTCAGATTAGACGCTGCGTGAGTCAAGGTTGTGCTTTGTGAGGACGATATGATACTAATGGCATCAGGAATGTTCACGGAAGTGATAAGCGACATCATGACCAAGGCCTTGGGCACACTCAGCAAATGGCCTACAGGCTGTGGCCCAGGAGTAAATCCAAACAGCAGGGAGCTGGTACTATTTACTACAAATACCAAAGTTCAGAGCTTTAGACTGCCTCGGTTGTATAATCAGGTACTATCCCTATCGGTCAACGCAAAATATCTGGGCAGATAACTCTTTAAACCTAAACTATCATGGAAACTAAATGTGCAATACAGGGTTAAAAGCCACTATTGCATACTACTCATGGCGGAAGATGTTCGGCTCCGAATGGGGCCTAAGCCCTAACATGAGTAAATGTATGCCACATATTGACATACGGATCGGTAGTATGGGAGTCCGCCACAAGTAAGTACTACGTGGTAGACCAATTATACAGAATACAGAGCTTTGCTTGCATCGGAATTACGTGTTGCTTACATACTAATCCTTCAGATGCTCTGAATGCTATACTAAACATAATTGCGATTGATCTTCATGTATTGGCTGCATCCTCGAGCGGTACTGTAAGACTCAACGGCATCTGAGAGGTGGAGATCAACGACTTGTGGCCATGCCTGAATCTTATTTACCGACATTGATTAGATGGTACCCCATCTGTTTTTTGATAGCACTTTCAAAGTCCATATTCCATCCGGACGGGAATGGAAGGAAGGTAACATAGAAAGAGACTGCAACTTCATGGTGTATACTGATGGATCAAGAATGATCTGCGGTGTAGGCTCTGGAGTCTTCTCGAATGACCTTGTAGTAAAACTCTCTTTCCGACCTCCACATGAAGCCAGTGTACTTCAGGCTGAAATATTCGCCCTTATTCCGTAACTATCAGTCGACGTCGCGTCAAGACAATACCAAATAATTGGCACTTGTCTAATCGCTGTCGACAAAAATCTCTCTCTCTCTCTCTCTCTCTCTTCCTCTCCCATTTTCTATGCTTTAGAGAATAGTAAGTGGCTGTCAGTAATAGTAAATTGTTATCGATGGCGAGTAGAAATGTGCCAATTTTTTGGTATTGTCTTGACGTGACGTCGAAAAATACTTACGGAATAAAGAGGATGGACTATAAGGGAGGCGGGCAGGGTGTTGATTGATAGAAGTGAATAAGGGAAAATCGGCATCTTCATCGCCAGCCAGACGGCACTTCTGTATCTTAGATCAAATACTACTTTTCTACTTTAGTTAGCCAATCCAAAGATCTGTTATTTAGATTAAGTGGTCAGACTGACGTTAACATCATCTTGGTTCCCGCACATAGCAACTTCCCTGGCAGCAAATAGGCGGATGAGCTGACCAGGGCAGGCTCTGCAATGGACACCTGCACTGCTGATTCCTCAGCCATGCCGTTCAGAACTATTGCAAACTATATTTTCAAATATCATCGGCATGAACCTGAAAACAGGTGGCGCAAATTGGGTACGTGTAAAGTAGCTAGGAATATGTGGCATTATTACAACGATAAGAGCACCATAAAACTAACGAACAAAAACCGTAGGGACATTTCGAGGCTTGTCGGTAGATATGCTAGCAGGATAGATCTCTCCTACAATCCGTTCTGCCGTAGGTGCCGGGATCAAAACAAAGAACAAACAGCTTTCCACTTTCTTCGCGAGTGCTCGGCCTTGCATCTCTGGAGACACGAATTCTTGGGAAACAACTTGCTAGACGACCTATCAGATCTATCAGAGATTGGTCTGGGTGACCTGATCAGGTATCTCAATACGACGGGTTGGCCGGCTATGACCATGCTAGAATCTTAGATCTATTAGCACCGACATTGAGGAAACCCTCCGATTAGATGATATCTCATCTAGACTTTAGTAGCACTTTCAAAGTCCTTATTCCATCCGGACGGAAATGGAAGGGAGGTAAGATAGAAAGAGACTTCACCTTCATGGTGTATACTGATGGATAGACCTTTCCTACAATGCGTTGTGCCGTAGGTGCCGGGATCAAAACAAAGAAGAAACAGTTTTCCACTTTCTTCGCGAGTGCTCGGCCTTGCATCTCTGGAGACAAAAATTCTTGTTCAATATCTTACTAGACGACTTATCAGATCTATCAGAGATTGGTCTGGGTGACCTGATAAGGTATCTCAATACGACGGGCTGGATCTAGGACCTACTACCGGATTCGGAACTACATAGGTTGATACTGACGACTGTAGTGGTCTGTCAAACCGCAATCTTATTGATTCTACTTGAATGCTTACGCGTAGCAAGCAGCCACGTAAACCAACCAACCACGACCGGCTTCACTGGATAAATATATGTATTTTCGTTTCGTTGAAGGTATTCCATCTCTGCGTTGGAAGGTATTCCATCTCTACAATGGATATAATCTGTATTCAGTGTAGTCTTTATATAATATATCAGAGGAGAAAGTTCTTAATACCGGCCGAAGGACGTCTAGCCATGAAACCTTTACTCAGCGAAGCCACTATTATTTGAAAATAAAATAACTGCCAAAAAATCAAAATCTACAGTTTTGAGAACTACATTCATTTTATTTTTTATTTATTTTTTGTAAGTTGCTTCATGCTACCAAAATTTAAGTCTCATGGAAATGGAATACGAGAGCTCTATTTTTCACTTTTTGATTCTCACTGTTTTTTACTGCTATTCATGAAATTTTTCTTATTATTATTTTTTAATTTAATTAAAAGCCATTTAATACGAGCATATTTAACCCAGAGATTGACCCTTTTTGATAATTGTTTAATAAAACAACTACAAAAACAATAACATCTATAAATAACAATAATGAAAATTACCAGTTTAAATTTCATTTAGAAAATTCAGTCATATTAAACTTATACGCACGTACTTGCTGATAAAAGGTTGGCCAGACAGTCAGCTAAACTGGCAGATTAAAAGACAAACAATTTGAGCAAACATACAGGCTCTATTCTTCTATGAGAGTTTCAAAACTCATCCTTTTTTAATTGAATTGAACTTTTATGATCTTGGGTTGGTATATCAAACAGGAATTTAGGCACAACATAATTATGGCCGGTTGTTAGTACAGGCAGTTTTCAAATTAACCCCGAAACACAAACATACTTACTAGTATACGGAATACGTTCTTATTTAATTTGTATACATGCATGTATGCATGTGTGTTTATGAAGAGAGTTGGAAATTGTTTGGCTCCCTGCTGGGAAATTGTATTAAAATGTGTGGCAAACACGAGCCACTATAAATAACAGTAACCGCGAAAAGGGATTTTTTTCATATGAAGTTGTAATGCGTCAAACGAAAACTATATTAAAAATTAAATTAGAGTTAAGCAAAGTTGCAGTTGAAACTTAAATTATTATCATTTCCGGAAGGTTCTAATTTTTTGCTTCAATTTAATTAAATCTGTGGCTGAGGATTACAGATCTCTATTAATGGTAAGGCCGCTAAGCGTAAAAGAAAGTATCATAAGTGAACTGAATTTTTCAATGGCGTGAATTTCTTCTTCAGGAAGCACAAGTCTTTGGGGAAAATGGATTGAAGGCATTACTTGATGAAGACTTTACCCAAAGTCTCAACTAATTGGCATGGTAATTTGGTCTAAGTCAGCATTAAATAGCAAAGTAAACTCGTTAAAAAAAACTAGGGAATGATACTGACACTCGACCATAAGCGCAAAGGTGTAATCAGCTCAAAAGAGCTTTTGACAATTTTGAGCCGTAATCTGTCGTTTCTTAGTCGTGGTCGATAAATGGATCCAAAGCCTTACTGCAAAAATCAAGGAGCAGTCAGAGTCTTCTTCTGAGCAAACGTACAGCAAAGTGGTGGGTCTCATTTACAACAATTACATTGAAATGAATGAAGCGATCACCGGCGAATATTATTTAAGGGTCGATTTGAAACAAAAAAGAACGCATATTCTATTAAGATAATGCACGGGTGAACTATGTTGATATCATCCAGCATGATTTCCAGATTTGGTCCCATAATACTATATCCTATTTGCAAGCTTGAAGAAATGGTTGGGCTATAAGATATTTGGGCCGAATGAGGAGGATTACAAAAACAAGCGAGGGCCTCTATAATAACTAGTACTTGAAAGGGATAAAACATTTTAAAGCGTTGAAGTAGGAGCATAAATGTTACACTTTAGCTGCATTATTGAACATTGAGTGTGTTTAGGTTTTAGCGAAGCCCAAGACAACTAAATACGTATTCCATTCTGCTGGTGTAAGACTCTAGTCTACAAACTCTGCTTTTATACCGCGAAACAGAGACAATAATTGCAATTCCCGATTGCAACTTGTTTATGATCTCTTGCGTCGGATTCTGGTTACAGTCTTTACCGACGCTGTAAGCAGAAAAGGTGGTTGGTTGGCAGAACTCCATTGCACGAAACTGGTTCCTCCAACCGACAGTAGTAAACTAGATTTACAGATCATTGTCAGGCCGGCTCCTTCGTATGAATGTGTGGTACATTCGGAGGCATTGAGGAAGGATAGTCATAGCAAATCACTTGCTAAGGTCAAGAGGCGTAACTCTGACTGTCAGCATAGAGGCAAACTTCTATTTTAATAGCCAGCCAGCGCTAAAGGCTTTGAGTGGAATCAGTGTGCAATCGGAACTAGTTAGCGACTGAAGGAAAGCTCTCAACGTTCTAATGGCCAAAAATAGTGTCAGACTATGTTAGATTCCAGCGAACTGGCACGAATAGGTTGGATGAGGCAGTCAGGGATGTAGCATTAAAATTACCGATCGGTCACTATTTTAGTAAATTTAATAATTGTGCGTCGGATAGAACAAAGCGTTCAAGGGCCTTGTGCACGAAACTTGACTTGGAAAGATCCGCATTGCCACTAGGTATAGAGTGGAAGGTGTTCATAATCTTGATTAATCGCTGTAGGTTATGTAGAGGAGTGATAAACTATTCAGCATATTACCTCTCATTGCTCTCGGTTGCAACGCCATAGAGGTAAGTGGTTAAACAGACGTGGTTTGATGAAAGGTAATAAAGGTTCTGCGTACTCGCAGTGTACATAAGTTTTCTTCTTATGTTCTTCTTTGGGATTAAATCTTTTTGGATCTCTTAAGAAGGGAATCGCATTGGATCTAGTGGTTCTCCGAGTGGAAGTGTTCAGAGTGTGCTCAAGATTGATATCAGTACCTGCCTTGCGGCCTAAACTGACGGTGCTATGAGACCGAATGAAGTTGCGTGTTCACACCCACCCACGAGTTTTCCCGAAAGCACCTATGCTACTTGCAAGCACACAGGAAGCAACTTCTTGCTCATGGAGATCCCTGCATGGATAAACACCTTGTTAGAGCGTTTAATCTATCTAAACTGACGGTGCTCTTGAAACTGAGTGAAGTTGCGTGTTCACACCTACCCCCGAGTTTCCCCGAAGGCACCTGTGTGACTTGCAAGGAATACACAGGAAGCAACTTCTTGCGCATGGAGATCCCTGCATGCATAAACAACTTGCTAGAGCGTTAAATCTATCTAAACTCATACATCATCAGCAGCTAATGCAATGCAACGCAGTTCCTGACCACAAAGCACCACCGATGCAGCACAATCGTACGAAAATAAATTACGTGATATGTCAATCGTATAAGCTACATGGGATTACAGTACGTTTACCTATGTCATAATCCGAAAATTGTGTTTCTACGTGACGAGTTGTACGTTCGCGGATGTGACGATTCGACCCCTGGTGGAGCACCAGTCATTAAACCAAGACCTCTTCCAGCGATTTTGGTAGTAACCTTAGCCTCCACGTGAACTACCAATAACTGTAATAGAATCGACCTTCATGTCTACTGTAAGACTGCCAGTATTTGCATCCCCATAGCAACAGAGTATACTTTTCGGAAACAGCAACACAGATGATGTCGCAAATGGTGAGCATCGTCTCTTTAACCCTCTAGAAGGAAGGTCATTTATGGGGCTACCGGAATCCGTGAAACCAGAGTATACTTTTCGGGAGCATCAACAGAGATGATGCCGCAAATGGCGAGCATTATCTATTTAACCCTCTAGAAGCAAGGTCATCCATGGGGCTACCGGAATCCATGAAGCCAGTTAGGTTTCTCGTCGAAACTCGATAGAAAACCCCTGAAGGTTAACTTTCTATCAACTTTGGTCTTGGATGAGACCTTAGTTGACTTTCCAACATCTACCAGAATCGTATAGTCTATCCTACTTCCATTGAACACTTATTTGCAGGACCGTTACTCTGTTAGTTCAGAGATTGTGATGATGTGTTACTGCACAAGTTTTATAGGTAATTAGCTAAAGGTAAAGCCAAAAGCCAATTACCCTTTTCCCCAGGAACCATAGTATAAATTTATGTGTCACCGTGATGCAGAGCCGTGCCCACGGGAGAAGTTAGAGTGTACAAACGGACACTAACCTTTCCTAGCGCGGATACAGAGGGAGGAAAATGGGATATTCCGCCCCCTCCCCCGCAAAACGAAAAATATTTACCTCGTTTCTAAAAGAATTTTGCAAAATAGTGTGTTTCAGTTAAAAGTCCAACCCTCCTCTCACCGAAAGCGCAAACTGGATCCGCGCCTGACCCTTTCCTACTAAGTGTATAGAGCTAAAAAGCGATCCTATGTTCAGAAAGAAAACTTTTTTTCGATAAAGAAAATACCTTTAATTAATAGCAGGCAGGTTACAGGTATCCATACGGCATCTAAGTTAGTGTTAAAATTCCTATCATCCCCAAATAAGAATGACGAGACATTAATGAACCTACTTGTGCGATTAGAATGCAGAAAGGCGTTATTTAAGTTTCAAAAAAGCGCACGAAATAAGCGCGGAAGTGTTAATTAAAAGTTGCATCTTTTTGTGTCCTCAGCAAAGTACAATTTGAGGATTTCTTTTTACTATCTACAATGTTTTCCTATATTATGGACTTGTTTTAGCTCACACTGTTAAATCAAAACGATAACTTTTTACCCTGTTCATTAGAAATTAATTTATTAAAATTTTTAAGCGGGTTTAGAAAAGTCTTCTTTTCAAATATCTTAATAAAACTCTAAATCATTTTGAATATTCCAAATTAATTTTAATTTAATATTTAAATAATTTTTCCTACTACTTGTGGTATACAACTAACTTACAAACTAGAAATCAAACTAAGAGGGTGTGTGTGTTTTAGTACAAAATGTCTGAATAGACAATGACTGAGCAATTTTTACACTGATTTTGCCGTTACGCCTTGTCAATTTAAATTTGTAGAGTTTAAAATCACAACAGAAGAACTGACCATATAACCAGAACAAAAAGCATCACAGTGCAGGCAAATAAAATAATAAGGGTTTGGGAAAATTAATAAATCAACAGGCAACAAATGAAAAAGAAATTGGATAGTTTAATGAGAATGAACTTAAGGAAAAGATAGTAATCGATAATAATTGAAGAAACTTGTTGTTACAAGTCAATTTTACTTTTTTATTCCTCTGAAATGTATCATTTTCACTTTCAGTTAAAACTTTTTTTCTTTCTTGTTTGCTTAAGTTGATTAAATTGTTTTACTAGAAGTATAAAGAGCACAAAAAGTTTTTTCCGCTAACAAACTTTGACAGTTTGACAGTTGAATGATGTAGATGCAACAAGAAAAAGAAAAAGAACGTATATACAAACAATACTAGATAAAAGTATTTAGTGACATTCTAACAAACACCTGCTATATGGCCTCCGAAACAAAAAATATAATATTGTGATTATTTATAAGAGGAGAGAGAGAGAGATACAGAGAGAGAGAGAGCGAGAGAGCATAAGGCTAAACGAAGAAAGCGAAAAAAGTCATGTGAAATAAATTCAATATAAAAAATTGAGTTTTATAATAAAAATCAAACTTTCCAAACAAAATGCTCAAAATGGCTGTGTGAAAAAACGTCCAAATAAATAACTCCCGAATAAAAAAATTAGCTACTCTAAAAATATCCATACATTTTGGGTTATTGCATTATGAAATAATTTCCAAATCTCGGAATTTATTTCATTTTATTTTGGAAGTAATTTCACTTTTTTGGGAATTATTTCATTTTATAAAAAACAGAAAATGAAATAAAAGCAGAAAAATATCGTTTTTGGGTCTTTTTTCATGGAGAAAAGAATTTGAGATTTATACAGTTTTTTTTTGGGGATTTATTTAATTTTCTTTGATGCGATATTTTCTCTAAAATACTTAATTAAATTATTCTTAAATAACAGCTGTGTTGAATAATTAATATACATCATGAAAGAATAGTAAATACTTTTTTGTTTTTAAAAGAGAAAATCCTTGCGATTACTGACGACTTTCGTCATTACCGGCCTTCGACCGGTCTTAACGATTTCTTCCTCTGAGGAAATCGTAAGGCGGCTCCGCGTACTGATGGCCATTTGTGTTGCCGGTTTTCGGCCGGTCTCAAGGATTTTCTTGTCTGAGGTATTTCTAAAGGCTGCTTCGCTTACTAAGGAGTTTCTGCATTGCCGACCGGCATTCTGCCAGGCTTAAGGATTTTCTCCTCTGAGGTATTCTGTTCAACATTTCATGCGAAATGCTATCAAAATATATATAAAAAAAGTTGGCATGAATTGTTCATGAAAAAAAAATTATATGAAATGTATCAGAGTAATTCTATTTAGCCGGGTGTGACCACTTTACACATATTTTGTGTTATAAATAAAGATATAAAATGTTTTTAATTATAAAAAAGGTTGCGACTCGCACGGCCATTAAGCTTAAAGTCGTTGAATAACGGGTAGACACTGAAAGAACGCGATTCCTGCTCAGAATGGTCGTCAGAAAGCTGCGACGGGTGTGACCTTACAAATCTTAATTTTAAAGCATTATGACTTTCAGCATAAATTCTGTAAAATTTTTACTATAACGTACACAATAATTTTGGTATAGCTGTCTGTTCAACGTGTTTTTAGCTGTATTACGTATTTACTGTTTGACAAAAACCAGTTTTCTCAACAAAAATAGCATTTTTAAAATGTGACGGGTGTGACCGACGGTTGTGACCGACGGGTGTGACCGACAGGTGTGACCGACAGGTGTGACCTGATACGACAATTTAAAAAATTCGAAGAAATAAAACTTGTTATTGATTTCATTAATATAAATAATATAAAAATAAGTCATAAGAATATAATAACACATTAAATTATTTGCTATCCGTTCTATTATAGACAGCAGAATACTCTAGCTGAGTATTTTTTTAAAATTCAATAAAAAGTGAAAAAAGCATATTCTTTTGAGAGATAAGGGTTTTTATTAATAATGAGAAAGGGAAGAGAAGAAAATCTGAAATAAATATTAAATATATAAAGAGGGAGAGCAAAATGTTTGGTGGATGATCATTTAAAAGTGCCTCAAATTGCTTAAAAAATATTAAATAATTTATTTTTTTATTTTTTCTATAATTGTCATGCTCTAAAAAACATCAATGAGAGATTTTTATTAAAAATAAAAATTTATATATTTTTCTCGCAAAGGGCCGTTTTACGTGGAATAACATTTTAAGTTTTCATGCGAAATCATATGATGGGCAATTGTTTCACATAGAATTTGCAACAAACACATGGGGCTAGTTAATATTGGTTACATGTCAGTTTTTTGTACGATATAGTGAATGTTGCTCAACATTTTTTACAAATTTATGCAGAGTAATAGGTTTTAAGCCTGGTACTCTTTCAAATTTGTGAAAAATATTGAGCAGCATCAATTATTTTGTTGAGAAAAATTTGACATGTTCCCAATATCAACTAGGCCCTAAAATATGCTACAATTTCTTTTTAAAAACTCCATGTGTTTGATGTAGGCATGGGCAAAAAATATATGGATTTATATCGCCGATATTTTTAATTTCGATATATCGATATTTTTTCCAAATATGTCGACAGTATCAAATTCGAAATTTTTTAGCTTTGGTTTTGTTTTTCGTGCAATTTTTAAAAACATTTCGGCACAGTCTTCATCAAATAGGATATTACTAACAAAATCTTTTGTTTTATTTATAATATTTTGTCTATTCGAAAAATTATCATTCTTTGCTTGTAATTTTGTTGATGTACCTTCCAAGAAATATTGGTGGTACAGTAAAGATCTTGGAAATTAACTCTTTCCAACTTAATTATTTATAAGAAAGGTACTTGTTTTGTTTTATTTAAAAAAAATTAGGGACTACGTATGAATTATCATTGTTGAAAAAATATCGATATTTCGATATTTTTAATTCGATATATATCGATGCCGATCGATATTTAAAAATATACCGATACCGATATATATCTATATATTTTTTTCACTTGCCCATCCCTAGTTTGATGTAAATTCCATGTGAAACAAGTGCCACTCGTATTGTTGCATTTACACTTCATATGTTTTCTTCAAGAAAAACAGAGTACTACTTATGCAACATTTCTTCAATAAGAATTCATGCAAGATTATTTTATATGTATTTCAACAGCATTTCACGTGAAATGTTGAACAGGACCAGGGGCCTAATCGTCGCTTTCGATATCGAGTACACTATCGTATTGAATAAAATTTCGACACGTATCGAATGGATAGATTACCGCATTCGATACCTATCGAATCGAAATGTTTAAAAAGTGTACCAAGTTTATTTTATACCGGTTGTTGAATCGACTAAAAATTTGTAATACATTAAAGAAAAATTGTGTGTTTCTAGCAGATAGTACAACAACCAAGTCGATTGGCCAACTGTAACAAGGTTTATAGGTAATGTTCCATGCTTTTTTGCAAAACAAACACAATAAAAGAAAATATTCGATCGCTCTAGTGCTATCGAGTGGAATTTAAACAGCAGCTACTCGATTATCGTATGCCGTAATCCCAAAATGAAAAATTTCGATCAATTCTGCTCGATATCGAATGCGACGATTCGGCCCCAGGCTACAGACGGTAGAACGGTTTTTAGCTGTTTGGTTGTGTTTGTTGGGATGCTAGCAGTCAATCAACATTGTTGCTTACATTGTGTATCTTAGCCAAATCAAAATACTATGTAGCTAACAAGTGTATATAAACATATTCAAATCAACAATTGTTTTACCAACAGTGTTTACTTATCAACATTTTTAAAATCAAGGAATAGTAAAGATGTAAACATTTTATAGTATTTTCTATTTTTCTCTCTATTTTCCAATTGGAAATTCGAAAAAGTATTATTATTTTTTGCTTAAAAACGTGTACAAAAAAAGTTGGCCCATGTTGTGTAGATGTATGTATGCAATATTAATGGAATATTCATTATTAAAACTAAATGAAAAACAAGTGGGAAATTTCGAAATCTGCTTTTTTAAACAGATCAAAAAAAAGACACCTGTTGTTAAGGTGTTGAAAATAAACGAAAGATTTAATAAAGAAAACATTAAAAAATTACATGTCAAAAGAGAAGTTGCTTAAGTACTTTTATGTTGCACAGTGGTGTAAATTTAGGAGGAGCCGGGCTTTCAGAATCGTATGAAGTATTTAGCTGCACCAGAAGCGGAACTACAATGGGTGGCAGTTGGCTTCCTAGGGTGTGAAAAACATTGTGCGGGCTATAAATATTAAGCGATTTGTAAAATTTTAAGCGCGTTGGAATAATAATAATAAAAGAGATACATATGGCACAATTTTCTTTTAAAAGAAATATATATTTTTTAACAATTGCTGCAATGTATATATGAGTAATAGTTTTTCTTTTATCAACATTTGATTATTTGTATCAATATGTATGTATGTGAAGGTTACTGATAACAATCACAAGTTTAATCCTCCGCGCAGTCTAATTTTTCTTTGCTTAAAAAGCTTAAAAAAAGATATAGAGACGTTAGTTAAGTGGTCTACGGGGAAAGTATCTCTGGCGAGAAAAGCGGGAGCTCTCGAAACATGTCAGTTCAATCTCGCGCGCAGTCAGATTTTTTTTGTCTACATGCTTTACATTTATCTCTAAATAAAAATATAATTTAATTGAAAAATTAAATTAAAACCGAACTCAAGCCAAAATAATAAAAAAAAATTTTATGCTTCTCTGAGTACGCAAGAAAAAGCTAGATGTCACATTTGTTACAGCGAGAAGTGAAAAACTAAGAACTATTTATATCAAATTATAAGCTGTCTCTGCCAAAGATCTGTATGTAATCGTAATTTAATGGAACAGATAGCAATACTTACATATACAAAAATATATATCGAGGGCTTATATTCAAATAGGGCTATCTGCAATTTTCTCGAAAATGAGTTTATTAAAGCAACGTGTTTTTTGACTGAATTGTCATTTTAATTAAATGAAACAAATATTTCTTAGTTATTTTTTCGTAAAGCAACGTTGTTGTTTTGTCTGTAAAAAAAAGTGTTATCTGCACTAACTTTGGCTACTGCAGCGCCTAGGATGTCTCTAGACGGATCAAATATATGACTGACCCCACTTAATTTTTCTTTTTTTTTCTAATATACTTAACTAATATCTTCATTCCTGAAAGGGGCTCCCATACAAAATGTTCAGTTTTTATATGAGAGTTCGCTAAGGGATGGTGATAAGTGGCAAGTATGTTTTGAGAAAATGTTCTAACGAAAAACCAATGATGGTTAGTCATATATTTAACACCCTTAGGGGAACTCCTAGGCAGTTATGGCACTTTTTCTTTTGTCTATTTCTAGTCGGTATTGTAAACTTTGTATGGGAGCACCCTTAAGGTATAGAGATACTGCGTAGGTATGTTCAAAAAAGTTGTTGACGCTAGAAAAGCGGGAGCTCTCGAAACATGTCAGTTCAATCTCGCGCGCAGTCAGATTTTTTTTGTCTACATGCTTTACATTTATCTCTAAATAAGAATACAATTTAATTGAAAAATTAAATTAAAACCGAACTCAAGCCAAAATAATAAAAAAGTTTTTTATGCTTCTCTGAGTACGCAAGAAAAAGCTAGATGTCACATTTGTTACAGCGAGAAGTGAAAAACTAAGAACTATTTATATCAAATTATAAGCTGTCTCTGCCAAAGATCTGTATGTAATCGTAATTTAATGGAACAGATAGCAATACTTACATATACAAAAATATATATCGAGGGCTTATATTCAAATAGGGCTATCTGCAATTTTCTCGAAAATGAGTTTATTAAAGCAACGTGTTTTTTGACTGAATTGTCATTTTAATTAAACGAAACAAATATTTCTTAGTTATTTTTTTCGTAAAGCAACGTTGTTGTTTTGTCTGTAAAAAAAAAGTGTTATCTGCACTAACTTTGGCTACTGCAGCGCCTAGGATGTCTCTAGACGGATCAAATATATGACTGACCCCACTTAATTTTTCTTTTTTTTTCTAATATACTTAACTAATATCTTCATTCCTGAAAGGGGCTCCCATACAAAATGTTCAGTTTTTATATGAGAGTTCGCTAAGGGATGGTGATAAGTGGCAAGTATGTTTTGAGAAAATGTTCTAACGAAAAACCAATGATGGTTAGTCATATATTTAACACCCTTAGGGGGAACTCCTAGGCAGTTATGGCACTTTTTCTTTTGTCTATTTCTAGTCGGTATTGTAAACTTTGTATGGGAGCATCCTTAAGGTATGGAGATACTGCGTAGGTGTGTTCAAAAATGTTGTTGACGCTAGAAAACTAATGGAAATTGGTCCTACATTTGAGTCGTCTAGGAGCATGCTAGGCGCTGCTGGGGCCAAATTCGATAATTTCAATAAATCACATAATTTGTATGGGAGCCCCCCTAAGGGTTGGTGATGGGGGGGAGTATGCTTTGAGAAAATGTTAGGAACAAAAAATAATGAACGTCGTTCATACATATAACCCCCTCTTGGGACTCCTGAGTAGTTATCGTATAGCTATTAAAGCATTGAACAAAAAACATGGTAGTAAACAAAGTAAGTTTTCTTTTTAAAGATAAATTGCTAAATTTACTTATAATGAGGCTCCACTGTAAAATTTATTGTTATCAACATTACTTTAATTAAGCAACATTTCACATGTTGCATAATTAGAATTTAAATGAACATGCTGATGCAACATAAATATCTTCTCCGAAAAATATACAACATTTACTGAGAAATTACTGTAAAATTAAATGAGAGGAAATAACTGGAAATAAGTGGGGTGTATGTGTGTGTTCCGTCTGTAACTAAATATGTTTGTGCGGCTACAATAAAGCAACACCAAAAAACATGAATCCAAGCAATAAGTTGGAGTATTCTGTTGATTTCAGTTCTTATTGAAACACCAAAGCGTTAACAACACTAGCAAGTAGATAACGGTGGTGGCCAAATAAAAGAAGAGAAGCTAAACGAAACGAAACGAAGTAAAAAAGGCCAAGAACAAGATATAAAAACGTTTATGTGGTTTTTCTTATTGTTGTTTTACACGAAACAAACAGCCACAGAAAAAAGAGCAATTTAAACACATTCACACAAAGTTCGCTATATGCATAGGCGAGTTGTGTGTTACAGTGTGCGTGAGTATCTATGATGTTGAATTTGAGTGCGTATTGCAGTTTATTGTGTTGGCGCGTTTTATTTGAAACAAAATTAAAACGTTAATCATACTAGAAGCGTCGTTGACGTTGTCGGTTGACTTCTTTTTTGTGTTAGTTTGAGTATTAACGTTCATACAACAATCAGTTAGTTGTTTAACGATAACGAACGTGTAAAGAACGTTTGTATAAAGAAAAGCCGTGGAGGAAAAAAGTGTTGAAACGAATAATATAATAATAAAAAAAAACAAAGAGAATTATTAATAAAGATACAAAGTAAATACAAGCATAAGAAAATATACAAATTTAATGGTTTGATTTTTGAATAAAAGTATCTAACGAATTTATTTAAATAAAAAAATTATAATAACAACGCGAAAATTAATGAATTATTTAGATTTTTGTATGATTTAAAAAAGTTTTAAAGATATCTATTTATACATGATAATTTTCAAAGTTTTTTTATAACTACAGCAACTACTAAAATATAATAATAGCAATCAATATGTACTGTGTCATTTGTGCAAGTCTAAAAAACTAATTTTAGTGTAGTTTTTTGAATAGTTTTTGTTTTCTGTGTATGCTGCTGGATTGTCAAGCAAACCATTTTGGATTTTTCTATATAAAAAAGGTGCGTGTCAATAATATCTTAAAAATTTCCAGGGGTATTTAAATAATGTAATTAGTTTTTAAAGTTAGAACAATAGAATTAACAATATGCAAATGCTTTTAACAAAAGGAGATAATTAACACTGGGTGACAATGTTTTATTAAATTTTAAAAAATAAAGAAACTTAATTATTTTGGCTTGAGTTCGGTTTTAAATTAATTTTTCAAATAAATTATATTTTTATTTAGAGAAAAATGCGGAGCATGTAGACAACGAAAACTTTGACTGCGCGGAGTGTTGAACTTATATGTTGCGAGACCTCCCGGTCTACTCATCAGTGTGAAATAGATATTAAAGTAAACAAGATATAATAAAAAAATAACGAAGTTTTATTTCAATGCATTGTGACCTAGAGCCTAAACAAGAATCAAAGTCATCTGTTGATCATATGAGTACATATTTGATTCAAGTGTATTAATTGGAAATTTTTTGGCAATAATTTTTTCTGTATTGGTATATTTCTTCATTAAAAAAATTACTTTTTTGTTGTATGACTTGAAAATTAGCCTGCTATAAGAGAACTGAAAACAGTGATCACAGTCACAGTTTTAAGTAATAGTGATTTTTAAAGCTCGTTTACTGTTCAGGATGTTCTTTAAAAATCACGGGATCGCTCATTTATAGTAAGAACTATCACAAAAATACTAAAAGGAAACTTTAAATAAAAATATTAAAAGAAAACTTTAAGAATTGAAAAAATATTGATAATTTGGACTAGCAGAAACCATTTCAATATTAAGTGAGCCCCTGGAATATGTTAAGATAAAATGCTGATCAAAACTATAGCCGCTGAAAGCATTCAGAAGCGGCAATTTTTACACATTTTCAACTCACATAATTCTTGAAAGTTTCTTTAGATGTGATGATCTTGATGAAAAGGGACTTTGTCTGCCAAGCAAGAGTATGTAGTAGAGCCTAAAATAGTTGTTCTGTCGATTTTGTGATTATGGATGGTATCACTGCTCAAACATGTTCTCCCCACTTTACAAATGGAATTATGCCAATATTGACCTGCGAAATCATTTCAAAAGACATTTGGATTAACCTCTACATTTAGAGAGAAATGGAGAGACCTTAACTTCCCTCATATGAAATGCATTGGGGAATTTAGATCCCCTTTTGCGAAATGCTATTTGTATACACCAAAATTTTATGCTTTACTTCAGTTTTTCACTCGTAGCAAAAAAAGAGTGGAACAATATTAAGTAAAATGCATTGCAGATTTGAAAACAAGATAAAAACACTAAAAGAAGGAACTATTAAAGAATTATTTAAGCGGTTTTATTGTTGTGGGAAATACTCCACAGTATTACCTAAGTTTCAACCTCATTTACTCAAAACTATATTTTTACATTTATAATATTCGCGCAAAAAATAAAGACATTCGTTTCAGAAGTTTATCTAGTTTTAGAAAATAAAGCTAACTCAATTTTGGTTTCCGGAAGATAAGGTAATTTTTTATCAGGATCATTACATATGAAGAGCAAACTAATTAGATTATTGAATATAACTTCGGGGAATATAAAGAGAGTGCTGTTGGCTGGATGATTAGAGCGTTTGACTACAAACCGTGAGGTCTTAAGTTCAAGACTAGTTTCAGGCAAGCCAACAACATCATGCATTTTTCTGATGTGCACTGGAGTGTTATCAAGGCAGAGCACTGATCACTTTGGCAGTACCTGCGGCGATTAATACTAACATATCCTAATGCACTTCACAGCACCCTCCATCTTCGGTATTGTAGCAGAACCGTCGTCAAAGTAAAAGAACTAATAAATGGCTGCACAGCTTAGACAAATTAATGCCTCTACTTAACACCAGAGGTACTGCAACAGTGCTCTACAAAAAAAACGGGCAATAGCAGAATTACAAATGCATTAAACTTTCTATCTCTCTCCCACTTCACTTCAAGAACGTAACGCATTAACTGGTAGGCATTAATTGTCTGATTGTGTTAATTCTCTTTAAAATAAAGCTTAGATTTTGAGCTGAATATCCAAAATTATTTTCTAAGAAATTTTCAATGATACGTCAGTATTCGAAAAGCTCAGTTTTTCAAAGATTTATGTTAAATAACATTTTTAAATAGTTTATGAATTTCCTAGTTGAAACTATTTACGGAAAGAAATAAATACATACACGAAAATCTTATTAATACTATAGCAAAACGAAACGGTAACTGGTTTCAATGAGCGCTAGACCATCTTATCAACGTTCATGAAACAAACTCGTGAACACCGATGAGATGATGGTGTAGCGTCCATTGCAAACAGTGACTGCTTTTTCTTTGCTATTCTTAATGCAAATAATAATCAATAAATAAATGTTTTTATATCTGTATTCATTCATCACACTAAAACCCATATAGAGAATTTAATTTCATGTTTTAAAAATTTTAAATATCAAGATATAAATTTCAAAAACTCACCCGTTCTAATGGAAGATTTTTGCGGAATGATCGAATCAACCTTAAAATAAAGAGAGAGAGAGAGCAAAATCAATAAATGTAAATGTTGAAAAATTGAAATATAACATTAAATTAAGCAAATTTAAAAACCCTCGAATTAAATAGATGATAACTTCAAAACGGCTGGAACAATTTTCTTCAAACATAGTTTAGAAGATTTTGGATCAAGTTACCTTTCAAAAAAAAATTTACTAAATTAAAATCCATCTAGCCGTTTGGAAGCTACGGTTTCACAGACCCGCAGATTTAAGAGGATACATTTATAAAAGATATGATATCTTCGGAACAGCTGGACCGATTTTCTTAAAGCAGAGCTAAGAACACTCTCGATCAAGTCACCTTTCAAACAGAAAAAACTAAATCAAAATCGGTCCAGACGTTTGGGCTGTACGTTTGGTGACTTGCACACACACACAGATGCACACTACAAACTTATAACATCCCAGCAAAACCTTTTGTAATTTTTGTAATAGGTTGCACTTTATTAATGGGTTACAACGTAATGAGTGGTACTTAGTTATCTTATTACTATGCCTTAAATTAGAGCTCCTACTTAGTTTTTAATAAAAATCATTGCGTATTTTTCTCATTATCTGAAAGTAGTTACAATTTGTTGATATGTATTAATAAAATAAGTAGACAAACGCTTTTTAAGTCACTATGTGTTTGTATATGAAAACTAATTTTTGTTGCTTAAACTTATAAGTCAACAATAGTTGAGTGGGTAAAGTTCTTATCTTCATACCTGAACGAGCACAGGTTCGTATCCCAGCTGAGTCAAAAAAAATAAAAATTAAAACATAAAATAAAGTTGAAAAAATATAAATAAAACATAATGCGTATACATTTTATTTAAATTTTAATTTGTTTATTTGACTTCTTATTATTTTAGCTTTAAGTAAGCCAAATAATAACTAAACTCTAAAACATTACTTCAAATTTACGATCATATATTGTCTAAATTTGTGTTGAAAATTTCTCCTTGTCTAAAATTACATCGATTTTGTAGTTATTTTATTAAAGAAAAAAAACTTTAAAATTAAACATATTTAGTCCAAGTGAAATATATTTAACATAAAGTACAATGCGGCTATGGCTGAATGGTAGATACGTCAGACTATCGGTCAGGAGGTCGCGGTTCAAACGTGAACGCAGCTAATCGCTTTTTTTTAGTAAAAACGTTTTGTTCAAAAATAAAGCGTGTGTAATTTTAGGTCGATAATAATCTGTAAGGTGTTGCCGACTATTATCGACCTAATTTTCAACAAAAGTATTTTAGAGTGGAAGTAAGAACTGCTTTACATGTCAAAACAGAATCTTATTGATTCTACTTGATTGCTTGCGTTCAGTAGGCAGTCACGTATACCAAAGAACTGCGTTACATAGTCCAGGGGAATGTCTCAGAATTATTTTCATGATTTTTTTTTTCTTTATATATTTTTTTTCCAAGATTCCAACCATTTTGCGTAACATATTTTTTTTTGTGTCAAAATATTTTTTTGTATAATTTCTCATGACCACAAAGCTCCAAAATATTTCTGACTCCTAGCTACTTGTTTTTGTCCCAAATATAACAAAATTTCTTTGACAACTTCACAATTTCGTTATGTTTTCCTCTATATTTCCTTTTTGGGTCTTTGGAGCCGCGAAAAAAGTCTTTAGTTCATTTACCGTTTGTTGTACAAAACGCTTTATTTTTTAGCGTTTTATTGCTGTAACGTTATTTTTAGTTTTGCTGTTTGGCAACATACACGAATACACTCATATCAAGTATTACCAAAAAATAAATAAATAAAATGCGGCTAAAAGGCAGTTGCAAAGGCCAAGAGACTTTTAGACATGAAAAAGTTGTATTTCTTTGTAACACAAATGAAAATTTCAACAAAAAAGTGCTTGAACAAGTGAATGAATAGAGTCCATAAACGTTTAATGAACACAAAATGAAAAATGCAATCAAAGTTAGTAAAAAAAATTTTTACAATTAGCAATAAAATAAAAAAAATATAAGTTTTTAAATTTACCTAGGAAAGCTCAGACTACTAATATGAAGAAGTAATAATTCTGGTACATATTGTACTGTACAACAAAATAGTTTTTATAGAATTTGAGATTTTTGAAGAACCTGCTTCACAGATTTTATCATAACTTGGGAAGGGCTCGACCAATTTTATTACAAAAACTACTAAAAAACTTGAAATAAAATTACCTTTAAGCTGTTTATTTTTTTTATATACTCAACGGTTTAGAAATTATTCAGACCGCAATGATGAAAAATTGTTTTTTTTTATGCAAAATTGGAAAATTTTTTAAATTTTTTAAAAATTTATAAAAAATCGGAAGTGGCAAAACTTTACAATTTTTAATAACAGATCTTAAAGGCACATATACTAAAAATAAACTTATTTTTATTTCAGGCAAATCGATGGATAAATATTGATTTTACTTATAATAAAATGAAATGAACTGATTTTTGCAAAAAATTGAGTTTTGAAGAAGCTATTAATGAACTTTTTTCTAAATGCTCGGAACTTCACTACCTGTCTTTTCTTAGCATTTTCAACTATTTGAAGCTTTTTCATGAATAAGTTACATGAATGTGTACTATTCCAAAAAACTTGGGCAAAATAAACATTCAGAAAATCCCAGCATTGAGAATATCGATGATATTCCACGCTGGTAAGACTGAAATTAAAAAGCTTAGAATAGTTGAACATTCTAAGTAGACAGTTAGTGAAGTTCCGAACATTAAGAAAAAGTTAATTAATAGTTGCGACTCACCACAAGATGGCGACAGTCTGTTAATTGAACTTACTAAAATTAGTAGGATTTTCGCTACAGTGTTGTTGCCACTGTCAGTGGTAGTGTAGGTAAAGGACTCTGACGAGTAGATTTGGTAGTCACGAAACAGCTGTCAGTTCAACCCTCCGGACATCCAAATTTTTCTTTGAATGTGCAATATTTGCATGCTTTAGGCCAAACTAATTAAATAACTTTGAATGAATTTAAAAAATTTTATTTTTGAAAAATTAATTTAAAAAAAGGAAAAAATGGCAAAAAAAACACAATGAAACGTATATATTTTACAAAAATCAGTCGATATATAACGATTTTATTTATACGAATATTTACACTGTACACAAAATCGAACGTTTTTAAATTACATTACTCTACGCGGAAAAGAACTCTGATAAGATTAGCGGAAGCTCTCGAAACATGTCAGTTCAATCTTCCGTGCAGTCAAAATTTTTTTTTTTGTACATGATTCACATTTATCTCTAAATAAAAATATAATTTATTTTAAAAATTAAATTAAAACCGAACTCAAGCCAAAATGATTAAATTTCTTTGGATGGAAACCCATACAGTTCGACTAAAACTCATAACTTAATTAAATAAATGAAATTTAAATAGTTTAAAGGTAATTTTATTTCAAATTCTTTAGTGTTTTTTTGCAACCAACTTCCAAAAATCCCAAATTTTAGAAAAAAGTCCATAGAATTTAAAATTTTGGCTGTTTTTGCAGTAATACATCAACAAAATTTTGTGGTCATCAAAGGTCATGATAAAACTCACAAAAGTTTAATTTTGTTGCATAGTGTCTATGTGACGAATAAAGATCAGTTTTAAAACTATCGAGACAAGGATATTAAAAATATTTTGGCTAAAAGTCATTCAATATAATTTTTTTAATAAACCATTTTTTTAGAAAGAAATTCTAAAGCACCTAACAATTGAAAAGATAAAATGAATTTTGGCTGAGCGGAGGGTTGAACTAACATAATGATGTTTTGAGACCAAACACGATCTCATCATCAGAATTGTTGTACGCTTAGATCTAACTGTCAATCACGATCATTTACTTTTAATCAATTCTTCTGAACCATTTTTAAGTTTTTTCAGCTTTTTGGAAGTTAAGTAGCTTCTTTATCTTGTTCGATTAATGATATTCATAACTTAATTGTTGAAAATTTTGCTTCACTGATGTTTCATATTAATTCCACATGATTTTAATATAACCTGCAAAGCAAATTTTTCTGTTTGAAATATGTAATTATATTTCATGTTGTTCGAGGGTGCTGTTGGCTGAGTAGTTAGCGCGTTTGACTACAAACCCTGAGGTCTTGAGTTCAAGACTAGTTTTAGGCAAGCCAACAACATCATGAATTTTTCTCATATACAATGGTGTGTTATTGTGTTGGTTGTTGTTGGTCTATTAAAGTGATGAAGGCAGAGCACAAAGCGAATTAATATCAAGTGGCCTTATCATCAAAACAACACACATACAAAGTAGGTGTAGGACTATTTTTATTTGTGCTTTGACAGTTCGGGTTAAAGTTTTTCTCTTTTCTTATATAGAGTTTGACTGATTGGGTGTAATCAGCTGATGATCATCTGTGATGATAGGGCTACCTGGTACTGAATTCGCCTTGGCAGAGCACTGATCACTTTGGCAGTACCGGCAGCGATTAATACTAACATATCCTAATGCAATCTACAGCACCCTCCTTTATCGGTATTGTAGCAGAATCGTCGGCGAAGTTAAAGAACTAATAAAATGGCTACAAAGCTTAAATAACTCAATGCCTCTACATGACACCAGAGGGCCTTGCAACACTGCTCTACAAAAAAGCGCGCAATAGCAGGGTTGTAAATGAATTAAGCTTTCTATATCTCTCCCACTTCACCACCTGTTCTCTCTACACTATCCCTTTCCCAAAGAAGGTAATACATTAATTAATTTATTAACTGGTAGGCATTAATTGCCTGATTGTATTACTTCTCTTCAAAAAAAAAAAGAAAAATATTCCAGTACTGTTAAATCAAAATGAAGTATTTCTCATAAATATTTAAAGAAATTTAACTAGTTTAGGCTTTAGTTCGGTTTTAATGTAATTTTTCAATTAAATTATATTTTTATTTAGAGATAAATGTGAAGCATGTAGAAAAAGGAAATTTTGACTGCACGGAGGGTTGAACTGACGTTTCGATAGCTCCCGCTAATCTCTTCAGAGTTCTTTTCCGATTAGACCACTCGACCAATGTCGGTGGTTTGCAGTCAAGAGTTGAATATCATCTACTTTTAATCAATTCATACTGTCACTCTTAGAGCTGTATTTCATTAAATTAAAACCGAACTCAAGCCAAAAATAGTTAAATTTCTTTGGATATAAGCACATACAGCTCGACTCAAACTCATAACTTCATTATTTCTCATAAATTTAATATTATTTACAATCAACGTTGCGACATGTTGATTTTACATTGCGTTTTTTTTAGGGCTCGTTCTTGAGCATTTTAGTTCTTATGGTTTTTGCTACGTTTTCATATGAAGAAAATTTTATCAAAGTCGGATGGGACGTTTAGAAAACGCGATTTATTTATTTCCTTTTTTTTGTCATTTTCATACATATAACACACTGTGCGTGGCCAGCCGTAGAAACTTAATTTGTCGCTGGCTTCTTTGCAGTGGTTAAACGACAGCGACATCCTTTTAACTGTGCAGTTTATTTCTATAGAAATTTTTTATTACATATAAGAGAAATTTTTTGAATAAAATTTTTAAAGAAACTACATATTTTAATTAACAAGCTTGTGTTTAATAGGCGGAAATTGTTCTTTTAGTGCGCCTGTGGTTGCTATTGTGTTTGTTTAATATATTAATATTACTTTAGTTAATATTTGCAATTAATTTATTTAGTTGCAAAATTCTTGTGAATTTTTCTGACGCCTTTTATTTATGAACTGGTTTCAGATTTCATTACATACAGTCACAAAATTCATTCATAATTTTATTTGAGCTCTTATTCTCCATAAATATGTATTTCCTTTACTTCAAAGCGATCGACTGCTTTTTAAAATCAATGAAAAATATGAATCACCAAATGAAGGCGAAATATTTAAAATTTGAGTGACCATCAGTACACTATAAATTATTAAAAAATTCCTACAGGTATAATTTTACCTAAAGTTCTCTTATCAAACTTATAATTTAATTATCTCTTAATATTTATTCTTTATGACACAATTATATGAAATCTAGCAAATATTAAAAGATAAAAATTTAAATTGCTTAAATAATGAAGTAACAAAAAAATGTGTATTTTTTTCGTTACGACTTGATTACTTGAACACGTTTAAAATGATTTTCAAAGAAAATAAACCAGTATTGCTTTTTTTCATTTGGCCAACATTTTGACTTTGTTTTCTCTTGAAGAGGTTTTGTATTTCGCAGAGAGTGAGGCATTAAACTATTTTTTAAATATGTAGTTGGAGATACCTTGAGAGTGTCTCCCAGTGGTAATAGTCAACAGGCCTGCAAAATTTCAGGCCTTCTTGCAGGCCGGCAAGACCTTCTTTTTGATTTTTCGTTCGATACACATTCCACATTCCCTTCTTTAAGTAAGGAAGATCGAAGAAGTATTGTAGTTTTAGATTAAAAAAATCTTTGGAAACAACAAACATTCTCGTATTCTTTTTTCGCATGTAATTTGTATAGAAGACTGAAATTTACACCCAATAGATATTACGCACGCTGCTATTATGTCGTAGCTGATTAACTTATCATTATTCCGCCGTAATAACAGCATTTTCTCCAATTCGATGTTTAAAAAATTACTTTAGATGAAAAGAAATAGTTCGAAATAAAAAAAATTACATTAATCATATATAAAGAAGCCGGTATAAAAATATTGATATAGAAACAAAATTACCTACATTACCATTTTAATAGACCTTCCTTAGAAAGCCTTCAAAATGGCATTCCAGAAGAGGCCTATAAAAGTCCCCTTTCCGCCGCCACGTTGCTTTACCGTTACGTTATAATAGGTTTCTAAAAGAATTAATAACTAGCGACTGTATGCAGTGAACAAAGTGTAAATTTAACATAAAGGTTTCAGCAATAACAATTTATTAATTCTAAACCTTAATAAATAAAACATAATGTGAAGAGTGAGTACTTTTTTGATCTATAATAGAATTTTGGTGAGTTCTTGTATTAGATTTATTAAATCGAAATATCTAAAGTGACTTTAAGTTACACTAATAAAACTATAAAACCCTTTTTCATTTGAAATTTCAAAAAAAATGATTGCAAATGATTGCCATGACACCATCGCAGTTCTCTAGGACAATAAATTTTTCAACAAATTTAAAATATTTCAGCTGCAAATATTTGCAAATTTTTTTAAAAACGCATTTCTCCTCTAGGTAACTCAATGCACTAAAATCGGAAATATTTACTGTATGGGAAAGAATTCAAAAATCAAAATTTTTTTGAAAAGTCCGCTTTGAAACAAAAATTTCTTTCGTGCACTCTGGAATAAATTAAAATGATCTAAAAAAAGATTGCTTAAAAATTGTCACGCGTGAGAAGGCATGAGCGTGAGTGACAAAAAATTTTATCTACGAGACAGTAAGTGACAAAAAATGTTAGAAAGCTTAAGAGGGATTTTTGCTAAGGTCGTATCCCAAAAATTATTGAAATCGGTCCTGCCGTTTGGCTATAATTAATTTTGGCCACAAAAAGCGTAAAATTTCTTATAGTGCATTGGGAAGCTACTAGGGAAAGCTTATGCGGCAATGACAGCATGGCTAAAACTGACATGAGTATGACATGCGGATTGAAAGGCCTAATGTCTGCCAAACAGGCCTTCTAGAAGGCCTCTTTACTCCTGGATTTTACTGCTGGGCTTTTAAGCACTGCATTTTAATATTTTTTATACCTGTTTGGTATTAGTGAGTTACAACAGGTAGTGAGTTGCTTTTAACCTGCATTCCAATTGTGGTTTATTAGTCAGCCGTATCTTTATTGTCTATCTATGGCTCTCACTCTCTTTGTACATTATTTTATCAGGCAAATAAATAAATAAAATAATCAAATGATAACACCAGGCTACAGAAAAATACATTAAAAATAAATTGCGGTCTGATTTAGAAACCAAAAACACTTAAAAAAGTAACTATCAGCCATGCCACAGATACCGTTCGGATTGGTTTTGATTCCGTAATTGTCATTCCGAAAAAGTGCACTTTTGGAGCTTTAGATTTCGTTTATTATGTATTTCGTTTTTAAAATGATGAAGTTTTCATACCTTGAGGCGTTTTGTTTACTCTAGTTTTTAGATGAAAAGCTCACATTACGCTTTTTATTAACATGGAAAGCTCATGACCAAATATTTATTTGACGCTCCTAAGAGTATGCACGTTTTTTTAGTATTTACTGCAAATGAAGTCAGTAGAAAAGTGTTTTTCAATTCCACCTTGAAATTTAAAAGTGATTTGATTACGAAGAAAATTTTCGTTTTTCGTTTTCTGAAGTAGGAACTTACGGAATTGAAACCACTTCCAATCGGAATGGTATTCTGTGACATGGCTGTATATCTCCAATTTTAATGAAATTTGACATAAATATATGGGGCAAAAAAAAAGCATAAAATGTACGTTTAGAATGAGAATCACCCAGCTAGAAGTTGTACAAAGTACCAAAAAGAAGTACTATTTAAAATTGAATTTTCTTCCCGCTTTTGGTGTTGTTGCTTTTATTTATTTTTTGTTTTTGCTTTCTTTGTTAAATTTAAATGATTATAATTTATGTTACATTAAGAAAATTTTCAAACAAACCTAAACTTAAATATTCATTAAATCCAATCATTATCATAATAAAAGGCAATAATGATATTTTTATGACGTCTTGTCTTCTGGCCTTTTTATGTAAACAATGTGTGTATTGTGTTTTGTTGGCTTAGTAAGAATTTGAAAATTCCTCAAGCATAATTTTCACACATTTTCAATGCGACACCGTACAATCAATGGGATGCCACAAACAGCAGCAGTAAACTGCCCTGAAGGAAGCCTGGGGCCAAGTGTCTTCAAGTCACCACTTTTATCAACAAGTTTGGTAACTTTTTGATGACATTGTCAACGAATCGTCTAAACTTTTTATTTTGCCTTTAATGGGAAGAGAAGTTTTTAACGAACACACATACTGCTTAAGCCTTTTTCGGCTTTTCTGCAGAAACACCCAGGGTCTTGGCAGGAGTCGAACCTGCGACCACCGGCTAATAGTGTAGCACATTATCAACTACACTACGGAAGTACCAGTAGCCACCATTTTTTATTGTCGCGTTTTGTTGTGTTGAAAATAAATGCGGCTGCACATAATACTAAAAACTAAAATAGGTCAGGCAATTAAGAAATTTTATTTAATTGCCTGACCTAGTAAAAAGTTTCATATGTGTTGAACAGAATCATTAATATGCACTAGTGAATCTCTAGTGCCAATGTCTAAACGTGGGCCCATAAGAACCATATAGTCTATAGTAAGTCAATAGTTACGAGGGCACTAGTGGAATCTCAATGACAAGCACATGCTAATTGTCTATAGCACAGAACATTGCCTGAGGTACAATTAGACAGTAGTACTGGGGACAAAGTCTATAGTGAATCAGTACAATTTTATTAACGACATATCCTGCAGGATACTTTTTACTATTAACACCACTACAAGAACAACAACTAATACTTGAACAATTAAACACGCATACACTTAAACACCTGTTAAGAAGTATGAATATCCTTTTGTTTGCCAGCATACAAAACATACAACCATCCATGCAAAACAATGCAGCAGTGCTGTTATAACATTCTCAAACATGCATACAACATTTTGTTGCATTCTTTATGTGCTTTTAGTTGTCGTTGTCATTGTCTTGCAAGAAGTGAAGAAGGGATTTTTTTTTTTAATGCATAATGCATCATTAACCATTCCACAAACGTGTTTTCTTTAGATATTTCTTTAATATTTTCAGCTCACTAACCACCACCATATGATTTCCGTTACCACCTTGAAGCAACAAACCATCACCTGTATAATCGGTTATTTGAAAAACAAGAAGAAAAAAGAAATACAGTAAAAATTGGTAGACTCCAGGGGCAAAATAATATTAGAGGAGTGTTAGTTTGAGGCTTTAATATTCTGTTTGCCATTTCTGTCCGTTAACGTTTAACGATTGTTAAAAAAAAAAACTACACATTAGGAATTTCGTTGAGTTTGTTCAGAAAATGTACTTTAAAGGAATTTTAAATTATTGTTATTAGAAAAATTAACTTTTTTCGGTTGCGATTTCATAAAAATCGGGTTTAATAAAATCTTTGTCGTTGTTGCTTGAAAAAAGAAAAAAAGAACTGCGACAATTGGGAGTTAAACCAAAGACTACAATAAAAACGGCCAGCGGCAGGCGAATTTTAGATATACTTTTTTACAGAAAATTATACCTATTTTATAGGAATATATTTTACTAGCGAGTCAGTCCCCTGCACACTTTATAATGCAAAATGGGAAAATAATAAATTAATATCAAATTCATTTAAATCAAGGATAAAAAAATTTACTGTAATTTCCCGTTTTGCTCTACGAAGTGTGCAGGGGGTTAATAAAAAAGTACCAAAATTATATTTCTACCCTATTTCGTCCTCTATATGTATATATTTCAAGAAAGTACCAAAGACTTGTCCTCTTATTTTTTTCTTATTATGATGTTTTTTTTTCGAATTTTAGGTCTATCTTAGTTTGCTCGACTTAAAGATAATTTTGTTGTTAAATTTTGGTTTTTCTTCTTTACCGAATGGGGCAAACCCTTTTCCAGTTATGCTCATACTAGCAGCCAGGCACGGATCCAGCTTAAGCTTTTAGGAGGGGAAATTTTAGATGAAACATATCATTTTTAACATTTCGTCTAGGATTTTCCGAAAGTACCTACTTATTCAAAAGAGCATATTTGAAAAAAAACAGCAAAAACGTACCCTTTCCAAAATTTTCCTTTTTTCAAAAAGTAGCTCTTCCAAGTATTACCTTTCCAATTGGAGCCATTTCCTAAAAGAAAATTTTATAGAACTACATTTTTGAAAATGACCTTTTCCAAAAATTACCATTTTTTAAAAACAATTTTAAGAAAAGTACTTTTCCTAAAAGTAAATTTTTAAAAAGGTATCTATTCCACGAAGTACCATTACTTAAAAGCATTCCTTTTTTCTTAAAGTACGTTTTCAAAAATGTACCATTTTCAAAAAAAATTACATTTGCAGAAACTATGCTTTGAAAAAAATTCCATCGCTAAGAAGCAACTTTTTTCCTATGAAGTACTTTTGCCAAAAAGTACCATTTCCTAAAAGTACATTAAAAAGAGTACCTTTTGCAAAAGGTACTATTACCAAAAAGCATATTTTTCCAATAAAGTTCCTTTTCTGATAAATACCTTTCCCCAAAGTACATTTTAAATAAAGTACCTTTACAAAAAAGTCCCGCTTACAAAAAACTCCTTTTTTAAAAAGTATGCTTTCAAAAAATACGCTTACCCTAAAGTACACATATTAAAAAAAAAGTACATTTTGAAAAAATAACTTTTCCAAAAAGTATCATTTCCTAAAGGAACATTTTTAAAAAAGTAGATTTTCGAAAATATTTAAAAAGTATTTCTTTTCACTTTCCAAAAGTACATTTAAAAAAAAAAACTTTTCCAACAAGTACCTTTTTCCAAAAAAAATTCTTATCAAAAAATTACCTTTCCAAAAGGTACTATGTCCGAAAAGTAAATTTTCAAAAGAAAAAGTACATTTTAAAATATGTACCTTGTCTAAATGGACTTTTTTCAAAAAGTACCATTTCCTAAAAGTACATTTTAAACAGCACATTTTTTTCTTAATACAACTTTTCCAAAATATACCGATTTAAAAAAGTACCATTTCTAAAAGTAGATTTTCAATAAAGTACCTTTTCCAAACAGTACCATTCCCCAAAAGTACATTTAAAAAAATACTGAGCTATGAATTTTTAGTCTAACTGTATGGTTTTTATCCAAAGTTATTTAATTAGTTTGGCTTAAGATCATTTTTAATTTAATCGTTCGATCAAATTATTTTTTATTTAAGAAAGAAATTCTAAAGCATGTGAATATTGAACACTCAAAGAAAAAAATTTTTTTTTAATGAAAAAGCCTAGAATAGTTGAATATTCTACGAAAAGACATTTAGTTAAGTTCCGAACATTTACAAAAAGTTAATTAATAGGTGCGACTCGCCACAAGATGGCGCCAGTTTGTTAATTGAGCTTACTAGAATTTGTAGGATTTTCGCTACGGTGTTGTTGCCACTGTCAGTGGTGGTGTAGGTAAAGGACTCTGACAAGTAGACTTGGTGGTCAACCCTCCGTACATCCAAATTTTTCTTTATATGTTCAATATTCACATGCTTTAGAATTTCTTTCTTAAATAAAAAATAACCTTAAGCCAAACTAATTAAATAACTTGGAAAAAAAAATACTTTTTTTAAAAAGTAACATTTTTTAAAAATATATTTTGCAATAAGTATACTTTCAAAAAGGTATCTTTTTTAAAAAAGTATATTTTCCGAAAAGTACGATTTCGCAAATTTGTATTTTAAAAAAGAGTACATTTTCAAAAAGTAGCTTTTCCAAAACATTTTGTAAAAATTGCTCTAATAGTTTTGAATTAAATTCATTTTATTTTGTTTATCCTTTTTGTGGGTAAATTTTTTATCCCGCTTGTAAAGAATTTTTTTTCTAAAATTAGCTTCTGTTGAGTGGAAATATCAATACACATTAAACAATAAATGCATAGAAAAAATCAAAAAATTAGGTACGCTTTTTATCCCTTATACTATATATGTTTGGATTTCAAAAAAGTACCAAAAAGTGTGTGAGAGGAGAGAAGAATGCTGTTTCTATCTTTATTACTTCAGGATATAAATCGGTTACCAAAAAAGTACCAAAATTATATTTTTACCCTCTTGCGCCCCCTAAATATACAAATTTCAGAAAAAGTTCAAACAGTTATCCACTTATTTTTATCCGCTATGTTTTTTTTTTAATTTTACGTACACCTTACTTATATCTGGAAATATAAGGTTACCGAAATTACCCGTTTTTACCCCTTAAAAATTCAATTTTCAAAAACCCCTTCTTAGTGAATTTATACATCGAAATCGAAAACATTACTTAAAATATAGGATCATATATTGTCTAAATTTGTGTTGAAAATTTCTTCTTGTCTAAAATTACAACGATTTTGTAGTTATTTTATTAAAGAAAACCCATTTCAAATTAAACATATTTAGTCCAAGTGGAAAAAATTTAACATAAAGTATAATACGGCTATGGCTGAATGGTAGATACGTCAGACTATTAGTCAGGAGGTCGCTGTTCAAACCTGAACACAGCCAATCGCTTTTTTTAGTTTTGTTTAAAAATAACGCGTGTGTAATTTTAGGTCGATAATAATCGGTAAAGTGTTGCCGTCTATTATCGACCTAATTTTCAACAAAAGTGTTTTAGACTTTACATAAAAAATAGTTGTATAGAAAAAAAATACCAAAAATAGCTACAAAATTTTACTCTTTATATTCGGATCGCTATATCGAAACAGATTTATTAAAATTTTTTTGCAACAGGGAATCATTTTGCGCCGATACACGCTGTTGGCTGAGTAGTTAGCACGTTCGACTACAAACCCTAAGGTCTTGAGTTGAAGACTATTTTCAGGCAAGCCAACAATGCATTGGTGTGTTATTGTGTTAGTTGTTGTTGGACTGTTAAAGAGATGAAGGCATAGCACTGATAAACTTTGGCAGTACCTGCAGCTATTAATACTAACAAAACCTAATGGACTTCAAAGCACCCTCCTTCGTCGGTATTGTAGCAGAACCGTCGGCGAATTAAAAAAACTAATAAAATGGCTACATGGCAACTCAATGCCTCTACTTGACACCAGAGGGGCTTGCAACACTGCTCTACAAAAAATGCGCAATAGCAGAGTTGTAAATGAATTAAGCTTTCTATCTCTCTCCCATTTTCACCTCCAGTTCTCTCTAGACTATCTCTTTCCCAAAGAAGGTAACGCAGTAATTAATTAACTGGTAGGCATTAAATGCCTGATTCTTCTCTTTATAAATAAAAATAGCTTTTGTCATTTTTGTAATCGGTAGTACTTTTTTAATGGATTACAAAGTAATGAGTGGTACTCATTTATCTTAATACTATGCTTGAAATTAGAACTACTACTTTGTTTTTAATAAAACTAGTATGTATTTTCATCATTATCTGAAAGTAGTTACAATTTGTTGATATGTCTTAATAAATTAAGTAGATAGCCAGTTTTTGAGTCATGATGTGTTTGTATATGAAAATTACTTTTTGTCACTTAAACTTATAAGTCAACAATAGCTGAGTGGGTAAAGTTATTGTCTTCATATCTGAACGACGACACAGGTTCGTATACCAGCTGCGTAAAAAACTTTTTTAAAATATAAGTAATATATAATCTATATAAAAATTCATTTTTAATTTTAATTTGTTTATTTGACTACTTATTTTTTAGCTTCAAGTAAGCAAAATAATAACTAGTTAATTGCTGTGACAATGTAAATATATTTGTAAGGGGTACCCCTTATTTTTTGGACTTCTCAAACAAAAATAAGTAGTTATAGAGTGAAATTATAAGTAGTTGCGACTTAAGTCCTCATATACTTTTTTGCCTACCAGTAAGCAAAGTTTTTGCTGGGTTGTTGTGGTTCCCCCAAACACAATCAGTCGTTAGAACCTTTCGTTTTTATCATCTTAATAGATATTTGTAAACATTAAAATTTGCTTCAAAAAATATTGAATTTTTATTATTTTTTCTCTTTTCAGCGCTAAATAACAAATGTCTATAATTAAATAATATTTACAACTTTTTTGTGTTTCAATTTTCAAACCGATAAAAAAAGCCTCAATAATTTTGATATACCGAATAAAAAAAAGAACTATTACATTTTAAATAGATAAAGAGAACAAGTGTATAAAAATCGTGTTAAAATTAAGTAAAATTGAAGAAAATTTAAAAAAAAAATTTGTACTAAAAATAAAATAAAGAATCTAAATAAAAATTTTGTGTGTTTTGTAAAAACTAAAAAACTAAATAAAAAAAAGAAGAAAAACTTAAATAAAACTCACAAACATCAATCTAATAAATAAAGAGCAGCAAGACGCACAGCACAGCATTTCTCAATAGAACAGCAGCAGCTAAAAAAAAATACAGCAAAATGGGGCCTATAGGCAAAATAAATTTTAAACCATTGGCGGCCGCCACCATAGCAGCAATATTCTTTTTAAATATTTTACTAATAGGTAAGTGGAAATTGTGAAAAAATACTTTAATAGTATATAACGCTTGTGTAAAACATATGGCAACACCATTCTGTATAAACGAGAAAATACATCCCTGCTTTAAAAAGTACAACCCTGCTTAAATTAAGAAAACATGTTTGTTCTTTTTTTTAATTAAGCGCTTGAAAATTGCAAAATATTTACTTAAATTTAAATTCTTTGTGAGATTTTATTTGCTCTACAAAGTCAGCTGACAAATTGTTTATTTAAATTTTTAATTAAAAATAAATATTTTAACAGCTTTAATCTTTAAATAAACATTGATTAACTTGAAAATGTCATTTCCATTAACGCTAACAAAAAAAATGTTGCTTATTATCTTAACTTTTCGCTCAGCATAGAAATTATTTGCCGATTTAGCCAAAAACATTTCTTATAACTTATTATGATGCCTAAACGCTTTATTATCTCATTTGCGTAAGAAACATAAAGATTTTTATCTTTAGACATGATAAGAAAAAACGAAAACATATTTTCCTAAAGTCTAGGTCCAAAACAAATAAGACAGGCAAGTGTAAGCTATAAAATATTTCGCTTAAAGTATTTTTAACATTGTTAAATCATAAAATAAAGCTAATGTGTTTCAAGAACATTATAAATGTTAAACAATATTTTAAATAAAAACGATAAAGAGAAACTAAAATAAAAAAATAGCCATTGCTTCAAAGCAAGTTGAAAATAATGTTTCATTCAAATTACACAATTTATTGAAATAGAACAAAAGTTCCGTATATGAAAAATCTATCAAATAATATGGCAGCACTATCTATCTATCAAAATCGCAAACTTTTCAAAGTTGGCTGTCATAGAAATTGGAATTCGAATCTTTTAGATAACACTATGCAACAAGAAAATTGCCAGGGAATAGCACTATAGTTTTTTGATATGTTATAGTCCCCTAACTACAAAAACAGTCGAAATTTTAAACTCTATGAATAATTTTTTATTTTATAAACTTTTATAAATTTTGAAAGGGTTTGTCCAATTTAATTACAAAAACTCCAAAAAAAAAATTGAAATAAAATTACCTTTAAGCCATTCTAGCATTATTTTTAGTAGAACAAAAAATCAGAAAAATAAAACAACGGTAACACTGGGAAAGTGCAGTTTAATATCAACTTGAGTGGTACAATTCTCGTATTGAAATCACATTCAACAGAGCCATCTTGCAAGTGGTAATAAGCAAAATACACATTAGCATTGATGATGGATGTATAGCGACTTCCGGAAGTAGCGCTGCTATGTTAAGCTGTGTACGTTGAAACATTAAGTAAATGTTAATGTTTCCTTCCCTTGTTCCTTGGAATATTAATCATGCCCAACTAAACTAAAAAATTCCTAAATTAAAAAAATGCTAAAACTAAACGTCGCCAAAATGAAAAAATCGCTTAAAGAAAAAAGCCCCAAAATTAAAAAAAATCGCTAAGACGCGAAAAATCACCAAAACTAAAAGGATCGCCAAAAAACTAAAAAAAAAACGCAAAAACCGAATAAAGTCGTCAAAACGAAAAAAAAAATTACTAAAACCTAAGAAAATCGTTAAAACTGAAAATATCGTCGAAAAACGAAAAAAAATCGCCCGAAATGAAAAAAATCACAAAAACGAAAAAACCGCAAAAAAAGCGCAAAACTGAAAAAATTACCAAAAACCGAAGAAATCGCCAGAACGAAAAAAAGTGTCAAAACCAAAAAAAATCGCTTAAACTAAAAAAATCACCAAAAACCGCTAAAATCCCTAAAATCGAAAAAACGCCAAAATATAAAAAATAAAATAAATCGCTTAAACCTTTATGAAGTTTATTTGACATGTTGTCACAATTTTATTTTAAATGAAATTTATTTGCTGGTGCTTAAGCATTGTCTATATGCAGCATTTCATTGGTGCTTTACCAAATCGTCAGTAGACTTCAAACACAGTTTTAAACAGTTCCAAACCCTTTATCTTATGTACAGACTTTCAAAAACCATTTCAAAATTGTGTTTGAAGTCTACTGACGAGTCAACAAAAAAAACTTAGAAAATAAGAAAACTAAAATTAAACGAAAAAGCAACACGAAAAATTGTCAAAATAAAAAGGGCAAAAATGAAAAGGCATAATACATACACTCTAAAACATTACTTCAAATTGACGATCATATATTTTCTAAATTTGTGTTGAAAATTTCTCCTTGTCTAAAATTACATCGATTTTGTAGTTATTTTGTTAAAGAAAAAACCTTTCAAATTAAACATATTTAGTTAAAGTGGAAAAAATGTAACATAAAGTATAATACGGTTATGGCTGAATGGTAGATACATCAGACTATCAGTCAGGAGGTCGCGGTTCAAACCTGCACGCAGCCAATCACTTTTTTAGTAAAAACATTTTGTTGAAAAATAATCCGTTTGTAATTTTAGATCGATAATAATCTGTAAAGTGTTGCCGACTATTATCGGCGTAATTTTCAACAAAAATGTTTTAGAGTGTATGTGCATTCATACGAAAGGAACCCTTCGTGTGCCAGCCAAAGTGGCACTTTACTGAATCAATTTTATTTTTATTCCTAAAATACTTACTTAGCTTTTTGATAAATGACAAAAATGTAAAATTTCTGCCCTCTTACTCTTTTTTGAAAACGATAAAAAATATGTAATTTTGAATTAAAGAATCCATTTTTTGCCTCTTAGTAACTATGAAACAGTTGGAAATACAAAAATATTTTATATAAGTGGCTTAATGGCAATTTTATGCTTCATCTTTTGCTGCTTCATTCAATTAAATCGAGCGAAGCGTTCTCGAGTTATGATGATATATATTAGCGTAACCACCCTATTTAGGATGCCATATTAGTCTAGCCCATAAAAAATCTAAGCCTGATAGAGAAAAAAGCTGAAAACGGATTTGAATTTATCGCGTTATACTTTATATATTACACATTTTTTTATTTAAAGGCAACATTTTTTTTTGCAAACCAGTGTTATATGTCTTAAACAAATTAAGCCACCATATTTGGTGTTCTGAATTGTCTTGATTGCACATTGAAAGCTGTTTATCTCTTAGATCTGTTTACTAATTTCGTTTTTTAAATTTTAACTGGGTTATGTACGATATAATTTATGCTTTGTTGTATTTTTTCTTTTTCAAAACTATACGAAATAGCTAGTAGCCAGATTATATCTTTATGATTTTTTTTAAACACAGATTTATGATTTTTTAAACCATAATTTTTCTAAGCCATAATTTTTAAATTGAATAAGTCAAACAAAGATTGTTTAAAATTGTTCAAAACTTGTAGTCGTTTCTTTTTTTTATGTCTAGATTTTCTTTGTTTTTCCAGCCGCCTTTTCATGGCATAATGTTAAGCAATTAATTTTCATGTTTTGACTCAAAAAGAAAACAGGTTACTAGTGGCACTTAGATTACTTTCCTAGTACTTATGTTTGGCTTCATGCAAAGCGTTAGTAAACTTTATATGTTAAGTGCAGGCTCATGAATTTAAAAAAGAAAGGCTAATTTTCATAAAATATGGCTTTTGAAAGTGCATTTAAATTGAACTTTTACCTAAAAAAAGAAAAAAGCAATTAGATTTAAGAAACTAGACAACTAATGAAAAGGTTAATTTCGAATACTTTTTCTTTAGGTTTTAAAACTTGTCTGCCCAGTTGGATTTTAATTAATACAACTTGCAATTAAAGTGGATAATAAAATTGTACAAAATTGTTTAAGTTTTTTTTTTTTTACAAAGCCATTGTGTTGTTATATAAAACGGAAATACAGTAAATTTTTTACTTCTCTTCCACATGAAAGCAGGAAAAATGTTTTATAAAGAAAAAATCTGTGAAAGAAAACTGAAGTAAATTTTATCAGAGGCGTTTTTCTAACATGTATGGATACTGTTGGGAACATTTTTTTAATGGTTCCCATGATTATCATTACAAATAATAGGAAGATGATGACATAGAAACATACGAGTAGCATTAGTTATATAAAAGTGAATAGTAAAATGAAAGCACAAAAATATCAAATAGAATGTAAGTAAAGACAGCCAAGCCAGACGGTGCTATTTAGAGCCCGTCATTATCAGCAGCACAGTGGCAGCATTACTTTCAATTACAAAATCAAATGAGAAATTCATTACATTACAGAAGCGTTTTTAGTTTCTTTTAACATAGTTTTGGTTTTTTTCTTTTTCAAGAGTATAATAATATAAAACGAAGGTATTTGTGTGTGATTGAGATGTTGCTTTGCCATGTTTTTTATACGATCATTAAAAAGGGTTTGATAAAAGGCAATTCATTTGAAATTAAGACAATTCTTAGGGAATTATTAAAAACTAAGCTAATGATCTTTAATTACAGTTGACCTTATATCGATGCATTTAAGCAGAAACATTATTACACAAGTATAATTTTTTTCGACTTATAATCATGACTGTTTTAAAACACTCTTCCTGCCAACAGTCATGGTTTTATGTAAAGTCTGCTCCGTCTTACATCATAGACTTTTTTTGGAGTCGTCTATGCTCACTTAATGCTCATAATTATAATGATTCTTTAAGTCGACTACAAGTCGCCAATGACCAGGCACCAGTCAGCCACCAGTCGAGTATCAGAGGATCATAGAGGAGGACATAAGCTTTATTAATGTTGAAATTTCGACCACCCTGTTAAAATACATGGAGAGCACAGTGTATCTAATCGTCAAAGTTGACTACATCAGCCTCATAACTTTTACAAATGTTATCCGATTTTAAACTTTTTGTAAAGTTATTAAATGGATAAAGAAAACACGCTTTATTTCATTAAGACACCTTTAATATTTTTAAAGGTATTTGACCTTGAACTTCAAAATTTTGTTTTTTGGCCTCGACTTTGTTCTCTATTTCGTAAATAGCATAACCAAAATTCTCCAAAAAATTTTTTTATAGCTTTTAACACAATTCTTGACGAAAAGCTCTCTTTTCGAATCGTATTACAGAGTAACCACCGCCTAGATTAGAATCACATAAACCAACCTGCATGTTATTTCAATAAAAATAAACGAATATATAATTGCAAAAAATCGAAGTCACTCTGAAAAATTCAAAGCACCAGAAAAGTATCACTAAAGAAATCGAAAACTTGAAAAAATCGAAGAAAACCCTAAAAATTCGAAAATCTTCCGAAAATTCGATATTCAACAAAAGAAACAAGTGTACCAGAAATTCATAGTTTCACTAAAAAATTAAAAATTCGCTAAAAATCAAAGTTACTCCGAAAAAAACTTTTCTGAAAATTCGAAATATAAAGCAAAATGCCAATGCCAGGAATCCGTTATTTCGTAACATATAAATAATTTTCTAAATTTCATTTTACTCCGAAAAGTCTAAGTGTTTGCAAACATTGCATATTCGGAAAATTTTCGTAAATGAGCCAAAGGTGTCCAACAGAAATCCATAATTTTACTAAAGAAATAGTAAACTGACAAAAAATCTAAGCTACTCCGAATAACTAAAATTTTTCGGAAAAAGTATCTCAAATCAACCAAAAAGCCATAATATTTTTTAATGTGAACTTTTTCAAAAATCTATTTTTCTCCGAAAAATTCGGATATGTTCCGAAAGTTTGAAAATATGCATATTCAAAAAGAAAACCCCATAGTAAAAAAATTTTCGGAATTGAGCTAAAGGTGTTCAACAGAAATCCATAATTTTGCTAAAGAAATAGTACACTGACAAAAAATCTAAGCTACTCCGAAAAACTAAAATTTTTCTGGAAAATTTCCAAAAGTATAATTAACTCCGAAAAATTCGGTTAAATTCCGAAAATTGGAAAATACTCAAAAGAAGCCAAAAAGTACACAGAAAGCCCACAATTTTGCTAAGCAAATTTAAATTTACTCCGAAAAATTCGGATAAATTCCGTAAAATTGGAAATACTCGAAAGTAGCCAAAAATGATAAAAATTATTACATACGTCTACCGAGACGTATAATTTTACTAAAAAAAACAAAAACTTGGTTACTCCGAAAAAACTTCGAAATTTCACACGTAATCGGATTAGCAACAAAAGTTCCTTGAATTTACTTAAGAAACCGAAAACTTTGAAAAAAAAACACAAGTTACTCTGAAAAAGTAAATCCGAAAATTTTTTAAATTCTTCGAAAACTCGATATTTAGCATATACACGAAAATGCTTCAAACGCTGTGAACGACTTCCAGAGACCCATAGTTTCCCTAAAGGAGTAATAAACTTGTTTACTCCGAAAAAAATATTCCGAAAATTCGAATAAGTTAGCATGTCACTTCAGAAATCGAAAACTTGCAAAAAAAATCTCTACTATTCTAAAAACTTGAAAAACACTCCAAAAATGCAATATCTAACACAAACGCAAAAATTAAATAACACCATAGTTTCATCATAGAAATCAAAAACTCTAAATTCTAAGCTACTCCGAAAATTTTAAATTAGAACTTAACATTGTTGATTACATATGCGTCCTTGGTAGCCGTATTTCATGGGTTTACACTTAGAGCATTCTCGGTGCTCCAACTACTGTTTAGCCTTCGCGATGACTGCAGGCTATGAGTAGAAAATTCATGTTTACTGCATACCGCCAAAGCAACACTTTTTTAACATGAAGACGTGTCATTGTTTTATTATAGAGCATAAGAGACCACTCCTTGCGGGGTACTATGAGTCAATAGCTTGTGAAATGTAATTTTCTTCCATTAAATTCTTCCTTAAAAACATTAATTCATCCCTTTTGTATATCAATTACTTAAGTTTCATAAAACTTTACTTTATTCCTTCTATTAAATTAAATTTAATCTAAACAGCAGGCGCTTCGATATAGAAATAAAAACTATTTAATGTTTTGGCATAAACCAAATATTTTATCAGCTCATTTCCGTTTCCCTTAAAGCTAACCAAGAACAGCTTTGCAAATAAAGTGACAAATATTTATTTTGAAAACGAAACTTTTTTTTTATTTTCATTATTATTATAATTGTTTTAGAGAAAAAAAGGGATGAATTGTTTTTAAGGATTGCTTGCTTGTAATGCAGATAGAAAATTGTCTTAATGTTTATAGTTCAAGACATAAATCAATTTATGGTTATTAAATTTATGGGGATTTTCCAAAAAAACAAGGGCTGTCATGATGAGAGTGTTTGTTGCTTCAGTTTGAAAATTACGTCATCTATGGCTTGAGAAAATTTATAATATATTTAATTTTTGACTTCAATGCTTAAATGCTGTAGAGAATTTTTTTAAAATGATGTCATTTGCTTCGATTTTAAAAGGGAAATTTGTTTCTTTCTTTAAAGGATTTGAATTGTTGTTTATTGATATGTTTGTTATTTCATTTCCAAATAGTTTTACTTATTTTTGTTTCAGCACTTTTCGAAATTGAAAAAAATTTTTTTAAAGTAAATTTTCTATTTGATTTATGGCTTAAACATTCTTTGCTGTTGCCGAACAACAAATTCGTTTGCTAAAATAAATTGGCGAAAATAAATTAAAAATCTTGACTTAAGATGTAAAATAGTCAAAAGTCTAAAATAACACTATACAACGTAAAAAAATTGCATGGTTCTAACGACTGTTTCCAGTGGGGGCACCAAGAAATATATACTCACAATATTATTACAGTAACGGAATGTAATTTATTCAAGAAGTATTCCGTGCAGTCATTTTTAAATGAATAAACTTTTAAAATTTTAAGCAATCTTATTTTTAACTGATTCTGACATTCATTAAAAAAATTAATGGCACATTAATACGGATTTTCGGTTGCTTTCAAAACAGTATATGTATAAAAGTAACATATACACACAAACAATGAAAATTTTATGTACGTAAAATAAGGTGAAATTGTAATGTAAAATAAATGAATATTTGTTTAAAATCGGTAGTGTAGTGGATAGTACACAGAAAAAAATAGACAAGAATTATATTCAATAAAACCATGTTATTAAAAAAAATATGAATTTCAATAACATTTATCTTTAACATAATAAAATATTTCGTTGTAAGTATTTCTTTTCCATGCCGGTTATTTCTTTTCTTTTTATACATAAGTACTTAAAACAAGTTGTATCCCATAAAAAAATAAATGGGATATGGCTCAGCTAGAGAGTGTATGCTTTACGTCCAAAAAGCCCGGGTTCGTATTCCAGCCATGTCAACATTTTTTTAATTTATATATATATTTTTATTTTGAAATAATTTTGTTATCAATATAGGGGAATTCTTTATCACAGGAAATTTGAAAAAAAAATTACCGGGATTGTTATCAAAAACGAAACTTATTTTTTTCTGTGTATGCAGGAGTATTAACACGGGGCCACATGTTAAAATGCAGCAATATTTTTGTAGAACATTTGAACCCTATAACTCTTCGTTGCATGGGTCTTTTTGTAGCTTTCTTAAAAAAGGGGAAAAAACTCCCTTTCAGCGGCAATATTTGGGGAAAATATTTCACTTAAGATTCTATTGTAAGTCTTCACAGACATCCAAGCTCCAGGCTCAACCTGAACGCCAGAAATCATTCACAGTTTATAAGGCGTTTAAGGGTATTCACAATTGTAGCGAATCTTGTAAGCCTTATGCCTTAGGTAAAAGATATGCTCAGCACTTTTATGTAAAACACCACAAGAAACATTTTTGTGAAACATTTTAACCCTCTAACGCTTGGTTGTAGGTCCTTTTTGTCCCTTTTTTAAAAAAAGAGGCAAAAAACTCCTCTTCAGCGGCGATATAACGGGCTGAAATGGTCTACAAAAATATTTCTTATAAAATTATACTACAAGTCTTCAAGGACTTCCAAGCTCTAGACTGAACGTGAAAGCCAGAAATCATTCAAAGCTTAAAATATGTTTAAGGGTTAGAAGTCTTTTAAGCCTTACGTTCAAAGTAGAAGATGTGCTCAGCGCTTTTATGTAAAACATCACGAGAAATATTTTTGTAGAGCATTCCAGCCCGGTATATAAAAGCTGAAAAGAAGTTTTTGCTCCTTTTTTAAGAAAGGGACAAAAAGACATATACCGCGAAGAGTTGGAGAGTTAAAATGTTCTGCAAAAATAATCCTCGCGGTGTTTTACATAAGAATGAAAATGAAAAATGATTTCCTACGGCTACAAGATTAACTATGGCGAGACACTGGTACTATGTACTGATGATAGGGGGAGCATTTAACTCCTCTAAAATAAATTCCTGAACACTGATACACGTATGTGTTCTTTTGCTTCCCTCTAGAACCTTAGAACCTTGTTAGTTTTTACTGTTGTACAGTGTAATTAACATAAAACAATTGCCTGTAAAAGGTTTTTCATAATACTTTACAATTGAAAAATAAATTTGTGTCCTTATTTTATTTAAATAAAGCTCCTAAAAATGCTTCCCTGTCACCGTTTAAGCCTGTCTCTAGCAAATTTTTCACCATTCCAATCCAATCCAGTGCACATCAGATTGGACATTTTGGGAACCTTCATAGTAAATGTTTTAAGCTCTTTAGATTATAATTAGCCACCCTTCAAAAAATTGTTTAGTAAATCATATTTTTTGCCTGGTTTCCCTTCCCCCCCCCCCCCCCCCCCGTTGAAACAAATGACAAGCTTTAATTGAATTTTTCTGTAAACATGCATTGACAACATTTTAAAAACAAATTGAAATTACAATGGAAATATATTTGAATAGTCAGAAGGTCTGTTAAATTACACAGCTGTGTTTAACTTGCCAACACCCTCCCCTCTCATTAGAAAAGAAAAAAACAGAAGTAGAAAAACCCAATTATGTTTCTTTTTCTAATAATCAGAAATATTTCCATAGATAATCTAAACATGGACATTTAAATAAAACTTTCAAAACAAAAAAAAACTGAAAAAAGCAAGATATAATTTTACAAAATATTTCAATATTTTTCAAAAAATAATTTCACTTGTATCTCCCTCCGGCTGAAGGTGGGCTATAATGTGGTTTTTGTGTTTGGTTTTAGTAACATTAACAAAATAATATTGTTTATAAACAAAATATTAATAAACCGGAACAAATTGGGGAATTTGTGAATAATGAGGGTGGCCCTTTTATGTAATTTTAAAAATTTAATTAACATTAATAAACTATTTTAGTTTTTATGGCCATAATTTATCCCCAAATAGTATAAAAAAATATAAAATTCAAACTGCCCATAGTTCTCGGTATACGTAATAAACATCTGTAGAGAAAATTTTAAAATAATTTAACATAAAGGAAGAAATATCCGAAGAATTTTCTACTAACAATTAGAAATAAAAAATTGTTTTAAGCTTAACGAAAACTATTGAAACTTTACCAAATTTTTATAGGTACATATATAATCAACGAAATTGGCAATAAAGAAAACAAGACGCTGAAAAACCCTAGTGAAACACCTTAAAACATCAAACATACACTGACTTACAACTTAGCAAAATTTTTTAAACTGAACGAAACATTTTAAAACTTAACGAAACCTTATTTTCGCAACTAAGCACTTAAGCATTCATTTCATGACATTTATGCGACAGAAACATTTTTTTGAATTAATATTTTTCAAAAAAAAAAAACTCTTGCGAACTTAACGAAACCTAAAAAACTTTTTAATACAACAGATTATTACGTTATTTATTATATTTCAGCCTATTTTGCTAATTATAAAATACATATTTAAACCCAGATATCAGTGTAATAACAACTCAACGAAACTTAACGAAACTAAGATAATAATATATTTTCATAGGGCCAAAATGAAGATACTTAAAACTTTATTAGCATCGTCATAGTGTCTGAAAACTTAACTGTAGACTATATTTCAAAATTAATGAAAATTATGTTTAAATAAGATTTTAGATGAAAGACGCCTTTTAAATATAAAAATTAGCCCAATTTCGATATAGCGAAACTAAATATTCGTTCTTGGACAAGACTAAATTTTAACGAATTTCAATATAATTCAAGAAATTTTTAAACACCAAAATTAGCATTTCGACTTAACGAAACTATTCGTTCTTTGACAAAGCTGAATTTTAACAGCAAAAAAAAAACGGTTAGAAAAATGACAAAGTAGATTTTCATTTAAAAAACAGTTAATTTTGAAGTAACGGAGCTTTGTATTATTAAACAAACGGTTTAAAAAATTATCAACCTTTTAAACACCTAAAGACACTTTGACTCTTAAATACTAAAAAATTATTAGGCTGACTAAACGAAACTTTATTTTCTTAACTAATGGATTTAAATAATTTCAATAAAACGTTGAATAGTACCAGATATATATTTGTTTAGCTCATATTAGGTGTGATTTTTAACTTAACGAAACTGTTTCAAGTTTAACGAAACTTTTTCTTTATTTAGAGCAAGAACATAACTTCAAATTTAGTTTTACAATACTTATCATGTGTCTAGCTTTAATTTGAACTTAACGAAGCTTTGTCAGACTTAACGAAACTTTATAGCGTTTAATTAGAACTATTCAGAATTTCTTTAGCTGAAATTAAATGTACGTAACTTTTTGATATTTAACGAAACTTGTTTTTCATAGCTTATAGAAAAGCTAGTTAACCAGCATAACACGTTTGCTTAGCACTTTTAACGTGTAAACTTTAACTTAACGAAACTTTCCAAAACTTAACGAAAGTTAACTTTTTTAGCCTAGAGCAAAAGGATAATTGCAAAACCAGCTTAACAATATGCTAAGTTTATATCAAGCGACAGTTTTGACTTAACGGTATTTTCCAAACTTAACGAAACCGTATTTTCTTACTTTCAAGCAGAAAGATAATCCTAAAAATATCTTAACAATACCAAGTATTTTTAAACTTACATTACGTGTTCATTTCAACCTAACGAATTTTTTTTTAAACTTAACGAAACTTGATTTTTTTGCTTAAAAGCAGGCAAAATGAACTTCACTGTATATTATTTGCTTAAGGATGACTTCAAAATTAATTAAACAACACCATGCATCTGCTGAATATATTTTAGATGCTAATTTCGACCTATCGAAACTTTTTTTGAACTTAACGAAACTGGAATTTTTACTTAAAAGCAGGCATAATGTTAATTTCAAAATAAGTTTAACTATTATATTGATTTTTTGGCTCATATTAAGTTTTAGTTGTGGCTTAACGATCCTTTTCAAACTTAATGAAACATATTTTTTACTTAAAAGCACGAAGATGCCTTCGAAACTAATTGGGCAACACCATAGCTTTGCTGAACATATATCAGATGCTAATTTTGACTTAAAGAATCTTTTTCAAACTTAACGAAACATATCTTTTTCTTAACTTTTTCTTTTTCTTTTTCTTTAATTAAGAACAATTTGAATCATCATTTTGTAATCGGTTTTGTAGTTGAAACTATGCAGATTTATTACCATCATTGTTGTGATTGGACCCATTGTGCGCGGTCTCTTTATAATATTTATTTAGATTTGCTTATTTAAAAAATTTCTTTTAAATTTTTTATAAGTTTGCTTAAAACCAAATGTTTTATTTTTCTTTTTTCATTTTGCTGTTGAAAAAGGCAAAACATTTGTTAATTTCTTGTTTAATTTCACACAAAATAGACAATTCACATAAATTTATTTTATTGCTGCTCTATAACCACTTGTTTTTCATGAACTGAAAAGTACATTTATTATGGTGAATACTTTTTTCTTCTTTTGGCATCTGAACCCTTTTTTTGGCCCAAATGCCATTAAAGAAAATTAAATGTATTGGAAATTTATTACAAAAGATAATGATTGGTGTTGCATTGTATAAATGTTTTAGGATCATTAAAGGAGGGAGAGAGAGAAAATGCATTTTGTATGTATGTAATGAGCGAGAAGGGCTTTCAAATGACAGCATAAGTCATTAAAACATTTGGAACAATTTTGGTTGATTTTATATTTTGAACTTTAAATCGTTTAACGATTTTTTTATTTCAGCATTTATAAGAAGTTAAACAGAAATGTCAAGAATGATTTCTTCGAAGTTTTTAATCTCCTATATTTGATTTTAATTGAACTAATACTATTACCTGCTTTGTTCGCTACTTTACATTTGATTACTCACCTTGTTAGTGTATGAATAATCTGGTTGGCTTATAAAATGCTCTACTCACATGAGTCATATGAGATAAATAAAGTCAAGATCTCTTTATTTAACAAAGAGGATTTTAATTCAAAATTTCGTTAATTTGAAACCAAATTTCCACACTATATTTCTTAAATATTTTTCAAACTTATTCAAGATACATATTTTAAATAGTTTAAATTTGAAAGAAACAAACTTAACAATTTGACTCTTTCCAAATCTTCTGTAGGGTACTGAAATATTAAAAAAACTGCTGAAACTGAATTTTGCTTTAGACATTTATTACTGAGCTTTGTCTTATTCATTCTTATTGTTTCTTTTTTCCAAATACGAAATCTTTGAAATATTTTGTTTGTTTTTTGTGGTATTTTGAACAAGCCAAAGATTAAGGATGCCACGGTTTTTACCCATTTTACTTGGCATCAGAGACATGAAAATGTATCACCTGCATTAGCAGCAGTAACTCAACATCAGCAGCTTAAACAAATGCAGGCATGGCATTTTTATATTCAGTTTTTTTCTTCTGCTTGTTGGAATTCAAAAAGCAGAAAAACCTTTTGCCACACATTCCTTCTAATAATGATGATTGTTCTACTGCTGTGAAGTGTTGTAAAGTTCAAACAGAAAAATCCATTAAATTTCATTTGAAATTGTATCTTCTTTTTTTTATTGCATAAGCTATACTGCTGATGCTGGCCTGATGCATTCCTTTTAACAAGACACGAGAAAAGTGCTGCAGCTTTGTTTTTATAGGTATTTTGAGTTAAAAAAAAGGTCATTAACACACCAAAGTTCATAAATCTTTTTACAGTTTTTCGGTTTAAAAAAACATGTCATTAGGTTGTTTTACTCTCAAACAAAATCTTTTGTTTTTCATTATGATTCACAGCGGTTTTGGCTAAAAGTTTTTAAGACAAATTTGATCAGGAAAAAAAATTTCGAGTTGAAAGAGATAAATTAACAAGGAAAAAAATTTATTCATAATTAAAGCCAAAATGTCATTAAAAATATAATAAAATTTGGCAAGTAAATTAAACTTCCACATGATGAAACTTTTAGTTTGACGAATTATTATATAAGATGGTATGAAACACATGAAAGACTGAAAATTTTACTTAACGAAACATACAAATTTTTAATTTTTGTTGCTCTTTATGCTAGGAAAATCACTGCACCAGTTTTAATATAAAATACACTGTTTTAGCTTCAACCAATTTTGTTTGACTTAACGGAACGTTATTTTCACAACTTAACGAATCTTTATTTTCCCATAACAGCGAGTTAAATAAAAATCAAAAACTTTTTTTGTAAAGCCATCCACTGAAAATGTAATAAAAAAAATTATATTCTTAGTTGACGAAAATTCTTAAAACTTAACGAAACTTTATTATCACGGCTTAGTAACTTAGAAACTCTTGATAAACAGTTTGCTAACCCTACTGATAATTAAAATCGTGGAGGTATACTATTTGAACTTAGCAAAACTTTTAAAAACTTGACGAAATTCTATTTTCGCAGCCGCGTTACCTAGAGACACTTTACGATAGCTTTTTTAATTACAGAAATAAATTAAACTCATAAAAGTATTTCACTTTAATTAAGCCAATGATTATTAAACCTAACGAAATTTTATTACTACAACAAAGTAACTTATAAATTCTTTAAATACCTGTTGAAAACACGACAGATAAAATAAACCCACTAAGCTGAACGATTTCAGCGGAACGAAGCTTTCAAGAACTTAACGAAACTTTATTTTCGCAACTGAATGACTTAAAACACTTTAATAAAAAAATTCAAATATAGCAGACAAAATAAACTCATATAGGTACGCCATTTCTGTTTTAGGAAGCTGTTTTAAACCTAACGAAACTTTATTTTTGAAACTTAATGACTGCAGCACACCTTCAAACAAATTTTTCGTACCTTCAACAAAAAGTTGTAAAGTTGTGTTGTTTTAGCTAAACGAAACCAATTAAACTTAACGAAACTTTATTCACAAAACTAAATGACGAAGAAGAAACATAATAAATTAACTTTGAAAGCCTTAAAAATAAATTTTTAGTATCAATGATAAACTTAGCTGATATTTCAGCTTAACGAAACTTTTCAAAATTTAACTAAAGTTTATTTTATCAAATAAGTAACTTCAAATACTTTAAAAAAACAATTTTCCATACAAAAAATTAAAAAAATCGTAAAGATGCCTTGTTGTAGCTTACGGGACTTGCAAGACTTAACGAAACTTTTTTATAAAAGCTAAGAGACCGAAAAAATACACTTTACAAAGGTTTTGTAATGCCACGGATAAAACAAACTGGTAAATGTATGTTATTTCAGCTTAACGAAACTTTTTAGAATTTCACAAGACCTTGCTTTCACAGCCTACCAACTTAGAACCATTTCAGAAACAGTTTTGAAATACCATAGATAAAATAAAAGCACAATGGGGGTGTTTTTGAAACTGAACGAAATATTATTTTTACAACCAAGTAACTTGAAAATGCTTAAAAATCGATTTCCACTACCACAGCTAAAATAATACCGCAAAGATGTTTTATGTTAACTCAACGAAACTTGTCAAACTTAACGAAAATTTATTTTTACAACTAAGTAACTTAGAAATACTTTTCATACCTTTCAGTTAAAATTAATTTATTAATATTATATTTATTATATTAGCCTAACGAAATTTTGAACAACTTAACGATACTTTATTGTCACAACTTAATTACTGGAATATACTAAAAAGAGCAATTTTAATAAAGCAAAGATACAATAAACTTATAAGATATTTTATTTAATTTTAACAAATCTTTTTACAACTTAACGAAACTTTATCTTTACAAATAAATAGCATAGAAACTTTTTACAAAAAGATTAGCAATGATAAAAATTAAAGGAACCTATAATGATGTTTTATTTCAGTTTAACGAAACTTTTTAAAACTTAACGAAACGGTATTTTCACAACCAATTTGACATAGAAACATCATACAATGTTTTAATCAAGAGTACAGATTAAAATACTCATAAAATGTGTTATTTTAGCTTAAGGGATCATAAAGATCCTAACGAAACTTTCTTAATGCAAGCTAATAAGTGATTTGATATGTATTTGAACTTAATGTAAAACTTAACGCAACTTTGCTTTTAGTAGTTAACACCTTTAAATTGATATTTCGTACATTTGGCCCATTCATCTACATAAAACCCCTTGTCGCAACTTAACGAAATTAAAAAAGAAATACATACAAATATATTTTTAAGAATGCTTCCATATCACTAAAATTTAATAGAATTTTATATTGGTGGAGATATTTAGTTCATACCTTTGATAAATTTTATTATAAAATTTAGCATTTATAACTCTCTAAAGGGAACTTTCCAAATAAATTATTTCCTTTCTACTTAATTAAATCTTCTTAAACGAGTCTCATTCTAACTGACAGCCAGCCTTTCTTTGCAATAAATTATTTAGAAGAAGAAAAAGAAAAATTAATAAACAAATAACAACTTCCAATTGAGTGAATGTTGTTGTTTTGCACTAAAACCAAGTAGTCAGAAAAAATAAAATCAAGTAGTCACGTCTTCACAGAAAGAAAAAAACCAAACACAGACTATGTATGAGACTTGAATGACGAAAATCATTATTGACATGAATGAGTGAATGAATGAAGTCTGTGCAATAAAAGGATTTAATTATTGAATGCAACAATATAACAATAGATTCAACTAGAGTTAAGCCAAATAAACCAAAACAAATGCACACACACACACACACACATACACACACACACACACACACACACACACAGCATGTATGTGTTTTTCTATATGTGTCTACATGTTTCTAATAGAATTTTCAGTTTGGAAAACGTAAGACAGGAAAACCAATCCAGCCACATACAAATTGTACTAAACAAATGAGACGTGAAAGGCAAATTGATTAGTTAGTTGCAATTGTTGTGAAAAAAGAAAATAAATAAAACTTGTTAACATGAATTTTTAACCATAAAAATTTAACAAAAAAATATATTAATAAAACGCACATTTTAAACCAAAAAAATGAGAGGAACTATGAAACCTTTTTTAATAAATTAGCCACAACCGTTAAAACAATAAAATTATTTATTTGTAAATTCGCAAATGGTTTTTGAAAGTCTGTACATAAGATAAGAGGCTTGTAACTGTTCAAAAGTGTAGTTGAAGTCTACTGACGATTTGGTAAAGCACCAATGAAATGCATATAGACAATGCTTAACCATCAGCAAATAAATTTCATTTAAAATAATATTATGACAATATGTCAAATAATAAGCTTCTTAAATATTAGACAAAGACAAATTTGACTGCGCGGAGGGTTGAACTTTCACGATTCCTTGTCTTCTGTTCGGCCTACTCATCAGTGTTCTTTACCGTCTAGAGCACTCGACCTAATCTATTCATGCTGTTATTTCCTTTACTTTATTTTAAAAATGCACTGTTCGTGTATACGCCTACTATATACTGAATATGTGTGTACTGTTCGTATTTATAATCGTAGAACATATTTTAAGGGTCTCGCTTACGTTAGTGCTTCCAAGAAGCACTATCGTCATCGAGAGTAGTGAAATCTTATATACTTATATTGCTTTACTTATATTTTCTACATTTTAAATTATCGTCAAAAGCTAATGAGTTTTCGTGCCTATTTGTTCGTGCTATTTTGTAAACGTCAGTGCACTTTTGGTAGCATTTTTGGAAGTATATGTTCTGAAATACCCCATATATTGCTTCTTAAAGCTTTTAGTGTTTCTAAATATCGTTTTATTTTGCTGACTTAAGGAAATATTTGTCATAAAATTCTATGTACAATAAATATTTCAAGTCTCAAAATTTAACTTGCATACCAGATATATGTAAGTCAAAACTTAAAATACATTTGAAGGCTAATTTAGCACTTTTTTTAAATTAGTGCTAAGATCTACGTACTACAGGGGAGTTAGTGTCCCCTTGCCCTAAAATGAAGCCCAGATGTAAGCTTTAAAAACGCCGATATATGTACATATTTTCTTGGTGACCTCTGCCGGAATCAGTCGTTAAAACCATTTTATATAGTTTTTTGTGTTCTACAGTGTTATTTCTTGTCTGGCTGCCTGTAATTCTCACACCACCCTCGCAAAGTTTTTTTTATATTTAATGTTACAAAGAAAGAAAGAAAAAAAAACAGCTTTAAAACTTTTATTACATTTTCTAAATCTATTTTTAAATTAAATGTTTTATAACCCTTTTCCTTATTGTTTTTGTTTATACAATTCTTTTGTCAGTTCGCCTGACCAACACCTGATAATTGGATTAAAAAAAGATTTAACTAAAAGTTGTATAAAAAAACAAATTAAAAAACCTTAATTTTTCATTTAACTCTTTTGTGCTCTGACCACACTCACAACAACTGGCTGCAATGTCACCTTCTTCTAAAGCCCTTTACTAGACTAAATTTTACAATGAGTTCAATTAAAAGCATATGGAAAAAAACTCATATGAGGTAAATAAAGAATAAAACCCACTGGTGAAAGTGCAGTATTCTTTAGCTATATAATGGCTCCTCAACCATTTGCCTTTCATAACACCATTCACTCTATGCAGCTGCTAAATATGACATGCAAGTAAAGGTCAATGATATATTCTTATACACACTTAACTGTTTAAAAGGATTTATTAAGGCTTCATTAATTCATCTATTACCTTTTGGTGGCCAAAGTAAATGCAAACACGAAATACAAAAGGAAAGAAAAGAAAAGGATAAAAAATGCATAGAATTTATTTTTCAAACAGATTTAGATAAAAACGATATGGCATAGTGTAATAATTATTTAAACGACTACATTTGAAAAAAGCAGTATTAATCTTGTGTTATATGTATCTTTGTATCTTTTTGTTTAAAAAAAACCGACTCCAAAACAGCAAGACATAAAGAAAGACGTACACTCTAAACCATTACTTCAAATTTACGATCATATATTGTCTAAATTTGTGTTGAAAATTTCTCCTTGTCTAAAATTACATCGATTTTGTAGTTATTTTATTAAAGAAAAAACTTTTCAAATTAGTAGTTATTTTATTAAAGAAAAAACGTTTCAAATTAAACATATTCAGTCCAAGTAGAAAAAATGTAACATAAAGTATAATACGGCTATGGCTGAATGGTAGACTATCAGTCAGAAGGTCGCGGTTCAAACCTGCAAGCAGCCAGTCGCTTTTTTTATTAAAAACATTTTGCTCAAAAATAATGCGTGTGTAATTTTAGGTCGATAATAATCTGTAAAGTGTTGCCGACTATTATCGACCTAATTTTCAACAAAAGTGTTTCAGAGTGTAGAGACGGACACCATGTCCAGTATAAAGTATACCATTTCATGTGCTATAAAAATTTTTCAAATCGCCCTATAAATGGTGGAGTTATGAGTGAACAAGGACATAACAAACACAAACCACTAACACTAAAAAATTCTAAAATTCATAAAATGTCAAAGCGAAAAATCGCGAAAATGTAAAAAGCGCTTAAAGAAAAAAAGCACGAAAACTAAAATAAAATCCCTAAAACGAAAAAACTCACCACAACTAAAAACATTGCCAAAAAACTAAAAAAGACGCCAAAAACTGAAAAAAGTCGTTAAAGCGAAAAAAAACGAAAAAAATTCCCAAAAATGGAAAAAATTACCAAAACGAAAAAATAACGCCAAAACAATAAAAGGCCAAAGCTAAAAAAATCGCCGAAATCCGAAAAAAATCGCCAAAACGAAAAAAAAATTTTAAAAAAGCCCAAAAACCAAAATAAATCCCCAAAACCGAAAGAACGCCAAAACTGAAAAAAAACGCCAAAACTAAAATAAATCGCTAAAACTAAAAATATCGTCAAAAAGCAAACAAAAAATTAAAACAAAAAAATACCACAACCATAAAATCGCCAAAACTAAGAAATCGGCAAAAAAATTGCAAAAATAAAAAATAGCAAAAAAAATCATCAAAATGAAAAATGGGTCAAAACCAAAAAAAAAAAAAAAAATCAAAACCACGAAAAAACTTGCAAAATAAAAAAACTAAAATTAAACGAAAAAGCAAAATGAAAAAAATTGCCTAAATGAAAAAAGGGCAAAAATGGAACCCTTCGTGTGCGAGACAAAATCGCTCTTTACTGAATTTATTTAGATATGAATATAGTTTTTCAAAAAGCCAAAATTACACTGTACAACAATTTCGAACTTTTCCCAAAATTACGGGCAAAGAAGTGTCAAAAAACTCCCCTTCAGCGGCCATATAGCGGGCTGAAATGTCCTACAAAAATACTTGCTAAAAATCATTCGAAACTTAAACTATATTTAAATGTTAATTTTCTACTCATTCACAATTCGTACTCGGCATAGCATATGTTGTAAGCCTTACGTTTATGGTGTAGAACGTTTTCAGCACTTTTATGTACAAGGCCACGAGAAAAACTTTTGTTGAGCGGGAGTTTTTTGCCCCTTTTTTAGGAACTATACAAAAAGACCCATACAACGAAAAGTTATAACCCTCTAACTCTTCATTGTACGGGTCTTTTTGCAGAAAATTTTTTCTCGTGATGTTTTACATTAAAGTTCTGAGCACATTATATATAATACCATATATGTCAGACTTACTACAAGATTTCCTATGCCGAGTACTAATTGTGAATAAGTATAAAATTAACCCTTAAACATAGTTCAAAAAATTCATAACTCAATTATTAAAACTCTAAAGGCAAACTTGGGCAAAATAAACATTCAAAAAATCCCAGCATTGAGAATATCGATGATATTCCACGCTGGTAAGACTGAAATGAAAAAGCTTAGAATAGTTGAACATTCTAAGAAAACATTTAGAAAAAGTTAATTAATAGGTGCGACTCGCCACAAGATGGCGACAGTCTGTTAATTGAGCTTACTAAAATTAGTAGGATTTTCGCTACAGTGTTGTTGCTACTGTCGCTGGTAGTGTACGTAAAGGGCTCTGATGAGTAGACTGTGATAGTCTCGAAACAGCTGTCAGTTCAACCTTCCGTACATCCAAATTTTTCTTTGAATGTTCAATATTCACATGCTTTACAATTTCTTTCTTAAATAAAAAATAGTTTGGTCGAAAGATTAAATTAAAAATGAACTTAAGCCAAACTAATTAAATAACTTTGGATAAACACCATACAGTTCGACTAAAAAATCAAAACTCAATTAATAGTTAAAATTTTCAATGATTTCTGGCGTACAAGTTGAGTCTGGAGTCTTGGTAGTGTATAGAAAAATTTTATGGTCACATTTTTGTACGACATTTCATCTCTGCCCCCTTTTTAGGGGTGTTTTTTACGATTTGTTACAATATAGCCAAAAATTTGCGTTATGTGGGGGAGTTAGAGGGTTAATATGTTCACCAAAAATATTTGACTTAATATTTTCTACAAATATGCTGGCCTTACCCTACACCTCCGATGTAAAGGACACATACATACTTAGTTTCATATACCGATATGCTGTACGAACAGGCTAAAGGGGAAAATTTAACCCCCCTTAAATAAAATTCCGATGTCATCTTTCAAAACGCCGATATACGTATATATTTTTTGATCTCCTCCACCAAAATCCATTGTCAGAGCATCGTTATTTTTTTCGTGCTATGTACTAATTGATTGACTTCTTTTGGCTGGTTAAACTATAACATTTTTGAAAATTGGCTAAATTCAAACTGCAATATTTTTGTCATGCTGTGTTCTACCAAATTTTTTTTTTTTTAGTTTCAGAAAATACATTAGCAAAAATTGCTGACATCCTTTTTTTGTTTTCCGAAATAGCATATAATTTCTTCTACCTCGTCTGGCACCACAAGATACTCAAAATGTTGCCATTATGTCCAGCTATTAAACTTGATCTTGTTGTTTTTGTCTTACAAACTATTTATTTATTCATACATCTCATCTCCTCTTTCTCATGCTCTTCTAAAACTTAAAAAGTCCGTATCATTGTGAATAATTTTCGTCTATAATTTCCGTTTCTGTTATATTTCAAATAAGTTTTTTGTTTCTTTTTTTTAATAGTTTTTTTCCCCCAACTCAAGCCATGGAGTTGGCAAAGCAGCTCATTTGCAGTTAATTTATGTTAATGTTGCTAATGATAATTATAAAGAATTTGTTTTGTAATCATTTTTTAAAAGTTCTTATTTTGGAGGGAGAGTAAGTTGTTGCTTTGTAAGTTTTTTTTTGTTTTTTTGCTTCTGGAAAATGTAATGAAGTAGAAAAATATTTTAAGATAATATTTCTTTTCTTTTGTAGTTAACACATAATTTTATGTTGCTTCCAAAATATTAAATTTCTTTAGTCATTAGGTCCATTAAAAAAGAAATTCGTTAAATTACATTAGTTTTATATTTAAAGAAGAATATAGTTAAATTTTAAAGAAACGTCAGGCAATACTAAGAAAATAAGCAAAATAATTAGGAGTATTTAAGTAGCATGAATGAAATTTTTTAAACGGAGATGAGAAATTAAACCTCTTAAATTTAATAAGAAATTTAAGATTTAAGACAAGAATGCCGTTTCTGTAGAAGCACTATGAAATTAAAAACATTATAATAATTGCGTGTTATTAAAACAGGCTTGAGTTCGTTAATTAAAAATTAGAATTTAAATTATTTGTAGTGAAAAAGGAATACTGGAAAAGCTGATTAATTCTGGCAACACTAAAGTAGAATGCATAATATTTTTAATATCCGCCACTTTTTAATAAAAATTATTTGAATTAACAATTAGAATTAAAGAACTCGAACTTATTTGAAGAACTTTTAATTACACAGTACAACACGAAAAAGATTATGGTAGAGGAGAACAAAAAAATATATACGTGTGACGGGCGTTATGATAGATCACATCGGAACGTTATTTTAAAGGTGTTGAAGCCAGTTATTCAACAAAAAAGTCTTTCGAATGAAAGTTATTTGAAACAAGTCATTCGATTAAAAATTTTTCTAATCGAATTTTTTCACGTAAAAATATATCGAATCAAATTTCTTCGAATAAAACTTTTTAAAATCAAATTCAAGCAAATAAATGTTATTTGAATTAAATTCATTCGAATAAAAATTATTCTAATAAAGCTATTCGAATAAAAATTATGCACATGAAAGTAGTTAAAGTAAAACTATTCGATTGAAAAAGTAATTTTTATTAAAAACATTAAAAAAAATTATTCGAATACAACATATGTACATATTCGAATAAAATTAGTCGAATAATATTCGAATAAAATTAATCGAATAAACCATAATCGAGTGCAATTGATCTACCTTGTGTTCCTTTTATTCTTTCATTTCAACAATATGCAAAATCAAGGTGGCTAAGATGAATGGTAGTGATGGCAAATTTAGTTTTTCACTTCATTCGAGAAAAAAGCTTGTGCATGGTATAATATAAAATATTCTCGTGGTCTGTTTATTCGAAGAAATCTATACGAATAAGAAAACTATAATCGAATAAGCTTTAATCGAATGCAATTGATTTACCTGATATATAATAACATCTTTTCTTTACAGCATAATGGATAGGATCAACGCTAATGATGGTAAAAGCTTTTTATTTCATGAAGCTTTTTACTTCATGAAGCTTTTCACTTCATTATTTTGTGGTAATAATAAATATTCTCTTTCTTCTCTTTGAAATGGTATGTTTTGCAATCAATACCACCTAAAGTTAATGCATACACATGAAATAAATGTTCACAATAACAAAGAGATTGTGACATCCTCCGGAAACAGTATATTTGTATGTTCTGCCCTATACGTTGAAATTAATTAGCTTTTTCGTATTCTTTAAAAATTACTTTGGATTAAAATCTACGTACTACGCAATAAAAACTATATTAAACTATAAAATATTCTAAAATATACATTTATTTATAATTTTATTTTAGAATTTCTTTTTTCCTTTTTATTATCACTTATCTTTCACTTAATTAAATTCCATCAATTTCTTCTGTTTTATTTCTTTTTTTATAAGGGCTTTTAAGTGCTTATAAATTAAATTAATTAACAATTCGTGCGGGGTTTAATATTTCATGTGAAATATCTTTTTTTTTTTTTTTTGAAATTTCTTATAAAATATATTGTTTGTATCAGTGCATACGAATGAATGAATTAATATGCACAGAAAAAACTAAATTTCATTTTCTGTAAAGGAATTCAATGAAATAGTAAATATTTTGTCTAGGAACGGACCTACAAACAAATTTGTAAATATAGACAAAAATATCTCAACAATTTCATTGAAAACCGGTTTTTTTAATAAAATAAAATAATTAATAGAATAGTTACATTAAAGGTCATGTTGTTTCAGTTTGATAAAATTTTAATACAACATGATTCTTCGCGTTATTTCAATATCAAATTCACCTTGCCTCAACTTGAAACTACTTTGATTCAACATGATTGTTCGCATTCTTAAAATATCAAGTTCACGTTGTTTCAACTCGAAATAACTTTGATTCAATGTGAGTTTTCGTATTATTCCAGTATCAAATTCATTTTGTTTCAACTATACTGGAATATTAAATCAACATGAAATATATTTAAATCAAGAGGATAAATGTTCTTTCAAAAATATTGTAAATCATGTTGAATTAACATGAAACGTCTATAAAGCAAAATCAACACTGAAAAATGTTAAATTAACCTTGAAATTTTTCTGTGTATAGAACAATTAAAATTTAAACGTGATTACAGTAATTTCCAAATTTCGGTGAAGTTTTTCGTTCCCTGGAAATTTAAGTTTTTTCTTTAGTTATTTAGTTGCTTAGTTTTCGAGATATACCACTATTTCGCAAATGAACAACATAGATTAGCATAACTGGGAGCATGATTTGTTTTTAAATTAGTTTTGAAACAAGTTTCATAAATAAAACAAACAAATTTGTTATTAAATAGAAATTGCAAATATTAGAACAATAGATGACAAATAAAATATATGTAACAAAAATTTTATGATGACGATCGTCATCAGATTGATGTCCGGTTTTTGCTTTATTGCCGACAACTGTAATTACACTAATATCACAATTCTGAGGACAGAGTGTCATCAACCCGATTATCGGGCCAGTTCTGTAAATCACGAGATGCCAAATCACGGTGATTTCAAAAAACTAATAAAGGCTAAATTATTGCTTTCGCAAATTGGACGATTTACAGCTTTGGAAGTTCAATTAAAATATTCTATTGTAAATGACAAAAACTTAAAATACAATAAAAACCCGCTAACAAATCAGCTATTAACAGTTTACTTTTGAAATCACGCGATTTGAAATCACCGTAATTTTCAGAACATGCCCGTATGAATTTTTCTGTACACAGAAAAAAAGGAATGTAAAATCCACATGGCGTAATTTTGATTGCAAATCATATTAAATTTACAAGAAATAATTTGTCGTTTGAGTGTGTAAGTGTCTACTTGCTTTGTTCATTGCTACAATTCACTGTTCTGCTTAGTTGTGTGACTTATTGTTGTTTATTCTTACATGTGTCGTCTATGTATACGACAAAAAACGAATTACCAGCGAATATTTACTGCTGCTGGTTAAAATTACCATTGTTTCATATTAATTTTAAACGGAAAATAATTAATCTAACCTTAAATCTCCGTTAAAACAATTTTGTTATAAACGTTAAGTTTCATTTTCAATCGATACGACTATAGCTTTAATTTCAAATAAGTTTTATGTTAAACAATCATTTAAATCATGTTGAATTAAAATCAAATGCATTTTACATACGATGGTATTTATTTAGTGTATAAGTAAAGAAAAGTTTGAAGCTGTTGTGGCTGCAGTGGTTAGCGCGTGGACTATTATGCAGGTGGCACGAGTTCAAATTTTGGCTGGGGCAGTCAGCTACAACGAAAAGTTTTCTGATGACTATCACGTAAGAAAATAATTAATAAAATAGCTACATTAAAGTCATGTTGTTTCAGCTTGATATAACTTTAATTCAACATGATTCTTCGTGTTGTTCCAATATCAAATTCACGTTGTTTCAACTTGAAATAACTTTGATTCAACATGAGTCTTCGTGTTGTTCCAATATCAAATTCACGTTGTTTCAACTTGAAATAACTTTGATTCAACATGAGTCTTCGTGTTGTTCCAATATCAAACTCACGTTGTTTCAACTCGAAATTACTTTGATTCAATATGATTTTTCGTATTATTTCAGTATCAACTTCATTTTGAACTAACTGTACTAGAATATTAAATCAACATGAAATATAGTTAATTTAAAAGGAACAATTTTCTTTCAAGATTATTGTAAATCATGTTGATTTAACACGAAACACCTATGAAGCAAAATCACTATCGAAAAATTTTAAGTTAACTTGGTTTTCGACGATTTTACATGGAAATTTTTCTGTGTGTAAGTGTAGTGAGTGATCTGCTTCGTTTCATATAAAAACAGTTTACCATCAAAATTAAAAATCCTTCAGAACGGAGTTACATGGTTATACATAAAAGCCAAAGAGTTTAGATTTCAACATGTAATTTAACAACTAAACACTTAGTTTACACTATTTCCTAGTTTTACTTCTTATAGTTTTAAACCCTTTTCTTCAAAAATTCTTTTTTTAATATTCCTCCTTTCCTTGGGCTAGTAAGTAAAAGTTTATACAAAATAAAAACTACTTTGAAAGTGCTTAAGCTTGAAAATAAAGGAAAAAAACGTAAATTCTATGGCTTCTTCTTGTTTTCCTGTATCCTGCAGGGGCTGCCATAGTGTTTGGTTTGTATAGTGGTTGTTGTTTATGGCAAAACATGCATAATAGATTATATAAAAACGTACTTGTTGTTATTTGTTGTAATTTATTAGAGCAATGGTATTTCTTACAGTCTTTTTATCTTTTATTTTCTCGTTTTTATTCGGCTCTTCTTTTTATTATAATTTTACTTAAAAACAAATCCTATAAAACAACTACAAAATAATAGAGTTAATAATTAAAAATGAATTAATAAATAAGAGAAAAGTCCTTAATCGTTTAAAAAGAAACAACTCAAAGCTGAAGAAGAATTTTTATTTCATTTTAAGATACAAATAATCCTTATAGAAAAACTATAAAACTGCTTAAGGAAAAATAAATATTACGGTAATTAAAACGGGAGAAAATAATTAATGAAAGTAAATAAAATATTAGATTTATGGTTGGTAGATACTTTCGCTTAAGAAAATCAGGTTAATTTGAGCGAGGAGATGTTCAGCAAAAGAAAGGAAAATCTTAAAATGGATTCAAGTGAATTGTGTATGAAAAAGAAGCTGAAATTCCAGTTAATTTTCAAGGGATTTTAAAACAAGTTACTGGGCTACTGTAGCTTTTGCAAATGTATATTTACAAGGATATTCATTTATTTAACTCTAACATAAATACATATGTACACTCTAAAACACTTTTGTTGAAAATTAGGTCGATTATTATCGACCTAAAATTACACACGCATTATTTTTGAACACAATGTTTTTACTAAGAAAAGCGATTGGCTGCCTGCAGGTTCGAGCCGCGACCTCCTGACTGACAGTCTTACGCATCTACCATTCAGCCATAGCCGTATTATACTTTATGTTACATTCTTTCCACTTGGACTAAATATGTTAAATTTGAAAAGTTTTTTCTTTAATAAAATAACTACAAAATCGATATAATTTTAGACACGGAGGAATATTCAACACAAATTTAGACAATATATGATCGTAAATTTGAAGTAATGTTTTAGACTGTATATCTATCTTGGTCTAAATTTACTGTATAATATGGTTGTAAAGGGGATGACAAAAAAGCGTTTTTCTATTAATTACACTGCACAACACAAAAAACAAGGTCCTAACGACTAGTTCTGTTAGGACGGACCAAAACAGTTTTTCTAGTTTTCTTGTTGCGTAGTGTTAGCAATGAACAAATTTGTGCCAGTTTTTATGGATTTTTTAGATTTTAGATTTTACATTTAACTACCAAAATGCGAAATTAATTTCGCATTTCTTGCGATATTTAGCACAAAATTTAGTATTGAGTGAGTTTTATTTGACAAAAACTCCAAATCTTGTAACATTAAGCCCGAAATTTTAAGCACTAAAAATTGTTTTTACTTTCTTATTTAACTTGATATATTTTTTCATTCTTTGTCACTTAAATTTTAAATTATTTTGTGTGTCTAGGGGACTAATTAATTTGGAAGTAATTAAAATTTATTAATCTCTTCTAAAGCATTTTAGTGCATGAGGTAAACCTTCGTTTTTTTTTCTTTAAATTTTCTCATATACTTTTCTGAAATTGTATCTTAATTAACACTTTTCTTTTAATTAATTTATATACTATTTGTGAAAAGTAATTGTGCAGCTGTTGAGATAGAAAACTTATTTAATTGAAATCATTAAGAAATGGCATCATCATCCAACAAAGAATATTGATAAGAGGGGATATTAATTTCAAACACTACTTTAAATACGAGTAATAATACTCATGTGTTAAAGTGAAAACATATGGATAAGATTAGTTGTTAGGAGGGGTTTAAGTGGAAAATGTATTTTTATGCCACAAGCAAATTTAATACATCAGCAGTTTAGGAAAGAAGTAATAAATTAGAATTTCTTTTGGGAATAATTTGATATATTTTAAATATTAATGTTTAAGTGATGTTTACACAATACAAACGGTGTATTCATGTGTAGATATTTTAACTTATAAAATTTTTCCACACGAATTTACCTTGTGTTTTATATAAACTGCACACTCTACAACATTACTTCAAATTTAGGATTATATATTGTCTAAATTTGGGTTGAAAATTTTTCCTTGTCGAAAATTACATCGATTTTGCAGTTATTTTATTAAAGAAAAAACCTTTCCAATTAATCAGGTGGAAAAAATTTAACATAAAGTATAATATGGCTATGGCTGAATGGTAGATAAGTCAGACTATCAGTCAGGAGGTCGCGGCTCAAACCTGCATGAAGCCAATCGCTTTTTTTAGTAAAAAAATGTTGTTCAAAAATAATGCGTGTGTAATTTTAGGTCGATAATAATCGGTAAAGTTTTGCCGACTATTATCGACCTAATTTTCAACAAAAGTCGTTAAGAATGCAGTTAAGATTTTTAGGAAAACAGTCAAGTAAACTTTCATTAAACTAACTGCTCAAAAATTAAAAAAAAAATATTATTATCTTTTTTCTAATTTGTTTGAAAGCATTTAGTGCTAAAAATTAAATACATACATAAATTTTATTTTAATATTATAAAATTCTATTTACTTTTCATGTTATATAAAGAAAAATATCATGCAATTGTTTAATATTGAAACAAAAACTCCACATGATACCTATTAAATCTTTTTTTTTTTTTGTTCAACTGTTAATGTCAATAACAATAGCAAGCAGCATAAAGTCAGTTCAATTAATAAATCATAAAATTAATGAATCGTTTGACTTTTTACACAAACGTGTAACAACATTTGTAAAAACAACTTTATACAACAAACAAATAAAGTGAACATGGAAATGACCTTTTATTGTCAAATTGCAATTTGAAATGCAACAGAGAAATTCATCCCTACATAACAACAAAAACAACAAATAAATACCCTGTGGGATTTTTATTAGCTAGCTCAAAATATAGCTGACTTTTTGCTAACTCATTTACAACTGACTTTTGAACTAACTTATAAATGAGATATATGGGAGTCAGCTGTTTTATGTGCAACTGGCTTCTTCCCGATAAGTAACGAATTAACTTTTAGCTAACTACAAACTGATGCAGATATTAGTGAGTTGTTTTTGAACAACTAACTTCTTTTCGATAAGTTCTGAACAAACTGTTAGTTAACTCAAAGCTGGTGCAAAGATGAGTTAGTTGTTTTTGAACAACGTTGTATAAACTTCTTTCTGTATCACTTTCAGCTAGCTATAAGTTAGTTCAAAGCTTATCGAGAAGATCCCAGTACAGACTTTAAGTTTAAATTCACTCTCTTTCGTCTATATTTTATGTGGTGTATTAGGAAAGGGGTAAGCATGATGGCTGACAAAAAAAGTGATCATGGTTCGATACTTATTCTCGTCACTAAAAAATAATTTAAATTTTTTCCCAATTTATATTGACGCAAATCATAGCTACCAGAGTTAACTCATAATGAGCTAACTTGAGGTTAGCTGAAACTTATGCAGAGTGAGTGAGTACTGACTGACTCATTTTGATGACGTTACGTTGAAAAACTAAATAGCGGTTAACAGGGAAAATCAGTTAGCTTTTGAGTCAGCTGTCACTCATAATCTGATTAACCATGAACTAGATTTAAGTTAACTCAAATTCCTACAGGTTAGTTACACGTTTACACACACACACACACTTACGCAATAACAATTAAACACATCTTTTAGCTTGTTACCTTTTTACAAAGACAATAGCAATAAGAAAATAGAAAATATTTCCTCTCTGGTTCCCCCTTCAAAAAAAATTTCTCACATTGGATTAACAATAAGCAACAACAAGACAATAATGATAATAATGCAACAAACACACAAACGTATAGGCAATAAATAACGACACGTGTTAGTGTTAGTAATTTGTTTTGAAGCAGTTATTGTGTTTTATTGCTCTCTGTGCTTTGCTCTGTATTTGTAAAATCTACCCCGTGGTAAAACTAAAAAAGGCCTTCTCAATTCATGTCGTCTTGAAGTCCTACTTATACCTTCTTTTATAAGACCTCGACTCTTCCTAAGAAAATACATTTTAGTAGAAGGGTGGAGAAGGGAGTATTCTATTCTTAAATGGTTTTATTTAGCTTACCGTGTTCGTGGAGTTTGTGCATAGGTGGAGTATGGTTCAAATCTACATTCTAAAACATTACTTCAAATTTACGATCATATATTGTCTAAATTTGTGTTGAAAATTTCTCCTTGTCTAAAATTACAATGATTTTGTAGTTATTTTATTAAAGAAAAAACCTTTCAAATTAAACATATTTAGTCCAACTGGAAAAAATTTAACAAAAAGTATAATACGTCTATGGCTGAATGGTAGATACGTCAGACTATCAATCAGAAGGTTGCGGTTCAAAACTGCACGCAGCCAATCGCTTTTTTAAGTAAAAACATTAAGTTCAAAAATAATGCGTGTGTAATTTTAGGTCGATAATAATCTGTAAAGTGATGCCGACTATTATCGACCTAATTTCCAACAAAAGTGTTTTAGAGTGTAATAATTGAAAATTTACCCCCGATTGATCTGAAATTTTGTAAGCGCCTTTAATTTTGGTGACAATTTAATATTGAGATCAGAGCATTTAGTTTTAGCCCCCTTCCTGTTAACCAATTGATCTGAGAGTTGGTGGACACATTCACTTACAATGATTCTAGTTTTGTATTTAAAAAGCGGGCGGTGCCACGCCCACAATAAGTAGAACTTAGTTTTAGCCATTTCCTGTTAACCGATTGACCTGAGATTTGGTGGACAACTTTACTTACGATGATTGTACAATTTTGTATTTAAGAAATGGGCGGCGCCATGCCCATAAAAAGTAATTTTTAGTTTTAGCCCATTCCTGTTAACCGATTGATCTGAGAGTTGTTGGACACCTTTACTTACGATGACTATAATATCTAGTAATTACAAAAGTAGGTGGCGTCACGCCTATAAAAAGTAATACTTAGTTTTAACGCCTTCCTCTTTTAACCGTTTGATCCAAAATTTGGTACACGCCTTTAGTTTCGATTACTACACAATTTTGAGATTAGAAAAGTGGGCTTGGCCACACCCATAAAAGTAATATTGATTCTTACCCCGTTCCTCTCGACCGATTGATCTGAAACTTGGTAAATGACTTTACCTTTTAATGCAATACAATTTAGTGCAAAAAAAATGGGTGGTGCCACGCCCATAAAAAGTAGTACTTAGTTTTAGCGTTTTCCTGTTAACCGATTGATATGAGATTTGGTGGACACCTTTATTTACGATGACTCCACAATTTTGTATTTAAAAAAGTGGGCGGCACCACGCCCATAAAAAGTAATATGTAGTTTTAGACCTTTCCTATTAACCGATTTATCTGAGATTTAATGGACACCTTTACTTACGATGACTCCACAATTTTGTATTTAAAAAAGTGGGCGACACCACGCCTATAAAAAGTAATATTTAGTTTTAGCTCTTTCCTATTAACCGGTTGATCTGAGATTTGGTGAACACATTTAATTATCATGACCGATTAATCTAATGACGTTACGATTATGTGTGTGTATTCAGTATTATTGTAAATCACAGATGGCCGTCGCCACAAAATTGTGAATATAAGTTATTTGTCTATAAACCCGCAATATGGATATTAAATGAAAGGGTTTGACTAGTAGAATACAGTACGCATTGAAAAATTTTCAATTCCAAAATAGTGGCCAATACAAAATAGGGCATATATGTACATATATTCAAGCATATATATTTTCAGTGCCCTCAATATGGATGTTAAATGAAAGCACTTGGCTACTATAATGCAGTACCCCACGAAAAAAATCCAAATCCAAGGTACAGTAAATGCCAGATCATAGTGTTTAGGACATAAAGTAAAAAACTTAAAAATTAAATAAGTGAAAAAAGTTGTTGAGTTAAATGGTTTTATTGTAGTGAAGCATTATAACGATGCAGATAATGCACTAAGATCTAAAAATAATAATTACGTGGTACCAGGTGCCAGCTACTACACCACACCAAATTGAATGTAGTTCAATTGGCTTATTGGTAGAGTTCTGCCTGAGTTTTGATTGTTAGCTTTTACTTTCTACAAACGAATATAGTGGGACTTAGTCTATGTTTCACTCGAATTCAACCAATCTGCCTCCCAATCACTATAACGACGCGATTGAGGTGTTCTCTCACCCAGAGTTATATTAAAAATTAATCACTTTTGATTAAAAACGAAACTAGTTCGAAAATAATATTGCATTTACATCAGAGCGAAATCTTATGATTTCAATTAAAATCTTTTTTTTAAATCTATACCGTTTACAACTTTTTTTTATTTTTATTTTTTATTTTTTTTTTTTTTTGATAATTTTCAGTACTTCGTTTCTAAGGCAAAAAGAAATAATTGTCCTTTCTTCTTTTGAAATACAAACTCGCTATAAAAATAGACCCTTAAAAGCCAAAATAGCAAAAATCCCACTTGCATCAATTGTTTTGTATAGGAAATTTAATAAAAATAAGCCATATTTTGCCTGAAATCTTGGTCGTACTAGTCGTATTATCTCGCTTGTGAATGATATACTAGATATGTATATAATTATACCTTTCCTAATCGGATTTTATTTAGAAAATAACTACTTATCAACATTTCAATCCAACAAGTCAAACATCTGTTCTTAATGATCCTTAAATATTCGATATATCTTATTTTTTAATTTTTCTAAATAAAAAAAAAAACAAGCCAAATCCCTAAAATACTTTAATGCCAAAAACAAACACTTACTAATTGCCTTCGATATACAATATTTTCCAACAACGTCATCATCAATATTTTTATCATCGTCTTATGCCACAAACTGCTTATTGTCGTCATTCTTGTGATTTCCAGATTAAGTCGTCTGTGTGCAACATGCAACATTATTTTCTGCATTATAACATAACATTTAACCAATATACCCTTCCAAAGAAAATTACAACAAAAAAAAAAACGGTAACATGATGAGTGGTATTAAAGTTAATCCTTAAAATGACAAAATTGTGCATTTTTTATACAATAACAAAACAGAGAATAAAAATTATACGAGGATTTTGATGACTTTCACCAAACATGCGGTCGTTGGTGGCGTTAAGGGAAACAAATACTCCCTTAAAAGAGTACATTTCCTCGAATAACTTTTAAGCTTAGGACATTTTTATATTATGTAGCCATTAAATTGTAAATTGGTATAAAGGAAAATTTATTATTACAATAATTATTATTATTATTATTATTATGTAACTTATGGAACAGCATAAGGCGCTTATTTTGGAACATCATAAAAAAAAATAAGAAATAAAACTAACAAGCGAAAAAGGACACCTAATGTTCTTTTTGGGATTTTGGGTCTCAAAAGAGAAATCATTATTATTATAAGGTATTTCCAGCATTAAGTTTGCACAAATTTATTTAAGGTAAGAAGGAGAAGGCAAAGATAATATAATGAATAAACTTAGTAAATCGATATATTTAACGACAAGGCATTGAAAACTTTGTCAAGGATTGCAACCATGTACTTTTTTTTTAAATAGAAGTAACACAATCAGGGAATTAGGGAATTAATGCCTACCAGTTAATTAATCAATGTGTTGCATTCTTTGTGAAATGGATAGCGTAGAGAGAACAGGTGGTTAAGTAGGATCAGATTTACAATTCTGATATTGCGCGTTTATGTTATATTTTGTAGAGCAGTGTTGCAGCCTATCTGGTGTACAGTAGAAGCATTAATTTGTTTAAGCTGTGTAACAGTGATGGAAATTGTCAGTACTATTGTACTATTTTCAGTACTTTTTCATTTTCAAAATACCGCAGTACACCCCCACGAGATAAAAAGTACTTTTCCCAATTCGTAAAGGTAAAAAATATTGACCAAAATTATAATAAAATCAAATACTACTAAAATTGTTCTTTGGCTTCTTTTCAAAAGTACAATGTTGATAAATTCTTTCTTTCTTTATTTAAAGAAAACAAACCATATTAGAAAATTATTAGAAAACTGATAGAAAAGACATTGCTATAGTGGACTATTTAAGTAAATAAAATTTATTTAAGTAAGTAAAATAAAATTGAAAGCAGTTCAATTAACTTATACTTTCTTAAAACTAATATAATGAGTGGGTCCTGTTCTGTGTTTTATTTCATGTCATTGTTATTACACAAAATATTTACAAGAACATTTCTTACATAATCCTGAGAATTTTCTTTTCTAGTGAAAAAAAGAAAAAAATTCTATGAATAATAACCAGTCCTGGTGGCATCAAAAGGTGCTTCACTTTTGGAGTGATTTCTTCGAACTTTTCCGTCAACGACATCTCTCGAGCGAATCAATCGGTTTTTAACAAAATTTGCAGCATTCGATTTTTTGGAGTTTAAGAGCTGATTGGATGCGACTAATTTAATAGTTTAAAATTTATTTGAAAAAAAAATCTACCTAACCGAAACCTAAGTAAGATTCCCACGACTTCAAAACGTCGAGATTTGCTGAAAACTCAATTTTCAAAAATTGGGATGAAGTCACTGACTTCCAATTATTGATAGCGGGAAGTTAAAAATATATTCAAATGTCAAGAATGGGTCTTTTGTATGATAATTAAGAATACCGAAAATATTTTTTAAATTCTTTAAAAAGTACCATTTAGGTGAAAAAAGTACTTTTGAAGTTGAAATTCAGTACCATATCGAAATCTGTATTTTCCATCACTGCTGTGTAATCATTTATTAGTTATTTTACTTCGCCGACATTTATGTTACAATACCGACGAAGGAGGGTGCGGTGAAGTGCATTAGGATATTTTAGTATTAATCGCTGCCGGTACTGCCAAAGTGATCAGTGCTATGCCTTCATCGCTTTAACAGTCCAACAGCAACCAACACAATAACACGCTAATGCATTTCAGAAAAAATAATGATGTTGATGGCTTGCCTGAAACTAATCTTGAACTCAAGACCTCAGGGTTTGACTACAATTGATTGATTAGTAATTTTTCTACGTAATTTTTTTATTTCGAACTGAATAGGTATAAGTTTGAAAATTTTTATTATTTTGGCTTTCTAGTTCAATATTTTTGAATTAATGTAAATTCAAATTATTTTTATTAAGAGTGTAGTGTTGGAATATTCAAATTAGATTAGCAGAAGGGATTAGTGCTACTGATTTCGACAGGCCGCTACACCGTCTCATCAGCGTTCTTGTTCACTTTTACCACTTATGAAAGTGGATGCCTTTTACAAGGAAACATCAGCTATTTAACTAATTTTTGCCAGCTAATAGAATACAAGACTTCTTTTAAATTCTTCCCCTGCATTTTTATTGTGACTCAACTTACTTTTTCCTTTAGTGTTTTAGTATTTCGATTAGTATTTATCATTTAGTATTTTTATAATACAATGAAAATTTTAAATCAGCAGTAGGAAATTTTCGCTGGTAAAGCGAAGTTTGTGGCGTATTTATCGGCTATTAAAATTTATACAACGAACATCAAAATAAATAACAACTCACACAACTGAGTACAACAGCGCATGGCAGCTTTGAACAAAGCAAATAATAAACACCAAGTGTTTATTTACTTAATTGCTTAAACAATAAAATTTTTCAATTAAGTTATGAGTTTAGTCGAACTACAGGGTGTTTTTTGTAGAGGTATAGAACTTCGAATTGAAATAAAACACAAGAAAATCGTTTTAATGTCCATCAATTTGGGTTTATTGGAAGGATAATTTTATGCCATTAATGTTTAAATATGATTTCGGGCATGTGGCCGCCGCGGCTGGCTCGAATAAAGCCAATTCTACAGGTCCAATTTTCAACCACTTTTTCGAGCATATGGGGCCGTATGTTGGCAATAACGCCACGAATGTTGGCTTCCAAGTCCCCTAACGTTTCTGGGTTGTTGGCGTAGACGAGCGACTTCACATATCCCCAAAGAAAATAATCCAATGGTGTCAAATCACACGATCTTGGTGGCCAATTGACAGGTCCATTCCGAGAAATTATGCGCTCATCTAATGTTTCCTTCAATAAATCGATTGTGACGTGCGCTGTGTGGCATGTAGCGCCGTCTTGTTGGAACCACAACTCATCCACATTCATGCCATCCAATTCGGGAACAAAATAGTCGGTTATCATGGCTCTATACCGGTCTCCATTAACGGTAACTGACTCTCCAGCATTATTTCGGAAGAAGTATGGCCCAATGACTCCACCAGCCCATAGAGCACACCAAACAGTCTGTTTTTGTGGATGTAATGGCGTCTCAAGGGTCTCATGTGGATTCTCTTCACTCCAAATGCGGCAATTTTGCTTGTTGACGTAGCCATTCAACCAAAAATGAGCCTCATCACTGAACAAAATTTTGCGATGAAAATCAGCATCGAGATCAATCTCTTTTTCGGCCCATACACCAAAATCACGACGCATTGCATGTTCATGATGAAATGGCAAACCAAACTAAATATTAATCACTTGACAGCTGACAAAATGGCTGCCAGTTAAAAAAGTGATGCCAACTTAAAGTTCTATACCTCAATAAAAAACACCCATTATATGGGATTATATCCAAAGTAATTTAATTATTTTTGTCTAGAGCGGTAAAGAACTCTGATGAGATTAGCGGAAGCTATCAAAACGTCAGTTCAACCCTCCACGCAGTCAAAATTTTCTTTGTCTACATGCTTCACATTTATCTCTAAATAAAAATATAATTTCATTGAAAAATTAAATTAAAACCGAACTTAAGCCAAAATTAATTAACATTCTTTGGATATAATAAAATTTTTCTCATAAATTTGATATGATTTTCAATCAAAATGGCAACATGTTGATTTTACAGTGATATTTTTCAGTGTGTGTGTATAAGGGCTATAAGGACACATGCTGGAAGTGTTCTAGTTTGGCACTTTACAGCTCGGCCCCTGATTAATGCGGGAAGCTTTTATTTTCAGGCTTAATAGAAATGCTCCTCTGCTATAGCCTTGTTATATACTGATCGGTTGGTTTATACGTTTACAAATCAATGAGGCAGAATCAAGATTAAAATATCGATTCTGCCTCACTGTGCAGTGTTATTTGTAAACTATTAATTATTTCACTTGGGAGTAAAATTAGTTGTTTTTTTTTTGTTCTTCTTATAATTATAATTTATTACCGTTTACTTCGCGCCTTAATTTGTTTCTGAAACCTGCGAAGAACTTTGATTTTCCGTAGGCTAATTTTGTCACGCAAATGTTAACAAGTTTTAGTTACAAGTGTTCATAGAAAACAAGTTGTTAAGACTTGTACACTCTAAAACACTTTTGTTGAAAATTAGGTCGATAAGAGTAGGCAACACTTTACAGACTACTTTCGACCTAAAATTACACACGCAATATTTTTGAACAAAATGTTTTTACTAAAAATACCAATGGCTGCGTGCAGATTTGAACCGCGACCTCCTGACTGATAGTCTGACGTCTCTACCATTCAGCCATAGCCGTATTATACTTTATGTTGATTTTTTTCCACTTGGACTAAATATGTTTAATTTGAGGTTTTTTCTTTAATAAAATAATTGCAAAATTGATGTCATTTTAGACAACGAGGAATTTTCAAGACATATTTAAACAATATATGATCGTAAATTTTAAGTAATGTTTTAGACTGTAGTTAGTTTATTTAGCACCTTTAATTAACTGATGAGAGGGGAAATTTTTTCTCAACTAATTGAAATGTTGAGCTCACCAATAATGCCAGCTGAGTTGTAAGAGTATAAAAAGAATAATATTTTATAAGGTTAAATATTTGTTGTTAATTTTAAAACAAAATCTTTAAAAAATTTATTAGTTCTTTTTTTTTTTCTTTTTACCAAAAATTAATGATTTAACAATTTCCTGCATAATGTTCTGTAAAAACAGACATGTGTAATTAAGCCTTTTTTGTGGTTCATTAAAGCTTCCTTTTTATGATATTTTTTTTTTGCAAATTAAATATGTTGCAAAAACTATCAAATTACTAACTTCACTGCAAAAGAAAACGAAAAATTACATAAAATGTGTGGGAATAAATACCAGTTTAATTTTTAGCTTTTTCATTAAGTTGCATAGTATTTTTTGCGAAAATAATTATGAAATTTTATGCCTTTGTGATTTTGTTTTATATTTTTAGTTAAATCGCATTACCAATCTTTTTTTAAATATTTAAGCTATAAATTTTAAATACTTTTTTTCGCTGCAGGGTTGAATAAACAAGCCACCTGTTTCTTTTTTTTTAATATTTTGAAATCTGTTTTTCCTTCTTTTTTGCATTAGTGCTCTAGTGTATAAATAATTATAGTCTGGTCATGTTTTTTTTTTTTTTGTTTATGGTTGGCGCTTTTTTTCCTTTCTTTATATTCTTGTTCATACACACAGAAAAAAAAATAAGTTTCGTTTTTGATAAGGAATTCCGCTATATTGATAACAAAATTATTTCAAAAGAAAAAATATATATAAATAAAAACAAATATTGACATGCTTGCGATATGAACCCAGGCTTTCCGGACGTAAAGCATGCTCTCTACAGCCGAGCCATGCCCCAGTTATATTTTTATATATTGTATAAAGTAAATGACAAATGTTATTGAAATTCATATTTATTTTCAAATACATAGTGTTATTGAACATAATTCTTTTTTTTTCTGTGCATAAAAATGGTTTTTTTCTCAGCTTTTGAGTGTTTAATGAGCAACTAATGTTAGTGAACTACAGCAAGTTTTAGTTAAACTTCCGGTCATTACCTGTTTTTTTTTATGTTCAATTAATCAATATACCATCGTAATAATACATAATAATAGTAAACAATAAGAATTTGTAATTAAAATTGGAAGAGTTTTCATGCTTATTAACTACTCTAATTTTAGTACTATTCAGTTGCCTGAATTAAATTTGAAAACTTTCACTTTCACTCCATTTTAAAATCATTGCTCAACTAAAATAAAAATTAGCTATTAAGATAAGATTTATATTTTAATTGGCTGGTCGTAATTGCAGTTCTACTGGCTAAATTTGATATTAAATCCTAACCCCCATATTCATAAAAATTTATGAACGTTAATGTTGGTTTACTGTACGAATTTTGTATGGGAAACCCGATTTTAATGGACACATTAACTTTACTAACCATTTATGAATATGGGGTTAATTAATTCAGCTAATCAGTTGCGATATTCAGCTAGCTGAATTAATAATCATTAATTGAATTTTTTTACTGCTTTTTATCGCACAACACACACAGAAAAATTGCATGCTAAAATCGTCGAAAACAAGGTTAATTTTACATTTTTCGGTAGTTATTTTGCTTCATAGGTGTTTCATGTTACTGCAACATGATTTTACAATATCGTTTAAAGAAAAGTTTTCCTTTTTAAATAAATATAATTGATGTTGATTTAATATTTCAGTACGGTTAAAGCAAAATGAAGTTGATACGGAGGTAATACGAAACATTATGTTGAATCAAAGTTATTTCAAGTTGAAACAACGTGAATTTGATATTGAAACAACACGAAGAATCATATTCAATCAAAGTCATTTCAAGTTGAAACAATGTGAATTTGTTATTAAAATAACACGAAGAATCATGTTAAATTAAAATAACTTCAAGTTGAAACAATGCGAATTTAATATTGAAATAATATGAAAAAACATGTTGAATCAAAGTTATGTCAAGTTGAAACAACATGAATTTGATATTGAAATAACGTGATGAATCATGTTGAATCAAAGTTATTTCAAGTTGAAACAACGTGAATCTGATAGTGAAACAACGGAAAGAATCATGTTGTATCAAAGTTATTTTAAGTTGAAGCAACATCAATTTGATACTAAAATGATGATGCTGTTGGCTGAGTAGTTAGCGCCTTTGACTACAAACCCTGAGCTCTTGAGTTTAAGAATAGTTTCAGGCAAGCCAACAACATCATGCATTTTTCTCATGCGCATTTGTGCGTTATTGTGTTGGTTGTTGTTGGACTGTTAAAGTGATGAAGGCATAGCACTGATCACCTTGGCAGTACCGGCAGCGATTAATACTAACATATCCTAATGCACTTTAAAACACTCTCCTTCGTCGGTATTGTAGTAGAACCGTCGGCGAAATAAAATAACTAATAAAATGACTACACAGCTTAAACAACTCAATGCCTCCACTTGACATCAGAGGGGCTTGCAACACTGCTCTAAAAACGCGCAATAGCAGAGTTGTAAACTAATTAAGCTTTCTATCTCTCTCCCACTTCACCACCTGTTCTCTCTACACTATAACTGGTAGGCATTAATTTTCTGATTGTGTTACTTCTCTTTCAAAAAAAAAAAATTACGAATCAAAGTTATTTCAAGTTGAAACAACGTGAACTTGATATTGAAACAACACGAAGAATCATGTTGAATGAAAGCCATTTCAAGTTGAAACAACGCGAATTTGATATTGAAATAACATGATGAATCATGTTGAATCAAAGTCGTTTCAAGTTGAAACAATGTGAATTTATTTTAGCAATTTTATTAATTATTTTACTTACGTGATTTGTATTAGCATAGGCATCTGAAAATTTTGTGTTGTGTTGTTGAAATAAATTTTTAAACTTTAATATTAAATTTCATGTGCTTCTACAGTTATTCAGCTAAATATATTTGGTTATTCCGCTAGCTGAATTTAATTTCCAAACATGAAAAATTTTTTATTTATTTTTATTACTGTTCAGCTAAGCAAATATATACTGTTTTGATCTTTAAAATAAATTTAGTGTTTCTTAGCAACTATTCAGCTAGCTGAATTTGTTATTTGCCTGTAAGGTTTCTTATTAACTCGTTAGCAGGTGTAATTTTCTATTCATCTAGCTGAATTTGACTCGTAAGACTTGTAAAATAAATATGAGGCCACAGACTAATATGTAACTAGTTAAAATTGTCATTCAGCTATTCTCTAGCTAGATAAATTTCCTATTCAGCTTGCTGAATTGCACTTGCAACCCCTAAAATTAAATTTAAGTGCATTAAAGAACTATTTATCTGGTGAAATTTGCTATTCAGCTGCTTAAATTTACTATTCATTTAAGTTTTATATTTTTATTAACTTTTTCTCTCTTTTCTTTTTCTTCATTGCAGGTATGTGTACATAAGTTCTTCTAACTTTAATTTGCGTATAAATAATATCCTGGGTAAGTTTAATAATAATAATAATAATAAAAAATATGAAAATTTTATTCAACTCTTGCAGATGAAGAGTTTTGCTTTTGAATAATTAATTTCATTCCTTAACACTCAGCTAACACGCAATTATTCTTGCAATATTCTTGCCAGTTAATGTAAAATATTTTTGCTTTATTTTATTAAATAAAATCAGTTTCTCAAGAAGGAATTAATTAAGTGGAGTTTGAAAATAGTTTTGAAAGTATGTATTTGTTTATTTATCAAACAAATTAATTGTTATTTGGGCGTGCAAAACAAACATTTGATTAAGCAGTCATTAACACTGGTGCTAACATATTTTAATAGTAATTCTCAATAGCTTTTAAATGCCTAAGGATCATTACTACAACTTGACTTTAGTTAAACTTAGTTTCATTATTAAAATTTTACTTTAACCCAAAAGTGAGCTTTAAGTTATAGGCAAGTTTATTCTACCTAGAACTTTTATTCCATTCACAATAGTCGGTAAATGCTCTGGTATAGCCATTCTTTGAACAATACAAGTTTTTTTTACAGACAAGTTGTAATAATAAAAAAATTTTTAAAGGTCAGTTTATCGCTCACTTTTTCTAAAGTTTATAAAATAAATTTTATATGGAAATTTGTTTTATAAACTGTTTCTTATAACTATTACGATAACGGTCCTTTTCACAATGTACGATTAAAAGTTAATTGACGGCAAGTTCAGCATACAAAACTTGTCGTTAAAGTCCACGTTATCCCTCCATATTCATATATGATTAGCAAAGTTAATGTGTGCATTAAAACCGGTTTTCCCATACAAAATTCGTACAGTAAACCAACATTAACTTTAATAAATTGGTATGAATATGGGGATAAATCTTAATCATAAATTGTGAAAAGAGCCGTATGGTAGGCAGTAAGTATTTAATTTTGAAACAACAAATCTTAAGTATTTTTATTTTGGAATATTCCAAAGCATTTCCTTTTACGTACAAACATTTGTAATTTCCTTTCCATGTAAACTTTTGGTCTCTTGTTCCCCAAAAAAAAAAAATTTTAAAGAAAATTATTTCACATAATGAGTGAATTACATAGTTAGACCAGCGTAATATGTGTGTGTGTGTGTGTGTGTGTGTGTGTGTGTGTGTGTGTGTGTGTGTGTGTGTGTGTGTCTTTTTTTTAAGTGACAATGACATTTAATGTGCCAGGCAATTAACATGACATTTAAGTTGGAGAGAAAGAAGAGAAATAAAGATAGAGTTTTTTTTGAAACAGTTGCTTACATGTTTTTGTTTAAATATTAAAAGACATTGAAAAATCGAATGGGCTGTTGAAAATTTATAGTTTTGTTGGCAAACTATTTGTTTCATCATTGAAAGTGTCAAGAAATGGAATTTTCCTATTAGGCAAAATAAGATTTATGTTGAAATATCAATATAATATTTGTTTGTTAATATTAACACCACAAAATCAAATATTTTGTATCCAGGGAATTAAAATAAATTCCATATAAACAAACAAACAAACAAACAGGGAAAATAACACGTTCTTAGTTTGCCACAAATAGGCTTTTAAAAATAGTTTGACAAGGTAAAGAATGTTTTTGTTTATTTTTATTTTTTTTTTTTGGGATGTATTTAAAATAATACGTTGCACAGTGGTATAAAGACCTGATGGAAAGACCTGGTGTAGATTGTGGTCATAATACTTGAGTACATAATTTTGCCATTTTTAGAAATTTGTTTATACTGCCAAATTCGAAACGTATCGGTAAAATACGATCTTTTTGGGACTTCACGGACAAATTTCACTGCGTTATTATGAGAAGGACTAAAGCTTAAAACTAGTGTATTTAAAATATTTTATTATGAACAATATTTCGTGTAAACATTATTAAAAGAAAATTATATTTTTTCCGAATTTTTTTTCCATTTTGGCATCCTTTTTTCAACACTGTCTTTGAAACAATACTACAATTTTTATTTTCTTAAAAAGTATATCTTATAACGATTAAAATAAGCCCAGAATTAGAAAAATCGGTTGGAATCTGTCCAAGTTACATTTCTTTTAAACAAAATTGCAATATAAAATAGTATGAATGCATGTATACTGCATTATAGAGCTGCTCACAAAACAGATGGTAAATAATATATGATTTCGAAACTACTGGCCACATTTATTTGGAACTTAACATATCAATAGATGATGCACTATATTTGCACAATATAGTTTGCAAAATTTTGTAGAATACGAACTAACGACTCTACCTACAGTGGACTAAAGCTAAACGCATGTCATATAGAAAAATATATTTGTGCACTCAAATATCTTTTCAATTGTTATAGATAGTAGGCTATAATGTTCATGTTTTTAATTCATGCTTTAAAGCAGAATTAAATCATATTAAAATGTTCAAAATCAGTTGCGATTTGCGAAAGTTACAAGACTTCTAACGTTTTCCACATACGATGTTTTTAGTTTTTGCCCACTGTTGTGCCGTTGTTCGTAGCTTGCACATCATTGCATACTATATTGCGCAAATATAGCCAGCCCCACGTCTATGGATGTGTCAAGTTTCCAAAATTTTTTTGTTTTTGTGAGCAGCTCCCTAATGCATTTGGAATGCTTTCATGTACTATTTTATATGAAAATTGTGTTTAAAAAATTTTAACTTTGACAATTTCCAACCGATTTTTATAATTTTGGGCTTATTCTAATCCATATAAGATAGACTTCTTAAGAAAATCACAAACTGAGTAGGGTTGTAAGCAAAACATTGAGAAAAAAGGCGCAAAACTGGAAAAAATTTAAAAAATAAAAAATTTATTTTTATAATATTTCCAGGAAATATTTGTCACACTAAAATATTTTAAATACCCAGGGAAAGCTTAAGTCATCATCTATGCGATACCGTATAAAAATTGAAAATTGTTGCAAAAATAATGCGGTGAAATCTTTTGTCCTTAAAGTCGAAAAAAACCTTATTTTATTAATAACTTTCCATTTTGAGGGTTTCATTGATTTTCTAGAAACGACAAAACTTTATAGTAAGAAAAAAATATCACCAAAAATTTTTCAAACAAAAGTTTATCTAAAATAACATTTCATTTTCAGTAAATATTCTTTACTGAATCAGTAAATTTTTTTGTTTGACTTTGACTCAGACCGCAAACAGCAAAAACAACAACAAAAACCAGTTTTCTGTGTCAGAAAAAAAAACAACCCCGATGACGACATACACATAAATAACAACAACAACAATGATAGCAAAAGAAATGCGATTGTACCAAGTTTGTTTACTGAAGATTTCGGAGTGAATGAATTCGTTAATGTTGTTGCATTAATTCTCATTCATTTCTTTAGTCCTTAGATAAGCATACAGAGTTGAATGGATGATGATGTTATTATTTAAAGATTAAAAATACTTTCAAAAGAAAGACTTTTTTTAATAACTCATACAAAAAGTTCAGTAAATATTTTTGTTTGAGTGAGTACATTATTTTGTTTAGAATTTGTGATCGTCTTTAGACAAATCTTTTCTAAATTCAGAAAAAAATATTCTTTGATATATTGCAGAAAAACCAGTAAATAGTTTTGTTTGATTTAGTAATTACCTGTAAACAACTCGTAATTGTTTATTTTCAAAAGGAAAACTTGTTTTAATCATTCATACAAAAAAATCAGTAAATATTTTAGTTTGAGTGAGTAGATTATTTTGTTTAGAATTTGTGATCATTTTTAAACTAATTTTTTATAAATTCAGAGAAAAATATTGCTTGATATATTGCAAAAAAAAACCAGTAAATAGTTTTGTTTGATTTAGTAATTATTTTGCTTAGAATTTGCAAATATTTTTAGACAAATTATTTTACAGATGTAAAAAATTTGTTCAATCGTTGAGAAATTTTTTTCTGTGTTTACAAGTTTGTTACTAAGTCCGTTTCTAGGCAATATACTTACTAATTCTTTGAATTTCTTTACTGAAAATGAAATTTAGTTCTTTCTGTGTACACTAGGTCATTCAGAAGTATAGCTGCCCACATAATTGAGCTATCCGAACGCTCAATTAAAAGCCAGATTATTTATTTTAACTATATCTTTTTTTTAAGCGATTAGTGTAGAATTTTGTAGAAAAACTAACTATTTTCGCCCAATGCTAGATGTAGCGTGCATGCCTTAAGAGATTTAAAATTTCCAATGAAATCATTTTTAAAGTCTATTCTTTTGAAATAATGAAAAGAAAAAGTGTTACTTTGGAAAAAAAATTAGAAAAACGTTGAACTTATTAAGCTCAATTTTTTTGGCAAAATTTAGTAAATTTTCACTCTCATTTTAAAGTTTTGACTTGGATTCTTTTTCACTACAACATGAATTAAAGGAACTAAAACAAAAGTAAAAAAAAACAAAGTCGGGGGTAAAAGCCAAAAACCAAAATTTTAAAATTTAAAGCCAAATACCTTTGAAAACATTGAAGGTACTCGTATCTTAATGAAATAAAGTTTATTTTCTTTAGCTATTAATAGACTTTACAAAAAGCTTAAATTCTATAAAATTAAATAATATTTGTAAAAGTTATGAGGAAAATAAAGCTTTCCATTCGCGAGATAATCAACTTTGACACCCAGTAACTCAGCGTGTGTTTTAACTGGGTGGTTCAAACTTCCATATTCTTAGAGCTTAGATTCTCCTTTATTATTTTTGAATACTTGGTTTTTAATCGCATCGCAAGTTTCAATGATACAGATTTATTACCCTTTTTTCTAATTGGAACCACTCTTGCCCGAGGTAGTCAATTTGGACAGCCTGTAGCTCACCGTGTATTTCTACAGAGTAGTCCAAACTTTCATTATTCTGAAAGCTTAGGTTAGGTTAGGTTAGGTTATCAGGTTGCTGGTGAAAATTATAAAGAAAGGGTTCCAGCCCACTTGGGTCCAATAATAGTGGTCCCTTTGTGATACCTGTAAAGGAAAGGAAAGGGAAGAGAGCACAGGACAGTGTATCAAATAGATTGAAAGGAGAGGAGTTAATAGAGGTATTAGAAGTTAGTTCAAAGAGAAGAGAGAAAGAGGTAAGGCGTACGGAGTTCCGTGCAGGAAGGTTCTGAAAGCTTAGGTCCTCTGCTTTTATTTTTATATACATCGTTTTGTAATCGTATCGCATGTTTCAAAGATAAAGATTTATTACCATTTTTTTCAATTGGAAACACTGTGCGTTATTGTGTATTTTGTTTAATGTGGATGACTGAATGTTGTGTTCTCTTGTTGTATAATATTTCGCATGTAACTTTCATTTCAAATTAATGAAATAATGTACTGCACAGTTGTTGGCGTCATTCTCTTATCTATTTTAATAGCATGCCAAACAGAAGATTTTTCTTCTATTCAGCAGCATGCCACTACTTCTTAAGGATATCGTGCCAATACTTAAGGATTTCGTGCCAATAAGTCTGGCGACCTGCTTACTTTAAAAAAAAACTCTTGACAAAGAAATTGATAGGAGTATGAGTGTTTCGAATGTTTTCCCACTTTCGCAAACATGACAATATTAAAGGCACTCTAGATAAATACTCGCTGAAAAGTTTAGAATTTGTGAAAATATTTACGAAGTATGGCTTGTTTTGTTTGTGTTGTTGTGAGCTTGCGACACGCTTTAATATCAACTGATTGATCTGAAATATTTTTAGGGGTATTTTTTTATAAATACCCTGCGGAAAATTTGGTGACAAATGATCCAAAAGTACTCGTCCTATGACTTAAGAAAATGAGACTGTTACCAAAAATAAGGAGTAGTGAATGGTGAAAAAAGGCATATTGTGTAAATAGTCACATATTAACCATTTTCAGTCAATTTAGTTGGTACTCCGGCTAGTATTGTAGTAAACGGCACTGAACTAATTCGATGCACCTGGATCAATGGCCTATTACGTAGTATCTATATAATATTAATTGTCTCCCTTCAATGAGACTGCCATGCCAGTCAGAAACCTGTTCCGTCACTATATTCAGATATTAACTCCAGCTTAACTGGTATTTATAACATTGAAACATAAGTGCGCCTGTGGTGGAGTGGGTAGTGTACTAGCCTGTCATGCCGGAGGTTGTCGGTTCGAGTCCCATCAAAGCCATCGCTTAAAAATAAAATACAATTTCTATTTGGATTTATAACGATAAAAAAAATAGATTAATCGATAATTACAGCTGAATTTTGGAATAATATTTATATATAATCTATATTATTCTACACCGATTAGGACTCCATAAGATAGTTCAGAGACAACTTACAAGGTGCATATAAGGTATGTATCAATTTACCCCAACCTAGGCCATCCCCATGTAAAAGTGGCTGGCCCGCTTCAAAGGAAGTGTTAGAACTCGGACTGGTCCCTACCACCTGGAGACCGGTCACGTGACTTATTGTGTGTTAGTTCCATTTACCCTAGGGTAGCCACCGATTTGCTGTATGAGGTTTGAAGAAATTAAAAATAACATTTTTTACGACCACTCTATGCATGTACATTAGGGTGGCAATGAAAGATTTTTTTGTTAATTTAAGCAAAAAAAACTCAAGTGGTGAAAATTTTTTGTAAGATCGGATAATTTTCAGGCGTGTCCCATTGAGTTTAAAGTTGAAATTTTGTGAAATTTACCAAAATGAAGCATAAAAAGGGGCGTCTTAGAGTTCTCCAATTTGGAGGAAATTTTAACCCCCACACAATCAAAGATTATTGTTTGGAAATTATGCTACATTTCTGTAAATTTCACAAAATTTGAACTTTGAACACTAGAGGTCGCACATTTAAGTCATTCGAATCGGGCCAACATTTGTATCTACGCTGAATGAAAGATCACTTTATGTAAATTAAGTTTAACTTTGGCAAATTTTGGAAAACTTAAAGTTTTACCTCAATAGGGCACGCCTGACGCTTATACGACTTGGCTATAATTTTCACAACGTGAGTTTTAGACAAAGTTCTTTAATAATCTGCACAGCTATTTTGTATTTTTCCATTGTCAGCCTAATGTATATACATATAATACATGTACAAATGTGCAATATGTACATTAGGGTCACAATGAAAAAATAAGCTGTGCGGATTATTATAATACTTGGGCTATGAGGCACGTGGTAAACATTTTAGTAAAATCGGGTAACTCTCAGGAGTGCCCCTCATTGAGGTAAAATTTCCAATTTTCTAAAATTTCCCAAAGTTAATTTCAATTTACATAAAATGATATTTCATTTACCATAAGTAAAAATTTCAGCCCAATTCGAATAACTATAACGTACGACCTCTAGTGGTCAAATCTCAAAAAAGTTAAATAATCTTTGATTGGGTGGAGGGAAAAATTTGAGCCGAATTGGAGAACTCATTTTAGTAAATTTCACAAGATTTTAACTTAGGGGCATGCCTGAAAGTTATACAATGTACCTAAAATTTTCACCACGTGATTTTTATACCAAATGCTACAATAACTGGTTTGGGTTTTGTTGAAAATATTTCATTGCCACCCTAACGTATTTGTTACAAAACCTCCGAAAGTAGCATTACGGAATATGTGAATAGGTGCTTGTGCAATGCTTAGAAATAAAATTTGAAGTCGTTTATTTTATTAATTAAACTTTTTTTTAAGCCAAAAACTATTTATTTAATTACATTAATAATATTTTTCTGATAATCAGTTTATGTTTAATTTGAAATTATAATCACCACTTTGCTACAAATTTGTTTCGCTTGGGTTTTGTGGTTTTTCTCATGTTTAATTTTACTTAAAATTTCCTTTTATCATAAACAAACTTTTCTGTTTAATTGACAGCTGTCAAAATACTTGACATTTTATATATAATTTCCTTTAGGTTTTAAATTAATAGTGTGGTTAATTGAACTCGTGCAAAACAATACAACAAAAATGTATTGCACAATTTGTTGACATTGCTCTAGATTCTGTGAAAAATATGATAAAATTCTAGTTAAATTTTTTTTAATTGTCATCAATATTGTTGAACATGTAAGCTACGTAATTAATATTTGTAACTGAAGAAGAACGTAAAATGGAAAACAACAATGATGATGTCTACAAAAACAAAAATTAATAGTGTAAATTGAGGTACAAGGTTATAAAACAGAAAATTAAGAGAAAAAAAAAAAAGAATGTGAAAAAGAAATTTAAAAACTGAATAGTTTTCTATGTAATAAATAAGACTACAAAGTCAACAGCCGTCACACTTTACTCAATTTTATTGTTATAAAATATTAATAAAATCTTTGGTTTTTTTATTCTAAAAATTTCATGAATTTGTGATACTTTTTTGCAATTTGTTTGTACTTTTTTAATTATGTAAATGTTTTATGTAAACAAATTATCTAAAGAGTTTCAACTTTATAATTGCAACAACGCTTAATGTTTGACATCATTAAACAAATTCTAACTTACCATTAGAATGCAGAAACAGTGATGCCAACTGGTTTTTATCAGGGAAAGGGTGGAAATGGCTAAAAAAAGGAAAAAAAATGTATAATTTATTCTTGGAATATATAATAATAATAATAATTGTATTTATTTAATTCAGGGGCTTAAAAGTAAAGCGTTACAAGTGCAAAAAAGAAAATTCTGAGTAATTAAGCTTCAAAGTTTCTTGTTCCCACATGCATTTTATACGTAATATTTTTGGTTTTTAGTACATGCCATCTTTTGAGGTCATCGTAAAGGTCTCAATTTTTGTAGAGTGATAGATATTGGTATTAAGTGTTGATTTCTGTATATAACTCAATTTTTATAGTTTTGGCACTTGTATCCCATTAGCTTTACATTCCCTTAATTATCTTACAATTTAAGTACAAGCTATAAAGCACTAACAATAATATTTTAACCCTCGAACTTTTTGTTGTGTTAAAAAAGGGGAAAAACTATCCTTGCTGAAATAATAATAATAATAATAATAATAATAATAATAATAATAATAATAATAATAATAAGAAAGTAGCGTTACGTAATATGTGAATAGGCCTTTGTGCAATGCTTAGAAACAAAATCAAAAGTCGTTTATTTTATTAATTCACCTTTTTTTAAGACAAAAACTGTTTATTTAATTACATTAATAATATTACTCTGATAATCAGTGTTGTACAGTGTAAATATTCGAAATTTTTGCAAAAATCAGATGATTTCACTTTATTGTGAATAAAATCAATATTTATCCATCGATTTTCAAGAAATAAAACTTATTTTATTTTAAGTATGTGCGGCTTTATATGATGAGTTCAGAAAAGTGATGCATTTCTGGCCATTTTTGATTTTTTATAAATTAGAAAAAAATTAAAGTTTTCCAATTTTGTCTAAAAAAATATATTTTGCATCATTGCGCTCAGAATAATTACAAAACGAAAGAGTTTAAAAAAAAATTGTGTACGAGCAGCTTAAAGGGAGTTTTGTTTGAAGTTCTTTCTTAAGTGGTTTTTGTAATAAAATTATTAGACAAGCCTTTCTCAAATATGATAAAATCGGTGGAGTAGCCTCTCCAAAACTCGATCCTTTGCAAAAAGCAGGTAATTTCACTTTATTGTGAATAAAAGCAATATTTATTAATCGATTTTCATGAAATAAAGCTTATTTTATTTTTAGTATACAAAAAAGAATAAAAAATGCAAACATTTGCCAATTTTCGACATTTTATAAATTTAAAAAAAAAATAAAAACTGTTTAACTTTGCATAAAAAATAAACTTTTCGTCATTGATGGCTGAGTAATTCCGAAACCATTGAATATATACAGCCGTGTCTCAGATTTCGATTTGATTCCGTAGTTATTATTTCGAAAAAGTTCATTTTTGGTGCTTTATAGGCTTTTCATATTCAACAACATCTAACATCTACCATCCATCAATTTGCGCTAATGTACTGGTGGCCATATGAGGGCAACAAATACAACCACAACTAGATTATGCTTGTCAAAAGCATACACGTGTTTGACGTAATTATAAACAAAACTACCACAGCAAAAAATAAGTAGCAGACGTAACGCTGCTACCTGTACATTTTATTATGCCGCTTTTTAGTGATGACACTAAATTTATCGAATGATGGTGGGTGGAACAAATTGAGATAGGAACATTTTATAATGATGTTGAAATATGTTGGCCATTCACCCCTGTATAATTGTTATGGGAAAAGTCGCCAATTGATGGTAGATGTCAGATGTTGTTGAGTGTGAAAAGCCTATTAGATTCCGTTTATTTTGTATTTCAATTTTACAATAATACTGTTTTTATCAGCCGTGTCACAGATTCCGTTGCAATTCCGTAGTTGTCATTCCGAAAAAGTTCATTTTTTGTTCTTTAGATACCGTTTATTTTGTATTTCTATTTTACAACAATAGTTTTTTTATACATTGAGGCGTCTGTTTTTAGAAACAAATCTCACATGGAAAGCATATGACCAAATATTTATTTGACGCTCCTAAAAGTATGCACGTTTTTAAGTATTTAGTGCAAATGTAGTTAGCAGAAAAGTGTTTGTCAATTCCGCTTTGAAATTTAAAATTGGTTTGATTACGAAGAAAATTTTGGTTTTTCGTTTTCTGAAGAAGCAACTTACGGAATTGAAACCACTTCCGACCGGAATGGTGTTCTGGGACACGGCTGGTAAAAAATAATGTTAGAACGGCTTAAAAATAACTTTATTTCAAGTTTTCCAAAGTCTTCCAAAAAAATTTCAATTAAAAATCATGACAAAATGATGACTTTCTGTGGAAATGCCAATATACGACATGTTCACCTTTTTCTTTTATACACGTTTAAAAGTAATGGACTTGTACATAAAAACTCGTATTGGTCTGAGAACCAACGAATAAAAATGATAATTTTTCAAATCTTAAGGCCTGTAACTTAATGAACTTTGCTCCGATTAACACAATTTATTTATTTACTCAAAGAGGAAAGTGATATCTATTCAACAGTGCAAAATTTTTATAATTCAGAAAAACGATTCTTAAGATTTTGGGAAATAGCTAAAAATAAACACGTGTTTCGCAAATATCTCGAAAATGCTTCTAAAAAAGAAATTAGTTTAGAAAAAACATCTCTTTTTTTCAAGCTAAGGCAAAAAGTTGAAAATTTGTTATCTAGTGTTATGGGCCAACATTTCTATAATATAATATGCAAAGTAAGTTAAAAAATATTCCGAAAGCGAATATTAAGAAATGGGCAATAGTGGCATTTAAATTCCGTGTTTTTTATTTACTTGACACTTTAAGACCCGAAATTTAGTTTTTTTTTTTTTAAATCGTTTTTAAAACCGAACTTTTTATATTATTTGAGTATAAAAAATATAAGGAATCTTAGCAGGGCTGTTCTAAAAATGTCACTTGTAGGAATGCGAGCTGAAAAAATTTTTATTCATTGAGGATGTGATGAAAAATTTCAAGGACCTTAAGAGGAAATTTTCCAAAGATCAATTGCTAAAACATTAATTAAATCGGTCCAGAAATGTTTGCCAGTAGTTGAGTTTGATCACAAAAAGTTCTAAAAATTCTCACAGTGTGGCGCAAGAAGTCTCATTGACCGCTGTTTAAAACAATGTAGAGACCCCATACTTATTTCGACTACCATTTTATAGTAAATCTTTTTATAAAAACGTTTTGTGAGCAAGCCAAGTTGTTCACTCCATATCATTTAAAGTCCTTTCTTTAACAAAAAAAAAAAACAACAACATTTAAATTGTTTTGAAGTTGCCTTTTAAATTAATTCATTTCAATATTTTATTTATTTTTCATTCTTCCATCACAGAATGACTGCATGCAATTAAAAGTACATTTCTGTTTTTAAAAGCAATAAATTTTTTTCTAAATTTTATTTTAAAGAAAACAAAACTTTTCAATTTGTGACACCTACAGACCAGATTCATTCATTCATTCGTTCGTTCATTCTCCAATAAATAGATTGTTTACAAAAAAGTTTTATTTTTGCTTCACATTAAGAAATTATTTGTTTACGAGTATCAGCAGAAGAAAAGGAAGCAAGAAAAATAGCACTTTTCTAAAGAGTTTATTAGCATTTCATGACAAAAAACATGAAAACGTTGCAATAATAATTGTAAACAAATTCAGACCAATTTGAAAATCATTTAAGCAGATAATAAATAAAAAAAGATTTTTTTTTGTTTTTTAGATAAAATAAACAAAAAAGTTTTTGATATGTAGAAACAACATCTTTAGTAAACTTGTGTAAACAAGTCTACAATTTAATTAAGTCGATGACAAAGATAGAAACAATTCGCTTTTAGAGAGAGAGAGAGAGAGAGAGAGGAGTTGAAAACTGCAGAAATAAGTAGAGAAATGGAAATATTTTCAAGCGAAAACAAATGGAGTTTCCAACTTTCCATCATCATTTAAATCTATGGACTCTTATCACTTGTTTCTTGAACTTTTAGCGATAATTTTTCAAACAAAAATAGCAGCTGATATGCCAGCAAAATCTTTTTGAATTTTGGTAATGACTTATTGTATTTAATGCATTACAAAGTAATGGATGGTATTTTCTTATCTCATTATTTTGCCAGGCATAAAACATACTTACTGGTAATGAATAAAATAAGTACATAGTACGCTTATATCATTATCTAAAACTCATATCTGTCAAAAGACACGTCACGTGCTTGATTCACAAAGTTTCTAGTCCTCATTCGAGCTCTCGAACTTTATTATTATTATTATTATAATTAAGTCCATAAGTAACTTGACCCAAAGTATATTTTGTGCAGCACAAGTGTTCAGTGAAATAGATTAAGGGTACATACTTTACTTACACTCATAGAAAAATGTATCATCACATTCACGCAAAGAAAAAACATGGTTGAGGCAACCATAATCGAAGAGCAACATGCTATGATTGAATATATGGTGGAATTTATGGTTTAAAAACAAACTGTTTTAAATATAATATGGTGAAACACAACCATATATACATGGTTCCAAACAACCATATATATGGTTCAAAATTACAATATATGGTTTCAGTTAACCATATATATGGCTCGAAACAACCATATATATGGTTTAAAATTTCAATATATTGTTCGAAATAACCATATATATGGTTAAAAATTACAATATATGGTTTGAATTAACCATATATATGGTTCGAGACAACCATATATATGGTTAAAATTTTATTATGTTTTAACTGGTCGGTGTGTGGAATCTGAAATAAAAAGTGTTATCTATTCACACATAGATATATTATGTACATACATATTTGCTGACATGTTTTATTTACAAAACCATTTAGTTTCAAAATATTGCAGCTTTTCAGTTAATTTTTATGTTTCAGTTGTTTAAAATATTTTATCCGAAGTTAAGCTACGAATGCACTAAATTGTCCGATTGAAAGAACACTTTTTTTCGTTTTCAAATGGTTTTCACAACATGGCCGAGTATTAATTGCTAGCATTTATCAGTTTTTGTTATTTGTAATTTATCATTATTTTTATTTTTTCAAACCAAGCGACACACAAAAATAAACCAACAGCTCTGAAGCAAAACAAAAAACTGACGAAAAAGCATTCAACCAAGGGATAGAACCAAAACTTTTTTGGAAGCAGAGCGCCTGTCTCTTTTGTAACCAAAGCTTGATTGCAAGTAAACTGTTTTAAAATAGTATGGGCAAGAATCATATTTTATTGTTATAGAACATACTGTTGTTGAATTTTTAAATATATCATGACTGTGGCTCGAATTTTTTTAATAATAATATTGTTGTGATTCAACCATGTTGCTATTAATGTGAGTGATAATAATGTCATGATTAAATGTAGGCTTGAGTTTTTTTTCGTAAACTAATTAAGGTTCACAATTCTTTAAAACAATAATAACTTATTTGATACAACCATAAGCTATATCGGGAAACATGACATTGTTGATGCAACCATGCCACAACCATATCTTTTCTTTGCGTGTTTATGACACCCTATCATCAGAATTCTTATATCAATGCTATGAAAAATATCATCAATAAATCAAGAAAACAGACATCAATCCATTTCCAAAGGAGTAACAGGGTGCCATCTCCCCCCTTTTCCTTTCCCTTCCGTTGCCCAGAACAGTTTCAAACTTCTTGTCAAAGTCATACACTTTATTCATCACATGATGACCGAACCAGGACTGCCAACGACATTTTTCCAAATGTTAGCAGCTTTTTGGTCCTACCCCTGCTACTAAGTGATGGCCAAAGAGTCTTAGATACTCCGCAAGTGGCTATTGTAGACCACCTGATTGTTGCCTTTCTTAGCGCTCACTCCTCAGACGCATTTGACAACTCAACTAAGAGAATATCGATAACGCGTTGTAATGCCGTAATGTCCAAGGCCAAGCCTGCTATGACGCACTCATCAGCCATTTGATTCCTCTGAATGCCTTCATGACCCGGAACCTAAACTACTACTCTTACGTTGTGCATTTTAAGTCGGGCCAGAGATTGAATACCAGCCCAGTACGCACTCCGATTTCACCATCTTTGAATTTATAGCGCTAATTGCGGCCAGACTATCTACACAAACAGGTGGTGTTAAGAGGGGTGCGGGATACCCCCCCTAATACGGTTGAGATGTCGTGCAACTTGAGAGGGACCGAAAGGTTAAGAACCGCATAGTAAGCCCTCAATCCGGTACCACTGTCCATTTTGGAACCGTCTGTAAAGTCCCATCTCAGCTGAGAAGGCTTTGTCAAATTTCATGACATGGGACCATTCTACAGTTTGTAGAATGGTCCCATGTCCAGTACGATCATGCCTAAAATCGTGTGTATCTCTGAGTCTAAGCGCAGACCTTGCAGACATGTTTGTATTTCATGTAGACATCAAGAGGAGTTAAGTGAAGCATTGTCTCTAGACTGGGCCGAGGAGCTAACCTCAGTGCACCACTAATAGCAAGACATGTTAACTTCTGCACAGAAAAAATTAGACAAGAATTATATTCAATAAACCATGTTATTAAAAAAAATATGAATTTCAATAACATTTATCTTTAACATAATAAAATATTTCGTTGTAAGTATTTCTTTTCCATGCCGGTTATTTCTTTTCTTTTTATACATAAGTACTTAAAACAAGTTGTATCCCATAAAAAATAAATGGGATATGGCTCAGCTATAGAGTGTATGCTTTACTTCCGGAAAGCCCGGTTTCGTATTCCAGCCATGTCAACATTTTTTTAATTTATATATATTTTTTTATTTTGAAATAATTTTGTTATCCATATAGGGGAATTCTTTATCACAGGAAATTTGAAAAAAAAATTATTGAATACCGGGATTTTTGTTATCAAAAACGAAACTTATTTTTTTCTGTGTGCACCTTGCCCAGCATACAGAGATAAGTATTATTGTCCATTGCCCTCCACCAGACAAGCGATCGGACCACTCACTGCCTTATACATCCAATGTACATCCATCAGCCCCCATCTTTTTTTCCCACAGCTCTTTTACACGCCTAAAAATCACTTAGAGCTATCTTCAGCCTGTCCTCCACATTACGTTTCCACGAGAGCTTGGAGTCAGATTACTGTACTTGAAGTAAACATTTTTGATTTGGAAAAAACTGTCTGTACAGTGGCAATACCCCCGGGGAGTACGGTTTATGCATCTTGGTAATGTGCTTCCTAGGAATAGGGTAATTTGGTTTTTGCTGACATTCCCTTAAGCCAATTACCCCTAAAACTTATGTGTTACTACCCAATCTCTAGCAGCGGAGTAACGAACGTGCATATATTTAAATAAGGAAGTAGGCTTGCCTACGCTAGTCAGTAAGGAGGTGAAAGGGCACCTAGGGTCTCGCTCAAGACCAAACTCAATAGAAAGTTAACCTCTAGGGGTTTTCTTTTGAGGCTTTACCAGTAACATAAACTGGTACCACGGGAACCAGTGGCCCCACAGATGACTAGCCTTGCAGTGGGTTAAAGAGATGATGCTCGTTGTTAGACGACTTCATCTTTTAGGATGATGTTCGTGGCGAACTTCGTCTTACCCTCTTCAGGAAGGATGATTCTGTGTCTGGTTGTTTGGTGAGGTTTCCTTCCGGAAATAATCACGTGTGGCTGCCAAAATCGCTGGGAGAGGTTGGGTTAAAGGTCTAATGCTCGGCCTGTGCTAGTGCCTGGTTGGACTTCGGGCTACCACATGTCCCTATTTGTGCTGTTGCTAAGCCATTAGTGACTGCATCAGTAGTGCTTTGTAGTCGGCTGCTGGGGAATAAGTGAGTTGCGGGCAGTACCTATACGTTTCTTGTGGACTACAAGGCCTGCTAGTTGTTTCCCATTACGTTGTGTGTATCACTTCTGCTGCTGATGTGGTAGTGAGATTAGATAGCTCAAACACTTTAACAAGTTGTTTATGCATGGCGAGCCGAAGATGTTGGTACCTGTGTGCGCTTTGCAGGGCACACAAGTGTGCCTTCGGGGTGACTCGGGGGTGGTGGTGAACGAACACTCAACTTCACTCAGTGTTATGAGAACACCGTAGGATTAATCCTTCAAGGCAGGTACTGACGTTAATCATGAACACACATACACACGTACAGTGTCAATATTTTGTTAATATTTTTGATTTTTGTTCTAGTTAAGTGATGCGTTCTTTTTTTAACCGACTTAAAAAAAAGATGGAGGTTATCAATTCGTGTGTGTTTTTTTATGTTTATAACTCTGTCATTTGTGAACCGATTTTCAGAATTCTTTTTTTGTTTGAAAGAGTTTGCTTGCAGGTTGGTCCGATATTTTGGGGGGAAATTCGCTCCCCGACGCATAGTTCTGTCATTTGTGAACCGATTTTCAAAATAGTTTTTTTTTTGTTTGAAAGGGTTTGCTTGCAGTTTGGTCTCATAATTTTTTTTTCGAGAATCTGTGGGACTCAATTCGCAATTGGAGCAATATTTTCCGGGGAAAAAGGATTCCTATATGTTCGAGAGGATATTAAAGTACCCCCCACACAAAATTTTAACAAAATCCAATCAGTAGTTTTTGCGTGATGCCTTTTTAGACAGACAGTCATAAATTCTGAAAATTGATTTTAATTAAGTACATATTTACGGAATCAATTATCTAATATCTGCACCACTAAAACATTTTCAAAAAAACAAACTATTTTATTATGCATAGAATCAATATTGTAACAGCTTTATTATATAAATAGAAATAGATGAATGAATGACCCTCTTAAGAATCTCTCTTTCCTCTAGAGCGTGCAGTTAGCATTTCAATTGAGTTTTAAATTATTATATTTTTCATATTCGTAAAAGAAAATTCTTAACATTTTTCTCGTTTAAATTGTATTTTATTCTTTTAAAAATACTTTCATTTTCATACTTTTTAGGAAAAATTTTATAAAAATCTATTTTAAGAAAAAATTTTAATTTGTCCCAAACTATGACGAAATATTTTTGGCGTACGTCGCAAAATCTTAAATAGAAGAAAATATCTGTGGTAAATTTCTTGTGTGTATGTGTCTTGTTGATAAATCACGAGAAAGAGCCAAGAAAGTTTGATAAACTAAATTTTTAAAAATAAAACCAGAAAACACCAAACATTTTCACAATTTGATTATTTACAAAAAAAAAAAAAAAACAAGAACAACAAAAAAAGTCCACAAACAATCATAGAACAAAATATTTTAGGTCATTAGCACAGAATTTAAAAAAAGATACAATGATTTAGTTTTTTTAACGACTTTTCTTTATATCTGTGTACAACATTTATGTGGCAGCAACAAGAATTTTTATGTTTATGGAAACCAGGGCATTTGGAATCGTTTTTTTTTAAGGTCAGTCAAATTTTTTATCTATTTCTTTATGATTTTTCAAGTGTTAATAATTTTTATAAAATAAAACGCACACTCGAACGGGTGTTAGAAAACTAAAATTAACCTTTAGAGAAAGAACTACAATGTGAACAGCATTTGAAAGTTTATAAATAACAAAAATTAAAAAAAAAATTCCCCTATTATTTTCACCAACAAAATAAAGTACTTAGGGGCCGTAATATTTTGAGGTTATTTTTAACAAATCCTGCTATAACCGACTACCTGCCCTGCCCCACTGGTTTACATGCACCCGTTCGATACCTAAAAGTTTTGTTTTGTCACCAAACAAATTAATGAAGCAGAAATTTTACAACATAAACGACGATGAGCAGCAAAACTGTTTAGATTGTGTAGCACTTTAGAAAATAAAGTGTCTAAATAAAATTATATTTATAGTTGGAAAGTAAAACAAAGTCAAAGAGATAAGAAAAAGGGGAGATTTTTCGTTTAAATGCATTTAAAATGGTTTTTGAAAAGGATTTGAAGTGCTTTATTTAATAACAGAAAGCATGTAGCCGAATTGTCTAGGCTCCCAAAATAAATTTAGCTTTACTCCTGAATTAAATTACCTCGCGTATGCCCATTTACCAGCCCTGCTGAAGTTTATGAGGGTCAGAAAATTCATTTCAATTATTTTATGGTTAAAAATTCTTGAAATTTATGAAATTCAAATTATTGAATTTACGTTTTCTGCTAATCTTACTTTAAACCATTAATCGGCGAAACAGGTCACATGTGCCGTTTTACTCTTTTACTCTCACTGGTATGTACTCATATGCATTAACTAAAAGCAGCGATGTCAACTCCGTGCTTTTAGCACTGTTTTTAGTGCTTTTGTTAATTTTCGACATGGAAAATTTTCGAGTTTTGGTACTCGGCGCTTTTATTTTTAATTATTTTCTGATTTTTGGTTAATTTAAAATAATAGAAATGGACTGCTCAGACATATCACTTTAAGTTTACCAATTCGTAATTGATTTTTATAAACAGGGACTAACTTTAACCACTATAAATTTATTACACGTCTTTGTTGGCATGCCGGCAAGCTGCTTATCTTTTCCCAACTAGCTCAGGGATGTTGGTGGAGGTAAGACCCTCTACTTCCGGTACAAGCAAACGATTTGTGACAATATGGTGCCCATCGTGGGGCCCGAATTTAATTTTTAATGTGCAGTTGACTAACCAAAAAAACAAATGTAAACAATAACAATACGTTTCAACGCTACAAAGTGCGATTTCGAAATATAAAATATTTACACTACGCAACTTTGTTGCATGCAACTTCTTTTTTTCAGTGAGAAAGACTGAGAAGAAATACAATGTGTATACATTTCTATTTCAACACACTCACTTAAAAAGAAAATTGCATGCAACAAAGTTGCATAGTGTAAATATGGTAATAGTAAAAGAAAATAAATGGATTTCAAACAATTTGATGCAAGAAAATGCCACTAAATATTAAACACTCTTAAATAATTAAAAAGCAAGTGTTAAGTCAATCCCTACGAAACCATTCATTTCTTTAGTTATCCGTGAATTTTTCATGGAATTTTTGTTATTTTTCATACAAATTTGAAACGTTTAGAAACTATATTTTTACAAAATCTGCTCATAAGTGGCAAACTAATACTAACCGACTGTCAGATCAAATTTGTTGTAGTTTTGTCTAAGAAGTACTTTGAATTTTCTGTGTGTGATATATTTGGACTACAACCGTTTACTTAACGTCCGGCAATAAGTCTTTTGTAGGGGATGCTCTACGGGTGACTTAATAACCTTCCTTTGGGAAAAAGAAAGGCGAAATATATTTCCAAGACGTTTGAAAAAATGTGTCATAAGACACTTTTGCCGAAACATATTGCTTTTGATGTCGATGATGACTTCTCTCGTTTTATATCCAGCTTTCCAGGGATCGCGCTATAGGAGTTTTTATAGATGTGATTTCATCAAACGAGTTCAAGAATAAATCACAGGTACCATAAGACTCCGTTCTTTCTCCTAATCCAGCAAAAACTACTGCTTCCGCCGCAGCAGGTTTGTAAGCGAGAGAAGTTGGTTGTTGTTGTATCTCCTGCTTCGAAAAATTATTTGAGCAGGCATGATTTTAATTCGCGATGTCACACTTTAGAGGTCATGCTTTTGACATAAAACAACCGCTTCTTTCGAAGCATCAAAAATCCTCTAAAATCATGTCTCGTCGACTTATTGCATCATCCAATTGTATTATCGTTAAACTAGAGACAAAACAAACCGTGTTGTATTATAATTCTCTCTCCTCCATGCAATAAGTGGGAACTGTACAAAGAGAGCATGCATTAAGTGTGTATGACCCAACATGCTGCTTTATGAAAATCCAGTATGATGTTCGATGGAATGGTTACACTTTTGAAGTCTCAAAAGAAGCATTCGTACGTTGTAAGAGATATGAGTTATCTCCATCTGATCTCCTTAAAATTTATACCACCTATATCCAACCGAAAATGGTATACAAATCTCATGTATAGCCCGTTGCTGTGGAGTCTACTTTGAAGCTGTTCGCCCGCGTATAGTTGACGGCGAAGAAGCTTATTGATGACAGTAGGGTAGCCAAATCTATTGAGTTACTAAAGCATCGACGCAATATGAGGTGCGCTTCGCTGTTTTGTTGTTACTATAATAAAATGTATTCTAATGAAATCACGGAACTTGTGGAATAAAATTCCTGCGTAGGTCATTCCTGTCACTTTCAATATTGGAAGATTCAAATCAACGGTCTATAAACACTACTGCATATATTATCCTTCTCATAAGTAGTTTTCATATTTCCTGAGCATTAATCATTAGTGTCAGTCGTTATTTTATTATCCTCTAAAAGAGTCGGAATTGAAGAGCTAGCATTAATCATCATTTTCCACTTTAAGGAATGACCAGTTTCTCCTACTACCTCGGAGAGCACATGTGATCAATATTCACGTGAGTATTTGATATGAAGGATTTATCTCATGGCAGTCTTACCACTAGGCTTCCAGGCCAATGCACATACCACTTTGTGAGGTGTTAGACAGATATAAAATACTGCAGCACTATTGACAGCTTCTCTTTCCATTGCAATACCACAACGGGACCAAATACCCTACTGAGAACACTTCCCCGTCGCTGTGATTTCGTTTTACGCCACAGATGTCATGTTTATTCCGAAAAGAAATCTCAGACGGTCACAGAATCGTCATGCAAGTTTTGGGATAAGAGTAAATTCCGCTGAAAAACTCCACTCAAGAAGCCATGTGGATGCAAGAAACAACTGTTGAACCTTTCACAGTCAGAAAGAAGTGTGCCAGAGCTCCCGGTTCTTAAAGGGTTGCCATAATAAAGAGGATCATCTCTTGAGTCTCTATAGTAGAGATATGCTATCTGAGGGGCTTCCGGTTTCAGTGGTTCCTGTGTGATAGGTCACTGGTCACAACCCGAAGGCTTTATTCTTGTTTCGTTTTAGAGTAACTGTGAACCCGAGAAGGCATATCACCAAGAAGTAGCTAATCATCAAGGAAGATCATGAACTCTGTCGGATCTCGGAGAGTAATAAAAACTTTAGCACGACGACGATACTCGTACAACGTCTTTCCGTAGTACTTTGGCACAGAAAGATTTCGCCCTTTTTTTTTAACAAACACACATACTGCTTAAGCCTTTTTTGAGCTTTTCCTGCAGAAACACCAAATACTAAAGTCTTGCTTCTTTAGCATTTTAATGGTAATTTTCTTAGCTGGAGAGAACAGTTTCATTCCAAGCAAGATGATGCTTTTAAACGTTGAATTTATCTTGGAAGTTCCAGTAAAGAGGGGTACCGACGACAGCTTGTTCGTGAAGCTGGTGAGCCAAATAATGGTGGTAGCCAAAATTTAGCTAATCAGTTCGAAGTAGTTCTTGCAGCAATGAAACATTAGGAGGTGCGAGGAAAAACGAACCGGCATAATAATGTTATTTAACTAGAGGGAACAGGAAGAATAGCTAAAGATGGACTCTAAAATAATAACTTGACATGACACACAAGACGTACACATATAGCTGATACAGAAGAGAAACCAGTATAAGGATATTATTTGACTGGCAATTCGCAATGACGGGAGAAGTTAGCCTTTGAATTTACGCTGGCCTGAGATGAATTTTAGGACTATGACTCGAAACTGGTGCGAAATTTGTTCGGAAACGTGAGGATATGGGATGAAAGAAGAATCGTCATAGGGATGGTATTTGAGATGAGTGAAAAGCAAGAGCGGAATAGTTAGTATCTGAGTTAGCTCCCACCAGGAATCGGTCCTGCATGGACAGCTCGGATATAAAGCATGAGGAGCTGTTGCGAAAGAGAAAACAGCTAGCAGTTGCCTATAGGTTAGGTTAGATGTGTCTGTATGCTATCGAGTACACTCGGATGCCATTGGGCCCATTGTGATGCCCAAAGGTCTATCTACACCCTACATATTCCTACGAAGCTCTGGGTATCCAGCTCCTAACAACTATTAAGAACATTTTACAAAGTCTAATAGGACAGCCAGTGGCGCATCTTTGATATAGTCCTACAGGAAACGATTGCCTAGATACTTAAGTCAGTGGTCCTGCAGAGCCGTGAACTCACAAAGAAGATGTTGAAATGACTCTCTTTCTTCTTCTTCGAAGCAGCTCCAGCAGTGACTATCATAGAGATAGCCTAGGCTTTCCGACATATGTCCAATCGTACAATGCACCTGGATGATTCGAACCAGGAGTGCAAGCGCAAGGACTTGCTTGGTCCTAACTCTATTAGTTTTTAAGCACACATACTGCGTAAAAGTTTTTTTGGCTTTTCTACAGAAACACCTAGGGTCTTGGTAGGAATCGAACATGCCACCTCCCGGATAATAGTGTAGTACACTATCCACTATATTACTGGAGCCAAAGAGTCTTGGATATTCTACAAGTGGTAATTGCGGACCATCTAAGTATCATCTTCTTTAATCTTATTTGACAGCTTAACAAAGGAAGTACCTCTCTTTCTGCAGTCTGCTACGTCTAAGGCCAAGCCCGATCTTACACATTCACCAGTCATTTCGTTTCTTGCAGGGAACAGGAAAAAATAGCTAGCGATGACTTGTAATGGCATCGCAGGAAGTGGATCCTTCGACGAGTTGGAGCTCATGAGGAACACGATATGGGCTTAAATAAGAGAGGGTAGATGTGGACAACTTTCGCAGAAAATTTCAGTTCAGAGATGGGAGTTAGTTTAATAATATTTTTAACTTACTTCAGAAAAGAAGGACGTTATCAATTCGTGTGTATTTTTTAATGTTTGAACACGCATAATTCCTCCATTTATGAACCGATTTTCAAAATCCTTTTTTGTTGGAAAGATTTTGCTTGTAATTTGCTCGCCCCAAATATTGATTATCACTTAACTTCTCCATTTATGGACCGATTTTCTAAATTGTTTTTTTGTTTGAAATGGTTTTCTTGCAGTTTGGTCCCATAATTTTTTATTTTTTTTGGAAATCGGAGGGGCAATTTGCCTGCCCCACCAATTGATTGTTGCATAACTCCTTCATTTATGGACCGATTTTCAAAATTGTTTGTTGTTTGAAAATGTTTGCTTGCAGTTTGGTCCCATACTTTTTTTTGGGAAATCGGAGGAGAAATTTGCCCGCTCTAAATATTGATTATCGCATAACTTCGTCATTTATAGACCGATTTTGAAAAAAAAAAACCATTTATTTGAAAGTGTTTGTTTGCAGTTTGACTTTTTGGAAATTTAAGTGGAAATCGGACGGACAAAGTGACCGCCCGAAATATTTGTAAATTGTTCAATGGGCTTTTTGTATTGAAGTCGGTTTTTTTGCCAGAACTATTATTTATTTATTTATTTATTTATTTAATAACTAAAACGTTGTAACGAAACAGACCGTTCTTTGGTGCGAATTGAAGCGGCCGATTGATATTTTAGTACACTATCCTGCTCAGAAATTCCAATAAATTTTAAATGATTGTCTTACTCGACACGGGAGCTAATTTTTTGTTACTATTTCTTTTTTTAAGTATAAAAGTGTTTAATGTAAAAAAATCAAGTTTTATTGTTATTAATTTTTTTCCAATTAAAATTTTTTTATTCAATTGAAAATTTTTCTTTATTTATTTATTCATGTCTTCCGGAGTTTAACTACATTTTCAAGCTTAAAACTCGAAACTTCAGTCATGTGTTACGAAAAAAATAATTCACATGTCACAAAAACAAACCAACGAAAAACTATGTAAGTTGTTAAACTAGAAAAGCAAAAAAAAAATTCTGGGGAATATAGCAAAAGCCTTGTTAAAAGTCAAAGCACTCTTATCCTTAAACGCCAGGCCAGTTTTGCATACTACATGAGCAAAGTTGCTCTTCAGTCATTTGTATGTTTATTTGTAGGAAGAACTACCAACTTAAAAAGTAAAAGTTAATAAAATTAAAAACAGAAGAGCAGACCGAAAGACAGACAGGCAGACAGACAGGCTTACAATGAAGTGTAGAAAGCCAAAGAGAACAGCCAGCCACCAATAACAATGAAAATAACACATACTGTTTTATAAACTATTCATCATAAAATTTTCAAACTATTTTTGTTTGTTCTACTTAATAGCTGAGCTTAATGAAAACAAAAAAAAAACAGAAAGAAAAAATGCACTAAAACTGTCAAGTTGTTGGTGGGGAATGAGTGGTAGAAAGCTCGCCTGGTTTGTTTGGTTGGTTGGGTTTGTTGCATCTGAAAAGTTATGGTTTCCGACAACACAAATCATTAAAGGTTCTAGGAACTTTTTCATTCCTTCTTTCTTTTTTTTTAATTTTATTTTATGCTCTGGATATAGTAAAAAAAAGGACCTACTTGTAGCTATATGGAAGTGATTACACTATAATAAAATTTTGAGTATGAATGGAAAACTAAACCTCTTTTCCCACTCCATAAAATAGGCATCACTTATTGTTTTATAGAGTCTCCCATACAATAGGCAATATTTTTTTTCATGTTAAATTTATGTTATATGCTTGTTATATGCTTTTAATAAATGACTACGACTGTAGAATATGTGGTTGGTTAATTTTTCATATGCTGAAGCAAACAAGCATGTACTAGGAAATATGTCAGAATTAATTTTAAAAAAATATTATTTTGTAAAGAAAAATTACAATTTCTTGGTATTTAAATACACTTCTCTGTTCATAAATCAAATGGAAGTAGAAATGGAAGGACTTTTTTTTTTGTTTGCAGTTAATATAATGTGTGGGAGGGGAAGTGACAGTATGGTAGTCTTTAAATATATTTTTTGAAAGTTTTGTAGGTGACATATATTTTTCGGGCAAAAAATTTTTGCTTCTTATTTTTATAGATGAAAAAATAAATTTGGGTTGATATTATTTTAAATTAAAACTATAATGACAAAATTCGTGGTATAGCTAGTGAGAGATGTGTGAAAATATCTAACGAAATTGTTTCATTGGATTTATGAAGCGAATTTCTTTCAGTGTACATAAAAGTGCTGAGCATACCTTATACCTTAGATATAAGGATTACAAGATTTCGACATAGGAAATAAGAAATTGACCTTATTTTTGCATGTGTGTTTTGTTTTTGTGCGGATATTTTTTACACTTCCCATGTCTGCATTAACATCAACAAGTTAAAAACCGTTATGTAGTTCCTCTCATTTCTTATTTGCAAAACCACAAATTAGCCGTTACTTTGAATCTCATTTTCTTTACTTTCTTACTTTCTCTTTGATTACTATTAATTAACCTTATTCAAACATTTAGTTTAATTTACAAGAGCATTTTATTGTTCTAAGCATCTTTGTGTGTGTGTGTGTGTGTTTTTTTTTTATTACTGAATTAAGTTAATCAAACATTATTGTAATTTTTTTCAACAATGACCCTGTAAAATGAATGTCAAGCTGCGTTTAAATGGAAAAAAATATGTTCAAAGTTAATTAACATCTCATACTTCTATCAAGACTACTTAAATGTAGATTTTCTTGAACAATATATTTTGTATAATAAATTTTTTATGCAATATATTTTTATTTCGATTTTTTTTTCTTCATTTTTCTTTGGAGTCTTCCAAGAAGTGATGAATTGTAAGAAAAAAACTGTTAAATAGAGACTAAATTAACTTGAGAAAGTTCTTTAATATACTAATTATTTATATTTCTTATGTTCATATTCATATGCTTAATGTTAAATTAAAGCTACTGAGCTGGTATTTTTGAAAATACCCAGCAAAAACTGTTGGCATTTTTGTAATCGGTAGTACCTACTCTTTTAATGGGCTACAAATTAATGAGTGGTACTTATTTATCCAATTACTATGATCCAAATTAATAAAAATAAGTGGAAAAGAATATAGCTAGAGAGCTGAAATTTTGTGTGCAGATAGGTCTTGATGAGCAATTAACAAAATCTGAAAATGAGCACTTTTCGTATGGGAGGGCTAGGGTGCCCCTTAATTTTATGGGGCACTTCCACTCTAGCTAGAAACCTGAAATGAGGTAAACTGGTAAGTCCTGATGAGAAAATATCCAGAAAAATCTGAAATCGGTCACTTTTCATCTGGGGGAACTAGGGTGATCCTTATTCTTAAGGTTCACTTCCACTATAGCTAGAGAGCTTAAAGTTGGTATACAGGTAGGTCTTGGTGAGAAAGTATTAAGATTGGCCTGCAAATGGAAATTTTCATCTAGGGGGTCTAGAGTGCCCCTTATTTGTATGGGACCTGCCACTATAACTAGAGAGCTGAAATGTGTATTTTATGATAAGCCTTATCAATGGCAATATTTGCTCTGAATTTCTGTTAAATTCTGTTAAATTTAGTATACCTTGTCGTAGTACTCGTCATTATAACCCTCTTGTCATTAACTTTTGTAGATCTAATTATGCTATGGCTGATCTTTTTACAAGGTTATGCCGTCAATATAATTATTTGTCTACATTTGTTGACTTTTCTTTAAATTTTAATGTTATAAGCAAAAAATCATTATTTTTCTAAATTCGTAAATTCTATATAATTATAAGTATCTTGTTATTAGTCTGTAAAGATTATAAACCATTGACTAAATTTAAATAAATAAATAAATAAAAAAAATACAAGCAAGTATTGATAGTAAATAATCAGCAAAAACTAAAAACAAGAACTTTTTATCTAGGGGCACTAGGGCTTTCCTTATATGTGTCCATGGACCAAATTCTTTTTCTAGGATTTTGAGTTTAAGTCCTCCACACCACACAACCATAGGAAACAACCGGCCTAACAACAGTTGTGTAAATCCAGTTTACCACCTTCGGTTGCAGACCCCAGTTCCTTCCAACGGAGTTCCTGCATGCGTAGTAGGCATTTAAACCTTTCTTTAGCCTTTCTTGAGTGTTCCTCAACCATGAAAGTTTACTATCCAAGATGACACCCAAGTATTCGGCCTCCTTTGCTAGCCCTAGCTCTACTCCTCCAATCCTAGGCAGTACAAAACTGTCTACTTTGTATTTCCTGGTAAAGAGGACTAACTCAGTCTTCTCAGGGTTGACCCCCAGTCGCTTACTACTAGCCCAGGAAGATAGTTCGTCAAGCGCCGACTGCATGACTTCACTGACAGTGGGAAGAAATTTTCCCGTTACCACGTCGTCCGGCCGCTCCTGTCGAAACGCCTAAGATCATCGCCAGCAGCCACAGTAGGGGTGATAGAACTCCTCCTTGTGGCGTGCCCCATAGTCGCCAAGGTATAGAGGCTTTAAAGTCTGTCAAAAATTAGGCAGCTATTTTTAGAACAAAGGGCGGTTGTTGTTGTATAAGACCAATTTTACCAATAAAATTATTGAGTAATCGGAAAACCCATATCTTCCAAACTAATAGTCTGATCTGCAAAAAGGTATAGATTAGTTATAGGCATGGATGTTCATACTAGAAAACTAATGGGAGTCGGCTATACATTTGACCTGTATAGGGGCCTCCTCGGAGCTTAAGTTGCCAAATAGTGGTTTAATAAAATTGTTGCATTTGGCCCCTGAAGCTCCTAGCAGGCCCCTAGTTAGGTCAAATATATAGCTGACCCCCATTAGTTTTCTAGTCTAAACACTTTTACTAAATACCATACCTATCGTCCATCTCCATTCCTTAGGGTGCTCCCATACGTAAAAATGTCTTGACTTTGAAGTAGCTATTTACCACGCAAACCAATATAATTGTCAGTTTTTGTAAATAAAATTGTGAATTTCTAACCAAACCACAACTTTTTGACATCCTTCATTTTTGAAAAAAAAAGAAATTTTCGAAAATCGATACGCCCTAATGCAGCATATAAATGTTTTCTATGCTGGGGGAAAACAATTTTTTTTACAATGAAAAAATACGTGTAACAAATACGTGTAACAAATACTTGTAACGAATACTGGTAACGACATTTCAAAACGAAAGCTACATGCCGGCTACTCAGTGTTGCCGTTTTTGGCATTTTCACAGTTTTCGGTGTTGCCGCTGTTTTCCGGTAACTTCTGGGATTTTGGGGAATTTTTGTACCACTTTTTGGGAATCCTTGGACTAGGTTTGTGTCATGGCTAAGTGTGGGTGTCTATGCTAAAATAAGGTGTCTCGGCTAAACACCAGGTGTGTCGACTAGATTCTTGAGTAGTAACGCCTAAGTATCATCCAGGCGATAGTGGTTTTTCGTTGAGGAATTGTTTTCTTTTTTCATCTAGAGGTTGAAATTTCAATCTTCATTTACTTGGTGTCATCAAGGTAGATGAAATTTTTGATTTTAAATTATAATTTTTATTTTTGGTGGTTGTCATGGCGCCGGGTCCGATGACTAGGCGGAGTGCGTGTAAGGACGATAAAAATGGGGTGGCGTCTGAAATAGCGACCGAATGTAACCAACTGAAGGTGGCTGACCAAAGGCGGCCTGCCGATGGCATACGGCTGGAAGTAGCAGGCCCAAGTCGATAGGCGGTAGGCCGAAGGCGACCGGAACTTCGTTCCTACCCGGTATGCCATGACACCGTGCGTTCTTTTTTTGGTATGTACTTATTTTTATTTAAATGTTACAAATTTTTTAATACAAAAAAACATTTTATATTAATATGTATTTATGCTGAAAATAGTTATTATCACTTTTTTTACCTTTAGAGTTTTTTTTTTAATTTTGTCTCTTTTTTTACATTAAATGTCAAAATGCAAATGACATTTACATAATGTTTGTTGAGTCTTGTAGCCTTACCCATGATGATGATGATGCCTGCTAAAGATTCCAACAGCTGCATCTTCATTTTAGTTTTCTTTTGCAATATATTTTAAACATAAAAGTGTTGATTTGCAAAGGAGAGAAAAAAGTACGAACATATTTTTGCTTACATTTTACTCCCATAGCACAAAATGTCATAAAGTTAAATGTCAAAAATATTGTCAACTTAAGATTTGAATTCATAGTACGAATTTGTATAAATTTTGGAAAAATATGTGTTAAAACGAAGAAGAAGAAGAAGCAACAGAAAAAGCAGCAGAAAAAAGAAGAAGAAAAAACTAGTGTACAAAAAATGACAACTACTAGTAGGTATAGTTTTGTGGTAAAGGGAAAAAAACTAAAACATTTTTTGTTAAAATACTAGTTACAAGTTTATTATTTGGAAAGGAAGTGAAAACTAGTTTTTAATAGAGTCCTAGAGAGTGAAGGGAAATTTTCAGCAGGTAAATAACACGTTGCAACACACAAAAATAACATGGGTTTATCAACTGACTCTGGCAGAGGGCAACAAAATATATAATGAAAGTTTACATCTGGGTCTCATTTGAGGGGGAGTTAAAGTTCCTCTACTTTTGCTTAAAATTATAGCGACTCTGCAAAGGAAATCTTGTGAGCCTTCAGTTTCTGCTCAGCACTTTTATGTAAAATACCACGATAAACATTTTTCTGAAACATTTTAATGTTCTAACTCTTCGTCGTATGGGTCTTTTTTGTTCCTTTCTTAAAAGAAAGACAAAAACTCCCATTCAGCGGCGATATAGCGTGCTGAAATGTTCTACAAAAATATTTGCCATAAAATTCTACTACATTCAAATACATTCAAGCTCCAGACTCAACTTAAACGGCAGAAATCGGGATTAAACTCATCCTGAAATTAGTCCCATATATAGAATTTCAAAACGACGATGCAAGTATATATTTATTTGGTGTCGTATAATTTTGTTGTTCAGTGTAGAAAATCATGTTCCACTAATATTTTCAAAGCTTTAACTACACTGTACTACAAAATAAAAAATTTTCGCAATAGCAAAGTTTGTACGACTGAAGTCGAACATTTTAACTCTGTAGCTCTTTGCTGCATGGTAGTTTTTTGTCCCTTTGTCCCCTTAAAAAATGGGCAAACAACTTTTCTTAAACAGTGATCTATCCTCACAGAAGAAGAAAAATGTGTCATCGCATTGATGACATCCTATCACCAGAATTCTGACAGCAATGCTATAGCAAATGACATCATTAAAACGAAAACAGACAGCAATCTGATGACAAACGTCATCATAGTTTTTTGTCATAGTTTAAGTGTCATAAATGCTATGACTGGAATGACTTCAATACGATGTCACTTATTATATATCATTAAAGTATAAAATATGTATACAAGAAATAAGTAAACAATATTGTAATGTTTGTAATTTGTATTTTAATACAAATGTTAATGTTTTAGTTTTAATTTTTCTGTATAAACGCAGTTTTAAAAAGTTAAAAAAGTTGACATTGCATTGATGTGCACTTATCATCATTATTATGATAGAGCTAATAATAAAATATGTAAGTCTTTTTAAAAACTAAGCCAGTACAGCATACATGCATAGACAAAACATTGAAGCAAACGATTGTATGACACCTTTTCATCATATTGAGGACACTTAGTCATCATATTGATGAAACTTAGTCATCATCTTGATGATACTTAGTTATCATATTGATGACACTTAGTCATAGTATTGATGACACTTAGTCATCATATTGATGACACTTAGTCATCATATTAATGACAGTTAATCATCATATTGATGACATTTAGTCATCATATTGATTACATTTAGTCATCATATTGATGACACTTAGTCATCATATTGATCACACGTAGTCATCATATTAATGACACTTAGTCATCATATTCATGACACTTGATCATCACATGTATGTCGCAAATATTATTTTTATGCTGACTTTGTGCTGCCGATGTTTTGGATGGTGACATAGCTGAAATGTTAGAGGCGTTTTTTTTTGGAAATGTGCGTTGAATTGAGGAGCCTGTGATAAAGACCAGCATTAGACGTAAAGGTAAAAAAATAAAAATACGTATAAGTGTTTCAATCGTTCCATTGATGACAGCTGATGTAAAGGTTGACAACACATTGTTAAAACGTGTCATTGAGTCGAAAACAAAGACACTTGACCTAGCATTGATGTCAAATTACATTAGCATTATGACAGTTTTCTATCAGCGACATCACATTGATGACATTCTGTCATTAAATTGATGTCAATTAGTCATTTCCCTGATGTCGATGTTTCATTGTATTGATGATAGATATGTCATCATTCGCATCGATAACCAGCTGATGTAAAGTTTGACATCACAGTGATGAAAAGTGTATTGAGGTCAAAAACGAAGACACTTGATATAGCATTGATGTCATATTACATCAGCGTGATAGCGGTTATTCTATCAGTATACTATAAGTCTTCAAATGGACTAAAGTCCAAAATTCAACTTGATGGCCAAAAATAAGTCAAAACATAAAATGTGCTTAAGGGTTAATGCCTTATAGTTTCAGATAGCAAAATCACCTAAAATATTCAAAAGTACGGTTGGTTTTGTCTTGAAAATTTTTCAAAAATTTCTTTAACACACATTTAATTTTGCAAATTTTATAACACTTTTTATTTTCCTCTATGAATATATTTATTAAACTTTATTTTCCTATAATCTTCTTGTTGTACTTTTCTCGGTACTTTACATTAAATCTGTATGCACCATACACTCACTACTAAATCTTTTAATAATTCTCAAAGATTTTGTTAAAACACATAATTATATTAAAATTTAAATTTATCTCTCTTTTCTACTAAAGACTGTTGATATTACAAAAAATAAAGCGAAACTTTTGTCATAAAATTCTATTAAAATGTTTATAGTACATGTTGTTTCTATTTCGCAGAAAACTTGCAAAGTTTTGCTATAAATTTTCAGATTTAAAACTTTCCAAATGCTCTTGTACACAACAAACTAAACTTAATAAAATGTTTGTTAAGTTAAAACTTTGCAAAATACTAAAAACGCTGCAAGCTCTGCAGTAATAACAAAAGAAATAATTGAAATAAATAGTGAAGATGTTTTTAAAGTTTGGCCTGGGTAAAGTGAAAAGAAAATAAACACTTTTTTGGGGATTTTTATGCCATTTAATGGCATTATTGAAAGGCAAATAAACTAATATATTTTGATTAATAAAAAAAACATTTCAAAGCAGACCAATTTTATCAAAATAAAATTCTTGCAAAAAAAGCGTGTCCAATACAGAGAGAAGGACAGGTGGACGGACAACCAAACCAAAATAAAAAATGTTAAACAACGGAATTAATCTGATAGTATATCCTTACATATAACAACACTTTTTTTTGGATCGATCTATAAATGGACCAATCAAAAAAATTTTACACAAATTGGACAACACCTCCAGTTATACAAATGGGTGAAAATTATTAATTGATTTGAGCAAACGTATCTATATATTTATATAATTAATAGACAAACACGTTTTTTAAAATCCCTTTTACGCCCGTAATACTGAACCGATTTTGATAAAGCTTATACCATTTTAAACATATTTTTTCCGGAGAGGTGCACAATTCATTCTTTATTAAAATCGGTTCAGTATTTTGGGAGCTATAAGCGTTTAAAGTTGCTACTAATACAAACGCACATAGTACACATTCATGTATTGTAGTTAAAAAACAAAGCATATACTTGTGTTTGTTGTTTTTGCTTTTGCAAACACAATAACAATACAAAATCTTTCCTCTTCTTCATGTTGTTATTGGAATGGTAAAGACTAAAAGGGAAGATACTTCAAATAAATTGAGAATTAACATATTTGAAGGAAGTTTGTTTTTGTATTTCGCTATTATGTTTTAATTTTAGTATAAGAAAGTTACTATCTTTTTTTTAAGAAGTAGCACAATCAGGCAATTAATGCCTACCAGTTAATTAATTAATGTGTTACCTTCTTTGGGAAAGGGATAGTGTAAAGAGAACAGGTGGTGAAGTGAGAGAGACAGAGAGCTTAATTAATTTACAACTCTGCTATTGGGCGTATCTTGTAGAGCAGTGTTGCAAGCCCCTCAGGTGTTAAGTAGATGCATTGAGTTCTTTAAGCTGTGTAGCCATTTTATTAGTTCTTTTACTTCGCCGACGGTTCTGCTACAATACCGACGAAGTATATCTGGAATATGGACGATTGGGTCGTCCGTACGTCATACTAGTACAATTTAAAATACTAAATACTTTCAGGACAAGTAAATGATATATAACCAATCATATCATTGTTATAGGATGGGGTCAATTGACATGATTAAGATACTCAGTGATAGATTCTAGAACCAAATTAAGTTACCTGTCCTGTGACGGGTTCTTTAATACTATACAAATTACACTATGCAACAAAATTTAATTTTTGTCATGACCTTTTTGATGTCTTATAGTCCCTTAACTATAAAAAAGAACAGTTACAATTTAAAATTCTATGGATAATTTTTTTAATTTGTTCTAAAGTTTTGGATTTTTGAAAAGGTAGCTACACCGATTCCATCATAACTTGCAAAGGTTTACTCCAATTTATTACAAAAAAAAACTAAAAAACTTGGAATAAAATTACCTTTAAGCAGTCCTAACAGTATAAGCAGTTCTAACAATATGTATGTAACTCAATTATTTCGGAATTATTCAAAACGCTATGATGAAAAATGGCTGTTTCTCATTCTAAACGTACATTTTGTGTGTGTATATTTTTTTGTCCTGAATTTATAGATATATTATATATAAGTTGTGTGTAGATATATTATATTTAAAAATTTTTTTACGTAACGCTCAACACATTTTCATACGAATTCATTATTTTTTCAGAACACGCACTATATTTTGAATTCAATACAATTCATATGTATAATCTTCGATGCATTTTAACATAAGCTTCTTTAGTTAATCACTAAAAAATTTCAATTAAATTAAAAATATATCAATAACACTCAATAGATTTTTTTTTATACAACGGATGATTGATTAATGAAACGTTTTGCAATTATAATACTATTTAACAAAGTTCACAAAACTACCCAGCAAAAACTTTTGCATGATGCCTTGATTTAGAACAATGAACTTTTGCTTTCTGTACGAACTGCAAAAAATAAACTTTAACAACGGATTGATTTTCGTTATGTTTTTGTAAAAACATTCGCAAAGTTGCCATGGTGAAGTGAGAAATAATAGTAGAAAAAAAAGCAAACAAATTACACTTTACAACAAAATGATATTTTTTTTTCAAAGTTACAAGGTTCCAAAGACTGATTGTGGTAGAGCGCAGCAAGAGAATATGTGTGTACGTGTATGGGCATTTTAGAAGTTTACATCTGGTCTTAATTCTAGAGGGAGGTAATTTCCCACCCCTTTGCACTTAGTTATAGTGAATCGGCGTCGTAGGGAATCTTGTCATCCTTACGTTTACGGCATAAGATGTGTGCAGCATTTTTGTGTAAAGCCTGTGGTACTCTGTTCAAATTTGTGTAAGCTGTTGAGCAACTTTGATTATTTCCCACGCAAATGTTGACATGTACCCAATATTAACAAGCCCTTCTTAAACTATGCTACAATTTCTTACATTTTTAAAGAACTACATTTTTTTGTTGTAATTTTATTGGAAACAAATTTCACTCATATTTGCTCAATTTACAACCTGTTCTATGTGTTGTAGATCGAACAAATGTTGTTGGTAATTTTCACTTAAACATGTTTCTAAGCAAATGTTTATTTGGAAATTAACAACAACATTTATACGATCTATAACATATACAACAGGTTGTGAATTGGCGAATTGTTTTTTAATTTTCATTTGTTTATTTGACTACTTATTTTTTAGCTTCAAGTAAGCCAAATTATAACTAGTTAATTGCTGTGTCAAGGTAAATACATTTGTAAGGGGTACCCCTTATGTTTTGGGCTTTTCAAACAAAAATAAGTAGTTATCGAGTCAAATTGTAAGTAGTTACGACTTAAACCCTCATATACGTTTTTGCCAACCAGTAAGCAAAGTTTTTGCTGGGTACATACCTATGTAGTACATAATTGAACTCTTTTTAACATTGTTCGATTTCAAGTCAGCAAAGAAAAAACTGTTTTCAATATATAACCGCCAAAAATGTGTTTAACGTTCATTATCAATCGAAGCAATTTATATTTGCCAAAAAAAATATATAAATAAAAAATTACATTTAAAATCAGTTAGAAAAACCACAAGGAATTTTTTTTATATACACCAACACTCATGCACGTTTATACATACCCATCAACAAAACATGAATAAAACTTTACTGTTATAAAGCAATAAAGAGCGGCAGATAGCGTGATTGAGTAAGTGGGACGGGAGGATGTGGGGAGGGGAGGGAGCGCATGTTAAAAATTACAGGATATAAAACTGATAAAACATATTAAAACATATTTTTTGTATTTTTTTCAACAATACTAACAAAAATGCATTTAGAAAAAACTAACAAAACACTACAGCATATATGATACGATGTCAATGTGCAGCAGATATTCTGTATATTGATGATATTTATTGTTGGCTATTGTTATTCCGTGTGCTCTAAATTCCAAACGTGTATACATTCTGATGACACAGTAGTTTGACATTATATTAATATGTATGTATGTAAATACCCAGCGAAAATTTTTTAAGGCATTTTGGTAGAAAGTCTGCATAGATGACGGAATTTGTTATATACGAAGTCGATCAGAAAGCTGCCCAAAAATCAAACCAAAAATTCTGTACGAAAGAAGTGTAACAAAATTTCTTTAGGAAATTCGAAACGAATTATCACCAACTTCGAGAGACTTCTGTAAAAGCCCTAAATAAATTTCTTAAAAAGAATCGACACAAATTTTCGTCTTTTCTGAAAAATGTCGCAAAAATATTTGAGAAAACATCATCTTAAATAATATCAGCATTTTTGCTGATATTATTTCAGACCTTTCGTATTAATGTGGGAGAATTTCAAAATATCTCTACGACTGGAACCACTGTTCCAATTGAAAAAAGGGTTGATATATATATATCTTTGAAACTTGCAATTCGATAACAAGAAGATGTATGTAAAAATCATAGAAGATGACCTAAGCTTTAAGAGTGCTGGAAATTGGGGCACCCTGTTAAAACACACGTTGAGCTACAGGGTGTCAAAATTGACTACTTCGAGCATAAAAACCCTTGTCGGCCTCATAACTTTTACAAATATTATTCGATTTTACAAAAATTTAATGAATTTCGTAGAAAAATTCGCCATATTCTTCCAATGTTGGACATAGCGCGCATTGTTTAATTGATTTCGCATTTTAACTGCAGTCATTTTTTTAATTTTATTCTCTGGAAATATGGAAAAAGAAAAATTTTAATACTAAAAATTTTTAAGAATAACGTCCTTTATTTATAAAAAATTTAGCCATTTTTTACCCTCATAAGGTCTTGAATTTAATTATTTTTCATGACTACATGCATTAAGTAAGATAACCAAAACTTTTTCCCAGCATATTATCAGCATTTGTGTTAAAAATCTTGAAATATATTTTTGAAAATTTTGTCTATGCTATTACCGGAGATATATACGAAATCAGAAATAAAGTCGAGGCCAAAAACAGAAAATTTTAAAATTCAAAGTCAAACATCTCTGAAAATATTACAGATATTTTAATAAAATAAAATGTATTTTCTTTGTCTACTTAAAAGCTTTACAACAAGTTCGAATTCATTAAAATCGGATAATATTTGAGAAAGTTATGAGGCCAACAAAGTTTTTCATGCCCGAGTTAGTCAACTTTGACACCCTGTAGCTCAGGGTGTATTTTAACCGGTCCTCTCCTATGATTTTTACATGCATCGTATTTATAATCGGATCGCAAGTTTTTTTCCAATTGGAATCACCGTGCGCATGGCATTATAATTATACTGTACAACAAAAATAGATATTTACATCTGGGATTCGCTTTTTTTTGGGAGTTAAAGTTCCCCCCTTTTGCACATGATTATAGCGACTCGGCATAGAAAATCTTGCAAGCCTTACGTTTAAGGTATAACATGTGTTTACCACTTTTATGTAAGGCAGCATTGGAAGGAAAAATTTATTTATATTACTTTTACCCTTTAACTCTTTGTGGTAGGAGTCTTTTTGTTTCTTTCTTTAAAAACTTTCCTTGAAACGTGACAGAAAAATATTTACCATAAAATTTAACTATAAGTCTTTAAAGAAACCCAAGTTTCAGACTTAACTTGAACGCCAGAAATCATTCAAAACTTAAAATGTGTTAAGGGAATAATTTTGTACTTATTTTGTTTATGTTAACCAACGTGTCGACGATTTACAAACAATGTTTTGGTTTTCAAATCTGAAGGAGCTTCCCAGTAAAAAAATTACTTCAAATAAAGCAGGTTTTTACTATGAGAGAAAAAAAGTAGTGCTTACAAACCTGCTAATATCGCTGCTGATTTTTTTATGGTGAGTTAGTTCCCGTTTTTGAGTACTACATTTTTGATACAAAAAGCGCTTTTTGAAGCGCTGAAAATCATCACCATTTTCAGCACTAAAGCTGTAATTATATGGAACTTTCTCTCTTACCTGCATTGTATCAGCAGTGAAAAATCAGCTTTTTTGTATAGTTTCTTTCATATACATTAACTGCTCTGCAATAAGCTCTTCTTTTAAAGCGTATAATAATGCGTTTTATTGCCTGAAACCATGAAAATTTTTCACTGGGTTAGTTCTACTCCCAGATGAAATTAAAATAGCAAACAGTAATTAAAAACATAAAATTTATAATTGAGAAATCGAAATAATAAGTATTCAACATGATGTTAGCCCATTCTCTCCAGTGCACATCAGACTATTTTTCCATTTCTTTTGTTTAATTCTTGTGATTAAAAACTTAATAGAAAACTTGAAAATATTTCAATAAAATTTTTAATTGTTATTACTAAATATTTAATCAAAAATTATTTCACTTAATTTATGCACAAAATTTCAATTGATGTTATCATATTGTTCAGTGGTGAAAATTTGATTAATTTTTTAATTGACATCATGAATTTTTTATTTGAAATTAATTTTTATTTTTTTTCTGTCATGTATTTTGCTAGGATTTTAGTGTCAGCTCATCAGGAAGGACTCTTTATATAAAATTTTATTCAAGCTAGAAATGTTAAGCATGTATGTATATAAAAATTCTCAAGAAATGAATGGGAATTAATACGAACACCTAAAATATGAAAAAATGCTGTTAAGCTATTCATCTTTTTTATTTTTGACATATAACTTACATAATTGGGAGTGCTAGATATATTTCAAGAAAATGAGTTTACCTATTTGAGAGCAGCAATGCCGCAAACAGGTGTTGGGGGTTTTCCCAATTGAGAACATATTAAGACAAATTTGTAATTTAATAACGGCCGACATCTGTCTTTGAGAGTTATGATGCCAGAGACAAAACCAGAGATACATACACACCTCAAATTTTTTTGTTTTTTGGATGGGAGATAAAAATTAGCATAGAAAAGGCTAACGAAATGGGGCAGATAACGGTCAGATTTTACTGATTACTATCGTAAAGAAATTGGCTTTCGTTGCGATAATATGCGGACCAGATATTATTTCAGAAAATATGCAGAATCGACGTACGAAAAAATGTATTTCTTTATTTATTTAAAATTTAGTCCATGGATATAATCCTTGCAGACTAATAACAAGATACTTAAGATTAGAGAGCCATCTATCCTGCTAAAAGTCTAAGGCCAAAACTTATAATCCTTTATTAACTAACCACTCATGAGCTTAGATTTTTTTAGGTTGCTTAGGCTGCCAGTTATAGAATGTTAAACTAGCCCACTAATCATGATGGTTCAACCAATGATGTTGTATGATATATCAGTGGTTAAACTATTGCCATTAGACAACTAGTTTGAATTCAAATGTTCGCTGGGTATGTACAATATGTATAAGAAATATGTCTGTATATAAATTGATTGTTGTTTTTTTTTTTGAGTATCGGAAATTTTTTACATTAACAGAAATCTAAATATATAAAATCATAGTAAAATACACAAGCACTTATTAGTATAAACATTTTGTTTTCGTTAAGTTGCACGAAACGAACTTACGTTGTTGTACAAATTTGCGACCAACGAACGTATACATACATGCATGCACCCAGTAATTTCCCTAAGAAAGCCAGCACGGATATAGCTCCGCCATATCGATAATTGGGAGAATATTCGATTTTTTCGGGGTAACTTCGATTTTTTTTAATAGCGAAATTATGGCTTTCTATAGAAATAAGTAAGTTCGTATTTAATGTTTTCCGAGAACTCACATTTTTTCGTAGTATTCGATTTTTAGTGAGTTTCGAACATGTTTTATAAATTGAAATATCCAATTTTTCTGAGTAACTTTGATTTTAAAGGTATTTTCTTAGAATTTTTGCAGACTTATTTAGTTCCTTTACATTTTATCTCTTTCAATGAAAAACTAAATGCCAATGTTTGAACTTTTTTATTGTTATTTATTGATGTTTTGTTGTATTTATAGAATGTTGTTTTAGATTTTTTTCTTGTTTTTTTTCAAATATATGACAATATATTGTACATACATACAGACATACGTATCTATCTACATATTAATGCATGTGCCCAGTTGACAGTTTTGACGGACATAGACATCTGATATCAGATATAATCTGAAACTTTAACAGACAATCTGCCGATATCAATCAAAAAAGCATACTTTTTTATCTATAGCGTCGGATATTTTCGTAAGCGACATGTGTTATTTATGCGATTAGACGATTTTCTACAATTATTCTTAAAACATCTAACAGAATAGCCCATTTTCTTTACTGTTTTATATAATACGATTAACGATTTTTATTCCAAAAATTTTCAAAAAGTTCTTAATATCTTTTTAAATTTTTATATAATTATACGAATTCAAAAATTTTGATACGAAGGTAAAAAAATGTTTGCTGGGTACACACACACACATAAACTCTTAACGAATACCCAGTTGGCCGAATCGTCGAACGCGTCGTACACGACATTGTCTTCAACGATTAATGTACGGCATGTCGTCTGTCGAATTGACGATTTAAAGGAAATCTTCATTCATGACAATCTGAACGACAATGTCTTACGTTTTGTCTTTAATACGACCGGCAATATCCCACCTTTCGTCTTTAATTAAACTTTGTTGAGGACAATATGAACGATGATGTACTACGTTTTAATAAAACTTTTTTGATGAGAATCTGAACGACAGTGTCCTACGTTTTGTCTTTAATTAAACTTTGTTGAGGAAAATTTGAAGGAAATCTGTGTATCTTGTATTCAAATTATTTCATACCAAATTAGAAGGCTTTTACTATTATATCTTTCAAGTTAGAAGGTAATAATTGATTAGTTTGTATTGGGAGTACCCCTTACCTCGTACCTACTCCGCCAATTTTTTGCATAACTTCGTATCTTTTATTTAAATTCACTCATACCACATTTTACGACTCTTACTGTTATAGATTTCCAGATAGCAGGTAATTATTAATTACTTTCTATGGGGAGTACCACTTTACTCGCATCTAAACCGCCATTTTTTACATAACTTCGTTTCATGTCTTTAAATCAGTTTTTAGCAAATTTGAACACTCCTACTGTTATATCTTTCGAGTTAGCTGCTAATTACTTATTGATTACTTTGTATGTGGAGTACCCTTCACTTAGTTGTATACTGTAAATTTTTTGACGCACTTCGCATTTTCCTCTTTAAATTACTCACAGCATATATGAATACTCCGACTGCTATAGCTTTCATGATATGAGGTATTTACTTAGTATAGACGTGGTATTGGCCACTTTTATATATATATATCAGATTGTGTTGTCATAGGATCATAACATGTGTGCAAAGTTATACTTGACATTAACGCTCATCTGGTCTTGTATGACTTCGCCGCCATTTGTATGAAAATTGCATCGAACATTTGTATTGTGCTGTCCTCAGTATATCTCCTACGACTTACTGTTGTCTTGTGTTCGTCGTTAAATATGTCTTAAAGCCATGACCAACTGGGTAATCAATAAGGCATTTGTTCATGTATCAATTGAGTAGCAATAAAGTGGTAAGGGGACTTAATATTTTGCAATTCAATAGGGGGAACGAGGAAATGGGGGGAAGAAAACCTCGCTTATGAAGTACAAATTAAAGATGGCATTACAAATTTATCTATGTATATATATATACAAGTAGCCCATACCTCTGGATGCTGTCAACAGCAATAATGGTGATGCCACATAAACTTATATTATCTTGGGTAATTGCAGCAACATTTTGTCGTTGTTGCTGTAATGATTTAGCGGTAAAAAGCAAAAGAAGATGCCACAAGACCTTTTATAGAAGCCGCTTAATATAGAAATAGTTTTTCTTAAGAAAATGTTTTTTATTATTATGTCAGCTACTGCTACATGGCTGCGTGAGTTTATTTTTGCTTGTGCAACGATTATGATCAATGACATTTTGACAATAGTTTTTTAGCATGTGAATTTGCGGAAAAATATGAAATCGTAGGCAGATCATTGCTGGTTTTATTCATCAGGAAGTTATTTGATGAGTAAGCAAGAGTTTCGTGAGAGTATTTGAATTTAGAAAAAAATCTTTGAGAAATAAAATTGTTTTGTTCACAACAACAACAAAAAAATACACAAAAATTGTAAACAAGCTCTTATTATACACAAGATATTTTAAGCACTAAACAATTTTAGTTCAAAAAAAAGCGAAAAACAATTTATAAGAGCTACAATTTCTCGTAACATTTGCGTATTTAATTATTTATGACAAACAAGATATTTTAAACTATTTTAGTACTAAAAAAAATAAAAATACATGTCATTTATAACAATAGTGACTATTAGGACTAGCCTTGCTTTTAGTACTAAAATAAATATAAGCATGCACTAAGTCTTTTGAGTACTTTGAGTACTAAAGATATCTTTTTCCTAACCGATATCCGTTTTAGTACAAAAATAATTTTTAAATCTAAAACTGCTTTTAGAACTTATTACACATAAGTCTTCAATCCCAAATTATTTTTCCAGAATAAAATCTTATTAGCATTCCATTTCTTATTAATTTGTAATTTTTTAGTACTGAAACCAAGAAAACTATTGTGAAGATAAATTTGCTGCTGCCATAAGATATTTCAAACTTATATGACATTAGTACTAAGATTTCTTGAAGTATTTATGTATTAAAAATATTTTATACTCTAACATCACTTGTTGTACTTTTATTAGTTCCAGTACTAAGCGACCATCATCTCTAATGTTTAAATAAAATAAAGTTAAAAGTTAACGTGGACTTTAACGGCAAGTGTTGTGTGCCGGCAAGTTTATTTTTATACTAAATAAGAAATATTTTTAGTACTTAAAAATTTTTTTATTTTGTTTATGGAAAATCACTAAAACAAAAAAAATAGCTAAAACTAAAACAAATCGCAAAAAAAAGAAAATCGCCAAAACGAAAAAAATTTCCAAAACGAAGAAAACCGTCAAAACGAAGTAGCGCCGATATGAAAAAAATTTGCCAAAAATTGACATAACCCTCTGCTAATCAATAGAGAAAAAAAGAGATAATATCAATGTTTTAATAAAAAGTTATAATGCTTTCCGTCATGTCTAACTCAATACTGACGTGGTAGACTTGTAGACACTTATATGATCACATCAACGCGTACGCTCGTTTCAATTGCTTTCTTCGCACTAACGTACACACGAGAACGTAATAGTACTGAAAATACTGAAAACACCAGAATCGATATTTGTATAATTATGGCGTAAAACAATGTTTTATATTTACTGGTGTCTGCTAGACTACGACGTCAGTCGCAGAGGTATAAATAAAAAATCGAATTTCACTTTTTTTTTAATATAATCTAGAACTGAGCCAACTAACTTTCTGCGCTGTTTTTGGTCTAAGAGAAGTGATTTTTGAAACTTATAATTCAAGAGTGAGAAAAAATTTTCGAAAAAAATCTTAAAAGCAGTGTTGCAAGCTGGTTGTGAATAAAGGAGCCAGTCTTTTAAGATTGAGACAGGAAATTGTTGGAAATTTTGTGATTTCCTTAATTTTCATCTGCAGTGTGAAAATATTCACATTTTTTTTCCTCTAATTTGATACAATAATATTTTATATTTCCATTTTAAGCAAAATCGCTGACTGTAGTACTTTTTTCTACATAAACTTTATCCTTGTACTTCCTCTTTTGTACGTTTATTGTATTTTCTCTTTAATCTTAAGCAATTACAATTTCTTCGAATCTCAAGGGTTTAAAAGCCAACATGCCTTAAGCAAACAAAAAAAAAGCTTAGTAAATTGTTATTTAATAGTTTTTTATTTAATTACTTATTTGCCATTTTCTTTCTTCTTAACCAATGGTTTAATTGCCATTTTGTTAAAACACTCGCCTTAAACTTAAGCAACATAAAAAAAATCTTCACGAGAACAGAAGGCAAAAAGTGGGGATAGAAAAATATAAAATAACTTGATAATAAAGCATCAAACTCAGCCTGTCAGCATGTCAGAGTTCTAGCCAGTCAAGTTAGTTTTTTTTTACTTTAAAGTTCCTTTTCATTTTAGCAAATTTTTTTTAATACAAAGCTATCACTTAAACGTTCTATGACGTTTAACTAACATTGTTTTTTCTTTATCCTTTTTCATACTTTCAAGGAATTATTTTGAATAGTTTTTAAAAATCATTTTTATTTTTTGCTTTTACTGTTCATTTGCATCCTCTCATCATGATTAAGGATTCTTATTAACATGTATTATATTTTTACATTTTTAATGGATATTTTATGTCACAGTTAAAGCTAGTGTAGAGGAAAATATGAGTATTTGATTAAAGAAAATGTATTCCTTTAATGTATACTATAATTTTTCTCCAAAAAGAAATATTAGTAACTTATTGAAATATATCGTAAAATTAGAGAAAAAATATAAAAGTCATCAAAAAGGAAAATTATCATAGTTCCTCACATGGTCCTTCGAGACTCAAAACTAATAAGTTCTTAATAAAACGTTGGTTGAAAAACCAGAGATATTTTTCTCAGAATTTTGTCTTTTACATAGTATATCATTAAAATTGTTGACACCAAAGTGATCCTGATTCATCAAATGGTTTTTACATCACAGTCTTTAAAATTTTAAATTATCAGAGTTCATCATATGGTCCTTCGAGCCTCAAAACTAATTACTTTTTAATAATGCGTTAATTAGACAACAGCAAGTATTTGTTACTTTCTCAAGAGATTTTTTCTGCATTACAGCCATCAATATGTAAAATTATCATAGTTCAGCATACGGTCCTTCGAGCCATAAAATTACCCATTAATAAGTCGCCAATGAACAAAAAAATATATTTTTCTCTAAATTTTTTCTATTACATACTTTCTCATAAGCATTTTTTGATATTACTGTATTCAATATAGAAAATTATTATAGTTCATCATATGGTCCTTGGAGCCTCAAAACTAGCAAGTTTATAATAAATCAATGATTAAATAAAATGAAATATTTTGCTCTAAATTTTGCTATTGCAAATGTTTTTCTAAACAGTTTTTAATATCACAATCTTAAAAATGGAAAATTATCATAGTTAATCATATGGTCCTTCGAGCCTCAAGGCTATTGCGTTCTAAATAAGTCGTTGAATCAACAAGAGATATTTTCTCTAAAATTTTCTATTACATATATTCTCCTGAGTTTTTTTTTGCATCACATTCTTCAAAATTAAAAATTATTGCCGTTCATCATATGGTTCTTCGAGCTTCAATACTAATAAGTCTTTACGAAATCGTCGATTGAACTGTAAGGAATATTTTGCTCTAAATTTTTTTCTATTACACACTTTCTAACGAGCATTGTTTGGCATAACAGTCCTCGAAATATAAATTATTATAATGCATCAAATGCTCCTTTGATCCTCAAAACTAGTAAGTCCTTAACAAGTCGTCAAATGAACAATAAGAGATATTTTTCTTGAAATTTTTTATTTCCTACTGTGTTTTTCACATCACAGACTTAAAAAAGGCAAATTATTAAAATTCATAGTATGGTCCTTCGAGCCTCAAAACTACTCCTGAATAAATCATCGATTGGGCAACAACAAATATTTTTCTCTAATTTTTCTGTTACATATTTTCTCATTAGCATTTTTTACATCACAGTCTTCAAACTGTTAAATTATCATAGTTGACTACATGGAACTTCAATCCTTACAACTATTAAGTCCTTGATAAATCGTTGATTGAACAAAACGAGATATTTTTCTCTAAATTTTTTCTATTGCATGCTTTTTAAACAAAATTTTTTGACAACACAGTCTTCGAAATGAATAATTATCATAATTCGTCATATAATCTTTCGGGTCTCAAAATGAACGAAATTTTTTTTTTATATATACTTTCTCATGAAAAGTTATCATAGTTCATCAAATGGTCCTTCGAGCCTTGAAGTGAATAAGTTGATTGAGTAACAAGAGATATTTTTCTCAAAATTTTTTTTATTACATACATTCTAATTCACATTTTTTGACATCACAGTCCTCAAAATAAAAATTATTATAATGCATAAAAAGGTCCTTCGAGCATTTAAACTGACAATCCCTTGAACAACACGAGATATTTTTCTTAAAATTTTTTCTATTACATACTTTATAAAGGCCATGTTTTGACAACACAGTCTTCGCAGCGGATAATCATAATTCATCATATGATCCTTCGAGTCTCAAAATGAACAATAATATATATTTTTGTAAAATTTTTTCTATTATATACATTCACCTGAATATTTTTTGCCATCCCAATCTTCAAAATGTGAAATTATCACAATTCATCAAATGGTCCTTCGAGCCTAAAAATTAATAAGTTGATTGAACGACAAGAGATATTTTTTCTAAATTTTTTTCTCTTACATACGTTCTAATGAACTTTTTCTGACATCACAGTCCTCAAAATAGAAATTATTATAATGCATAAAATGGTCATTTGAGCCTCAAAACTAGTAAGTCCTTAATAAATCGTCAATTGAAAAATAACAGATATTTTTCTTTAAGTTTTTTCTATTACATACTTTCTCATGAGTATTTTTAAACATCACAGTCTTCAAAATTAAAAGTTGTGGTCCTTCGAACTTTAAATTTCTTTATCTTCAAAATGGGAAGTTATTATAGTTTATCATTAGTATTTCGAGCTTCAAAATGGATAATTTCTTAATATCAATTGAAAAACAAGAGGTATTTTTGTTTACTTTTTTTCTATTAAATACTTTCTCAAAAGAATTTTTGAGCATCACAGTCTTCAAAATGGATAATTATGGTCCTTCGAACTTTAAAATAACTTAGTATCATTTAAAAGTTTAGCGGGTATTTCCTGTATTCCACGCGGAACGAAAATGTTCGGAATTATCAAAGCATTGTTGTTGCAAATTGTTATTTATAACAACAATGCTATGACAATTCCGAACACTTTTATTCCGCATGGAATACAGAACATGCCAGCATATTTCACATATTTATTTTTGGTTCTTGTAATCAAATACCCATTACCCAATAATCGTTGCTATTTATTTCATATCAAGCATTTCCATTTATTGTATATGATGACTTGGCAGTTTATATAAAAAATAGAAAAAATAATATAGGTTAAACTGTCTGTCTAATACTTGTTCATCTTCTTCCACCAACACAACCACTTCCACTACAACAATTGTTAACTTGCCTTTAGCTGAAAACTGGCACAACAACTAAAGACGTTTATTTTTCATGCATCACTCATACAAGGAAGTTGGGGTAAAATAGGGAAGTAGAAAAATAAAAGAAAAGCATCAAAAGACATTTAACAACTTCCTTATAATGCAATTTTCCTCTTGACTTTTTAAACTATAAAAATGTTTTCAACTTACTGTCGATTTATTTCTTTAATTTCTTCTGGTGTATCTCTCTCTCTCTCTTACTTAGTTTTAAAATTTCTATTTACTTTAACAATCTAAGCACATTTTTCTTATTATGCAAATATTTAGACGGGGTTTTTTTTGCTTCGTACAAATCTTTAACAGTATGCTGTCTATTTAAATTAAGGATTTTAAAAAGTGTACGGAATAGTAACTATAGATCAATATTTTGTAAAACGACAAGTGTGTGTAGGTATAAGAAGAAAGAGATAGAGAGAGAGAGAGAGGATGAAATCATTAGATAGAAGGAATAAGTAGAAAGGAAGATATTTACATTGTAATGTATACATGGGATATTAAAACTTCTTTGGCAATAAGTGTGAAAAAATTGCGATCTGAAAATTTCTTCACTTACTACCTACATGTTTTATATTGTTTAATAAAACTTTAAGGAATAGAGTAACTTCGGTTATTGTGGACTATGCGTTAGAGTTCGGGTTTGCGCACTCCTTTTGCTCATTGAGCATTGCGCACTTCCTACAAGCGTATTAAAAATGCACACAAGCGCAAAGAGCGGAGCGGGAAAAAAATACCAATTGGTATGCGCAGCGCAAGTGCTTTCGTTTTATTGGCGCCGATCTTTGCGCAATGCGGATTTTATCTTTTTGTCTAGCGGAAACTTCCGGACCGGAAATACGAAACGCACTACTGACCCAACTTCCGGTCCGGTCCTTAAAACGGAAGTGCGAACTGCACTATCCACTCAACTTCCGGTTCAGACAAGAACCGGAAATTGGAACCGCACTACCGACCCAACTTCCAGCCTAAGCCGTAACCGGAAATATAAAACGCATTACCGACCCAACTTCCGGTCCAGCCCCTAAAACGGAAGTGCAAACCGCACTACCGTCCAAACTTCTAGTCCAAACCGTAACCGGATATGAACCGCACTACCAACCTAACTTCTGGTCCAGCCCCTAAACCGGAAGTGCGAACTGCACTACCGACCCGATTTCCAGTCCAAACCGGTACCGGAAATATGAACCGCACTACGGACCCAACTTCCGGTCCAGCACCTAAACCGGAAGTACGAACTGCACTACCAACCCATTCAGGCAGAAGTTCGAAACCAGTATTATCATCTTACTGTTACTATATCCGTTTTGAGATATGTACCTTGACTCAGCCATACGGTGTGCTTAACAATTTTTTTTAAAAACCACGGTGGCATGCAATAAAATCCCTGGAAATAATTCTCATTGCTTTTTTATAATTTTTTATTATTGTAAATGCGCCATGCGCATTTCATGCTTTTTTGGCTCTTTTGGCTCAGCGCAAAAAACTTGGCGCGGCGCAAGCGCAATAATAAGTTGGCTCCGCTCTTCGCGTAAAGCGCAAAAAAGAGCAAAAGAGCGGCGCTGCGCTGCGTTTTTTTGTACTCTGCTATGCGTCTAATGTGGACTAGTGTATTTTTTTTAATAAAATGAATACATATACTTTCGAGAATGATTGATGTGTGGGCTTTTCATTTTGGTTTTTAAAGTTCATGAGTGTGGTCAACTTTTTTTTGCGCGAAATGACCATAGTTGAAAATTGTCAAAATTTCAAAATTGTTGTTGATAACTTTTGCAATACAGGCTGTAAAATTTGATCGTAGGCGACATTTTATGAACATAAATCATGTTTAAATACAATAAAAAATTCTTCTCTGAAAAATTAAATTTTTGTCGCTTACGATCGTTTCGCGGAAAGGGATCGATATGTACATAGTTAAAGTGGACACATATGGCCAATTCACAACCTGTCGTATGTGTTGTAGATCGTATAAATGTTATTGGTAATTTCCATATAAACATTTGTATATAAACATGTTTATGTGGAAATTAACATCAACATTTTTACGATCTACAACACATACGACGGGTTGTGAATTGAGCAGTAGTGCTATACATATTTGGTAATATTTAACAGGTAAAGATTGTTTTTTAAATATAGTTCGTCTAATGTAGACCACTTAGAGTTTTTTATTGGACACAACTGGTCCAAATTAACTGACAAATAACTGAGTACTTTTCTCTGTAGATTTTGTTATTAAAAATGCCAAAAAAAACTAGTTCGTAAATGGAAACCAGAAGATGCTATCAGCAGTAGTCGAGAATAGCCGTATGTACTAGTCCACATTACCCGCCAATTTTTTTTTAAACCGATTAGAAAACCTATCTGCAAAATTTATTGGTGCAAAACTTCTTTAATGGCCTTATACATACGTTGTAACAAAAATTTTAAAAATTGAAAACTGTATTCCACTTTACCCGAAATTACTCTAGTGTTAAATTTTCAAGGCACAAAACTCTTGAAAACTTCCTTCAAAACGGAAATTTAATCAACAACGCCGACAAGAGATTTTTAATTATTTTATTGGAAAGAATTTCTTATTTCTTGTTAAATTTTCTTTGACATGTTTTTTGTAATTTTTTTTACAGAAATTTTATAACCTTTATTTATATAAAGAAACACATTTAAATTTGCAATTTAATGCAATTGACTTAATCGCTGCTATAGAAAAACCATTGTGAAATAAATAATAAAACATTTATATTCAACATATCACACATTTTCATTCCGTTTTATTAACTTTCTTTTTGGCATTTGCTTTGCAAAAAGGAAAAATATTATTACTTTTTATAAAGCAATTTATTGCCAGTTTTTCCTTTTTCTGGAAAAAAAAGACATTTTTATCTTAATGATGAAAAAAATAATATGCGCTATTTTTTATTTTTTTTTTTGCTTCTTGTCTTCCTATTTTCTTATACAATCTATATTTCTTCTGCTTTTGCTGTAGTGAAAAAGTTAAAAGTATAAAAACTTTATAATATACCGTAAGAAATTTCCTTGTCATTCAAAGTTTCGTTTTTTCAACATTTGTTAAGAGAAACAACCTTAATTTCATTCACATGTTTTTTTTTTTTAATATAAACATTAAATTTTTTCTTGCTGCAAAAAAATTTATAAAAAAATACATATGAAATCATTAAAACTTTTTGTATAAGTTAACAAACAATTTCTTTTATAAAAATGTTTGTATTCGTTGGCATTAATATGTTTGACACAACTGATATTTTTAAATGGGAATTTTATGGATTTTTTTTCGATTGACAATTGTAAAAATGTTACCTTTGTAATGCAGTCAATTAAATTTCTGTAAATATTTGCAGGCGCTTGTAATGCTGCGAATAAAATAAATAAACTAATAGCCTTATCCACAAAAAATGTATGGATGAATTATAGTGAAGGATGTATGCTTTAAGCTGTGTAAAAAGTAAGGCAGCTATTTTGAATACTGTAGCGCTATATGTTGTGTTATAAGACCAATTTTACCGATAAAATTCTTTATTAGTGGGCGAAAGCTTTTATCTTCCAAACTAATAGTCTTGGAAACCGGAAGAGACAAGCTCGGAAAAGAAGCGATTGTTAAAAAAACAATTTAATAAATAAAGGGTATTCTATCAGGTTATGTAATTTTGAAATTTAGCTGTATTTTCCGGGCCACAATGTAATATACACACACTTATATATAGACACTAGAAATCTTCAAAGTTAGTGTATTGTTATACAGACTACACCAATTAATAATGAAATTTAAACAACATAAAAATTAAAGGGTATTCTACCAGCTAACATAATTTTGACTATGTAACTTAATTTATTAGCATTCGCTACAATTGCGTTTAAAATGCTGCACTAACTGTAAAGATTTCTAAAGTTTGCCTCTTACGGTTTCCAAGATACAGCAAATTGTCTAAATTACGTAGTCAAAATTACATTAACTAATAGAAGACCCTGTAATTTTTACTTCTTTTTAAATATCACTGTTAATTGCTTAAGCTCAAAAATATATTATGTACCTGATACTCGTAGAATATCCTTTAATTTTAAGTTTGTTTGCTTTTTAAGCATTCGTTTCTGTTACCTTTAAAATGCTACACTAGTTCTTAAAGTTTCGACAGTTTACATCCTCTTACTGTTTAAAAGGTGCAGCTAATCGTCAAAATTACATGGTCAAAATTACATGGTAAAAATTACATTATCTGGTAGAATACCCTGTAATTTTTATTTTCTTTAAATTTCAGTATTTATTTCAGTACAGTATTTATTTAATGCACTAATTTTGAAAATGTAAATTGTCTATACATCAAGTGTCTGTATACCACATTAGGACTTTGCAAAGATTCGTTGCTCGCTTTAGAACACCATTTAATTTTTAACTTTCATAAATTGTTTAGTATTTTTTGTTGTAGCGGTTATAGTTGCATATATTCTGTGAAAAAATCAGGTCTGTAGCTCGTAAGAGCCTGTAACAGACAGATAGGCAGATAGACGGACAGCTTAGGAAAAACCATACACAGAAAAAAATAGACAAGAACTATGTACAATAAAACTATGTTATTGAAAAAAAATAGGAATTTCAATAACATTTGTCATCAACTTAATACAATATTTATCAAAACCGTGCATTTTAAAATATCACGCAATAAAAAGTTTTTGATAAAAAAAGTTATTAAAAAATTGCAATTATTTAATAAACAAAGCCATTAAATCAAATACATAATTCGTTGTATGTATTTTTTCCATGCCGCTTATTTCTTTTCTTTTCATGCATACTATGGGTTAAGTACTCTAAAACAAGTTTTATCTCATTAAAAACATAACTGGGATATGGCTCAGATGTAGAAGGCAAGCTTTACTTCCGAAGAGCCCGGGTTCGTATCCCAGCCATGTCAATATTTTTTAAATATATATATCTTCTTAATAAATTTTAAATACATTTTTTATCAAAATTCCCCCAAGTTTTAATTAGAAACTTACTTAAATTTGAAATAAAGTTTATTGAAAACTTTATAAGTTATTGATAAAAATTAAATCTGGAAACATGGAAAAATTTATATTCATTTGCTTTCCTTGTAATTTATTGCACATACCAAATATGTATTTATTTTGAAAAATAATGGAGAGCATAATTGTTTCAATCATATACTGTTATCCACAGTTTTGTGTATTGAACGTTACTGAATCTTATTGTACTTCATTACTTATGATACGAGTGTAAATGAGATTTACAAAAAAATCGCCTTGCCTAATAATTATGGAGATAGATGTTTAAGACTATTATAACTATTATAACTATCCAAAGAAATTTATTATTCAGGCTTAAGTTCGTTCAATTTAATTTTTACAATTAAATCATTTTTTATTGAGAAATAATTTTTCAAAGCATGTGGCAATTGAAAAGTACAAATACCCATTTCTTGACTTTTGTAAAAGGTCGAACTGAACATCGATGTTTTCGGGATTAACCACAATCCCATCATCAGAGCTCTCTATACTCTAGGCTACTCAGCCCCCAAAGTCAAGCGGTAAATATCTGGCATTAAACCAATTGCATTAATGTTTCCTGGCTTTAAGCTTATTTTATGGTGGCTTAGAAATTTACCATACTTGGCACTTATCCTAATCAACAACCACACTTGTGCTTTTTGTTTATATTTCTCATTATAACTAATATAACTATTATAACTATTATAACTGTTATAACTATTATAACTATTATAACTATTATAACTATTATAACTATTATAACTATTATAACTATTATAACTATTATAACTATTATAACTATTATAACTATTATAACTATTATAACTAGTATAACTATTATAACTATTATAACTATTATAACTATTATAACTACTATAACTATTATAACTATTATAACTATTATAACTATTATAACTATTATAACTATTATAACTATTATAACTATTATAACTATTATAACTATTATAACTATTATAACTATTATAGCTATTATAACTATTATAACTATTATAGCTATTATAACTATTATAACTATTATAACTATTATAACCATTATAACTATTATAACTATTATAACTATTATAACTATTATAACTATTATAACTATTATAACCATTATAAATATTATAACTATGTATAAATTTTTATTGTACGATATTTTAATATAAATTTTATGGAAAATTAATATAAATTTTTTCTTAAAATTGTTTGTCTTTTTTCTTTGCAGGTATGTTAACTTTAAATCTTGTTTGAATTGGAACAACACTTTGAACTAATAATGAAGAACTACATGGCAAGTCGGTCTTATAGAAACCTCTTATTTACTGCTTAATGTAATTAATTACCGCAATATAAGTGTTTATGTTTGAAACAAATAATATAATTTACGAATTACATAATTGAAACTAAAAAAAAGAACATTTTGAAATAAAATTAAACATCATGACAAAAAAACTTATTTACTACAATTTTCCAAAAGCTCATTACAGTTGTTTGAAAATCTTGTTGAAAATCATAAATTTCAGTTTTTCTCAAACAAACAAAAATTAATTTGCTAATGTTTAACTTTTTTCTTCAAATTGCTTAATGTTTTGAGAATAATTGCTGCGAAAAATTTAAACAGAAAAGCACAAAATGTAAATGAAGTCATTTGTAATTCAATACTTTAAACAATTGTTATTAAACTGTATAACAATACAATTTTCAACTAATGTATTCTACTCGTAGTTTCTTTTCCCCCACTTAATATTTCAAACCATCGAATTATATTTATGACCGAACACATGAAAACACACTCAGCATATTGTATAATTTTAAAAACAAAAATTATTTTCAAATGAGTTTTACTGTAAAATATGGGGCATTTCACTGTAAAATCACAATTGCATTGAATTTACTTTTAAATCTTAACGTTCATATAATTATTCCCAGTGAAAAACTGGGGATACCCATGAACACTGATGGCATAATTGTGGCATCATTCGATAACAGTATGTTGTTATGTTCCGCCGTGTACGTTGAAGTTAATTAACATTCTTTTACTTTCCAAATTTTTCATAATAGAGTTGAAAAACTTTTATATCCTTGCTTAACTAGACCCTACTGTTTTCTTTATTTAACTAGTGATGCATAACAATAAAGTACATTTGCAAGTCCACAACGTATGAAATTAAACACACAAAAAACACACACACATAAATATTTTAGTTTTATAGACTAACCAAAAGAACTATTGTTTAGTTTACAGCCAATTTATACATGTTGCACTCTATTCACTCTTTTCCACTGCATTTACTCGCTACTGATGCTAATGCTTATCATTTACTCTTTTAAAGATAAAAATAAAGCATTTAACAAAAAAAAGCTTAAAATGTTTTGTAGTCACGCGCAAAACCAATCTAATGATGATGTGCTAATATCCTCCAGACGAAATTGCTGCCTCATAACCTCCAACAGCAACAAAATAACATTAAAATTTATTTGTAGAGAGAGAGAGAGAGAGAGCGAAAAAGAATTGCAGCAGCATAAAATGTTTTTATATCGAGGAAATTTAAGAATGCTTGTTAATAATGCAATTTAATAATGAATTACGAAAATAAAACGTTATTATTTGTGGATTTTTAAACAGAGAAATAAAAGAATTTAGAACAAGATTCTTTGTTTAAAATAATTTCGCTTTTTCGACTAATCATTGAACGTATGAGATCCGAAAGGATACTAATAAGTACCAGGGATATCTATCATACACCATATATTGTTTACAAATCAACACTACATTAGAGTTGAAATATTGACCAGGGGCCTAATCGTCGCTTTCGATATCGAGTACACTATCGTATCGAATAAAATTTCGACTCGTATCGAATGGATGGATTACCGCATTCGATAGCTATCGTATCGAAATGTTTAAAAAGTGTACCAAGCTTATCTTATACCGGTTGTTGAATCGACTAAAAATTTGTAATACATTAAAGAAAAATGTTGTGTTTCTAGCAGTTAGTACAACAACCAACTCGATTGGCCAACTTTAATTAGGTTTATAGGTAATGTTCCATGCTTTTTTGCAAAACAAACACAATAAAAGAAAATATTGTATTCGATCACTCTAGTGCTATCGAGTGGAATTTAAACAGCAGCTACTCGATTATCGTATGCCATCCCAAAAGGAAAAATTTCGATCAACTCTGCTCGATATCGAATGCGACGATTTGGTCCCAGGATAAAATTTTTTGGTACCCTAAATGGGAGAGACGTGTTTAAGCTACACTGAAAGAATCTTGAATCATAAATCTAATCTAATGATTTCCTTAGATTTTATCACAATTCTAATAAAATATTTTACAATAAATATGAAATTTTACGAATATTGTGAAAGAATATTATTGGAATTGCTTCATTACCTTTCAGAGTTTCTTTAGAAAATGTCATTGGTTTTATGACAACAATATTTTTTCTTTTTATGAAAACTCCTTTAAGTTTTGACAAAATGTTTTAATGGCTACTTAAAAAGCTTGAAGGTTATGACCACTTTTTCAATTTTGATTCGGGTTTACACGGAATAATAAAAAATTTTCTGTGCCTTCAAATAATTATTTACAAATATTTATACACAAGCAAAAAGAAGGCTAACTCTTCTTTCAAATAAGACAAGTTTTTTTAAATTTCAATTAATTTTTCGTTGCAAAATATGACCTACCTTATACATTTTTCGAAAATATAACAGCCCACAGTGTGGCAGAAGCAAATTTTTTTCAAAAAAAAACAGAAAATTTTAAACAGATAATGTTTTTTATATAGTTTCTACCCTTTAGCTGATGTGAACTTTTCTTGACGTCCGAAAAATTATAGATATATTATATGTAAAAAAATGGTTTATACTAATTTAATATTTGTCTTAGAACACACACTTAATTTTGAATTCGATACAATTCAGATTATAATATGCATTAAAAAATTTCAATTATATTAAAAATATGGATAACACTCAATACATTTTTTTGGATAAAAACGTTGATTGATTAATAAACGTTTTGCAATATAATACTATTTAACAAAGTTCACAAAATTTGTAAATATTTAGAAGTACAAACCTACGCTGTTATTTTAGTGTATGTTGTTAATGCAATTTTAATAACTAAGCTGAGTAATGAAGCGTACTAAAAAACGTAACGCTCAATACATAGGACTGTGGACAACCAAATTTAAAAAAAAATATAATTTCTAATATTTTTCAAAAATTTTATGTGTAAAATAAGAGAAGAAAATACATTTATTCTAAAACCCTCATATATTTAATCTCGTTTTTAAAAAAATTCATGCTCTCTTAATGTGGAAAACCAATAGCACGCATTACGGATACGCTATTTTGTATGAAAAGAGTAAGAAGAGTATTTTCGTTCTTCCTTTTTAACATATAATGGAAAGTCTTACACAAACAAAAAACTTATGTAAATTTATTTATAATCTATTAAATCGTGCTAAAGCAGTTTTCATTTTAAAATTTATACATTTATTTTATGAAATGTTTTAGTATACTTTCAACGGCCACGAAAAAAAGCATTTGAAATGATAATCAGCCATATCCCTGTTAGCATTTTATGAAATTAATGATCATATTCGAATCTTTTTCAACTTCTCTGCGCGGAAAAAAATAACAATATGTGACCTTCTCCGAGAAAAGGGACCTAGTTTGTAAAAATAAATCGCATCTCCCAACTGAAGGTACGTTCAAAGTGGTAATGCGTTATGAAACTTTAAATGCGTTTTTCTCAAAACTTCATTTTCACACACTAGGTCCCTTTTCTCGGCGAAGGTCACATATGCGCTCGTTTTCGAGTCGAATATGATTGTTCTTTCGCGAGAAAATGCTACCCTAGCCGCAACTCTTCTGAGAGAGTCTCTTATGACTAGCGTTTCTGATCAATTACGATTCATTTTTGAGAAAAAAAAAATTCGTCACATTTCGATCATCTGCATGATCAAGTCGCTTTTTTACCTGACTGCGCGACGCAAAGAAGGGTATTGTGTTTATCAGTCTATGTATGTATGTATGTATGTATGTGTGTTGCTTTGCGGCACTATATAAACCGAACGCGTAGGCCGGTTGATGATTCTTACGTCAATCGATTTGTCTTAATCCCGGCAGTGTCACTAAAGATATGACAGTAGTCAAAATTCAATATGGCGGCTAACAGACGCCATTTTGTGAATACGAAAAAATAAAAAGTCGGCGAACAATATACAAATGGGTATCATTCGACTGGTATTTGAAAATCATCTGTAGGTTTCTCTTATGCTTTTTAATTCCGAATAACCATTTAGGATCTGTGACGGTTCAAAGTTGTATTCCTTTATTTTTTTACGCAGTCGGGTTTTTTTTATTTTTTAAATTTATGTCTTGTAAGCATTTGCGGCAGTCATTTTCGATTAATCACTTTTTTTCATAAAAGACTCACTTTGGTGATTTTTGCTAAAACAATCTTCCAAATGCTAAGTGGGATATATTTATGTATTATATGTACATGTATTAGTAACAACTTTAAACAATTACATCTTCCACAATACTGAACAGATTTTAATAATATATAGTTTGGGCACATCTGGAAACAAATGCCTTTAAATAGGTAAAGTTTTTATCAAATCGGCTGTATAATGTGAGAGTAAAAGGGATGTCAAAAAATCATCTTGTAATTAAGAGTTAAAGAGATGTATGCTTCAAATTCAAACTTTTTTCACTAATACGATATTCTTAAACAAAACATCCTTACAATGAAATTAAACTAAAAACAAAAATGGCTACAACATTACGTTTACATATACTTTTTATTGCGTGTCCTTTTTATTTTGCAAAAAAAAATATTGTATTTTCCAGCCAGTTGCATTTCCTTGTTCGTATTTCTATATTATTATTTCTTATTTCAAACTGTATGATTTGTGGCTGCTGTAAGTTTTTGTTGTACATTTAATACAAAAAAAAAATAGTTCATAAATCATAAAAAATCGAGAGAAAAAAATATATAGAACTTTAACAAAATCTTTTCTACAACTGTATGGAAAACTGGGATTTTTCGAATTATATTTAAATTACATTCTGTATTTTCACATTGAAAGACTAGTATTAATACAAAAAAAAGTATTTACGGTTCAATTGTTACATTTTACTCACTGCTCATTGAATGACATACAGAAAAAAAGGCGAAGAAAAAATGCACCGAAAAAAAGCAAAACCTTGTACATATTGAACATTTGTATTAAGTACATAAGGTTTATGTGTTTTTTATTAAATATGCAAACATGCATTCATATTTATGTATATACATTAGGGTGGCTCGATTTTTATGAATGCAAAAAAATTTTTTTTCTATTTTTTTTGGCGGGGAAGGAATGATTATACAAAGAATTCTAAACAACTTTGCCCTAGAAACCATGGGTCCAAAATGTCTTTGGAGCTTGAAGAAAAATTCCAAAATATGTCGTGAGTTAGTTGGTATAAAACCAACCAGTGATTGTCTCAATACACGATGGCGTATGAGTATCATTATTTAACGTATTGATAAAATATTAAGTATACGAACTGGTTCAAGCACTTTTTTCAATTTTTCCCTATAATAAAGGCGCCATAATTTAAGAACCACTAAGTCTATTACCCCTTTACTTAAATGTTAGCAGAACAACAAGACTGAATTACCATACCAACTTTCATTTTACTCGGATGGGTTTCCTCTCCTATCACTGTTTGGTTTTATACGAAATAAGTCGCTTACAATATATTTTGGAATTTCCGCAAACTCAAAATCAATTTTAGACCCATAATTTCTGAGTTAAAAATGCTTAGAATGTTTCATAGAATTATATCTAACCTCTACGATTTTTTGTCAAAAATAAATCGACCCATTCTAATGTATACACATACATATTTATGTATGTATACAGTATGTGTGCAGGCCAGAGCCTAGACTTCGCAAATAATGCTATTATTTTCATTTACAGTTTTATTGTGTTCGGTACGATTGCATTCGCTTTTTTTGCACCAGCCTCTTTATTAAATATTTTCATTTGAATAATATCTGTATGAATATTAAACGTCTTTTTTTATGAATAAATCATGATTGTTTATTTTTTTTATGCTGCCAAAAAGTTTCTACTTTTTTGGTTTCGAGAAATGCAGGAATCTGATTTTTTTTAAGCTGCATTGACTTTTGCAATACCCTATACAAGTAGTAATAAGACAAGGGGCAGCGATTTTTTTCAAGCAGTATATATTAGTCACTTCCAGGGATCGAAAACAACAGCTATTATGAGTATAATCTTTTTAGTTCAAAAAGTCAGACAGATAGAAATTGTCTATACGATCTTTGTGATGGTCATGAGCCAAGGAATAAATTTCTTAAAAGACCTTGACTTTTTTTTAGTATTTTCGTAAAAGTGAAAACATAACTATGGTATTTTTTTCGGTCAAAAATAAAAGTTAAAATTAGGTCGCTATTTTTTCCGCCCTAAATAAAAGCTAAAATTTCAGTGGTTCAGTACTGAAACAGGCTGTTCAGTACTGAAACAGGCTGATATAGAGGCCACCTCGTCAGCGTTCATTGTTCAATTTAGCCACACTTTTCATCCCTGTGATGCCAACCTTTACATCAGCTGGTTGCACTATGTAACAAAATTAAACTTTTGTCATGACCTTTAATCACCACTATGATTTTTTTTAGGAAAATCGATGGACAAATATTGATTTTATTCATAATAAAGTGAATTCACTTGATTTTTGAAAAAATTGAAATAAATTTTTTTATATAACAAGGTTCTAACGGCTGATTCTCGTACAGGCCAACAAAAAAAAATACACATACCTATATCGCTGTTTTAAAAGCTTACGACTAGGTTTAATTTTAGGGGGCGTTAAATTTCCCCCTCTTGCACAAAGTTATACATATTTGGCATAGAATATCTTGTAGGGCTTACGATTAAGGTATACGATGAGTTCAACACTTTTATGTAAAAAATCACGAGGAACATTTTTGTTGAACAAATCAGCCTGCTATAGTGCCGCTGAAGGGGAGTTTTTTGTCCCTTATATATTTGGGGGTCCAAAAGACTCAAACTGCGAGGAGCTAGCGAGTTAAAATGTTCTACAAAAATGTTTATCATGGTGTTTTACATAAAAGTGTTGAAAACAAAGTGCACGTTCCACAGAAAAAAAATTTTTTAAGTACAATAAATTTTTTTGTTATATCAATTAAATAATTAATTGATTTTGAACCTACAACGATTTTTGTAAATACAATTACGAAATTGTAAGTTAAAAGAAACTCAGAAAAAAAATTTTAACAATTTTTTGTTGATTTCAAATTTATTTCAATTAAGATTATTGTTATATCAACAATATGAATTGTTGATTTTCCGAACAAATTTTAACTATCATAGTTGTTGTATTAACAATATTTTTTTATACACAATCCTCGAAGCGACTTTTTGCTTGTCTGCGAAGAACACTAAATGCCTTTGGGCGGAATCGAACCAACGACCTCTGGACTAATAGACTAACGTTCTTACCTCTCAGCTACAGAGCAATTCGTTATCAAATACGCAAATAATGAATAAATACAAAAAGTGATTTTCTTTGTTTCATCTACGTGTGTGTGTTCATTTGTTATATCAACAATGATGATTGTTCATTTTTTTTCGCAATACATAACAAAAAATTTGGTTAGTTCAGTTTGTTGAAAAAAATGTCTGTGTTTGTCGTATCGACAACTAAATTTGTTGTATTAACTAAATATATGTTTGAATTTAAATTACATATTAACAATTGAAATTGTTAGTTGCAGTTTGATGATATTTTTTTCTGTGTAGACGTACAAGATATTATACATACAGAAAATAAATTAAGTAAAGTGCGCCTTTGGATTGTACACGAAAGGCTCTGTACACATATATACCTTTTCGTTTTTGCCCTTTTCTTCGTTTTGGCAATTTTTTCGTTATGCGTTTTCTTTTAATTTTATTTTTTAGTTGTTTTTTCGTTATATTTTGCTTTTTTAGTTTTGGCACTTTTTTCGTTTTTCTTTGGCGGTTTTTCGTTTTTTGGCTATTTTTTATTGTAGTTTTGCTGATTTTTTAGTTTTAGTGATTTTTTGGTTTTGACTCTTTTTGTTTTAACGTTTTTTTCTCGCTTTTTGACGATATTTTGTATGAATATATATTATAGTTTTAGCTTTTAGTTGTGGCGCTTTATTCGTTTTGGAAATTGTTTTCGGTTTTTGGTAATTTTTTTAGCTATAGCGTTTTTTTTCACTATTTTTCGTTTTGGCGATTTTTTCGGTTTTGAGCAATTTTTTTAGTTTTTGCGCTTTTTTTCTTGTCTCTTTTTTCGTTCTGCTGATTTTTTACACTTTTGGCGATTTTTTTTTTTGTTTTTCAACGATTAAGCGAATTTTTAAGTGTTGGTGCTTTTTTTGTTTTGACGACTTTTTTCGATTTTTGGCGTTTTTAGGCTTTTGGCGATCCTTTTAGTATTAGTGATTTGTTGTGTTTATCCGATTTTTTTAACTTTGGTGCTTTTTTCCTTTAAGCGCTTTTTTAATTTTGGCGACTTTTGGTTTTAGCATTTTTTTAGTTTTAGAATTTTTAGTTTTAGCGTTTTTTTCAATTTCAAGAGTTTTCCTCTTACAATTTTTTTTAATTTCTTTTAATTTTACATGAAAATGTACTTCTTTTATACTAATTTCTGAATAATTCCGAAAGCGTTTGTCAAACAAAAAAAAATTATTTTGAAAAAATTTCAAGGTAATTTCGTCATGCATATTTTGGTTTTTTTTTTTGTTCATTCAAATCGGAAAAACCGTTCTCGAGTGATAGCGTAACTGCCCTATTTTGGGAGTTATACTGTACGTGATAGAAAAAAAACTCAAACCAAATTTTAGTTTAGCACACTAAAATCTTTTTACTTCACATGTTTTTATTTGAAGGATCGAAAAAAAAGATTTGCAGACCAGTGTAAGCCGTGATTCATTCTAGGTATAACTCAAGAGTTTGGTTTAATTTCAATTGCCAACTAAAGGACCTGTTTGGCCAAGTGTAGTGTAAAACAAAAATTTCTTGTACAACAAATATATAAATAATCCTACTCTAATGGCATTTACATATTGTTGTGGCATTTGTGGTAGAACAACATTGCTGAGCACAACCAATGGAAATTTTATTTGTATTTGATAAGCCAACTTTTTTCCGTTAAGTTGTTGTTCTTTTATATTTAAGCACATACTTCGTACGTATGTATAAACATGCATATAGTTTTTGTTCTAGATTTTATTTGGTCCTGAGTGCATATGAACAGTTAATACATTTTATTTTTTTTATAAATTTATGTTTAACAATTTATTAAATTATTTTATTATTAAGCGCGAAAATTTCAATATATGAATTTTATTATGAGATTTACAATATTTGCGCATAAAGCGCATATTTTGCGTTTGTTAATAATTTAACTGGAAATGTGGTTAATAATCATATTAATGACTTGAAAAGAGAAATAATAATATTTGTCTGTAAATAAATGGAAAATAATTACAAAAATATACAATGCAAAGCATTTAAGCGTTCCAGCCTATAAAAACTTTAAGAAGAAAAAAATTTTAACGGAGATTAAATAAAAGAGTTTTAGGTGCTATTCTCATATCACGTAATGCTATTTTAGAAGTTTGTACAACCCCACGTACAATTTCTTTTAAATCATATGTTGTTGTCCGCAGTTTTTTGTATTGAACGTTACCTTTTCATTATATGGCATTAATCACTGCATTAAGAACATAAAATGAGCTGTTATTTTTTTTAAGTGCTGCAAGTCCACTTTAAAAAAAAATTTTAAAATTTAGACTACATTTTACTAAAATTAACTAATAAAAGTTGACTTATAACACTTTCAAAAATAAGAGCTCAAATATAAGAGCAACGTACATTTTATAAAATCATAACATTCATAAATCGATCATGGTTTCTGTGCTAAAAATTTATTGAATATTTTTTTGAAGTTTTTTTATTTAATTAAACATATTTGTATCTATAAGATTTTAAGGTTGAGTTTTACCTTTTTCATATCAAATTGAAGTTTTTAAAGACCAAATTCAGAATTTTCCATATCAAATATAATAATTTGTCAATCAAACTCAGTACTTTTCAAATTTGGTTTTAAAAATTATGAGCTTGATTTGTAAAATACTGAATTCGACTTTAAAAATTCATAATTTGTTTTTAAAAGCCTGAATTCGATACCAGAAAAGCCAAATTTGAAGTTAAAAACTTATATAAGAAAATCTTTTATTTTGTAAACTTATCACATACTACCACCGATCATTGCTTGTGTTGAATGTTACCAATAATTTTATAAATTAATTTAACTATTTTTAATCTATAAGAGTAACGTAAATTTTAAGAAGTTATCACATTCTTCTTCAATCGATCATAATTTGTATACCAAAAAAAGTATTGAAGGTTACCAGTAATTTTTTAAATTATGTTAAAAGTTTCATGTATTTAAAAGGCGTGCGTGAGTTTTTTGAATTTATCACATTCTTCAATCGATCATGGCTCATATCCTGCAAATATGTGTTGAACGTTACTTATTTGTTTTTTTTTATTTTTGCTAAAACTTATCGATGATAATCCATCTCAATTGTTGTTATTATTTGAATTTGCCGTGTGTTTTTTAAAACATATTAAGGTTATACATAAATGTATTGAAAAGTATTGAACAACAAAAGTATGAACTTTTTAAAATTATTGAACATTTTATTACATTCTTCAATTGATCATGATTTATATTCTACATATAAAATGTATTAAACTTTAGTTATTGTTTTTAGTAAGATTTTTCTCAATCTCATGGATGATGATCCATCTGAATTGTTGTTATTTGACTTTGCTGTGTATTTTTGAAAACATGCTAAGTTTATTCATAGGCGTGTTGAACGTTGCTTTGGCAAAATTCTTCTTTAGCAAGTTTTGCTAAATCTCATCGATGATGATCCCTCTCAGTTGTTGTTATTTGAATTTGCAATTTGTTTTTGAAATCATATTAAGTTTATACATAAATGTATTGAAAGTTACTTTGACAAAATTGTAAGTATGATCTTAGTTTATGCACTAAAAAGTATTGAACGTTGTCGATACTTTTTCAAGCTATGTAAAATGTGTGTGTATTTATCACATTCTTCAGTGTGAATTTATCACATTCTTCAGTTGATCATGGTTTATATCATAACAAAAGGAATTGAACGTTACTTTTTGTTTTTAGAGAGTTTTTGCTAAAGCTCATCAATGATGATCCATCTCAATTGCTGTTAGTTGAATTTTAAGTGTGTTTTTGAAAACATATTAAGTTTATACATAAATGTATTGCACGTTACTTTGGCAAAGTTTTAAAATACGTTCATAGTTTGATTTATTTTTTAAAAAATGTATTGAACGTTACTTATTGTTTTTAATAAGTTTTTGCTAAAGCTCATCGATGCTGATCCATCTCAATTGTTGTTATTATTTGAAGTTTCAGTGAGTTTTTGAAAAAATATTAAGTTTATACATAAATGTATTGAACGTTACCTTGAGCAAATTCTACTTTAGTGAGTTTTTGCTAAAGCTCGTCGATTATGATTCATCTCAGTTTGCTGTCATTTGAATTTGCAGTGTGGTTTTGAAAACATATTACGTTTATCCATAAATGTACTAAACGTTACTTTGACAAAACTATAAAGCACGTTCACAATTTGTGTTCAAACTAAGTATTGAACGTTACCCATACTTTTTAAATCTATTTAAAACTCTATATATTTAAAAGAAGTTCGGCTGCCTGCTTTGTAAACTTATCTTATTTTTCATCCGATCATGTTTTATGTCATAAAAAATGTATTGACCGTTACTTATTCTTTTTTAATGCATTTTTGCTAAAACTTATCGATGATGATTCATCTCACTTGTTGCTAGTTGAATTTTCAGTGTGTTTTTTTTAATATTTAAGTTTATGCTAATACGTATTGAACGTTGCTTTGACAAAATTTCAAACTATGTTTTGAGCATAAGTTTTAAGACGGTAAAAAAACTTGCCGCTAGCAGAATAGCAGAAAAGTTGTGGGAAATACCTAAAACTGGATACAGCTCTTCATGACAAAATGGGGTTTTTAAATGCATTTAAGGTTCAAAAGTAGTGAAATACATCAACAGCTTATAATGTCTGAAATAATAAGCATTAAGCTTATCAACGAAAACGGAGAACACTTGAAAAATGAGCGTAACGTTCAATACACAAAATCGATTTCCTTTTATTTTATCGTCAAAAACTTAAACTACTTTATTTATTTCAAATTTAGCATATATTCAATATTTTAAAATCAGTAAGTTGAATAAAAAACGAAAAAAAGTAAAACAGGTACATACCTACATTCAAAATTAGAATCAGCCACATAATATTTTATGCATATTTTTTTAATAAATATTAAATTTAACATTTAATATAATTCATCTTAATTTCATTTCCTCAAATCCTGTAAAACAGCTAAAGCTCACGTTTGAATTTATCATGATAAAACAAGTTTTTTTTTGTAATACTCATCAATAAGGATTGAAGCCGAAATGCCCCCTTTTTCCAAGGCATTACAATTATAAAACAAATTTCATTTGTTTAGCATAAATAATCAACAAACAGTCCAATCATCAATCATAGTCATCACTATCTTTGTCATATCCCCACACACTTATACTCAGGGATTCAAGATTTCATAGTGTATGAATATGTGTCAACAGCATACAGCAACAATGATTACAACAAATCAAACATCAACGCTAGCTACGAACAACATTAATGTTTAAAACTCATCAGCCAAAAATTTATCAAAGAGTTTTCAAATATCCCAGCCTAAGTTAAACCAAAAATATGCATGTATAGACAAATCGTAAGAGTGCAAACGAACCCCGGCTTAAAATTGTACACACACGCTCACGCAATTATGTATGTGGCCTTTAATGACATGTTACAATCGCCATGTTGGGATCAAGAAAATCAACAAATAACTACAGGCCAAGAAATTATTGCGAAAATAATGATTACAATAATTCTTTTTTCTCCATTAAGCCAGTATTTTGTCATTAGAACAACAAATAGACTTATGCACTTACAAGAGCGTTATAAATGTATGTGTGCATGTGTGTGTATCAGTATTTGTTCACTGAGTTAAAAAAGACAGATGATAATGACAGAACAGTTAACATAAGCCTAACTGCATATGTTTGGTTAACAGGATATAATTTGTGTATGTATGTATGTATGTATGTATGTGTGCACCAGTGTTTGTATGCACATTGAGGGAGAATAGGATGGATGGCCTTAATATGAAGTGTCAAAAAATTATGATGGATTTGTGTAGGACAGTTGCAAATTTTAGCTCAAAGGGGAATAAAATCGTAGCACTCGCTGCAATAATCGTTCTAATACACAAATATTCGCAGCCATCAATCATTTGGGGATGAGTTTGACTTTTTGTTCTCCCATTTTTTTTTTTAGTTTATTTATAACTAACAAAAGATTCAGTTTAATCTGCATTATTTTTGTTTCGTTTGTTAAAAACTATTGGAAAAAACTCAGTTTAAAAAATTCATTTTCAATATTCTGCTGATCGATCACTTAGGCACATGGGGGAATATTTTAATATATTCTTTTCAGTTTAACATCCTTTATTTTCAGGGAAATATTTCTCAATGCTAGAATAGTCATTATACATCCATACATACACACATACATACTTTGACCGCCTTTTGTTAAAAAAAAAAAAACAAAATAAAAATTAAGTAAAATTTGCCGTTTCCATCTTACAGCTTCATTTGCATAGAAATAATTAAATTTTCATGAGTTTTTTTAGGAATTTAAAAATCGTTTATTTATGATCAACAAATTGAACTGAATTTGTAATTCAAATTGTTAAGCTAATTGAATCAATACAATACATATAAACATATGTCTGTACATATGTACACAGAAAAAAATTACGCTAAGGCCAAAAGTAGGCTTAAAATTTTTATTTGCAGGGCACAGTTGCAAAGGTTGCAATCTCTACTTTTTTCATAAACGAAACGTAACTATTAGTTCTTTCTACTTGCATTTAATGAATTTTTATATACAATGGATGTGGCAGTACCAAATACAATGGTTGGTTAGTGCGTTTACGTGGCTGCCTGTTACGCACAAGCGTTTAAGTAGAATCAATAAGATTCTGTTTTGACAGACCACTCCACTCGTCAGTGTCAACCTATGTAGGTCAGAACCTCGTTCTCGTATTCGGTAGTAGATACTAGATCCAACCCGTCGGATTGACACACCTGATCAGGTCGCACAGACTTATCCATGATAGCTCCAAAAGTTCGTCTAGTATGCTATTGCCCAAGAATTTGTGTCTTGGGAGGTGCTAGGCCGGGCATTCGCAAAGAAAGTGGAAAGTTATTCATCTTTGCTTTGATCCCGGCAACTGCAGCGGAGCGCATTGTAGGAAAGGCCTATCCTGCTAGCATGTCTGCCGATTGCCCAATGCCCCGTCACTACTGCTTCGATCCTTGAGATGTTTCCACTGTTTCTGTTAATTAGTTGTGCTCTGCGCTTATCGTTGTAACAAGGCCACATTTTCCTAGTTACCTTACACGTGCTCAACTCGCGCCACCTATATTTAGCTTTCTGCCGGTAAAATTTGAGAATCCAATTTCTTATAGTGCCAAACGGCATGGCTACCGATTCAGTAGTGCAGACGTCCATAGCAGATTCAGCCCTCACCATCTCATTCGCCTGTTCGTTCCCAGGGAAGTTGCTATGTGCGGGAACCCAGATGAGGGTAACGTCAGTCTGACCACCTAATCTGGAAAACACATCTTTGCTCTGGCTAACTAAAATAGAAAAAGTAGTGTGTGACTTAAAAGACAGAAATGCTGCCTGATTGTCGATGAATATGGCGACTCTTCCTTGAATACCCCTATCAATCAACACCCTGCCCGCCTCCCTTATAGAGAACATCTCAGCCTGATATTCACTAGCTTCATCAGGAAGACGGAAGGAGCGTTTTATTCCAAGGTCCTTCGAGAAAAGTCCAGAGCCCACACCGCAGATCATTGTTGATCCATTAGTATACAAGCTGAAGTTGAAGTATTTTTCTATGTTCTCACCTCCCCTCCCCCCCCCCCTTCCACTGCCGTCTTGATGGAATAAGGACTTTGAACGTACAATCAAAGTCTAGATGAGGTACCATGTAATCAGTGGGCTTCCTTAATGTCGGTGCTAACTGATCTAGGATTCTGGCATGGCCATAGATCCTTGATCTCCACCTCCCAGATGCCGCTAGTCTTCCGCACTGCTTGAGGAGGCAGGCCATACATGAACGTCAATCCGAATTAGGTTTAGTATAGCTTTAGTATAGTATAGCTTTAGTATAGGTTTAGTATAGTATGTACAGGATAACTCTTAGATATTTTGCATTGTCTGATAGGGACAGGACAGTTCCAGATTATGTAGCCGAGGGACTCTAAAGCTCTGAGCTTTGGTTTTTGTAGTAAATAGTACTAGTTCTGTTTTGCTAGAGTTCACTCCTAGACCACAGCTTGTAGCCCATTTGGTGAGTGTACCCAAGGCGTTGGTCATAATAACGCTTATCGTATCCGTGAACATCCCTGACACTTTTATTACTACAACGTCCGTATAAGCCACAACTTTTACTCCCGCAGCGTCTAATCTCAGAAGAATTGTGTTAACAACGAGAAGCCAAAGCAGAAGTGGGATCACCCCCACACTGTGGTGTTGTTCCTCTACATTATCATTTTGACTTTTCGCTATTGCCTAGTTGTGCTATTGCCTAGTTGTCCAGTTGCTGATGTATTCCTCTACATCGACATCCCGGAGAGACTGTTGGATAGTTTAGATAGAAAGACACACTCATTAGTTATTCCTTTACGAGAGTTGCGCGGTCTTTACAGACGGGTCAGAAATGGAAATAGGCACGGGGGCTGGTGTCTTTAATTTGGGAACGGACATTCGTAGGCCTTTCACACCTTCGAATGAATGTAGCGTTTTCCAGCTCCTGGAGATCCTACGAGCCACGGAATAATGTGACTGAAGATGACGAGGTAACATTATACGTTGACAGTCAGGCTGCGCCAAAGTTTTGAAGGAACACAGTGTAAAATCGAAACTAGTTAGTGACCGCATGAGAGTCCTTAGCTTGCTTATGGACAAATATAGTGCCACACTATATACGTGTTCCAGAACACAGAAATGTTGAGGTAACTGAGACGAGCTGGCAAGAATAGATTACGCGTTAGATGAGAAAGTAAGTGGCAGAGGGGTTAAACTGCCAATTGATCAATACTATAGGGAATTCATTAATTGGCTGATGGAGAGAACCAATCGTTCCTGGGAGAGTAGAGAGGATTGTAGAGTGTCGAAGGCTATGTGGCCAAAACTTGACGTAGGAAGATCTGAACACCTACTGAATATGAATAGGAAAGTTCCAGAAGTCTTGATAGGAGCATTGACTGGTCACTGGTCGGTCAGAGCGAGGACCAGCATTTGGGAAACTGACATTTCCAATTTCCGTACCGTGTGTGATGATGAAGAGGAGCCAGAAACCATTGAGCATATTATCTTCCATTGCCCGAGGCTGCAACGCCATAAGCTTAGATAGCTGAGACGACGTTCCAACGTGATATTGCGAAGTGCAAACATGAAGATATCAGAGGCTGTATCATGGGTATTAAGTAGCTTTATGACAGGATATATAATGTTCTGGGTACAAGTTGGTTATTTATTCATGGGTAATCAGTAGAAAGAAATGGCAATGAATCCAATTGGGTCTCCGAGTGGAAGTGTATTTCACACTACCCATCCTAACCTAACCTATTCAAAGTCAACTAAAGAAATTCGCTAATACAACGAGGCTTTGACTTTTCTAATAAACTTTATAGCCTCTTCCAATTAAGATAGAATTTTTACCACCTCTTCTAACAAAATGAAACTTTCAAAATAACAAGGTTCTAACGACTGATTCTAGTAAAGGCTACCAAAAATATATATACTTACGAGGGCCGTCCCAAAACTAGCCGACCTAACAAAGAGAAACCAACAAATTTTGGAGAAAAAAATTTTTGTTTCTAAACATAATCTCTTTTTGGCTCGATACACCTTTTACAGCGATATTCAATAGCTTCAATACCCTGTTTATAGTAAGAACTATCTAGCTCCTTAAAATAGTCATCAACGGCAGACATCACCTCTTCATTGTTGTCAGATTTTTTACCACCGAACCATTTTTTCAAGCTTAGAAATAGAAAGTAATCAGAGGGAGCTAAATCTTGCGAAATAGGGGCGTGATGAAGCAATTCGACCTTAAGTTCATTGATTTTGGCCACTCGCAATAGTGCATATTTTTGACGCTCTTTTTGTTCTTTTTTGAGCAAACGCGGCGGCACCCATTTTGCGCACAGCTTTCTCATATTCAAATTTTCGGAAGATATGCAATGTATAGCACTTTTTTAAATGCCAATCATTTCAGCTAGCTCACGCACCTTCAGTCGACGATCATCCGATACCACTTTGTGGATTTTCTTAACCATTTCTGGTCTAGACACGTTATTTGGTCGACCACTACGGTGTTCATCTTGGCAGATCGTGTAGCCTCGTTTTAGCTCTGCCACCCAATATTTCATAGTCGTAAGCGAAGGAGCAGACTCTCCTAGATTAGAATCTATCTCGGCTTTAATGTTGGTTGGACTGAGACCTTTCAAAAGAAAGTATTGCTCACCGTTATGTTGAAATTTTTGTGCATGTTAATAATTTCACAGAGATCATTTATTTTTGAAGGCTTCAAAAAAACTATACAACTTTTTATCGGGCGCCTTGAAATTTAAAATATATATTTTATAAGTTTGCACTTTTCACCAAAGAATTTTTTTTTATCTACTTCCGCCACATACGCGTCAGGTCCGCTAGTTTTGGAACCGACCTCATATGCCAGCGTTTTGCAAGTTTACGTCTGCCTTTTATTTTAGGCGGGAGTTAAATCTCCACCTCTTTAGCACATTGCTATAGGGAAGCGGTATAGGAAATCTTGTAATTCCTCCATATATAAGGTCTCCAGGTTAAAGGTCTTCTCAGCGGTTTTATGTAAAACATTACGAGGAATAGCTTAGTGGAAGCTTTTAACTCTCTTACTCTTCGCTGTATGGGTATTTTAAGTCCCTTAAACAGCGCTACAACAGGCAGCATGTTTATAACTATTTTTGCAGTCCTGCAAAAATAGTTATAAAATTCTGTTATAAAGTTTTTAAAGAAACCAAAGCTCAAAATTCAATTTGAACGTCAAAAATAACTCAAAACTTTAAGTGTATTTAACATTTAATTTCGTACTTATTTACAATTAGTGCTAAAATGTCCCAAACGAAATGATTTTATGAATTTTGTTTGTATTCAAAATATTTCTTACGTAAAATTTCACTAATTTCCTTAAATAACAACTTTATTTGCCTTTAATGTCCATTTCATAATTCAAAATGTCAAATTTTTATTTTTCAACTTAACTTTTTATTTATTATTGCTATAAAAATTGTTATTGTTAGCTGTCATTTCTCTTAAATGTCTTTCTTAACTTTGACCTTTTGCCAATAAAAGCACAATATTTGCTTATTTTTAGGAAATAATTTTCATAACGAAAAAAGCGTGTGTATTTATAAAAGGAAACTTTTGTAAGTACATATTTTTGTTTTTATAACAATAAAAACTGGGGCAAACTTAACATAAACTTTATTTATGAAATTTATGAGGCGCCAGACATAAACAGATATAAAAACCAGAAAACTTAGCTCAACTCTGTGAATTAAAGTGTATAGAGGGTAACAAAACTAACAAAAAACACATGAAGAACAACAAATTGCTTAAATAACTCAGAGTACAAAACACTGAATTACACACATGTGTGGACTCGTACCTTTAATATGATTGTGTGATATAAAAACTTGAAAGAGTTCCTCTTTAAATTATAACAGTAAAGTAGTTTTAAAACTTACTCCTCTTTTAGCACAACTGTGTATGCATGCAGGCATGTAGGTGTCATATGTCAGGAGAAATGAGAAATGAGAAGCAGCAAAAAAAAGCAACTGCAATCTACCAAAGGTGGCCATACTGCCAAGACTTGTGCTGCACTGACAACTATGTAATTAAACGCCTACTTAAAACGTTTTTATGCTTTAATGGTGATTTGTTGTTTTTGGCATTTTAAAATTTCCCACATACATATTTGTTAAGATATAATGGCTGGTTTTATTGGTGTTGGTAGCCGGCTTATCTGTTTAAGACATGAATAACAGCTGTAGTGTGTATAAATGTGTTTAAAAAAAATTTTAAATAAAATTATAATTTTTTTCTTCTACCAGTTTGCTGTACAAAAATGTATTTAATTCATACGTAATATATCATAAATACTATTTTTTTTTCTTCTTTTCATTATGCACATGCATTTATTGCCTGTGGTTTTTAAGTATCCACAAAGTGTTTTATATAATAAATAAATTCCTTCATAGTCAGAATTTCAAAAAAGGGAAGGAAAGATGATATTTAAGAAAGAAAGATTTTATAAAAGTTACTTTTTATCGGAAGAATATATGTATGAAGAATAAAGCACAAAAATGTTTTTGTTAGCAGAATTATTTTAAAATTAAGTTTTTTACTTGCTGTTAGCTTACCTTCCCCTTTAAATATTTTAATATTAAATTTTAAGAGTTGAAAGTTTAATAGTTTAACAAATGTTACAAACATATTTCATAATTTTTATATAAGGTTTTTTATACTCTTTTGTTTAGCAATATTTATTTATGAGACCATGCGTAAATGTGGGAAATTATATTACAGTTCTTAGCAGCACAGACATACTTACAGACGTTTGCATACAGTGGGGCTGATATAAAGAAAGAAAATTATAATGAAAAGTATGAGAGTTATCGTGGGCTCAACTGGTAATAAAAAAGTATATATAAAACTAAAGCTGCTTACGAGCTACGGAGCTCTGAGGTAAAATACACAAATATAAACAAACGCATTGATAACTTATTAATTTAATTAAATATATTAAATTGTTTTGAGTCTAAGAAAATCGGTTTATTATTTTGGGAGCTATAAGCGCTAAAAGTTACCTCTAATACATATGCACACAGTACACATGCACCCCTGCTGACAAAATGATTAGTATGTGGTTAGATATATACTAGTTGCTTTTATTAATCAGACTAGTTGCCTAACTGTCCTTTTTCCATATATCGAACTATCGATTTTAACATTAGGTTGTCATAGGAGCCCAACTAGTTCATTTGTACATAGTTATATGCTATTTGATATATTAGTTATTATAGACTAGTGCGCTTACTAGTTTCTTTATTTATAGTTTTTTAAAATTAAAAAAACATTTGGGTCAACGGGGGTATGAACACGCAGTCCTCATATTTCAAGGCATGTACTCTATCCACTGAGCCATTTTCTACTTATTACATTTAGAGCTAAAATTTTATTTTATGTATTTACACCTGAAAATATGTAAATTTTTAAAAAATTATTTAAATTGCTAGTATCATTACAACTAGTTGTATGACTGTTCCAAAACGTTGTTGTTTGACTAGTATCGTTACTAGCCTCATTACAACTAGTAAGATGGCAGTCTATTGTTGACTAGTAACGTTGCAACTAGTAATATGACTGTCCCAAAACGTAACTAGTTGTACATTTAGCTGCAGGGACGTAGTAACTTAAATTTGGGGAAAAATAAACAAAACATCTTTGTAAATCCCTAATCGGCATGCACATACTATTACATTTTGCGCTAGTATGATAACTCTCGCTCTTACCAAGTGTATAGTTAGTGTATATCAAGCAATAGCAAGAAACAAGCGACAACATAACCTGCTTGTTCATGCCAAACTGGTTGATTTTATTTACTTTTAGTTAATACGTGTGAGTACATAAGTGCGAGAGTAAAAGAGTAAAAAGCCCCATGTGATATGTTTTGCGGGTTGATGATGTACATGTTTTTTCTTTTGCAATACAATACTTTTTCTCTTCTTTGGTGTTGTTGTAGGAAAGACTTAAGACAAAAAAGGGAAGAAAATTCAATAAATTGAATTAGCTTATTTGAAGAGATTTTGTCTTGTATTTTACCGTTGATTTAAAATTTCAGTATTGGAAAATTATTACACTATGCAACAAATTTAAACTTTTGTCATGAGCTTTGTTTACCCCGCAAAATTTTTTTGATGTGTTATGGTCCCCTAACTACAAAAACTGTAAAAATTTTAAATTCCATTGCTACGTTTTGTTTTTCAAGAGGCTGCTACACTAATTTCATCATAACTTGGGAAGGTTTAGTATACTCAATGATTTCGGAATTATTCAGAGCGCAATGATGAAAAATTATTTTTGATGATGCATTGGATTTTTTTTTTTAATTTATAAAATATCCAAATGGCTAAAACTTACCATTTTTATGAACTGATCATAAAGCCATATATACTACGAATAAAATAAGTTTTATTTGATGAAAATCGATGGATAAATATTGATTTTATTTATAATAAAGTCAATTTTTCAATTTTTCTAAAATTGCGAATATTTACACTGTACAACAATATAAATTTTGGTTTAATAATAATGTTCTTACGACTGATTCTGGTAGAGCCCACCAAAAACATACTTGCATGTATCGACGTTTTGAAAATTTACATCTTGAACTTATTTTAGAGGGAAGTAAATTTTCTGTGTTGCTGTTTTTTTTTAAAGATTTTTTATGACGTTTGGATAATTTTTCTATAAACCCTAACAAAATTATTTTCATCTAGAATACGGACGATTGTGTCTTCAGTGGTCTTGTCTATAGTATAGTTTTTAGTCTTATACGTTTTTTATTTGTAGTACTAAAACACTTGACGGCCACTTAAAAAGTGGAGCAAATTAATAAATCGAATTAACGATTAAAAATCGCTTTAACTTTCTGTTAAATAATTCTTTTAAATAACTTTTTTATATTTCTTATAAATACAATTTATTTACATTTCTCTCCCACTGTACTCATTTGTTATATTCTTTGTTCAGTTTGCAAATGTAAATAATCTTTTAATGTGGGTAGCACACATACATACATATATGTACCCAGCAAACAATTTTTTCCGATTTCGGTCCGAAGTCGGTCAGAAAGTCTGCACAAGATGCCGAATTCGTATCCAATATCCGTCAGAAAACGCACCGAAAATCATATGAGTAGTTGACAAGAAACCAGATCTCTTTGTCTGAGGAAATTCTAAAAACTATACCGAAAGGTCTAACATAACTCTGTACGAATTCCGACGAATTTCCTAGGGAAATTCTAATGGAATATTCGACATGTCTTATAAATGTCGGAAAAATGTCTGACAAAACATCAGAAAATTTTCCAAATTATCTGATACGTTTTACGTCCTGGCGTATTAATATCAGAGAAAAGTCGGAGCTAAAATTAGAAATTTATCAGAAATGTCGTTTAAAGTTCTCCATGCATTGTTGTGCTGCTTATGGCAGCTCATCAGAAAACATTTACTCATGTTTTATAAGTTTAAGAACTGAAATATTTGTGCGTATAAACTCAAGAGATAAATGAGAATTGTAACGAAAACTAAAATCAGACAATGTGCAGAAGTGACTGCTAAAAGTCGTAAGACGTAGATCAGAAAATGTGCAGACTACTCTATTAAATGCCTTAAAGGAAATTAAATTGCTTTCGGATAATGTGCAGACTATTCTGATATTAATCGAATAATATTTCAGACAATGAGCAGAAACGTCGTACCAGAAAACTGCCTACTGCTCCGTCAAATGTCTGCGGGAATTTTAGACAACTCGGCTGATTGTCTGGTAAAGATTTAGATTTTTTTCAGATATTAGACATGTCGGCCAAAATTGTTTCCTGGGTATGTAAATTATAATGTGGAATGAGTTAAAGTTTTTTTTATAAATTTCTCCTTTTTCATGTGAAAAATAAATAAACAGGATATAATGGTTTTAATTGAAAGAGATGTTAAGAAAAAGAAGAAAAAACTGGTTAGACAATTCAAAAAGAAATCAAAACTTTTTAAACTTTGTTATTTTAAACTAAAATGAAATGAGGAATTTAATTATCAAACAAATAGTATAATATTATGTATTTACTAATCCCTCAAACTGTCCAGAATAAAAAGAGGACACAAAGCATTGTCTATATGCATTTCATTGGTGCTCTTTTGAACAGTTACAAACGCCTTATCTTATGTACAAACTTTCAAAAACCATTTGGGTTTGTAACTGTTCAAAATTGTGGTTCAAGTCTACTGACGATTTGATAAAGCACCAATAAAATGCATATAGACAATGCTTAACCCTCAACAAATAAATTGCATTTAAAATAAAATTATCACAGTATGTCAAATAATAAATTTCCTAAATTTTTTTATTATTAATTAAACTTTTTCAAGTGAAAGTTTAACATATTCATCAAGATTTTTTTTATATAAAATTTAAGTACAGTTTTTTTACTCCATTTAATAAATAATAAGAAAATATTCTTTTTAGCACATTTAAAACACAATGTTTTAAAACTTTTCCCTAAAATTATCAAGCTTATGTTAATGATTATCTTTTAGATATTTTATCTTTCCTCTTCTTTATGAAAAGTATTAACAACTATTTTATTGTTTTAACTCGTCATCATGGTTTTTCTATTAAAGCAAACAACACCAACAACGAAAAAAGCAGAAAAAACCAAAACTTTTATATTTTTATGCTGCGGTAATCTACTTAAAAATAAAATATTTTAAGATATAAGATTATGCAAACTATTTTTTATTTGTTTTATACTTATAAACAATTTTATTTAAGCAACATTTGCTCTGTCTTAAGCAAATACCAAAAAAAATTTTTGAGCGCTTTATGTAGTTAGTTTTCTATAGACAAGTTAAGATTGTTTCACAATTTCTTAACGTTTTAGCAGAAAAAAAAGAAAAAACTATTTGGAATGTTTCGTTGAAACTCCAACAAAAACAAAGTATTCTATATAAATCTCTTCATTTTAAGGCGGAAAAAATTTTTGTGTTTAAGGAAGTGCAAAGTTTTTCGTAAACTTTAGTTATAATATTTTTGCAGCGTAAAAATAATATTTCAATTTCTTCAAAACAGAAATGTTAAGTTTTTTTTTTGCTAAATAAACGAGAAAATTTTGAATTTGAATAGCAAAAATTCATCAGAAACATTTAAATGGAGACCCATTAGAAGTACATAGTTAAAATATTTGGAACAGAATTGACATAAAAAAATTTTATTAATTTATTTTGATTGAAATATACTGAATTATTAAAATTTTTAGTCTAGAGAAATTTCGTTATTCAGGTTTCGTTGATTTTAATTTTATTGTTAAATTATGTTTTCTAAGAAAGGAATTTTTAAAATCAATTGAAAAAATAAAGACAAATTCTTGACTGCGTAAGAATCGAACTAAACAGCATTATATTTTCAATATCACTTACGATCTCATCATCAGAACTCTTCTTATAACTTTCCATTGTGTGAGGGTGGTAAAGTCAAGTAGCTAAACATCCAACATTAAACCAATTTCTGTTGAAGTCTTTTACAAGCAAGGAATATTTTTTCAAATGGACTAAAAAGCCAAGGAAAAATGCGATATGGTTTGACGTCTTCAAATACACAAGTTATGTGCGAAAACAAAACTTTCCACCGATTTTCAAACAAAAAAACTATTTGAAAAATCGAATTACAAATGACAGAGTTATGTGTTGGAGCGGGGGGAAGCGAAGCAAATTTCCCAACCGATTTTAAAGAAAATTGTGGAACCAAACTGCACGCTAAACCTTTCAAACAATAAAAGATTTTTGAAAATCGGCTCGCAAATATCAAAGTTACGCATGGGGGGAGCAAATGTCCCCTTCATTTTTCGAAAAAAAAAAAATATGGGATTAAACTGCAGTCAAACTCTTTCGAAAAAAAAAGAATTTTAAAAATCGGTTTAAAAATGACAGAGTTATGCATGGGGGGAGGAAATTTCCCGCTTCCGATTTTCGAAAAAAAAATTATGCGACTAAGCTGACGAAGTTATGCGTCTATACAAATAAAAAATACACACGAATTGACAACCTCCTTCATTTTTGAAGTCGGTGAAAAAATAATGCTGATCTGTACAGCGTGGAACATATTTAGTCTCTCAGAAATCTTTAGTAAACAAATTTGGTGTTTACTATGATTATTTCGAACATATTTGCTTCGTGAATATAAATTCATTATTAGGCTGAGGTTCGTAACGTTATATTCAGAAAGAATTGGCCATGATTAATATTCCAAGGAACAAGGGAAAAATTAACATCAACTTAATTTTTCAACGTACACAGCAGAACATAGCAGCGTTACTTTCGCAAGCCGCTACACTTTCGTCATCAGTGGTCATGTGTAGTTTCATTATTACCACTTGTCAGGTGGCTCTCTCTGTTGAATGTGATTTTAATTCTTATATATGGCTGATTCTCATTATAAACGATATTTTATATATATTTTTTTTTATTTATTTTTTATTTTTTGAACAATGTAACTAATATACTGTATATACGAGTATAAGAAGGTAGGATTCATATTATAGTTTTCGCCTCATTCAATGGATCCTGAAATAAACTTATATTTTTTGATTTGGTAGCATTTTTGTGTCTTGAGAGTTATATTTGCCTTCGCGGTTGCTCTCGGAATGATGTTTACGAAAAATATGAAAATGAGTATAGGGTTTGAAAGCACTATACATATACTCTCTAAAAACAAAAAATTATAGCAATCGCGTGACGAAATTAAACGTTATGACCATTTTTTTCAATTTGGGTTGGGTTCACATGGAAAAATAAAGTTTTTATATTTTAAAATAATTCTGTACAAACATTTATACCTATTCTTTCAACTAAGATTTATTTTAAAAATTTTAATTTTAAATACTCAAGCGCACGGTCTTTGAGACCGACTGATAGAATTTTATTTATTTATTTTTTCTTATGGTCGAAAAGCGCAAGTGTATTGCAATTTCTGTAAGCTTCATCATTCGCAATGAACTTCAATTTAGTGCGGTTACAAATTTGTGCGTGTGTGCGCATACAGCAATAATTGGTCTGCGAAACCCACGTGACTATTTTTAGATTTTGCTTATATTTCTTTAATTTCCGGCATGATTTTCTTGGAATTATTGAATTTTGGTTTGTTTATTGTAGAAATATGTATTATGTAATGGCTTTTTATCTCTTATGAATTTAGCCATATTTTACAAGGACTGAAAAGCAATTAGTTATATGCAGTGTTGCCAGTAGTATACTTATGTACGTTCCACCCCACTTGTATTTTCTTATTAGAATTAATCTATATGTGATTTTTCATAAGGATTAATCCGTTTCTATTGTTTTCCATCTGATCAGATACAAGATCGGCTATCAGATCAGATCAGATGGCTGATCAGATCTGATAGCTGATCAAATGGGAAAAATATGAAAGGATTTAACCTTATTGGAAACTAAATTTGGATTGATTCGAATGCAAAAATGCATTGTGTCAGAACTTACATTAATATACTTCTTAAGGTCATTATGTAGTTCCTGTGAAATCTGGATATAATCTGATACATATAAATATTAGGAACCACTTTACGACATTAATGAACATAAAGAACAATTAAGCAGCTTTTCATAGTAAACACTAAGCGCTTGAGCGCTGATAAGATGATGTGGCTACCGTCGAAAAACGTGACTTTTATAGTCTACTATATTGTTAATTTGGCTTTCTAAGCGTTTAAAAATTTACAAGCAAAAACTTAAAAACAGAAAATTTTATTAACTACTAATTTTTTTTCTTATCTTTGCAGGTATGTTTTTGGAACAAAAATTATAACAACAGGTGCTTTCCATAATAATTTCCGTAATAACTCTTTATATTTTTGAATTACTTTAATTACAAAATGAGTTAGAAAAAAAACTGAATAAGAAAAACTTTTATATGAAAGTGATTATAAATAACAACAGATACTGTTGGACAAATAACACCATGCAACAAAATGAATTTCTTTGTGATGACACCTGATAAGCACGATGTTTCTTGTAACAAAAAATAGTCAATTAACAAAAACTAGTCAAATTTTATGAATAAGTATTATTTGGATTTTTTATTAAATTGTGTACTTTATCATTACTTGAGAGCACTTGTTCAATTTTATTATAAAATACAGCAAAAAAAATTTTCATTTTAGGTAGCTGTAACACCGCTTTCGCACTAGAAAAGTTTAATTTTCAAAGTTTTAAATCAGCCCCTGGAAAAACAGAGAGATGAAGTATTCCTCTCTCTCTCTCTCTCTGTCTGACTTTCTACCGGCTGAATTAAAACTTTGCAAAGTAAACTTTGCTAGTGCAAAAGGGGTGTAAGCTATTTTGATTTCATTATTTTATGCAGGTCCTTATCAGTTTCGGATTTATTCAGAGAAAAATAATATAAATGTATATTTTTTGTGCAAGATAAAAATTTTTTTTCAATTCATAAAAAATCGAACACTGAAAAATGTTAGCAAAAATTTCAAGCTTTCAAGAGATTTGTCCATAGATTCCATCTCAAATTGAAAACGGCTAGACTGATAAAAAAAAATCAGTACTTAAAAGAACTTGAATTTTAGCTTTCTTGAATTTCTTAATCGAATATTATTTTTTATATGTGCAACGATTTCGAAGATCTTGCCAATTTTTAGGCCTTGGAAAACTGCATCGCTAAGCAAAATGTTTATGTCGGATCTCTTTCACTCTTATATACTACTTTCGGTTAAGACAAAGAATTTATTATTTCAAAGGTACTTGTTAAGAAATGTGTACTATATGTGTTTTATTAAAATCGTTTTAGTATTTTGATAGTTACTTATTTGAATATGCACACAAAAAAAATGTTATGTCCGGGGTATTTTTGTGGTGGTGCAAGATGTATCAAACATATGAAAGAAGATATTTAAACCTTTCAAACAACACTAATTTTGTTAAAATCGGATGTCGCGTTCTAAAGTTATTAAATCTTGAGTATGAACCCTTTAAAGTTGGTTGTGAAAAATGTGTATTATTCAAGTTTGAATAACTTTGGAGCGCATTATATGATTTTAACAAAAGTAGTGTTGTTTGAATGCATTTGATCTCTTCTTTTCAAATAATTTATATTAATTACAACAAACATGATTTGCAGCACTTGACTTTTTTCTTTTATTTGAAATAAATTTATCTCATGTTTTTTTCATCAAAAGCAAGAAGATCTGAGTCATTTAATTATTTATTTTTTGGCAAATCACGTTTCTGTAAAAGTTTCTCTTGTTAAGATTTGTAATTTTTATTAAACATTTGAAAGAAGAAATCTAAACCTTTCAAACGACACTAGTTTTGTTAAGATCAGATGACGCGCTCTTAAGTTATTAAATCTTAAATATGAACCCTCCAAAGTTGGATATGAAAAATGTGTATTATGTATTCAAGTTTGAATAACTTTGGAGCGCGTTATCCGATTTTTATAAAAGTAATATCACTTGAGAGGTTTAGATATCTTCTATTCGAAAAATTAATAATATATAAAATATTTCTTCCTGATGCTCCTTTTCTTCACCAAAATGAAACTTTTTACGGAAAAATTATCGGAAAAGAAATAATTTTTTACGACAGTCTAATAAATAGATATTTACATACGTATAGATGTATATTTTCCTATGACCATGATGTTTTCTTCTCTTCTTCCCATCCATTCATTCACATTTTTTCATGTCACAGTGTTACTAGGTCAATGTATTCATTGATTGTTAGTATAACTAAATGATTGTAAAAACTACATAATAGCCCTATTCACAATCTTGTGCAAATGGGCTTGCATTGTAGCATTTGCAAAATGGTATAGTAATGTTATACTCACCACTAACAATTGTTAAGAGGTGAGTATCAATATGCAATACCATTTTGCAAATGCTATGATGCAAGAACATTTGCAGTAGATTTTAAATTGGGCTAATGTAATGGCTTCTTTAAATTTGTAATAAGTGTTGTATTAATTTTTTTATTCTCATGCTGGTGGTTTCTTCGGTTTTTTCTAACCACCAGCCATTACGGACGGGGTTTGCCAAAACTGCCAACACATCTTTGGCAATCATCAATATAAATTATATTTTCATTTAGGTTTTTTTCTTCTTTTTCTTTCTTATACTTTTCTAATGTCTTGTTGTGCTTGAAAAATTTTTATTTCCTTCTTTTTTCCTATTCGTTATCTTTCGAAAACTATTAGAAAGTAAAGTGTGGGTAAAAAAATTCATTCATACAATGCTGCAGAAATGATAGTTACAAAAAAAAATACATTCAAGTGTTAAGAAATCGGTGTCAAATCATTTTTAATGATTTTCGTCTTATAATTTAACAATGTTAGAAGAAGCGTTTCCTTTCTAGTCTAACCAAGCATTAATGTTTTAATCTTAAGATCATAAAATTAAATGCTTTTGAAAGTAAGTGAAAGTAGAAAAATTATTAAAAGCTTTTTAAACAAACATTTTAATTCTTTTAATTAAGTGCTAAAAGTTTAATTGAGTGTAAAAATTTGTGTACTTTCTTAATTTTTCTTTTAGTAAAATTAGAAAAAAAATTTTTAAATAAATTTAGATAAGTGCCGACAAGCACTAAATATTTTGTTCTACATATTTCCAAAATATCTTTGTTTTCGTCTTGGCGGCTTTTTACGTTTTTCTATTTTGGTAATACTTTTAAGCGATTTTTTTCGTTTCAGCGATTTTTGGTTTTTAGTGATTTATTCGGCTCATCGCTTTTACTCGTTTAAGCAATATTTTTCGTTACAGAAATTTTTGGTTTTAGCGGCTTTATTCGTCTTTGCGATTTTTTTCGGCTAGGGAATATTTTTGGCGTTTTTAACATTTAAAGTTTTTTTTTACTTTTTTTGTGGTTTTTTGTTTTTGGGGTTTTTTTTATTTTGACGTTTTATTGTTTTTTTCTGGTGTTCTAAGTAAACTAGTGTTTCAACGTTCATTGATTTATTAGCCATAACTGTTAACCAATGGCATATGACGGTTTAACTAATGGTAAACAATGAACTGTCTTTAGTTAACTAATGACTGTGACTTGGGGCCATACTGTGCTCGAGATAGAAGCTTGCGGCACACGAACAGACAGACAGACAGACAGAAAAAAGACAGACAGTCGCACAGCGTACGCAAAACAATAGGGGTACTATGTCACCCTTCGGGTACGGAACACTACATTTTTATAATAACGGGCCTTACTGTGTTTGGCCCTTTTCAAGTTCAACTGCAACATTTTGTAGGTATTAGATTAAAGAAAAAACACAAAGTGTTTCTTTAATCTAGTAGCAACTGTCGAAGTTGAAGTTGAAAAACGCCAACCACAATAAGGGGGAATATTTTTGTATTAGATATTTTAAAATCTACTTTTTGATTTAAAAAAAATTAAAAGCTATTTTTGCTAATCTCCAAAAAAATTATTATTTAAACAGAAGTCATTATTGGCAAAAACTATCATTCTGGCAACACTTTATGCATAAAATGAAAGCAAAAACATGAGATGCATGTGTTTGCATGCACAACATTATTACATGCACTTAATATTAACAAACGAATAAGATTGATGTGTTGTAGTTGTATTTGTTACATGCTTATTATGTATTTACACACATACATATGTACATACGTGTGTATCAAATCAATTGTTTTAGTACATATGTACATAAATATGTACGTAAATATAGTACATACATATAAATTTTTACACATTTAATTCGGATTTTGTAAGTTTGTATTGCAAAACGTAGTTTTAGAAAATATTATATTAAAATAAAATAGAAATTTTTGTAGTACTCACAGGAATACATATGTACATACTTATGTATGTACGTATGTGTGTACATATGTATATTGTATGTACATATGTACATATATACGAATATTTCGGTTGCGCTAAAAACGACTGATCGGCCGACAAACAAACACTTTATTTCACATACTTAACATTTTATCTTAATTTTATAACAATAACAAATTTTATCACTTTTCACTTCAAAAAATTACAATATTCAAATTTTTTCAACACTTTATTCACTCGCGTCCCGTAATTAAAATCAACTGATTAATAAAAAGAAGAATTCAGAGTTGTAAAAAATGCTTTATATTTGTATGTATGTGTGTATGTATGTATGTATGTAGAAGAGCGAGAGATAAAGAGAATGTATGTAAGTGCAAAAACAACAAACACCTTATTGATTTTGTTTACATATATATTGCAATTATTTTTGTAGGACACAATGTTACCAATTTAAATGATTTATTTCCTGATTGGGTAGTTTTTGTGATGGGGGATGAAAATTTATTATTAATTATCCGACAATTTTTCGGGCTTTATAGGGCATTTTATCGTTTTTTAATATTGCTAAACGTTTTATAATTTTATATTGGAGCTTCAAATATACATACACTGTACAACACAAAAAAAACGACAATGTTCTGAAAGTGGATGCCTGCAGAGGTGGATAAATATATCGGCGTTCTGAAAATTTTATTGTGGACTTTATTTTAGGCGGACATTGCTATAGTGAATCGGTATAGGAAATCTTGTTATCCTTACTATTTAGGTATAAGGGGCTATTCACTTATTACGTAATGCTTCAGACGGTGTGGAGGGAGGAATAGATAATTTATACTAAACATTTTGCAAAAAGCGCTACCAAGGGAAAAAAGCGGGGATGTAAGCTGCGAAAATAGCGTTACGTAATATGTTGGTTATTCACTAAGGTGTGTTTAACCCTTTTACGTAAAACACTGCAAGGAACAGTTTTGTAAAGCATTTTTACTCTCTAATTCTTCACTATATAGGTCTTTCTTGAAAAAAGCGTTAAAAACTTCCCTGAGACAACGATATAATGATTGAATTCTACTGTAAATCGTTAAGGAGAGCAAAGCTCAAAACTTAACTTGAACGTCAGAAATAACTCTAAATTATAAACGCGTTTAAGGGTTAATATCATACTCATTCGCTATCAGTGCTAAAATCCCCCACAAAACTCGATTTTATGGGACTAGTTTGTATTAAAAATAGGTCTTATGTAAAATCTCACTGTCATTAGCATTAACCAGCCATAACTTTAAACCAGCCATAACTTTGATTGAAAATCGCTAAAACTGTAAGGAATGCAAAAAATTCGGAAAAAATCGCAAACATGGCGAAAATTCGCAAAAATTTTGCTAACAGCGAGCGGCATGATAACAAAGTCTAATATTGTCTTAAAACCGTGTAAAATGTAAAGAGCCTAAAAACTTGCAAAAAAAAGTCGCTTCTCTCCAGGACATTGCGAAAATTCGCGATTGATTCCTTCATTTTAAAATATGTATGTTAAAATATAAGCATCAATAAACGAAGTAAATAGTTTTTATGCTCTCCTGAAGAGTTAGGATTTTTAACATAGAGACTTTTCAATATAAGCCGTCTATATGTGTTTCGTAAAGAAAAAATTTTTTGCTTTTACTTTTTTGCTTATTTGCACCATGTGTTTATACCAAATATTATAAATAATTAAAAATTTATTAATACCAATTAAATTATTTAATTGAAAATATGATTTTTTCAATTAATGATTTAATTGAAAAATAGTATCTTGAAATATATTTTTCTTTTATCCTTATGACATATTCTAGTACTAATTTTGAATATGTACAAATTAAGTACATTTTAGGTTTTGCCTTGTTTCATATGGCGTTCAAATTTGGCGTAGAATTGCTATTATGTGGGTTGCATTGCCCAACCCAGAATTGCTAAACCACCCCAACCACCCGCTTTGAATTTTAAAATATTGCTTTATTTTATTGTATTGTATAAAGTCAATTCTTGTTGATTAAATTTATTTTATTATTATATTTAGTAAGATGTCATCAATTCACAAAAAGGATTTTCATGTTTTGGATAAACAACAACAATCCTTTCATGGCAATTAAACAAATAAATAAATGAAAACAAATAAAAATTATATAGATAAATATAAAAAGGATTAATAAAATTGTATTTAAATCATATTGCTCGTCGTATTAATTAAAGATAATCAAATCAAATCGTATAAATGAATTTAAAATGATTTACATTACAAAAAGAGATTAAAATGAGGGAAATTTAACGTCAATTTTATTTAAATTTAAATATTGACAAATGACAACGCTTAATATAAATAAATAAATAAATCATTTTTAGTAATATAGACAAGTTGGACTAATTTTATCGAATGACATCTTAACAAAAATTTAAATGTTTCCATCTTTTTTCAGCTAGAAGTTCTTGAAGCAGTTTGACGTATACTTAATGTTTTATCAATGCATTAGATAATAATAATCATACGCCATCCTGTATTGAAGCAAACTGCTTCAAGCACTTTTTCTTAGAAAAAAAACGGAAAATTTTGAAATTGTTTGAAGACGAAGCAGTGCTTGTCGTGCTCGAGAGGAAGGTACTTTGCAAGATCTATGGGCCAATCTGCGTTGTTGGGGAATACTGTATGAACCATGAAAAGAAAAAAATCAATAAAAGCTGATCAACACCTGCCATTTTTTTGTAGATTAAAAAACCGCCATCGACAGCGCCGTACGCTCACAGGTATAAAAGGATATGTTTGAGTTTGGTATCCCCACAAAATTGGTTAGTGTTTGCAGGATGACGTTGACTGGTACAAGATCTCCAGTTAAAATTGCAAAGAACCTCTCCGACCTGTTCGATACCAAACGAGGTTTCAGACATGGCGAGAGCTTATCATGCGACCTTTTCAATACCGTGCTTGAAAAGGTATCATACGAGATGCAACAGTGAAGAGAGTTGGCACGCTCAATATGAAGCAAGACATGCTACTCGCTTATGCCGACTACATTTACATTATGGGTCGGACGTTGCGACGAGCGGTAACTGCAACCTTTGAGAAGATCGAAAAGGAATGAAAAAAGTGGGTCTGGCAGTAAATGGAGACAAGACCAAGTTGATGGCATCGACGAACAGAACGGCCACGAGACTTGGACAGACTATGGAGGTTGGTGACTACAGCTTTGAGGTATCACCATACAATCACCAAAACAAATAATATCAGTTTTGAGAAAAAGCGGAGAACTATTTTGGCTAATAGATGCTACTTTGGCCTAAGTAAGCAGCTTAGAATTTAGACCACCTCTCGCCTGAAGAAGCTCATAATCTACAAAACACTGATACTACCCATGCTGTTATATGGGTCAGAAACATGGGTACTTGCGAAACCATACGAGGCAGTACTTGGCGTGTACGAGAGGAAGATACTTTGCAAGATCTATGGGCCAATCTGCGTTGTTGGGGAATAATGAAATTGTATTAACCATGAGCTGTATGAACTATACCGTAACATTGACATAGTTAAGCGTATTAAGATACAACGATTACGTTGGCCAGGTTAAGTTATACGACCAAACCTTCGATGATCGAACACCAAGTAGAAGGGTACATCTCCAAGCTTGGTGTCAGAAATTAGAGAAGAATCGCAGAAATTCCATGCACTTGGAAATCTATTCTAAGGTCGGCTAATGAGTACAACAATTTGCATAGGGTCAAGAGCAACTTGTAAGGACTCGTTACAACATGCTCCTGTATAATTTAGTCATGCACCATATCATTTACAAACAACAGCTTCTAGTTAAAATTCGAACACTTGAGGACTCCATAGAATAGCGACGTAAAGTAGTTTTAAGACTCCTCCGATACAGTGCAGTCATGGACCATGTCACCTGCAAACAAGAGTTTTTAAGTTTAAGCGGAAAGTGCTCGAGTTTTAACGATTGCAATCCCTAAAACGCGAACACCTGATTAATCCATCAAGTAGTGACATAGAGCAGTTTTGAGACTACTCCAATGTAATGTAAAGCTGAGTTATATGGTCCAGCCCTAGGTCATCGTAATGTTAAATCGACCATGTTTTCCCCAAACATTTGGGTTACCTTTGGAATAGTCCCAGTTCTATGGAGTATACGTTACATGCTTGTATGGACTAGTCGTGTTGTCTGCAGGGTATTTAAATATGGATATTATGTATGTAATATGCACTTACTTGTACTACTTTTTAACAATCCGATGTCTTTTCTTTGCAAAAGATATTTCATTATCGAATTACACATTATTCATATGCAACTTGTCAAAGCTCTTTCTATATTTATGTATGTATGTACAAAAAAGCACATAATTTCAAAGTAAATAAAATTTAAATAATTCAACTGTTCACTTAACCCCTCTTCCTACTTACTTTTGCTGGTTGCTTGAAAATTATACAAATAAATAAACTGCCGCCTACCGTTCAACAACTCAACTGGAGTACCGTTCGCTCACTCACATGGTCCTTTACATTATTACTCTTTTCTTGCCATGCATAAATAAAAGGGTACAGTTATTTACTGCTGTTAAGCCAACAAAAAAGCAGGCGCAAAATAAAACAACAAAAAGTGGAATTTTTGTTTTTTTAAATATTATGAGAACCATTTAACGGAAAACAAAATAAAAGAGCAACAACAACAGAAGAGGAAATAACAACAAAAGCTGTGTGTGGTCTGCTTTTTTTTTCGGGGTACATTATTCCGAATACAATTTTGACAAGATGTCAAAAAAAAAGCTTAAAGCAAATAAAAATATACAATTTGTTAAATTATACATAAATGAAGTTTTTTCATAGGTACCTACTTAGGAATGAGTAAATAAAAAACAAGAACTTGTTGAGGGCGATGACTTAATTGTTGGACAAGCAAAACCGAAGTACATAATTTAAATGGATTTTACAGACATTTGTTTTAATTTCACACGTCTTATTAAAAAGGTCTTAAAAATTGCACAACTCTGAGATTTGCTTAAAACGTTATTTATTTAATGATTTAAGCAAAAGTAGCAGAAATAAATAATTGCAAGGAAACCAAGTTTTGTTGTTTAAACAAATTAAAGTGATGAAACCATATCGAGCCTTTGCTGCAATAAAGTCATAACTCGAGAAAAAAACTTGTTTGACAGATAACGAGTTTAAGGTTATAAATATAGTATGCAAGATATGTATGTATGTATGTATGATGCATATGTATGTACATTAGGTTGACCCTTATTTTGATAAATTCGATTTTTCTCAGTCTCACCCCCATTTTTGTGAGTACATATTGACAAAAAAAATTATCCTACCAATTTAACATAAAATTTATTTGAAATTAAAGTTATAGTCATGTTGATTTAAGATTAACGTTAAGTAACGTTGTTTTTCACTGTTTCACTAAAGTGGATCCAACTTTAATTTAGCATGATAAAAATTGGTTATACAATTAAACAGGATTTTATGAATTCAACATTGAACAGTTTTGTTTTAACAGTGAATAATGTTAAACCAACAATTTTCGTGTGGAGTGCAAAGTTTGTCGGGTGTTTGTCGGCTATTTACATTTGCACAGTATGAACGTCAAATTAAACAACAACAAGAGCACAACAGTGCGTTGTAGCTATCAAGAAAGCAAATAGGCACCATCACATTTAAACGGAAAACTTATTTTGATTTAAAATTTTTTTTTTGTTCTGTGTATAGTTTTCTAAAAATAAACCTAACAATAAATTTGCTAATAAACACTTGATTTAAATAATTAATTCCATTTAAGCAATTGCTGTGAATCAATGCAAAGAATATTACAAGAAATTTTTGCTCAATAGACAAATGTCAATAATAATAAAAATCAAATCCGTTTTTTTTTTTTTGTAACCACAAATAGCCAGAAAACTTCAAAATCTAAAACAAACTTAACTTAAATCATGTTATTAAGAGCATTTGATATGAAATGAAGAGTCCTTTTGTGACGACAATATAACACAAGAGCTTGTATAGACTTGACTTGTACTTCATAAATGTGTCTGCAGACGTCTTTTTAGCAAATGATATCGAGTATCAATGCCACAGACTTAAACTATTCTAAAGAAACGAAGAAGAAAACTCCTGTAATGATTTTGTGCCACACAAGTGTTTTACACACACATCAAATAAAAAGTCATAGTGTGCGCAAGTGTCAACCCAACAAACACGAAATAGTCCGTTTCAAACCAACAAAGATTTGAGATTATATGTAGCTGAAGTTCAAAATAAAAATTATTTGAACAAAAAATACACTATATATGAAGGTGGGCTAATTTGATATACAATATTGTTATAAAGATTTAAACTTAACGGACTTTATAATGCGTACTTACTTCAGCTAATTTTAGACTATCTCACAAACGGGGCCACTGCTGAAGAAAATGCAACCCTGATATAATTTCCATAAACTCATTACATCAGGGTTGCCTTTTTTTTAAATTAGCTTTAGCTGCACGAATTTGCAGCATTTACTAACACAGTACAATTCGCTATCAAACTCAGCTGACTGCTGGGAAAACTTGTCATAATGAAACCATTAAAAAAAATTGCTTCATCATTTTCTAGCACTTCTTGGGAAAGTGGTAATGTTAACTGTTTGCAGAACTATAAGTGGTTTTATAAATTATCAACCAACTATAATCTTCAATTGAAAATCAATTCAAGCAAAAATTTCATAAAATGTTATTGATGGGCTTCATGTGCTTGCTCAAGCTCTCTCCAAAAATTTGCTTCCCCTTAAGAAACATTTGAAAACTCCTTGACGGAAAACTTTAATAGGGCAAGATACTTGTATAGTAAATTAGCTACATAAATGTGATAAGTTTGATTAGTGGCATATGAATAATAAATGGGGAAAGGGATAGAATGTAATGTCAGTACTTATGCTGCTAATTGAAATGATTGATTTCATTTTATTTCGAGTGCTAACTCCCAGCCATGGTCCCCAACAACATACACTATTAGTTTGTTAATATGTATGTAATGATTATTCGAGTGCGTGTGTTTCATGGAGCGAGAAAATGAGTGCACAGAGTTGCATTATTTACGCATGAAAATTATTACAAGTGTTAAGTGGCCAAAAGAGGAAGTAGGAAATCGAGTTAATGGCTTTTTGATAAAGACACATGTTAATTAAAGAATATATTTGATATTGTTAAACATCAAAGGCAAGTGCTAGAAAAAGTTGATCTCTAGTTTCACGCACACATAAATACACATTAGATAGGAGGGAAGTTAGCTTAGGTTTTCAGCTAACATATTAGCAAGTATACTCGAAGACCATTGTGATGCCCAGAGAGAGGCCTTTCTGCACTCCAAACTTTTTTAAAAAGCCCTGGAAAATAATACACTTTTGCCAAATTTAATCCGAGGTATCTGTTTGTGGGCATTTTATTTACTATTGAAAATCATTATATATGACTGATTCTCATTCTAAACGTAATTTTTTGTTTGTTTTTATTTTGTTAACTAAATGGAATATGAGAAGTTAGGATTTTTATTATATCTTTCGTCTCATTCAATGGATCCTGAACTAAAATTATATTTTTCTATTTTTTAACATTTTTCTGTATTTAGCATTACATTTGCTTTCGCGGTTGTTCTGGGAATGCTTTTAGCGAAAAAAGTGCAACACAAAAAATTGCTATAGGATTTGAAAGCACTTTAGATGTACTATCTAACCACAAAAAAATTATAATAATCGCATGACGAAATTAAAAGTTATGACCATTTTTTCAATTTTAACTTGGTTTCACATGGAAAAATAAAAAATGTTTATCTTTTAAAATAATTCTTTACAAACATTTATAGATGAGGACAAAGTAGGCTAACTCTTCCTTCAAATAAGGCTAATTTTAATAAAACTCAACCAACAATGTTAAAAATTATGTCAATTTCAAATAATTACTCGTAGCAAAATACGACCTACCGAATACATTTCTCGAAAATATAACAACCCACAGTGTGGTAGAAGCAAAATTTTTGCAAAGAAAATCAAAAATGTAAAAGCAGATAATGTTCTTTATATCGTTTCAACCCTTTAGCTGCTGTTAACTTTTTTTAACGTAACGTTCAATACATTTGTATATGAATTCAATCTTTTTTCAAAACACACCCTGCATGTTGAATTTAAAATAATTCAGATGTATTTCAACATAAACTCCTTAGTTATTCACCAAAAAACTTTCAATTAAGTCAAAAAATATGGATAACACTCAATACATTTTCTAGGGTAGAAACCATCATTGATTGATGAAAAGTTTTGCAATATAATGCTATAGAGCAAAGTTCACAAAGCTTTTAAATATTTAGTGGTACAAACCTACTCTGTTCTTTTAGTATATGTTAGTAATGCAATTTTAATAATTTAACTGAGTAATATAGCGTACTAAAAAAGCTTAACGCTCAATACAAAAAAACTGCAGACAACAGCAATTTAAAAATAATAATAATTTATAATATTTTTCAATAAATGTATGTGTAAAATAAGAGAAACAAATGCAAATATTCCAAAACCTGTTATAGATTTAAGTTCGTTTTTGGAAAAATTCATAGTTTCTTACTGAGGAAAATCAATAGCATGCATTACGGACACATCATTTTGTATGAAGAGAGTATAAACAGTATTTTCCTTCTTCGTTTTTAACACAATGGACAGTCTTACACAAAAAAAAACTTATGTACATTTCTTTAGAATCTATTAAATCATCCTAAAGAAGTTTTCATTTTAAAATTTATGCGCTTATTTTATGATATATTTTATTATACTTTCAATGAAATGAGAATCACCCATGAATATATATTTTTTGGTGGCCCCAGCCGAAAATTCCGAAAATTGAATACGAGAATTGTTAATTATTGGATTAGGTATTATTAATTGCTCTACCAAGCACAACTTCACCACGATCAATATTTCAATTCTACTATCATCACTATATTAACATTAAATTAGCCAATTGTTACACGTTTTCTTTGTTTTAATTACACTTGCTTTCCTTGCGGGTTTCTTTTGTTTTAATTTAATTAATTTATTTCACTTGTTATAGCAGCCTTATACATTCACATAAGTTTGTAAAGCAATTGTCTCCAATTAGCCATCTTTTAAATGCCACAAAATAGTAGAAATAATAAAAGCAAATTTATATAATATTATTTTACATTCCACAATATTTTATTACACATATTTCACTAACACACTGCTTGTTTAATGAACTTTAATGAAAGATGCATACAGAAATTTTATTAAAACTCAAAGAAAAAAATTATATGTAGAAGCGGAAAGAAAATGGAAAATAAATTGATAGAACAAACAAAACTTGTCTATTTATTAAGTGCAAAATAATTAAAGCACATACACATGTCGACAATTTCAAGTTAAACTTGTGCAATGGAAGTTTAACAACAACAGAAAATAAATGCTAATAAAATTTATAATAAAAATAATATACATATAAGAAATTTTAGAAATGGAAATATAGAAGTTTTTTGTACAGAAAAAATAACACAAATTTCTGAAAATAGAGTATAAAAATTTTAAACTCTTTAAAATGAAAAACCGTTGAAGAAATACTAGTTTTGTTTGTTATTGGCATCACTCTTCAGTATGTAAACAAAACAATTTAGAGAGCAACCGTTATTTGTAGCATAGCTTATCACGGCTGCCAGATCTAACGAGTTATCGTCACAGGGAAGATTTTTATTGGGGGAAAAATGGAAGTGGTGGGGGTCCCTGTTTAAAATACAATTATTGCAAAACAGTAAAAATGTAATAAATAAAGGGCCATATGCATAACGAAAACTTGGCATATAGTTAGCATAAATTGAACTGGATCTTAACCATTATTTCCATACAATTTGCCATTAAAAATCACTGTAAAATATAGCCATAAGCAGGGAAACCATAAATATGCAATAAAAAATATGTTTTATTATGCGCATTAAACATGCACTAAAAACTAAAAAATATGTTTCGAAAATTTAGAAAAATATGCTTTTTAAACTTTGCCATTCGTTTATAATTTATATAATACATCGGTCAAATCGAAACTCAGCGAAGCCACGATTCGACATACTCAGAGGAGAAAACACTTGGATTATATCCTTCTCAAAAGTACATTGTTGAATAATTTTAAAGCTGTCAATAGACTGGGAATAAATCAATGGATGAAGAAAATTTTTAAGAAATTGAGGAAAAAATAAATTAGGGTGAATTAAAATCGCAAATAAAAATTTTTCTAAATGTGGCAAAATTTCAAAATATTTCGATCACAAAACAGTTTTTTTTGTTTTTCTTTTAATATGCACATTAACATTTAAAAAAGTCAAAATATGCAGGAAAAATAAAAAAAATAATTCCATAAAAATTAGAAAAATGCTCAAACTATGCGACTAAATATGAAATATGCAAAAATATGTTGTAAGGGTTAAAATATGCAAAAATATGCACTAACAAATTGATGCCAAAGTGCTTAAAAAGTTCTGTGCCTACAGATATCGCAAAGGAAAAAATATACAATAGCATATTTGCGGTTTCCCTGGTCATAAGTCACTACTACAATCTGCTATCAGTTTTAATCTCAAATTTATGAGAAAACTCGTTAAGATCCAGTTAAATTTCGCCACTGAAGTCGATCTGCCAGTCGATCACTGAAACACGGACAATCCGCAGTGTTCGTTCTAGATTTTAGTGATTTCTGGCAGTCTACTGGAAACTAACGACTTCCATTCTCCTCACTGACTCCTTAGTAATAACCCAGTAAAAATGTTCATGTTTTTTTTAAGCACTAAGGCAATAAAGTGCATAGTAATACGCTTTAAATTAAGAGCTTATTTCAGAGCAGTGAAATTATATGAAAGAAACTATACAAAAAATATAATTTCTCACTGCAGAGTTTTAAGCGAGAAAGCTCCATATATTTTTAGTGTTAGTGTTGATAATGGTGATGGTTTTCAGCACTTAAAAAAGCGTTTTGTGTATCAAAAATGTAGTACTTCAAACCAGGAGCCCTCTATATAAAAAGCAGCAGCGATATCTTCAGGTTTGTATGCGCTAATTTTACTCTATAATAGTAAAAACCTGCTTTTTTTGAAGTATTTCTTTTACTCGGCACTAGCATTGATCATGGGCGGAGTTCCTCTATTGCGCTCACATTTAAGATGGGTTGGCAAGTGGTTCCGCCTAATGCTAGCAAAGCGCTGCTGTCTGAGCTTATTCCAGGCACTGTCTGCTAATATTATCCTGCAAGATTTTCATCAGGTATCTGAATTTCCGTGTCCTGTAATTAACGCAGTTATCCTACAGCTTAAGGTTCTCCCGTCATACTTAAGAACCTGCTCCGCTGTTCTGCACAGAGGCTTCTTAAGCACCATACGAGCCAGCCTACATGTTGCTGTCTCCCGCCACTTTCCCAGTTTCATGGAATTCGAAAACTTTAAGATTTCTGCTGTAATCATCCTATTCTCCAGCACAGTTCAAGGTTCGAGTTAATCTGCTGCCTCGGTTTTCTTGGTAGCGAGCTGTCTCTTAACCCATATCAGTATTAAGTCATTAACCGAGCTACACCTATTGACCTCTAGAACATATTCTACCACCAATTTGGAGCAAACGTCTTTCTCTTCACTTGACTCTCAGTTAGGTGATCCAATGAATGTATCAGCCCAAACATCTCTGTGTGGTAAACGGACACGTACTTCCCTAAATACAACACAGAGGAGAGATCTAACTCACTTGAGTGAATAGCAGCTACTGCTCTTCTGCTTCATTAAAAATGCGGATGTCACGCTCCACGCTTTTGGTGGGTAATACTTTTGCAAAATTTCTTTTAGAAACTCTATTGAAATTGGGTATATATTTTATTCGTTTTACGGACGAGGGAAATATCCCAGTTTCCCTTCACGAAGCTACATGTACCTTAAACAGGCGCTGATCTTGGAGAAGAGCAAAATATTTCCCCACCAACCCACCAAAGAAATAAAATATATCTCGTTTCTATTGAGTTTCTAAAAAAAATTTTACATCATATAATCCTCCTTATTCCGTAACTATTTGTCGACATCACGTCAAGACAATATCAAAAAATTGGCACATCTCTACACGACTTGGACAACAATTTACTATTACTGACAGCCACTTACTATTCTCTAAGACATAGAAAATGGGAAGAGGCTATTAATAGTAGTAACTTTTTGTCGACTGCTAGTAGACATGTGCCAATTATTTGGTATTGTCTTGTCGTGACGTCGACAGGTAGTTACAGAATAATAGGGAATATTTCATTTGAAAAGTTCGCGTAACCTAAAAGCTTAAGCTGGATCCGCACCTGACCTTAAATGAAATAAGAACTTTTCCATAAAAATCGATAAATAATTAAAAATTGAGCTAAAACTATTGTCGACTATAAAATAAATATTTATTTATATAAAATTTAACAAGTCAATTGAGCTTCAGAGTCACACAAGCGAATAAACAAAACTAAATAGCGCATTTGTTACTGTTTCAATTTTAAATACTTTAACACTCTGTATGCGACCACAAATTAAAAAGAGAAAAAACTATAAAAAAAGTCAAACAAGCGCCAGTTTTTTTTTCAGTTCTTTTTTTTCAATTAGCTACAAATAAAAAATGCTATTTACTGTACGACAAAAGGGTTTTCCAGTTCAATTATTAATTAAATGACATTTTAATGAGTTTTTTTTTTCAAGCAAACAAGTGCATCTCAGTTATCAACAGCTAGCGCATGTAAAAAAAAAGCTGTAAAAGTTGTGTTTAGCTTCATGCAACTCTGTTAGTGGAAAAAAAGTGGGGTAAAGGATAGAGGAGAACTGTAAAAGCCCTTAACATATTGGAAGTGATATCATTTTTATTTTAAGTGATTAAAATTTGAGTGCCATTCGTTTTTATACAAATTACTGCTGCTGTTCATAACACCAGCTAGAAACATCATCATCGGTATGCACAGAAAAAAATAAAATTCGTTTTTGTTAGCAAAAAGCCCGATATTCAATTAATTTTTTTTCAAATTTCAAATTTTAAGAAAATTATAATTTTTTTTATTGATAATCAAAATATCTGAATGAATAAAATATTTTATCAATAATTTATAATTTTTTCAATAAACTTTATTTAAAGTATCAGTAAGTTTTTTTATTAAAACTTGGGAAGCTTTTGATAAAAATGTATTTAAAATTTACTTAAAAGAAAAAACAAATATAGATAAGCAGGGCTCGTACTTTCATGCAAATACATGATTTTATGGTGAGAGAAAAAGAGGTATTGAGTAATTATCGATGCGAATCATCAAATTTTAAGTAGTTTGGCACCAATTTATAGTTGCATACTTTGATGGTAAGTGCATATTTTTGCATATTTGGCAATACATGCATATTTTTAGAGCTATAAAATTATTTTTAACGCATATTTCTTAATTTAAAAAAAAAAACATTAATAGGCTAATTATGGATGGCAACCGAGCCTCAGTCGGGTTGTCAGTTGCTGAAAATGAGAGCTGTCAATTTCAGTTGCTACACTTCAAAACATTACTTCAAATTTACGATCATATATTATGTAAACTTGTGTTGAAAATCTCTCCTTGTCTAAAATTACATCGATTTTGTAGTTATTTTATTAAAGAAAAAACATTTCAAATTTAACATCTTTAGTTCAAGTGGAAAAATTTAACATAAAGTATAATACGGCTATGGCTGAATGGTAGATACGTCAGACGTCAGTCAGGAGGTCGCGGTTCAAAACTGCACGCAGCCAATCGCTTTTTTTTAGTTAAAACATTTTGTACAAAAATAATGCTTGTGTAATTTTAGATCGATAATAATCTGTAAAGTGTTGCCGACTATTATCGACCTAATTTTCAACAAAAGTGTTTTGGAGTGTATTTAGAGCCTTTTAGGCAACCATTAATTTTCATTTGCCGACTGGCAACGCAACTAAAATTCGGTTGCGTTAAATAAAAGGCCCAATTATGTTTGTTTTATGTTAATTCACCAGTAATAATAAAAAATTTTTTAAAAATATTTTCATATTATTTTAGTTTTGGTACTTTGTTCGTAGGTAAATGCATATTTTCGCGAATATTTTTAATTTTTAGGTGCATATGTTATGCGCTTAAAAGCAATTTGTAGTTGCATGAAAGTCGGAGCCCAGTATATGAGTATAAAAAATTTTGATATGGCTGGGTCACGAACCCGGACTCTTCGGACGTAAAGGCTGCACTCTACAGCTGAGCCATATTCCAGTTATTTTGAAAATTATTGTTATTTGATTCAACGGCTATGTTTATTAAATATTTGCAATTTTTCAATAACTTTTTTATCAAACACTTTTATTGCGTGATTTTTAAAATGCGCGGTATTGATAAATATTGTATTAAGCTAATGACAAATGTTATTGAAATTAGTATTTTTTTCAACAACATTATTTTATTGAACATATTTCATATCTAATTTTTTTCTGTGTGGTGGAGTTTTGGTGGTGTCATGATATACGAAATTTAGTAGCAATCATTTGGGTGGAGGGCAGACAGATATTATGTTTTCATGGATTACTGGTTGAATGCCTTTTGAATTGAATACAATTGAGCTTTATAGTGGCTGTGTTGTGTGTTTTTTCTTCTACTTCTTTTTTTCAGTCAAGTGTATCACATTATTTAATGGCTTGTCATTAAAAAAACGCTAATTTATGCAATTGAATGCCAGTGCAAATAGCAAAGTTACAAACAGATAATTTTTTAGCTGGACTTTGGAAGCTTACACTCTGCCACATATGCTTTATGTAGAAACAAAAAAGGAGTCATCTTGATAAAACATCACTAGTGCGCTACTCATCACATTATAAAATTTGTAGAATTTATGGTTGCTGGACAGTTTTGACAAATAATTGTAATTAAAATTATTTCAATATTTTTATTTAATAAATTTATGTGATAAAGATATTTACTGTATGGCATATAAAAATAGCGAAAAGGATTTTAAGTTAATTTTTAGCTTTTCTCGGCAATATATATCTCTGATTATCATTTCAAATGTTTTTTTTTCTTTTCCGCTGAAAGTATAGTAAAATATTTCATAAAATATATGCATAAATTTTAAAATGAAATTTGCTTTCGCATGATTTCATTGATTACAAAATAAATGTACGTAAGTTTTTTTGTGCAAGACTGTCCTTTATGTGTTAAAAACAAAGAACGAAAATACTCTTTATACTCACTTCATACAAAATGGTGTGTCTGTAATGCATGCTATTGATTTACACATTAAGAAACTATGAATTTTTCCAAAAACGAATTAAAATTTATAGCGGTTTTAGAATATTTGCATTTGCTTCTCTTATTTTACACATAAAATTTTTTAAAAAATTTAAGAAACTAAAATTTTTTTAAATTGTTCTTGTCCGCAGTCTTGTGTAATGAGTGTTACATTTTTTTTAGTACGCTTCATTACTCAGTTTAATTATTAGAATTGCACTAACAACACACACTAAAATGAAGCGTAGGTTTGTACTTGTAAATATTTAAAAGTTTTGTAAACTTTGTTAAATCATATTATATTGCAAAACGTTTCATCAATCAATCATGGTTTGTATCCTAGCAAATGTATTGAGTGTTATCCATATTTTTTTATTTAATTGAAATGTTTTAATGAATAATTAAGGAGGTGATGTTAAAATACAGCAAAGATTATACATCTTAATTGTTTTAAATTCAAAATATAGTGTGTGAAAAAAATATTGAATTCGAACAAAACTGTATTGAGCGTTACGTCAACATTATTCTTAAATATAATTTATCTAAAAATTTTAGGAAGTTAAACAAAGTTATTAGCAGCGGAAGGGTAGAACTTTAACTGCTTAAAAATTACAAATTTGCTTTGAAGAAAATTTTGTTTCTACCACACTGTGGGTTGTTATATTTTCGAAGAATGTATTAGGTAGGTCGTATTTTGCTATGAAAAATGATTTCAAATTGACATAACTTTTGACATTGTTGACCGATTTTATTAAAATTAGTCTTATTTCAAAGAAGAGTTAGCCTACTTTTCGGCTATGTATAAATAAAGAAATGTATAAATTTGTAGTTTTCCATGTGCACCACAGCCGAAATTGTTAAAGTGGTCATAACTTTTAATTCCGTTCTGAGATTATTATATTTTTTTTTGTTTTTGAGAGATCATCTATAGTGCTTTCGAACTCTTTACTCATTTTTTTTGTGGTGTATTTTTTGCGCAAAAATCATTCCCGTAACAACCGCGAAAGCAAATGTAACGCTCAATACACAAAAATTCTAAAAAATAAAAAAGTATTATTTTATTTCGAGATCCATTGAATGAGGCGAAAACTAAAATAGGAATCCTATCTTCCCGTATTTCATTTAGTTACATTGGTAAACAAAAACACAAGATGTACGTTTCGAATGAGAATCACGCGTATATGCATTGATGTACACTCTAAAACACTTTTGTTGAAAATTAGGTCGATAATAGTCGGCAACACTTTAAATATTATTATCGACCTATACACACACTATTTTTGAACAAAATGTTTTTACTAAAAAAGCGATTGGGTGCGTGCAGTTTTGAACAGCGACCTCCTGACTGATAGTCTGACGTATCTACCATTCAGCCATAGCCGTATTATACTTTATGTAAAATTTTTTCCACTTGGACTAAAGATGTTTAATTTGAAAGGTTTTTTCTTTAATAAAATAACTACAAAATTTATGTAATTTTAGACAAGAAGAAATTTTCAACACAAATTTAGACAATATATGATCGTAAATTTGAAGTAATGTTTTAGAGTGTATATGAGCTGTTATATTTGAAAGTGGTATAAGTTCATTTTTTTTACTTACACTATGCAACAAATTGAAACTTTTGTCATTACCTTTGATCACCATTATATTTTTTGATGTACCCTAACTACAAAAATAGTCGAAATATAAAATTCTATGGATACGTTTTTTCTTATTTTTTCTAAAATTTTGGATTTTTCATCATAACTTGGGAAGGGGTTGCCTAATTTTATTACAAGAATCACTAAAAAATTAAAATTAAATTACCTTTAAGCCGCTGCAACATAATTTTCTTAAATACTTAATGGTTTCGGAATTACTCAGACCGCAATGATGCAAAATATATTTTTTAGGCAAAAGTGGAAAATCTGCATTTTTTTAATTCAAACAAAATCGAAAATGGCAAGAACTTACTATTTTTATTAACTAATCATAGAGCCACATATACCACAAATAAAATAAGCTTTATTTCACGAAAATCTATTGAAAAATATAGATTTTTTTTAAAGAGAAGTAACACAATAAGGCAGTTAATGTTCATGTTAAATCATCAATTAAATCACATTGAATTGAAATGAAAATCATGTTACTTATAATGTTATTTATATGCGTCTGTATATAAAACTAAAATCAGACAGTGTGGAAAAGTGACGGATAAAAGTCATTAGTTGTAGGCTGGAAAATCTGCAGTCTATTCTGTCTTAAAGGAAATTTAATTGCCATTTCATAATGTACAGACTAGTCTGATATTAATCGGCAAATATTTCAGAAAATGTGCAGAAACATCTAAAGGAGTTTTAAACAATTCTTTGATTGTTTGGTAAAATTTCATTTTTTTTCTGCCTTCAGACAAAACGGCAAAAGACATGTTCACTGGGTATGTAGTTATATGAAAGAAAAGAACTAGAATAATCAAGAAAGACAAAACAAAAACTGGCGCCAATTAAATGGCCAATTGAGATTGGACAAAATGCAAAAAAAAATCTATCGAACATATGCTAAACAATAGTATTTCAATGTACATACGTTGTAAATCGTTCAATCAAATACTAAGAGTAATAAATGGAAACTGCAAAATTTAAGACAAATAATGAAAAGAAAATTTCAATCCATTAAAAAAAAAACCAGCAATCACAAATAAATAAATTATACGGATAAAGTGTTAACATTAATTGAAAACAAATCGAAATGCGCAGAAATCTTTACTCTGAACTCTAATAAACCAAAATAATTTAGAATACTCTACTTAAAAGTAAACTAAGCATTATAAAAACAAATTTTTAACAATTAAGTTATGAATTTAGTCGAACTGTAAGGTTTTTATATAGAGTTATTTAATTATTATGGCTTAAGTTCGTTCAGTTTAATATTTCAATTAAATTATTTTATTTAGAAAGAAATGCCAAAGCATATAATAATTGAAAAGATAAAGAAAAAATTTTGGATGTACAGAGGGTTGAACCTACATCATGATGTTTCGAGACCAACACAGTATTCTTAGGTCTCACTGTCATCGAAAACAACAACAACAACCAACTAGTTGAAAATTCTTCGACTTGAATCACTTCCCAGCTGAGGCCATCTTGTGATTTTTTTCTCAGCTTTTTCCATTTTATGTTTAGGAACTTTACTAATTTCGTTGTCATGCTCAACTAAGCTTTTTAATTTCCATCGTTACCAGCTTGAAAAAACATTAGTTTTTACAAATACATCTTTGTTTCTGTCACTTTATTTTTTGGACAGTGTACATTCTTTAGCTATGTGCTTTTAGAGTTTTAACAATTAAGTTATGAGCTTAGTCGATCTGTATGACAATGATAAATATTAAAAAAATGTTCTTGAAGAGGACAAAGAAAATAGTAAAGTTCCTAACCATAAAATACAAAAAGTTGAGAAAAAAAAAACCACAAGGTGGCCTCAGCTAGGAATTGATTGAAGTAAGAAAATTTTCATCTAGTTGGTTGTTGCTGTCTTCGGTGGCAGTAAGGTCTAGGCGGAAAATGATTCTGATGAGAAGACTGCGGTGCACAGTGTTTGATTTTTGAAATTAGAAGGCCAAAATTAGTTACTCAAAAAATCAAAGACCTAAAAATCTGATTTTGAACACATTAAAGAAGAATTGAGCAAAAAAAAGTTAGACAAAGTTTTTAAAGAAGAGAACAGCGAAGAGTTAGAGGGTTAAAATATTTGTCGTGGTGTTTTACAGAAAAGTACTAACCACTTCTATGGCTTACCAGATTTTCTAAGCAGACTTACTGTAAGTATGCGCCAAAAGGGAGAACTTTAACTCTCCCTAAAATAAATCCCAGATGTAAACTTTCAAAATGCCAATACACGTATATAGATGATTCTCATTCTAAACTTACATTTTCTGTTTTTTTTGTTTACCAATGTAAATAAAGGAAATATGCGAAGGTATGATTTATATTACAGTTTTCGCCTCATTTAATGGATCCTGAAATAAAATTATATATATATTTCGATTTTTTACATTTCTTTTTATTGAGCGTTACATTTGCTTTCGCGGTTGTTCCGGCACTGATTTTTGCGAGAAAAAAACACCACAAAATATGAATACAGGGTTTGAAAGCTCTATACATCTACTCTCTAAATCCAAAAAATTATAATAATCGCAGGACGAAATTAAAAGATATGACCACTTTATCACTTTTGAGTTGGGCTCACATGTACAAATTACAAATTCGTATCTCTAAAAATAGTTATTTACAAACATTTATACATAAGCGAAAAGTAGGCTAACTTTTCTTTCAAATAACCCTAATTTTAATAAAAATCGGTCAACAATGTTAAATGTTAATTCAATGTCAAATAATTGTTCGTATTAAAATACGACCTATACCTAATACATTGTGCGAAAATATAACAACCCACAGTGCGAAAGAAGCAAAATTTGTTCAAAGAAAACTAGAAATTTCTAAACAGATAATGTTTTTTATATCGTTAATACCCTTCAGCTCCTGTTAACTTTTATTAACGTCATAAAATTTATAGGTAAAAAATATAAAAATTTTTTTTTCACGTAACGTTCCATACATTTTTATACGAATGCAATATTTTTTTCAGAACAAACACTTTATTTTGAATGCAATACAATTCAGATGTATAATATTCGATGTATTTTAACATAATCTCATTAATTATTCACTAATAAATTTTAATTAATTTAAAAAAATATAGATAACACTCAATACTCTTTTTTGGCTACAAACAATGATTGATTGATGAAACATTTTGCAATATAATACGATGTAACAAAGTTCACAAAACTTTTAGAAGTACAAACCTACGCTGTTATTTTAGTGCATGTTGTTAATGCAGTTTTAATAATTAAACTGAGTTAGGAAACGTACTAAAAAAGAGTAACGCTCAATACACAAGACTGCTGCCAACAACAAATTGTTAAAAAAAATTATCATTTCTATTATTTTTCAAAAATTTTATATATGAAATAAAAGAAGCAAATGCAAATATTCTAAAACCATTATAAATTTAATCACTTTTTTGGAAAAATTCATAATTTCTTAATGTGGAAAACCAACACCATGCATTACGGACACGCTATTCTGTATGAAGAGAGTATAAACAGCATTTTCCTTCTTCGTTTTTACCGCACAACGCACAGTCTAACACAAAAAAATACTTATGAAAATTTATTTATAATCTATTAAATCATGCTAAAGCAGTTTTCATTTTAAAATTTATGCCTTTATTTTATGAAATATTTTACTATACTATCAACCATATAATGTTTTGATGCTCTCTACAAAAATTTCATTTGCATATAAAAAACTACAGCGCTTTTAAAATTATTATTTAATTTATGCTATTTAGTTAACCATGGATGTTAGTTACTATCAACTATATATTTTTATTGCAATAGTTGCATAAAACTTATATAAAAAATATACCTTTATTATAGCTGGCTGACATTATTAAATTACAGACGATGTCTAGTCTGGTAGACATTTATGACTTGAAAGTGAGTTTATGGAAAGTACAAAAATTAACCCAGCAAACAATATTGCTAGACAAACTCTAAGTTAAAAACTATGCTATGGCAAATTTTTCCCTTAATCCTTTTTTTTTTTTTGAGTCAATGAACTCTTTTTAACTTAAAAATTATTTTTATTGCTGGCGGGTTTTTTTCCAATGAATTGTCTGCAAAAGGCTATCAAGTTTTTTATTACATATATTATGAAAATCTTTCTTTGCTAGGCTCTAGACAACACCTTAAACAGTTGTAAAATGTATTTATTTAGCTTTGAAACTGTTTAAATTTTAAAACTTTCCACTTACAAAAAAAAGGAAGTCTTTACCACAAAAGGATGCTGAACAACCGGCTTTGTTTATGTTTAAGTATGAGTGATAAAATCCATAAAAACGGAAGGAAATGCACCTTCTTACTCTACAAAGGGACTTAAACTAAAAAAAATATATGTATGTGTATATACACCCAGACAGGAAAGATCATGTCAAGAGTATCAAATAACAAGGAACACCAACAAAGACACCACCATTTAGTAAAAGATATTTAAAAAAAGGAAAGAAAATACGATTGTTATAAAAAGAAGCATGTTAAATAAATTCTTTTTTTGCTTCAAAAAAAAGACAAGCACACATGTGACAGTCGCATCTAATGACATTGCAGATACGATGAAGCATATAAAAAAGCTTAACGAAACGTGTGCGGCATACCAATATAAACTTGCCACAAAATATAACATACACATACAGGGAGTTTTTAAATATGCCAAAGCATTACAAACATAACTAAAAAAATAAATTGAAAAATGAAACCAGAGAAATAAAATTTTTCAATATATATTTATTTTATCAAGCCCAAAAATATGCTAACAAAAAAATTTGCCAAATTTTTGCAAGCTCTCCGTAAAAAAAACTAAATAAACTGTTTTAATAAATATATATAAACTTAGAAATGGCATACAAACTAAGAATTGTTGCTATTTATATATATATATATATATATATATATATATATATATATATATATATATATATATATATATATATATATATATATATATATATATATATATATATATATATATATATATATATATATATATATATATATATATATATATATATATATATATATATATATATATATATATATATACAGAAAAGTAAAAAGCACGCCTAAAAGCATACCTCAGAATATAAATAAACATGTTTTTGAAAAGTAGGCTTTACCGAATAGTAATTTAAATAAATTTACATAGCAGAAATGTTAAATTTTTTTTGTATTTACAGTGTTTGCTTTGGACAAAGTTACTCAAATGAAAACAAAAGCCTGATGATGGCTTGTACATACAAGTTCCAGCAGTAGGATGTTCTAAACATATGCCGTTACATCTATTTCGTTTCTGGTCTTTTATTTTTATCCTCATCAAATAATTTTATTTATTAGCCTGTAGTTGTATTTGATTTGCTCTATAACTTAGTATTCTCTTTGGCATTTACTATTTACCTTTTTCTAAATATGCTCCTTAAAGTAGGCTTCTAAAATACCATAACTATTTACAATGTTGTCTAGTAACATTAAGTTTATGAGGCCTATTGCTTTTAATATTCTACTTTATCACTTCATATGCAGATTAGTTTTTGCTGGCTGCTTTCTTTGACGTCTATTTTTTATTTTATTTTCTTGTAATAGAAATTCTTCTAAACACCTATAAATATGCTATGAATGTCATTTACTTTGTGAAAGCACAAGGATGGTCATAAAGCAAATAGTATGATTTTTTTTCAAAATATTAGCATAGAAATGGGGGAAATAGTTTTTAAAAGAAAACTAGGGGCAGTTAAATTGCAATTGAATTCAATGATACCCATCACAGAAAAATGTTAGTAGAAATTGGGAACGGTAGAAAATATTTTTAGCTAAAAACAAGTTATCAGGAAATTATAAAATTTAATTAAATTTATTAAGAAATTGATATTAAATGTATGTTGTTTTTACATTTCAAAGCATTTTTAAAATATTTAATCAGGTGTGCTATATAAATGAGCAGCATTGTTTTAAAGAAAACGCAGTAAGCTGAAAAATTTTTAAAACTACATCAAAAATTAATTGCGAAACAATATTGAACAATTTTATATTTGTACATTTAAAGCAGTCATGGTATTTCGTCAAGTGTGCTATTTAAATTACCAACACTGTAGTAAAGAAAATCTACTAAAACCAACTTTTCAAATAGATAGCTTAAAACTTATTATAATGAACATCTTTCTAGATTATATATAAATTTTACAATAGATGTGCTATTTATTTAACCACTACTGTCTACTAAAGAAACAATGTTTGATTTTGTACTTAATACAATATATGCATATACTGTGAAATTTCGCTTTTTTATAGTTTTTAAGAAGATGTTATTGCATTAAAGAAAGTGTGCTAACTAATTCAGCACTGCTGTTACGGAGAAAACATGTTTCTTTGTGAAATATTACAGTTTTATAAATAAAAAGGATATAAAACGGCTTTCTTGACTTTTTCACAGTGTACAATATATTTAAAATATTTGGATAAATATGCTATCTAAGAGACCTTTACTGTTAAATAAAAATATCTCTAAAATTGTATAGAAAATGAAGTGCATAAGACATTATTTAATGTGTCATTATGTTGAAAGCAGTTATTGCCAAGTTTTTTAAGCTGTGCTATATATATTACCACCATTGTTTGGAAGAAGATTTTTAATAATTTCTTATTGGAAAGTAAATTTCTGTCATATTGTAAATTTTTTGTCATATTGTACATAAATACACACAACTTCAATTGTACATTTTATTTTATAAAAGATTTGCTATTTATTTAACCAGTACTGTAGAATGCAGAAACTTTAGTTATTTAAAAAACAAATGTATGTATATATTTGAAATTTTGAATTTGAATACGTTCTAAAGGTGAATAAAACTACCATATTTGTATATAAATGTGCTCTCTAAGCGACCAATGCTGTGAACTCAAATATGTATGTATATCCAAAAGTTATAAAAAATAGACTGCATAAAATCAATATGCCATATATAACTATTTTTCTATTTAAAGCATTTATTTATAATTTCTCGGCAGTAGTGCTATTTAAATGAACACCACTGTTTAAAGAAAAACTTTAAAACTTTAAGTTTTGCTTCTGGAAATAGAAATATTTGTATTATGCTACTTTTTTGACATATATTGTGCTATAAAAGATGTGCTATTTAGTTGAACACTACTGTAGACTGTGGAAGCTACTTTATATTAATTAATAAAAATAACATGGACCTAAAATTTTTAATTTTTACATTTTTTTATGAAGCTTGTTATATATGTATGTTTTAGGGAAACTGTGCTATATAGTCCAACCTTGCTGCTGCTGTGATTATAGATTTATTTACGAAACACTATAATTTTATGATCAGAACTCATATAATAGTTTATTATTCAATATAATATTTATATTTCAAACAGTTTTCTTATACATAGTTCTTCTTTAGGTGTGCTATTTAAATGAACACCGCTTTCTTAAAGAAACGTATCAAAAGCCACCTTTTTTGTCGGAAAATTTAATATTTGGTAAAATTGTACACTTTCACAGTTTTTATATGTGTGCTATTTACTTGACCACTTCTGTAGCCTAGTAAAATTCACTATTATGTGTAATACAACTATGTATGTATGTAATTGAAATTTTTACACTGTTAAGGCTTTTTAAGAGATTTGTTTTGTTTTAAGGAAAGTGTGCTAGCTACTCCACCACTACTGCTGTTGTGACTATGGCTACCTCTAATTGCTCGTATAAGAAATTAGGCAAAAAATTATGTAGAATTTAATGGGTTTTTCTTAAGTTTTTCGAAGTTTAATAATAATGTTAAAAGATATTTACATAAATGCGCTATTTAAGCCACCAATACTGTGCAATTCAGTGTGATTTCTAAAAATATATAAAAATTATCTGCTTAAAGTCGATATTCAATATTTTATTATTTGTATATATTAATCAGTTTTTTATAATTTTTCGAGAGGTGTGCTATTTAAATGAACATCACTGTTTAAAATCAAACTCTTTGAAAAGAAGTTTAAAATTTGTTGTATTGTAAACTTTTCTCTATATTGTTATTGCAGTTTTGTTAAGATGTGCTATTTAGTTGACCACTTCTGTATCAAAAAGAAACCTCTCAGCTTTGTTTAAAATAAAACTTTCTGATTAGGAATTAAATATTTGTGGAATTGTAAAATTTTCTCTATTTGTAGAGATGTGCTATTCAGTTGACCGCTTCTGTATAGCAAAAAAAAACTCGTTGCTTTGTTTAAAATCAAACTTTCTGATTAGAAATTTAAAATTTTGTGGTATTGTACACTTTTTTCTATTTTGTTATAGAAATTTTGTAACGATGTGTTATTTAGTTGACCACTGCTGTATTAACAAAACCTCTTCGCTTTGTTTAAAATCAAACTTTTTCGTCAGAAATTTCAAATTTGTGGTATTATACACTTTTGTCTATTTTCTTATAAAAGTTTTGTAGAGGTGGGCTATTCAGTTGACCACTTCTGTATAGCAAAAAAAAAACTCTTTGCTTTGTTTAAAATCAAACTTTCTGACTAGAAATTTCTACTTTATGGTATTCTACTATTTTGTTATAAAAGTTTTTTAAAGATGTGCTATTTAGTTGACCACTAATGTATCCAAAAATCTTCTTTGCCTTGCTTAAAATCAATCTTTCTGATTAGAAATTTAAAATTTTGTGGTATTTTACACATTCATCTATTTTGTTATAGAAGTTTTTTAAAAAATGTGCTATTTAGTTGGCCACTACTGTAAAAACAAAAACTCTTCGCTTTGTTTAAAATCAAACTTTTTGGTCATAAATTTCAAATTTGTGGTATTGTACTATTTTTTCTATTTTGTAACGATGTGCTATTAACTTGACCACTACTGTGTACAAAAAAAACCTCTTTGCTTTGTTTATAACCAAACTTTCTGATTAGAAATTTCAAATTTGTGATATTGTACACTTTTCTCTATTTTGTTTTAGATCTTTTCAAAATGTGCTATTTATTTGACCACTTTTGTATACAAAATAAACTTTTTGCTTTTGAAGCTATTGCCAAATATTTGAAATTTTTGCATTTTTACAGTTCTTAGGTCATTTGTATTGTGTTAACCCTGTAAGTTTTGTCTTAATATAAAAATGTTTAAACATCCAGTAATAACTTACCCATATTAAAAGCTTTAAGTCAGTTGTGCGCTATTTAGTTGGCACATGTTGAAAACCTGAAAAATAGAAAGGAATGTTTTTAATACGAAGATCAGAGCTGTGAAAAAAACCTTAAACAGTTTTTGTTTTTCTAAATTTATAATTTTCATAATGTTACAAGTTTTAAAGATATTGCAACAGGTGTGCTAGTTAAGTTAACACCACTGTTGTCGTATGTAAATTAAACGTTTGGCATGACTTGCAGACATACAGAGCCAGTAATACATACATACCCTCAAATTCTATATTAAAGGAAATAAATTCTTGTTATAATTTATTGTCATTTAAATTCAAACAGCTAAAAATTAAAAAAATTAAACACTATTTTTGGAAGTTTCCTCTTTATTTAAATACAAGTTTATTTTAAACTTGTCAACACTGTTTGCTAGTTTGATGCAGTTGTCATTTAAATTAACTACTCTCATTACAGGCTTTTTATTTATTTAATTCATTGACTACAGCTATGTAAATATTAAAATGTAAAAAATCTACTTAAATTTCAATTAATATTAATTATTTTTTATTGCCCATGAACAAGACTAAAGAAATGGGATGTATGTCGATGGGCAATTTTTTATGAAAATGAAAAGCTCATGAATTGCCTTCTTTTCTCTTGTCATAAAATTAATGATATGATATTTTACAAGCAAACAAAAATATATGTTTAAACAATTTATATTTACTAGAAGCACTCAGTTGAATAAATATTAATGAATTGTAGTGAAATTTTATATAATGAGAAAAATAGTTAAAAGTTCATTTAGTAATTTTGTTGGGAAACTTAAAATTTTTTATATGTTTGAGATTTTTAATTGATATTCTATTTTTGGGAAAAAAGAAATGAAAATTATTTTTTGGTCTTGTATCATACTGGGGAAAAAAATCATATTAAAATCGTGGAAAACAAGGTTAATTTAACATATTTCGGCAGTGATTTTGCTTCATAGGAGATTCATGTTAAATCAACATGATTTTACATGATTTTACCTTCAAAGAACATTTTTTTTCTTTTGAAATAACTATATTTCAAGTTGATGTAATATTCTATTAGAGTGTAAATCAAAATGAAGTTGATACTGAAATAATACGAATTATCATGTTCAATCAAAGTTATTTCAGGTTAAAACAATGTCAAATCAATACTGAAATAAAACGAAGAATCATGTTTAATCAAAAATATTTCAAGTTAAAACAACGCAGAAACATGCGTTTGAAAACTCCCGTATGGCTCCCACCCTAAAAAAAACCTATTTTATAACATACTAAAACTTTTTAATAGAAACAATATGTTCAACAAAATTATATTAGCTGATGAATGAGAAGATTTTGATTCGGAAGTTTTTAAAATGATAGACATTGACACATAAATTGCTTTATACATCTGTTTTATTTAATTGAAAATATTTTTTCTGCATATATTTTTCTAAGTTCAAAGCAAATTAATTTACTTTTACAGCTTAAATAGGCAAACAATTTTATTGTATTAATATTTGTATCACATATGCAGCAAAAAAAAGTTTCATCATAAAGAACATGATTTCGGAAATTAGTTTTCATATGTTAATTTAGTAAGAAAAATACATATATCAACTGTTTCATACATGGTATAATTCGGTTTTTTTTTTTCAATATTTAAATTAATTTTAAAAAATCTAAAAAGTTTTGAAAAAAAATTATGGTTATGAATTTTATCGAACTGTATGGGTTTATATCCAAAGAAATTTAATTATTTTGGCTTGAGTTTGGTGGGTTTTTAATTTGATTTTTCAATAAAATTATCTTTTTATTTAGAGATAAATGTGAAGCATGTAGACAAAGAAATGTTTGACTGCGCGGAGGGTTGAACTAACATTTTCGAGTTTTTTACCGCATAGACCACTCGATCAAGGTCGGCGGTTTGTAGTCAATAGCTGACGAGAATAGCGGGAGCTATCGAAACATGTCAGTTCAACCCTCCGCGCAGTCAAATTTTTCTTTGTCTACATGATTCACATTTATCTCTACATAAAAATATAATTTAATTGAAAAATTAAATTAAAACCAAAAAAAGCCAAAATAATAAAAATTCTTTGGATAAAAAAAATATTTTTAAAACTCCTTTACAGAACTTCTGGCAGACTAGTGATTTAATTTTTGGTTTTGCTAGTTTTCGCGTTTTGTTTTTTTTTTTTTGTTGATACATCGATCTTTTTTTTTCTTTTGACGATTTTTTTCGTTTTTCTGTTTTGCTTTTTATTTTAGCGCTTTTATCACGTTGTGGTTTTTTTAATTTTCGCTATTTTTTAATTTTGGGGTTTTTGGCTTTGGCGATTTTTTTTTTAGTCTTGGCGACTTTTTCGTTTTGGTGCATTTTCGTCTAAGCGCTTTTTTCATTTGAGAGATTTTTTTATTTTGGCTATTTTTATTTTAATGCTTTTAAGGTTTGGCGTTTTTATTTGACGATTTTCTTGTAATTTTTTTCGTTTCTCGACAATATTTTATTTTTGTTGATTTTTTTCGTTTTGTTGGTTTGTTTTTATTTAAGCGATTTTTTCATTTTGGGGATCTTTTTTTCATGTTCGCTATTTTTTCAATTTTGCGGTTTTTTGGCCTTGGTGTTTTTCTTGAGCCTTGACGAATTTTTCATTTTGGTGCTTCTTCATTTTTGCGTTTTTTTTCATTTTGCCGATTTTTGATTTGGCGATATTTTTTTGTTGTGGAAATTTTTTTCGTTTTGGAAATTTTTTTCTTTTTGGTGTTTAGTTTTTATTTCAGCGCTTTTTTCATTTTGGCGGTTTTTCTTTTTGGCAATTTTTTTTAGTTTTGGGTTTTTCAGTTTTAGTGTATTTTTTCTTGGCGATTTTTTTACTTTGGTGCTTGTTTTCGCTTGTTTTCATTGTGGGGATTTATTCATTTTGGCTATTTGTTAAATATGTTTTAGTTTTTTTTGGCTTTGGTGTTTTTTTCGTCTTGACGACTTTTACATTTTGCTGCTTTTTTGTTCTAGCGCTTTTTTATGCAAAAAAAAATATATTGTGCATAGGTATCTAGAGAAAAATACTTTGTAAAACATACAAGTTTAATCAATATTGGTGGACATTAAAGATACTTAAAAGTGTACGAGAATAAATTGTGTTATATAGGTTGTCATAGCCGTAGTGAATTCTATGAAGTGTGGCAACGCTTACCATATGTTTATAATTTCTTCTATGGCTACGATAACCGTAATCAGAGACATTATTATATTGGTAGCCATATCATCAATCGATCAAGCTTTGTATCCTAAGATACATATGTATGTATTGAACGTTACCCGTAGAATATAACATATTTTACGAGCTTTAGTATTCTAGGGTTAATGTGCATGCAAAAACTGCATTTGATTCAATAAATAACAAAAATTATATTCACAACTTTACAATTTAATTAAAAACATAAAATAACTTTAGTTTGGCAATAAAAATACACGAAAAAAATGGATGAAAAACTTCGACTACATTTGTTGCATTATTTATTTGTCAAGGCAAAAGGATGACAACTAAAACACATACAGAATAACATTTTACCACAAAATTACTAGTTTTTTACAATCGCCCACAAATAATAGTCATAAAATACATACACACATACTGCCTTATAATAACTATACTGTACTATTTATACTACAACCAACTATAAAGTACTTAATATCACACCTACTCCTTCTCTAAAAGGGGGCGGTAAGCAGGAGAGTATGCAGGAGTTAGAACTACATATAACAAAGGTTTGTGGACAAGACGAGAAATAAAAATAAATGACACAATAAAGAAAACAACAAATGAAATTAACGTCAAGTTGTGGCATTTAAAATTGCTGCAAAAAAGCAACTTTGCAGTTAAATGGCAAAATAAGAAGAAGAGGAAAAAAAGCAACAAAATATTAAGAACAATGTCCAGCAATAATCACAAGGAAAAGTTCAAGATAATAAATAGTAAAATTGTTAATATTTAAAAGCATTTTTCTTGTTCTTGTGGGATATTTCTTTGTTTTTATTTATTTATTTTTTTTCTTGAAGCCAGCAGTTGTTTGTGCATAAAATACTGTTGACACTTTTAAGAAAATAATAACAACAAGTACAACGCAGAGTTGTATTCTTTTAATATAAGTATGTAATTGAAAAGTATGAGTATTAAGAAAATGAGTTTGTTTCTACATATGTATGTATGTACATATATGTACATACATATGTACATGCTTATGAAGCTATGTATATTTCTAAGAACTTGAGTAAGAAGTTTTGTTATTAAATGAAGGTGTCAATATTTAATTAATTTTAAACAGAAAAAAAAATAGGACTGTTCAATAGCAGATGGCAACAATTGCAGATGGCAGTGTCGTAGTCGTAGAGAAGCCATTCATGGACTGGCATTAACTTCTAGTGACTTAGATTTTCACAACACATCTTGGGCTCGCTCTTCAAATCATACAACTCCGGAAGGCCAATATGTTGAGTTAATCGCCGCGCACAACCAGTTGGCGCCATAAGTGAATGAGCTACCATATATTTTCTGTTTTGAAGAGCACCAAAACAAAACTCTCAACCTTTTTCTCACTTAACACCCTGACATCATAGAAAAAACTAAATTTCATTTTCAGTAAAGAAATTCAATGAATTAGTAAATATTGTGTCTAGAAAGGGACATACAAAAAAATTTGTAACTACAGACAAAAATGTCTGAACAATTTCATGGAAAAAATTCGTTTTTTCGTAAACAGATTTCCCAATTTATAAAAATGTTTACAAATTCTAAGCAAAATAATTTACTGAATCAAACAAAAGTATTTACTGGATTTTCTGTAATAACAATATAACAATATTTTTGTCTGAATTTATAAAACAATTTATCTAAAAATATTTAGGAATTCCTAACAAAATAGTTTACTGAATGAAACAAAAATATCCACTGGATTTTTTGTAATATTGCCAACAAATTTTTTGTCTGAGTCAGTAAAAACTTTTTTTATATTTTTAAATTTTAAAAAATAGCATCGTCATCTATTAAGCATTTATGAAATTTAACTTTGTTAAATGTATCCAACTCTGCATGTTTATCTAAATTCTCTAAAAATAATTAATGAGAATTAATGCAACCACATTAACGAATCTGCAGTAAACAAACTTATTACAATCGCATTATTTTTGCTATCATTGTTGTTGCTGTTATTTATGTGTATATCGTCATCGGTGTTGTTTTTTGTTTACGACACAGACAATTAGTTTTTGTTGTTGTTTTCTGATGTTTGCGTCCTAAATAAAAGTGAAATAAAACAATTCACTGATTCAGTAAAGATCTTTTACTGAAAATGAAATTTTATTTTAGGCAAACTTTTGTTTGAAAATTTTTGTAGCGATAATTTTTTATATGTAGGCAATTGGAATCATTACACCATGTCTGCCTCCTTTTCGTTGTCAGAACTACGTGACGTTTCACGGACCGCTACGAAGCGTTTGAAATTTATCTATGAAAACGCTCATCGGCCTGAGCATAATGACTTTTTTCGGCACTTTTACCACGCCAGAAATGGTCGTAAGCAGCTTTTTGCTGAGAATGAAAACGTTCGCTTCTTAAAGATTTACCCCCATATGCAAAAAAAATAAATAAAGTGTCTTTGAAATGTATGTTAAAACCGGTTTTTCTATGGAAATTTTGTTTTAATATACATTTCAAAGATACTATTTTTTTTCGCATATGGGGGTTTATGTATTAACGGCATTCAGCCGGTCGGAAATATTTTTCTCATCTACGGTATTTCCAAAAGTGGCTTCGCTTACTAGCTATTTCCTTCATTGTCGGCCTTTGGTTGGGTTTAAAGATTTCCTCCTCTGAGATTTTTCCAAAACCAACTTTGCTAAGGATTTCCTGCATTACCTGTCTTCGGCCGGGCTTAAGAATTTTCTCTTCTGAGGTATTTCCTGAACCGGCTCCGCCTGAAGCTGAAGGCATGATATCACAACGCAACAATTTTGAACTTTGTGAATGTTTCGGCGATCAAAATTGATAATTATTATGTATCTTCATCCGCTGAATTCAGATATCACCATAAAAAATTTAGTTTTAATATATCATAAATTACAGCATTTTTTGTCCTAAAAATCACTAAACAATTTAAGGATTATTAATCTACACAAAAACACCCTAATTTTGAGTATGATTTCGCTGATGTGAGTCTCAGGATACCCATGATGTTGGAAATCTTATGTTTTGACTTTAGTCCCTAAAACTATAAAAACTTAAAGCAACATTATCATTTCAATAGTAAGAACAAAATAGACATTCCAATGAATATTTTTAGAGCTATGCTCTTTATGGCGCGGTAGGAGGATAGAAATTTTATTTCGGCACCACGTTGGGCGCCTAAAACGATCTCTGTAACGATTCCTAATTTGTTTTTATTATTCGTCCATTTCGGAAACATGGCTGCCTAATTATTCTCGGCCGTGCTCGTCGTTTGAGGGATGTGGGGGGAGGGGGTTTTTTGTGTTCCCGCAAAACCAAAGGTTCAAGATTTTGCAACCGTTATGAGGGATTTTATTTACTTTAGGTAGCAAAATACAAATAGTGAACCATAAAGAAAGGGGAAAAAAGAGATAAAAAGATAATTCAGCAGAGGAAAATACAAAAGAATTATCTATATTGATATCCGAAACTTTCAAAAGGCACAAAATCGTTGCGTTGTTGTTTTAACCGTGACAGCAAAGTTTTAACAGCGAAAAATATTAAATCAAAGAGATTTAAAGTTAGAGTAATAATTTTTCTTTTGAAATTAATATGAAACAATGGTAATTTCAAATCAGCAGATTTCCCATTAACATTGCGACATATTGATTTTACATTGTAATTTTTTTCTGTGTGTATAATATTGTCCAGTACGTACTTGAGTAAGCTTGTCACTTTTTTTATTCAATGATTAATCCAAAAACTGTGGAACATTTTGTTGAAATTGATTAAAAGTGCGCACAAGCGTTAAAAGCTGTTGTATCATTTCAGTCCCTTATTAGTTTGAATAATCTGTGGATTTCAGTTGTGGCTGCCCTAAATATGTTATTGTAATATAGCCACATTTCTTAATACCAACAATTTAAATTTTCACTTAACAAAATTAAATGCTAAGAAATGTTCTTTACATATTTCACAATTTTTTTATTATTATTTCAAATGAAATATTAGTTCTAACATGTGTTCCATTAATTCAAGCGGGTGTGAATAACATTTTTATTAAATTCAAAATTTTGTTAAATTAATTACTTACGAGTAATTCAGCCACAAGTAAAAAAAAAATGGATAAAGTAATCTGTCTTATATGTTTGTTAAAAGAATTTTAAATATTTATTATTAAATTTTTTCTGTTATGGTACATAATACACACACACACTTATACATGTATATATACATACATATTTACCAAATGTTATGCTAATTGACAGTTCTGACAGCTGCCATTATACTGTCAAATATTTTAAAGTTAAACTTTCAACACAAGAAATTACACACAAAAACAACTAAAAAGCTGAATGAACAAATAAACGACTGCCGTACTCGTACATACTCGTAGAAGTGTTTATCTGTAAGATATTTGTAGTTATTACACTTCATTCAGTACTTGAAGTCAAAACAAAGAAACAAATTTCGTTTTCATTTAGAAAATGCAAAATAAATATTTTTATTTTGTATAATAATTTTGTATAATAATACTTTTCTTATATTAACAAATGATGATGATGATGATAATCATCAGAAGTATTATGAATATTTTGTATGTGTTAAGGATCAGTCAGTATTTGTTTTATAAATTTAATTTTCTTTTTGAGAGAATAGAAAAAAGCAATTTTTATATAAATAACAAACACAACACGCGAAGCGATTAGCTTGTCTGAGGAAAACACCCAGAGCCTATGGCGGGAATCGAACCGACGACCTCTGGACTGACAGGGTAGCATCGCTACCACTCAGCCACAGGGGCAACCAAGTATGAATATAGAAGTATGTGCATTGGGGTGGCCCTCCGATGTCTAAAGAACAATAAAAGTATTCAAATTCTTGGTCTCGCCTGTAGTAATAAGGGTATATTCTAAAAACTAAGTTATGGCTGATTCTCATTTCGATTCTAAGTGTGTTTTACTGATTTGGTAATATTAAAAATATGAGAAAATAAAATAATAATTGAAGTTTTAGTAAGATTTAATAGATCTGGAAATTGTCGATTTTGTTTTGCTTAACCAAATAGGAAATTAGCTTTGCGTATTGAACGTTACCCTTCATTCTCGTTGCTCGTTGATAAACCTTGTGCTTCTCTCTTCATTGATTCATATTAAAGCTTTCGCCTCATTCAGTGGATCCTGAAATAAAATTATATTGTTCGATTTTTTAGCATTTGTGTGTATTGAGCGTTACATTTGCTTACGTGGTTGATCTGCGAATGATTTTTGCGAAAAAAAAATACACCAAAAAATTTGTATCGCGTTTGAAAGCACTATACATCTACTTTCTAAAAACAAAAAATTATAATAATCTTAGAACGAAGTTAAAAGTTATGACAACTTTTTTAATTTTTACTTGGGTTGACATGGAAAAATAAAAAAATTTTATATATGAAAAAAAAATTATTTACAAACATTTATGCATGAGCGAAGAATAGGTTAAGTCTTCTTTCAAATAAGACTAATTCTAATTTCAATTTCAAATAATTATATGTCGTAAAATACGACCTACCTTATACATTTTTCGAAAGTATAACAACTCACAGTGCCATAGAAGCAAAATGTTTTCTAAGAAAATCAGAAATTTTGTTAACAGATAATGTTCTTTATATAGTTTCTACCCTTCAGCTGCTGGTAACTTCTTTTCAACGTCCTAAAATTTATAGACAAATTATATTAAAAAAAATTTTACGTAACGTTCAATACATTTTTATACGAATTCAATGTTTTTTTTCAGAACACGCACTTTATTTTGAATTTGATACAATTCAGATGTATAATCTTCGTTGTATTTTAACATAACCTCCTTAGGTATTCACTACGAAATTTCAATTAAATTGATGAAACGTTTTGCAATATACACAATACTATTTAACAAAGTTTATATGTTTAATATGATATCAAATCAAAATTGTGACATTTTGATTTTATATTGGTATTTTCTTTTTTCGGTGTTTAACAACTTAACTTTAAGGCGAATGGTAACAAATACCCTTCACTAGTTGTATATTGAAGTATTAGCTAGAAATCGAATCCACTATTTCCACATTGATGATCTAGCACACTACTACACAGAAAAAAATAGGTTTCGTTTCTGATAACAAAAATCCCGGTATTCAATAATTTTATTTTCAAAATTCCTGTGTTAAAGAATTCCGCAATATTGATAACAAAATTATTTCAAAAGAAAAAATATATAAATAAAAAAAATGTTGACATGGCTGGGATACGAACCGGGGCTTCCCGGCCATATCCCAGTTATTTTTTTATGAGATAAAACTTGTTTTAAGTACTTATGAAAGAAAGGAAAAGAAATAACCGGCATGGGAAAGAAATACATCCAACAGAATATTGTATTAAGTTAATAACAAATGTTATTGAAATTCATTTTTTTTCAATAACATGGTTTTATTGAACATAATTCTTGTCCATTCTGTTCTGTGTACACACTAGCCTGAAGGAATTTTTTTTAAATACTTTTGGACTTATACTTTCAAGCACTTTGCCAAGTTTTTACCTCCACTGCAGTGATAAAAAATAAGATTTCTCCATCTTTTTTTTACAATTGAATATCTTATTTGTTGTCACTTAATTTATTGAAGAGATAATTTCTTATTTTGAAGTGTTTATGTATTTTATTGACTTTTGTATCTGCACAAATATTTCAAATATGTTTTCGTTATAAAACTGAAACATAAATTATGTTCATTTGTATTATTTTTGGCATCTGCTATTTAATTTTAAGCCAACAACATTAAGCCATTATAATTCACGATATCAGGAAATTGAAAGCTTGGTTGACTGTATTCTGAAACAGAAATGCAAATTTATATGAATGTTTAATCAGGAAAGTTGTATAAAATACTTCAATGTGATAATATGTGCAAATAAGTATGTAGGATGGATGTGTGTATGTATTCACACGCACGCAAGGATGTCTTGTATCATGCATATGTCACGTCACTTGACCAAAGATAATTAAGAAGAACAAATTCCATTCTTGTTGGGATATAAAGAAAATAAATGTATGCTGGAAAGTAAACAAAAATGCATACACATATTTGCATATGTACCCAGTAAAGATTTTTGGCCGACATGTCTAGCGTCACACAGTGGTTCCAACTGTTTAAAAAAAGGGTAGTAAATCTGTATCTTTGAAACTTACGATCCGATTACAAAACGATGTATGTAAGAATCATAGAGAAGCACCTGAGCTTTAATGATATTGAAATTTTAACCACCCTGTTAAAACGTTCATTGAGCTTATGGGTGTCAAAGTTTACTACTTTGTTGGTCTCATAACTTTTACAAATCTTATCCGATTTTATTCGAATTTACACTTGTTGTAAAGTTTATGAATATATAAAGATAACAAATTTTATTTGATTAGGATATATTTAAAATTTCGAAAGATATTTGTCTTTGAATTTTAAAATTTTGGATTTTGGCCTCGATTTTGTTCCCTATTAAAATGTCTTTAGTTAATGTGTTGACCAGTCTGATATTAATTTGATAATATTTAAAAAAAATCTGCAAGAAATTCGTTCCAGAAAACTGCTGGCTATTCCGTCAGAGGTCTGAGGGAGCTTTAGACAACTCGAGTGATTGTCTGTTTAAGTTTCAGACATCAGAAACGTCAGCAAAATATGTCTGCTGGGTTATAAAGATATTGAAATGTGTAGCAAAAGTAATATAACAAGAGAAAGTTTTAAAAGAATTTAATTTTCGCCTATTTTTTTGTTTCTTTTTAACATGTTTCAGGAGAAAAATTGTTAAATATTTTTAAATATTTCTTCATTAAAACTGTGTTCCGGCTGAGCGTTTGGCCATTCACGTTCATAAATTGTTTTCTTACTTATCCCGCATTCTTTTATTATTGTGGGTTTGCTTTTAAAAACTTATGTACTTAAGTAAATATGTATATAGTTATATACATATATGGAGCATTCCACACGAAATCGGAGGGTTTGAAAAAAAATTGTATTTTGATTTCCCCAATTTTGTGATATTATTTTAGTATCCGTTAAAAGAGCCTTCCTGGTATATTTTGCGACTTTTTAATTAAAAAATTATTTTATTTTATTAATATGATTATTTCGAACGTATTTGCTTGTGAATCCAAATTGATTAATAGGCTAAGGCTCGTAATGTTTAATTCAGAAAGAATTGGGCTTGATTAATATTCCAAGGAACAAGAGAAAAATTAGCATCAACTTAACTTTTCAACATACGCAGCTACACTTCCATCGTCAGTGCTCACATGTATTTTGCTTATCACCACTTGTCAGGTGGTTCTGTTGAATGTGACTTTAATTCTTTTATATACAACTTTTTCATGAAAATTGAATACGAGAATTAAATCACTTTTAAGTTGATATTAAACTGCTCTTTCCCAGCGTTGCCACTGGTTTATTTTTCTTCATTCCCATTTTTCTGGATAGAAATTAAAAATTATAAATTTTCAGAAAAAAAAATCAAACGATACACTCATTTCCAACAACAGAATTTAAAATTTCGAATCCAAAAATCATTTCAATAAAAAAACATTTTCTAATTTGGCCCACTATTGAGAAAGTTATGGGCAAAAAAGTAAAAAAAGTGATATTTTTGAAAATTTTAATATCTTTTGAATGAGTATTAAAAAAAATCTCAAAATTGCAAACAGTCCGATTTGATGTGGAATGCCCCATGTAAATACCAACATACGAATGAATGCATGCAAATTACTTTGACTATTCCAGATAAATATATCCTGCTTGCTTGTATCTCGCTCTCTCTTTTGATCCCTTAAAAGGACCGTATTTCATGTGGTCATTTTATTTCCACCATTATATTTGTTGTTATAATTAACGGCAAAAAAATCGGAAAAACGCAATGAAAACGTAATACTTTACACATTGACCACATTAAAATTGCATGCACAGGCAGGATCTGGCGACTTGTTTTTTTGGGTGGTTAAAAAAACTCAAAGATATAAAGAGCGTTCGTTCGCTGGCTTGACTGGTATGACAGTCATATTAACGCATTATTTACACATGATATTTTTTATTCAAGTGAATTCTTTTTCATTAATTTTGCATCTCTTTTTTTTCTGATGTTATATGACCTGATAACAGTTAAGCCAACAACGTAGCTTTAAAAAAAAACTTTTTGTTTTGAAGCTTATTTGTATGGGGAAAATCCTTTTGCAAATTATCGGTCACTCTGGCCACATGTTTTTTTATAACTTTGTTAATATATGGTTTTGTTATTGTTGTTGGAAGCTTAACGCCAAAGGGAATTATAAAAAATTTATTTTATTTATTTAATAAATTGCAAATACTTATTACACGAACATTAAAGATTTGTTAAAGGCTTGAAATCAGGACTAACACTAAAATATGTAATTAAAAGTCATTTAGGCATTTGTGTGGGCGTGGCATTGTACTTTTTTTCCTAATATAATGTTACATTGTAAAGGAAAATCAATCTGTAAGCAAAATTTTATAAGAATCAGATAAAGAGAAGTAGTAGATTAAGAGTTATCCATATTGTGTGGGCGAAGCCCTGCCTACTTTTCTTATCAAAATTTTTTATTGTCAGGGTAAAGTTTCGTAACACTCATTTAAGCAGAATTAGTTGAAAAAGAATATTTACTTTGTATGTTTAATAAGCTTACTTAGTTTAAATAGGCGTGGCTTTGTCCGCTTTTCTCACAATAATTTTGTGTTGTAACGAGAACTTAATGCGAGTGCAAAGTTTAAAGAAAAACGGTTAAGTAGAACTCAATAGAAAAGAATATTTACTTCTTATGGGCGTGGCACTGCCCATTTTACTAATTAAAAAATTATACTGTAAGGGACTCACAATGTATGTGCAAAGTTTTCAAAGAATAACTTAACTATAAACAAATAATAATAATTACTTTATGTGGGCGTGGCGTTTTCCACTTTTGTAATTATAATATACTATTATCATACAGGTGCGTATCCAGCATGAGTTTTTTTTTGTAACTGAAACATACTATTTTGCAAAACTTCTTTTAGAAACTCAGTAGAATTGAGGTATATTTCATTCGTTTTGGAGGGGAAATATACAATTTTCCTCCACATCTATCCGCCCCTGTGAAATGAGAATGAGAAAAAACGTTCATACACCGAAAAAAATCCATGCAACATAAGCACGAAGAAGATAGTACTCATTTAGGAATATTTCGAAATTTCGCACCACGAAAATCTTTCGTAAAATATACGAAATGTTCTCAAATGTAATCACAAAATAAAAGCAAAAAAAAGTATGGCTCGACCGGGGTACGAACTGGCACTCTTCATATTTCAAGGCTACACTGAAAATAGTCCATGCAACATTTTACGAAAAAAACTATCAAAGCTACTTTTTTAGTGCAATATGCGAAACTTTCGTACATATTACAGAAAAACAAAATTAGGCAACATTTTTTTTTTTTGAATTTACAAAAGTAACAAAAACCTTTTGTAAACATATTTCCTTGTTAAAAAAATATATTTCACTAAAAATAGTCCAAGGGACATTTTTTAAAAAAACTTTCGTAGTTAATTTTTTCGTAAAATATACGAAACTTTCATGAATACTCCGAAAAAAAATAAAGAAATATTTTTTTGAATTTACAAAAGTAACGAAAACCTTTCGTAAACATATTTCTTGTTAAAAAATATATTTGAAATGAAAAATTATATTAAAACTTGTTTTTATAAATTGACATACTATTTTTCAGATGTAACGAAATACAACAAATATTGCGAAAAATGTTTTTTGTAATATATGCGACAGTTTCAATTACGAAAAAATAACTACGACGAAAAAAATAGCTACAAAATTTTTTTCGTAAAATGTTGTACACTGAAAATTGTCCATGCAACATTTTACAATACTATTACATAGTTACTTTTTCGTAGAATACACAAAACTTTCGTACATTTTACGAAAAAAATTTAAGCAATTGTTTTTTGAATTTATGAAAGTAGGGAAAAGCTTTCGTAAACATATTTTTTGTAATTTATTCACTGAAAATAATCAATGCAACCTTTTACGAAAACAACTTTCGTAGTTACTTTTTTCGTAGAATATACGAAATTGTCGTATATGCTACGAAAAAATTTAGGCAATATTTTTTAAATTTACGAAAGTAGCGAAAACCTTTCGTAAATAGTTTTCCTCGTTAAAAAATATGTTTGAAACAAGCAAATAAACTAAAATTATTTTTTATAAATTAACATATTGTAAGTATATAGCACTAATTTTTAGCTCTTATAAAATAAGTAGAAAGTGGCTCAAGTGATACAGTACTTGCCTTGAAATATGAAGATTGCGAGTTCGTACCCCTCTTGTGCCAAACATTTTTTTATATTACTACTTTAGTACATTTCCTATATTTTACGAAAGAATTTCGTGGTGCGAAATTACGAAATATGTCGTAATATGTTCATGCATATGTTGCATGGATTTTTTCCATTGTATGGACTATTTTCAGTGAAGGGAAAACGTTTACGAAAGATTTTCGTTACTTTCGTAAATTAAAAAAATACTTGCCTAATTTTTTTTTATAATATGTACGTAAGTTTCATAGGTTCTACGAAAAAAATATTTTCGTAAAATTTTGCATGGATTATTTTCAGTGTATGAATCAGCTAAATAGAAGTAGTCAGAGATTAATATTTTCTAAATCGCAACGGGAAAGTTTCTTAAGAATCGTTTTAGAAGAAATATGTAGTTCCAAAGCATACTTACTTGAAAAGGGCGTGGCACTGCCCACTATTTTCCACTGCCCACTTTTCTAATCATAATGTTGTTCTGTCACAGGAATACAACTTGTATGCAGTTTCAAAAGTAGTCTGTGAAAAGAAGTTCTATCGTCATGGCATTAGAATAGTTACGATGCCACGCCTATTAATCTAGCCTTGCGTTTTTTTTCTGCAGAAGTACATTCATTAGCAGCACTATTTCAGGACTCTTGCCCTTATAGTTCTATAGATACACAATAAAAAAAAATATTAGATTTTTGTGGGAGGAGTCACACCCATTAATGAAACATCGACTACTCAACCTTATCAATACGAAGTTTGTTGACTTTATAAGATGTGCTAATTTAGTTATATTCTAATTTTTGTTTATATTAAATTTCAAAATATTTCGTATATTATGAATATAAATAATTTTAGCGATTTATTGCTTTTTATTTATTTATAAATTTTCCCCTCCATCTTTTCTATTTTTTCAGATATCACATTAGCCGCTGACGGTGCCAAATTGGAAATTTTCCCCATGCAAGAAGTACAAAGAAAACCAGTGGGTAAATCTTTAATATTAACCTGTCGACCCAATGTGCCTCAAGCTAGTCTAGTCACCGATTTACAATGGAAAGATAATTTCAATAATACAATATTGCCAAAACCGTAAGTAGTGCTTTTCTAACAGCAGTTTCCTTCGCAAAATTGTAAATTATGTAAAAATTTTTTAAGAAAATTCTTGTAAAAAGTTCCCTTTAAAAAAAATAAACTTAAAAATATATTTAAAAAAATTGCAACTAAAAATGTGATTTTTAATTATACACCGAAATTGAAACACAAATGTTTATGAACTAAAATGGATAAGATTTTCAAAAAATGTTGTCAATTTACTAGACTTGGCTCATTTTACGGCCTATTCACATATAACGTAACGCTATTTTCGAAGGTTTTGTATTTCCAAACATATTTCCAAAAGTAAGATATTTAACAAATATTAAAAAACTAACTAAAATTGCGTTAAATCGTCCTAATATTTATAATTTAATGAAAACTCAAAATTACTCCGAAGATCTTGAAAAGTGTACGAAAATTGGATGGATATTCAATACATCTTCCAAAATGCACAAAAATTGCTTTAAGTCACTAAACTATTATTTTACTAAAGAAATCGAAAAAATTAAAAAAAAAATCGCTATTACTCTGAAAAACTTGAAACTTTTCCGAAAATACGAAACTTAAACTGAACATTACGTCGCACAGTGGTTCCAATTTGAAAAATGGGTATTAAATCTGTATCTTTAAAACCTGCGATCCGATTACCAAACGATGTGTGTCAAAAACATAGACGAAGACCTAAGCTTTGAGAATTTTTAAATTCGGACCACCCTGTTGATGTACACATTAAACTACAGGGTGTCAAAGTTGACTACCTCGGACTTTAAAAACCTTTACAGCCTTATAAGTTTTACAAATATTATCCGATTTTATTAACTTTAAACTTGGCATAAAGCGTTTTTTATGAGTTTTGAATTAACAAAAAACAACTCTTTTTTTGTCAAAATTCACTCCCTTTTCAAAGTCTTGACTTTGATTAATTTTCACGACTACATGAATTGATATAACTAAAAAAAATTCTATATCATTCTATCGAGAGTTCTGTTAAATATCATAAAATATTTTTTTGAAAATTATGGCTATTACGGGAGATATTGGCGAAATAGAGAACTAAGTCGAGACCAAACCAAAAATTTTTAAATTCAAAGCCAAATATCTTGGAAAATATTAAAGATGTCTTAATGGATAATATTTGTAAAAGTTATGAGGCCAACAAAGTTTTCCATACCCGAGGTAGTCAACTTTCACACCATGTAGCTCAAGGTGGGTTTCAACATGGTGGTCCAAAACTCAACATTCTTAAAGCTCAGGTTCTCTTGTATGATTTTTACATACATCATTTTGTAATCGGATCGCAAACGTCAAAGATACAGATTTTTAGCCTTTTTTACAATTAGAGCCACTGTGCGACGCATAAAGCTATGAATACTTTGTTTGCGACGAAACCATCCTTTGGTCGTGAGTAGACTAAGTTTTAATGTATAATTAGCGTATTCTGACAAAATACTTTTCTGGCAATGCTTTTTTGATTTCTTTAATAAAATCAGAAAGCTTCCTCGCAAACACAGATATGTTTAGCTTTTTTTTAACGATACTCCTAAAAAGGCTGCCACATATCTCTTACCATTGTTCGTAGGCAAAGTAGAAAAAATACCTAAAATATAACAAAATTTTGGTGATAAGAATGAGAGCAAAACAGCCCCACTTCCTGCAAAAATACCGTAATGCATACCTTTACATCCTTTTTTGATTTTCTTAAGAGACACCGAGAAATATTTTTATACTTAAAAGGAGTTATAAGCGTTTGTAGGCGTATTTGTATTATTTATAACTGTTTTTCCCCGACATGTCTTCAATTAAGCTAGTCATCACTGTTTGTAAGCTTAAATTAAGGTTTTAATAATTATTTTACTGCTTCTTAATGCTTCTTACATTTTTCTTTGATCTTTTTTCTTCTCTTTTTTATCTTATTTGCTTTAAATTATAAATATAAGATGTTTTTTTCCAAATTTCTTAATTTTTTTCTTATACTTTTTTATTTCAATAAAAAAACTAATTTCTTAGGCACAAAACTTATCAACCACTGTATGATTCCAAAGGACATAGACTAACTGATAAGTAAGTAAAGGGAAGTTAAGAAAAGGGAATTTTACGTAAAATAATTAGTGAAAATTTCTGGCAAAAGACTTCCCTTTAGTTTAGAACAAATATAATAAAATTAATAAATGCTAACCAAATGTTTGCTTTTGGATTGATTGCCTTTAAATTATAATAAACAATTTTCATAGAAATGATTTCAAGCAAATAACACACAAAATTTTAACAAATTTACAATAAATTAACTTTTAAACTCCTTTGAATATAATTACTTGAAATAAATGTTCACCCAATTTGCACGTTTCTAGAGTTAAAAGTGACCCCAAATAAAATAACACTTAATTAGTGGCCAACCAATTAAAAAATATTTAGTTTTATTTCAGTTTTAGGGCCTCATTTTGTAAGATGGAAATTTTCAAAATGTTTAGTATAATGTCTTAATTTTAACTCATACGCCATTTCAAGGGTTTAGAAAGATTTTTTTCCTACCAAAAAGGAGGCCCTTAAACTTTATTGTTTGTTCTTTTACTTTAATTCTATTTTATTTCTTGATTTTTTGTTGTAATTTTGTGTGTGTGTCTGTGTCATAAGTATGTTCTTAACATCATTTAGGGGCAAATTAACAGTCTGTAGTTAACTAACGCCGGTAGTTTAACTAAGGGTTTTTTATATGAATAACATTAGTTAAATCACCATCATTAGTTAACTAAAGGTTTTTGTATTTGAGGTTTTGCGCCAAATTCACAGTCTGTAGTTAACTATCGACGTTGGTTTAACTAAAGTTTTTATATTAATATCATCGGTTAAACAACCATCATTACTTAACTTAAGAATTTGAATTTGAGCCTTAGGGCCAAGTTCACAGTCTGTAGTTAACTAACGCCGGTGGTTTAATTGGCATTTTCATATAAACATCATCGGTTAAGCCAACATCATTAGTTAAGTAAAGATTCTGAATGTTTTCCTTAGAGACAAATTCACAGTGTATAGTTAACTAGCGCCAGTGGTTTAACTACACTTTTCATATAAATATCATTGGTTAAACCATTATCATTAGTTAACTAAAGACTTTGAATTTGAGCTTTAGGGCCACATTCACAGTTTGTAGTTAACAAATGCCGGTAGTTTAACTAACGATTTTTCATCTAAATATCATTAGTTAAACCACCATCACTAGTTAACTAAAGACTCTGAATTTGAGCTTTAGGGCCAAGTTCGCAGTCTTTAGTGAACTACTGCCAGTGGTTTAACTAACGATTTTTCATTTAAATATCCGTTACTTAAGCCACCATCATTAGTTAACTTAAGACTGTGAATTTTAGCCTTAGTCATTTATACCATTTTCACATTAAATGCATTTATTTCTAGTCCTCCATTTGAACCATACACAACAGTGGTGTTGCAACCAAACTAACACAAACATAATTCGTAGAAATTTAAAGCATACCCTTAGGTTGGCTTAATAACATATTTCACCGGAAATTGGCTGCATCTTAAGGGATCATTAAAAAGCATTTAAGCTTAAAGATAATATAGCAAACTGAAACTTTTAAATAAGAAGAAATTATAACAAAATTATATGGATAAATTACACTATGCAACAAGAAAAATAACATTTAGAAAACTATATTTTTTTGATGTGTTAAGGTCGTCTAACTACAAAAAGCGGTTGAAATAAAGTCCATGAATTTACAATTCTTACAGACTATTTTTTTTAAACAAAAGTGCAAAACACATATTATACCTTAAACATAACGCCTACAAGATTTCCTATGCCGAGCACTAATCTTGACTAAGTACGAAATTAAACGGTAAACATATTTTAAGATTTGAATCAATTCTGGCTCAAGTTGAGTCTGGAGTTTGAGAGTCTTTGAAGATTTACAGTAAAATGTTATAGCAAATAATTTTTTAGAACATTTCAGATCGCTACATTGCTGCTGAAGTTGTTCGCCCCTTTTTTAAGAAAGGAACAAAAAGAAGCGTACAGCAAAGACTTAGAAGATTAAAATATTCCACAAAAATGTTTCTCGTGGTGTTTTAAGTAAAAAATGCTAAACACATCTTATAAAACGTAAGGCTTACAAGATTTCCTATGCCGAGTCACTACAATTATGTGCAAAAGGGCTGGAGCTTTAAGTCCCCTTAAAATGTATCCTAGATCTACACTTTCAATGGGTCGACACAAATACAAATATATTTTTTGATAGCCTCTGCCAGAATCAGTCGTTAGAACTATGTAGCTTTTTTTCGTTGTACTGTGTACTTGGTTTTATCTAGGGACTTCTGATTAATAGGGCAATTTCCTCCACGACTATTCAAAAAATCTGCTGAGTGAGGAGCCCCCAGGGAGGTGTTCTGTCACCTATGCTATGGAATATCCATACTGAATGCTTGTTTTCCAATAAACGAGCAAAAGAAACATTCTCGCTTTAGTATTCATAATTACAAATTAAAACAAAGAAAAAACAAGAAACTTAACACAAGACATAAAGAAAAATAGTGAATATCGATAGCTAACAAATGAAAAAGCTGAAAAAACAACTCTAAGAGTGACAGAATGAATTGATTAGAGGTAAATGATATTCAACTACTTGACCCGAAGCTACCTACTTTGTTCGAGTGGTCTAAGCGGTAAAGAACTGTGATGAGTTCTCGTAACATGTAAGTTCAACCCTCCGCGTAGTTAAATTTTTCTTTGTGTACATGCTTCACATTTTTTTTATTATTAGAATTTAAAGCATACTTTAGGGATTTTAGTTTGAAAAAATATTTAACCCTATATGTCTACCCATATATACTTATAGTTTCTTACCAAGTGGTGTGGAACACCCATCAAATTATTACTATATATTTTTGTACGTAAAACGTTGATAGGGTTTTAAATGCTTTTTTTGTAATAAAGTATAAACTCCTACATATCAACTTTATACATTTGGCACATACATATTCTAATTTAGTACTCGCCCCAGAGAGATATTTGTTTTAAAAATTTCCTTTGGATGCTAAAACACTCTGGTTAGGCTTCTAGGGTTATAATTGTATTGGGAATTGTTACTAAATTGAAGGTTTATTTCGCACACAATTACAATATTTAAAAGCGTATGTATTTTAATGCCACATATCTGTAAATGCCATGTTTTAACAACTAATTAAGATTATAGCATATAATTAAAAATAATTTTTCCCTAGAGCATAAACTATCAAATGAATAATAAACAAACACACACACACAGGCATAAATCGCTATAATAAATATTTAAAATAAAGTGTTTTAGTTTTATATAGATAACTATGTTAATAGTTAATGGCATAAATTAAATTAAATCTATAATATTTATATATCAAACAAAAAAAATTAAATACATAGTTCGTTTTTTTTGCTGTTTTTAATAAAATTAAATTTTAAATGTTTTATCGATATAATCCGTTTTTATTTGTATGTTATTGAATTGTTACACCCTTGAGTTAGGCAACATATTTTGTAGTACATATTTCATGCTATTGTGTTTTTTTCACCATTGTATTTTTTATTATAGTGTATAAAATTTCATGGATTTTAATTGTTAAAATTTTTCAACATAATTGTTTTAGAAAAGCAAACAATAGTAAATTTATATGAAATAATAAATGTTAAAAATTTTTAAACTATAGAACAATAGAAGCACTAATAATAAATTACAAAAAATAAACTAATAAAACATTAAATACCTAAATAAATATAGAACTAAAATTAAACTGGAAAATTTAGATTGCCTTAAAATATGCATTATTATAATAAAAAATTCCATGAAATTTTATTCCTTAATGATATATCGAATTTAGTTAGGGAATTTTGTACAACTAAAGAAAGTTTAAAAGAAACCACCATATAAAAAACAACAACAACGAAACTTTACTACTAATTTCAGTTTCTATAAATAGCCATATATATTATTGCATACTCTTAGGAGCGGGGTATTTCGATATCCTCCCTACCATAGCAAACTACCCAATCGTTACTTCTAAAAAGAGCGCAAAACCTCGTCAATTGTGAACTCAAAATCAGCGTATTCCGAACATTGAGTTTTAAAATATTTCTTATTGAGTTTTCAATATTCTATGAGAAATTCAAAATTTTCCAACGAAGCATTTTGTTTTCGCACAAATCATTCCCAGATAACCGTGAAAGCAAATGTAACGTTCAATGCACAAAAATGTTTTAAAAAACGAATAATGCACACAATTTTATTTATCCAGTGAATGAGACGAAAATTGTAATATGAATCTTATCTTCTCTTATTTTTATTAGTTAAATTTGTAAAGTTAAAAAACCAGCATTAATGTGCACTCAAAATGAGAATAACTCATATATTTTTATTGTAAATGCTCTAATAGACAGAAATTTAAAAAGGTTTTATTACAAATAAATCTTTTGTTTTTCGTTCACAGAAGAAGTATTTTGCAATATTGAAACCACTTTCGATCGAAATGATTTGCTGAGCTGATTATATAAATGTAACAATATAAATTTTTCTCACAAAACACTTTGAAGTTTAGTTTTAGACGTTAGAAAAAAGGAAATCTTATATATGTGAGAAATTGGAAATATTTTTGCATAGAGTACATATTTTCCTTTTACTCTGATTGATTCTGAGAATTTTGGTAAACAAATAAAAACTACAGCCTATTTTCTGCTTCTGTTTTTTATTTGCTTGCACGTATGTTACAGATGTTTGTATGTAGTTTAGGGCCCAGCCAACTTTGTATTTGATTGCATATGGTTTTCATAACAACTGTATACTAGAGTTAATTTCTACCAAATTCCTACATTTAGTGAAGCATATTTTAGGGATGCTTAATACAAAGTAAATTACAAGAGTTGTTCACTAAAATTCTAAAACTTTGCTGTATAAATGTAATATGAAAGCCATACTATTATAGAGATTTTTTTCTTTAATTTCAAAAGGCTGGAGAATTAATTTGTGTTGAATTGATACTAAAATTTATACTTCATTTTTTTTAAATAATTTTTTATATTCAAATTAATATATCCTTATGAATTAAATTTGTTTTTCGTGTTTTTATTTGCCACTTTGCTCTAAAGCAAATGTAACTCTTATATTTAATTGAATTTATAATTCTATTACACAATAAAATTAGGTCAACTATTCGAATATATGTAGTAGCAAAGAAAACCAGCACAAAGCCCTGAAAAAATACTATGTAAGTTAACTTTATTACCTTTGTTAACACAACCCTAAAGTATGCTTTAGAATACTTTAACACACATAGACAGTGCAGAATATTGCAAAAAAAGTATACTACAAATTTGCGTGTTTTATATTCATACACTTACTCTCAATTAAAGATTTAATTAGAGGAATATTAAAATAAATATATTCAAAGTAGAGGTGGGCAGCGTTCACGTAGTTGGCTTGAATCACACGTGATGGTGAGTGAGTCAAACTTTGTTCAAATTATCAAGATTCTAATAACGACTGATCATTGCAGGGGGCACAAAAAAACATATATACTTTAAATTTAAAATCCAACTGTAAACTCAAAAGTTATAGGCGAAATACTAAAAAAATCAAGACAAAAAAAATTTTTTCTTTAAAGTCAAATATCTCCTAAGCTATGAGAGATACGGAAACACATGTTAGGATATTATTTCTTTATATTTTTGAGCTGAGCACAATGAGCCTCAGAATTTTTTTTTGAGTTCCAGGTGTTTAACTTTAGCCCACTGTAACTCCTCTCATGCGTAAAGCAGAAGGCCACGGAGACACGCCTTATAAAACCTGACTCCTCCTCTAAGGATGTTCGAAGTTTCAGAGAAATCCAATCAGCAAACTAGAAGTTCCAGATTTATTACCATTTATTTTGCAAAATTACTCACTGTGCAGTACCTGTTATCAATTGTCGCTACATCACCTCATCAGCGCTGATGCATTCCACTTTTTAGGTAACTGTTAGTTAGGAATATCAGCTATTTAACCGCATAACTTATGATAAAGAATGCTAAAAATATTTACATTATTACTGCAAAGGAAAGACTGTATTTAAACTGGAGGTTGTGAAGGTTCTCCACATTGTTGTTTTACCATGAATTCGTCATATGAGAGTACAAGAAAAATATTTAAATTTGATAACAAATTAAACGTTCATCTTGTAGAGAACAAAATAAATTTTCTTAAGCTGGTCTATTTAATAAAAATATTTAAATATTTAGCAGCTCTTAGCTTAAAACAGCCTCAAGCAATATTTTTTGTACCATTCCTTTGCATACTTCTAGGCCTTTGAGAATGAAAAATTGTTAATCTTCATTGAGTTATTTGAATGCTGCATAAAATCCATAACAAATTGAATATAATAAAAAAACTAAAACATAAACTAGTTTAATTGTTCTTTAAGATTTAATTAATGTGAAATTTACTAAACAAAGCATATGTTAAGGCAAAACATAAATTATGTTCATTATAAATGAAGTAAGCTTTTAGATTTTATCTTCTCAATAATTAATGCCATTCTGTGTTGCTGCGAGGCATTTGTATTCATTTCTCTTACACTTTCTCTTTCAACCTGTCCGAGTGTAGTGCACATATTACAAGCAAGCTGCCACAAGTAAGCAAATCGATTTTCTTCAATTGTAATTAATTTTGAATAATTAAATAAACATCGAATTGAAATGTAATTTAATCAAAAAGGTTAATTATGTATGCTGCTAATCTTTAGGCGATTACTCAATCTAAATCTTTAGCACACAAAGAAAATAATACAAAAATAATTTAAATAACAAGAAAATTACAGCAAAACTGGAAGCTAAATTTGATTTAATTTCATACAATTAAAACAAGATTTTGAGGAGGAGATTATATGGTCAATAATATAACCTTTATAATCTTAACAACAGGTAAATTGTGAGTAATTAAAGTTTGTTTTAAATTTGCCTTAACTTATGCTATAAAGTTTGTATAACATTAAAAAATGATATATAACCAAAAAGACATCCCAAGTAAATTAAATTGAAAATAATATAATTTTATCTTTCAACAAGTTCCTTAAATTTTTGAAAGTTTAATTAAAAGTATATATATTACTCATATTTTTAAACCTCCTAAAATGCCGCAACACTTTTTTACAAAACTTTAAATACCAAGGAATTTTCTGTACTCTCTTTAAACTATAGGAAATAAACAAAAATAAATAAAGCTGCAACTAACTAAAACTAAAACCCACTGAATTTATCCATAAAAAACTTGCTTATGAAAACATTAATAAAAACCAAACATAAAATTCATGTTTTGTTTGAACATATATTTTTATTCTTCCCCGTCGCCTAAAACTATGCTACATACCGTTTTAAAAAAACTTAAAAGCATATGAAGCATACCACCCCAAATCGTACGGTTTAGAAAAACATTTTTTTATTTCCCCAATTTTGTGATATTTTTTAGAATTACTTTTGAAAGAGCCTTCCTGGTAAATTTTGAAATCTTTTTCATTGCTCATTCAAAAAATATTGAATTTTCAAATTTAATTTTTTGCTCATAATTTTTTTTTAATTTTAGTTTTTCGATCGTTTTTACAGGAAAAAAAATTTAAAAAATTTAAAGTTTTTTGATTTTGAATTTTAAATCGTGTTTTTGAAAATGAGTGTGCCCTTCGCTTTTTTTTATATTTGTCATTTCTAACTTCTTATCCACTCAACAACTTTTAAGCCCGGTCCGGTATTGGGCCTTCGATATTTTTTAGATTTTTGAAAATTTAAAAAAAAAGTTTCTCTATACAGAATTAGAAATTTTTGGCGTGCGAGTAGGGTTTCGCTCCCGGGGAAACTTCGGAAAAAATTCCCGAGAATTAGAGCAATTCCCGATTTCCGTGAATTTTCTTTGGGAATCCCGGTAATTGAAATGAACTCGAGTATGCGACCACGTTGATCAGGACACATTTATTCGGCTATTGTAGAGTAAGTTCGGGTAATGTGGCATACCTATTTTTTTCTATTTAGCTATAATTTCCAGAAGCTTGTTTCGATAAGAACGAATCTTAGCTATAGTTCTACTACAAGTCTTTGGTTTGCATTTGTTAAAGTAAAAAAGCACTAGTTTCAGAGAAATTGGAGAATAATTAAAAATCCATAAAGAAGCCATTTAAACAATTGGTGGATAATGTGGTATACTCATCTTCTCATATAATAGACTATACCTTCCATTTTCTGTCCATTTCTTACGTAATCTTATTTTGGTATGCTTAGTTTCTTGAAATTGTAATGTGATGCAACATTATACCACATTACCCGCCTATACCACATTACCCGAACTGACTCCTCTCTAAAACAATTCTTGGAAAAAAAGTTTTTTAATTTCTTCCTATTAAATTTACAATCATTTTTCTGAACTGTACTAGTCAATCAATTTTGTGTTATTTATATTAAATTTCTTACTTGTTTCCATTCAAAAATATAACAAAATTTTAAAAATAGCATTGCTTAATATAGTTCTCGAATTTCCCGGTTCCCAGGAACGCAACAAAATTTTTCCCGATTCCCGGCAATCAAAAAATATCGCGAATTTTGAAAAACTACGTACCAGCTTCGAAAAGTGTACTTCAACATGCAATTTGGGTAATAAAAAAATTATTTCTACACCACGCTGTGGAGATAGATACGGTTGTTCTGGGAATGATTTTTACGAAAAAAAACTCCACAAAAAGTGAGTAAAGGGTTTGAAAGCACTATCTATCTACTCTCTAAAAACTTTTTTTTTTTTAATAATCGCAGGAGAAATTTAAGAGTTATGAGCAATTTTTTTATTTTTTACTTGGGTTTCCAGAGACAACTCAAAATTTGGTATCTTTAAATACAATTCTTACAAAAATGTGTTGATATTTTCAAAGCAGGTTAGTTCTTCTTTCAAATAAAATTAGTTTTAAGAAAATCGTGTAACAATGTTAAAAGTTATGTTAATTTCAAAGAATTAATCGTATCATCGCACAGAGGTTCCAATTGAGAAAAAAATGTTAATATATATGTATCCTTGAAACTTGCGATCCAAAGGCAAAACGATGTAGGTAAAAATCATCGAGGAGGACATCAACTTTAAGAATATTGAAGTTTTGAACACTCTTTTGAAACACACGGTGAGCTACAAGTTGTCAAAGTTGACACATTTTTGGCCTAATAACTTTTACAAATATTATCCAATTTTAATAAATTTAAACTTGTTGTAAAGTAAAAAATCGTGTACAGAATATAGATTTCAATTATCGTGTCTTCTCGTTGTACACTTTATTCCACCAAACCATAAATTAAAAATAGTGGTAATAGTAACTAAGTAGTAATAGTAACTAAGTTAGACTACTTTCATGAAAATACATAACTTTACAGATCATCCGAAAAACCAACAAGGTTAAAAAAAATTTTTGTAAACAAATTCGTTTGCGAACATGATTTTATGCTCTAAAATTGTCCAGAAAATTTGTAGCTGCCACTATGGTTTTTCTTTACCACATTTGTTTATGAATACCTACAAAAAAAAACCAGACAACAAATCCTTATGAGAGAAAAAATTCAACCTGTCGTGTTTTACATGTGTTAGATATTTTTTGAAACAAATTTTTTAAGCTTTTAATCTTGTTATAAATCACTCGAAACTGTTAGTTTTTTTGCTCTAGACATGACTAAAAAATAGAATATAAAAGTCAAGAGCTTAAAATTTGCCAAATATGATATACATTCATTTGCAAGTGAATAAAATTCTAAAATGTTATTTAAAAAAGAAAAAACTTTCATTTAAAAAAAGTTGTATTTTACCGCCCTAAAATATGCTTTTAAATTTGCTAGAGACTTTGCCAATACTAAAGATACAGGATTCAGCAAACGGAGCAGAAGAGGGTAATTTTATTTGCTGCTAAATTTAATTTAAAAAATCTACTTTCTAAAAGATTGATTTTTTTCCACATGTTGGGCAGCCTGGAAATATGTTGGATTTTATTAAGAAATATTTCAATCACTTAGTTATAATACAGACATGTTTGTTAAATTTGTTCATTTCATTATTTTAAATATGAAAAAGGAAACAGTAACATAAAATGAAAAATAGTTTTGACCAAGTTTTTTTTTACTTTTCTTTTTGTTGTTTTTTTGTGCAACGTTTTTTCTTAAGAGCATAAAACTATGCTACACTTTTGCAGTTATTCTATAAATTTACGTTTAGCAGAATGAAATTGTATAGCTTTATTTGTAAAGGATTGTAAAGGGTCAATCAGAAAGTTACTATTTAATTCAAATCAAATGGTATTGGTTTAAATAGATTTAATGGCTAACGAAGTGGATATTTTCAATTATGAAGTTATGTAAATGTACTGCTTTTTAAAAGCAAATTAAGAAATGTTAAATGTTTTTCTTTGATTAAAAACTAAAGGATACTAAACTTGAATCCTTGAGGTTATTTGAAATGCTTTTTTTTAGTTTTTATATGCAATAATCTAAAAATATTTCAATTAACCCAAAAGTATGCTATACTTTTTATTTTTTAAAGTTTATTAACATTCTGCAACACAAAAAACTAACAAAGTTCTAATGACTGGTAGAGGGTAAAGTTTACGTCTGGCACTCATTTTAGGGGGAGTTAAAGCCCCCATCTTTATTCTCATTGTTATAGTGAATCAGCATAGGAAATCTTGTAATTCGTACATTTTAGGAATAACATGTGTTCAGTTTTCTTATGTAAAACACTATGAGAAAAAATTGTATGGTAAATTTTAACCCTGTAGCTCTACGCTATATGGGTCGTTTTTGTCCCTTTGTGGAAAAAGGGGCAAAAACTCCACTTAAACAGTTATATAACAGGCTAAAATGTTCTATAAAATTATTTGTCATCAATTTCTACTACAAGTCAGCAAAGACAGCAAAACTCTAAAGTAAACATGAATGCCAGAAATACGTAAAAACTTAAAATGTGCTTAAGGGTTAATTTCATACTTATGTACAGCTAGTGCTAAAATAATCCACAAAACCGAATTTTATAAGGCTAGCTCGTATTAAAAATATTTTTTACGTAAAAAGAAGTATATATAAGAAGTATACAAAAGAAGTATAATTTTATAATAAATATATTTGTAGCACATTTTAGCCCGCTATAACGTTGTTTAAGGGTATGTTTTTACAACTTTTTCAAGAAAGGCACAACAAAAAATACCCATACAACGAAGATTTAGAGGGTTACAATATTCCCCAAAAATGTTCTTCGTAGTGTTTTACATAAAACTTGCCGAACACAGGTTATACCTAAAATGTAAGGATTACAAGATTTCCTATGCCAATTCACTATAACAATGTGCCAAATGGGGGGAAACTTTAATTCCTCCTAAAATAACGGTCAGACTTAAACTTTGAAACAATAGGATTCCTTTACACTTTTGGTCTAGGGAACCCTAAAAACCTATAAATGTATACTTTTTTATCTCCTCTGCCATTTTTCGCCATTCGTTTTTGCCATTCCGCCAGAATTGTATTGTAAAGTGTTATAAAACTCGAAAGCAAATGGGTTTTTACTTAAATTCGTTAGTTAACTAATTACACTGGTCTGCAAAGAAAAAGTAATTTACATAAAAATTTATGGAATATAACCCCCATATTCATAAATATTTCTGAAAGTTAATGTTGGTTTACTGTACCAATTTTGTATGGGAAACCGGGTTTAGTGCACAACACATTAACTTTACTAATCATTTATGAATATGGGGAAAAGTGTTTAATTAGCGCAATTAAAATCCGTCTTAAACTGTTTTTTTCCGTAACGTAAAGATTAAAGAATATTTGCAATGGGTACATCAGTATATTGCCCTCAAACTCGAGAACGGTATAACGAATTCGATCGTCAACACACCAAAATATGCATGACAAAACTATCTTTAAGCATTACTAACATAGTTTTTTTTATTTGAGCAGGGCTTTCGGGGCTATTCACAAATTAGTTAAAAAAAAAGTGCAAAATAAAAAAAATTTTTCCTTCTAAAAACTCATAAAAAAATTTAAAACAGCAAAAAATTTACGTTTTAAAAATTTTTCTTAAGAACAGCTGTCTGACGAACGAAATAAGCCATTAACCATGAAAATCGATTGTTAAATGCTAATTTTATTACCAATGAAGTGAATATAGTCAGAATTTTTTTTTTAAATATTTTAAGTGTCTGGCTGTATTCACTTAATTGCTAATAAAATCAACATTTGTCCATCGATATGCATGACATAAGGCTTATTTTATTCGTAAGACAGCCTTGCTGAAGAAAACGTTTTAAAAGGTAACGTTTTTGCAGTTCTAAGTTTTTTATGAGTTTTTAAAAACAAAAAATTTTGAATTTCCATGAAAAAGCACTTTTTCCAAAATTAATTTGTGAATAACTCCGAAAGTGTTGATACAATCAAAATCTATATGAAAAAAGTTTGAAAATAATTTTATTATGCATATTTTAGTTGTTTTTTGATCTAAATCGGACATACCGTGGCCTACTACACAGAAAAAAATAAGTTTAGTTTTTGATAACAAAAATCCCGGTATTCAATATTTTTTTTTTCAAATTTCCTGTGATAAAGAATTATCCTATATTGATAACAAAATTATTTCAAAATAAAAATATATATATATATAAATTAAAAAAATGTTGACATGGCTGGAATACGAACCCGGGCTTTCCGGACGTAAAGCATACACTCTCTAGCTGAGCCATATCCCATTTATTTTTTATGGGATACAACTTGTTTTAAGTACTTATGTATAAAAAGAAAAGAAATAACCGGCATGGAAAAGAAATACTTACAACGAAATATTTTATTATGTTAAAGATAAATGTTATTGAAATTCATATTTTTTTTAATAACATGGTTTTATTGAATATAATTCTTGTCTATTTTTTTCTGTGTATGTAGATTGCAATAACAAATGTATCAAAAAAGAACATAAAAACATTTAACCCAAAGAAGGTGGGCGTTTGTGTCATAGTGCAGTGTTATAAAACTTCAACCGACAAACTGATAAATTGTTCTTAATGTCTAATATATTATTTTTAGATCTAAAACCGATTACAAAAATTGTAAATGAATGTCAATTATACAGACTTTATCCGTCTTATTTGTCATAAAGCTTAAAACCATAAAAACTACTTTTATTAAAATCATCCCCGCAAACTGAACTGGCAAAAGCACAAAAAAAAACACTGGTACATAATATACGTACGATGCTTATAATAAATTTAAGGCATTTTGCCATAACAATTTTACATTTTTTTCCATGAAACATATTAATAAAACCATTTAAGGATACGCAGCTACCATATTATTAAAGAACATTTTTCAATATCGCATTAAATTTCTAGTTTCCAGAGAGTATTCATTAAATTTGCAAAATCCTAAAAGTGCACTACACTTTTGTTGATTCATTAACAAAATCTCTTAGAAGCTATTGTCATTTAAATAATTGCTTTAACATCCATTCCATATGCATAAAAATTAAATTTGTAGTCAAACATGCGTGTGTGTATGTGTATATGCTCCCTAAAGTATACTCAAGAAAATAATACTTGTGCACATTTAATTAAAGCATCAGCATACTTACAATTTTACATAGTTTTATTACAATTAATCTTTAGGTTTTTGTTCATATTTTTTTTCCTTTTCCTTTCTTTTCATTGGTTTGAATTACTAACATTTTAAAAAAGTTTAAAAGATTTTAAACAACAAAAAAAAAAGATTTCTTAACTAAAGTTTTCATTTAAAATATTAATTAAAAATTTCTGTTTTTCTATTTCTCTTCCTTGTTTTTTTCTACTTGATACTTCCTGGCACTGAACAATTGCAAATGTATAGAAATGGTCGCAATCAACCACCCATGTATACAGAAACTTTACCCGGTGAAAGTTTGGCGCTTATGATTACCTCTTTAAGTGTGGAAATGGAGGGAAGATATTATTGCACAGCATCGTATGCTAGCACAGAGCTGCTGGAGACTAGTGTCATGATTAAAACTTATGGTAAGTGGTAAAATAGTATTTTAATGGATTTTTAAGAAACATATCTGAAATTATATAAATTGTATTAAGGTTAAGTTAAAGTGTTTGTTTAAAATAATTGTTTTTTTTATTTAAGCATACTTTTAGGAGCTAATGGTTTTTTGGTATAGTTTTAAAGAAAACTTGGTTTCTTTAAGAAATAATATACATATTTTTATTTCTATTTCAATACATAGCAAAGTATTTGTTTCTTTCTAAAAAAAATGTAAAAAAAACTATTTTCAGTTTCTGGCGCTTAGAAGAATAATCTTAAAAGAATGAAACAGAATTTAATGCAAACAAATGAACTTTTCTATACAGATATAGAACATTAAATTGAAATAAACCACGATAAATGGTGCTGATTGCCATAAATTTGGCTTTATCTACTTGCCATATCTACTGGCCCGGTAGAACTATAATCGGGAAGCCCAATTACACTATGCAACAAAATTAAACTTTTGCCATGACCTTTGATCTCATCACTATATTTTTTTGGATGTGTTATGGTCCCCCCTAACTACAAACATAGTCGAAACTTAAAATTCTATGGATTAGTTTTTTTTCGTTTTTCTAAAATTTATTTTAGAAAAATTCTCCCTCCCCCCTCGCCCTTTTTCACGCACACTCTAAAACACTTTTGTTGAAAATTAGGTCGATAATAGTCGGCAACACTTTACAGATTATTATCGACCTAAAATTACACACACATTATTTTTCAATAAAATGTTTTTAAAAAAAAGGTGATTGGCTGCATGCAGGTTTGAACCGCGACCTTCTGTTTGATAGTCTGACGTATCTACCATTCAACCATAGCCGTATTATACTTTATGTTATATTTTTTCCACTTGGACTAAATATGTTTAATTTGAAAGGTTTTTTCTTTAATAAAATAACTACAAAATCGATGTAATTTTAGACAATATATAATCGCAAATTTGAAGTAATGTTTTAGAGTGTACCTACATCGATTACAGTTTACGCCACTATAAAATTTTTCAAAAAAATATTTCATGTACAGAGAGTGCTTCACAGTGTTATTACATGTATAGATTTATTACCTACTCCCTAAAATGGAGTTATAAAGTAGATTTTTAAAACTTGCAATCTGAAACACAAGCATACTTTTGGGAGTTGTGAGATATACTATATTTTCAGCCGTGTCACAGATTCCGTTCGGATTGGTTTTGATTTCGTAGATTCCGCTTATTTTGGTTTTCGTTTTTACAACGATAAAGTTTTTATACCTTGAGGCGTTTGTTTACTATTGTTTTTAGATGCAAAGTTCACATTGAGCTTTTTATTAACATGTAAAGCACATGACCAAATATATATTTGATGCTCCTAAGAGTATGCAAGTTTTTTAGTATTTACTGCAAATAAAGTCAGTAGAAAAGTGTTTTTCAATTTCACTTTGAACTTTAAAAGTGGTTTGATTACCAAGAAAATTTTTGTTTTTCGTTTTCTGAAGAAGCAACATACGGAAATAATACTACTTACGATCGGAATGGTATTCTGGTGACATGGCTGTATATTAATACCCTGTTCAAACATGGATTTTTCATTGACACAATTTAATTTTAATTGAGCAATTAAATTTAGTGTTCACACATAGTAAATTAAGCTTTCTCAATTAGCATTTGACTTGCCAATGGTGTAATAAGTATACAGGTGGACGCATAAGGGCAACGAATACAACAATACAACAAAAACTAGTTAATGGTTGTCAAAAAATACACGTGTTTGACGTAGCTTGTGCACAAAATTACCAGAGCAAAAAATAGTCATCTGACGTTATACTGCCATCTGTATACTTATTACACCATATACTTGCCACTGTATACAATTTTTGCTTCTCACTGAACATACTTCGGAATGAACATACTTGTCAGAAAGGGTTGCATTTCGAACTTACTCAATTTATGAAACAATTAAGTACTAATTGCCCAATTTATTAATTGAAGCCTTGTATGGTAAATTAAGCTCAATTAAAGCCTTAATTGCGTAAATTTCCTAAATTGCGCAATTAAGGCATATGTCTGAGCAGCATATAAGATGTACTGGTTCAAGTTAAATGTCCTTTAAAAATTTTTCAGCTTTTATATTACATTTCTTTAAAGAAAAAACGCCGCAAACTATACTCTTCTAACTGCATTTATTATTTAATATTAAAACTATAATCTATGCTTCGTATTTATAGTTGAAAACTTATTTCATGGTAAACATGAGGCAACAACTATTATTACTTATCTCTTTAGGAAAAATTTCTACTACAAAAATAACTTGAAAAAAACGTTTATATAAAATACTCAGCCACAAACTACTACAATCAGAATCGTTTGCAAAGTATACTGTATATGTGTATGTATTTTCCCAGCGGTAAAACTTACGAGGCATTCAGTATGCAGGCCTTTTTACCGGCCTTCCAAGACCTGAATTTAAGATCCAAAAGTAATTCTTTTCTGCCTTCTAAGGCAGGCCTTCTAGAAGGCCTGTACACTGGTTTCTTTTGGAAGGAGTATTCTATTTTTAGATTATTCGTTTTGTTTAATAAAAAAAAGTTCCTTAGAAATAACAGACATTCTCGTATTCTTTTTTCGCAAATAATTTGTATATAATACTGAAATTTACGTACAAGAGGCATCATACATGCTGCTATTATGTCGTTTATGTTGTAGCTACTACATCATGTTCAATTCGTTCCAAATGAATACATGAAATTTAGCCTCCCTCATATGTTTAAAAAATTACTTTGGATGAAAAGGCGTTCGAAATAAATAGAACATCACGATAATCAAAAATATAGAAGCCGCTATAAAAATACCCAGATTAAAAAATGTACTTCCATTTCATTTTTAACAGACCTTCCCAGACCAGGCCTTCTATCAGGCCTGCTGAGTAATGGGTCGAGGAAGGCCTTGGTCCGCAATGACATCGCGTGTAAAAAAGAAATGAATATGAATTGGGAGTGGAAGTACTACAGACTGCTAAATAAGTCCTCTTTACTCCTTCCATTTACCGCTGGGTTATTATATATGTATGTATGTATCTATGTATGTATGTCTGTATTTATCTATGTATTGTTGCACTAGACTAGACTTTTCTAACAACAAATATGAAAGAAAATTTTTATAAAAACAGTTAAAAACTATCGTGCTTCATTTGAAAAGCAGTAAATGAGCCAAAATTCGAAAGATATTAAAACTAAAGCACTTGAAAATAGGCTTCAGATTTTGTTTATTTTATAATATAAGAGAAAAACATTTAATAAAGTATATGTTATATAAACAACAAAGAAAAACCATAATGTTGTTTATTTTAATTTAAATTTTTTAACAAAAGAAATATTGCAATACCGCAAAAGAAGAATTTAATTCAAAAACTCCTAAAAGTAGGCAGTACGATTTCTCTTTAACACGAAAAGTAAATGAAATTCTAATTTGAAATAAAAGAAACTAAATCAATTTGAAGCGAAAAAATTTAGGTATTACACTAAGCAACAAGAAAATGCACTATATATATATATTTTTTGATGTGTTATGCTCCCTTAACTACAACAGTCGAAATTTAAAATTATATGGATAATTTTTGGTTTTTTTTGTTGTAATTTTTATAAAATTTGGGATTTTTAAAGAGACTAATCCACTGTTTTTTATCATAACTTGGAAAGAGATTGTCTAATTTTGTTAAAAAACCACAAACAAACTTGAAATAAAATTACCTGTAAGCCGTTCTAATTACGGATTTCTGGTTTCGGAATTACTCAGACTGCAATGATGAAAAATATGTATATACTTTTATACGAAATTGAAACAAATTTTATTATTTAAAAATCTATAAAAAATTTAAAATGGCAAAATGATACAATTTTTATTCTTTAATCAGAAAGCCACATATACTAGATATAAAAAGCTTTATTTCATGAAAATCGATGAATAATTATTGATTTTATTCACAATAAAGTGAAATTACCTGATGTTTGCAAAAAATCCAGTTTTGAACAAGCACACTTTTTACTTATTTGTTTGTGAACGCCCAGTGTACATTGTATCGGTTTGTATCTTGTCTTGATGGACAAAAAAGAACAAGCACCATACAAATACTCTCTGAGAGTATCTACAAATACTCTCTGAGTATCATCACATGAAATACGAGTTTTGCAAGACATATGAAATAAAAGTGTAGTGTATTTAAATTTTATATGAAAATTACCAACAACAAATTTTACACTATTGTATTTAATACAATATTACACTCGATACAAAGATACAAGATATTTTGCGAATTAAGCAAAGATTGTTAAGCAAATTGTGTAACTTTTTATTGAAATGTTGAATTTCTTTAAATTGACATATAAACTTTTCGTTGTCAACATACTAATTGTTAAAAAAAAACAAACAAATTCAATTGTTATATAGATTAAACAAACTTTTCTGAAAAGTAAATGTTAACCTAGTTTTAAATTTATATAATAAATAAAATAAATAACAAGAAATTCATAAGAAATTGTACGTCATTATGTATGAAGTTATCATATTTAAATAACCTTAAATGCATTTCACAATTAAGCTGATTTGATTAAGCAAAAAAACCATTTTCCTGAAAGTAGGCAATAAATTTACTAATTAAGAAATATATTTGGTCGTTTTTTTTAATCCGGATTTTCTATGAAAAGTGTTTTGTTTTAAGACTTTAATTTTCTTGAAGAATGTTTAAAATATAATAGGAAAAAATTTAAGCTAATTTCATTATCATATACCGTTGTCTGTTTTCATAGAATTTAGCTGCCAAAAAGTATGCCATAATTTAAGTTGTCTACAGCTAATACTTAAAGTAGGCTATGAAACATACATACTTATTTTATCATATACTTTTTGGCGTCATTTAAATTTGAACTTTTGCCAGTAGCTAGCTGTTGTAAAAGAACAATACAAATTTCTTAATATTTCTGGTTATAAAACAAAATTTCAAAACTTGAAGATATTTTTTGGCATGATATATATACGCGCATATAGTTTTCTTATAATCATACGTAAAGAGATTAAATTTTTATTTATAACAAAAAATATCAAGGCTTTGTTACATAACACTATGCAACAAAATGAAACTTTTGTCATGACCTTTGATTCCCACTATATTTTTTTGATGTGTTATAATCATTTTAGAACGGCTTAAAGGTAATTTCATTCCAAGGTTTCTGGTGGTTTTTTTTTTTGTAATTGAATTGGACTATTCCTTCTCCAACCTAAAAATACGGTCGATATTTAAAATTCTATGGATACGTTTTGTTTTTTCTAAAATTTGGGATTTTCAAGAGGCTGCTATACCGATTTCATCATAACTTGGAAAGGAATAGTCCAATTGAATTACAAAAAACAGTAGAAGGTTTGGAATAAAATTACCTTTAAGCCGTTCTAAAATTATTTTTATAGATACTCAATAGTTTCGAAACTATGCAGACTGCAATGATGAAAAATATATTTTTTTTTAATGTAAAATTGCAACATTTTTTTTTTATTTTTAAAAAATCGAAAATGGTCTAATTTTACTATTTTTATCAACCGATCATAAAGCCACAAATACTACAAATAAAATAAGCTTTATTTGATCAAAATTGATTGATAAATATTGATTTTATTCATAATAGATTGAAGTCACCTAATTTTTGACAAATTTCGAATATTTACACTGTACAACAAAATCAGCTATTTTGAAAGTTTACATCTGCTCACAATAAGATTAGTTTCGTTTGTGATAACAAAAATTCCAGTATTCAATAAATTTTTTTTCAAATTTCCTGTGATAAAGAATTCCGCTATATTGATAACAAAACTATTTCAAAGGAACAAAATATATATTGAAAAAAGAATGTTGACATGGCTGGGATACGAACCCGAGCTTCCCGGACCTAAAACATGCTCTCTACAGCCGAGCAATATCCCAGTTATTTTTTTATGAGATAAAACTTAATTTACGTACGTATGTATGAAAAGAAAATAAATAACCGGGATGGGAAAGAAATACATACAACGAAATATTGTATTAAGTTAATGACAAATGTTATTGAAATTCATATTTTTTTCAATAACATGGTTTTATTGAACATAATTCTTGTCTATTTTTTGTGTGAAATCTGATTTTTTCAACATCATAAACATGAATTGCGAACCAAAGGAATAGGCATCAAGAAAAGAGAACTTCTTGCAATGACAGGCCCATGTAAAAATCATTAACAATAATCCAGATTTGCCCCACTTCCACATCACAAGTTCATGATCTTATTAACTTCCTTGGAAGTTCTTTTTTTACTAGGTATGCAACAAGAAAAATTACAAAGTTAATTACCATACTTTTTTCATGTGTTCTGATCCTCCAACTTCAGAAATAGCCGAAGTTCAAATTCTATGAAATTGTTTTTTTATTTTGTAAAATTTTGGCTTTTTTTAAAGGCAATTTTAATATGAATTTATCATAGTTTGAGTACGAATTGTTCAATTTTGTTATAAGATATACCAACAAACTTGAATTTATATAACCTTTTAAGTTATTCTCATAGCATGTTGTAAAATTTTCAGTATAAATTATTTAATCCGTAACAAGTCCTTAACCCCACCCCTCCTCCAAAGTGCGTTACGTAATATGTAAATAGCCCCTAATATGATATATTTTATAAATTTAATTCTCTTTCTTAAGTTGTTAAGCCCCTTGCAAAATTAATTAATTTGCCTTAAAGTATGCTATAGTTACAAAAGCAAACAAAACTAATTAAATTAAGTTAGCATAAACAAGACACGACAAGCAAGATAAGATAAGAAAAACTTCTTTGTTAGACAGTTTTTTTTTTATAATAATCAAATAAAAAACAACAATGTCAATTTGTTAATAAGTGTTGCTGAAAACTTAAGCACACTTCAAGGCTGTTTATGTAATTAAACTGCAGCTGTAAAGTTTTAGATGTTGATAATGTTGTAATAAAAATATAATATAAAATATTTTGTTACAAAATATGTAGTGTGATAAGATAGAGTTGGGAAAGTAAAATGTTTTATCTACAAGTGATGTATATGTAAATGGTATATTTATTAGAGGTACAGAATTTTAAATTAAAATAAGGCATAGAAAAATATGTTTAATATCAACTAAACGGGATTTAGTGGATCGGTAATTTGATGACATTAACATTTAAATATAATTTTTGACATGTGTCCGGTACGGCTGGTGCGTACATAACGCAATCTCGAACACCAATTTTCACACACTTTTCGCTGCATTTGCGACCATATTTCTACAAAATATCTATTGTTGATTTCCAAGGTGTTGAATTATTCTTAAAAAAAGAGGCAATAAACTCAACTTCAGCTAAAATATTGGGGTAAAATACTTTACAAAAATTATCTCCATAAAATTCTATTGTAGGTCTTCAAAGACATCCAAGCTCCAGACTCAACTTGAACGCTAGCAATAACTCAAAACTTAAAATGTGCTTAAGGGTTAATTTAGTACTTATTCACAATTATTACTAAGCATAATAAATCTTTCGAGCTTTATGTTTCAGGTATACAATCTATTCAGCATTTTTATGTAAACACGACGTAGAATATTTTTGTGCAACATTTTAACCCTCTAGCTGTTCGTTGTATGGGTCTTTGTGTCCCCTTCTTAAAAAAGTGACAATAAACTCCCCTTCAGTGGCAATATATTGGGCAAATATATTTTACAAAAAGGTTCGCCATAATATTCTACTATAGGTCTTCTTACACGTCCAAGCTCCAGAATCAACTTCAATGCCAGAAATCATTAAAAACTTCAAATGTGTTTAAGGGTTAATTTCGTAGTTATTCACAATTAGTACTCCGCATAGGACATATTGTAAGCTTTAGGTCTAAGATACCAAAAGTGCCCAGCACTTTTATGTAAAACACCACAAGAAATATTTTTGTGGAACATTTTAGCCCTCTAACTCTTCGTTATATGGGTCTTGTTGACCCTTTTTAAAAAAGGGACGATATATTGGGCAAAAATATTCTACAAACATGATCGGCATAAAATTCTATTATAGGTCCTAAAATACATCCAAACTCTAGACTCAACTTGAACGCCAGAAATCATTCAAAACTTAAAATATGTTTAAGGATTAATTTCGTACTTATTCACAATTAGTACTCCGCATAGGATATCTTGTAAGCGTTACGTTTAAGGTATTAAAAATGTTCGGCTTGTTTATGTAAAACACCACAAGAAACATTTTTGTGGAACATTTTAACCCTCTAACTCTTCGTTATATGGGTGTTTTTGGCCCTTTCTTTAAAACGGGGCAATAAGCTCCCCTTCTGCGGCGCTATAGTGACCTAAAATGTTCTATAGAAATGCTCGGTATAAAATTCTACAATGGGTCTTTAAAGACACTCAAACTCTAGACTCAACTTGAACGCTAGAAATCATTCAAAACTTAAAATATGTTTAAGGGTTAATTTCGTACTTAATCACAATTAGTACTCAGCATAGTAAATCTTTTAAGCTATACAATGTTTTTAGGGTCTTTATGTAAAACACCACGGGGAATATTTTTGTACAAAATTTCAGCCCGCTATATTGTCCCTGAAGGGGAGTTTTCGCCCCTGATGTTAACTACAAGAACTGCTGGGCCGATTTCTTCCAAATTTAGGTCGAAACATTTTAGAATAAAGTCAGCTTTCAAGCCAAAGAAACTAAATTCAAATCGATCTAGCCGTTTAGGAGCTAAGATGCACAGTGTTTCTTGCGATCCGATTACAAATGTATGTGAAAGTCTTAGAGGTGGACCTGATCTTTCAGCATGTTGTAATTAGGACCGTCCTGTTGAAATACACGTTGAGCTACACTGATTTTTCCGCTTTGATGCTGCGTTAAAATTTTTTTTTAATTCGATTTTTTCCCCCCGCTAGATTGGCCTTTTTCCCTCTGTGTGGCGGTCTAAGTAATTCCGAAGCCGTTGAGTATATAAAGAAAATATTAAAACGGCTTAAAGGTAATTTTATTATAAGTTTTTTAGTGGTTTTTGTAATAAAATTGGAGAACCCCTTCCCAAGTATTGATAAAATCGGTGGATAAAGGCCTCTTCAAAAATACAAAATTTTAGAAATAACATTTTTTAAATAAAAAATTGTATCCATAGAATTTTAAAATTTCGTCACATCAAAAAATATACTTGTCACTAAAGGTTTAATTTTGTTGCACAGTGTTATTCTTAGTTAAATTTTTAATGCAAAAAATGGGCTCTCTTAACTTTCCATTATTTTACGGTGGTCACTTTTTCTATCGAAATATCAAACCTTAAACGATTTTATTGCTGAAATTTTTAATATGATTTTCTTTTATATTTTGTTTTTAAAAAATAACAACCTTTTCCCAATTTTTTGTTCACAAATCTGAAGAGAAATTCCTTTATGAAATTTTCTTTAAATAGTTTTTTTTTAATATTGAAAATATATTGCCATTTGAAAGTAAAAACTTATTTTTATACTTTGCATCAACTTTGCTCTTAGAATAATTTTATTTAAAACAAATAAATTTAATTTAGTTTTCTTGTTTTTTTTTTTTGCCAATGCGCAAAAAGAATAACATATTTTAGTTTATACAAAGATAAAAGAAACTTTTTCAATAACTTTACTAAAAAGTTTTAGAAAATGTTAAAAGCAAAAAAAAATTATGTTTACAAAATTAAAAGAAAACATGAAAATATAAGACAAATTTCAAATAAGAAAATAAACTGATTTTTTTGGATGAAAAATGAAAAGAAGAGTTATTTTTATTATACAATATTTTTAATATCTGGCCCATTATTCTAATTTATATTCTAAAAAAAAGACTCAATATGTTGGTTAGAGGAGCAAGAAAAATTTTATATATTTAAAATAACAAGAAATAATGTTGAAAGCTAACAAAAGGAAATATTAAGGAAACTTATTAAAGTTTAACCAGGAAAATATATGAGTGATTCTTCTAAAATATTTTATACTAAAATAGCATAAATTTGAGAATGAAATATATTTTAGCTGGACTTAAAATCTTATAAATGAAGATAGATATGGGTGTTTCCACAGAAAATTTCGATTTTTTCCCGCGTTCATGACGAAGTAATTAAGCTTGTATTTACTTAGTATAGAGCTTTTTTCTTTCTATATAGGAGTAAAGAAAAACTTAAGTAAATCTTTATTACATACTTCTTTAATAAAAACAAGATTAATTGCTTGGTCGCATTTGCTATAAATCTTGCTATTAATTAAAAAAAAAAGAGACTAAATTTGTATATGGTTTCAATATATTTAGGTTTTTTATTTCGTTTTAAGGATTTTTTTCGTTTTCTAGCGAATTTTTAGTTTCGTCAATTTTTTTACTTTAGGTGCCTTTTTTTTGTTTTAGCGCTTTTTTCCATTTTCGCCATATTTTCGTTTTGGCTATTTTTTTAATTTTGTGCTTTTTTAGTTTTGGGTTTTTTTTTGTTTTTTGTTTTGGCGATTTTTTCGTTTTTGCAATTTTCTTTCGTGTTTTAGCGATTTTTTAGTTTCAGCGATTTTTTATTTATTCTTTTTAAATTGGGGTCTTGTAGGTTTGGCGTTTTTTTCGTTTTGGTGCTTTTTTTCGTTTCGTACTTAGATCAGAAAATGTGCAGACTCTTCTGTTAAATGTCTTAAAGGAAATGAATCGGATAATATATCAGAAAATTTGCAGAAACATCGTGCCAGAGAACTGCTGACTAATCTGCCAAATGTCTGAGGGAATTGTATACAACTTGGTTGATTGTCTGGTAAAGTCTCAGATTTTAACTGACGTTAGAAATGTCAGAAAAAATTAGTACTGGCTAATTGTTAATAAACCTAACCGTTTTTCATTTTAGTAAAAGGACTGACTGATTAACAGCTGTCTCTTTTTAATGTAACAGTGTATTTATTATATTCCAGTGCTGCCCAAACTTAATAAATTATAATAAAACAAACAAAGTTACCCTGTGTTACGTGTTTATCAAAAAATCGGCATTTTTGGAGCAAAAATCGGCAAATCGGCACTTTGATAATTTTGAGGCAAAAAATCGGCAAAATGCCGATAAATCGGCAAATATGGCAGGCCTGCTTACAACGTATTTTAAAATTTCCGCAAGCTCAAAATCCATTTTATACCGATGATTTCCGGCAAAGTTGGTTAGAGTTGTTCGCAGAATTAATTTTCCACCACGATTTTTAATTTTCTTTGCAGCCATATAAATCGACCCACCCTAATGCTTAGTGGTGATTAGTTTTATTTGTATTTTCAGAGATTTAGTTGCTGTTTTAAGAGTTGTTGTTGTAGTTTTTTGTAAGAAGAAAACAAGTAAGAAGAACTAAAAACTTATCAGTTGATGTTTTTGCCTAATACTTAAGATAATACATAAAAATTAACCTGTGTGTGTGTATGTGTATTTGTTTGAAAAAAGGAAAAACTAACTTTTTTCATTTTGGTATTTTACGTGACGGTGACAACACATGTTGTTACTTGTTTTCAATTTGATCTGTTGAGATTTTTGTTCATAAGGATTTCTTAACAACAAACAAGCTAAAATGTGTTTCCTGCCTTTGCTCCTCTTTTTTGGCTAGCATACTTTTAGGAGTTTATTTTTCTTAATATTGTACACACATACACATATACACATACATATGAACTTTGTATTGAAAGCTTTGCATGCCAGTTTGTGAGTCTTGTTTTATTTTGTGTAAAAATCAGGAGAATTTTCTGATTTTTCCCCGTTTTAAATAAAGCTACAGGATATGTTGTGTTCTTAAGTTGTTTCTTTTTCTTTAGTGTACCAGTTAAAATGTTTTTTTTTTATTCGACGTTTTTATTTTTTCTTCTTGTTTTATATCTTCTATTTCTAGCTGTTTATGTTGCAATTGCTAATGCATTCGTTTGTTAGTTTTTGCTTCTTAACTGTTTTGTTTAGAGTTTTATTTTTTCAAACAACTAGTGAAAATATAACAACAAAAAAAGTAATAAAAAAAAGTTTAAAGAAAATACTTCAAGTTTTGTTAAGATTTCCGGTTGGTTAGTTTGGAGAAATAAATTTTCAGCAGAAGAGACAGTTTGAAAAGATCTTTTTTATGTCTTGTTTGGGTAAAAACAAAACAAAAAATAAATGTGTTGAAAAATGTGACATAAAGTAGGCTACAAGAAAAAAAGTAGAATATATAAATTTAAAAATTTTAAAAGCATAAAGCTTAAATGAATAGCGTATTTGAGAAGCTGAATAAAATCTTTAAAAAGCTCGATAGCAGTGTAAAGAAATAAAAATTAATATTAAGCATTGTAGATCCAATTCAGCTAGCTGAATATAATATTTAGCTAGCTGAATACCAAATTTGATTAGCTATATAATAGCTTAGAAATTTGGTATTAGTTTCAAAGCTTGTAAAGTTAAACAAATGAATAACTAAGTGATAGCTAATATGTATATATTTTATTGCTGAATATAAAATTTTACTAGTAAAATAGTAGCTGAATGGTTAAAGTTTAGCAACTAATATCTAATTGTAAGGCTTAAAACTCAAATTCAGCAAGCTGAATATAAAATTTTATTAGCTAATGAGTAACTGAATGGCAAATTTTATCAGCTATATAACAGTTTAATAACACATTTATTTTGAAGGACTATAGGTAAAATTTTGCTAGCTGAATAGCATACTTTTATGGCTAAAGATTAAGTAAATGACGAATTTCACTAGCTAGGTAATTGTTTAAGAGTTAATATTTAATTTAGCCAGCTGAATAAAAATTTTTTTGATACAAAAATTAACTAAATTGCGAATGTCACTATAGGTAATAGTTTAGCAACTAATATCTAATTTTAAGGCTTACAAGACAAATTCAGCAAGCTGAATATGAAATTTTATTAGCCAAAGAATAGCTGAATGGTAAATTTCTCTAGTTATACAAAACATATTTATTTTGAAGGACTATTAGTTAAATTTTTCTAGCTGAATAGCAAATTTATATGACTAAAGACTAGGTAAATGACGAATTTCACTAGAAAGGTAGTTGTATAAGAGTTAACATTTAATGCAGCCAGCTGAATAGAAAATTATATGATCTAAAGAGTAGCTAAATGACAAATTTCACTATTTATACTCGTATAATAGTTTATGGACTTATATTTAATTTTGAGACTTGCAAGTTTGATTCGACTAGCTGAATAGCAAATTTTACTATCTAATGAGCAGCTGAATGGAGAATGTTACTAAGTTTAATACATCATTGGTGGTGAAATTTTAATTTCAAGGCTTATAAGTTAAATTCAGCTAGCTGAATAGAAAATTTAGTGGCAAAAGAGTAGCTGAAACCAAAATTTAAGTTGAAGATTTATAAATCGAGCCCCGCTAAATTAATAGCAAATATGATTGGCTAGCTTGCTACTCGAACTATGCAGGCTGAATACAAAATTTGATTAGTCAGAGTAGCTGAATAGAGAATTTGAATAACTCTTTATTAGTTTATAAAATCATATTCAGTCTTAAGGCCAATAATTCAAATTCAGCTAACTGAATAGAAAATTTGCTTATCTAAGAAGCAGCTGCGAGGCAATTTTGAAAAAAGGTTTATAACTTCAGGAACTAATTAATATTCATTCTTAAGCCTTGAAAGTCAAATTCAGCTAGGTAAATAAAAAATACTATTAGATTAAGAGAAGTTATATGTCGAACTTCAGTAGCTGCATACATAGATGCATATAATAGTTTATGATTTATTATTTAATTTTAAGACTTGCAAGTAAAACAGATTAGCTAAAGAATATCTGAATGATGAGACTTTTTAGTTTAGGAACTAATATTTAAGTTTAAGGCTTACAAGTTGAATTGAACTAGATGAATACAATATTTTATAAGCTTTAAGGCTAGCTCAATGATGATCACTTTCACTTATTTAGGAACTAATATTTATTTTTAAGGCTTACAAATCACATTCATCTAGCTGAATAGCACATTTTACTTAGCCAAAAGGAAGATGAATGACAAATGTACAAACTAATATCTAATTTCAAGGCTTACAAGTCAAATTCAGCTAGCTGAATGCACAATTTTATTAGCAAATAGCATATTGCACTATCTACTTAATATTTTAAAGAGTAATTTTGAATTTTAAGGCTTACAAGTCGAATTCAGCTGAATAGTAAAAGAATAGTAAAAGAATTGCTAAGAAACTTTATATTTGTTTTAAAATTATTTTGAGAGTAGCTGAGGGATTAAACCTTCTTACCGAAAAGCCGAATACAGGAAAGGTATTGAACTAACTCTTCCAATAGAGACAATGTCCAATCTCACAACGCCCTGAATGGCCACTTTTACTTGTTTAGGAGCTAATATTTACTTTTAAGGCTTAATGTTAAATTCAGCTAGCTGAATAGCACATTTTGCTTAGCCTAAGGGAAAATGAATGAAAATTTTCGCTAGCTAGACAACCACTTAGAAAGTAATATCTAATTTTAAGCCTTAATTCAGCTGGCTGAATACACAATTTTATTAGCAAATAACAAATTGCACTATCTACTTAATAGTTTAGAAACTAATTTTGAATTTTAAAGCTTACAAGCCGAATTCAGCTAGCTGAATAGCTAAAGAATTATTGAGAAACTTTATATATGTTTCAAAATTACATTGAGAGCAACTGAGGGAATAAACCCTCTTACCGAAAAGCCAAATACAGGAAAGTTATTGAACTACATGTTCCACTAGAGGCAATATCTATATATGCCGAGTAACGTCCCATCGTACAGTGCTCCATAATGAAGGCAACCACCCATCCAAATTGAAACCACATTCTATATGGCGTAGTCATACATCATCTGTAAGCCATTCTTTTCTAATTAACTCCTGCGTGCCATGGTAGAATTTTAGGGCCAGGTTTCTGCTTTGTTTAACTAAATTTGAGAGTTTTAAAGTTTAAAACTTTTAAATTTAGTTCAAAAAAGCAGAATTGTGCGTTTTAGAAACGCCCGTGTGGCCAAAGCCTTAGCCAGAAAATGTTCGTTTCTTCCTTTTTTGCGAGCTTAATAAATGTATCTCTTCTTCAAAACCTTGAACTTAATTATGTTTCAACTTTGAAACTTTCCTCTGATAAATCTTTATCAGTAAATGTTATTTAATTTTGTTTTAAACTATCAAATAACTTTGCTTTGGGAAAACAACAAATACAACATCAAAATAAATACTTTTAAGCAAAATTGTACGCCAACTTTTTGATATAGAAAACAATATTTAACCGCTATAAGTTTCGTTTAGAACAACAATTTCTTAAGACTAACTCTTGAGCAGAGAAAACCTCAACATCCTTTTTAGTTTATTTTAGAGTGTGTCTGTCTGTGTATGTGTGAGTGTATGTGTGCTCAAGACGCACACTCATTTATGAAAAATACACAAAATATTATGTAGTCACGTTTATCTTGTGACAACTTCTCTATAAAATTTTCTGGAAATGTCAACAAATGCACTGCAGATCCTTTAAATCCTCCTCATGTATTTTCCTTAAGCGGTAAAGATAAGTAAAAAGTTTTTTTTTTGGTTATTTTCTTATGGAAGTTATGTCTCATTCTATATTATAAGTAAAGTAGTTTAACAAAATTGTTATTTTGTAACTGTCATATGATGCGAGCGAGCATAACGCAATGCATATGTGATACAAACAATTTATTTAATTTTAATGCATATTAATTTTGGCTGATTTGTGTGTTTGTATTGCTTTTACGTTTTCCAGTTGCCATTACATGGACAAATGCTCCAGAGAATCAAAATCCAATTTTGGGCGAAGATTATGTGGTGAGATGTGAAGTGAAAGCAGATCCAAATCCAACAATTGATTGGTTAAGAAATGGTGATCAGGTAAGAATATGGAGAATTAAACTGATTAGTTTAAGTGAAATTTTGTATCAATTGTCTTCAACGTACTTGTCCAATGACACATGAAAATGACAGTGGTGCAGTATGTTCTCGAGTCGTGAGCGGTGAAAAAAGGATACATTACTTAGACGGAGTTCACACAGGGCAATTTTAATTCAGCTGGGAGAAAGACAGAGAAAAATAGTGTGTTGTTTCCTCTGTCTTTCTCGTGGCTGCACTAAAAGTTGCTCAAAAAAAATTACCCTGTGTGAACCCCGTCTTAGCACCGGTTCACACACTTCAACTTTTGTTGATCAGCTTTTAATTCATCTGCAAAAAAGACAGTGAAAGGAATCCACAATTTCTGTTTTTCTCACAGCTAAATTAAAAGCTGATCAACAAAAGTTTAAGTTTGTTCACACACAGCAAGTTTTCTGGCGCAGCTTTTAATTCAACTGGGAGAAAGTTTACGTCTGGGACTAATTTTAGGGAGAGTTATATTTTCACATATGTATACTGACTCGGCATAGAAAATCTTGTAAACCTTACATTTAAAATAAGTATAAGATCTGAGCACATCTTTTATGTAAAACACTACGAGAAATATTTCTGTAGAACATTTTATCCTTCTGGCTCTTCGCGGTATGGTACTTTTAGTCGCTTGAAATGTTCCCCGCGTTGCTTTACATAAAAGTGCTGAGCACATCTGATACCTTAAACGTAAGGCTACAAGATTTCTAATGCCGAATACTAATTTTGAATAAGTACGTAATTAATCCTTAAACACATTTAAGTTTTGAACGATTTCTGGCGTTCAAGTTGAGTCTGGAGTTTGGGTGTGTTTAAAGACGTATTGTAAAATTTTATGGCGAATATTTTTGTAGAACATTTTAGCCCGCTATATTGCCTCTGAAAGGGAGTTTTTTGTCCCTTTTTTAAGAAAGAGAGAAAGAGAGCCATAAAACGAAGAGGTAGAGGGTTAAAATGTTGTACAAAAATGTTTTTCTTGCTGTTTTACATAAAAATCCTTAACACATCTGATACCTTAAACGTAAGGATTACAAGATTTCCTATGCCGAGCCACAGCAACTATGTGCAAAAGGGTGCAAAATTTAACTCTCCATAAAATTTGTCCCAATGTTTTCTTATCTAAATATTTTTTGGTGCTCCTGGAAATCAGTCACCTGATTTGTCTTGTGACAGGTTCTCTTCCCTCTAGGGGTGTAAATATCGTATAGGATTTCTATATTACAAATTTTTTTTATTTCATATTTTCTTCCCTTTACAGATCCGCACTGGCGACAAATATGTTGTCCAAACACACGGTCTTTTAATACGTAATGTCCAAGAATCTGATGATGGTATTTATACATGTCGTGCTGCTGTTATTGAAACTGGTGAACTATTGGAACGTACCATACGCGTCGAAGTCTATAGCCGACCTGAGATCACCTTTTTACCTAACACATTAGAGGCGGTCGAGGGCAAACCTTTTTCGGCTAATTGCACAGCTACTGGCAAGCCAGTACCAGAAATTTCCTGGATTAAAGATGCTACCCAACAAAATGTGGCCAGTGCTGATCGTTTTCAAGTGAATCCCCTCACCGGTCTGTTAAACATCAACTCAGTAACACAAGACGACTATGGCATGTACACCTGTATAGCTAAAAATGATGCTGGCGTTGTCGATAAAAAGACCAAATTGAATGTGTTGATAAGACCTTCGGTCTATGAGTTGTACAATGTTACCGGCATTAGCCAGAAAGAAGTAGCAATTACTTGTCGTGCCAAAGGTCGTCCAGCACCTGAGATTACTTTCAGACGTTGGGGTTCTGAGGATGAGTATGCACCGGGCATACAGGTCGATGATGATCGTATTGTTTTGGAACAACATTTTGATGAGGAAAAGGGTGAAAGTTCTGGTACTTTGCGTATTGCTCGTGCTATGCGTACCGATGATGGTTTATATCAGTGTTTGGCACGTAACAAAGGTGAAACGGCTTACAAGACTGGTCACATAACCATTGAGTTCCCACCAGATTTTACGCATATGAAAACCCTACCGCCCGTATTTAGTTGGGAAGAACGTAAAGCAAATCTTAGTTGTTTGGCCATGGGTATACCAAATGCTACCATTGAATGGAGATGGAATGGCAAACCCATTAAGGAATCTTTTGATAAGAACTTGGTTATTGAGGGTACCGGACCACGCAGTAGTTTGATTGTTCATCCCATAGCTCGCCAATATTATTCGGTTTACAAGTGCATTGCCACCAATATTCATGGTAGTGCTGAACATGATATGCAATTGAAGGAAGCTCGTGTACCCGATGCTGTTGAGGCTGCCATACCCAAACAGTTAACCGCTACAAGTATAACGTTTGAAATACGAGGTCCCCCCACGGAGTTAGGTCTGCCCATTACTGCTTTTACTGCTCAGTACAAAGAAGCCTTTAATCCCGATTGGTCGACAGCGCAAAATCGTAGCTGGTCTCCCGATTCTCCTTATATAGTGGAAGGCTTAAAACCGCAAACAATGTATCATTTCCGTTTTGCCGCTCGCAATCAAGTCGGTCTAGGTATATGGGGTGTGAATATGCAACAATCAACACCCAAACGTTCGGCGCCTGAAGAACCCAAACCTTTACACAATCCTGTACAAAATGATATTGAAGAGCCCGTGGTGGTGTCACCCTATTCCGATCACTTTGAGCTCAGATGGAGTGTACCAGCTGATAATGGTGAACCAATTGATTTCTATCAAGTGAAATACTGTCCTGTAAGTTGAATTTATTCTTTTAAGGTTTATTTTCTTTTGAGGTTTATTATAATTAAGCAGCTGAATAGCTTACTTTAAAAGCTAGATAGTAGTTTAGCAAATTCAGCTAGCTGAATAGATTGGCTGACTACCAAATTTCAATAGCTACATAATATTTTAGAAAAGCTATCTACCAGATTTCATTGACTAGAAAATAGTTCAAGAGCTAATGTTTAATTTTAAGGCTTACGAGTCAAATTCAGCTAGCTGAATATAAAATTTTAGTAGCTTTCACTAACTACATAATATCCTCAGAACAAATATTAATTGTAATGCTTACAATTCCAATTCTTCTAACTGAATAGAAAATTTGACCAGCTAAAGAGTAGCTGAATGGTGAATGCTGTACAATAGTCAAGGAACTAATATTTAATTTTAAAGCTTAAAAATCAATTTCTGCTAGCTGAATAGCAAATGTGTTTGGCTGAGGGGTAGTAGCTAAATAGTAAGGTTCACTAGCTAGATAATAGCTTTGGAACTAATATATAATTTTAACTAAGAAGTGAAATTCAGTAAGCTGAATATGAATATATTTAACTAAAGAAAAATGTTACTAGAGATGTTAAATTCAGCTAAATAGAAAATTTTATTATCTAAGGAGTAGCTAGCTGAGCTGCCGATTCCATTTTGTATATATAATGGATGCTTTAGTAACTTATATTTAATTTTGAGCCTTATAAGTCAGATTCAGCTTGCTAAATAATAAATTTGACTGTCTAAGGAGTAGATGAATGGCTTATATGTCTGATTCAGCTAGCTGAATAGAAAATTTTAGTGGCTAAAGTGCAGTAGTAAATTTCACTAGGAAGTAATGTTCAATTTCAAGGCTTATAAGTCAAATTCAGCTAGCTGAATAGCAAATTTATTTAGCTGAATAACTAAGAAGAAACTTTATTGTATTTGAATTGCCTTGAGACGAACAGGCTTGCAACAAGGCAAATTTACTAGTACAACTTGTATATGGTCCTTCGAACCTAATTGTGTTGTAGTAGTTGGACTTCACGATGAAGCAACCACAACTAAAACAACAGATCTTACAACGAAAGGTGCACTAGAGCCCTTTTTTCCGTCTTTTTATAATCTAAGATTGAAAGAGTGAAATAGGAATGCAAGAAAGAGAAGAACATACGAAATATTCATTTTTGTTTAAAGTCGGTCCATACGAGTCAACTCTTGTTGCAGCAACTTTTATTTTCTAGTGAGAAAGAGTGAGAGAAGAGTACAAATGGTATATATTTCTATTTCATCACTCTTACACGAAAAAACAAGTTGCTGCAACAAAAGTTGACTCATATGGACGAGGACTTACAGTTATTTTCTTATTTACTTTCAATGTTGCTCAATTTTATTCTCCAAAAGTACGCCAATTTGGAAAAATTAGCGCTAAAATCGCTATATTTGGGTTTAAACCTAATGAATGGACTGCATATTTAGATTTTTTTTACAGCTTATGCTTTTTATCGATAACACATATAAATATTTTGACATTTTGGGATTTTTATTTACTTTTTTTCCAGGGTGTTAAAATGGCCGGCACTTGGCATGAGCTAGAAAATCAATGCCAATCAGCCGATGTTATCGATAGTACATCTTATGAAATGACACGATTAAGTGGCAACACATACTATCGAGTTGAATTGCGTGCCCACAATATTATTGGCTTCTCATCGCCGGCTTCCATTATAATGAAAACAACACGAGGTGAGTCCGATTCTGCTAATAATAATTTGGGAACATTATTGTACACGGCCGGTCTTAATTCGGCTGGTGCTGCCCCATCAACACATAAAAACTTCATTACATTTTTAACACGAATCACAACAACAACAACTGCTGCTACTACTACCACAACAACAGTCATGGCTATTGCTACAACAACATGCATAACATTATTAAGCATTTTAGCTACAATGTCAGCTTAAAAGCAATATAATTTTCATGATCTACATATTTTTTTTCAAAAATTCTTCTAAATTTTAAAAGGAAACTTTATTATAATAGAAAAAAGTTAATTATTTTCTTTAAAAATTGGTAATAATTTCAAAAATAGTTTACATTTGCAGCTGATTTTGTTCATTTTTAATAACAACAACCTCATGATAATAAAATTTTTGTTCAGTGTATTTTGTTTTTTTTCTATCCATCTCTTACTAATTTGTTTTTTTTTGAGTTTCTGTCACTTTATATGAATAAAATATTTGTAATTGATTTGTGAAAAAGATTGTTTTTTACTAAGCATGCCTGGTAGATAGATCTATTTTTGTTGCAGCTACTTTTTGCAATAAAACTTAAAAAATACTTCTTTTCTTAATACATATTTTCAAAATATTGACTTTAAAAAGTTATGAAATACTAACCCTACAAAAGACACCAATTTTATTTAATCAACATTTTTAGTTCTTTCGTTTTAGTTTAGTTTTTTAATTAAATAATATTATTGTGCGCTTTTTATGTTCATGTGTTTTTGTGGCAACCTTGTTACACGCAGTTACTGACATTCACTGATCGTTGACAGCTTATTTAAAAATACTATTGGCACCATCAAGGCGGATTCATACCAGGTGGCCTCGAGAACTCAGCTGACTACGAATTCTTTTTATATATAACCTGTGAACAGTGTTAATGTATCATCTTTTTTGACAGCCCAAATATAAATTCTCCACGGCGAATTCTCTTGCGACTATCTGGTGTTGATCTACTTTGGGCACCATGGTGTAATAAATATACAAGGTGGCCACACGACACTTATTATACCACGAATGATTGGCAAATGAATTTTATGGAGGGAAAATGTAAAAAACACTTCTTATACATTTTTTAATACGTACATATATACATATTTTATACGAATAAAAAGCTGCCGCATAAATAAATTGGGAAAAATGTATTTGACAAAGCCACATCTTTTAATATCGATATAGAATAAATAATTTAATTTCAATACGAACTATTTCTTCACATTTCATATTTTAAAAATTTCACATAAGCTTCACCATGAGTAATCTCAGATAAAAAGCATCACATAAGTAAATCTACCACGAGTAATGTCAGACAATCGGGATTACATTCACAGCATTTTTATGCACATTATTGAAACCATTTGCACTGTGCAGAGTATTCTGACCAGGAGCCATTAGACCTTTTTGACAAAGGTTGGGCGGGAATGGTTTGTAACCAGAACTCTACTAAGCCTTGCCGAGTCTCCATGAGCATCTGAACAAACTTCTTTTGGCGAATTTAAAAGCTTTCTGTAAGCTTTCAGCTTGTCGTGGCATGGTTGCCAGATTAGGATATTGTGGAGCCGATAGATGGCGCTGTTGTTGACATTTTGATTTTTTTAAGGCGATTTTAAGGCAAATTCGTAACAGATAGACTGGCCTCTATTCGGTTTGGAAACTACCCCCCTTTGGTTGTCGAAAAATGTACTGAAAAATATTTCACCAAAGAATTTGACATCGGAACTAGATCAAAAATACAAGGGACGAAAACAACCAATAAATAATCACCTGATATATTCGGAACAAATGTTATGAATTCGCCATGGGCGATATGTGGCAAGTCGGCGTCTAACCGGACCACTAGTATGCAATACATCTGTGTCGTTTCATCATAACATCTTAAGTCTGAAAATCATGTTTGGAAATATTAACAGTTTAATGTAAAATCTGTAGTATTGGTGTTCTAGAAAGCTAACAAATAAACCGTGATAACTTTTTCGAAAACTGTGAGTATTTGAAAACGGAGTGGACACAAATGTGGATTGTAAGAAGACGAATCAGAATATGACTTTTACTCTATTTTGACTTAATTCGACTTAAGATGTTATGATAAAATGGCACAGATATGTACATATATAGTGATATTTTCCGACAGTATCTTACACTTTTACTAATTTAAGGATCAATCTATATAATTTGTAGAAAAAATGCGATTGGTCACTGAGTATTGCTTATTAATTAATACAGAAAACGTGATGTTACTGAAAGGCAAGTCTTTCACATTAAATTGAGTGACATACCTTTAAAATAATTTTCCAAAATTAAAATACTTATCGAATATTCATAACGTTAGAACAAAAGACATTTATCGCATAATTAAACTTTACAAAAATGAACCGCCCTATCTGTCATTGATTAAAAATGATCCCACAAGGCATATGGATAACAAGGTTATGTCAGTGGCTAATTCAATTCGCCATTGTCAATTCGCTTGGACAGCAGGGACAGACACCATATAAAAAATGTAAACAAAAGTTGTTTACAATTGTTTTACATCAATGCGGTCCAAACAAAACGAGCAAGAAATAATCAGCTGCAGTAGTAACGCCACCTTGTTATAAATTCGCCTTGATAACGCCTATGCCGCAACAAGCTATTCAAGAGTGGCATCACTTACAAATAAAGCAACACTGAAAGAAATGCTAGGCAAAACAAAATCCCGAAAAAAGCAAAATACACTGGATACATTTACGAATTACAACGAAATCTATTTGAAAAAATAACGAAATTCGCTAAAATCATTAAAAGCATACATTTTCTCATGAAAAACAATCACTTTAACTCATTAAAATTCCTTACAACTACAAACATAAACTCATTAAAACAAAGCTACAATATTAAAAAAAACTATTTTATTTATAAATTAAATTATAATTTGCTTAAAAGTTTCATGAAATCATCAACAAAAACTGTATCTTTTTTTATTAAATCATACAATTAAATAATTTAAGTTTATTAAAAAATATCTGCACATAAATTAATTTAATTTCATGTGTGTTATACAAAAAATGTTTGTGTTGCTTTAGTTTGTCTTTTAAATTAAATAAGTGTGTTTTTTTGTTTATTATATGGAAAATAACATTATTTTGTTTATATAAACAAATAATAAAATTGTATTTTGTTTTTTTTAACATAAAATCAAACTCATTTTCTTAAACGTTCAACAACTGCCAAATATTAAAAGAAAATAATGATAGTTATAAAATTTGCCTCAAAAAACTTAAGTTTTTTTCTTGTATAGGAAATCTTTGAACAAATCATACTATTCCACTATTTTAATAAAAAAAATTAAACTTTCTTTTCTTTTAAATTGAATTATTTTTATCAATTATAAGTTAGTTTTATTTGTTTCATAAAAATATTAATAAGAAAACTGACTGTGTTTAAAAAGCGTAAAGTTTGTAAAATATAAATTGTATAACAAGAAATTTAAAAAAAATTGAAATTTTTTCACAAATTAACAAAATAACTTATACCTAGAGGATTTTGAAACACTCCTAAGAACTTTTCAAGTGAATGTATGTCAACTGTGTTTACTTTTAGTTGCTAATATTCACTGCAAACTGGTAGCCCAGCTATGTGTGCTAAGAGTTGCCACATAAATTTAAAATTAGGCAAATTTTTGCAACAAAATTTTTAAAGGTTTTTTAGGGTATTTTTTGTTATTTCCTAAGTTTACTGACTGGACTTTTTAAGCACTTAGTTTTTATAAATTAATATTAATTTCTTGACTAAGTTAACTAACACAGTTTACTTAATATTGCAATAATTATTTAATAAACGAAACAAATGCCTTAAAACCTATCAAAAAGAAAGCCAAGTATATAATTTCTCAATTTTTATAAAATTTACCATTTGCTTTAAAATGACTTAATATTAAAAAGCGAAATATCATAGTATTATTTATACATACTCGTATAACCTTAAAGCAAAAGGCAATCATAATATGAGTTTTCATTTTACTTAGTTATATATTTTTATATTTTTGTGTGTGCATTCTTGAAAACAGTTAATTAAACAATCACAAAAACAAAAATTTCATTTTAAAATATTTATAACTTCTTTTTTTTTTTGTCTTAATTACTCTTTTTTGCCGTTTGTATATGACTTTAGTTGAAACCGTATTCTATAATTACTATATAAATATATAATTTTTGTTTTTTGGAATAAATTAAATAAATATTTAAAACGTATAAATCTATACTTTTTAATAAAAAAACAGCATTTTCATTTCTTCAATGTGGTTGTTGCAACTCTGTGTGTGTGTGTCTTGAATATTTGTGTTTTGCTCGTTTTATTTTCTCTAAGTGTATTGCAATTTTTAAAATTCTTTTTTAATCCTTTTATATGTTTTATATGTTGTAGTTACATATATTGTGCTTATCCAAATCATATTTTATGTTGTTTCTATCCCATTTTTTCCCTTTATTTATGTTTAAAAAGCGTTATACTAAAAATTTAACAAATCATTTGATGATGACGCCATTTTTAAATTTCTATTTAGTACAGCAATTGTTACCTTTTAGAGTATTGCCACCTTTTAGACTTTCTTACATAAAGTTCTTAAAAGTTTTTCGAAAAACTTCTATAGAAAATTGTATAACTTTTGATCATTTAAAAGAATGTAATATTATTACACTGTGCAGCAAAATCATAATATTAAAAAAATATATATGTGTATCAGCATTTTGAAAATTTACACCTGGTATTCAGTTTAGGGGGAGCTAAATTTTCCACCTTAGTTAGTTATTGATTAGGCATAGGAAAGTTTTCTCGTTGAGTTTTACATAAAACTGCTGAACACATCTTATACCTAAAATGTAAGGCTTGCAAGGTTTCCTATGCCGACTTTGACTTCCTTAAAATGAATCAAAATGCCGATACACGTATATATTTTTTTGATGACCTTTGCAAGAATCAATCGTTAGAACAATGTTATTTTTTTGTGTTGTATAGTGTTATTAAAAAAATTGCTACCATTATAGCATGAACTAAGAGGCTATTCGCATATTACGAAACGCTCCAGGGGGAGAGGGTGTTAAAGATTTCTGACGAATTATATAATTTATACTGAAAATGTTGTACGAAGTGGGAGCGGGATATCAATACGCCGAAAATAGCGTCACGTAATAAGTGAATAGCCTCTAAGCAGAGTTGACCGATTAAAAGCTTAAAACTTAAAAACTTAAAAGAAGGAAGAATACCAAGGCGAATCATTCATACCAGACAAACTCGGCAGTACAACAAGTGTAACATCTATAAAAACCACAAGAATTTTGTTTTTGTAAATCATTTTACGATGTCAAATTCACAAAGCAAAGAATGGATAATGATAGAAATACAAAAAAAAAATGCTATCCGCTGTGCTGTCAGCTTCACCTATTATGAATTCGCCTGGAAGGATACTGAGTAAAGTTAATTAATTTTTTAACTTTTATATGTTTGAAAATTAAAAAAAGAAACTTTATTACACCTTTTTCCGTTATAAGAAAATATTAAGATTCAAGGCACACACCAGGTAATCCCAAGAGAGTTCGCCGTGAAAAATATCTTTTAAGATTATCAAAAACAGTTTTACAAGTAGAAAACTTTACAAATAAAACAAATTTAGTCAGTCCAAGTTAGGGCGAATTCATAGTTACGTGAGCTGTCGAGCCCACCTGGTTTGAGGTCCCTTGGCAGCATTACACAAACAGATTTAATATAATTTTATTTGCTAGTAGATTTGTTAGTAGTGGGAATTCTATGTTATTTCATGATGCTGCCATATTTTAAAAACTGTTCATTAAAACATAATTTAAATCAAAAGAATTTCCCAATATTTGTTCCACTAATAAGGGACAATCAAAATCTCAGCAAATCAATTTAAAATATCAGAGTTCGAAACCGTAGGAGTTTTAGTAAATATTTTCCTTAACCGACTTAAATCCTTATATATATATTTTTTTTTAATATTTATTTATGTGTAATCGTTTTTCCTCCATTATTAAAAAAAAATTTTATTTTTACTCTAACTTTTAAGTATTTTTAAAAAGTAAAAAAGCACACAAATGAACAAACACCGTGTGAACTGTTAAATTTTTTGGTATCTCTTGTTTGTGTTTTCTTCTATTTAGTGTTACTAACTTAGTTTAGTGAGAATATTCACTGTCTTATTTTAATAAAAACAAAATGTTATCACATATAAGTTAAAATGTTTTTATGTTTTTAATTTAACACCTTAAAGAAAAAAAAACACCTTCAGCTCAACGCAATTTATAAATTCTAACCCATTATCTCAGAAACGTATCAGATTTCACAACTAAACCACAAAAAATGTTTTTAATGTGTGGTTTCCACATAACTGACAATCGACTTGAGTAGAAAATTTGTATGAAAAGCGCAAAATTTTTTGAGTGATTTCCACACAAATTTTCTACTCAAGTCGACCATCTGTTATGTGGAAACCTCACATAAATCTTGATTTAAAAAATATATACAATTTAAAATTGGGTGTAAACCCCTTGTTTTTGTATCTTTCCCATTTTTTTCTTTCTTTTTTTCTCTTTTTATATATTCTCTTATTCTACCTTAAAATATATAATTTTGGCACGCTTAAAACAAACTAAAAACATTTATAAAAATTTATAAAAAAATAAACCTGAGAAAATCTTTATGTGCTAAAAACTCTGTTTGTTATAAATATGAAACTGCGTGCGTGTTTATGTATGTTTGTGTAAAACCAGATAACCCTTATCCCAAAGACTCGGCTTATAGTTATCAGCTTCAGAGGAATCTACTACTAACTACAATGTGTGGCATCTTTGTATTTCTCTTTCCCTTGCTAAGGAGCACGTTGGCAGCACTTGCACAACGGAAAGTGGCAGCATTGTAAAATACGCAATAAACTTAGTCAACGGTGTCACAAACAATTCCTGTTTTTAAGGTTTAAGCTGTATAAAATACCAAACTTTAACATTTCATATTTCGTAATCTTTTTTTGTTTTGCTTATGATTTACAGTTTTTTATGAAATCTCATATAAAAATAGTAAAATCATATTGAAATTTACAACATACGAGTATATATTTTAATTGTTTTTTGTTAAATTTTATGTAATTGTTACTTAAATATTCCTTGATGAACTTAATTGTATTATTTTAATATCATTAAAAAATATACTGTTTTATAAATTGTTTATAAAGCATTTAAGAAATTGTTAATTAAAATAAAAGAATTTAATAAGTTTTAATAATACACAATTAAAAATTTTATGTTTTTATATTTTGCATTACTTTTAAAAAGTTTTTTTTTTGGTTTCTACTACAATTCTACAATATCGGGAAAAAATTGGCTAAAGGAATTCTCGAAAGCTTTTAAAGCCAAAAACGTTTTATAACCCCACTTCACTTTTGAGTTTTCTTCCATTATAGAACAACTAAAACACTGCCAAAACATTTTGAAATTTTTCTTTAAGTTTTCAAAAATTTATACAAGTTTACAATAATAAAAAAGGAAATTTCTTAATACCATATAACATTTTATATATAGAATAAATTTTATAAACATTTATGTGTAAATATTATAATGATTGTTAGTTTAACTTAATTGTTTGTTAAAAACAATAATAATAGAATAATGACTCTAAAACAGTGAAACATATCCTCCCAAATTTTATATACACATATTGGAATCAATTTTCATTATAAAAAAAAGAATTGACTATAATATCATGTTATAGCTTACTTTGTTTAGTTTAAAGAGGGCTTTTAATAAAAATGTCTTAAAACACTGAAATAATTATTTTACAGGTGGCATCCGTACCTTTTTTACATATTTACACATGTACATATTTGACAAAAACAAACATGACGGTTCGTTGTTTATGTTTTCATCATTGAAAAAGTAATAGGTCCCACGTGGTAGCGATGTTAGTATATTTTAAAATTAAACGGTCCATATTATTATCGCTTTTCCTTTACCGTTCAACAAGTAGCACAATGGTAGGCTGGCAGGTTAGTTTTCGTGGCTGCCTGCTACACGCAAGCACTCAAATATACTCAAGTGACTCCGTTTTGACAAACCACTCCAGTTGTCAGTGGCTACCCGTGAATGTCTGGATCCAAGTTTCCAGATCCCGTAATCATTAATAGACGCATCCCGGCGTATTGAGATATCTGATCACGTCGCATAGACCAACATGCGATAGCTCCGATAAGTCTAGAATACGTTTGCCCGAAAATACGTATCTCGAAAAATGTAAAGCAGGGTATTCACAAAGAAGATGTAAAATTGTAGCTTTTTCGCGGTAGCTATGGCAGATCGCCCAGTGTCTCGTCATCACTGCGACAAGCATCGAAATGCGATAGTCTTACCTCTGCATGCCCAATTAGACTTTTCGCTATTACGCAGTCATGTGGTGACATTACTTGCCCTCAGCATGGTTATTATCCAGTTTCTGATGTATTCCTCAACATCAATATCACGGAGAGCATATTGGATGGCGAAGTAGCCAAGTTTTATGTTCAAGGGATCTCTCTATAAACCTAACCACCTCATGTAGGGCTGTTTCTCTAAAGCGCCCGTTTAGATAGACATGCTGACTATGCGGGTGTCTTGACAAACCTACGAGTCGTTGTCTTATGTAAGAGTCTACGAATCTTTGCAGCGTTCTTTTTTGGAAAGGTAAAAAAGGCTAATTAAATGGAACTCTCTTGCTGCCTCATGACTTCTTCTACGGATTTTCGGGATCAAAATTACTCTCACCTTTCTCGAGCTGGTCGGAACACAGCTGAAAGAGACAGATAGTTTGTAGAATCTAAAAAGTCAGGGAAATACAAAGCTTTTCGCACTAGACAGCATCTTTAGCATGATGCCATCAAGACCTGGTGATTTATGCTAGGAAAATCTGTCAATTGCCCATGAGATTCTTTCTAAAGAAACTAGCTCATTATTGACGGCATATTGAGGACCAGTAATGTAACCGTTTGCTCTGGCCGTCCCCGTACAGCTAAGAAAGTGGGTTTTAAGAGGTATGTTCAATGATTCTGCTGAAAATTCTGACCGGGATCCGGAGTATAGTGTTATCTATTGATTTACAGAAATTTTCCATGAACTTCTTTTGGCGATTTTTGTTAATTTTTTTGTAAGATTTCAACTTGTCACGTTTAGTTTGCCACATTTTATTCGCGTAGCGAATGTTGAAGGCTGCACGTGCCTCTTTGCGTGTCTTAGAAACTTACGAGCTTTGCTTACCTTTCGTTAAAGGATAAGAAATCTCAATAGCCTTGTTAAAGGTTTCAACAGTGTAGTTAAGATCATCAACAATGTTGACAATTTCTATTACCCTTTTCACTTTATGTTTTAGAATCCCGTGTAATTTGTCGGTTCTCTTTGGAGTTTCTAAAGCATTATTTTGGTTCGTCTGGTAATCTAACCTCGAAAAGTATTCCATTATGATCTGAAAAAGATCTCTTGTCCGATACCCACCATTTGTCAATCAAAACCCTAACGTTTTTATATACAAGGATAATGCCCGGAACTTCTTCCCAGCCACTAAATCAGTTCAAGCTCGAAAAGATAAAAGCCGGAGAAGTGTCGAAATTAAACATAGTCATTGATTTTGCTACTATCCCATATTTTTGCCTGGCAAAAAAAATATGTGATTGGCGTCACAGACCAGTAAATGACATGACAGATTTCGCCTTGTCATATAGCATGAAGCGATATGGACGCTCCTCCCATCGGTTACTCGACTTTCGCAACAGTAAGATCCGCTGAGCTAAGATGTATACAGAGAAAGATTTTAACGTGTTTTTTGCTTATTAGAGAAGATATAGGCTAACCATTTCCTTTAGAATATAGTACATCAAACGTGACCATCGGGAATTCTACCTCCAAGTTCACCACGCAGGGCTTTTTCATCACGCATATGTCCACACATTTCGATTGCTTCAGATTAATCTGCTCGATTTTTATCACCATTCCCTGTAGTTTTGAGTGGTTCCTTAAGCTACATGCCTACCGGAAAACTGTTTGTTGTTTATGGGCCATCTTCCCCCAGAACTCGTTGGCTAACACCAAAGAATGACTTTGAACCTTGCTTCTCGAGCATCGCTTATCCAGACACCGTAATGGAGAGAATAAGGCAAGTACCGCTGACCGATCACTCGTTCGGTGGAATGCTGGGACTCTGTCGTTAGCCAAATTTTTGCAAGCGTTCTCATCGGCATTTCCTCCGTAGGAATGAGTTTAACGGTTAACCCATCGCAGGTGCTACACAACGTATTGCCGTTGAAATTCCTTTGAGAACGCGTTCAAGCATTTAATTACACAGTGTCGCTGGTGTATCTCCGCAGAGTCTAAACGAGGTGCCGCTTTGTACATATTGGTGAGCACATCTATTAAAATCTCGGCAACCCACTCCGTTATTATATGAGAAATTTGGCCATTGTTGTTCGCTAGAGTCTTCAGCAGTTTGGTCTTTAACAACCTCGTTAAAAGGTCTTCGTGCTTGGATTAGTAGTAACCGTCTTCTGAACACTTTTTCTTTTTTGGTCCGTCTAAAAGCGGTTAGGGTACTAGATTGCGGCCTGGGACGTACTGGGTACCGAATCCTTAAACTTAAGTTATTTATCTACCACAACTTGCTACCTTACCCTATCGTTAGCTTTTCGCTCATGAGTAGCTCTATTCGGAGCATTCTTGACTATCTTGTCAAGAATAAAGAGTAATTTGTCTTCAAGGGAGTCGACTACCGGTGTTCGGAAAGTTTTAGATGCTTGTTTTTTTTTTATTATGCAGATAGTGGGGTACTGTGGCCATTGTCTTCTGGCTGGAGGAAAAGAGATCGTCCACTAAAGAGAAATCTTCCCATCTGTTTTTTTTTTTTTGCATATTCCTCCTATTATGAATGTTTACGTCGACGTCATATCAACACGACAGCAAAAGATTGTCACTTGTCTACTCGTTATTGACAATAATTGACTCATATTAACATGCTCGGCTAATTTTATAAGCTTCAGAAATTTTTAAGAACTGTCAATAGTAGTTAATTGTTGTCGATAACGAATAGACAGATGATAAGTTTTTGCTGTCGTGTTGATGTGACGTCTACGATGCCATTCATAATAGGGGGGATTGTCTTTTTTTTTTTAATTCATAAATTAATTCCACGAGTAGTCCAGTAAGGGGATGGACCAGCCACGCAGTGACAGCGTACGTGACAAAGTAGTTTTTTCTTTTTTTTAATTTTTCTAGTCTGTATTCCACTAGTAATGAGTTGGCTAGTACTTGGACTAATATTGCCAGAGTATTCCACGAAAAAAAAAACCTTCCATCATGGACTGCCATCAGAGCTATACCCCCATTTAAAAAGAAGGAAGTCTACATATCCGCTAATAAGTTTATTTTGTCTCCAGCAGTATCAGTTAAAGTAATTGTTGGTGCTCCACTGAAAAAGCTTAATCCAACATTGGCACAGTAGTTTCAAACAAAATATGGCGAAAGCTTTGAACAGTGTTGTAAGCACAACGAAATCTTAATTTTAGCCAATATATTGTGCCACCTTCAAATATGACGTTGGCGATTTTATTTTACAATATGAAAAATTGCACAATTATATTGCAAGTGTAAGGGACGCTCAAAGACAAACTATTCACGGGCTGAATACACATAGAAAGCAAAAGCGCTGTTGGTCACAAAGTAGCGATGCCACAAAAGAGAAATTTGTGTATGAGATTTCGGCAATATTTTCCTCAAAAATCTAGCTTAGAATTCAATATTATTGAAAATTAAATCATTTTTAACGCCCTTTTGTAAATTGTAAGCTTTCGTAATTAGCCGGAAATATTATAAGGAAGATTTTGGTTTTAGAAGTATACGTTAAAGACAATAAAAAAAATGTTAATTAGACAGCTAAATTGGCTTAACAATTAAACAATTATGCTAAGCAAATTTAAGGAAAAAATAGTATCATTAAAGGAATCAAGTCAAATAAATGAAATACGCTGAAACAGCCATAGAGAATGATTACCAAAAACTCATTAAAAGTATTTATAAATTATTAAAGGCCAAATTCACAGTGTGTGGTTAACTAATGCTATTTGTCATTAATTAATTAATTAACTTCAGACTGTGAATTTGAGACTAAGGGCTAAAAAATCAGTGAAAGTTTTAGTTAAACTAAACTTAAACTTAAATCTAGTTCAAGCTAAACCGCAGTAAATCACTACCTTATGTATTATGCATAGTTATTTGCAACATTATACGTATCAAAATCATATGGTTTATGTTGGTAGCTTAAACCTCCAATTTTATGTGTTTAAAAATGTTTTGTATGTTTATTGATTTATAGATTTGCTCGTTTAAACATATTTTAAAACAAAAAGAGAGATTATCTTGCACTGATTTATTAGCCCTAACGGTAAAATTAGTTAAATGATGTCGATGGTTTAGCTAAGGTTTGTGTATATGAAAAATCATTGGCAAAACCATTGTGTTTAGATAACTAAAGACTATGTATTTGGATGAACCTACACAAACCCTTTAAAACTGCCATCATATTAAGTTTTTTGGAGTTTGAGTTTAAATATATCTTCTGCCGTATTGTTGTTAAACAGAATTCGGCCGGCCTAGTCTTAAACTTCGGTAATAGTAAATGTTTCTACTCTTAGTACATAAATTAATGATATGTGTTCGTTTAAGGGACAAATTCACAGTCTGTAGTTAACTAATGCCGGTGGTTTAACTAACGATTTTTCATATATATATATATATATTAACCTTCATCATTAGTTAACTAAAGACTGAGAATTAGAGCCTAAAATTGGCATTACTTTAAATATATTTAGTTTTAATTTTTTACGAATGAAATTTATAGTTAGTGAAATCTAAAAGACACACATTCACAAGCCACAATTAGCAATGTACAAAAAAAAATAGACAAACCGATCGAAAACTATTTCTTTCCTTTTTTAACAAACAAAAGCAAAAATTGAATTTTTTTATTTGTGGCAAAATTAAAATAAGTGTGTATGGAAACCCGCCTCTTTAATCAATATTAGCATTAATATTTATAAATAATAAAATATAAAAACAATTTTATTAAATGTATATACAAAAAGTAAATAGATGAAGAAGAAGATATTAATAAAACATAAATAATAATAAGTAAAATTTAAATAAAATTATTTGTGTTAAAGAAATTATTAAGCACAAGTGTATTTAATAACAGTAATTTAACTGAAGTGATATGGCAGCATTGGTAGACGAAGCAATATGTAAACAAAGCTAATTTGCAAAGGCTTTTAAACTGTTATAATTGCTATTTATAGCGGAGATGGACAACTACATTCTATATAAATGACAGCAGCTAAGAGATACGAGGAGAAAATAAACAAAACCTATAAAATTATTCAACTGCGAGCCGACAATAAAAATTTCGCATGAATGCAAAGGGAAAAAACCTTATTTATCAAAACTGATTTGACTTAAAGCAGGTTGAAGTTATATGTATCAGTATTGAAGAAATGGAACTACGTGATCAAAAACAGGGAAGCACAAGAAATTAAAAAAATATTAATTGCTGTATTAAGTTGCAGATTTATGAAAAAAGAAAAAAAAATATCTATATTTTTCCCTTCCTAAACTGAAATTTTAGCGGTAATTATCACAGAATCTGCTGTAAAATCCAAGGTAATAGAAAACAAGTTGCTAATGTGCACTCTAACTTAATTATTAAAAATATAACAAACTAACATTTAGTAAAAACGAAGAAATATTAATAACATTTTTTTTTTAAATAGAAAGTTTTAAAACAAACCTACTTACCACTACATTAAAAAAGTCTACACTGTAAATACCTATATGATTTCTTTTCTTATTTCCAGCTTTTTACACCAATTCTTACTATACTTTCTACTTTCAAGCCTGTGTTAGTATTTGTATATATATAAATATTTTTTCCCTAATAATTTCATCCAAATCCAAAAATTTGCTTAAACATTATTTTTATATATAGTTTTTTTTCTGTTTTGAAATAAATTTTTTGCATTGGTTGTTGTTTCTAAGTTTGTAATTGTGTTTTATAATTTTTAAAAAAAAAATTTTTCTACCGCATGATGCTTTAATTGCTAAATAACTAAACTTAAGACGAATTGGATGTGTAATTTATGCTTTTTTATTCACATTTTTTTAGTTTTATCTATTAGTTGAGTTCTCTTCAAATCTTTCATTTGTAAATTATTTTTGGGAATTATTTCAAAACATCAGATATTTCGAAATTCATACAAACACACACACACACACACACACACACACACACACAGAAATGTAAAAAGTAAACCATATCTTTAAAAACTCAACACTTCATTTGAAATTTTGACATTGGAGTTTGCTTTTAGTTGTTAAGTTTAGTAATTTAAGCCTAAAAAAAAGAAAATTTCATGAAAAAAAGTTGACAAAAATTATAAATGTATATAAATTGTTAATAATTTCAGCTGAATTACAAATTTAGTATTTATTGAATTGTTTAGGTGTGTTAATTGAAGGCAGTGATGCCAACTTTTGTGGAGCAAAACGCGCAGCAAAACTTAGAAAACGCACAAGAAAGGCACGATTTCGAGACCCAAAAAAGGCGTAAAAAAGCACAAACACGGTTTTTCTTTAAATTTAAAATTAAACATATTAAGGTTTGGTATTAAATGTTAAAAATTATAAGGGCCATTATTACAACTTTACAATAGCTAAAAGTAGGCTTTTGTCGGACGGATAAACAGTTTATCATTATTAAAAATTTACTTCAACCTACCATGTAGGATGCACCTGACTTTAACTTATCGCTCACTTTAATTTAAAGTAAAGTTTTAATAAAGGTAAACATTTTATTCGTCCGACAAAGTCCTGCCTTTAACTATTGCCTAGTTGTAATAATGGCCCTAAATTTTATTGAAACTTAGTTTAGCGATCACATTAACGAAGAGTTTCGCTCGTTGTATTCAAGCAAACCCTACCAAGAACATGAAGTGAATTACAATTGTTTCACTTGAACGAAATATCTCCGCTAATATAAAAAATAATGAGTAATAATCGTAATAGCACGAAAAAGCACCAAGTAAGTTCTAAACATAAAAATTTGGCTTCAAAAAGCTCTAAAAATAGGGCCAAATACAACAGACAGTCTCCAGGCAATTCGCCTTGAAAATGCCTTCTTGGGATGCCAAAAAATATAACAAAAAATTTATGTTGACAGCTGAGGGAGAAAATAATCTCCTGGACTATCAAGGGCAATTCATATTAATTCGCCTTGTGTGCCATAAGCTTTTTTTCCAGGATAAATACCCCAATTAAAGTAGAAAATTTCAAAAAAAACCATACTATTATTAAGTAACTCTATTGATTTCCTAACAAAAATCTCATGTATATTTTTTTAATTTTTAAGCTTTAAAGTCAATTTGTTTAATATTTGTAAAGCTCAAGGCCCTTTAACTTGTAAATGTTTAGTAACATGCTAAATTTTTATATTTCCAACCTAGATTATTACAATGAAAAAATTCAGTGTCGCATAAAATTTCTTTATATGAATTTGTAACGCCTATCACACCAACTTCATATATAAAGGCTGGCTGATGAATGCTGCTACAGCGAATTTATTAAGGCTAATTGAATCGACCATTGACATCACCTTGTTAGGAATTCGCCTTTATACATACTGTATACGAAAACATATAATTTGGCTGAAATGATGTGGAGATATTTATAAATTACGTAACATCATTACTATTCCCCTCTTCCTTCGTGACATATTTCAAAAACTTTGCAGTATCAGTTCCCAACTCTGTAACAAAATTTTAAGTACCCTCCCTTCCCACGAGTTATGTTATATGTATATGAATATCTAACGCAGGTTGTTCGGAACATCCTTCGGCAGGAGTAGTAAACAACCTTGCCCTTTCTGACCCTGTGTCGTACATTTATTTTATATCATAACATCTACATATGTAGATATTTAGAAACTTCTTGATTCTGCACCGGAGGAAGTTTAAGGCCCTGAACCTTGGTCCTTCAGGTAAATAAGACCGGGTCCGGTTTGTTTGAATTTACTCCTATGATGAGTGGGCCCAAAAGCATTAGTCATGATACATATATATATATATATATATATATATATATATATATATATATATATATATATATATATATATATATATATATATATATATATATATATATATATATATATATATATATATATATATATATATATATATATATATATATATATATATATATATATATATATATATATATATATATATATATATATATATATATATATATATATATATATATGTATATCACTTTTTACGTCCATAAACATCCATAAATACCACGTTGTTTGCGTATGTCACTGCCTCTACTCCCCCAGCGTACATTCCGAGAAGAGTCGAGTTGACAACGAGAAGCGAAAGCAAAAAGGAGAAATCATCCCACCTTGCGGTGTTCCCCTCTGCATGTCCATTTTGACTTCTCGCTATTACCCAGTCCTGCGGAGGTGTTTCTTGCATCCAACAGATAGAAATCGGGAAAGTTTTCTCCTTCCACGGCGATATTCCACTATGGAGATTTTTGGTTCTGCGAAAATGCGCCTCAAGAGGTTATTATCCTGTGAAACAAATATTTTGTTGGTATCACGCAGATAGAACTCACAAACCTATCCTCCTTTGGAAAGGAAAGATTTTTGGTTTACTGACTTTAGGATATCAAAAGGAGTGAAACGAGCAGTTTGATTGGTTTTACCCAGATAGATTTCAGCAGACCATTGTTTTTCGGAGGCACGATTTGAGTCCGGAATGAAAATAATAGTTTGATTGGTTATACGCAGATAGATCTCGCGAAGCTATTCTTCTTTGCAGAGAAGAGATCTTTCTCAAAACACTATTCTTCTGTGATGATATACTTTGACCACGGAGTGAAATAAATAGGTTGTTGTTTCTGCGAAGATGGGACTCAAGAAACTATTTTCCTTCGTAAAAAAAAAGATTTTTGGTTTACTAGCCCCACATGATTAAAACGAATAGTTTGATTGATTCTACGCAGATGGAACTAGAGAAGCAATTCTTCTTCGATGGCATGATTTGACTCTGGAGTGAAACGAATCGATTGGTTATTGAACGAATATGTGATTCAGGAAGCTATTCTCCTGCAAGGTATCAGAAGATGTGAAACGAATAGTTTGATTAGTTCTGCGTAGGTGATACCCAGGAAACTATTCTTCTTCGCCGCATTAATTTGAATGGAGTGAAACAAACAGGTTGTTGGAAGATGGGACTCAGGAAGCTATTATCCTTCGAAAAGAAAAGTGTTTTTGATCACTCACTGTGATGTATCACAAGGTGTGACACGAATAGTTTTATTGGTTCTACGCAGAAGGAATTCTGGAAATTATTCTTTTTCGACGGCATGATGTGATTCTGGAATGAAAGTAATAGTTTGATTGGTTCTACGAATATAGAACTCACAAAGATATTCTTTTTCGTAAATAAAAGATTTTTGATGTACTGGCTGTAGTGAATCACATGGTGTATAGCGTTTAGTATGATTGCTGATATATAGATGGAACTCACGCAGCTATTTTCCTTCACTAAGAACATATTTTTTGTTTAGTTACTGCAGAGTATCACGTCGTGAAAAACATATAGTTTGTTTGGCTCTACGCAGCTGGAACTGCGGAAGCTATTCTTTTTCTAGAGGGAAACGGATAAGTGCTTGGTTCTACGATGATGGGGCTCACGAAGCTTTCCTCCTCGCAATTAAAAGATTTTTGGTTTCCTGACTCTAGGATATGACAAGATGTGAAACGAACAGTTTGATTGGTTCTGTGTATGTAGAACTAAGGAAAATATTCTTCTCCGGCGACATGATTTGACTATGGAGTGAAACAAATATGTTGTTGATTCTACGAAGATGGGAAGCTATTCTTCTTTCTAAAGAAAACATTTTTGGTTTACAGACTGTAGGATATCGCAAGATGTGCAACGAATAGTTTGATTAGCTCTACGCAGTTGAAATTCTGGAAACAATGTTTTTATGACTGCTTGATTGTACTGTTTCGTTCTACGAAGATGGTACTCAGAAAGATATTCTCGCTAGTAAAAGAGAAAAAATAGATTTTTGGTTTGTTGACTGTAGGGTATCACAAGGTTTGAAACGAATAGTTTGATTGGTTCTACGTAGATGAAACTCGGGAAGCATTTCTTCTTGGACGACATGATTTGACTATGAAGTGAAAAAAATAGGCTGTTGGTTATACGAAGATGTGACCAAAGAGTTATTATCCTTTGTAAAGAATAGATTTACTTTAGGTTTACTGACTGTAGTCTATTACAAGGTGTGAAATGAATAGTTTGATTAATTCTACATAGATGGAATTTATAAAAATAATAGTTTTATTGGTTCCTTGCAGATAAAACTCACGAAGATATTCTCCTTTGGAAAGAAGAGATTTTACTTATACTGAGTGTAGGATATCCCAACGTGTGATGCGAATTGTTGCATTGGCTTTACCCAGATGGAACTCATGAAGCTATTCTCCTTCACATAGAAGAAAGTTTTGGTCTACTAACCGTAAGGGATCCTGATATGTGAAACGAATAGTTTGATTGGCTAGACGCAAATGGAACTCGGGAAGCTTTTCTTCTTCGGCGGCATGATTTGTGTTTGAAGTGTAATGAATAGATTGTTGGTTCTACGAAGAATTGACTCTCCTTCATTAAGAATAGAGTTTTGGTTTACTGACTCTAGGGTATCACAACTGAGTTGAGTAGCCATGAAATCTTCAATTTCAAGCTTTTTATAACACTGTCTTCTGATTTGCTAAGATTTTAACAGCTCCGAAGTTGGTAGATGAATTACCAATTAATTTCTAATTTAAACATATCTTTCATGAAATTTTCTTTCACTAAAACTGCATAATAATAAACACACCTAAAATAAGCATTAAATTTCAATATGTATGAAAAAAATGTACACATAATGTGAAAGACAAAACTTAGAAGTCTAGTTTGATTTTTTTTAAGAAAAAAATAATAATATTCTTCCACCACCCTTAATAAACATTTTTCTTCCTTAACTTAGAAAAATATATAAAATACTTAAAAATCAGGATTGCAAAATTAACTTAAATTGTTTTCTTCTTTTTAACTCTTTAGGTATCGATGTTATACAAATGGCCGAAAGACAAGTGCTTTCCTCAGCCTCTATTGTAGGCATAGCAGTGGGTGGCGTCTTGCTGTTACTCTTCGTAGTGGATTTGTTGTGCTGCATAACCATTAATATGGGCGTTATGGCCAGCATGTGTAGGCGCACCAAAAGATCACCCTCCGAAATAGATGAGGAAGCTAAATTGGGCAGGTAAGCATAAGAAATATTTAAGTTGTTCCTATTTTTTATTTAGGCTTCAAAAATTCCATTTTAGGAAATATTTAGACTAATTTTTAAGATCATGTAATATTGCACTAAATAAATCAAAATTCTTTCTTTTATTTTGTCATTTTTTATTAAAGTGTTAAATTAACGAAAGTGAAAGCTTATAATCTGGATTTAAATTATCATTGGGTATTTCAACGGCCCAAATCGTTTCTAAACAATCGCAACTCATTAACATTGGTTTAAGTTGGTTTTTTAATTTTATTTGAATTTATTTCCTCAGCAGAAAACTAGTGCAATATTAAATGATTTTTTTTTTCTTTGACCCTTTCCTCTCTTTTTCCTTATTCATATAGTTTCTATAGTTTAGTTTTAATTCATTAACACATTGTCAAAGCTTTAAGTTATTTTATCTTTATGTCATATTCATTATACATTTCCTCCCACTAACCATATCATAAAATTTTCCAAAAATTCAATTCATAATTCATGTATTGTAACATAAACGTAAAAAAATCATTTATGCCCTTCAAAAAAAAATCAAAACAAATATCACAAATTTAACAAAGCAGTCTTTATGGTTGGCGTTTCCCGCTACCTTATTGCAGTGGCCAGCTGGTTAAGGAGCCACCTCCATCACCGTTACCTTTACCACCACCCGTTAAATTAGGTGGATCACCAATGACATCACCATCGTACGTAAAACTCAATCAATGCATATATTTTATACTCTACTCTATAGTATACTTAACACCGAAATTATTTAATTATGGATACTAATCCTTAATCAATATACTTATCAATCATATCACATCATAAAATATATTTTTATAAATTAAATCAATCCTAATTTGATTAGTACTTTTTATTTCAAGTAGCTAAAATACTAATAGAACTAGAAAGCATGTAGAACTTAGCAAAAAATATATCGATTATATTAAATTTACAGTGAAAAGGAAAATTGAAAGGAATAGCTGTGAAAAAAACGTTAACTAATTCCAAAACCTACAAGTCAGAAGATAGGAACGTTGTTTTTGGAAGCCGCAACACTCATTCAAATCTTTCTGACTAAAATTGTTAAGAACTTTCGCCTAATAAATATCACTTTGCATTAAAAACCTCTACGATTCTCCCAATAGTAAAATCCTCTACACCTCTGACAACTTTAACTTGCTCAAGCGCTGACTTTCAATCCGAAGTTATTATTAGGCTAATGTTCGTAATGTTATATTCAGAAAGAACCAGACATTATCAATATGCCAAGGAACAAGGGAAAAATCAGCATCAATTTAATTTCCAACGTACACAGTTTTTTTACACTGATCTAAAGCTTTTTTCCTCAATTCTTTTCGCGGCTGCGGTTACGGCATAAGCCACCGCCTGGAATTGAGTTGAGCTATCGGCTAACCAGATTGATTCGTTCTTTTGGAGCCGTTCGTAAAGAACGAAAATTCACATGAATTAGAGAGTCTTCCTTCCAGTCATGCCTATTCGAGGTGCCTAACGTGGCAGACATTGAATTTGGTTCCTTGGCTGGGACTATTTATTATAGAATTGCAGCTCCTGAGAATCATTCAGGGACATATGACTGAAACAGTCTGTTGTGCTCCTGCTGCGCTAAACTGGTAATTACGGACTATTTAACCACCGTCTTCCTCGGGTAGGCAGAATAATACTGAAACTTCTTCGTCGTCCATTTTGTAGACGCTTGTAAGATCGAGCTCAGAGATACTACAACTGAACAACAAATCTAAAAGCACCTGATATAAATCTATCCCAACCGATTTCATAATCGATCTAGAAATGTTCTTCTTTATTTGGAAGGAATTACTTCCAGATAAGCCCAGTTGTTTCATTATTTTTTTTTGTTCGATGTCCCTTTGTTCGCCTCTCTGTTTTAGAGTATTTTCTTTTTTATACAAAAGCTATTGACATTCATTTAGGGCTGACCATAGCCATAAAACGTCTCTCTTCTTCGTCACACGGCCACATCAAAGACAATTCTGTAGAAACCGCAGCCATAGAGATATTTTTCACTATGGTGGCCATACTGGATATACAGTATGGCTTTAATTTCGTCATGGCCGGCTACATTGTCGTTGAGATGCTGTCGTTAGGATGATTGTTTTGCTTGTGAATAGCCTGCTAACAAACAGTGTCATAAGTACCTCGATTAGAAATGTTGCTGAATGCAGGACAGTTAATGGTGGCACTCATCATGAAGGAGTTCTACCACCCTTCCTAATCCTTAGTGAGTGAGGTGCCACCTACGGGCTTGATGTCAATCCAGCCGAAACTGAATTGTTTGTTTTCACTGGGAAGTACAAAGTGGAAAACTTTGTGTCTCCAAAGTTTAAAGGGGTCAGTCACCTATGTAATCTGGGAGAATAAAACTTGGGTATAGTCCTAGATAGCAAACTATTATGGAACATTATTACCTTGAGCGGGTAAAGTGCTTATAGCTATACACGTGCCAAAGAACAGGAGTTCACAGTTGGGGCATAGAACCCAGAGGGATCAACTGGATCTTTGAGGTGGTAATAAAGACCATATTATTTCATGGTGTAGGAGTCTGCTGGGATGAGGTAGAGAAAGCCAGCAGTGGTCCTGATAACAGGTGCGCTTAGGTCAACTCCAACGAAAGCATATTTCACGATTGTCAATTGGCTCCCGGTGAACGTTCTGGTGAATCCGCCAACTATATTTTCGGCGATCAGATTGGACGCTACATGTTCATCGTCGAGGACTGACTATGGACATGCCAGGATTCTGCAACTGTACCAAGGAATCTATGAGAATATCGACTATTGGTGGACTATTTCTCTCACACGTTCCAACAAGAAACAATGCACTTCTTAACTCCAAAAGCAGATAGGGTTATCGGAGGTTTCTATGTGGAAAACTTTAATGTAAGAGTTCCATTTAGACTTAATGTAATAATGTTTAAACTAAGTCAATTTATATATTATTTTGGTTCCTATAAGGAACATAGAGCCTCAATGATTTCGTTCCAACTTCTTTTGCTCTTTGCAGCTCATTCCACAACGTCTTGGCTTTCCCTGCTTCGATTTCAATTCGTCTGCGCCAAATAAGGATTAGCAACGCTATACCCGTCCAGTTTTTGCATTCTGTTAGGTTACCCCTCTTTTGGAATATTTATTATTATGCCCTCTTTAAGCTCATCGCTTACAGCACTGGTATTCCAGAAATTTGTAATTAAGTTGAGAACAGTTATTCACTTAAGCTGGCGTCTGCTTTGAGAAGTTCGCAGGAAATGTTGTCGATCCTGGGACTTTGTTGTTCTTAAGACTTTTGAAAGTAATTTCTATTTGATATACACTTGGGCATTTAGTTTCTATATCCGATCGTACAATATGTTTACGACATAAACATGTGGTTGGTGTGGGAAATTTGCAATTGTTAAGTAATTCTCTGTAATACCCAGACCAAATTTCCATCCTTCAAGATTTCGTTGTAGGGAAGTTTCCATCCGTGTCTTTAAGGGGTTTCGTTTAAAAAACATTTTTTTTTTGTACTTAAATGCTTGGGCTTCTATTAGTTTCGGACGCAGTTTGTGCCTCTTTAACGATATTATTTGGCCATTATATAAATTATTTGACATTTTTATCAGCACATACATATGTACTCTTCCCGTATTCTACGTTTCTCGTTTGGAGTTCTGGTTATATTAATATTTGCTTAGCAGGCTTTCCGTTGTAGTATTTGGTTCCAGGCTTCATCAGATATCCAGGCTCATCTTCCTGTATTTCTCACTGAGGTCGTATGAGATTATTAGTAACACTGCTCACAGGGCTCTGGAATATTGGGAACCATGCCAGTAGGATGGGACTAATGCAGAAGTTGTAACGATAAAGAGGAAACTTAATTGGCTTTAGCACCCTGTCGGACTTACATAGTCTGGCAAATGTATAGTCTGGCTAGTCAGGTTATCACCTTACTTGAAAGAAACAGAATGGTTGGACACGGCAGTTGTGAAATCGAATCGACGGACCCAACTTCTTATACCCTGACTGCCCTTTCAACTTAACCTTTTTGTTTTCTTTTACAAGAACTATTATTAGTGAAAAAGTAAAGAAACAAATGTTTATAATAAAATAGAGCAAACTTCAATTGTGCCAAATATTTGCAGCTCAAGTTGAAAAAGATATCAGTACTAATATTTTACCTTCCTTATAAACCTGTAAATTTAATATATATATGTGTATTTGTAGTCTTATTAGTAAAAATCTTAATATCTCTAATAAACAACAATTTAATTTCCACAATTTCATAATATTATTTCTCCCTTCGCAGAGATGAAAAGCAGCCTTTACAAACACCCACTGGAAGCTTAAAGCAAAACTCTACCATTGAATTCGATGGCAAATTTGTGCATTCCCGAAGTGGTGAAATTATAGGTAAAAACTCAGCAGTGTAAATTGCCTCTTACAGAATGTGCTGACAAAAATATTACAAATTAATGGAAAAAACATCGTTATAGCAAAGAATTCATATTATGTTTAATATAGAAGCAAGTCATAATTAAAGGTTTTGTAACATTTTGGGAATAAATATGCTTGGATTAATAAAACTTTTTGTGAAAGAAAACTTTATATACTTATAAAGTAAACACATATTTACATAACAAAGATTTAATGATAAGATGAAATAATGTTTTTAATTTTCGATTTTTTTTTAAAGAAATTCCTCATTAGTTAATGATTTGAAAAAAACGTAAAGTATTAAAATCACAAGCGTTTGCAAACTCAAAATGTACAAATGTTAAATAAAACAAAGAAAAGAACTTTTGAGCTTGCTATGCTTGTGAGAAATGAAGGCGAAGTGACAAACAGGTGGCGTTATTACGACAGCTTACTATTTGTTCTGGTTTTGTTTGGACTGCATATAACATTTTTTATATGGAGTTTAGCATGTATACGGTCCAAGCGTATTGACTACGGCGAACTGAATTCGCTACTGACATCACCTTGTTATGTATACGCCCATGATCCAATAAAAATTAATTCGCCTTCGGATACGCCTTGGTATGAAGCAAGGCGAATCCATGCAAGGTGATGCTAGTGGCGAATTCAGTTTGCTGTAGTCAATTCGCTTGAAACGCACACATATTAAACCTTATATAAAAAAATACAAAAAAAAATTTTTACAATTGTTTTATATGGATTTTGATATGTATGCGGTCCAAGCCACAAGAGCACAAAATAGTCAGCTGCCATAGCTGCGCCATCTAGCTGTCAATTCGCCTTAGTATGAACATTAATGAACAAATTTCAAATAGTTTTTTATTGTTTAATAAGCCTTAATTTTAATTATGTATTACGTTTTTTTTTTTAATAGCTTTAATGCTCATTTTAGATTTCATAAAAATAACATGCCATTTATTTAAGTATAAATTAACAATTTAGCTTAAGATCAGTAATATTAATGAAACAGATAATTATTATTTTTATACCTAAATGTATGTATTTCATTTAAACCAGCAAGACAATTTTTATACATTTCACAAACAAAACTTAAATTTTTAAACAGGACTTGTTTAGAGAATTGAAAAAGATAATATGAATTTTTTTGTTTTCCATTTGACGATTTCATAATTTTTTTTAATCCTTAAATACTTTTTAAAGTAAACATTACAACTTTATCAAATCCTGGCTATATCTTTCCCTATTCAATGAAAACAATTAGGGCTAATTCTTACCAGATAGTCGCAAAAGAATTTGTCTCGAAAAAGATCTATTGAGGTTTTCATAAACTGCTCAGCAAGTCGAATTTAATAGAAGAAATTCAAATGCAAAACAGTCTAAATGGGGATTTTAAAACATTGTGGAACATGAAACAAAGAATATATATTACGCATTTGAAAACATTTTATATCTGCGCATCTACGTCACATCAGCAGATAAGCACAAACACCATATTTTGTATAGGGCAATTTGGTTTACATTTTGATTTCAACGTCATTTTGACATCACACCAGTACACACAAGTAAACGAATATGCGCAAACTGTATTCTTTGTTTCATGATTGTTCAATTCGTTATTCAATTGTTGCAACTATATATGATGCCATTTAATAATATGTACTTATGTACATATATAAAAAAAATTTTCTTAGTCGAAATAGACACGAGTACGTAGTTACCTGTGATGTCTAAGCCCCCTATAAATTCGCCTTCAAAACGATGCAATTTACAAAGTCAACGTTCAGAGAGAGGCAAGAAGAAAGAAACGGGTACACACTCTCATGTACTCACGAAATTCGTTTTGCCAAAATATTTAACATCTGGACTAGCTGAAACAACCGGCGAAAATAGGCAAAAAAAAATAATCACCTGAGCTGTCGAGCCCATCTATTATTAATTCGCCTTGGCAATGAATCAAAATTATACACAATGGCTCTAAAACTGTAAAAATAAAACCACATAAAAAAGACTCACTGTTGCCAGAAGTGCAGATTTAACTTTATTTTGCTAATTGTATCCCATAAAATCTCAAAGCGCACATTTGAAGATTTTTCATAGTTTTTTCATAACATGCCATTCACACTATGCCTTTTTTCCTTGCCTTTAAAGGCATGTCTTTCTAGTTTCTTGGTAAGCTGTATTGAGAAATTTACGGGGTAAGAAAAAAAGGCATGAAAAGAAATTTTAGAGGTTTTTTGATATTTCTCTTTGTAATTTTCGTACTCTCAGCATTAAGCATATGTATAAATGTCAAAAAGATATGAAGAAAAAGCCTTACTTTAATGTAAGTGACTTTTCGTAAGGGATTTAAAAGATTATTGTCAAAAAAAAATAGCACTAAGAATGGTTATTTTCATTGATACTAGTATTTTCTTTGCATAGCAATTCCGATTGAATCACTACAGCACCATTTTAAAATCTTCACTTCCTATACCTGTGCCATATTCTATAACTTGTGAGAAGTTTTCGCTTTGAGAAAAATTTAATAATTATATTAGTCGTCCCGTTTTTTGCAGGTTGATTTATAAAATAGTTAAACTGGATACATTAAAACGAACAAAGAAATTTGAAGTTCTTTGTTACTCATCCTGTGTTCTGTAGGATAATAATAATTTACTCGTATTGAAAATTTCTCACATTAGTTACAGAATATGGTTACTGGTACTTACATATTATTGTTCGCCTTAAGGTTATTTTATACAATATGTATTTTACAGTGTGCTTGTTAAATTTCTCACCACAAGCTAAGAAAATTTGCTTCTGTAATTGCCAGCCTGCATTTACGATGTAAAAATTTTCAAGTAGAGCGTTTTGTTTTGTTTTGCAAGTCAGTTGTTTGTGATTCGGCAAATATATACTAAAATCTATTTATTTATACATATTCGTCAAAAAACAAAATTTGTAATTAATTTAAATACAATTTAAATAAAAAAAATCATCACAAAACCGGCTGTTGTACTATTATAGGCTATGTCAGATGAAACTAAATTCGTAAGGGTGAAATCCAAAATTTTAAACCCTTTATAAATTGTCAATTTTGACAGACATGAGCTAATTACACATGGGTCGTAAAACTGACAAAGCCACTATAAAATATATATGTAGTATGTAAAAGTACCTTTATTTGGTAGAGCATAAAATAAATGGGATTTGATAAACTCCACCTGAGAGCACGAACAATCAATATCTCTAATTAATTTAAAATTTCCAAAAATGTTAAGTAATGATTTATGATTTTTTAAAAATTCTGTAAAAACACTTGAAAATTCTACATAAATAATTAGTATATAACATGAAATGTACTTAAAATAAATGTATATAATACACTGCGTTTATACGTACGTCTTATTTGTAATGCAAAATGTAAAATCTTGCCGTATAATGTTTTTATTCTCCGGAAAACAATTTCTGAAAACTACTCTCAAGGTGGATTTATGCAGGTGATATTATAAGCACAGCTGTTCTACTTTTATCCGCTAATTTGAGGCTCGCATGTCAAAATTTGCATATGTTGACATAGGCGCTGAGATGTCTAATGTTATTGTAATGTTGTAATTGTTTTAGAATCAACACTACCTGATCAAATTAATTCACCTTGACTACTAGTCTGTGCAAATACATCAAGTCTCGGCGGTTTTTGGGGTTAAAACCTCATATATGGGGATATTGTATGAAGTATAAAAACGACACAATTTGCAAGTTAGGTGTAAAGCGTTGCCACTTATATAACATTTTACGCTTTATATACAGTGTTAAAAATATTTATTTAAAAATAAACGTACGTAGAAACGCAGCACTATTTATTTGATTGGTACTTAACTACATGACACATTGACAAGACTCAACATATTTGCATACGTTTCTTTAAATGTATTAATTGAATTAACAAAATTTATCTTTTTTATAAAAATTATTTAGAAGTAAAATATTAAGTTTAAGTGTAAATTGTGGCTTATGTGAATAAAAATTCAGCTTATAAGAAATATAACAAAATTAATATAATAATATAAATAACAATAATATTGATAAAAAAAAATCAAATATATAGAAAAAACGCATTTAAATAAAAAAAGATGGGTAAAGCATTGATTTTGATTGAAGTTATAACAGAATGCGAAAATTTAAAATAAAAAGATTTAATCAAAAATTATTGTAAATTTAAAAAATCTTCGGAAATATTAAAAAACACAACAAAGATTTCATGCCATAGAATAATTTCATTGCTGCGCTACTCTTTGTATTGTTAATAAGAAATATTTAAAAAATGCTCAATATATAAATTAAAATTTAAGAGAAATATAAGCTATTAAATATAAGGTATTAGAAATTAAATTAATTTCATTATTTGTATTCAAACTGTATTAAAACATAATTCCTAAATCGTAATTAGCTTAAAACCTTTTCTTGAAAACTTATAATCCTTTTTAAAAACAAACTATAATTGAGGCCAAATAGTCAAAATTAATAACTAAGTAATTCAATAAAATACATCTCTTTTGAAATACACTGCAAGCAAAGGTCATTCTTATATAAAACAAATTTTGATGTCTTATATATAATTTCCATGATATGTTTATGCTATGAATCTTTATGGAAATTTTCAAAGAACAATAACAACGTGATGTGTTATTATTAAAAACACATCAGGAATGCATTTCCTACGGAAGTCTGACCGTTTGTAGGATACTGTAATATCAGCTTTAATAAATTAATAGACACAGCTTTATGGCTGTTTACAAATGTAGTGAGTAAAGTTAATTTTGATTATTTCATTTCGTTTAAATGACTTTTATAGTGCGTTTCCATATACGTAATATCGGCCAAAATATTTCATTTGGCCAAATTAGGTAATTTGCGACATGATTTCCCATATATTTTTCATATTGGCAAATTATCTCAAATGACTTAATGTGCTCCAGATTGTTTCGAAAATACTCTATGCAACCCTGCGTTGCTTTTAAAATTACAAACTCCATCCCTGGATCATCCATCAATTGTGATTGACAATTTCGAAAAAATTACATTGAAAGGGATAATACACAATCAATCAGCTTGATGTCAGATTCGTGTACGTGTGCTTGACGAAAAAGCAAAACCAAGTAGATTTTCCATCAAGCGTCGTCGGTGTCACTAATACTAACGAAATTTCACACATACTACTACTACGCTTGTCAAGCATGTTGACTGTGTATATTGCCCTGAAGAATATTTCATTAATTTTAAATGTCAAACTATATATGGAAAAAATTCAACTACACCTTATAAAGTAAGTGCATCATTTGACTACGAAAATTCGAACACTAAATTACTCACAAGCTTAGTGAAAGCACTTCGAAGTGATTTCTCAAATCTACGTAATTTGTTCATAATCGAAACGTACTATTAACAAATTTTGTGAATAAATTCCCAACCTCGTCACAAATGTTCAACTAAGTGCGTTACGTAATATGTGAACAGATTGCGGTGAGTTGCCATATATCTGTAATTTAGATACATTTTTAACTACAGTTATAGTGTAAATGTCCTCATTTTTCGGTGATTTTTGTAAAAAAAAAACGTTGAACAAAAATGTTTAATATGCTCACTAAAATATAGAAAATTGTTCTTTGAAATGCAGTGTATTTTTGTTCGTCTAAACGGAATACATATAACAAAATATAAAATATGAATGTTACTTTCGTTTCTTCCATCTAACTCATTTCTTGTTTAATATTACTATAATTTTTCTGTATTTATTTTTAATATTGAAACTTGTATAAACTACCAGTAAATTTAAGCAAAAAACTAGTAAAGTTTAAATTAATTTTAAGTCGATAAATGTTTGTATTTATTAGTCAAGTAAGTTGAAAATTATTATTTAAGAAAAATGAACAAAAAAAACTTTTCAACCACATATTACATACATACTTATATATACAAATAAAAGACTAATAAAAATCCAATAAATATTTGTAACTATAGTAAAAAAAATTATATAAAAATTTTATTTAATTGCAGTCTAATTTAAATTGATTTTTATTCATTTAAATATATTTTGCCTAAAAACAAGCGCCTTTTACGAGCTTTTTAACAAAATAGCAAAAAATAAATACATATTTAATAAATTAAAAATACCACTTAAATGTTAAAACAAAGAAAAATTGTACAAATATTATTTTGTCGTCGATATACATAAATGAAATTTACATTCATATACACAAACATACATAAAAAAATATTAACTGTATTATATAATTTAATGATATTTATTAAAAATTCATGTCGAATTTATTATAATAACTGCATAATAAATAAATATATAAAAATATTATAAATGTAATATGTATTAAAAATAATAACAACTTATTACAATAATAAAATGCATTTAATTTATGTTTATTTAGCTATAGTTATGACAAGAACATAACATATAATAATAAAAATTTACAAAAAGCCTATAATTAAATTGGAAAACTTTAAAGCTTTTTTATTCCCATTTTAATTTTGTATTTTATTTAAAAAAATAAAATCTATAAATAAATAAATGAATAAATTTTAAAAATTATAAAAAGTTTTTATAAAGATTAAAATAAAAATTAACGTAAGTATTTTAATATACTTTGTTTTGGGTTAAGCTAATCTACATCTATGTATGTATGTAGGTCTGCACTTCGTTGATGGTAATGCCAACTGATGAGTAGATCCTTAATTAATATGTTTGAAAAGTTTTCGTACTTTTTAATTAATACGTTTGAAAAGTTTCATACTTTTTCTCCTACAAGCGATAATTACGTTGTTGTTGTTTTGTTTGGCTGTGAAGCTGACTTGAAAATCTATCATTGATATTGAATATGATCGCTCACGATTGAATTGTCTTACCGCTAAGTATTCACTATTTATCATCATTTTTTGTCTTTATTGTTATATGTAGCAAATACTGTCACATAAGCATTTCTACTATTTGTTGTTTTGTTAACGTTTGAGTTGCTCATAGATCATTTAGTTTTGTTGTTTTTGACTTATTTATATGTAAAACTTTGTGATAAAAACGTTAAATCAAAGTTTAGCTTTATTTAAAGCATTTCAGTTTTAATAAATTTTTTTCTACAAATGTATTAAAATTTCCTTTAGATAAATTATAATCATAGAATTTGTTTGTTGTTATGTATTTAGTTTCAATATACATATATAGACATAATAGTGGAGTTTAGTATTTGATGCAAATGCTCTTGCGAAAATGCAAATGTAAAATTTCGTAGCTTTTTTATGAAATCCAACAGCAAAATACAAAAAATTTCACAAAAGAGCTACGATATTTTGCATTTGCATCAAACACTGAACTCCGCTAATATATTTTCTATAATGTGTAATACCTGTGAAAAAAATTAAAAAGTGGTTATGTCATATTTTATAGTTTTGTATGAGCATTTAAACGTTCAAGTGGATTTTTAGAAATTTATTCCTATTGCACTTAATGCTCACAATTCGTTCTTCGATTATTTAAGTTAAGAATATATGGTGCTACCAATATAAGAAAGATAATCAATTTGAAATCTAATATAATATTCTATATGAGATTGAGTTAAAATAAGATAAGCAGCAACTTTCTGAAAATCGTACGAAATAAATCTAAAATTTGCTTAAGGTGGAATTAGACTATCTGTATTTTACATCTGACTTGTCAGTTTGGAGACCCACATGTAACTTTGCGTGTCTGTCAAAATTGTCCATTTACAGACGATTTTTAATTTTTGCTTTCACACGTACATGTATAATCGTATCTGACATAACCTCTAAGTGACGCCAACACATACTTGTTAACTCAAAACAGCTGATGTCAGATGAAAATAGAACGCGCTCTAATTGAAAATTTTGTCGCCTGACTTTAGCTCTGTAAATTTCAGGTGGCAATGTTTCAAAAGGTTCACACGACATGTATAGCTTTTGCAGTGGGAAATTTGACAAGTCAGATGTAAAACACGTATAGTATAAGACCACCTTTAGAGATACTTTTGAATATGGAGAATACAATGGCTATATTAACTCAAAATTTGCTTGTCTCAACTTAAGCACTTATTCCTTATTGCCACAGATATGGTGGCGGTATTCAGTGTTTAGTGGAAAAGATCTTGCGAAAGAGCAACTGCAAAATATCGTAGGTTTTTTATTAATTCTAACGGCAACTTTGTGTATTTTGTTGTTGGATTTTACAGAAAAAGTACGATATTTTGCGTTTGCTCTTTCGTAAACCATTTGCATCACACACTTAATACTGCCAGTATATTTCAGTAAAGCGGCCTTCAGACTATTAGATTTAGTATTAATACTTGTCAAAAACTCAAATCTTAAGTAAAAATCCAACAGTGTGAAAACAAATTGTATTCGTCATTTTTAGGAATTTTTCTAAACAATCTCATTTTTCATTTTATCAGGGTTGTCTATTGCACAAACAAACATAGGAATAACAAAAACAGTTTTGTATTTGTTTGTCGGCATAAATAAAGAAAAAGAAGAACGAAAAAAATTTGCTTTATTGCAAATTATTTATGTTACGTTTTATTTGGAATGTGATAGTGTAGAAACAAAATGTAATGATAAAATTTTCTTTAAGATTTTTTGACAGTCAGACTGATTTTGATTTGATTTTCGTCTTACAAAATCTAATAAAAATCTCAAAGCTTGTAGTACAATGTGAAATGGCCTTAAATAACAACCCATGTTGTTACTTAAAAATAACGGTTTAACTTTCACTATGCTTCTCAAACTGTTCATTATGTACACTTAACAGCACGGATTTTTAATGAGTTTTAATACGATGTGGCAACATGCTACACATGCGACTTTTTTCTTTTTTGACATTTTACAACAGTTTTGTTGTTTTTGTTTTTATAACCAATTACTTTTGTTTACCTTTTTTATCGCAAAAATTATTTGAACATAAGTACATACAAAAATGATTTCTTTTTTATCTATTTTTTGCATCACAGACAACTTTTAACTACAATTCAAATAGTACAAAAGTATTTTTGCATATAAATAAATTAGAGCAAGTGCAACAACAATACAAATAAAATGACTGAAAAACGCATAAAACCTAGACAAGTTTTGGTATTGATAATAGTATTTCTGGTCATTTTATTAATCGTACACCGAAATGGCAAAAAGTTTTGCCAGGGTCCTGCCTATCTCCAGGCCATGTATGCCAAGCAACAAGATGAGCAATTGCCTACAATATATTGTATAACACCCACATATACCAGGCCCCAACAAAAGGCCGAACTAACGAGGTGAGTTGGCAGCTATTAATAAAGAGTTTTATTATAACCCTTAGGGCAGTTTCAGTTTCTTTTATTTTTATGATTCATGCTTTTAATTTGCTTGTTTAGATTATCACACATTTTCATGCTGGTGCCAAATTTACATTGGATTTTAGTAGAAGACTCTGAAACCACCACCCTGTTAGTGAGAAATCTGTTGGAACGCGCCGGCTTAACCCAGCGTTCCACTCAACTGAATACCAAGACACCAGTGGCCTTCAAACTTAAACATAATGATCCGAATTGGATCAAACCACGGGGCGTAGAGCAAAGAAATTTAGCTTTATCTTGGGTACGCACTAATGCCAATCCTGATAAACACAGCATAGTGTTTTTCATGGACGACGACAATGCCTATAGTGTAGAACTGTTTGCCGAAATGTCTAAATTGGAAAAAGGCAAAGTAGGAGTTTGGCCGGTAGGTTTAGTGGGTGGTCTGATGGTAGAAAAACCTCTACTTAATAAAGAGACCAAGGAAGTTATTGGATTTAATGCTGCCTGGCGACCTGAAAGGCCTTTTCCTATTGATATGGCTGGTTTTGCCATAAGCATGGACTTATTTTTCAAGTACCCTCAAGCAGTTTTCAGCTATGAGGTCCAACGTGGTTACCAGGAAAGTGAAATTTTGAGACACTTAACAACAAGAGCAGAATTGCAACCATTGGCTAATGACTGCCAGGAAGTTTTTGTGTGGCATACAAGAACGGAAAAAACTAAATTGACGAATGAAGAGGCTCTGAACAAGCAGGGCAAACGTTCAGATGAAGGTATGGAAGTGTAGACATTGAAGCTTAAAAATCAAATATCTAATCTTTGTTCGTTCTTGGGTTTTGGTTGTTTAAGCTAAATAATTTATAACAAATTTTCTTAAATCTTTTTTAATTCTAATAAAAATTAAACCTCTAGTTTCAAGCTGAAAAATAAATAAATATTGCTTTAATAGAATTAAAAGCCGAAATTGAGAGCAATTATTATACAATTATTTAAATTAAACTTAAAATTTATAAATTTAATACAAACTAGTATTTTTAAGACTATACAGAAAACATTTAAGAAGTAAATAGACCTGTTTGAAAATGCAGCATTGCGTTGCATCTGAAGCGCATACATGCTCCTGATGCTTATTTGATTTGAAGGCTAAAAAATGAATCAATATATTATTTTAATCATTTTGCACCAACTTCGAAGCAAAAAAAATTTTAAAAATTAACGATCGAATAATACCCGTCCTATGCTTCAGCCTTTTTGTGATGTGTGCTTGACACTTCTTAATTTATAAGGTATTTTAGTGATGAATTTTAGAACGTTAAACATTTGCAGTATTGCTGCCTGCTGCTTTTGCCACCGTTTTGTACATTTGTTACATCGCAGTGATGCATTTTCCAACAGGCCGAACTACTTATTCCAAAAATGCCGAGATTTTTATCAAATCTAAATTAAAATAAATACATACATATCTGAGAGAATTTCAAATTGAATGTAAAAACAATCAATTATTTTTGTATCCATGTACTAAAATTATTTAATTTGAAATACTAATTATCACAACCTATTGTAGGTGTAGTGGATCGTACAAATGTTGTTCGTAATTTCTACATAAAATTTCTACATAACTATCAACAACATTTATACGATGAATTGTCCAACTGTGTTTCTTTTCTATTATGTAGTATCATTTAACATTTTTTGTTCTAGTTTAAAAAAAAAGATGTAAAAATACTTCTGAAAAACTATAAAACTATAAAAATAAATAATAATAAATAAAATATAAATTTTTCTTTTAAATGAAATTTATTTGTTGATGGTTAAGAATTGTCTGTATGAATTTCATTGCTGCTTTACCAAATCGTCAGTAGACTTCAACCACACTTTTGAAAAGTTACAAACATCTTATCTTATGTACCGACTTTCAAAAATCATTTGAGAGTTTACAAAGGATTTTCAAAAATAAGCATAGTAGGCTTTAAAACTTATACAAAACCCAGTTTCAGTTACTAGTTTAAACGTGTGTCCCTATTGTTTTTATTGAAATGAGTTGTAAAGTACAAATATTTCTTTTATAGGTATTTACCTAAATTATTATTAATTTGTTGTTTTCTTTTATACTAAAAATGAGGGAAAGCTTATATTTTGCTAAAAAAAAAATTACCCTATTTTCTTTCAAATACCCTTTTTGATACCCATTTTTACAAAAGACACTTCTTGTGACCCTTTTTGAAATTTGTCAACGGTAACGCTGGCCAGCTGTTTCATTGCATTCCTTCTGATTTTTGGTAAAACTTTGCATTTCACTTTAACTTTTTTCGAATAAATACATATGTGTATTTATATGTATGTATATGTAAACTATTTTTGAAAAATATATAAAAAGAGATATGGAAGTCTTTTGACTAGCTGTACTCACCTAAATCACTTTACTACCAGTTGAAATTTTTCGGCGAATTTTTTTTTAATATTTAATAACAATATGCGACAAATGAAGACTTTTGGAAAAACACACGGACTGGACAGTACACGTTCGATTGTTTTTATGGCCCTCAAAAAAAGGTGTCATCAGTATTTGGCCAACAGCTAATTTAAACTTAATGATACCGCTTAACTATATATAGCAATAATGTTGCTAAAAGAGTCCGCTAAACAGATTATTGCCCATGTTCTGAAAAACGCTTATCGCTTAAAACGCCAAGCAGGTGTTCTTACGAACGAGATCGCTAGAAATTTGGCGTTTTCAAACCGCTAGTGTATACTGAAGCAATCTGGTCTATTTTATTTAATTTGCACCTTAAAGAGAAAATAAAATGATGCACAATTTAAATTTAATATGTTTTCTTTTTATTTGAAGAAAAAGTTAACGTTTTTTCATGATTTTAATTAAAAACATGCAATTTAAAAATTTGCTTTGAGTTTGTCAACTGTCTACTTATGACAATCATCGCTACGTTCAGATTTTATATGTTCATAAGAGTCGCTCAACTTTACCGTAACTAGAACTTTGCCAAATATTGTTAGCAAAAAATTAGGAGTCCCTGTAAGTTTATTCTGAAAACTGTAAAAAAAAATTTTTCTTTCTATATTTAAAAAAAAGTGATCGAAAAATTTATTTTTTTGCATAAAATGTTAATAAAACTTGTTCAGCAGAATCTTAGCTACATTATAGTTAAGCGGTATCACCAAGTCTGAATTATGGCCAAAAACTGATGAAAACTTTTTTTGAGTGCCCACTGATTTTCAGAAACTTTGTAGGCTCATAATATAAAATTGGTCACCAAATTCGCCAAAGTGAGTATAGGGTTTTACTCAAGGCGAATTCACTACAGGTGAACGTGTAAATACAACTGTTAACTTTTTTTAACATTTTGATCATGGTCGGATGTCAAAATACACTATTTGCTTTGTGAGTTTGAGTACGAACAATGATTTTACAAGATCAAAATGCTTGTGGCTTTTGTTACATGTTGTACTTGTTTATTAGTGAGATTAGCTGGTATAAATTTGGCTTGGTTTTACTACCGTTTAATAGTAGAATCGAACCCATGTATACTGTCAAGCCCGTGTGTTTTTTTCACTGTTGCACTGTGTAATTATTTACCCGATGCTAATTTTATGAAAACATTTATGTAAACACTATTTTACTTAATAAAATTCACAATTTAGTAAATATTACATATGTATGTACTCTGTTGAGTTTAGAACATAAAATAAAAATATACAGTAACGCCTACACTTTCCCGCTTTTTTTAAACACTTGTTGTTGACAAAAACGCAGAACAACAATAACAAAACAAACAACTTCTTGGAGCGTCCACATTTTCATTGCACTCCTCTTGATTTTTGGCAACCTTTTTATTCAATTTTACTGACTGAGATTATTATTAACTTAAACTTTTACTAAATTTGAATTATTTGACAATTTCTAAATATATTTATGTAAAAATATTAGTTAAAACACTCCTTTATTAATAATTAAATGTCAAGTAAAAATTTACTAGAAATGAACTACCGGGCAAGAAAAGAAACGAAAGCAAACTGAATTTAAACACAAAAACACAGAATAAAAATAACAAAAACAACTTCTAGGAACGTCCACATTTTCACTGCATTCAGTATTTCTGTATTTCTCGCATCGTAAAATACCTCACATGAAACGTGTAAATTGAAACAAAAACGAAGTAAAATGATAGAAAAATGGGATTTTCTCACACAAGTGTTTCTGTATCTTTACAATGCGAGAACTATCTGTCATTTAAGTTATTTTCCAATAGTTATTGGAAGGATGTGAGAAAAAGCGTTTCTGTAAAACATTTTGTGAAAAGTTTTTCACTAACGCCGTCAAAATTTCTCACATTTGAAAACGATGCGAGAAGTATTTTTAAAATTAAAAATATTAAATTATAGATTTTGAAACTATACATGGATAATGTAAGCAAGTTTATTTACTTGATTATTTTGTTTTAAACTAGTTTTTTATAAGTATTGAAGAAAATAGAAATTATCTCTTGGCTGATGTCTAGTCGCCGACTGTTCTTTTTATTACGATCCCGCTCCGCCGAATGCAAAAGCTGAACACGTTTTATTTTGCGCTGAAAATAAGACTAAAGTATTTTACAATGATTTTAAGCTACGGCATATCATCGTTGGAAAGATAAAAGTTGTAGAATACATTCAATAAAGTGTTTTTTGTTTAAGAAATAATATAGTTCTGTATGAAAATATTTCAACGCCGCCGCCAAAACTTTTCCATCGGCTTATTGCTCTGTTTGACACTTGAATGATTGGAATATTCCAATAAATAAGCCGGCTTTTCGCATTGAAATACAGTACCTCGTTTCTGTATTTCTCGCTTCGTAAAAGTTTTCACATGAAGTGTGAAACAAAAAATTTCATCGTTTCTCGATTTGTGAGTAGAAACTGTTTCTGTATTTCAATGCGAAAAGTCAGCTTATTTATTGGAATATTCCAATCATTCAAGTGTCAAACAGAGCAACAAGCCGATGGAAAAGTTTTGGCGGCGGCGTTGAAATATTTTCATACAAAACTATATTATTTCTTAAACAAAAAACACTTTATTGAATGTGTTCTATAACTTTTATCTTTCCAACGATGATATGCCGTAACTTAAAATCATTGTAAAATACTTGTAGTCTTATTTTCAACGCAAAATAAAACGTGTTCAGTTTTTGCATTCGGCGGAGCGCGGTCGTAATAAAAAGAACAGTCGGCGACTAGACATCAGCCAAGAGATAATTTCAATTTTCTTCAATACTTATAAAAAACTAGTTTAAAACAAAATAATTAATTAAATTAACTTGCTGACATTATCCATGTATAGTTTCAAAATCTATAATTTAATATTTTTAATTTTAAAAATACTTCTCGCATCGTTTTCAAATGTGAGAAATTTTGACGGCGTTAGTGAAAAACTTTTCACAAAATGTTGTTACAGAAACACATTTTCTCACATCCTTCCAATAACTATTGGAAAATAACTTAAATGACAGATAGTTCTCGCATTGTAAAGATACAGAAACACTTGTGTGAGAAAACCCCATTTTTCTTTCATTTTACTTCGTTTTTGTTTCAATTCACACGTTTCATGTGAGATAGTTTACGATTCGAGAATTACAGAAACGAGGCACAGAAACAGTTTCTACTCACAAATCGAGAAACGATGAAATTTTTTGTTTCACACTTCATGTGAAAACTTTTACGATGCGAGAAATACAGAAACGAGGCACTGAGTGCGTTCATGAAACGTAACGAGATTCCTTTGTTCAAAAACTGTTTATTTTCGTTCAAAATTCAAAATATCGTTTACTAACTTGTGTATTTAGTAATTAGAGTGTAGGAAAAACTTATTCTACTTGATAAATGCATAAATTAAAGTGCTCCTGAACTCCAATTCATGAAAAATTAATACCGTTTTTCAACGGAAATTTCGCAAATCCACGTATAAACGGATTTCATGAACCCAATCAACCGGTTTTGTAGAGAAAACGATACCAAACCAATTTGTATTGGATTCTGTGAACAGGCTGAATGTATGTAAAGCCCAGTATCCATGGTCAAAATGCATGACATACATGGTAGCAAGATTAGTGAAATTCTGTCTGTATGCGTCACAACGACGATGCTTTATGATTTTTCGCTTGCATGGCGCTTTTATTTTGTACGTGTAATTGGTAAGCGTATATGCATGTATGCCTCACAGTTATAACAAGGTAAGCTACTCAAAGCAGTAGATTATAAATAGAACTGTCAAACTGTGTAAGTAAAAAGCTTTTATATGTAATTTGACATTTAGGTTGCATTTAACTTATAATAAGATAATTTTAATTTATGTTATGATTTTTCGCTTGCATGAACGTCGTCTATTCGTAATAAGTTATGCATGTACTAAAGAAAGACAATAACAAAATTTTTAGTTTGTGGCATTTTTCATTTTTTATAGTTTGGGTAAATTTTTTATTGAGGCCATTTTTCAATAAACCTAAATTTAGGTATGATTAGGTACACGATTGATATTTCAGTCTGGCAGTACCAGAGCATATATATTATACCATCTGCAATTTAAATTCAATTTGTATTCGTTTCTTTTCTTGGCCGGTAGTATTTCTAGTGAATTTTTACTCAACATTTAATTATTAATAAAGATTCGGTTTTAATTCAAATTTTTACATAAATATATTTAGAAATTGTCAAATAATTTAAATTTAATAAAAGTTTTAAGTTAATAATAATCTCAAAGTTAGTAAAATTTAATGAAAAGCTTTCTAAAAAATCGAAAGGAGTGCAATGAAAATGTGAACGTTCCAAGTAGTTCTTTGTTTTGCTATTTTTATTTTGTGTTTTTGTCAACAAGTGTTAAAAAAAAGAATATTCATATTTTGTGAATATTCTTCATACACATGTGTCATTTTCGATTTATTTTGTTCTAAAATTCTCTTATCATGGATGCAAATTGTTCTAATAACATTTTTAACTTCTCACTCACAAAAATTTTATTATTGTAAATTATATTAAATTAATTCAGTTTCTTCTTCTTCTTCCCCGAAAAAAAGCAAATAGTTTTATAGCACTGACACGAATTTTGTCATTTCATTATGATATTACTATTAGGTTTACACTACTTCTCAAAAATATCAAATTGAATTGATATTGGATTAAATTAATTTTCAGATTAGTTAATTATAGAATTAAATTAAGTTTATTCTCAAACCCAAAAAGTCGGCCTAAACCAGTAAACATATAAACCATATAATAAACGCATAAATTTCTGCGTTTAAACTGCCAAAACAAAGCAAATGTTATTGATTGATATCCCACCGCAAAACCAGTTTTTTTACATATCGTCATATAAAATGCAAAAGGGCCTATCTACATTTTTAGAAAATTTTCAGGAGAGATAAAAAACTTAATGAAAAGAAGAATATTGTGATTATAAAAATTATTTTTTCAGCATAGTATCATTAATTCATACTTTATTAATGATACTACCTAGAAAAAATCGTTTTTATAATCACAATAGTTTCCTTTTTATTAAGTTTTTTATCTTTCCTGAACAACTTTTTAAAATGTAGATAGGCCCTTTTGCATATTATATGATGATATATATATTTTGATATTTATATTTTATATGATATTTATATATTATATGATGATATATTACTTGTAAGCAATATTAAATTAATTCAATTTCTTCTTCTTCTCTAGAAAAAATAGAGTTGCTTGATAATGACAAAATGACACAATGACAAAAATATTGCCAATTCTTGTTGGTCATTATGGCAACACTACTAGGTTTAAGCTACTTTTCAAAAATAGCAAATTTAATTGATACTGGATTAAATTAATTTTCAGATTAGTTAATTATAGAATAAAATTAAGTTTAATATCAAAACCCAAAAAGTCGCCCTTAATCATATTTAGTCACAATCGGGTGTACTTTTTAACCGATTTAAAAAATCAGGAGGTTATCAACATAGATAATCAATTCGTGTGTACTTTTACTTTTTTATGTTTGTACACGCATAACTCGGTCATTTTTGAACCGATTTTCAAAACTCTTTTTTTGTTTGAAAGGGCCTGTTTGCAGGTTGGTCCCATAAAATTTTCTCTAAATTCGGGGAAAATTCAACCACTCATACAAAAATATTGATTATCACATAACTCCTCTTGAAAGGCTTTGTTTGTAGTTTGGTCCCATAATTTTTTCGAAAATCGATGGGTTTTTTGCCCCTCTCGGTCCCTTTGCCCTCAAAATATTGATCATCGTATAACTTCTCCATTTATGGATCGATTTTCAAATGTATAAAGGTCCTAATTAAGGTAACGATATGTTGACCTCTTATAAAAATACAAAATCTGCAGATTTCCAAACGGTTTCATTTCAATTAAATTTAGTATGAATACGAGTTACGAATATAACATTTGGAATCAATATTCATATTTTTGAAAAAAAATGTAAGTTATTCTACTGGTCGATTCCAATTTCTTAATTAAAAAAATTACGATTGCCGTAAATTTCATCATAACCGAAGGAATTTATATGATAAAGCATAGGTATAAGCAAAGTCAATATTTACTAAACGTCACGCAATGATTTTCCACATTTATACTATAAATTTTCTACAGATCAAATCAAAAACAGCAAAGAAAAACATGTATGCACTTGATTTGATGATATGATAAATATATAATAAGAATTTTCTCAATACTTTCTCTTATTTTCAATATTTCCGCCAATTGATGGTCAGAAAACTTGTTACGAATCATCCACCTAATAAAATATTTATACGTTCATTAACCGCTTAAAATTGCACTGAAAGCTAATTATTATGAATCACTAACAAACAAACAAACAAACAAACAAAAAAACAACAACAACAAATTGTGTTCTAAAATTTTAGTACAAGTAGTTATTAAGCCTCCCCTCTAACACAAAAAACGCAACAAACTGATTTAAATGAGATTTGAAGCAAAATTAAAAGTAAATAAATCTGAAAATAAAAGTTTAACCAGTTTAACTTGAGATCAATGCTTTTAGACAGTAAAATTAAACAACAAAAACAATATTGGTTTATTAGTATTATTACAACAAATTATTATAAAAACTCAATAATACATTAAATGCAGGCTTTCAATTACCATTAGTACGGAAGGTACTTTCAAACGTTAAACAACTAGTAAAAGGAAACGGTTAGAAAAAAAACATTGAAATTAATAAAAGTGTATTTTTTTTTAATAAGAAACAATCTCTAAATAATAATGGAACGTTGGCGTGGTAAAGTGGCTGTAGTTACGGGTGCCAGTTCTGGCATAGGTTGGGCCATAACCCAACACCTTTTGCAGGCCGATATGGTGGTGATTGGTTTGGCACGCAAACTTAAACATATGGAAGACTTAAAAGCTGAATTGCCGCCTGGCCAACAGGAGCGTTTCTTTCCAAGAGAATGTGATTTGACTTCTTTGCCCTCCCTGCGAACCGCTTTCCATTGGCTAGAACAAAGATTTGCCCAGCGCATGCATGTGCTGGTTAACAATGCTGGCATGATTGAATTTTCCCGTCTTCTAGATGCTGGCAATGATGAGCCCCTGAAACGTATGATTGATGTCAATTTAATGGGTTCAATATATTGTACCAAAGAAGCTTATCGATTAATGAAAAAGGCCATGGCCTTTGGTGAGGAATGTCATGTTATTAATGTTAATAGCCTATTGGGTCATACGGTACCCAAACATATACCCGATTGTGGTTTCAATTTGTATCCGGTTGCAAAACATGCTTTGAGGGCCACCAATGAAGTGTTGCGCCGAGAAATGTTTGAAGACAAGTTGTTGCGTTTATCGGTAAGTTTTTATATTACATACTTATGTATTGAACATTTTAAACAATTAAACTTGAATTTAATTTATGCCATTGATTTGTTAATTTGCAAAAAATATTACATCAGTTTAAGCTTTGACATTGTGGAATTAAATTTCTAAATCAATTACATACATACATACATACATACATACATACATACATACATACATACATACATACATACATACATACATACATACATACATACATACATACATACATACATACATACATACATACATACATACATACATACATACATACATACATACATACATACATACATACATACATACATACATACATACATACATACATACATACATACATACATACATACATACATACATACATACATACATACATACATACATACATACATACATACATACATACATACATACATACATACATACATACATACATACATACATACATACATACATACATACATACATACATACATACATACATACATACATACATACATACATACATACATACATACATACATACATAGCTTGAGCTCGTTATTTTCATTTTTATTAAATTAAATTTCTTATTTAAAATAAAGATTTATTTGTTGAGGGTTAAGCAATGTCTATATGCATTTCATAAGTGTTTTACCAAGCCATCAGTAGACTTCAACCATACTTTTGAAAAATTGCAAGCCTCTTATGTTCACGAGCCATCGACTTGACCATGGCATGAACATGACGCCGGCAGAGCAACTGAAAAAAATTCATCAATAGAGATGGAATATTCAACAATTTTATTCTGTCTCTTTTCTTTCTATTGAAAATTGTTGTTGACGGCGAATGTCATGGCGAACATTGATGCTCAGCCATATGTTTGGGCATCGATGTCAGAGCATGGACGAAACATAGACATGAGCCGTCTACATTAGCCATATGCGAAGTCCGACATGATGTTGATACCAAGTTCATGGCTAATGAAGACCCCCAGTTATGCACAGACTTTCCACAACCAGTTGAGAATTTACAAATAATTTTTCGGAATATCACTATAGAATAAACGTAGACGGCTGAGAAACTTATACAAAACCCAATAAACAATTTATATTCGATATGAATCTATCTTTTCTTTTAATTCATCGCTTCAGAAAAAAACTCCCATTGAGTTTTTTAAATTTCTTTACAAATTCTATTAAATATATGTATTTAATATGGCTTTTAATTGCATCCGCAAGCTGAATAAATTCAGTAAAGCGCGACTTTTTCTCGCACACGAAGGGTTCCGTACGAACACACATATATCATTTTTCGTTTTTGCCCTTTTTTAATTTGGGCAATTTTTTCGTATTGCTTTTTTGTCTAATTTTAGTTTTTTTATTTTTAAAGTTTTTTTTCGCTGTTTTGACAATTTTTAGGTTTTGACGCTTTTTTAATTTCGTGATTTTTTTTGGGTTTTTTGTGATTTTTCGTTTTTTGTGATTTTTTAGAGTCAGCGACTTTTTTGGTTGTGACACTTGTTTGCGTTTTGGCGATTTTTTCGGTTCTAGGCGATTTTTTTCAGTTTAGGCACTTTTTTGTTTTGGCGCTTTTTCGTTTTGGTGTTTTTTTTTCATTTTTGGCGATGTTTTCGTTTTTTGACGATATGTTTAGTTTTAGCGATTTTTTAGGTTTTAGTGCTTTTTTCGTTTTGACGACTTTTTTCGGGTTTTGGCGTTTTTTTTTAGTTTTTTGGCGATCTTTTTAATTTTGGTAATTTTTTTTTGCGTCTGCGTTTTTTTAATTTTGGTGCTTTTTTCCCTTAAGCGCTTTTTTCATTTTGGGGATTTTTCGTTTTGACATTTTTTTAATTTTGGAATTTTTTTAAATTTAATAATAATAAATAAAACCTAAAAATGAGGTTAGGAGAGCAGATTTTCTAAAGAATAGTAAAAATTTCAGAAGCATTTTATTTACCTGCATGAAAATAGTACTAAACTAGTGTTTTAATTTTTATTTCTTTACTATTTAATGAACAACATAGCAATCCTCTTATGTTTAATAAAACATTTTTACGATATATTGAACGGGATATTACTCATACGTACACAATTTCGTCCTAAAAATTGGAAATTCTCATTTTCTTTACATGTTTTTTGTTAAATAGATATTTTCTTATTTATTTTCAGACCATTAGCCCCGGTTTAACCGAAACCGACTTTGGTGTAAAAAGTCCAAGACCGGAACATATAAAAAAATTGCCTGAATGCGAAGAAATATTGAAACCTGAAGATGTGGCCAAAGGAGTAACATTCATTTTGGGTACTCCACTGCACGTAACAATTGCTGAATTATTAATGGTGCCAACGGCAGAAAAATATTAGAATAAAATAATTATATAGAAAATAAACTAAACTAATAAAAACTGAAAACCATTCTTTTAGTGGTAAAATATTAACAATGAGCGTGCTACGTTTTAATCGAGGCATATTTATTCCAGGTATACTCGTATTCCCAATTCGCATTGAAAAATTCCTCAAAAATGCGTTTCCTGAGGGAAATCAAAATACAAACGGCGAAAATAATCATCTGAGCTGTCGTCACTAAAATACACATTAAAAATTTTCATTCCATAAAAAGTTCGGCCTTGGGCAAAACTAATTCGTATAACGACTATTAACGAGTTACTAAACAAATTTAACTTTTGCATTTATCAAAAAGATAAGATTAAGAAAGCACCATTGCAAAGATATTTTTTTCTTTCTGCACTCGTAATACATACCATTTTAAGATCATATTGCCTATATATGTGTTCTAAATTCATTATGGGATAAACTACTCTAGAAATATTGTTTTTAAGATATGTTAGGTTTGAAGTGAGTCTTTTGTCTTCCAATAAAATAGAGATGAGATCGTGAGCAACTTCTCACCCATGATCATACGCACTCACGATAAATTTCTGATGCATGATGATCTTGTACGACCTTGCTTTTAGCTCATACGAGTTCACTTGAATTTAAAGAATCATTAACCACGCTTGCAAACGCGTGGCTTATGCCAGTCATGTGCGGAATGCCCATCTTTGAAAATAAACAGCTTGAGCGTAAAATATTTAATCAATTTAAATATAATTGTAATCTTAGATAATACACTTTTTGAATGATACATATTTAGGGTTTGTGTAACGAAAATTTCCATCCGCTAATTTACGGGAAAAGATAATCATACATTAACGGAAAATTTCAAATATTATAAGCTGGATGTTTCATAATTTTCCAATTAAAAATGGAAGGTCAAACGAGGATATCTTAAAGCAAAACAACATAGCCAGGGTTGCATTTAATTCCCTTCATAAAATATGGTGCTCAAACAATCTATCAAGACGTACAAAATTACGAATTTTCAACTGCAGTGTAAAATTTGTTCTGCTCTATACACAGAAAAAAATAGACAAGAACTCTGTTTAATAAAATAATGTTATTGAAAAAAGTGTGAATTTCAATAACATTTTTCATTAACTTAATACAGTATTTCGTTATATGTATCTCTTTCCCAAGCCGGTTATATCTTTTCTTTCATACATAGCTTCTTAAAACAAGTTTTATCTCATAAAAAATTAACTGGGACATGGTTCGGCGGTAGAGAGCATGCTTTACGTCCCGGAAGAGCGGGTTCGTATCTCAGCCATGTCAACATTTTTTTTTTAATTTATATATATATTTTTTTAAATAATTTTGTTATCAAAATAGCGGAATTCTTTATCACAGGAAATTTGAAAGAAAAATTATTGAATACCGGGATTTTCGTTATCAAATACGAAATTTATTTTTTTCTGTGTAGCTGCACTACATGGAACACCACCACACTTTGAACTTTGATATAATTTGAACTTTGGATATAATTGAAGAAAAACTTTAAACGGACGGACATTGGTCAAGACCACAAAAAAGAAACTGTTAGTGGGGCTCAAAAAATCTGAATTCATCTGGAGGTACTCTTTGGACGCTCATTGTATATATAATTTTGGATGATATACCCTATTTTTGGATGATATTTGTAGATCTAGGAGTAATATCAGCTGTTTCTTATGTTTCTTACACGTGGGACTTTTGGCGGGCGCTCCTATCTTTCTGATTATTATGTGGACTAAATAAGCTCAAATTTAACGCCAGCAGAAGTTGCTTAATATTTTTTTTGCATTGTTTTGCGCAAGAAGAGAATGATGCATTGACTACTCACAAAATTGTGTGTAAAATTGTAAAACCTAAATCAAGGAGAATTCACTACAGGTGAACTTGTAAACACAGCTGTTAACTTTTTTTTAGCATTTTGATTATGGTCGGATGTCATAATACATTATTTGCTTGGTGAGTTTAAGTACGAACAATGATTTTACAAAAACAAAATGCTTGTGGTTTTTTTATATGTTGTACTTGTTTTATTAGTGAGATTATCTGGTATGAATTTGCCTTGACCTAAATCGATTTAAAATGCAGATGATTGGTTGGTGATTAAAATTTCATTTAAGTGTTTAAATATAAATGACATTTAAATACGAAGTCAAAAACTTTACATTAGCTACATAGGGCCATATGCATAACGAAAACTTGGCATTCGTGCATACATATTTATTTAGCATTACTTAGTAGATATTTTTCCCGGGAGTTTCTATTGTTCCCATTTCCCTGAAGTTCCAAACCCTAATGATGTTCTACAACTACATATTCAATTGAATTTTGTGTTGAAGTGTTTGGACGCAAATAGATAAACAACCAAGACGAGTTAGTGTTACGCTTTGCAAATAACTAAGTTTAATACTAATAGATTAAAAATGATAATAATGAAAATAAAACAATAAAACGCATTTTAAGATCTCAATTTAGTCGTTGCTAGTTCACTAAAAGAAATGGATCGTTGGCGGCAAAAAGTGGCTGTTATAACTGGTGCTAGTTCGGGTATAGGCTGGGCAACAACAAAAGAACTTTTAAAAGCAAATATGGTTGTTATAGGTCTCTCATTGACGGTCAAAAGTCAAGAGGATATTACCGAAGAACTGAGCCATCAAGAAGCTAAATTATTCTATCAAAGACAAAGTGATTTGTCTTCGCTCGGAGACATAAAGTCAGCCTTTATATGGATTGCTGAGATATTTAAAAAGATTCATGTCTTAATCAACAATGCTGGCATGTGTGAATTTTCCAGAATACTTGATGAGAACAATGAAGAGTCTCTCAAGCGTATGTTAGATGTAAATCTTATGGCAGCTATTTTTTGTTCCAAGGAAGCGTATAAGTTAATGCAAATTTCTATGGCAGATGAGCAGGAGTGCCATATAATAAATATATGCAGCCTTTTAGGTCACTATATAATGCCGCATATACCAGAGTGTGGTTTCAATTTATATCCTGTAGCTAAACATGCTTTAAGAGCTACTAATGAAGTTTTGCGTAGAGAGTTATCTAAGGATAAATTAGTGCGTTTATCAGTAAGTGTATGCAACAAATTAACGGATTTTTTATTGTTTATTTTTATATTACATTAATTACAGTCTCTTAGTCCCGGTATTACAGCTACCAAATTTGGCAGTTATGTGAAAAAGCCTTCTAATTTGAAGAATTTGGATGACATTACAAATCCACTGCAAGCGGAGGATATAGCCAGGGCTATCAAGTTTGTTTTGGAGTCTCCTCTACACGTGACTATAGCGGAAATGTTGATTGTGCCAACGTCGGAGAATTATTGATCTTTTAAAAAGAGTTAAGCTTTCCTTTTGTTTAAAACCAAATACGGAATAAGATATAGATTAGTTAAATTTAATAAATGAAATTAATGTTTAAATATGATTTGAGGCATGTGGCCCCATGGCTGGCGCGTAAATGACGCAATCTGGAGCTCCAACGTGTTCAATTGCCTTTGGTTTATCGGCGGAGACGAGTGGCTTTATAAATAATCCAATGATGATAAATCACACGATCTTGGTGGCTAATTAACAGAAAAATTACGTAAAATCATTCGTGTGTGGTAAAACATACAACAATTTCCAGAGAAACTAATCGCCAAAAATTTTTTTTCGGCCATACTTTTTAAAATATTTTCAGAGTTTTTTCTTAACAAATAATTGATTTTTTGTTAAATTTGCGTATTTTAGTTTTCTTTTTTAGACACCAGCTGCTACAAAAATGGTGTGGATTCAATTCCGTTCTCGAACGGATTTGAGCTCTGTGACATTGCCGTATGTATAAAAAATATTGTTTATGTTTTTTTATATGAAGTGTGACAAACATAGCATGAAAACAAAGTGAGCAAAAAGTTAAGTGTAACCTTAATGTCAAATTACATATAAAAGCTTTTTACGTATAGAGTTTGATAGTTATATGTATTTATAACCTACTGCTTTGAGTAGCTTATCTTGCTATGACTGTGAGGCATACATGCATGTACGCTTACCAATAAAGGGCATAATACACAATCAATCAGCTTGATGTCAGATTCGTGTTTGTGTACTTGACGAAAAACCAAAACCAAGTAGATTTTCCATCAAGCGTCGTCGGTGTCACTAATACTAACAAAATTTCACACATACTATTACCACGCTTGTCAATCATGTTGACTGTGTATATTGCCCTTAACACGTACATAATAAAAGCGCCATGATCGTGAATACTGTGCTCGGACTGACTCAATTTTATTAATATACATGCGGCGATAAAGGGTTAATATTAATTTTAAAAAAATGAATTCAAAATTTTCTTCCCTTTTAAATAAACCAAAAAAAAATTTTTTGTAAATTTTCTAAATTAAAAAAGAAAAAGGCTAACCAAATTCATGACTCCTGTAATTATGTCACACACTAAGGCTGGATATCCCATAGTACGGGCTCTGCTCGATCTAGGCATGCATGTGGTGGCCGTTTCGCCCCAGTTGAAGAAAAATTAAATGTTACGCCATCATTTGAATAAACAACAGCATAAACACTATTTTACGAAACAAGTTGATCTTAACACTATAACATCCATCAATATGCTAATAAGTGAACTGAAAACGGAAGTGCAACAACTGAAACTACTTTTATGTTTAGTACCGCAGATTAATGACGAAGAGAAAAGTAACATTTATGAAAAACACAATACAGCTCTTTTCCAAACTATAATGGAGGTTAGTGATTTGGGAGTAGGTGCTTTATGCGCCGTCGCCTCCCATCATATAATTTACAAAGATTATAGTCATATGTGGCTAATAAGATTTCATCATCAAGAGCCTGATTTAGTGCATAACTATTTCGAGTATTTAATGGTTTTGGGATGTGCGGCGCCTAAGCTTTTGAATGTGAATTTGCTAAGAAAAAAGCAACCAAGTGAATGCGGCTAATATTTAAGATAAGAAATTTTTTATAATTTTGGAATACATACATCTTTTTTTAACCAATATGTAGTAATTGTTTAACAAGAAATTTTTTTAACTTTCGCAACAGTTTAGTTATCGAAGAGTTACTCTGTAATTCGAATCGAAAGAAAACTCTTTCGAAATACAATTTAAAGTTCGATGAATGATTTTAAAAACTATTTTATGCTAATAGAGAATTGAAGGGCTCAGTGCAGTAATAATGAATAAATATACTTTCAAGTTTGAAAGAAATTGTGCGGCTCTTAGAATTTTTCTACTTTAAGAACGTGGCACATGCATTTGAAGAATTAATCCAAAATCTCTCCAGCAAATCTTAAATGATTACTGCACTAAGCGCTTCAATTGAAACAGGCGAAATTGAGTTTAGCAGGAACTGTTTGATTAGATTTTCAAAAATTTTTTTAACAAAGTAGTGAATTAAAAAAAATATTGTTTTGAAATTAAATGTTCCCAATAAAATAAAGGCCACAAACCGACGTTGCCCTAAGCAGATAAAAATATTGCGTATTCGTGTTTTAAAATGTGGAATCTGTAAAAAGTATACCAATACAAAATGCATTTACATATCGAGAGCCAATATTCAAAATGTGCCAGCTTAAATCTTGAACAAAACGAGTTTTTGATCGCAAATAGTGAATTAACGTGTTCTCTATCTTTAGTAAAAATTTCAAAGCAAAAAGTTAAGTTTTGCAACTTTTGCATACATATTTGTAATAATGCTATCTCAAAGTATACATTTTTTTAGATAAAATAAGTAATAACTCCCATAGTAATATAACAAAATAGTTGTATTCGATCAAAATATTTAAAATGCACATCAAGTCTTATTAAATGGTAAATACTGAACACAAGTATATTAAAAATTAAGACATCGAGCGACGAGTTTTTACGATGTGACCCCCTTTAAGCATGCACTATAAAGCTTGTCTTAGAATTCGCCAAATTTACGCATTATTTTTGAATGAAAACAGTCAACTTTTAGCAAGTTTCATAAAGCAGATGAACTAGTCTATCATTTAAGGTATGATTTGTGCAAATCGGACAACCTGTTATAAAAGTAGAGCAATTTATTCATCAGGTATGCTACTAAATTTTTTTGCTGGGGTTTTAAAAATATATAATATACCTTTTAATCTGGGATTCACCATGTATACCCGTAAGATTTTATTAGTATGGAGTGTGTGATTAGTTTTCATCTACTCAGAAAAGAAAAATGATAGTTTTTGTCTGCACGAGATATTTTCGCAAATAATGTTAAACATATTTTGTTGGCTTTTTGAACTTCAGGTGCTTGTTAAAATATCGGATATGGAAATTAAATATTCATTTCCCTCCATAGCACAATTTATATTCTCCTTTACGGCACTGCCAGTATTGAGCTTTTCTGAATAGCAGTTGGATTACATACGCAATAGTTTGACTACCAGATGGCTCTACGCGACCAGCTGACCGGTTTGCTCCACAACCATTAGGATTTGCATCAAACACCAAACTCCGCTATTTTGATTTTTCCTCACATTAAAAATGTTTCCAAATTGTCAGCAGTTTTTCATGAATGGTACATATTTTGACAATCAAAGTGGGTATTTTACAAAGCGAATTGAGGCGAGTCAACATGGCATGAAATTGCATTGCTGTTTACTCTCCTTTTCTAATTTTTTCCTGCACAATCATCTGGCAGCATCGAATTTCCATTGTCGCCGTTTTCTCATTCTTCTTATATTAAATTGCGTTTTTATCAACGCAAAATAAAAACTTGAGGAATTTTCGTAAATAGCTGAAAAATCCACTAAAAGTGTGTAGACAACTTCGAAAATGAGCGGTTTTCATCCCAAAGATTTGATTAAAGAAGTCAAAATAAGACCAGGAATTTACAATAAAGATGAACTTGTACATCCAAAACGCGAACACAAACATCTATTGTGGATGGAAGTGGCCGAACGTTTGACTCCGGCGGAAGACTGGGAAAGCTACACTGAAGTAGAAAAGGAAGCTAGGAGTAAGTTTTTTAATTGTAGAAACAACTTGAAATAACGGTTTTTATTTTAGTGGATGAGATATCTACCAAATGGAAACATTTAAAGGACCATTTTTATCGTGAAATAAAATTGCAGGAAGCTGGCGAAGCTCATAAAAAGCGAAAATACATATATTTTGATGATCTGCAATTTGTGCGCCCTTTCGTAGGGTTTAGATTGCAGCCCGCTTGCAACCGTAATAAATCTTCCCTGCCTTTAGACAACACCCAAGATTACATCGACCACGAGACAGACATTGATATGGATGCGTTTCTTAAGTCTGCTGAACAAGTTGAAGAGGATGGTGAGTACAAAATGGAGCCCGATGATAGTCAGCCAGATATAAAGCCCGAATTGAAAAATGTCGCAACCCCATTAGTAAAGACCTTACATCATAAGACGAACTTAAGACAAAACGTATCAGTCAACAAAAATTTTAATGAATTAAAGAAGCCAAACAACATCGCTACAAATCCTTATTTTAAAATACGTGATGGCGATATCTCGTTTAGTCTTTCTCTAGTACCTGCTCTAAGAAAATTGGATGATAGTCTTAAGTTAAGGGCAAAAGTAGATATTCTCAGAGTACTAGAAGGGTGTGTGGATCACGTTGAACAACAAAACTCGACTGTTCGACTTAATTTATCGGATCACAATACAACCAACACTATACTCCAGAATCCGGATATTGAATATATGCCAGAGGATCATTTAGATTATTTAGATGAATATGAAGAAAGTGTTAATGTTAAACATGAGCTACACGATGATCCTTTAAATGGCAGTGGTGCCAATAACAAAACCTGGTGGACTTAACCATTTATCAAAAAATGACAAACTAAACAGAATATGTTTCTAAGAAATAAGATAAGATATAATATTTAATTTAATATAGCCAGAGAAAAGAAAACAGATAATGCTAAAATGAAAGTTAGAGGTCAATAGAAATTTCTGTAGAGTGCTTAAGCTGCCCTTTTGGTGTACCTCGTTTGAGTGTGCCCTGACTGCGAACATAATAAATACAAATTTAGGTAAGTTATAAAAAAATAAAACAGAAGACACATTCTTAAGTTAAAATGTAATGAAAAAAGTCGATGGTCCAGGATGGATAAGTCGTAGGTTAGGTATCAATTACTAAAATTTATCAAAAAAAGGAAAAGTTTATCTTTGGTCAAAACAATTGATTCAATTACGAAAATAATTGAAACCAATTTTTGTTAAATTTATTCTATTTTTAGCCCCCGACAAAAAAGGGTGGAGTTATAAGTTTGTAGTGTGTATCTGTGTGTCTGTTCCGTCGTAGATCCTAAATGGCTGGATCGATTTTGATTTATTTTTTTTGTGTGTTGAAAGATGACGATCCAGTGTTCTTAGCTATGTTTGAAGAAATTCGATCCACATATTCTTCGGGGATTTTTTAATTTAATGGAATTCTGAATGTATATATGGATTGAAATAAGATCAATTGATTTGTCATAATAAAACAAATACGAAATACATAATCAGTCTGTTCCCGTGCACAAAGTCACCCAAACTAACCGAAAGGTCTTTTCAATACAAAATTTTTATTTAATAATTCTTTCAAACAAATGACTACAAAATAGGCGTGGCACCGCCCCCATATTTTATCATTATGTACTTTTACGAGAACTAAGTGTGTGTGCGAAGTCTCATAAGAATCGGATAAGTAGAAGTGTGTTTGTGTGAAAATGAATGAATTGAAAATTTTTAGCGCCAATATGAGAACATATTTACAGTCTTTAACATCTTTAGAAACATAACTGCCAGATTCACAATCCTTGTGATGATTTAAATTAGATTTTACTTTTTAAAATGATTTTTTAATTTATACAAAATATCAGAAGCACCAAAATCTTCCGTAATAGTATACTATTGTAATGTACATTCACTATTTAACATACCTTATTTAGATTTTCATCTATATAAAATTTTTTAACAAAATCTGGCATTTTCTATATATTTTTTACTAAAATTAATTATGTAATATATGTAAATAGGTTTACTTAAACTGTTAAACACTAATATTTTCTTAACTCTTTCATCCACTAGTAAGTGCATATGCACTTTATAAACAAAGTTCTTTTAAATTGCTTATGGAAATTCAATTACCAATTTATTTCCTATAAGGTCATATTCACATATTACGTAACGAGCCCGAGGGGGGCTTATACATTTAATACGGAGTGGATAATTTTTATTTAATATTTTTAAAAATTACGTTGATAGGGGTTATAAAAACTCCGAAAATAGTGTTACGTAATATATAAATCCCCCCAACGTGTTAAGCATATATAATTCCATTTGCAAATCATTTCTGTAACGAGTTTTTTATTTCTATTTAAGATTTCAGTTACTTTTTTCTTATTTCGAAAAATACACAATTGGCTTTGACAGTCCCAAGAAATGTAAATGATATCAGTGCTGTAAAGTACAACAAAGCATATGTTACAATATTATCAAAAATAAACACTTAACAGCACTTTAAAAAAAATAAGTTTATACAGTACATAAGTATGTATATAGTTACTAGTAACGGCACGGTTTTATGTTGTACAAGAGTTTTAAGAAAATATTAGTTTTTACCGGTTTAAATAAAAATATAATATTTAAATTTAGTGAAAAATAGTTCCATAAGTGTAAAGTTATATTAAATTATAAAGAAAATATGTTTAAAGTGCGTGAAAACTTAAATAGGCCTGTTAAAAAGTAATTGTATGAATGTATGCTTGTGTTTGTGTGAAAATGAATGAATTGAAAATTTTTAGCGCCAATATGAGAACTTTTACCAGTCTACCGAACAGCTGCTATTAAAAGTCGTCTGCATAAATTCTTCAGTGTGCTGGTTTAGTAAAATTTTATATAATTTAACAAAAATGTGTTTAAATGTGTAATAAAAAATGTAAAAAGTGATCGCATCCACGTAATGTTTTCAAACAGCCTCCCGACTACACGGAATTGGCCATTAAGTATCCGGAATTTCGTGAGATTTACAAGTTGGTAAGTGTCATTTCACACTATGCCTTTTTATTTTTGCCAATTTTGTTTTAAAACCCCTATGAAAAGTCAAGTACATTTACATTAAGACTTTTTCTTAACTCTGTCATATGTGAACCAATTTTCACAATTCTTTTTTTTTTGAGAAGGTGTGCTTGCACTTTGGTCCCATAATTTTTTTCTGAGGGAATAAATTTGGTCCCCACGCATAACTGTCATTTGGCAACCGATTTTCAAATTTCTTTTTTGGTTTGAAAGGGTTTGCTTGCAGTAAATCCCAAAATATTTTTTAAAATGGTGAGGAAATTTGCTGACCTCATGCTTAATTCTGTCATTTGTGAATCGATTTTCAATTTTTTTTGTTTGAAGGGTTTGTGTGCAGTTTGGTCCAAAATCGGCTATGGGTTTTTTTTGCTTTCGTAAATTTGTACTGTTTTCTAATAACTATGGCAAAAAGAGAAAAAACATGAAAAAATTAGTTTAACAAAAAAGCCTATTTATGTGATTTTTGCTCAAATTTTCATAGCTTTATTTAGTTTAAAAGAGAATAAGCTAGGAATATAGTAAAATATAAATTCAAATACATATATACTGTTGAATTAGAAACAACACAAGATAAATTAAAAAATTCACATATGACATGGGTTTTTCATTGTTTCAAGATAATAAAGGGTTTCACGATGTGTAGTGCAAAGTGTGCAAATGTGTATTTGTGGATTTTTTTACAAAACTTTGAAGATTGAACTTAAGTAAATTTTTGACTATCTCAGAGATTTTGGCCATGTTTGGGCACATCTTTACTTGTAGCTCATTTGGACCATATGAAAATTGCAGCCACGGATCCATACTATTTGAGAATATTATAAGTCGCACTTTTCAATTGTTTTTAAATTTTTTTACAAAACTTACTGTTAACACGATAACAGAGCGTGTTAGGTGTGAAAAATCTAATGATACTTATTCCAAATCGAATTATGACCACATCTGCTGACCTGGATTGCTAAAATTTATGAAGATGATGGACTTTATGGTCTTATAATTCCCTGTACCACGAATTTCTAACAGTATTTTTAATGAAAAATTTTAATTTTATGATTCCCTGTACCACGTATTTCTAACAGTGGGATTTTTAACGAAAAATTTGGATTTAAAGAAAAATTTGCATCAATGAAAAATTTTCATGAAAGAGCGTTCTTAAACCAATATGATGAGTCTATTTGGAGAAAATTGGTTAAACGGTTATTCAGAAAAATGGACTTATGCGAATCAGTCAACAAAAACCTTGTTTAAATAAAATATTCCAATAAAAAATCCATATCTCGTCATTTAAATTAAAACCGATTAAATTACTCATTACACAATTTATATTGCCTGAAACAGCGTTTTGAAACCAATAAAATAGATTATATTTGGAGAAAATTGGTTAACCGGTTGTTGAGAAAAATAAGTGAGTGAAGATAAATATGCCGATTTAAATATGTTTTGGCGTCATTACATATTTAGGGCATATTTAGCAAATATGTTGTCGCTTTCCAAATGTTTTCGCTTTTCAAATATGTTTTCGCTTTATAAATATGTTTCTGTTTCCTAAATATGTTTTGTTTTTATTTTGTCGGCAACAATGCTTTTGCTTCAATTTTATATCAGCTTAGTACTATTTCTCTGGAGGATTTTACCATAGAGGAGAAAATCGGCCAAAGACCGATTGTTATACCATAGAGAAAATCCTTGCGTCAGGCCGAAGGCCTGCTATGCAAATGGGCTTTAGTTAGCGTAGCCGGTGTTTGTTATACCATAGAGAAAATCCTTGCGACCTGCCGAAGGCCGGCTATGCAAAAAGGCTTTAGTTAGCGTAGCCGGTGTTTGATATACCATAGAGAAAATCCTTGCATCCGGCCGGCTCAATATTGGTCATATACGTTCAGAAATAAAGTGGAAATTTACATATACATACATACATACATGCATATACATATATTAAAAAACTTTGCGTTTCCCCCATTTTTTTATTTTTTACATTTTCTTCTTATTTTTGCATTTTCTACCCCCTTATGTAATTTTTTTTCTTGTTTGGAGCTGTGTCATAATTAAACTAGATGTGTACCAAAATCTGAGGATTTTGATACAAGAATTAAAAATGAAATCACAACAAAAACATAATCGGGTATGTTTTGTATTTCATGTGGAATTAAAATGTGCGGAATTATCAAAGCATTGTTGATGCAAATTAATATTTATAACAACAATGCTTTGATAATTCCGCACATTTTAATTTCACATGAAATACAGAACATACCCGAATAGCATTTTCACACTCGCATACATTTTGCAGGAACACGTGGGAGATGTTGAAAATGAAACAAATTCATTCACACTTGCACCATCTAACATCTTCCAACCCTCAGGAATGTAACATGACGTGTTTTTCTTAATCAACTAAAATATATACGACCATTTCGTTTTGAAATCGTAAACTTTCAAGAAAGAATTCAATTAAAAATCTCACTTATTGGAGGTTTTCAGTTAATTCTTATGTTTCAGATGTTTAATCCGAACTAAGCTACGAATACACTAAGTTGTCCGATTAAAAGAACACTGTTTTCCGTTTTTGGAAGTTTGCGATTTCAAAAAGAAGTGGTTTTCAGAACATGGCCGATAATTAATAAGAAAAACAACTAATAGTAGTTAGTACTGGACTTTAAACAGAAAATTTTTAAAAAATTTTTCATGTTTTGTTTATGTATTATTTACTCTTTTTTCTATTGTCATTTAAAGGATCTTGCTGGTCATCATACGCGTTTTCTTCCACTATTTCTACAGTTTCTATCTTGTAATCATTATCATTATGATTACGTTCAAGTTCATCTAAATGCGTATGTAGAACTTTAAGAATCTCTATTTTGGCACTTAGTTTGCAAGATCCGGTCAATTCACGTAAAGTAGGCACTAGCGATAGACAAAATGAAAGGTCGCTTTCACGTATTTTGTATGTGGGAACTGTAGTGCCATCTATTTTCCTCAATACATCAAAGTTGTTAATAACAACTTCCTTTGGTGAATGGCTGACCGAAGAAGTACTAGCACGCACTCTGTATTGACGGGCCTTATTTGTATGTTTCAGAGGAGGATTTAATATATTTTTCGAGTCGGTTACTCTGCTCTTAACCTTTAAAGCTTTATCATTAGGCTTCAAAAATTCATCCATATTAATATCTGTATCATCGTCCATATATTCCTGAATGCTATCCAATAATTCAAAGGATTTCTTCTCTCGTTTGATAGCCGGTGGTAATTTATAGCCTATATAAGGGCGCACGAAGTCCATATCATCGTAATATACATATTTACGTCTATCTAAGTTTTCACCAGCTTCGACACGCTTAACTTCACGATAGAAATGATCTCTTAGGTTTTTCCATTTATTTGATACTTCCCATACTAAATTATGAATAAATTTTATGGGTATAAAAAACAAATTATTTACTTTAAAACGCTTACTTCTGGTTTCTTTTTGTTCTTGTGTAAAGTTTTCCCATTCTTCTTTTGGCGTCACACTTTCAGCAACTTCCATAAATAATTTCTGTCTGTTTTCCTTACGTGGAGGTGGTAATGCTTCCCTGTTGTAAATACCTGGTCTAATTTTAACTTCTTTTATTACATCGATTGGAAGAAAACCGCTCATTTTCAAAATTGTTATATTTAACGTGGTACCACACCGTATTTATTTGACTTTTTTCAGTCAATTTCCAAAAATATGTCGTGAGTTTTGAGAATTTGGCGATATAAAATCGTCTGGTGTAAAATGCAAACAAAGCAGTTTATAATAAATTTAGTGCTGCCAGGTCGATGTAAAACTGAAAGTCCATACCATGGTGTATTAATTTTACAAGGTGGCAGGACCGCGGCAGCTGATAATTTTTTTGCTCTTTTTAATAGTCATATGCTCATAAAGCGGCATGGCAACATATCAAACTGTTTGATCAAACAGAGATATTTTTGACTGATTAGTGCAAAAAACCTCACACGTATAGTTTGATGTGAGTTTGATGAAAAACTAAACACTTTTGAACGGATGAACAAAATTGAATTTATTAAAGTTTATCGTGGTTTGCCTGCTATATGGCGAGTTAAATCGAAGCAATATAGCAAAAGAAACTAAAAAAAATGCTCAGTAAGACATATTGCTTGAAACATATACAGAAAAAAACCCAAATGCTAAAAAAAGGATGTCGCACAAAATTGTAACTATCTTCGAACTGCATATGGAAAGGAGTTAAAAGGAATTAAAATAAAAGGAATTAAAAAAGGGAGTAAAAAAACTAATTTTCAACAAACAAAAAGTTTTTTAATAAATAATAAAACATTTCCGTCCAAAAAATCACATGTTCTTTCTTTTTCACAACAACTTTCAAATGAAGTTTGATGATATGAATTTGATAAGTTGCTGTGCTAAGCAAAACAAAATATTACCTATACATGTACATGAATTTGATTAAACAGTTTGATAAATTGCCACGGCCCTTTAATGTTTAAGTTTTATATTTGCTCGATGGAATGAAATATATCCAATTTGACTGACACTGTATGTATGTAGAAATACTCTTACGCCCTTTTTCACAGTGTACAGTTAACGTATACTTTAACGGAGAGTTTTGTATGCCGAATTTGCCGTTAAAGACCACGTTAACTTTTAATCACATTTTGAAAAGGGCCGTTAATAAAATAAATGACTTCAGTTCTGTTAAGTTTTTAAAATGTCAATATCAGTTAATGCTAAAAAAGTTTCGGCAAGTCTCGGATTCGGCCTTTTTATCGAATATCAGGTTCGGTTCGGGCTCGGCCTCAAAAAACTGGTTTCGGTCCGACTCTAATATTTATCGACAACATTGAAAATAGAATATAATTTGTCATCCCTGGCTATCGAAAACAGCTTGCACATTTAAACTGGCTCTAAAATTTCCTTTCGTTAACTTGTGTATATGTTAGTGGATGCCCAATAGTTTGACCTGGGAAAACTCATAGGTTCGGGTTTTCTATACTACATCGAGCTTTTACCCAGTATGCGATTGAATTTTCACTATGTGACACCCCCAACCCCTTTAGCTTACTCTACGTCTCCGCCTAACTTGAAGTTATGAATGCGTTGTTAAAACAATTGCACTAACAACTATGTTATAACCTGAAAAAAGCATTAACTTGAGAGGTCTACACTTAACATTAACTTGAAGCTAATGTTAAGTTAGGTGTAGACTGCAAATTAAGGGTGGATCCGCATTTGTGGTCCACTTAACGAAACTTTCAAAATTAAAAGGAATCCTATACATTTCGTGTTCTTCACACCATGAAGGTAATATCTGTTGAATTTTAAATAAAATTTATCAATATTAGAACTTTATTGAAAAGCGTTACAGAAAATGTTTCCGAATACATACATACATACATTCTACTTATTACTGAATAAAATACGAAAAGAAAATAAATTATGGTACATTTATTTATTTAATAGGAGAAAATTATGAAATAAGGCAAACCATTTTTTCCAACGCTACGTTTTTATTAACAAAGACACAAAGTAGAATGATACGGAAAGAAGTAAAGTAACACGATACTATCGACTAATTCTCTCATGTACATATCGTCGCGTTTCTTCTTAAAGCACGTAAGCGCCATTCTTTCGAAATAACCTTTTTAGTTTTTATGGTAGAAAAAAATTTGGCACCCGATTGCATTCTCATCTTCGCAGCTTTGTATGAAAAAAAACAAAAGTTAAGCCATTTCGAAAAAATAGCAAAACAGAATGCTTTTTGTATTTAAAGTTGGACATTTTAAACGCTCACCCACAATTCTTTTTGTTTTTAATATAAAAAATGTTTCTACACCCTTCGGAGTCACAAAGCAATGTTTTATAAAAAAAATTTGTTTTTAAACCCATTTTTAAAGTTATTAAATTCTTTCGTTTTCTGGAAAATGAGTTGCTGGCGCTTACGAAGAAGAAACGCGACGATATGTAATACTCGTTATGAACTGAAATTGTGAACTCTCAGTTAGCAGTTCTCATCTGTATCTTTTTCCGCCACTTACAAACAAGGCAGCTTAAAACGTCTTGCTTACAAATCAATTGAATTTCGTCTGAGAACCATACTCGATAAATTAATTTTTTAAATGGTTAATTTTGATTTTTTTTTCCAAATATAGAAAATGTTCTGCGTTGGTATATTTTCCTCATTATCTCACTGTATTATTCTAAACGTAAACTTAACTTTTTATTTTTCTTAAACTTTTTAATTTAGTAAATTCTCCTCTCAGGTTAGGTCCACCAAGTTTTGGTATTGCCGCTATTACCATTTAGAGGGTCATCGCGTGCTTCGTTTTTCACAATAACACCTTCTTCGTATTCCTCTAAATGATCTTCGGCCATATCTTCAATGTCAGGATTTTGATTGACGTTAGTGTTATGGTTATTAGATCTAGCGATTAAATTTCGACGTTCAATGTGATCCACATATCTATGTAGGACTTTCAGAATTTCAATTTTTGCTCTAATTTTGCGCCCATCACCCAATTTACGTAAAGTGGGCACTAACGAAAGACAAAAAGAAATGTCGCCATCACGTATTTTGAAGCTTGGATTCACAGTGCCGCCAATCGTTGTTTTCTTTACACCATCAACATTTTTAGTAATAGTTTCTTTTTGAGTACGGCTGGCTGAAGGAGTACTAGTTGAAGGTTTATTTTGTAAAGCCTTCTGAGTAGGCTTAATTATACGTTTCGATTTAGGGCGCTCCTCTACAACTGTGGTATTATCCTTGCTTGAAGCCTCTTCGGCATCATCACATGTCTTAAGGAAAGATTCCATATCGATATCTGTATCATTTCCCACTAAATCCTCTGTATCATCCCAAGAATCAATGGAATTATTGCTCCGTTTACCTATGGATGGTAGCCTAACGCCTACAAATGGACGCAAAAATTCCATTTCGTCAAAATATATATATTTTCGCTTTTTTTGACTTTGGCCTGCTTCCTCCAACTTGACGTCACGATGGAAATTATTTCTAACATGTTTCCATTTGGCTGCAATTTCATCAACTGCAAGTACATATGGATATAAATTTAACAAAGCTTTATTATAAGTTAAAAATAATAACCTCTTGCGTCTTTTTCTATATCCGTATAGCTTCCCCAATCCTCGGCTGGTGTCAAGCGTTCTGCCACTTCTAGCCACAACTGATGTTTGTATTCTCGTCGCGGTTGTTCACACGCTTCAGTATTATAAATACCTGGTCTAATTTTTATTTCACGAATTAAATCTCTTGGATTAACGCCGCTCATTTTTGAGCTTGCTTGATTTACCTATAAGTTATCACAAAATATTTTGTAATATGCCTTAATATACTTATTTAAAAGATTTTCTCTAATCTGCTAGAATTTGCCTCAAAAATGTTCTTTATTTCGCAGCGAATATAAACAAAAGGCAAAATGCGATAAGTTAGTGCTGCCATACTCATTAAAAATATCATTGGGCAATAAGATGGCACAAATTGCAGGTACACCCATTTCTACAACAATAGAAAGTAGCTGTACAAGGCGAATTAATTTTACAGGTGGTGGTAATAATACAACAAACACTATACCAGTTTGCCTGGTTGACCGTATCTGTCAAAAACAGAAGACGAAAATTTATTTAAAATGTACTTTTAGAACTGTTATTACAATTCATATGCCTAAAATAAATACCTTCTTTTGTTTATTGCCACATAAAAGTCAGACAGACGTCTTACTAATCATTTAAAAACACACGACTAAAAAACAATTGACAGATACAGCCAACGCGGCGAAATAGTGTTATGTGCTTTCAACACGACCTGTATTATTGGATCATGGTAGCTGTAGAAACCATAGGTTCGTACCAAGGCGAATTGATACCAGGTGGCCCTATTAGTAAAAATGGGCATCAGCTGACTTTACCAAAGTGTCAAACTCTATGTAAAAAAAAACTAAACAACGACTTTTTATGTATGCATTTAATATGACAGATTGGTAAAGTCCAGTTGTTGTTGCACTAATAAGGCCACTTGGTATTAATACGCTTTGGGCTCGTACATAGATACGTCAACTAAAACTTCAAAAACCTAAGTCTGCTGTCAAATTCCTAAGCCTAAAGGGCAATATACACAGTCAACATGTTTGACAAGCGTGGTAATAGTATGTGAAATTTCGTTAGTATTAGTGACACCGACGACGCTTGATGGAACATCTACTTGGTTTTGATTTTTCGTCAAGCACACGTACACGAATCTGACATCAAGCTGATTGATTGTGTATTATGCCCTTAAGAATATGTTAGTAGAACATTTTGTATTAGTATTGGTTTAAAATAAAATATTCCCCACAGCACAAAACCATACTTAGTTGTACAAAAAGTATTTTACAATATTTGTATTTTTTAAACACGAATTTTTAGTTGCTATATACAATTAATTTTGCATTAATTAATGAAAATAGAATCATTTTTAATCAGGGATCGAAAATAGTTGTTATTTGTTTATTTTTAGGAAAAGGTTACAAGAAAATAACCTTTATCTGCTTTAGGTGGTTTTTATATAAAAATACTATTAAAACCAAAGGTTGGCCAAGAAACCTTGATGACTAGCGCCATTTTACGGTCAATATTGACTGTGGCACCACCCTTATAGACAATTCACACTACCGTGTTTATAGCAATTTTAAGTGCTTACGAGCCAAACAAGTTAATTTTTTGATGTTTTCCCATATAATCAATTGTCAAAAAATTTACGTGTTTTAAAATTAAATTCATTCAAAAATCAGTAAAAGGCAGGGTTCCAAGTATTTCTTGATTTATGTTTAATTGATTTTCTGATTTTAGTGCTTATTGAACACGGTTTGTAATGTCGGCAAAATATGTAAACAAAGTCGAAATAAAAAAAGGTTGTAGCATTTCTATAACAACAAATAGCGTATTCTGAAAATTATGATTTGTTGGCTGAAAAGTATTAAAAGCCTCGTTTTTGGTTCATACTTTCAATTCAAATGGAAAAATTTACATATACATGTAAAATGCTAATTAATAACTTTGCAAAATTATTAATATTTAGGACACGAAAAAGAATTTTAGCTTCCGGTTTCCTTTTATGAATTCGTCATGATGTAAGCAGAAAGTTTATAAAATTATAGTCTGAACAACTTTATTTAGTTTCTTAAAATATTTTCCGAAACACGTTAAACTATAGCAGTGTGAATATAGTATTAGATTTTAGCCAGGGATTGAAAACAACTAGTATTCAGACGTGAACAATATGTACATATTCTCAAAATGTTACCTGTTTAAAATCTTACAAATGAAACCATTAATTTGGAGTTATATTTTGATTATTATTTAATGAATTTAATTTTTTTATAATATTTTACTCAGTTTAAAATTATTTTTGAATGTATAATTCTGGAGATATTTCATATATTTTTTTTTATGTAATGTATAGTAAGTACGAGTATGTCTCCTTTACTTTGTATATATTGTTTGTAAACTTGAGTTTCGAAATCTTAAACATTTAATAAAATTCATTGATCTTTTTTAGTATCCCAATTGATATATTTAAACTCTTTTACTTCGAGGTTATAAATTTCAAATACAGTAGAGTCCCGCTAATCCGTAGTCTCAAGGAACCAGTCATTTTTTACGAATTATAGGGGTTTACGATTTAACGCAAGTACTCTACATGTACACCTAACATGAAATGCTGTTATAACTTAATGTTATGACAGCGTTGTTAAAACAAATGTTCTAACAACCATGTTACAACTTGAAAAAAAGCATTAACTTGAGCAGTCTACACTTAACATTAACTTGAAGTTACTGTTAAAGTTAGTAATTTTATTCGAGTAATAATACAAATAACGCGGGTTTCAATTTAATTAGAAAAAAAAAACAAACACAATGGCCGATTTCTTACAACCCAAAACTAATTGCAGTGATGCAAACTCCCATGTACTTTCTTGTTGTAAACAATGTAAAGTCGCATCACTGCAATGCATTTTGGCGTTTAGGAAGTCGGCCAATATCTCATTTTAGTGTGTCTATCTATACCTGATAAATAAATGTCAAATCGTTATCAAGATAAAACTTTATCAGGTATAAACTAAATTTATTAGTGTTATTGCAGTGTCCTGGCAATTTCGTCAGAGCTCAAGCTCAGATAATTTTGTCTTCATAAAAACGTCAACAAACTTTCAGATTCTTATCAACATTTTAATTTATTTGGAAATATACGAATTATCGAGGGGGCGCGATTTTTCAAGGGACCGATAGTTTTTTTTACGTATTATCGCGATTCTACTGAATTTAGAAAAAACAATTCTGAATTATAACTATTGAAAGAAACTAAAAAAGCTGCTTTATTGGAAAATCGATAGGGAACTGAGGGATTACCGAGTAACCCTTGCTTGCTTTCCTTCTCTAATGAAAACGTAAACAAATAGTTCACGTCAATTTGGACAATGTCTTCGAATTAGAGAAATCGAATTTAGCATGATTATTTCAATAGAATTGGACCCATGAAATCCATATCACTTTTATTTTGCATTTTTTAATGTAAAAAAACTGGACATTCAGGTATGTGATGGAAATCGATTTTGAAAACGAAAAAAATTTAAAGGCCATACACTTTTCATTATATTTATATAATTTTTGTGATACAATTCTTTTTAATAAAGAAATATTTGTATAATATTTGTGGTAAAGTTCTTCTTGACAAGGAAGTATTATCAAAAAAAAAAAAAAAAACCTAAAATGGCTTCGTTTTCGCAATCCATTTCCATCACATACCTGATTATTTTATTTTTAGTATTTTTTATTTTGATTTAAAATCGTTAATATTTAAGATTTTCAACTCGTTTACTAATTTTATGATTCTTGTAGTTTTTTGTTTTGTTAAATAAATGCATTGTAATTTGAATATTTATTTTATTTTTTTTCAATATTTTTTAAACATTATAAGTTCTACATAAGTTTCTCGGTTCTTCCTTAATAAAATATTTATTATATGATATATGTATATAAACTGTTTATAATTATGTTAATATTAATAAATAAGTCTTAAAAGTTGTAAAAATTATATATTAATAAGTCATGTTTACGTAAATGATTTTAAAAACACCAGTAATTTTCGAACAAAAAAATATGATCAATGTATTTTTGTCCAATTTCTGTTTGATTTGTTCATAATCATTTGTTTTTACTTTTACTTAAAAGAAAATACTATAAAATTGTTGAATGTTTTAGGTATTTTTATATTTTTATAATAATTTTATATGTATGTATGCATTTAATATTTTTATAATTTGTTTTATAATGTCTAAATTATGATAATTTTATAACGATTTTTTTGAAAAAAATCCTACAAATATTTTAATTTTTATTGAAAATTATAAAAAAAGTGAAATTTTTAATGAAACAATTTCTTGCTATTACATAAGAAAACATTATTTTATATTAAAATAGTATGTTCTACATGTTTCCATCTTAAAATCAAAGACTATTACTTGCGGTCTACACCTAATATGAAATGACTAACTTTAAAACTAACTTCACGTTAATGTTAAGTGTGGACTGCTCATGTTTATGTTTCTTTCCTGTTTTAACTTAGTTGTTAGAGCATTTGTTTTAACAACGGTGTCTATGTAACTTCAGGTTATACCAGCATTTCATGTTAGGTGTAGACGCAGGGCTAGGGAAATGCTCTGCACCGTATGTGCTGTGCAACTCTGTTTATTTACAGCGTTGCCAGACGTTGTATTAAAGAAGAATATGATAAGCAGCATTTTTCAGCATTTTGGTTAACATTTATCTATCGATTATGAATAGCAACCAAGCCCCAGTTGGGTTGCCAGTTCACAACTAAAAGTTATCAGTTTCTGTAGTTATTTATTATATTTCTGGCAGCCATGGAGTTTTCGTTGCGAAACAACTGAATTTAGATAACCATTCATAATCCAGGCGTTGTCGTAAACGTCTAAGTCGTTTTTGTAATAGATTAAAGTTGACGCGTTGTATGTTGCTTTAATCTACTACAAAAAACGACATAGGCGTTTGCGCCAGTCCCTTACACAATCAGGCCCATTAATAATAATTTAATGGGTTTTGTGATTTCTCAAATAGAGTTCCGTGTTTTACAATTCTTTTTATTTGTTTACCAAATTCTTCTTTCTTTCATAATAAACAACATTTTGTAGAAAAAAAATATTTTAAGCTGCAAAAAATTAATTAGTATAATTGCTTTATCCGCCTAAAAGTGTTATGCTTTATGTATAATAAACACATCCTTGCTATTTTATTTCACAAATCCCAAGGTTGCAACCAAAATGAGTAACAATAGCGGTAACGGTATTAAATACTTTTTTATATTGGCATTTGAACTATAATGGTATCGGTATATATATAATGAACGAAACTGAACCAGACGAAATACTATCTTTCTAATAGCCTACTCTTTTTATTTAAACTTTATAACTATTGTGTTTCATCGGGTGGTTGTTGAAGCTGGAGCAACCTTGCTACCTCAGTAGGTCTTAGGGGGAAGATATGTGTACCTACTATTAGGGCAATTAAACAGATGCGTGAAGGCTCTGGAAACAATATATAATACTGCTCTATCCGCCTATTAATATTGCCAGGATGGAGCGAAATTGTCTGGGCATGTTGGCGTTCACTGTCCGAAATCACAGGAGGTCGGGTATTAAGAACCTTGTTACATCTATAACCATTTTTAGTTTCATTTGCCGGCTTTTCATGAAACATTTTTACGACGTTTCCTCACGATATCACCGAAAATCTTGTCGGATGTCTTGGTGGAGGGTCCCGCATCACGATCACGATGGTTTAGCAGGGGATTATGACATTAGGAATTGCTGTAGATTTAATGTTTCCTCATGAAGGTGATCAATGTTAGCAATTTATACTCATCCTGTTCCGATTCGGAGTGCATTGTTTTGTATCGTTTGCAATGCTCGCCATTGGATGTCAATAAGGAACGTGGTTCTATATTATTGATTTATATAGGTGGCGTGCGATGAGATGTGAAGGAAGCTGTCAAAGACTGCACCTAAGATTTTGGGGGGTTTGACCATAGGTATACGTCTGCTTTCGACAGAGATCACCAATTGCATTGTTGTTTATTTAGTCCAAGAAGTGAAAGGTGGCATCAACGATTTCGAAAGTGACAGCATCAAGCTACGTTCTTTCAGAAAGTCTGTAATTATGGCCAGATATTGGGGTTATTTTGTCAGTGATGTTTACACCCTCATCGTCATCAGTGCCCCTATTGTCGTTCTCAACAAACAAGATAAGAGGGTTGAAACTTTTCAAAAGTATGGTTGAAGTCTACTGATGATTTGGTAAAGCACCAATGAAATGCAGTCATATAGACATGCTTATTCCAAATAACAAATTTAAATAAAATACTCTCAAACCACCAAACTGAGTTGAGTTTAGAACAACAATAGGAGGCAAATAAAAGTACAACCCCTCCCCGAAACCCCCTAGCACATTGCAATAGTGAATCAGCGAGGACATCTTGTAATTGCTACACTTTAGGCATAAACTATGCTCAGCACTTTTATTTAAAACCATACGAGGAACATTTTGGTGGAATATTTTAAACCACAACCTCTGTATGGGTATTTTTGTCCCTTTCTTGAAAAAGAGACAAAAAAATTCTCTTACACAAAAATTTTATATAAAAACAAATTTATTATAAAATATAAATTAAAAAAACTGCATAAAATCTATTTTGGCGACTTTTAAAATGGATTTGGTGAAATATGTTAGAAAAGATTAGACAACACTGGCCCTGACCACTTTTCTAATCATAATTTTGTATTGTCACGGAAACCCAATGTGTATGCAAAGTTCCATAAGAATCGGAACAGTGGAACTAGTAGCAAAGTTGTAGCAAAATTTACCATTAACAGACAAACTAACATTGCAAGTTGAATAAAGGGTTTCAGAAATACATAATAATAAATAATTAATAAATTACAGTGCACTGTTACATAAGCAGTGTCAATAATAATATTTTCAACTAACAAAACGACAGTCATATCGTTATACTACCGATATTGAATGAAACACAATTTGAATACCGGTATCAAGGTGAATTAATTTTTATCAGGTGGTGTTGATTCTAAAACAACTACAACATTACAATAACATTTGACATCTCAGCCCCTATGTCAACGTATACAAATTTTGACATCCGAGCATCTAATTTGCGGAAAAAAGTAAAACAGCTGTGCTTATCATATCACCTGTATAAATCCACCTTGACCGGTATTTTACAACCAAGAGTAGTTTCCTTATCTCTTTAACGTTAACCGCTGTTCAATTTTAATTTAATCGGTATCGCCATAATTTACGGTATTGGTTGCCAGCCTTGGAAAAATCTTAAATTTTGTTTAATCCCCTTTTCAATAGCAAAATCTGTCTAACACTCTATAAAAAGTTAGTTTTAAACTAATATTCTTAAGCTTAAAGAGAATTTATGTTTTAATAACTTCTATAATATAAACTCACAAAGAAAAAAGAAGCACTTACGCCTGCGCTTGCTTTTATATTCTATAAATATATAGTATAGAGAGAATCACAATAATTTCGAATACAAATTTCTTTTTTTTTTAATTTCTTCAGTACAATAAATCAGTTTTCTGTGTTCCTTCACTGTAGGCTATATTGAGATCATCTTCAGCTGGTTTTATATATTGCAAACTTTCTGGCTCTTCATCCGATTTATCATCACTACTACGTTTCTTATGATCATCGTAATCATCTTTTATTAGACCACCTGAAATGCCTACAATACTGCCATTACCATCACCAAAATCATCATCATTACCAAAACCATTCAAGAGTCTACCATTTGCTGTTGTTTCTGTGGGCGAATCATTGCTCAAAAGTGAGGGTGCTCGTGTTACGCCCAATTGAAAGAGTCTGTCAATGGGTGCTTTTAGAGGCGTGTAGAAACCAAGTGGTGCTGAACCTAGAAAAATATGTTTTGGTGAAATTTAGAACTTGATATTTGTTTGAAAGAGTTCTACAAGACATTACAAGCTACTATTTCCAAAAAAATATAGAGAAAATAAAAAGCTTTTTTTTGGTAAATTAATAGATAAACCAGTGCAGATAAATTGAATGATTTGAAATGAGGAAGTATTTATGTATACAAAAATTAAAAAATATATATAAACAATTTTTTTTAGAAAAGAAAACAAAAAAAGTTTTAAATGTTATAATTATGCATATTACAATTTATTAAAATTGCTATCATGGTGATTTTTTAATACATATAGAAGGGAGTTTGAATTAAAATCAGTTGGCATCACTTTGCAGTTAATGCAACAAATATGCGATGGAAATCAGCGTTTCCAGTTTAGAGCATTTATCCTCTAACCGGGGATTTTTAATTTGGAGGGGGAAGTTTCGTTCGTGTTGGGTATCTGCATATTTTTTGCTTATAACAATATTTCTGCTGAGCCTTTCATATCTATGTTTAATTAGTGTTGAAAATGTTGGAATTAGTCGGACTATTTCGTAATTTTAACTTAAAACTTTAGAAATATTGGAAACAAAATACAGTTGATCAATTCCATAAACTGGATATATGTACATATGAAAACTACCCAGAAAAAACTTGGTAATGCGTTGTCATTACCAGACAACATACTTTTTACCACAAACTATAAACTACATACCAACAGCATTTCTTTACAGTAGTTAAATTAATTACTTACTAGTAATAAAACAAGACATTTATTCTCTTGTTAGCAGAGTAGTATTGTCTCTGCTTATTGCTACGTGGCGAAGCAAAATGGATTTTTCTTTATATGTGTGCATGTTTGCAAAAAAAAACACGTTTTAAGCCCGTAATAAAATAGTTGTATAGTATACCAGTGAGCAAAAGTCTTGGCATTATTAAATACAACAATAACTGAAAAAGGCATGAGTTCAATGCTTAGAGACATTTAATTTGTATTATGTTTTGTGTATTCAATGACTTCTACATATTAACATTTTTAATTTGCTATTTGAAGCCCAATATTGTAAGAACTTGCCTCCAATGACAATGCCATGTTAAAGTAATTTGTTCAAATGTCAAAGTAGAAGTAGTGGAGGGTATCTTTATTAGCATTTTAGCTCATTAATTTGCCATCAACATTTTTGCTGGTTATTTTGATTGACTAATTACGCTGCACAATACAATAAAAAAATGTCATGGTTCTAACAACCGATTTCGGTAAAGCGGACCATCAGAAATATATGTGTATCGGTATTTTAAAAGTTTACGTCTGCCTTCTATTTTAGGGGCAGTTAAAATTCCCCCATCCTTTCGCACATTGCTGTAATGAATCGGCATAGAAAATCTTGTAATCCTTACATTTTAGGCGTAAAATGTGTTCAGCTCTTTTATGTAAAACACTACTAGGAACATTTTACATTTCTAACTTTTAGCTGTATGGGTATTTTTTGTCCCTTTCTTGAAAAAGGCGCAAAAAAACTCCCCTTCTACAGCTATATACCGGGCTGAAATGCCCTACAAAAATATTTTTGACAAAATTATTTTTGTAGGACATTTCACTTGACCTAAAATAAAGGCCAGACGTAAACTTTCAAAACGCCGATAGGAGTCTATTGTTTTTGGTCCCCTTTACCAGATTCAGTCGTTAGAGCCTTGTTGTTTTGATTTTGTTGTACAGTGTTATATTCTTAATTTTTTTTTTAAATTAACACTTTTCAGCCATTTTCTCCTAAAAATTTGGAAAAGTTCACTAAAAAACTTGTTTATGAAATAGAACCTTAAACCTTTCATTCCTTGAGACTTATATAACGGCATCAAACACATTTCGCAAAGTTTAAAGCTGTAAAGTATTTGGTTGTGTCATTTTTGTACCAAGGGGAGCAAGGGTTACTGTTTTCATTCTTAATTTATTTTTATAAGATTTTTTGGCAAGCATTTTTCAGTGAACGGAAAATATTGTATTTATAAATGTATCTTACAATGGCTGTATGAAATAACGCCCAATGAAATAACTCCCAATCAAATAGGACCTAAAAAAATGAAATAAGTCCAAACAAATTTAATGAAATAAATCCAAAGAAAAATGAAATTATTCCCGAACCTCAAATGAAATAAGTTCCAATTTTTGGAACTTGCTTCATAATGAAATAACTTCCACAGAAAAAATTAAATAAGTCCTAATGCAATAAAGCCCATAAAATATGAAATAAGTCCAGAATTCTTAATGGGCTTATGATATAAATTTATTTATTTTTTAGCGAATCTAGTGACCGTAGACTGTTTTCTAAATACCCCAGAGGACAAATTTCTTGAGCCCGGCCAAAGGCGGGCAATTCAAAAAACCCCTAGTAAGCGAAGACGGGCTTAAGAGTTTTCTGCTCTGTATTCTCGGTATTCCCGGCCTTCCCGGCTTAAGGATTTTCTGCTGAGGTATTTCCAAAGGCGGCTTCGCTTAATTAGGGTTTTTGCGCTGCCAGTCTTCAAGCTTGCTTAAGAATTTTCTCATTTAAGGTAATTCAAAAACCCGCTTCGCTTGCTGAGGGTTTTTACATTGCCGGCCTTCGGCCGGGCTTAACGGTTTTCCCCTCTGAAGTATTTCACAAAACCGGCTTCGTTTACTGAAGATTTTCGGTATTGCCGGGCTTCGGCCGGACTTAATGATTTTCTCCTATGAGGTATTTACAAAACCTGTTTCACTTGCTGAGTGTCGTCTGCATTACCGGCCTTCGGCCGGGCTTAAGAATTTTCTCCTCTTCTCAACTGAGGTATTTCAAAACCAACTTCAAAATTTTTTATGGGTTCGTGAGATGTAACAAAATTTTTTTCAGATATTCTTTAGTGAGCGTAGCCGGCTTTCTAAATACATACCTCAGGAAAAATTCCCTAACTCGGACGAAAGCCAGCAATGTAAAAAACCTTTTGTAATCGAAGGCGGTTTTCTAAATACCTCAGAGGAGAAAGTCCTTAAGCCCGGCCAAAAGCCGGCAATTCACACAGCCCAAAGCCGGATTAGGAAATATCTCAGCGAAGAGAATATTTCTTCCCTGAACATAAATGTATTGCCGGCCATCGGCCGGGCGCAAGGATTTACTGTTTTGAGGTATTTAGAAAAATGTGTTCGTTTAGTGAGGTTTTTCTGCATTGGCGTCCTTCGGCCGGTCTTAACGATTTTCTCCTCTGAGGTATTTACAAAACCTGTTTCACTTACTGAGGGTTGTCTGCATTAGCGGCCTTCGGTCGCGCTTAACTCTTTTCTCCTCTAAGGTATTTCCAAAGGCGATTTCGCTTAGTAAGGATTTCCTGGATAGCCGGCCTTCCGCCGGCCTTAAGGATTTTCTCCTCTGCGGTATTTCAAAAGGCAACTTCGCTTAATGATGATTTTTTGCATTGACATCCTTCGGCCGGTCTTAAAGACTATTTTCTCCTCTAAGCTATTTCCAAAACCTGCTTCACTTGCTGAGGGTTTTCCGCATTACCGGCCTTTGGCCGGTCTTAAGGGGTTTCTCCTCTGTGATATTTCAAAAGGTTGCTTCGCTTACTGACGATTTTCTTCATTGGCGGTATCGGCCGGTCTTAAATACTTGTTTCTCTGATGTATTTGCAAAACCATCTTCGCTTACTGACGGTTTTCTGCATTAGCGATCTTCGGCTGGCCTTAAAAATTGTCTCCTTTTTAAAATAATGCAGACAACATTCAGTAAGTGAAACAGGTTTTGTAAATACCTCATAGGAGAAAATCGTTAAGTCCGGCCGAAGGCCAGCAATATCGAAAATCTTCAGTAAGCGAAGCCGGTTTTGGAAATACTTGAGAGGAGAAAACCCTTAAGCCCGGCCGAAGGCCGGCAATTCAAAACCCCTCAGCAAAAAACCATCATTAAGCGAAGCCGGCTTAGGAAATGCCTCGGAGAAAACAATTTTTAAGCCCGACCGAAGGCCGGCAATGCAAAAAGCCTCAGTAAGAGAAGCTGCCTTTGGAAATACTTCAGAGAAAAAATCCTTTAGCCCGGCCAAAGGTCGACCATGCAGAAAACCTTCACTAAGCGGAGCCGATTTAGGAAATACCTCAGAGGAGAAAATTCTAAAGCCCGGCCAAAGGCCGTCAATGCCGGAAATCCTCAGTAATCGCAAGGAATTTCTTCTTTGAAAACAAAAACACATTTATTTTTCATTCATGATGTATATTAATTATTCAACAGAACCATTATTTAAGAAGTGTTCAACTAAATATCTTAGAGAAAATATCGTATTGAGAAAAATGAAATAAATCCGAAAAAAATTATATAAGTTCAAATTTTTTTTCTCAATGAAATAAGACCCTAACATAATTTTTTTTTTTGGTTTTATTTCATTTCCAGTTTTCTTTATAAAATTAAATAATTCCAAAAAAAGTGAAACTACTTCCAAAATAAAATGAAATAAATCCTGAAATTTGGTAATTATTTCATAATGCAAAAACTCCCAAAATGTATGGACATTTTTTGAGATGTTTTTCATTTTTTATTTTGGAGTTATTTCATTGGGCGTTATTTCATACAGCCTCTTACAATAATGTACCATTTTGGACCACATGATACAAAATGACTAATTTTTTCGAAATAAAAATTAGAATGCAATTTACAATATTTTTCCTGCCGATTTTGAGTAAAATCGGCGCAAACTGGCGAATTCTCTAATCAATTGCAGGTAAATCTGTGAACTTCGCAAAATTTGTACATTGACCTCAAACGGGCACGGCTTATCGTTGTTGAGCAATTCGGCTCAAAATTTCCTTCTATCACTTTTAGATTGTCACAATAGTCCGCCTGGGCTTTTAAAAAATTCAAAATTTCATTTCCACCAAGGCGAATTAATTTTATTAGGTGGCAGCGCGGCGGCAATAAATAGCAAACCATTAAAACATCAGACATTTTTGGTGTACGATGGATACCAAATTCCATATAAAATATGAACAAAAAATTTAAATAGCACTGAACACCTCGTTTCATATATGGAGTTTGACATAAATCGTACACCAACGAATTGGAAGTATAATTTAATTTGCCCCTGCTGCCGCATCTAGTAAAATTTATTTTCCTTGGTTTCGTTCATACATTTCAATGCCACCCTAATCCTACGTTTCCACGTAGCAATATTTATTAACGGCAATTCTCAAATTCCATATTGAAATTTATATTTTTTTTAGTGTGTGTTTTTTATATGAAGATTGACAATTGCTACAATAAAAATTGTACAATAAATTCTTGTATGCGTTAGAAAATATCGTTCCCAGTTTAGGTAGTTTATTCCCATTATTGGTGATTTTTCATTTGAAGGGGAAAATTTCTTTTTGGGGATATGGCCATCTTTTGAGTGCCGCTATCTATAAAGTTGCCAGATGATTTCTGTACATCAATATTGCAAGATAGATGTTCGATTTCATTAAACATATGTATTTGCTATTTTCGTTCGGAAAATTTTTGGTTTTTTGATTGCCGTTATCTGTAAAGTTCCCAGATGATTTCTGGACATCAATAATGAGAGATATATGTTTTTTTTTTTTTAATTTTAAAACTTATTTTTTGTTTTCTTTGCAAAGATTTTTCTTTTTGATAAATTAAAAATATAATAATTTATTGGTATGTGTTTTTTTGTTTAAATAATAAATAAATACAAACAATATTAGTAAATAATAAAACATTTATATGAAAACAAAGATGAAAATTCAATGTTAGTTACCTTAAATATTGATTATGTATTTTTGGAATTATTTTCAATGATTTTTAAAAAAGGATCTACATCAATTTGACTGTTCTTTTTGATTTTTTTTATAAATAACTTATAAGTTAATTTTATATGAATAGATGATACAAATTAGTATAAATAAATTAAATAAAAATTAATAAATTGAGCAAAAATATTTTTTTTTTAATATTAAGATAATTTTACGAAATGTTTATGATTTGTTAAAAACACTCTTATACCACTATTTACAAAAAGGAGTAGTAGAAAACTGCAGTATTAAGACTACTTTTGGCCGGGTTTTGAATGTTTTTCTGTTTATATGATTTATTGTATGTTCTTTTTATGAATCTGTTTTAATTTGGCATTTAAATTTCAATGTTGAATGTAGTTTGTTTATTATTTATATATTTTTATATGAGGGAAAGGAGAAATAATTTTGCTTTAGGCACACTAGCATCGTTTTCATTTTTCTTATATAGCAATTGAACAAATTATGTTTTTCATTTATTTTGGTTGTGGAGTTGGATGTTTAAATAACATCTGGAAAAAAAATTAAGAATAAAAAAAGAAAATCAAAATTAAGAAAAATTATTTTTAAAGCGGCGATTTGTTTTTATTGTGAAAAATGGGACAAACACATAAAAGACATGTAGTTTTTTTTTTAATGAATGATTATAAATGAACAATGAACGATATACATATGTATTTAAGTAATGAAATAAGAAATTTACATATTTTAATAAATTGCCAATTGAGTGATTTTATTTTTATAAACACAAACAATTCTAACTTTAAAGGAAAACGACGAATTAATAAATTTTGACGATTATTTCAACTTAGCAAAACAACTAAAATGTATAAAAAATGTTCCACTTAAAATGTAAGGCTTTTCTCATAATGTTAGTAGTTATCACAAGCTTAATCTAACATATTTTCAAAAATAACTACATAAAGTCCTTTAATATGTCTTTTAATAGTGGAACAGATTTTTTATCTAATAAGACTAATTACATACATATGAATTGTAAAGCTATTTTACATTTTTATTTTATATGGTGGCAGCGCGGCGGCAACAAATACAAAATATCAAAAAATTTTAAGTTTAGATGTATGGTTGATGGCCCATATGAAATATAAAGAAAAATATAGAAATAACCACCAATTTGTATGTACATATTGATTTTGATAGCGAGCGTATAGCGAAGTATGTATATAGTATGTCATCAGTTGCCACGGCGCCGCCACCTTGTAAAATGAATTCGCCTGGGTTGTAACTGTTGTATCAAGGCGAATATAATTTTATAAGGTGACATCCAAGGTAGATCAATACCAGGTAGTCGCAAGGGAATTCGCCGTGGAGAATTTACATTTGGGCTGTCAAAAAGCTGATACATTGACACTGCTGACAGGCCAAATGTGTAAACATTTACGTAAACAGCTGGGCTCTTGCGGCCACCTAGTATGAATTCGCCTTGGTGACATCAGGGCTGAATTCAATATGAAAAATGCTGTTTTGTTTTATTGCCCTTTTGCCTCATAATTTATATGGAGGCGTAGTTGATTATTAGTATTTAAAATCAATATTAATAAGATGTTTGTTTAAAATACAAAGTATGTATTCTCAAAGTTCGCGGAGAAATACGATTTCGCAATTACAGTAGAAAATAGTATCACTGCGACAGACCTCATTTGAAAAGTAAGGTAGGGCTAATCGATTGTTTCCAAGTTTGGATATATGACGTTATTGCGCTAGAAAATACGCGGATCTGTGTCTGCAGATACATATATTAGAGGTATTCCGTATCTCTCGACCTCATCCTCCTCAGATTCTCAATAGTTCTTTTGAATGCTACAAACCTTACTTCTCGTTGACTCATCAGATCTTGTAGAAAGTATACGGATGACGGTGTTTGCAATAGTTTAATAATACTGAGCTACATTAAGGGCGAGAAACTCAATAGGCCAATTTTTTTTATATAGAACTACATAGTAAACTGCAATTGAAATATTCATGTGTTGTATCGAGGATTAAGCATTTTGGAGAAATAATGTTCCTCCAAACTATCAAATCTTTCATTAAGAATTAATACCAAGTCTGTCAGTAACTTTTGCGACTTTGATATATTCTACTTTCCTGTTCAGGGATTTGTCATGTTTTCTAAGCATTCTTGAAGATTAATAACGGAAGCGGTATTGCATGCTTCCCTAATATAAAACCCAATTTTCCATCCCTGCTGTAAACCAAAACTGAAAGGATGTCACATGAATTATTAAATTAAAAACCCAGTTTTAATGAATTGTGTTTTATGAAGATATTTAGCTTTTGTATTGATCGAAAGAAACAAATTGGAAAATATTTTCGGGCAGATATCGTTAATTTTTTTTTATGTTTAGAATACTTTCAGAAAATTAATATTAATATATCATTTACTGATCTAAATATACATACTACTTTTTAGCTTATACTACACCAACACCGTATTGTAATAAACATAAAATCCTACAAATATTACTAAAATATTTCAACTACAATAATAAACAAATTAAATAAATTCCTTAAGAAGACAAATTTAATACATACATAGTAAAAGTGGAGTAGAGTAGTAGCTAGTTGGAAGTAGTAGTGGTGGTAGAAGTATTATACAACTTATACAAAAACACTTATACGGACATATATGCAGGCAGAGGCAAAAAAATTCAATGTAAAATAGTATTAGAATTCAAACATAATACAGCGTATTGCCAGGTATACGTCTACGTAGAGGTGCAACATTATTATTGGCAGAAGTACAAGTAGAAGAAGCTTTAAAATAAGTGGAGGAAGTAGTAGAGGAAGTAGTGTCACAAGTAGTAGTAGTAGTAGAAGTTTTTGTTGTTGATGTTTTGGGTGCGTTAACAAGTAAACGTCGAGGTAAAACTTTTGGAGGATTTTTTGTTGCTATACTTTTTAAAGGTGGAGCTGGAATAAAAGTCGCCTTCGTCGTGGTTGCTGTTGTTGCAATAGTTGTGGCTTTTTGCTTTTGGTGATATTTTGCTGTTGTATAAGATTTATTTGTAGTACGTACAGAAGAAGAGAAAGAACAAGAAGAGTTTGTATAAAAAATATTTGAAGGTTTTGCATTTTTTATTTCCACCACCTTAGTTGGAAAATTAGTAGTAGGAGTTGTAGTAGTAGTTATGTTATAGTCCTTTACTGTAAGTGTTGTTGTTGTTGGGGATGTTGTTGCAAGTGTGTCATTAATATAGGTGTGTTGTTTATCAAATTTAGAATATTTTAAGGAGTTAGAAGATATGGCTCCAACATTTAAATTTTCAGTTAATGTAGTGGAATTTTTGGGTAAATTATTTAGTTTTCCTTTTATAGGAGAATTGTTAAACAGATTTGTAGGGCAAGAAGAAGAAGAACCGTTTTCACTGAAAGAATTTACCGTTAAAGCCTCAAACTTAAAATTTTTAGTAACAGATGCACTGTCCGCAAATTTGGGTGAATTAGCCGAAAATTTGATCAAGTCAAAAGAAAATTCAGTAGAATCATCGTTTCTCCTAAAAGTTTCCACTTTAGGATTCGATTTTTCAGCTAAAGGGGAATTTACATTTACCTTCAAGCACTTATTAGATGGGAAAAGTTTATTGCTGAAAGTTGTGGCAACTTGAGGAGAATAATTATTTTCAAAATTAACCGAATCGTTTGGAAATATCGGCGAAGTATTGTTATTAATATTTCGAAGAGACTTTCTAGAATTATTATTTCTATTATCATAGTTTAGCAAAGATTTACTTTGTTTTATATGTTTGTTATATGTTGCTACTTTTTGGGAGATATTTTTGGAATTCGAGTTAAAACTGCCAGACTTTTGAAAATAATTATTTAAATCTGGTTTTTTACTAAAAATAGTAAAACTATTAGCACGCTGTATGGGTAAATCCTCCATCATTGTTGGAATACAAATTGTGGAAAATTTATTAAAACAATCGGAAGGGTCCTGATAATTATTTAAATTATCTTTTGCGGCAATTAAGTCTTTAAAAATTGTAGTAGAATTTGCTAATTTTGCAGTAGCTGGAGATGAAACAAAATTTGGATTAATTGAATTGCGATTTTCTTTTACCAATTCTTCAGTTGCAGCAAACGGTTTTATATTTAAAGATAATTTTGAAGAATTTTCCTGAAAGTTTTCAGTCGGATTTTCTCCGAAATGTTCTGTTGTTGCCGGTTTCTCAGAAGATTCCTCAATGTTCACCACTGTGGTAGCCTCATACATGCGTTTAAATGGTCGAGGACTGGCATTTAAAAAGAAATCTGAAGAAATTGGTTTTAAGTTTATAGATTTTTTTGATAAAATTATTTGGTTATTTAAATCTAAGTCATTTAAGTTATCATCTACCAAAGGCTCTTGTGAGCCTGATATAATACTTTCATTTTTCTCTATTTCCAAATTATCTCCTTTTGAATTGGTCATGTCATTATCGTTGTCTGTCAGATTGCCATTAAGATCTCCCTCAGCATCAAAATATTCAAATGAATAGGAATTTTCAGTAGGCGAATCCCATTCGTCCATATTCCTAACTTTCATCATTATTTTACTCGACTTGGAAAATATTTTCCTATTTAGGTCAGCTTTTTTTATAGGTTTTTCGGATAAACTAACTGATCTTTTGATCGATGACTGGGGAGTAGTCGTCATCGTTTGTGTAGATTTTGCACTAAACGTTTCATAAAATCTTAAGGAATTTTTAAAAGATTTTGAGGCATTTTTATAGAAATTTTTGGATTTCCGGAAGGTGGCATATGTGGCAGCATTGTGCGAGGCCATATTAGTGAGGTTTAAAATTTTTTCGGTTGTTTTAATGCGCAAAGTTTTGGGTTTTTTGGCAGGCATTTCTGGGGGCTGCCTTTGAGATATTTCGATTGTTTTGTCTATTTCAGTTTTAGCTATTGCTGTTTCTCTCGGGTTTAAGGGATATTTCGACTCTAGAGTATTGCAGGCTGATATAAAATTGTCATCATCATCATCATCGGTTTGTAATGAGTTGTCATTGTCTTCGGACTCCATAGATGTAGAATTTTCTAGACTTTGTAAACAGTAAGAAGCTTTCGATTTCTTTAAAGTAAGTAATTTATTAAAATCAAACAAATAGGAAGTATCAAGGCCTATGGCAATATCTTCTAAAATTTCGGAAGCTTCTAGGTCAGTTAATAATTTTCCCTCATTGACTTCTTTTGCAACTTCGAAATTGTCTAAAGAATCTCTAGACATTTGCAGAGATCTTTTCTCAGTTTCAACACTTTCGCTTACATCGGAATTTTTCAGACAATCCTGTAAATTTTCCTGTTTATATCTGGGATCTTTAGTTAGTAGAGATACCGGATTTGTTGAAATGCTATTTACAATAAAATCCAAGGATGCCATACATTGGGGATTACCTTCTGTTACCATTAAGTGGGCATTTTCTGTGGTATTTCTACTAATTTGGTTTTCTGTTTTAGAAACATTTGAAATAGTTGTTGTAATATCATTTGAATTTTTTAAGCTTTCAATTAGATTTTTTTCATGTTCTTGGTATAAAACTGAATTACAATTTTTCAAAGATTTTACACTTTGGTCATTGTCGCTGTTTTGAAAAGCGCCAGAGCCCTCAACAATTTCTAATGCATTATCATTATATTTTGTTTCAAGATTTGATTCTATATTAAGCTCATTTTTCAAAGATTTAGGTACTTTAACTGAATTTTCAGTCAAGTTGTTATCAACAGAAGAATTTAAAGTACCGGCTTGTAAATAATTACTGTTAACCTCTAAATTCATTTCACTAGCATACTGTAGACAAATGTCTGTTAAATTTATACTGTTATCATTTATCACAATGTTATCAGCAGATTTTGTTATGCTCTCTAAATTCTCTGTCAACATTAGACAGTCTTGGATATTTTCAAATTCATTTCTTGATTCTGGTTCATTGTTAACCGAATTTGAAGAATTTATATTTCTGTTTAGGCAGTAATCTATTATTATATCTGAAAAATTTTCATTAGAAATCGAGGTCTTCTTTGTGGGCAATTTGAAATCTTTCACCGCCAAATTATCATGCGATTTGGATTGAGTATCCATTTCATCTAAAACATTTAAGGATTTTTTATTTAATAAGTTTTCTGGAATATTTGTTGAACACTCTTTTGAATTATTCCAATAAATTGGTAGACTTAAAGGTTCTTTCGATAGTTCAAGAGTTTCAGAGAGCACAGAAGTGTTTTTTAAAGTTAAATTCTCCATTGATTTAACTTCTCTTTTTGGCAAATTTTCAGTTATTTTTGATCTATAATCTGTGACATACTTTGAGTTTACAGTTAAACTTATTTTGCCAAAAGATGATTCTATAACATTAAAGGAGCTATTGGAAATTAATCCTTCACTATTACTATAACAATACTTTATTTGATTTTCACTCGATTTTGCAGAATTTTCTAAATGGAGAGTTTTTTCATATTCTAAAATAGAATTTGATAAACTTCCTTCAGAATTTGAATTATTCCAATTATCAGGACATTTGGTTTCATATTTACATGATAAACTTTTGTCGGGCTTTATTAAACTCAAATACTGATCAGATTTTTTCTCAGTTTCAATACTTTCGCTTCCATCATGTGATTTTTTAGGTAATTTTTGCAGATTTTCGGAATTTTCCAGACAATCCTGTAAGTTTTGCTGTTTATATCTGGCATCTTTCGTTGGTAGAGCTGCCGGATATGATGCAAAATCTAAGGATGCCATACATTTCGGATTATCTGACATGACCATTAAATGCACATTTTGTGTGTTATTTTTACTAAACTTGTTTTCGGTTTTAGAAACATTTGTAATAGCTTTTGTTACATCATTTACATTTTCTAAACTTCCAGTTATGTTTTTTTCATGTTCCAAATTCTTAAAACTTTTTAATTCTACTGAATTTTCCTTAAACGTTATACTATCAAGTGAATTGGAAACATTTTCAATTAAATTTAAAGTATTTTGGGAATTTTCTACTAAACTATTAAGAGATTGGCTTCGCTCATTAGATTCTTCAGTAGAATTTTGATTGATTTCAAGGAAAGTATTTGGGTCAAGTGTATTTTTTAAAATACTGTGATTTTCTTTAGCATTATGAAGAAATTTTGGTGTTGGGGTTTCGAAAGTACTAGGATTTTTAGCCATTTCATTTTTAGACACATTGTTAAGATAATCATTTGAATTTACTTCGGTTGAGAAACAATGTGAGCTTGCACCAACTGCTAAAGATTGATTAAATTGAGAACTGGCTCGATTGGCTGGAACATATTCTAAATTTCTTAAAGAGTTTGAACGTGAAACTGCAGCCGAAACGGAAATCGTGGTAAAATGTTTTTGAAATTCATTAGAACGAGAACGTTGTATGGTTTTTGTTGCGTTAGGTGTAGCCGCTTGCAAGAAACAAGCATATTGTGGATTTTTTAAAACTCGAGGAGTTTTTCGTTCTGCTTTGGAGACACCAGTTTTGTCATCTTCAGCACCTGCTTTAACATGTTGCTGTTGTTGTTTCCCTATAGGAATTTCTTTGTTTTGTTGTTTCCCTACTTTGCCGCATATTTTTAAATTTCTTGGCGAGCTTTTGAAATTTAAGAGTTTTGGTGGTACTCCTGCTGCTGCAGCTGGGTTCATCATTTGAAACCTTTTTACCGGTATTGGTGGCTTTTGTAGACTCGGCTGCACACCCAGTGGTAGTTTTAGATCTTTTCGAGATTTCTTCTTGTCTTGTAGCTTTTCCTTGTGTTCTTGTGTCGTTTTGAGGTGTGTTTGCTGAGGTGTTGTTGCTGTGGTTAATTGTATACCCTTCTGTAAAACTGGGTAATCTGTAAAAATTGATTTAAGTATTTGTATTTTTGATTGTTCATCTTGGATTTGTTTTTATTTTTATTGTTCCTGGTTATGGGTTGTAGGAAAATGGGACGGAATGTACAACATTGATTACCAGGGAATTTGCTTGTTTGTTGAGGTTTAAAATTGAAAAGTGCTTGGATGACCATTATATGTGAGTTTCTGAAGAATATTTATGTAAAAATGATTTTGAGAGTGAGTATCCAAAAGTACATATGTAAGTTTATGTAGATTAAAACGAATTGAAGAAAATTAATAGGAAATTGTCAAGTTCCATGATTTACCTTTACTTAAAAAGATCTCATTAAAAATATGTATACATATTTCAATATTTGTATACTAAGGCTTCTCTTATTTGAATGTAATATAAGTATAGATTTTTCTTTGGATTTTAGTTCATAGTATTCCAATTTCTAAGAACTTCCGTTTTCTAATGAAACGCTTAAAGACAGATATCGTTCAAGGTTCATGGGAATATAGAAAGGTGGAAATAATCTTTACTCTGAACTAAAATTAATTATCAAGGAATATACAATCAACGGAAGATCTGAATCTTCGTGACCTGCATGCAGAAAAAGTCCTTCCTCTTCACATAATCTACCTTCATCTTAAAATGAAGATTTACCCGAACCTATTATCAGCATCTCAGCATGCCTATAATGAAGGCAAATCAGTTAAGACTGCGCTACGCAAGCTTATTCGTTTTGTTGAGAAATCGATTGAGTAAAAGAAATATGCATTGTTGGCATTTCTAGACATATAATGTGCTTTAACAGACCATCATAACGGCTCTAGGAAGATTAAATATTCATCAGTCTGCCGTAAGCATAGTTGTCATATTACTAACCTACAGGTTCATTATATTCACTCTAGGGTGGGCTACGATCTGTAAAGTAGAAAATCGAGGTACTCCACTGGGAGGTGTTTATTCCATTTCCTATGGAAAATTGCTTTAAACTCTATGGTTATGGAACATGACTCCATGATGTTTAATACCGTGGCCTATGCCGATGACACACCGTCGGCAGGCTTCACTATGAACCGCCAGCAGGTGAAGTACCGAAAATGGTCTCAGTGTAATTCAGCAGAAAACGGATCTTGTACTATTCTCAACCAACTTTCCCCCTTCCAAACCTAAGCGGAATAGAACTTAAGTTGTCTGACAGCGCAAAGTACTTGAGTACCTACGTGCACATCAAGCTGTCATAGCACCGTAATCTTCAGTCAAGGCGGTTAAGGCCGCTGCGGCTATATACGCACATAATAAAACGTGTCTTTTTTCAGAAGTATACATCTTTTCTTACGAATAATTTTACATAAGGGTCCTGTTAACTGGCCACCAAGATGGTGTGATTTAATACCATTATATTATTTTCTTTGGGGTTATTAAAAGCTGATAAACCATAGACAATGCACCAAATCATATTTAAACATTAATGTCATCAAATTTTCTATCCACTAAAGCCAATTTAGTTGATATTTCTCTTTGCTTTATTTTAATTTAAAGTTGTATTCCTCTAATAAAAACAAGAAAGACTTGGAAATAAGTCTCAGAAGTAGCTCTTCAACACGGTAATAAAACCCTTAATTACGTATGGATCACATAGAAAGGATCCTGCGTACATTCGCTTTGATGATCACAGGCGCTCCTCGCACCACCCCACCAAAAGCACTTTTCACAATGATGCAGCTGATATCATGGTCAAACAATTGGCCATGAATTCTAAGATCAGGCTCGAAGAGCATGGTGCATGAAAGGGGGCTACCAGAAGACCTCCTAGAATTTTGGGATTCCCAACGGCTATGCAAGAAAACATTGATTACTGCTCGTTCATATATACCTCTGCCCGATAAAAGATTTGATGTAATGCTCTCGAGCAGGTCCTCTACGATATCTTGTCATCGTTAGAACGTACTAGAGACATATACGGACAGATGCAAATCGGATTTCGGAGTCGCAGGAGGCTTCTTTATTCCACTTTAACAACAGAGCGTGCGCTACAGGCTGAAATATAAGTCATAAAAAGGGCAGCAAATTGGGTGAGGTGGTTGGCATCCCATTGAAATGCTGCAAGACATTTATTCAGCAGAATCTATTTGGGATCGAGCAGACTAGATGATCTAAAGAGGTCACCAGTTCGGTATCGAAGTAATTATGGCCCAAATATGATTGTAGTAGATCTGCAATTTTAGAGGGGACACCTCGCGGACAACTGCGCACATTTGTGGCACTAATTACACGGCTTATTGGTGCGCACGCTAGGATACTGAATCTGCCGTATAATGACTTCTATGGAAGTTGTCATAATGAGGAGGAAGAGAATGTAGAGCACCTACCTTGGCATTGCTCCGCTCTCTCAGAGAAAAGGGCGACTTCCATGAGCAATCCAAGATTTAGCAGACTTATCGGACTGCGATATTAGAAGGATAAACTCGTTTATCCGGTCGTAGGGAATGATTTTACCTCTCTACTCGTCTCTTTTTCAGGTAAAACACCAGTGGGCTGGTTTCGACTTTGTAAATTGGCAGCCTCTGCAACCTAACCTAACCTTATTCCTTGGTAATTATCTTTTCTTAAAAAAATTCTAACAGCCAAGGAACAAAATATATGATGCAAAATAACAATAAAAGTAATTATTCTGAAGGTAAATCATGGCACTTTAATTTCCCCTAAAATGAAGGTCAGATGTAGTAAACTTTCAAAACGCCAATACTCGTAAATTTTGCTTTGGTCCCTCTACCAGGATCAGTCGGTAGTTCTAGTAAAAGTAAATTATATTAAAAAAAAGAAAGCAGTTTTTAAAACGATCGAAATTTCTCTAAACTTGTAGGGTTTATTATTTTTTACATTAGTAACCATCCAATATATTAATTACAAACCCGATGACATTGCATTAAGTATTGAAAAGTTTAGCTTAAGACGAAAGATAAATTCAAGACAGTTTCTGGCTGGCATGGGGCTTTTTGTGCTGAGATCCGCTAAAACTGTTTTAGCAGTACAAGCAAGCATATCTTTCAGTCAAGAAGTTAGGTTATCAATCGGTTCAGTAAATGCCTGATCAAATTTTAAAATTCTCCGAGTTAAACTTCAAACTTTTTTTGACATTTCATTTGCGAGAGTGGGAAAATGTATAGTCAGTCTGCGAGGTATTTAAGCGTTTAAATGAGGGCCTTTAATTTATTTTTGATGATATTTAACGAATTAAGCCCAGACGCAGCTCTGCCGAAATTCCAGGTTTGAAATGTTGCATTTATTTCTACACGGAAAAATAATTGTGTATATAAATTCGATTGTATCCACACAAATTCATTTACTTTAACAAACTACAGCGTGCAAAATATGAAGAAGTATTTCCACTAATTGTTATGACGAATCTCCACTAATTGATATGACACCTCTGTATTAGTAAAAAAAAGTCTGCTGATTTTTCTTTTCAGCTGCGTTTCCGGTTGCAAGGGAATGTTGGCTGAAAATTTTTCAAATCTGAAATTCAGGCTGAAGTGCGTCTAGGATATACATATGAAGAAAGAAAAAAAAAACATAACCTTAAACTAGCTCAAAAATACTTGACACTAGAAGAAATAAATTGGCATCACTAAATAAAAATTCCCTTTTAAATACAAAGTTGCCATACAACTCTTTATTAAACGGGGAATAAACTCTTTGATGCCAATGATTTTGTAAAGAACGGGAAACTTAAGTGATGTTTAAGCATTCCAAGTTATCAAATTGTATAGAAAATGTTTATGAAAATCGCCGAGTTTTCAAAATCATTTCCAGACAAATTTACTACACGTTTTTTTTTTGCTTGGAATGCAGACACAAAACATTAATACACACCACAAAGACAGGGGTATATTTTTTAACGAACCTGTCAGAGATTTGTTGGAAAAATTTCCTAAATGCTGATGAACACATTTTCATACAATTTTTGTAAGATTTTGAGCAGTTTGCACAGTTTTTAAAATGGCTACATGTCTTTGAGGTAGAAGTAGAAGCAGGAGAGGGAGAAGATGTCATGTGCTTGGGTAACTCCTGTTTACAGATTTGTGTCATATAAATGGGAGATGGAGGACGTAAAGGCCTTATAGGCATCGGACAGGGTAAAGTGTTTGGTAAGGGCGGAGGTGGTACAGGAGGAGGCTTTAAATCATCCTCAGTTAAATCTAAAATATTGTAAAAAAATATAAATTTTTAGAAAATTAAATTTGTTTTGCTGTTGTTGTTTTGCTAAATTAAATTGTTTGTTTGAAAAATAAATTTATTTTTGTTATTTTGTTAATTAAAAGCAAATTTGGTTAGAAATTAGAAAGAAGTATGTAATAAAATACCCTTTAACCTTAAAATATACATTTAGGTATACAAATCTCTAGATATTTTAACTCTACTAAACTAGTTCGTTCGTTTTTTTAGTAATTAAAAGAATTTATAGTATAAAAATTATATAAGACCACAATAAAAACATTAAATTATGAAAATTATATTATGTTTTTTGATTGATTTTTTTTAAGAGCAAAGAAAAAAACCACACAAACTTTATAAATAATAAAATAAAATTTGAACATTGTAAACTTACCTAAGGGTAAATTGCCCAAGATATTTTTGGTAGGCGAATTGGTGGTGGTGGTATTAGTAGCGGCAGGTGAACTAGAATTTAAAGTTGGCAGTTGTATTATCTCATCTGCCACATGATGATGTGTTGTAGCATTTGCTAAATTTAAATTTTGAAATGCTAGTGAGAAATCATCGACTGACAAGCTGGAATCTAAAGGTTGAGCATAGCTCTCATTATAGGCGCTAAAAGATTCATCCACAATTAATGAAGCTTCGGAGGGATATTCAAATGTGGATGTAAGAGTATCATTAAATTGTACGCGGAACTGTAAAGAGACAAAAGAAAAACAAAATCAAACACCTCAAGTTATGTATTTCAGCCAGTATAAAATTTATGTAATAATTTTAAAATAACCTACTTTTAGAGCCATCAAAAAATACGTCTATGAAATTTTAATAAAAACAAAAAGGTTTTGCATTTTTATTACCTCACTTCCTTAACTACACAAATTACTGATACAACCAATAGAGAATGTGTAATAATCGAAGCAATTCACGCACCAAAACTATTAAAACGAGACGTCGCCATAACTAAGTATGTGTGTATCTGCGTACAATTGTTAATTGAAAATTTCAATTGAAATTGAGCACACTAGGTTAAAATACGAGTAGTATTAAATAAAAAGTAAGAGTAAAATTTATGAGCTAAAAATTCAGAAAAAAAATTAAAGAAATATCAAAAATTGATAATTTTTACAGGAAGTTTTCAAATATTATTTTTATTAACAGTTTTTCTTGTTAAACAGATTCGTTAAAAACTTTTGGCAGCACTGTTTTTGTAAACAAGAAGTGCTACCAGTCAGCGATGCCAACTTAGTGCTTTTAGCACTATTTTTAGTGCTTTTTGGTGTTTCAAAACTTCACATTTCTAGTGTTTTCTAATGTTTTAGTGCTTTTCAAGCTGCTTTTACCTAGAAATTGTACTATTTAGCGCTTTTTTGAAGTTCTATTGCGCTTTTTGCACCAAAAAAGTTGGCATCACTGCTACCAGCTAGTTAAAGGCATCTCAGCATGTCTACACTAAAGGCGAATCAGTTGAGGCTGCTCTCCATATATTTATTGGTTTTGTTGAGAAATCGACTGAGCAAAAGAAATATGCAATGGTGTCTTCGCTAGGCATAGAAGGTTGTTAAATCACCTAGAGATACAATCATAATGGCTCTAGAAAGATTGCATATTTATCAATCTGTCATAAGCTTAGAACAGAATAGGGGAAAGATCTGGTCCAAAGACCGTCACTGTGACACTAGTGGATCTTTTGTGCCATAGATCTATAAATTAAATCAAGCTCTGCATAACTCTCCTTATGAAAGTCAGCACAGAGGTTGGGGAAGCCTGCCTAGTATCATCCGAACACAGAAACTCAGAATAAAAAACACCCTTTCTACTATTACATAAGACAATAAATTCACAGAGAATGTGTGCCGTTGTGACATCATCTTCCAAGCATAAACGGCACAATGGTGAACGAACTTGGTTACTTTTCCACATAGGATAGTTCAGGCCAAAGTGAAAAGCGAGAAAACTAGTAACAAGCCGTAAATCATTCCTGTTGAAGTTCAGGATGCCACTGTATGAAAATGGCTACATCAATGCTTTGGCTTGCCTTAAACCAAAAGAAGCCAGCCACACTTCCCTTGCGGTCGAAATGTCATTTACTTTGATTAGGGACGCGACAGTCGACCAGTTTACGCCACAAATGGGCTCTGGGCCCATAAGAGGGGCAGCAGAGACCCTCCTGGCAAATTCATCCGCTTCCTCGTTTCCCGAATGATCGTCGTGGCCAGGTATCCAGTAAATGGAAACCTTGTTTCGTATCGATAGCTTTTGTAGTGAGTCAAAGCACTCTAAAACAAGCTTGGAACGGAATTCCCAAGACTTATGACCTGTCTGACTACTTAAATTAATATGAACGACTGTATTTCCGCCTGTCATAAACATAGTTTGGAAATTATTGACCAACAGGGTAATTATATCCATTCTAGCAGGGGCTACGATCTGTAAAGCAGAAAACCGAGGTACTTTACAGGGAGGTGTGCTCTTCCCTCTCTTATGGAGACTTGCCTTAACTCTATGCTCATGGAATTTCACTCAATGATGTTTACAACCGTGATCTATGCCAACGCGGTGGCAGTATCCGACAAGCATCTCGATACTCTCTCAGCGCCTGCAGACTTCTCTATGAACCATCAGCAGGCGGAATACCGACAGTGGTCTCCATGTAAATTAACACAAAACGGATCTTGTACTCTGCACAAGAAGATATAAGACACCAACTTTTCCACTTCCATGCCTAAACGGAATAGAACTTAGGTTTTCTGACAGTGCTAAGTATTTGGGTATTTACCTGGATTTTAAGCTGTCATTAAACCGTAATGTCCAATCAAAGGCAGACAATGCCGCTGCTCTATATACGCATATAGAAGGACCATGAGGAAGACTTGAGGAATAAGTCTCATGATCTCCATTGGCATTGGCTGCCAGCTGATCTCATGGTCAAACCATTGGACATGAACTTTGCAATCAGACTTGAGGCAGCTGGTGCATGAAAGGGGGCTAACAGAGGACATCCTAGAGTTTTGGGATTTCTAACTGGTATGCCGGCAGACATTGATGACTGCTCATTCATAAATCTGCCCGATAAAAGATTTGCTGTAATGCCCTCGAGAACGTCCTCTACAATATCTTGTCATCGTGAGAACATGTTCGACACCTATACAGACGAATCCAAATCAGATTTTGGAGTTGAAGGAGTCTTTATTTCCAGTTACCAACAAAGGATAATGTTTAACGTGCTACAGGCAGAAATATAAGGAATGAAAAGGGCAGCAAATTGTGTGAGGCTCTATGGGATATACAATGAAGATATCCAATTTTGTGCTTGCCAGCAAGGCTGCGATAAAGTCTTTAGCTGCAAAACTTGGAGCTGCAAAACTTGGGGCTTCTGTGGAATCATAGCAATGTGTGTGGAAATATTGCTGTGGACGGAAGCGGAATACATATTCGGGATACAGATTAAATGGTAAGCAAAAGTAACACAATAGTCGAAATAAAAACGAAAACACAACTGGTAAAAAGCAGTTGTCTTCCATAATAAGTTGTGATCCATAATAAGAATTTGACAACTACGACTCAACTATCAATTTAGTTGTGAATCATAACAGAGGCCTTACTTTCATAGTCATTCACAATTAGAGCTAAAATATCCCAATGATAAATAAAACTCTAATTATCCGACATTCTAATGAAAACGAAACATTTCTAATTAAGTTCTTTAGGCCAGAGACTAAGTTACTTTCATTTGCAAAAATGTGTTTGAAATTCATAATCAAGTTTATTCGGCTTTAGCCAAACAAACAAATTTTATCGTTATACCATAAACAGAATCACTATTAAAATTTAATTATTGAAATTGATTTGGAAAAAAAACAAATAATAAAACAATAACAATTCATTATTATTTTGAGCAGTTGATTGTGTTATGATGTAAACTAAAAAAAAGAAAAGAAAAAAAAAACAATAGGGGGTTTCACGTTGGTACATTTGAGCATTTAAATTTTGCAAATTTTCTGTGCGTCTCGTGATAGATCGAAAGCGCCCTTCAGATTTCTTTACAATTCTCGATAATTATTATTGAAATATAAGGCCGCGGTATAAACTATTTCTTATAACTATTATTGTCTTGCTCTAAGACCCAATGTATGACGACCAACCACTTGCTTATAGGAACATTACATCAAAGACTATTTATGTATAATATAGAATGCGCATCTCACACAAGAGAAATGTTCTTTTGTGGGTTGTATCCAAGGTAGATTGAACAGGTACCACTACAAGAACAGCTCTTTTCGTAAATTTGAGAATGTTTGCGTCACACACACAATAGATTTTGACACATGTCTGGGAGTTTTCTATCAGCAACGGGCATGTGTTAGTAAATTTGAGAGAGCTTATGAATGTGCGACTCACAGATAATGGATTTGACATATTTCTGGGGTATTTCTACTAACAAATTACATGTGTTTTTGGTGTTGTATTTCTTTTAGTTATAGTGGTACCTGTAATGAATATGGCTTGGTTGTATCATTACTACCCGCACTTTATTTCTTCTGTTACGCTCTTTGCCTGTGTTCCCTTTCACTCTTTTAGTGAAAATAAAAAATTTCAAAAGTTTTATATGAGATGCGAATTCTATATGTTGGATATTCTTTGGTTACATGTAAAGCAGGCAAGTAAAAAATTTTACTATGTTGAACCTACACATGTATGTATGTACGTCTTTCATCCAGAAACATACAAAATATTTTTACAGTACAGTAATCGGCAGAAAAGGGAAACTTCGAATCTTATTATCAAGGCGCGGATTTTAATCTCGTAACCAACTGACTGCTCATAAATCATTCAGTTTTATTTGATACAATTTATACTTTATAGCAGTTGTGATTTTAGCTGCTATTGTAATTTACAAATTGATTAACAGAAGCACAATTAGTTTTGTCAGGTCTGTGAACAATTTATTATCGCTTTTATAGCTGTTTTGTAATTTTTTTAGGTAATTAAAATCAATTCCTAAGAACTTGTAAAAAATAATTGAAATTTTACTTTATTTCATGAACTTTTTAGCTATATTTTTGAATTTAAAATTTTTCTAACAAAATGTATTTAAAAAAAAAAGATTTAAAATGTATTTTAAAAAGATGGCATCTTTGCATTATTTGCAATAGCTGTCTTGAGTTCCCCTAATATTTCTACTTTAACTGTCATTTCCGTTTGTATCTGATTTGCAAAATGGGACAATTGAAAAATAAGGTGACATGGTGAGGAGAGATATGAATTGAGGTTCTCTCTCAAAGCCAAACAAAAAAACATTATTAGAATTAATATTGTATGTGGGCGCAGAATTCTAATCAAAAGGCATTAGAATAAGCGGTTTAATTTGTTCGTGCTGAAGTAAACATTTGTGAAAAAATCTATGAACAAATTACGGTATTTGAAATCATGCATTTAAAAAGAAGTTTCAATGGATATCGCAAGATATAGTAAATTGCCCCTCGGTTTTCTATCTCTGGATATTAAATTTGTTTCCTATTTATTTTTCATTTCATCAACTTACCGTTATATCTTTGGATTTTTGTCGAATACTTGATTTACCATCAATCACAATATTTGCATTAGCAAATTCAACATCACATGGTGAGGGTGGGCACATTGAAAAGTCATCGTAATCCATATCGGTAGAGGTTTCCACTGAAAGATCACCCAATAATACGAAACCCGATTCATTTGGCTAAAATAAATAACAATAACAATAACAATAAAGTATGATTAAAGATGTTACACGGGAAAAATCACTTAAAAAGAAATTTCTTAAAAATAAATTAAAAGCCATCATAACAAGGCCTTTTGATTTACAAATACAAAACAAACAAAAAATGTATACGACTGCATCATAGAAATTGATCTTGACACTATACCAGTGATAATGTTGATTATATACATACATATGTACATATGTATGTACGTATTTATGTCAATTTTAATTAGGATTTTAAGAGGAAATATCAAAACATAAAAATGAACTTGCATTATAAATTTTGCGCCAAAAAACCTTTTAAAAGAATTAATTCTTGAAAATGCACTAAACTGGCGGGCTATAAGAAGCGACAAAATAAATTATGAAATATATAAATATTCTGAATTAAAAAAAAAAAAAAAAAAACTTAACAACATCAGCTGTAAAAAATGTTGTCTTGTTAGGGGCATAAATTTTTAAAGTAGCATGGTGGTCTTGTAAACATTAGTGTGAGTGTGTATGCAAACATTCAGTGATGCCAACTTTTTTGGAGCAAAAAGCACAATAAAATTTAAAAAGGCACTAAAGAGCATAATTTACAGGTGAAAACAGCTTAAAAAGCACTAAAACATTTAAAAAAAAAGTAAACATTCTGAGTTTTAAGACATCAAAAAGCAATAAAAAAAGTGACAAAAGCACTAAGTTGGCACCGCTGGTAACATTAACTTTCATAAGAAAAATCACATGCGTACCAACACACACACATACATTACAGTATAGTTAAATGTAAACAAAAAAAGACAACACAATTCTAGTAAGTCGGCGAAGTTGCCAGAAGATTTTATAGTTTACTATAAAAAGGCCCTGCAGGACGTCAGCCGAGTGATTTTTGAACTTAGACGAGTGAATGTCGCCAAGAACAGTAGTGGTTACATTGCGTTTAATTATACGTGCATTTGTCAAAGTTAACGGTCCCTTTCACAATGTATGGTTATGAGTTAATGTGAACTTTAGCGACATGTTTTGTATGCCGAACTTATCGCTAAAGTACACGTGAACTTTTAATCGTACATTGTGAAAAGGGCCCTAAGTGATAAATAAACAGTGTTACCGAAAAGTTAATTTGTAAAATTAAATAGCCGTGTCTTATTTTATTGCAATTTTACGAACCTGTAGAAAATAATAAAAAGCGTTTTTACGGAAAGGTCTAAAAACGTAGCAATATGAAAGCATTGGAAATATATAATTAATTTCATCGCATAACCCAATCAATACAATATTTAAAAACTCTGTTAAATGGTCTTGTTGCTTATTCAAGCATTAGTTAATTTTCTACAATAGCAATTGTTGTTGCTACTGCTTCTTTTTCACTTGTTTTGCTATTGTTATTGCTTTATTAAAAAGTATAATAGCAATTGTTTTTAGTTGTGTTCAAGTTAAGCATGTGTACACATGTTTCTATGTATGTACTATGTACATATTGTCTATTTTTCCAAGTTCGCCTCAATTTTTACAAATGTGTACTAATGTATATGTTTTATGCTTAATTACATTACCCACAAACCCATAAATATGGCAAGCTTCGAAATTATTATGGAAACCAGACAATAATAACTTTTACAAACGTATAGCAAACACCATAATTGTAGTAAGTGTATGATCTTGCGTCTTGTCTGTTATAATTTAAAATACTGTGTAATTGAAACAGTGCAAAAAATCTACGGAGTTACATAGATACTCAACTAAACATCTTAAATTATTATGTACAACAAAAGCAAATTCATACTTTTTGTTGCTGCTGCTGTATTTAATTTGACCTTGCCTTGTTTATGTTTGTAACATACTGACACTTGAAATGAAAATGCTGATTATGCAGAATATTTAGCTGTCAGTTTAATTGTATTTTTTTTATTTTAATTTACATATGTACATAGTTTCAGTGTAGAGTGGTAATTTTTCTACAGATTAATGATAAGTTTATGGAAAGTTGAGATCTTTTGGTTATTTGGTTATTAAGCAGTATTTGCTTATTAAGCAGTAAAATGCAATGTGTTCCAGTTTTAGTTTTTGTTTTTTTTACAAATTGGACCCCCTACTTTTAAAGCAGATTTGAGTACCCTACATTTAGTGCCACAAGCATGAAAGTATTTTTATGTATGTACGAGTAAGCGTTGCCATATCGTAAGTTTGATAAGTGGTGATATAGCGGGCTAAAATGTTTTACAAAAATATTTGCCAATAAATTCTACTATCGGGCATGTTCTGAAAATCGCGGTGATTTCAAATCACGTGATTTCAAAAGTAAACTGTTAATAGCTGATTTGTTAGCAGGTTTTTATTGTATTTTAAGTTTTTGTCATTTAAAATAGAACATTTTATTCGAATTTCCAACGCTATAAATCGTTCAATTTACGAAAGCAACTATTTAGCCTTTATTAATTTTTTGAAATCACCGTGATTTGGCATCTCGTGATTTACAGAACAGGCCCGTATAGCTCTTTTAGGACACTAAAGCTCCAAACTCAACCGTAACGCCAGAAATCATTCAAAACTTAAACTGTGTTTAAGGGTTAATTTCGTACTTATTCACAATTAGTACTCGGCATAGCAAATTTTGTAATCCTTACGTTTAAGGTACAAGATGTGTTCAGCATTTTCATGTAAAACTTCACGAGTAAGATTTTTGTAGAACATTTTAGCTTACTATATTGTCGCTGAAGGGGAGGTTTTTGTCCCTTTTTTGTGTATAATTTTAGAGTTTTCCACCTCGAATGTTTCTAAAGAAATATCAACTTCTTGTTAGTTTGCAGTTGTTTGCAAAAACTTCTAATACGACATAAAACTTGAGTTTCCCTAGAATAGTTACATTTAGGAATCCTCTTTGTAGTCCATGGAAATAGATAAGTTCTAGTCCACATAAAACGACAAAACTTTTCACAATATCACATTAAAAACAAATATTTATCAAATATGTTTTACAATAGTTAAAAATACACACCTCGAGTATTAGAACTCATATTCACAGATTTTTTAATTCAAAATACTTTCAAATATTTAAATTTTGTAAAAAATTTGTTGCTTCACAGCTGATAATACGTATTATAAAAAAGGGGAACATTGGCAGCTTTGTATACATATATACAGGGTTACCAGCTGTCATATCTGTTTTAAAATTTTTTCTTTTCAATATATTGGGAATTCAACCCTATAAAAAATTTTAAAAATCAAAGTTGACAATTGACTTTTTGCAGCTAAATTTGCATTGAAATTATTTCAAAAGTATGTTGACGCCACGCTGCCACCTTGTAAAACGAATTCGCCGTGATTCAAATCCTGATGGCAGAGCTGCCATATTACATGCATATGTATTAAAAATGAAAGTTGAGTAAACTAAGTTTCTATATTTTTCCAATTGCTTGCTATAAACGCTGTTTGGACAAAATTTTCTTAACAAAATCTTTAGAATTTCAGCGGAAGAAATATTTCTTTAGGTATCTAACATTGTAAGTTTTTGTTTAACTTTTAAAATTAATTATTTTAAAGTACTTTGTCTTCATAAATTTGTTACATATCTTTTCAATTATTTTTTAGTTTATTTAAGAGCCTATCATAAAAAAATATTGTGTATAAATACTTTTTTTTTGCTTAAAATATAAACCAAATAATTAGTAATAATTTATACGTTATGCTTCGCTAAATTTTAAATAATTTAGTGAAAATAATTTATACATGCATAGGTATGTATATATATATTTTTTATAGACAAACTAAATATTTGATACAGATTTCCTATAAAAAAAAACAAATAAATAAATAGTAATATTAAAGTAAAAAATTTAAAAAAAAATACAGTTGACGCTGCAGTACCCAAAGCGCTCAACCGATTTTCTTCAAACAATTTACATCGGTCCAGCCGTTCGGAATCTACGAAGGCGCAGACAGACACATACTACAAACTTACAAACCCCCTCTTTTTTGGTCGGGGGTTAAAAAGTAAGTATGTATTTTAAAAATTTTTTATGTTAAAAATGGATTTTAAATGAATTTGTAAATAGTTTTTCAAAAGTTCAAAATTAAGTTTTACTTTATAATACGGGTTCACTTGTGTCAGCATTATTTACATACATATGTATGTATGTATCTATGTAGGATGTATGTACATTAGAGTGGTCGCAAAAAATTAAAATTTAGTTTTCCTCAAGTCTCATATTCCAAATCGATGGATTTTTTTTTATAAAAAAGTGCCCTAAAATATTTAAGGTTGATCAGTTACATATTAAGGCGCGTCTCACGCCCACCAAAGTTTGAGCAAATGGTATTTTTCCGTCTTTTATGTCTCATAACTCAATATAGTATTTAGAAAAAAAATTTCTTGTAAAGAGTTGTTGTCTATGAAGTAAAATGCATATTTAATAAAATATAGAGCAATATCGAAAAAACTCCATTGTCGGCCATGTCACAGAGTTCAATTCCGTTCAGAAACGGATTTCAACCTACCCCATTTTTGTAGCAGTTGGTGTCTAAAAAAGAAAATTAAAGACGCAAATTTGTCAGGTGTGTGCAGAGTGTTGGCGGCGCTATTATGGTGCGGTATGCTCCAGCTAGGGCTTGACATATTAGGGTTGATTGAATTCCGTTTCCGAACGGAATTGAACTCTGTGACATGGCCGCCGTATTATTAAAAATTTAAAATGATTACACTTATTTACTAATTTCGGTAAATTTTTTCGTTTCCTAGATCTGAAAGCTGTTTCTTCAGTTATTTGGGCCGCTGAACGCTAAGCTACACTCCAAAGTTTTTTATCAGCTCTACTTATACCGTTATATCAAAAACGAAGACACATTGCACGGCATATATTAGCATAACTGGAGTTGGGTTTACCCAATTCGGTAAGAAAGAAAACCTAAGATTCGACAACAAAATTATCTTTAAGCCGAGCGAACATTGTTTCTAAATCTGCCAATTATTTTCAGAGATAATCGTTAAAGTTTGAGACTGAAAACAAAAAATTTCATTAAAAATTTAGAAAAGTTTTCTTACTAAATTATAAATAACATCAAAAGTTGTGCACCAATTTAAAAAAAAAAGACTAATTTCTTTTGGAATATATTAAGTTACATGATAATAGACAAAAATGGAATCGTTGGTGTATTTTTATTTTTTTTCATGAATTTTTAACAACAAAAATTTTTAAATTTTTTTATGAAATTTTTCATTTTAAGTCTTGAACTTTTATGATATTTCTGAACAGTATTCGCTCAGCTTAAAGATAATTTTGTTGTCGAATTTTGATTTTTCTTTTTTACTGAATAGAACAAAATGTTCTTCAGTTATGCTAATATATATCGTGAAAGTGTTTTATTTTTCTGGCATAACTGTATATCTCGAAAACTAGAGCTGATAAAAAATTTGGAGTGCTCACTCGCGGTCAGCGGCCCAAATAACTAAAGAAACAACTTCAAGTTCTAGGGAATGAAAATGTTTACTGAAATTTGTAAACTTATGTGGGGGGTTTTTTTTTTTGTTATTTTAATAGTTATGGGCTCTTCTATACTTTGCTGTTTATTTTTTTAAATATGCGTTTTAATGATTAAACAGAACTAAGTCTTCAACTTCAGGCAAAAACGCTGTCAAATAAAAAGGCCCGAAATTAATCAACGGCAGTAGCTGCAAAATGCTCTCATATTATTGTTTATTTTCTTTTGTTTTTATTTCTCGTATGAAAAATACACGATATTTTGTTAAAACACGGCAACATTGTTGAGAGAATGAGTGACTAACGCTACATTTACAACTGACAATGCTGTCTTGATTATAAAAAAATTTGTATTAAGGGCAAAATACACAATCAATCAGCTTGATGTCAGATTCGTGTACGTCTGCTTGACGAAAAATCAAAACCAAGTAGATTTTCCATCAAGCGTCGTCGGTGTCACTAATACTAACGAAATTTCACACATACTATTACCACGCTTGTCAAGCATGTTGACTGTGTATATTGCCCTTTAGTTGTCAAAAACGTTGATAATTGTCTTCGTGACGGAGGCGTCTAGACAATTATTATGACACATGATACAATAATACAGGTACCACCACGACGACAAGAAATACAACACCAAAACACACACGTATTTTGTTGGTAGAAACATACCAGAAATATGTATGTTAAATCTATTGTCTGTGTGTCGCATACATTCATAAACTCCCGCAAAGTTACTAACACATACCCGTTGCTGATAGAAAAATCCCAGAAATGTGTCAAAATCTATTGTCTGTGTGATGCACACAATCTCAAATTCACTAGAACAGCTGAGCTTGTAGTGATACCTGTTTAATATACCTTGTTATGACAATTAATTTTAAATTCCAGAAGTTCCGTATTTTGCGCGAGCTTTCTAAGTTAAAACTTAAAAAAGTAAAGAAAACATAATTATAAATATTATAAGGTTTTCTTTTTGCGTATTTCTTCTTTATTCATAAAAATTTAAACTATTGTCAGCATACGTCAAATCATTGTCTGATTTACTGTCCTCAAAATATTCAAGACAGTAGTGAAGACAATTGAAAAAGTGTGTATGTATTAGTGAAAAAATATTATTGTCAAGACAGTATTGTCTAGTGTAAACACTGAGTTAAACTGAGAGCATAGCTGCCAGAAATGCCGATTTGTTACGATATGACAAAAAACGATATGAGATACTGTGTTGTCATATAGTAAGTTTTTTACGATATTACAACACTGACAAAGTCATACACGGTGCTTTCATAGCTGCCAGAAATTCCGATTTTTTACGATATGCCAAAAAACCATATGACATACTGTGTTGTCATATCATACGATTTTTACGATATTACAACACTGAGAAAGCCCGAATAATTGTCAACATTAATTACGACCACACTAATGTACATAGTAGTATGCTTTATCTAATTGTATTTAAATTCTCCGCTATATAAATATTTGTTACAAGGTCGTTGGTTTTCATTTTTAAATTTATCACACAAAGTACTTTACAAAGGAAAAAAAATGTACACAATAACATTGATCTGTTACGCATTATTTAAATTTCATTTAATATACGACATAAAAAATTAATAAACAAAAGCAAAAATCTTGTTTGTCAATATTTTCTTAACAAATTTTTTTAATACGATTTTTTGTTTTTGAAAGAAATGATAGTGACAGCGCTTTATTTAACCTATTTCCCGTGATGTTAACCTAACAATCGTTAACGAATTTTTCTTATTTATTAAATTATTTAGTTTTTATGGTAAATCTTTCATTTATAGTTAAGCCAACAATAACTATTTTTATTTAAAATAACCAACATATTTCTTATAATTTGGTAATCGTGGTTAATATACCCACTGTTATTTTTTCATTCTGTTTAAAATTTAAATATGTTTTACATAATTTGTTTATATATACTTATGTATACAATTATTTGATTTTGTTTGGGGTTGGCTTTTTTCTCTTTCTTATTTCTTGTTTTTATTTAAAATATTTAAATAGTTTTTAAAACAATATCATTAAAATATTTGTAATATATTATGATACTTAACAAAAAAAAAAAACCAACGAAACTCATTAAAAAGTCATTAACCTTTTACATATAAAAAATTAATCAATTTCAATACAAATATGGAAGTATGTATATACGAGTACCCTGCAGATAATATTGGTCTACGTGGTCCATTTTAACTGAATGGACTAGTGGACATGTCATTTGGAAACAACAGCTTGCAGTTAACCGACAAGAGTTCGCGTTTTAAAAACTGCAATCGTTAAAATACGAACACTTGAGTGATCCATCGAATAGTGACATTGAGTAGTTTTAAGAATACTCCGATGTAATGAAAAGCTAGGTTATATGGTACAGCCCTAGGACAATGTAATGTTAAATCGACCATGTGTTCTCCATACATTTGGGTTATCTTTGGACTAGTCCTACTCCTCTATGGAGTATGCTTTACATGCGTGTATGGACTAGTCTCATTATATGTAGGGTATATGTATGTATTTTAATTTTTAAATGCATTCGCTACATTTTTCATTTATTAAATAGATAAAGTACAAAAACTTTAATTATCTCGTTTCTGTAACAAAAAGTTCGAGTTCGAATTGAAAGTGTAATTGAAATCATCAGTGTAGAACTTAAAAACTGAGACAGGAGAAAGAACGGAAACTGAATTAACCTTGAACTCATTTGACAAACTACCATCTATAACAACTTTTAAAGTACCATTCCTGAAAAAATTCGACATAAATCGTGGGAAGTTATCATGTACATACACGCCGATAGGTTAGCTTAGATGACCTGCCCTCATGATAGCGAGTACATTCAGAGGCCATAGACTGATTGTGCTGCCAGGGGACAATCTACAGTCTGTGTAACTAGTGGTGCATCATTGAGACAGTCCAAGAAACCCGACAGCAGAAAACAGTTGCCTAGATGCCTAAACATGTGTTCCTGCAAAGCCGGACGGGCACAGAGAAAATGTTCGCCGGACTCTTCTTCGTCAAAGCAACTCCTACTGTGATCATCATAGGAAAAGCACACACATTCCGACATACGTGCGATCGAACAGTGCCCCGTAAGGATTCCAACCAGGAGTGCAAGCGATCTTCTTCCAAGTGTTAGAAGTTGGATATCTGACAGTGCAAAGCATCTGGATATTCAACTATACTCCAAGTTGTCATGCCACTGTAACGTCCAGTCAAAGGGGGATAAGGCCGTTGTGGCATGTAGAGGGAAGAGTTGAGGAACAAATCCCAGGAATTCCAAATGGCTCTTCAATATGGTAATAAAAGTCCATGCCTTCCTATGGTGCGCTAATATGGTGAACTGCATTAGAGAAAATCACCTACCGTGCATGGAAGGGGGCTACCAGAGGATATGCCAACATTTTGGGATCCCTAACCGGTATGCCGGAAAATATTGATCACTGCTCGACCATACCTCTACCCGATAAAAAAAATTTGCTGCCATGCTCTCGAGGATGTCCTCTACGATATCTTGTCATTGTAAGAACGTGCTCGAGATCCATACGAACAGATCCAAATTAGATTTTGCAGTTGGAGGAGGAGTCTTTATTCCCCGTTACCAACAGAGTCTAAGGTTTAAGCTACATGATCAGTGGCTGAAGAGGCAGATTGGTTGGCAAGAACACCACCCCAAGACAGCGAGCCCTAGCCGGAGCACACGCCAGCGCCGCCAACAATTTGACCACACTCCAACACATTTTGTGTTCACTTTTCAACCCCAGCTACTACAAAATGGAATATCAGCCATAAAAAGGGCAGTAAACTGGATGAATATGCAATGAGGATATCCAAATTTCTACGCACAGCAAAGATGTGATCAAGTCTCTATTGGGAGTATATACACCATCCAGATTGGTGTATCGAAACATTTAAATCTGGAGCTATTTGGGATCCAGGATATAGCAATGTACCCGGAAATATTGTTGCGAATGAAATTAACGGAGCCGAAATGCAGGTTCGGGATGCGGATACATAAATTCATTAAAATCTATTTGAGATCGCGCAGACTAGATGGTTCGATATCGAGGTTAACATGGATCCAAAGAGAATGTAGCAGATCTGCATCTTTAGAGAGTGAACCTCGTGGGCAATTAAGTAAACTTGTGCGCGCATGCTAGGAGTAGAGCACCTCCTCTGTAATTGACCCGCTCTCTTAGAGAAAAGGGCGGCTTCCATCGGCAGTCCAGTGCTGCAAGATTTAGCAAATTTATCGGACTGCGATATCTGTAAGATAGACTTGTTTATCCGGTCATCGGGATAGTTAGCACTGAACCAAACAGGAAAGTATAGAAGTGATCTTATCTCTCCACACGTTTTCTCTTTACGTAGCACAACGGGACCAACTAGAACCCAAGTGGACTGGCAACGTAAACTAATGCCGAGCATGCTGTTTCGCATTCATCGGACATTTCGTTGCCCTGAATGCCTTCACCACCTGGAACCCAAACTAGCTTGACATTATGTTGTTCAAACCTAGTCAGAGATTGAAGACCAGGCTATCTAGCTAAATGTTTATAGTACTCGTCTCTGAGGCAAGACTGTAAATAATTCAAAGAAACCGAAATATACCAAGAGAAAGGCCAATATTATTTCCACATATATTGACCACAAGCAGTTATCTTGTCTGATCGTAGTATTTGCTTGTCGTCAGGCCCGGATGCATCTTAAGCTTTTGGGAGGGGAAATTTTAACTGGAACATACTATTTAAAAAATTTTCTTTTACAAACATATAAATGATCGAGAGCTGGCGAGTTTATTTCGACGTATTGCACGGGTTTTCCAACTAACTGTAGTTAGCCTATCAAGAGCCAAAGCATTTATTTTCTGATTGTAGTATTTGCTCGTCATAATTAGACAATCGAGAGCTGAAGAATTTATTACAACAGCTTGCACGTTTTTAAATATAATCAAAAGTATTTATCTTGTGCGATAGTAACATTTGTTTGCCTTAAGACGATCGAGAGCTAACGTATTTCTCTCGACGTAAACCATATTTTTACAATAAATCGTATTTAGCCGGTTGAGAGCTGAAGCATTTAGCTCGTCCTATGGCTATTCTCGTAGTAATGCTCTATTGTCTATAAATTGGAGTGTAGTAATAAAACAGCACTGTGATCACTTATTTGTAACGAAAGAAGCAGACCTTTAAAGAACCTGGACGGACTGAGCAGAACTCAGCTGGGAAAGGAAACTGCGTTACATATATCAACCAGTCTTTCCAGTCTAATTGGTCTACACTAGTAAACCAACTAAGACTAATTGGTCTACACTAGTAAACCAAAACCCCTTGAGCCTTCGAATGCGTAATACTCCCTGATTCACTGCGAAGGGTATGTGTGTTTTTGTGTAAGAATTGGATCGTCAGTAAATAAAATTATCTTTTTAATAGTGTCTTTCATGGACATTTAAAACATTTTTTCTGCAAATTATTCTAATTTAAAGTTCTCCACCGGTAGAAAAATTAACAGCCGATGCGAAGTTGAGGTTATTGTAACGTACATTTATTTATTTGTCTTAAGCAAGTTTCATTCTCTTTCTTTTCTTTGTATTTGACAAATATGGCAGGCATTAAGTGAATGTTATTACGATATTTATATATAAATATTTTTCTCCATTTCTTCTACACACTTCGTCGTTTTAGTTGTTTCTTGTCTAGATATACCAACTTATATTTGGTTTGGAAAAAAGTTCTCTTTATGCGTTCATTTATTTTTCATTTATAAACTCGTAAGCCAACTTTTCTTGCATCATTTTGTTAAGTTACAAAGAAGAAAAAAAATTTAATACAAATGTGGTAACACCATAAACTGTTGAAAAAGATATTGAGAAAATATGTGGTAAAACAACAAGACTTATGAACTTGTTTTTTTTCATGTAGCCACGTTGAAATGAAATGCAGCAGAAATATGTGATATATGAATGTATGGTAGTTAGGAGTTACGCGTTTTATAAATTTATAAATATTTTAAACCACTTCAAGTTGGGAAATTGTAATGAAAATTGAACAGGAAATTTATTTGAACAAGTAAAAGTATTTGATACATTTGTGATATAATGACTTTTTTTGGTTGGACACTAATTGTAAATAAACGAATAGTTAACGACAACTTTCATGTAGGCGGTTTATTATCAAATACATTCAAATGGGTGACATAAAGATATTTAAGGAAATGTAACTAGTGTTTCAAGTTTAAACTCAAAAATATTTTTGCTGTATTAATAGTTTCCGTTATTTAGCATTCGAAAAATATGTATTGCAAAATTTTCAAAATAAAAATGAACAAAATACTAAACTATACATATTCCTACTGGGGGTCTGTCTACATTAGCCATGAAGTTGGTATGAACATCATGTCGAACATCGCATATGTCTAATGTAGACCGCCCATGTCCATGTTTCGTCCATGCTCTGACATTGATGCCCGAACATATGTCTGGGCATCAATGTTCGCCATGAGATTCGCCGTCAAAAACTATTTTCAATAGAAAGAAAAGAAACAGAACAAAATTGGTAAATATTCCATCTCTATTGCACTACCAAAAAACACATTGAGATAAGGCAGAACATGGACATCGCACGTATTCACCACACAAAGAAGTTGATGAATTTTTTTCAGTTGCTCTGCCGCCGTCATGTTCATGTTATGTTCAAGTCGATGGCTCGTGAAGACGTCGGGTTATGAAATTAGACTATAAATGTAGATTCAAACTCATTTCTACAAATTGACAACACTGATTATGATTAACGCATAGAGTTTCTTATACATTTTTGGAACGAAGTTCCCTATGGCACGTTTTGCATATGATATGGAGCATATAAATGTAAACAATTTTTTTAATGAAAAAAATACGTGTAAAAAATACGTGTAACGAATAATGGTAACAAATACGTGTAACGAATACTGGTAACGACAATATTCAAAATGAAGGTAGCATGCCGGGATGAAGATTAAATTCCTTAAAAACTATGTGCTGCCGCTTTGGTTGCGGTTTTCTGTGTTGCCATTGTTTTCCGGGGAAGTTCTGGAACTTTGGGGAGGTTTTTGTAATAGTTCTTGGGAATCCAAGAAACTTCTCGTGATTTGGGAAATCTGGGGAAATTCTGGGATTTTAAGGAAATGTGTAACTAAGCTCTGGAATTTTGGGGAGATTTTTGTAATAGTTCTTGGGAATCCGAGGAACTTCTGAGATTTTGGCGAGACTTTTGTCCTAGCTTTTGGGAAATTCTGGGATTTTGGGGAAATTTGTAACCAAGTTTTTGGGAATCCTTAGACCAGGTTTGGGTCCTGGCAGATGGTTGGTTTCCTTGTTAAGTAAATTTGTCTCGGCTAAACACCAGGTACTCGGATAAATTCTTGAGAAGCATCGTCTAAGTATCTTCCAGGCGATAGTGGTTTTTGTTAACGAATTGTCTTTTTTTATCCAGGGGTTTCAATTAATATCTTGATTTACTTGGTGTTATCAAAGTAGGCGAAATTTTTGTTTTTAAATTATAATTTTTATTTTTGGCGGGGGTTAGGGCGATAAAGATGTTGGACGTCTGACATAGCGACATAGCGAAGGTGGTCTACCGATGGCATAAGACTGAAGGTAGCAGTCTGAAGACGGCAGGTCCAAACCGATAGGGGATAGGCCGAAGGTAACAGAAACTTCGTACCAGCCCAGTGTCCCATTACTCCGTTCTTTATTTTTTTTTTTTTTTGAAACCGTATCGGCGTCTTTCACGTCATATCGTTAATTCGGTCCAAAAGAAAAATATGATCTAAAGCGTTGTTATGTTCTGACGTATAGATTGAAACTAATTAGCGTTATTTTTTCCCTTTCCCCTTCGAATATTGTGACATGTCCAGTTCTTTCGGAATAAAATGTTACGAACTTTATCCTAATAAAAATCATTTCTTTGCGATTGTTTTTTTTAGTGTAGGGTAAACATATTACGAGTGCATATGATTTTTATAGTGCATATGTATAATTTTATTTCAGGATTCATTGAATGAGGCTAAAACTATAATATGAATCCTACCTTCTCATACATATTTCATTTAGTTGCATTGGTAAAAAAACACACACATACACACAAAATGTACGTTTAGACTGAGAATCCCCCATATATTTTTAGTTGATTATCGTTTTACGTGTTAATATTTTCCTTCTTCTTTTTATTTTAAGTTACTTTTGATTCCGATCTTTTTTTTCTTTACTGTAGTTTCTTGCTTAGACAATCTTTATTTGTAAATCATGCCACATGAAGAAAGCAGGAACTTATGAACGGCTGATTTTATTTTTATTTGTTCAATTTGGTGTGCTCTTCGCAAAATATAATTATTTTTGCAAAGAATTTTTAAAAAAGGTAGTGCAACAAAAACAACACATGTGTCGATGAAACGAACGATTAACAGCAAAAAAAAAAAAAACAGAAAAATGATTCATACATACTTTTATGTATGTATGTATTTTATTAACTCTAGAAGAGAGCATTGCCGTTATATTGTCATATGTAAATTTTTGTAAGAATTTATTGAAATTTTCATCAAATTTTCGAAGAATTTTTAAGCGATTCCAAAGTTCAATAACGTACGAAAGATAAATATTGTAAAATTTCTTTCAAGTATTATGCAAATTTATATAGACATTTGTTTTTTAAATAATTATACTTAGGTAGTTTGAAGATAAATAACATCATAACATTAATCATTGAATGATATGTATGTACCCAGTAAAAAGCTGCTTCCAATAAAGCAGGTTTCTACTATTATGGAATAAAAGTAGCGCTGACAAACCTGCTGATATCGCTGCTGATTTTTGTATGGCGAGTTCCCGGATTGGAGTACTACATTTTTGCTCACAAAAGCGCTTTTGAAGCGCTGAAAATCATCAACATTTTCAGCACTAGAACTGAAAATATATGAAAAAAATGGTTCGATGTGGATTGGCGTCGTTAACGCCATTTTGAATTTTTCTTATTTCTTTTCTTTATTTAATTTTATTAATTTCATATTTTTACTCAATGTTTGTTATTTTAACCTCAACTAGTATCGAACTAAGAACCTTCAGGTTTGAAGTCCAACGTACCAATCACTCGACCAAAAACACTGTTGCAAAACGGCACCAAGAAACTCAAATAAACTTACTCTTCATTATCGCTTAAAAACCGGCTTTGGATCAGCACTTTAAAATCAGCATTTTTGTATAGCTCGTGTACGAAGCTTTTGTATAAGTAAAAAGCAAATACTTTTCTCGCTTCAAAACCTGCATTGTTGTGACGCTATGAAATCAGCTTCTGAACAAGCTCATATTTTAAAGCGAATTATGTAGCGCTTTATTTATTTAGTGCTTCAAAAATATGAAAATTTTTTACTGGGTATGTATGTAAGTACATATGTGTGTACCGGCAAATGATTCATTGAAATCAAGGCGTATCTAACAGCTGAACTCACTAGAACAGCTGACATCGGCTATCATAATATACATAGAGATTCCCCTTTTTACGATATTTGAAATTTCCTTACTCTACGTCTATACCTGATATATTTTTATCATGATAAATGTCAAATTCCATATAGGAAAACAGCTAACATAAAAAAAATATTTTTCATTATATAGTTTGACATTTGTCATGATAAAAATATGTCAGGCATAAATGTAGGGTTAAAGAGCTAGCTAGCTGCACTGTAGTAGTTTCTGCAACAAATTTTCTATTATTGTAGAAATGGGTGTTCCATGTTAGTTGTGTCATAATCGAAATGTAAGTAAATGTATGTATGTACACATGTACATAAACTTAATGAAATGCAAGAATAAATTAAAAAACATACGGCACTTGTTTTGTTATTTAGTTTTTAAACAATAGAAAAAGACATACATACATACATACACATGAATGTATGTAAAGCAGATATAGTGAAATTTAATAATACAGAGATACAATATTGAGTTATTTTCAAGGTGAATGCGGTTTTATGGCGAATCGTTAAAAAAATAGATAAACTAATTAAGACAATTTGTTATAAAAATAATCATAAAAGACTCAAATAACGACACAAATATCGCTGAAAAAATTTCCAAGCACACAAAATAATAAGCGCTACCCGCATTGTAAATGGATTGCTTTTTTCGCGATATGTGATTGAAGAGTGAATGTGTAAAACAAAGTTTTTTACAAAATTTAAAATAATGAAATAAATAAATAAACATTGCTTTTTCTGACTTCTGACAAGAATGCAGATAATAAAAATGTTTTTTATCCAGTTTTACTTAGCATTTTGTCAAGAATCGCCGTGAAGACGTCGGGTTACGAAATTAGACTATAAATGTAGATTCAAACTCATTTCTACAAATTGACAACACTGATTATGATTAACGCATAGAGTTTCTTATACATTTTTGGAACGAAGTTCCCTATGGCACGTTTTGCATATGATATGGAGCATATAAATGTTTTCTATCCTGGGGGTAAAAAAAAAATTTTTAAAGAAAAAATACGTGTAACGAATAAGGGTAACAAATACGTGTAACGAATACTGGTAACGAATACTGGTAACGACAATATTCAAAATGAAGGTAGCAGGCCGGGATGAAGATTAAATTCCTTAAAAACTATGTGCTGCCGCTTTGGTTGCGGTTTTCTGTGTTGCCATTGTTTTCCGGGGAAGTTCTGGAACTTTGGGGAGGTTTTTGTAATAGTTCTTGGGAATCCGAGAAACTTCTCGTGATTTTGGCGAGGCTTTTATCCTAGTTCTTGGGAAATTCTGGGATTTTAAGGAAATTTGTAACCAACCTCTGCAATTTTTTGGAGATTTTTGTAATAGTTCTTGGGAATCCGAGGAACTTCTGAGATTTTGACGAGACTTTTGTCCTAGTTTTTGGGAAATTCTGGGATTTTGGGGAAATTTGTAACCAAGTTTTTGGGAATCCTGGCTAATGGTTGGTTTCCTTGTTAAGTAAATTTGTCCCGGCTAAACACCAGGTACTCGGATAAATTCTTGAGAAGCATCGTCTATGTATCTTCCAGGCGATAGTGGTTTTTGTTAACGAATTGTCTTTTTTTTATCCAGGGGTTTCAATTAATATCTTGATTTACTTGGTGTTATCAAAGTAGGCGAAATTTTTGTTTTTAAATTATAATTTTTATTTTTGGCGGGGTGTAAAGAAAAATGCATTAGTTTCCTTTTTGAGTACAATTTTAATACTAAATTCTAAATAGCATACTGAGGTATTTAAATACTACGTTAAAACTAAACGAATTCAGGTTTTGCATCTAATAGTGTTCTTTATCGCTTATTATCTATTCAGAACGGATCCTAAATAAACACACCACCGTCTACATGTGTTACCACTTCTTTGTTATCGAACACACAGGAGACAACGGCTACAGATAAATGTATTAATTGTCATTAACTAGTCGCCGGCATTCCTATATTTTATCTACAAAAATATAAGAAAACACTTGTGTTTATTTAGGACCGTTTTGCTTATCAATTTTCCCATGTTCTTTTGAACATTCTCCAGAGGGCATTAATTTTAGATTAGTGGACTGTATCAGTGTTATATGAAATATTATTAATTCATGATAATTCTTAACATTTTAATGTGCAAAATTTAACGCTCTCAATCTTCTTGTTTCTATTAATTTTCTTAATGATAAAATAATAAGTACAAAACAAATAATCAAAACTATGATTAACGATAAATGTCCGCTGGTATGATGAAAGTTTAAGCCGCGAAGTTCTATATTTTCCTTCTTAATGTCTTCTAGCTGGTTCATCAGTTCCTCAATCTGGTTGGAATGATTCATCATCATCGTACCCAAGGGCATTATGTTTAGCTCTGACATCTGAGTGACGTCAGTTGTTAGCATTGATACTACCTCTTCATTTCTTCTCGATTCCATCATGTATGGAGCGTTCATTGTAGCTCCCAGCACTCTGATAGTACAACCAGGATCCAGAAGCACTGTACCCTGCAATGGTAATTCGAACACTTCCTGCCGACCAGGCTGACAGAGAATATGAGCTGAGGTTTTATTAAACAGTTTAAATAACCACTTATTAGCTTGATGCAATTTTCTCCAAAGATATTCTATCTTTATTTCCTGAAACTGGCAGTGAGGTTTTATTTGTGGCTTCAGTGCTGAAACTTCGCATGATTGGTCGTTTGCATCAATCCATGGCCAACCTCCGTCGCACACGAACTCGTCTTTGAGGATTTTTTGACAATTGTTAAGTTCTGATTGCATCATTATATGATATGTATCCATATTAAAATTATATATCAGATAGTGCCCTCTAGGTTGTATAATCATTTTGCTTCCCATTATATCGATTGGTATAGGTACAATGCGATGAATTTGGGAAACATGATCATTAAATAGAGGTATTGTAGCAGATATTACTAGCTGGTTTTCTATGATTGTTGCTTTAGCTGTCATCAGCTTATAAATTGTCTGCAATTGATTATGCTTGTTTCCGGGTAATTTCAGATCTTCAGGAACTCGATCTTTTATTTTCATAACTTCTTCTTGCAGTTGTACTGGAGTTATGAGCGCTGGATTCAATTTTCCATGATTAATGTCTATCAGCATTTCTATCATTGTGGTTTGCACTTTATCGTTTTCTTCCATAACCATCTGCAGCTCTTTAGTAACCATGAAAAACTTTATTGATTCTCGATAAACAAAGTATACTTCTTTCATTGTCTCTGAGATGTTATTCACGCGGTCAGCAATGCTACCGAATTTACTACTAATCTCTTCTGTCGTTCGTCGAAGTATATTTAATGTAGAATCAATGACAGAAGTTTGTTTTTTTATCAGAAACTTTAAGTCGTATTGATTGTCCAATATATTTTTCATATTATTCTCTAACTCTCTTCGGTCCTCTGCATCCATTGTACCAAAAAGTACATGCTGCATTGATCCAATAAATTCAAAGGGTGCTCTCTTCCTTCTTTTGCTTCCGGAGGGGAACATATATTGATTGGTGGTTTTCATACTATGTAATTGACGTTTCATTGCATCAAGGAAGTGATTACATTGATCTTCAAAACCTCTTAGCTTACTGCAAGTTGTCGTCATAGTACCCATTACCTCCTCTGATTTATTTATAACCTCGAAAAAAGATTCCATATTGAAATATACGACTAAATTCCAATACGAAGACGTAACATGGACAAAACCTATGTTGTCCAAATATACAGTACTGGGCTTGAGCTCGTTTATTGTGCATCCAGTTTTCGTCGGTTGTGTTGAAACCGCTGCTATTATAGCTAGTATAACTGTCAACATATATACCATATTATAGGCTGCTTTCGGCTTATTTCTCACAACATTTACTGCTGTAGCATTTGGCTGACTTTCTTCTCTATCGGCGTTTTCAAGAGGACATATTTTTGTAATTGGCCTTTTTATTATGTTATTTTCTGTTTTTAGCGTTACTGTTCTTACTAGACCATCTTTACCGGGGTGCACCTCTGTAATTCTACCAAGCGGCCATCTTGCAGGGCATGTGTCTTCATTTTTTACGATGACAATTTGGCCCTCCTTTAAATTTTCTTGAACTGTCTTCCATTTATACCTTTGTTGCAAAGATGTTAAATAATCCGCCGTCCACTGCTTCCAGAAGTGACGTTTTAGTTTTTGAATCAGCTTCCATCTATCTAAACATCCGACTCTGCTATCATCACATGGTTCTGGACATTCTATCAAAGGACGACCGATCAAAAAATGACCAGGAGTGAGATGATCAATGTCGTTTTCACCCAATGCTTGTAACGGCCTTGAGTTCAATATTGCTTCAATTTGAGCTAGCAAAGTACTTAGCTCTTCAAAGGTTAGCTTTGTGTCACCAATTACTCGTCTTAAATGATGCTTCATTGATTTTACTGCCGCTTCCCATATCCCTCCAAAGTGAGGGCTTGCCGCCGGAATAAAATGCCATTTAATTTTCTGTTCCTCCAGGAATGGTGCCAGAGTTGAATGTTGTTGTATGGCTTTTACGAAGTCTTTATCTAACAGTCTTGAAGCTCCGATAAAATTAGTGCCATTATCGGAGTACATATGACTGCTTTTACCTCTTCTGGCAAAAAATCTTTTCAACGCGGTCAGAAATGATTCTGATGTTAGACTGCTAACTGCTTCTAAATGCACAGCTTTTGTCGTCATACAAATAAATACTGCTACGTAACCTTTGTACGCCCTCTGTCCTTTTCCGTTTGAAAACTTTATCTGTATGGGTCCTGCGTAATCAACTCCACAGTGATCAAAAGGAGCAGAAAGATTTACACGACATTCTGGAAAACTACCCATCAATTGTTGTCTTGTTTTTTGTTTATATCGAATACAGATCGCGCAGCTTCTGATGAACTTCTTTATACAAACTTTAGCATTTACTATCTAGAACTTTCTCTTGATCGTACTTTCGACAAGACGGTTCCCACCATGCAGAGTTTCTTTATGAGCATCGTTAATGATTTGGTATGCCAATGATGACTTTTGTATCAATACAGGATGTTTTTGATTTTGGGTTAAATTTGAAAAATGAAGTCGTCCTCCCACTCTCATAATACCATCTTCATCAATATATGGATGCAACGGTGCTAATTTATGGCGATGATTAAGTTGTTTTTTATGTTGTAGTTCTGTTAACTCCATAAGCCATTCTTTTGTTTGATGCATTTTTATTATTAACATTTCTGCATTTTGGATTTCTTCTTTTGTCAAATATTCTGGAAGATTTTTTATACCTTTGAGTTTTGTGATAAACCGGAGAACATAAGCCAATACTCTTCTTAGTTTTCTAAACGATGAATATTTTTTCAGAATTTCCAGCATCTGGTTTTCTTGTATTGTATTTACAGTCGCTGTCGTAACTATTACACTTGGCTCTTTTGGCCATTGATCCTTTGGGTTTTGTAGCCATACTGGACCATTCCACCAAAGAGTTGTTTTGCAAAGTTTTTCTATTGGAATACCTCTAGAGCCTAAATCAGCTGGATTCTCTTTTGATGTAACGTATCGCCATTCTGCATTTGGAATTGTTGCTGTTATTTCAGTCACTCTTGTTCGGACGAATTTATCTTTGTTTTTGTTATTTTTTATCCAAGCAAGCACTATCATTGAGTCGCTCCATAGATTAACTTCTGCTTCGGTGTTGATTATTTCTTTAATTTTCCTGCAAAGCCTTACTAAAAGTTGAGCAGCACATAGTTCTAATTTTGGAAGTGTTTTCCTGTTTTTTATTGGGTTCACTTTCGATTTAGCAGTTAAAAGTGATATTTTATCGGAAGATTTTATATATATCACCGCTGCATACGCTTTTTCTGATGCATCTGCGAATCCCAGAAGTTGAACTTTATTTAGAGATATTGTATTAACCCATCTCGAAATTTTTATTTCTTCCACCGCATACAGATTGTCGATGAGCTTGTTCCATTCTGTTTGTAAATTATTATTAAGTTCCTCGTCCCAATTTATCTTCATCATCCATAATTGCTGAATGAATAATTTAGCAGTGACTGTTATAGGTGTTAAAATTCCAATCGGGTCAAATATTTTTGCTAAATATGATAACGCCATTCTCTTTGTTACTTTTACCTTATTTTTGGAGTTGATTTTGAAAGAAAATGCATCCTTTGAGGGATTCCAATACATTCCGAGTGTTTTTATTTTGTCACTTTCTTGATTCTTTATTATTTCATTTTCTCCTGTACATTGTTGCTGTTCTACAATTTGTTTGCTATTAGAGCACCATTTACGAAGATGGAAACCATATTTTTTCAATTGTTTTGAAATACCTTCTTTTATGTTTCGGCACTCTTGTATTGTGTCCGCTCCTGTTAGTAAATCGTCCATATAAAAATCTTGTCTTATAATATTGCTCAAATTTTCGTTGGTACATTCATTGGCAATTTCAAATAATGATCGAACCGCTAAGAATGGGGCTGCAGCAGTCCCATAAGTAACTGTAGTTAATTTATATTCTTCGATAGGTTCTTTCTTTGATTTTCTCCATATAATATGTTGATATTTTTGGTCTTCCTCATGTAATTTAATTTGCCGATACATTTTTTCTACGTCAGCTATTATTGTAAATTTATGGAACCTGAATTTAATCAATATATCGAAAACATCCTTTTGAAGTCTCGGTCCTACATATAGAATATCATTTAGGCTTTTGCTGTTTGATGTTTTCGATGAAGCATCGAAGACAACTCTTAATTTAGTTGTGGTGCTTGACTCTCTTATTACTGGCTGATGTGGAAGATAGTATTTAGCGTTTTTATTATTCGGCACCTTAATCATGTGTCCGAGGGATATATATTCATTCATAAACTTCACATATTCTTCTTTCAGACCCTGATTTGCATCAAGTCTTTTTTCCAACCCCATAAAACGCGCCATTGCCTTTTTGTAGGAATCTCCAAGCGCTTTTTCATTTTTAAATGGCAGTCTAACGACAAATCTGTTCTCATCGTCTTTTGTTGTAGTATTCTTAAAATATTTCATGCATATCTCGTCTTCGTGAAGTAAAGTGTCGTCGTTATATGGAACTTCCTCAATTTCCCAAAAACGCTCAATACTAGTTGCCATATTTACAATTGTTTTATTTTTTGGTTTCTTAAATTGCAACTGGCCTGATAAGATTAAACCGAGCTTAGTTTTTTGTCCAAGTAATCCATTCTTTTTGTAAATGCCACCTTGTAGAATTTCAGCAAACAAATCTCCACCTATTACGATGTCTATTCTTTCTGCTTTATCGAAATTTGGATCAGCTAACTTATATTTAGACCATTCCTTAATTTGGAAATTTAGTGAAGGATCTGGATTAACATACGACAGAGTTGGTAAAATCAATGCTTCAACTTTAAATTTCTCATTACTTTTAAATCTAGGACATATTTCTATTTCCATTTTGGTTTTAGCTACGCCAAGTAAAATGTTTCCAATTCCGTGTAGCTCAGTATTTATTTTCATTCTTTTTAGCTGCAAAGTTTGTGCAGCTTCTTCACTAATGAAGGTTGTTTGTGAACCTTGATCAATAAGTGCTTTTAATACGACACTTTCTCCATTTGCACTTTTTACTTGCACTTGTGCTGTTGCTAATAACACATTTTTAGTTGCTCTTGTAACACATGATTTTGTTGATGATGTTAAATGTAATATTGTGTGATGAGCCATTCCGCAAGTGGTACATCTTAGTTTACTTTCACATTTTGAAGCAAATGTGTGTTTAAGACATTTGAAACATACCTTTTCAGTTCTAGCCCAGGCATGTCGTTCTTTTACTTCAAGTGCTAGAAATTGCCTACAAATATCTGTAGTATGTCCTGATTTCTTACAATACAAGCAAACATTTTTTTCCGTTAAAAAATTAATAGATTTTGATTGTTGTTTTCTTTCGATATGATTGTGGTTATAGTTGAAACTGTACGATTTTTTGTTTTTCGACGCTTCTAGGCTTTGGTACTGTTGTTCTAAAAATTCGAGCACATCAGTAAGCGCTTGTATCTCTTTTGATTTTCTTGTATGTTGTTCGTACAGCATTAACCCTTCTTTATCTAATTTTCGAGTCACTATACAAGCAATAACTGCATCTGCATCTTCTATATTGTAGCCCATTGCTTTTAATCCTTGAACACACTCATTGGTGGTGTCGTGTAATGATTTAATCATCGATGCGCTGTTACTGTTTATATTTGGTTGATCCAATATTTTGTACATAAAAGATTGGAATAATACTCGTTTGTTATTAAATCTTTGGTTCAATATATCCCATGCTGCTTCGTAATTTGTTTCAGATACTGCTAAATGTTTAATAATTTTAAATGCCTCATTTTTAACTAAAGATTTGAGGTGACACATCTTTTCCACGTTCGAGATTGTCTCGTCTTCATGTATTAATTTTGTATACATGTCATGAAAACAAGACCATTCCTCAATATTTCCATTAAAATGTGGAATTTTAATATCATTTAATTTTACCACCTTCTTCTCTGCAGACAATATGTTCAACTTTTGCAGTACTTTAAGCTTAGCTGATCTGTACTGGCTTTTTATATTTCTATAGGCATCGATTACTTCTTTATTTGAGACAGTATGATCAACGAGAAGTTTCATATACATGTCACTAACGTGATCTAGTTCTTCTTTCCAGGATACCAAAACTTCTTCCAGCAATAATTTTGTGCTAATGAAATCAGCTTCTTCTAAATTAGTTTTCAGTTCTTGCACACATCTGAAAAATTCTGACATCAGCGATCTTGTCTGCTTACTTACATCATTTAATATTATTGATTCTGGAAATTTAAGTGGTTGTGTTGTCTCTAACTGCTGTTTAGCAATAGCATCTGAGTCCATCGCTTCTGAACTTAACAACCACTTTATTTTTTTTGATATATTATCTACCATGACTTGTATATTTTCATATGTTTTGTATTTGAAATATTCGTCATCTTTTACCCCATGCTCCTTTAAAATTTTTTGGTGATTGCTGTCGAAATCTTTCCATAAGCTCTCCAACCTTTCCAAATTTGGTTTTAGTTGACAGTGTCTAGTGGTTTCAATACCAGCCTCAATACTTTCAATCGCAGATTTTAAATCACTTTGCTTTGTGTAATATTTGATTCTGCTGGTCGACATGATTTTTTTTTTAATATGTCGCTGTTAGTTACGACAACGCTTTCATTAATTTTAGAAAAATTTCACAATTTGCCGCTGTTTAGCCACGACAACGCTTGTATTATTTTTGAAAAATTTTCACAACTTGCCGCTGTTTAGCCACGACAACGCTTTTATTAATTAATAATTATTATATATTATATATTTTTTTAATGGCTCGATTGACCAATGTAAAGAAAAATGCATTAGTTTCCTTTTTGAGTACAATTTTAATACTAAATTCTAAATAGCATACTGAGGTATTTAAATACTACGTTAAAACTAAACGAATTCAGGTTTTGCATCTAATAGTGTTCTTTATCGCTTATTATCTATTCAGAACGGATCCTAAATAAACACACCACCGTCTACATGTGTTACCACTTCTTTGTTATCGAACACACAGGAGACAACGGCTACAGATAAATGTATTAATTGTCATTAACTAGTCGCCGGCATTCCTATATTTTATCTACAAAAATATAAGAAAACACTTGTGTTTATTTAGGACCGTTTTGCTTATCAATTTTCCCATGTTCTTTTGAACACGGGGGTTAGGGCGATAAAGATGTTGGACGTCTGACATAGCGGCCGAAGGTTGTCTACCGATGGCATAAGACTGAAGGTAGCAGTCCGAAGAAGGCAGGTCCAAGCCGATAGGGGATAGGCCGAAGGTAACAGAAACTTCGTACCAGCCCAGTGTCCCATTACTCCGTTCTTTATTTTTTTTTTTTGAAACCGTATCGGCGTCTTTCACGTCATATCGTTAATTCGGTCAAAAAGAAAAATATGATCTAAAGCGTTGTTATGTTCTGACGTATAGATTGAAACTAATTAGCGTTATTTTTTCCCTTTCCCCTTCGATTATTGTGCCATGTCCAGTTCTTTCGGAATAACGAACTTTATCCTAATAAAAATCATTTCTTTGCGATTGTTTTTTTTTTAGTGTAGGGTAAACATATTACGAGTGCATACATATTTCATTTAGTTGCATTGGTAAAAAACACACACATACACACAAAATGTACGTTTAGACTGAGAATCACCCATATATTTTTAGTTGATTATCGTTTTACGTGTTAATATTTTCCTTCTTCTTTTTATTTTAAGTTACTTTTGATTCCGATCTTTTTTCTTTACTGTAGTTTCTTGCTTAGACAATCTTTATTTGTAAATCATGCCACATGAAGAAAGCAGGAACTTATGAACGGCTGATTTTATTTTTATTTGTTCAATTTGGTGTGCTCTTCGCAAAATATAATTATTTTTGCAAAGAATTTTTAAAAAAGGTAGTGCAACAAAAACAACACATGTGTCGATGAAACGAACGATTAACAGCAAAAAAAAAACAGAAAAATGATTCATACATACTTTTATGTATGTATGTATTTTATTAACTCTAGAAGAGAGCATTGCCGTTATATTGTCATATGTAAATTTTTGTAAGAATTTATTGAAATTTTCATCAAATTTTCGAAGAATTTTTAAGCGATTCCAAAGTTCAATAACGTACGAAAGATAAATATTGTAAAATTTCTTTCAAGTATTATGTAAATTTATATAGACATTTGTTTTTTAAATAATTATAGGTAGTTTGAAGATAAATAACATCATAACATTAATCATTGAATGATATGTATGTACCCAGTAAAAAAGCTGCTTCCAATAAAGCAGGTTTCTACTATTATGGAATAAAAGTAGCGCTGACAAACCTGCTGATATCGCTGCTGATTTTTGTATGGCGAGTTCCCGGATTGGAGTACTACATTTTTGCTCACAAAAGCGCTTTTGAAGCGCTGAAAATCATCAACATTTTCAGCACTAGAACTGAAAATATATGAAAAAAATGGTTCGATGTGGATTGGCGTCGTTAACGCCATTTTGAATTTTTCTTATTTCTTTTCTTTATTTAATTTTATTAATTTCATATTTTTACTCAATGTTTGTTATTTTAACTTCAACTAGTATCGAACTAAGAACCTTCAGGTTTGAAGTCCAACGTACCAATCACTCGACCAAAAACACTGTTGCAAAACGGCACCAAGAAACTCAAATAAACTTACTCTTCATTATCGCTTAAAAACCGGCTTTGGATCAGCACTTTAAAATCAGCATTTTTGTATAGCTCGTGTACAAAGCTTTTGTATAAGTAAAAAGCAAATACTTTTCTCGCTTCAAAACCTGCATTGTTGTGACGCTATGAAATCAGCTTCTGAACAAGCTGATATTTTAAAGCGAATTATGTAGCGCTTTATTTATTTAGTGCTTCAAAAATATGAAAATTTTTTACTGGGTATGTATGTAAGTACATATGTGTGTACCGGCAAATGATTTATTGAAATCAAGGCGTAGCTAACAGCTGAACTCACTAGAACAGCTGACATCGGCTATCATAATATACATAGAGATTCCCCTTTTTACGATATTTGAAATTTCCTTACTCTACGTCTATACTTGATATATTTTTATCATGATAAATGTCAAATTCCATATAGGAAAACAGCTAACATAAAAAAAAAATATTTTTCATTATATAGTTTGACATTTGTCATGATAAAAATATGTCAGGCATAAATGTAGGGTTAAAGAGCTAGCTAGCTGCACTGTAGTAGTTTCTGCAACAAATTTTCTATTATTGTAGAAATGGGTGTACCTGTTAGTTGTGTCATAATCGAAATGTAAATAAATGTATGTATGTACACACGTACATAAACTTAATGAAATGCAAGAATAAATTAAAAAAACATACGGCACTTGTTTTGTTATTTAGTTTTTAAACAATAGAAAAAGACATACATACATACACATGAATGTATGTAAAGCAGATATAGTGAAATTTAATAATACAGAGATACAATATTGAGTTATTTTCAAGGTGAATGCGGTTTTATGGCGAATCGTTAAAAAAATAGATAAACTAATTAAGACAATTTGTTATAAAAAAATCATAAAAGACTCAAATAACGACAGAAATATCGCTGAAAAAATTTCCAAGCACACAAAATAATAAGCGCTACCCGCATTGTAAATGGATTGCTTTTTTCGCGATATGTGATTGAAGAGTGAATGTGTAAAACAAAGTTTTTTACAAAATTGAAAATAATGAAGATACTTTTTTTTTAAATAAACATTGCTTTTTCTGACTTCTGACAAGAATGCAGATAATAAAAATTTTTTCTCCAGTTTCACTTAGCATTTTGTCAAGAATCGAATGCCGCCCTCTAAATTAAAATCGAACCGTAAACTAAAAAGTTATAGGCAAAAAACTAAAAAAAAACGTCAAGACAAAAAAATATTTTTTCCTTCTTTAAAGCAGGCGCGGATCCAGCTTGAGTTTTTTTTTTGGGGGGGGGGGAACTTCTAAGTAAAACATACTATTTTTCCAAACTTCTTTTAGAAACTCTATAGAAATTTACTCGTTTTGGGGAGGAAATATTATGCTTTTATACGCGCTCGAATACAAATTTTTTTGGTATAGTTGCAGATACCCCTAAAGCGCGGTTGAGTGCTTTCCGCGCGACTTACTTGCAAATAATTCAGCCAGAAGGTTGGCTTTATCAACCGTGTTAGGGAACAGTTGATCATCCTTTAGAAATAGTCGGAATTGAGGAACTAGGATTATTGATTGTTGCATTTTTTTCCAACGGAGTTTGCTTGTATTTGGAACGCTTTGCCGTCATCCGATGTCAATAACACTGAAAATGCCAGATAGCAGAAAAAAGGTCAAATTATAAACAAAATTTGACGTGGAATGACGGAAAACCGTTCCAAAAACTAGCAATAACTTTAACACGAAGATGTTGCTCAAAGCTTCTTGTACAAAGCTTTTTCACGCCTGAGTGTTCTAGAGAAAAAAAACTTTGCGATGATCCGAGTTACCGAGAGATGGATTAACGCTTATTTTATACTTGAGAAAGATGTCGAGAGTATTGTACCTTCAACACGCGAAGCCAAAATGAGTTGTGAATATTGAAATCACCAGTAACAACAATTTCAGTGTTCGGGCAACTCTTGAGGATCTTCGAAATAGAATCGGAATGTATATCAAAGCTGGATATGGTTTTATTCTCTTTTGCACTTGGATTTCTGTAAAGAAGCCCAAAGTGCAAATAATAGGACCTGATTTGGAATTTAACCCAGAGACAGCAAGTTAAGGATCACACGTGTGTCGAGATTGCTGGCACAAGTACACACTTTCCTTGCATATGCAGCCTGCAATAGCCCGGTTAAGACTAAAAAGCGATAGAAGATATTACCTTAAGTCGAAATCATTCGGCCGATAGAGACAAATTTGAGCATACACTGAGAAAAAATTTGACCTTAATCCACGTATATTATAACAAAGTGTATATGTGCAAATCAGCAGTTTCTTTTGTAAAACAGAAACCAATGAAATCAATTGCTTGTTTTGATTACTCAGTAACCTGTGGTATGCCTTCGTCACTAAACGGTCAAGCAGAAACTAATGCAATGACATCAATAGAATAAAATTAATAGAATTTAAAAGAAGAATACAAGATATGTGTTACCATCTTTGGTCAAGAGATAGTATAGAGAAGATAGATGGTGAAGAGATAGGGCAAGCTTAATGCTTAATGCAATTCTGCTTTTACACGTTTTGCTAATTTTTAGAGCAGCTGTTCTAGTGTTATATAAACATTTTAAATTTAAACAAAATAAATGCAATTTCGTAAAACTATTTATTTCCCTGTTCAATTAATTCCCCTTTTATCGTGTGTCAGGAACTTTCAATCTTTAAAATATTAAATAAATGTTGTTTTTTTTTCTCGCTAACAATTGCTTTGTGTGAATTTGAGGGTTATTTCGAGTAGAACACTTATTTAAAAAATAAATAAAAACAAAAATAAATAAATATAAATATTTCGCACTACAATAAAAAATATCGTTGTATGTTGTACTAAACTGGTAAACCTGAATTGTAAAGGGTGTTTATTTTAAGAGGTTTACAACTTAAGAAAAATATTTCTAATAACAATGACACTGGCTTAATTAAAAAGACAAGTTTATGAATTTAATCAAGGCAAATTCATAACATGTAGACTCGCCTCAAATCGCTTTGGAAAATACCCACTTTTGATGTGAAAAAATGTACTGAAAAATATGTCAACAAAGAATTTGACATCCGAGCTAGATCAAAAATACAAGCGGTGAAAATAGGGGAAAAATAATCAGCTGATTTGTAGAGGCAGGCCACCTGTCATGAATTCGCCTTGCCATTAATCTTTGAATAGGATTGCGAGCTTGTGGCCATTGTAGCTGGCAAGTAGATGTCACAATTAGGATGTCAAATTTTCGCGCACTTTTTGCAGCAATCGCGAATAGCTCGCCGAATTTTATGTTCCAAGTGCTCAATCGTCTCTGGTTTATCGGAGCAGACAAGTGCCTTGACATATCGCCAAAGCAAATAATCTAATGGGATGTTAGATCGCATGATCTTGGTGACCAATTAATAGGACTATTATGTGAAATTATTCGTTTTTCATTAAAATTTTTTGAAGATTTTCACAAATTTGCTAGCGTTGCACTGGTATTAGTTTTTTCATTATAAAATGGCAAACAAAACTAACCTCAAACCAAGTGCCAGCTGTAAAAATTTTTGTCCAAGGCAAATTCACACCAGGTAGTCGCAAGAGAGTTCGCCGTGAAGAATTTATATTTTGGCTATAAAAAAGCTGATACATTAATACAGTTGACAGTTCAAATATGCAAACATTTTGCTAAACAGCTGAGCTCATGCGGCCACTGGTATGAATTCGCCTAAAAAAGTGCTGACAACTCAAAGATGTGAATGACTAAAAATGAGCACCCTTTACATTTGAAATTAAATAAATAATAAAACAACAATCTTTTCCCAGATTGTCACAACATAAAATCTAATTGGTCGTTTACTATTTTTATTTATTTATTTATTTGTTAAACTTTTTGCGGAAATTGTTATGAAAAGTTGCAGAATAAATAATAAAATGAATTTAATTTGATTTTCTAAGCGGAAATTAAATAATCCTTTGTTGTCATTAGAAACTTGAAAAGCAAATTACATACTAAATTAAATGTATTTGCAAAAAATTTTTAAATTGTATTAAATAAATTGAATTAGAAAAATGTTTATGAAAAACTTTCAAAACCAGATGAATTACTTTTTATTTTTTTTAGCAAACCAAAATATTTATACAAAATTTCTTGTTTAAAGCGGCTGCTAGACAGATCAATATTTACCTTCAATATACATACAGATATATGTGTTTATGTGCATTTGTTTACTAAAAATATTCACACAAATGCGGAGGGGAAATATTGAAGAATATAAAAATGCTTTTGATTTTCATAACAAACGCACACAAACACATATATTGAAGGTAAATATTGATCTGTCTAGCAGCCGCTTAAGACACATTCGCACTACAACAGTAATCACGACAGTTGCTGTCACGACAGCAAAGTTCCAATATCAAACTAGGCTTGATAGTGCGACAGTAACAATAAATTTCAAAAAATTCACTCCCCCAGTACCAATTTGAGTTATATATCGTTCTCCACATGCGTCTATTAACCATGATACAATTAACAGGTAGACGCACTTCTACAACAATAGAAAATTTGTTGTAGAAATACTTCACTAGTTGTCAAAAAAAACTTTGAAAGACGGGTGGAACTATCAGCGCAACTAGCTCTATAAGAAAATGCCAAATACCGTAGAGAAAGGAATCTCTATACAGAGATTGATAGTTTGATGGCGGTGATGACATTACGATCATTACATCACTCAACTAAGTTTGCCGTTTAGACGAATAAGGTCAGCTGATCTACTGTGTGTACCTGTTAATTGTGTCATGCTATCTATCAACACACTGCCAGTTCATGTGCTGCTTACCCTACGTCTATACCTGATATAAATTCCATATAGGAAAAACAGTTAACATAAAATGAAATATTTTCAATATAAAGTTGGACATTTGTCATGATAAAAATATATCAAGTATTGATTGACGTGCGGTTAAGCTCTTATGACACTTCATGATAGCAAATGATAGAAAGAAACAAGTATACAAAATGTAAACAAAACGTAATTTAGAAGCGCTTAGTCGCTGTATTCGTGCATAAGCCGCTGATTTGGCTGCACTTTAAGGCTTCAAGCTGTAAAGGTCAATTTAAATTTAAAATTGAAAAAAAAAAATGTTTTTGACAGAACCTCATACTATTTCCATAACATTAGTAAAAGCTTTGATAATGTTGTATTTATGCTAATATATCTGAACTCTTTGTACCTGTAAAAATTTCTTATTACATTAAATTTGCACTGTTCTCCAAAGCTTAAAAAATTAAAAATTAAACAAATGTAGTGTCATAAGGTCTTTACTTGTCAAATCAGTATCAATCTTGAGATATACATATATGTTGCTCCAGGATCTATCACCCAAGTGTAAGTTTATATGTTGCACAGTAGTAAAATTAGTGGTAGTCTTGAGTTATATATGGTTCTCTAGCAGGATTTATCAACAAAGTGTGAGTTTATATATTACCTACAAGTCAAATATGTACCAATCTTGAGTTATATAAAGATCTCCACCTTAGTCGATCATCAAATTTGAAGTTTAAATGTTGCTCACTAGTCAAATATGTATCAATCTTGAATTATATATGGTTCTCCACTAGGGTTTATTGACAAAGTGTGAGTTTAAATGTGTCTCACTAGTCAAATAAGTATCAATCTTGAGTTATATATGGTTATCCACCAGGGTTTATTGACAAAGTGAGAGTTTAAATGTTGCTCACTAGTCATATCAGTATTGATCTTGGATTATATATGGTTCTCCAGTAGTATCTATCACCAAGGTGTGAGTTTATATGTTGCTCATTAGTCCAATCACTACAAATCTTGACTCATAGATAGTTCTCCACTAATGTCTATCAAATAAGTCTGAGTTTAAATGTTTCTCAGTAGTCAAGTCACTATCAATCTTCAGTTCTATATGGTTCTCCACTAAGGTCTATCGGAAAAATGGGAGTTTATATGCTAATCACTAGTCAAATCAGTATTAATCTAGAGTTATAAACGGTTCTCCATCAGGATCTATCCACAAAGTGTGAGTTTCTATGATATTTATTAGTTAAACAAGTACCAATCTTGAGTTAGATAAGGTTCTCCACCTAGGTCATCATTGTGTTTGCCCTTCTTCGCCCCCTTAATACATAAATTTAAGAAAGTACGAAACACGTGCCCTCTTGTTTTTTATTTAATTATGATGTATTTCGAATTTTACATCTACCTTTGTTAGATCCGCAGATATAAGGTTACCAAATTTCCCGCTTTTTGTCCCCTCAGTATTTGAATTTACAAAAATCCCTTCTTAATGAATCTATATATCGGGAGGGAAGCCAGCAAACAAGTCTTTAGTCGTCTGTGGTCCGTGCGATGGTGAGTCAGCCAGTTACTAATGTAACTTGTTTATATCATCAAAAACATCAAGGGCAACCCTAATTCGCATATACATACATGTGTACATAAATCTGCATCTATTTTTGTGCGAATAAAATATGCTTTAAAATTATGAATAAACTTGATAATCTTTATAAAACAAAACTATTTATAAATTAAAGTACATTAAGAGTAAGAGTTTAGATACGAATAGATACAAAAAAAATACAATTTAATGACGGGTATAGTGCATTGTAGTCTCCAGTCTAAAGATACTAAATGCAGCTGTTAAACAACAAAGACCTTGGTGTGGTTGGGCTCCTGCTTAAAAAGCAAAGCAAGAAATATATACAGATTTTATTTTATATTTTGTTTTTTGCTTTAAATGTTTAAGCTGGCTGGCTGGTTGGTAAGTTGCCATGGGAACTTGGCAGCATGTGTGTTTGCAGTATTTGAGGGCTTATAAAGTGTAACAAAAGTATAACGAAAGAAAAAAACAAAACAGCACATGTTAATGCCTGCAGTTTTAGCCTGGTTTCAATTTAATTTTACAACCAGCTGACCCAGCCAGGCCAATAAACTACATTTGGGTACTGAAAGAATTTGCGAATAAAAAGAGAGATAAAAAAACTAGAGACAAAACAGAGTTAACACTATGACTTTTATTTATATTCATAATAAAAATCAATACAAAATTCGACAAGTTTTTTTTAGTGTTCTTCATTAGAGTTTAAATATTAATAAAAGTGTCTTTTCTGTTTTAAATAACAGCTGCTAAAGTAAAAGACATTTAACTTGTTCATTGAATTACACTGCACCTTTTTCTAAAAAAAACAGGGTTAAGCAAAAACAAGTGTTTTGATAAAATGTGTTTTTTTTATAACATTGGGAGGTGTGAAACAGAAAATCTGAAAAACTCTAGCTTATGATAGGTGTTTCTTTCTAATGGATACGGCTGACCTTGCAAGCCATCCCTGAAACTGACCGCCAATTTCGAGCTCAAAGCGCTGCAAAATCCATTTTGGAATAACTAAAATAACTAATGAAATTTTTTAACGTTTTATTTTGGGTTTTTTTAATGTTTGTATCCCGTTATTTATTAAAAAAAAATGTCATATGTGGATAAACAAATTATTTTAACAATACCTAGGATAAATCATTGACCAGGTTTGATTAGGTGGTTTCTAAAAAATGTAGTCCAATAGATCAATCAATTGAAAACATATTGGGGTTGGGGAGTACCCCATCCCTCACATCTACCCTGCCAGTTTTTTAACATACCTTCGTATCATGGGTTCAAATTAACTCATACCATTCATCCTTCTAGTTAGCAGGTAATTCATTACTTTGTATGGGGAGTACCCCTTTCCCTCACACCTACCCTGCCAGTTTTTGTACATAACTTCGTCTCCTGTCTTGAAATTAGCTCATACCAAATTTTAAGACTCTTGTCGTAATATTTTTCTAGTTAGCAGGTAATAATTGACTACTTTGTATGGGGAGTACCCCTTCCCTTGCACCTACGCTGCCAGTTTTTTACATAACTTCGTATCTTGTCTTCAAATTAACTCGTACCAAATTTTAAGACTCCTACTGTTATATATTTCCAGTTAGTAAGTAGTTATTGATTACTTTGTATGGGGAGTACCTCTTCGCTCGCATCTACACCGTCAGGTTTTTACATAACTTTGCATATTGTATTTAAATTAACTGATACCAAATTTAAAGATTCGTACTTTTATAGCTATCCATATAGCACATTATTATTAATTAAATTGTAGGGGGAGCACCCCTTCCTTGGTCCTATAAAACTCGATTTTCGTAATTTCCTAATAATATTCACCCTTATCGGAAATAAGAGGCGAACATTTTGTTCACGTGAAATATTTCTCATGAACAAAAAATGGTGAAAAAATAACAAATGGTCCACTAACACAACAACAACGCAAAATTGGCGATCACATTTTTTTTAAAGAAAGGGAACACATTTCACGTGAACTTTTATTCCCAATAAGAGTGATTGTCCTGTCACAGGAAGAGAATGTTTCTACAAAAAGTTCATAAGAATCAAAAAAGAGCTTCGTTCTAAAATAGTATTGGGCAAAGAAAGTAGTTGTCTGAACTATACTGCATTCTATTAAAAAAATCCGCAACTTTTGGAAAAAGTCCCCAACTTTTGGAAAAACTCCCCATCTTTTGGTTGGAAATAACCTGACGATATGTACCCAGCAACAAGCTTGACAAAAAAAATTATACTCCAAACATAAAGGCGGGAAAGTTTTGAAAAATTTAACAAAACAGAAAAATGAGGGCGTTAGAGAAAACAGAGATTCACATAAACAATACAATCAGAATCACTTTCTAACTTTTTAAGACACCCTTTTTAAGGCCAAACAAAACTCGACTCTACTTATGTACATATAAAAACCATTTCGTTTTTGTTTCACGAAAAAAGCCTGTTTTTTAAAAGGTTTTTAAGTAAAAGCATAATTAACGTGTTTCTTTATTATTTTCAGCGAATAATTATTTTATTGGTCAAAAGTTTTGCTTATACATATTTAGTTTATTTGCTGGTTTAGATAAGAACTAGTTTTTTTAGCTTTTTTTCTAGTTGCAAGAATGTCTTTAAAAGAACTCTGAATCTAAATAAAAATAAAAAAACAAATTGCAGCTCAAAATGTTTAAAAGAAGAAAAAAAAAAGAACTAGTAGTCTAAAAAGAATATGTTCTAAAAAAAGTGTGGACAATTAAGTGTTTTTATCACGACTATGGACATGCCAGGATCCATGATAATATCGACTACTGTACACCGAAAATTTATTTTGCTGGGTTATTTCTTACACTTGTTCTCGATACGAAACAACACTTCTCAAGGCTGAAAGGGCGGTCCATGTGTTTTTGTACGGGTCCAAAAAAGTGAACGGTATTGGCGGGGGTTTCTTTGTAAAAACTTCAATGTTAGAGTTCCATTTTGACTTCAGGACGGCTGTAGAGTATTGCAAGCGGAAATCTCTGCTATTACTAGGGTCGCAAGATAGCTAATGTGCTACAGAATATCAGATGATATCTATATATTTACCAATAGCAAAGCGGCCTGGTATCTCGCTATGAGATAGCGAGAAAACTAGTTCGGGTTTCAGAAAACTCAGACTGTCCTGGTATGGTGGGTATAAGTTTTAACGACTATTGTAGAAGTTGTAAAGAGGAAGAGGAATCTGTTTTTCATTGTCTATTACATTCCTTTTTAATTATTAATATTTTAAAGCTTCAATTGTGCTTCGTTCTTAAGCCAAAAAAAACTCAATATAGTCAACACTGCTAAACCCGACATGTTGCCCATTTCATGGCTGTTTTTGTATCTTTATTTTCCACTGTATTCCTTTTCAAAAATCACATTCAACGAAAAAAGTAAAAACCTGTTGTACATTATTTCTGTACTTGCATGTAGGAAGGCAAACATTAATTCTTCATTTTTATTACATACCTACATACATATGTAAGTATTTATGCACATACTATAATTTTCATTTAATTTGTGTATCAGGGATGGAAAATGCAGTCCCATTGAACAATTCACATACTACTTAAACTAGTTTTAGATTGTCCCACAAGCAGTTCGACTTCTGTAGAAAATGCAACCCTGATATAATGTGTAGTTATTTCTTTTTTAAAACGTTCCATAGACTCATTACATAAGGGTTGCATTTTCTACAGAAGTCGAACGGTTTGTGAGATAGTGTAAAAAAGCTATTACATGAAATGAACTTGAAAAATATGCTTTAAAATTGTTATATATCACTTTTCACTCTTACTCTTTTGATAGATTACACTGGTCGGCAAAAAAAGAAAATTTTTCGAGCCTTTAAATGAAAGTATGTGGAATATATAAAGTTTAATGGGCTAAATTCAAATCCGTTTTCAGTTTTTTTCTATCAGGCACAGATTTTTTTATAGGCATGACTAATATGGCAACCGATATAGGGCGCTCACGCTAATATATTTCATCATAACTCGGGAACGGTTTGCTCGATAAGGCGCCAAAAGATGCGAAATAGCCATTCATATACGGGTTTTTTCATAATTCCAACAGTTTCGCAAATATTCCGAAATTAGTTGCGAAAAAAGGTTCTTTCATGCAAGATTCCTTAAGGTGGAGGTACATACCACGCGTTACGCGGCAACGCTTTTCTCACTTTTCGAACTTTTAACGCTTTAAGAATGGCAAGTTACACACCATGCTTTTGATGCTCTTCTGCTTATACAATTTCAAGCCTTTGCCGGCTATATTTTGTCTTGCCTTTAAGTTTTATTTTTCTTTATATATTTAATGCAGTTTTCATACATTTTTTAATAAAAAAATTAATTTCTAATAATTTATTTCCATTAAACAAACATTTTAGCATATGAATCTGGCAGCACTGCCTGTCATTTTGTATACGACGCATGAAAGTTGAAGGATGTTCAACTTTTTGCGAGTTACGCGCGTCGCAAACTTCTTTTTGTATCTTGCCTTATGGAAACACACTATTTCAACTTTCTTGACAGAAGTCTGTAACGCATGCTATGTACCTTCACCTTTATTTTTTCGTTTTCAAAAGCAAAACGGATTTAACATTAGCGCATTGAACTTTATATATTTCGCATATTTTTATTTAAAGGCGATTTTTTCTGCCGACCAGTGTCATCGATGATTATCTCTGCCTTTAGCTCATAAGATGTGAAACACTGAATAAACCTGTTTCGCAGCGAAAATACTTTGAACGTCTTGATTGTCGCCAGGGAAGCTGGATGTCTCTTGCAATGTACTGTCGGGGTGAAGATGAGATAGAAGCGTTAACCTATAATTTTGTACTGGAGTGGCGGAACAATTCTTGCAAATGGTGCCTCAAGAGCCTCCTTAAACTTTCAACTCTATTCGCGGCAGCAGATAATATTGTCGCTGACTTTCCTTCTGTTGTGGACTTCCATAAACATTCCACCATTTTCTTAGTTTCTAAGAACTCTAGCTTCACCAGCTCTTCTTGTCAACCCAAACTAACATCCGAAAAGGACCCAAAACCTATCTGCTTTTATGTTGTGTAATAAGATGTGTTAAAATTTTATATTTCAAATTCCATATCTCTATCTCTAGTCCTTTGGGCTGGATTTTATTATACAGTAGTTTTTCGGTTTAACGAACATTCGATTCTGCGAACATCGCTTTTAACGAACAGTTCAAGATCAATTCGCTCCATTGATTATCTTATATAACGAACAAAAATATTTTTTTGTGTTCAGTTTAACGAACAAATAAGATTCATAATATTAGTTAAAAAACTTATTTTAAGAAATTTCTTATACAATCAACTAAAAACAAAGCGAGTAGAAAAAAGTAACGCTATCTTACAATAAAAAATACAATTCTAGTTATTTATTTATCCATAAACTGGTTATTCTACATAAGTACTGCGTATAACGTACTTTTCAGTTTAACGAACGGGCCTGACAAAGTACTGGTTCGTTAAACCGGAAAAGTACTGTACTTGAACAACAAAATTTCATGCGAATTTAGGCAAATGTGTGCCGACTACTGGCAAAAGCGATGCATTTTAGAAAATACGCAAATTATTAAAATTCAATAGAAAAGTATTTGAGAATAGTTAAGCGAATTTAAAACAATAGCAATATCTGAATATGTAGCAATAAATAGTTGTCACACGGTTAGCATGTTTACAGTCATAAGGGCAGCTGTTTAAAAAAATACAAATTTATTAAACTGCCAACGACTACTGGCACGTTTACCATTGTGGTTAATGGACAAGTGAAATCAGTAGTTTATAGTTCAAATTTTCAATTGAATAATAAAAGAAAATGTTGTTTTGTATCATAGTTTTGACTAAATGACTAAAACAAAACATACTTAAACATCTAAGTTCTAAAAAGTTTTACTTTTAATGTCAGAAGCAGCGATGCCATTTTTAGCTCTTTTTACGATATGACAAGAAACGATATAACATACTGTGTTGTCATATCGTAAGTTTTTTACGATATAACAATACGTTAGCCATACATGGTGTTGTTGTTATCGCAGAGTTGTCATTTCGTAAAAAACTTACGACATAACAACACAGTATGTCGTATCGTTTTTTGTCATATCGTAAAAAAGAGGTAAAAATGGCATCGCTGGTCAGGAGTAGCATTCTAAATTCTTTAATTTCCATGTTTGGTAAGTACATATCTATAAGCATACAACGTACATACACACATATGTATGAATGTACACAAATATGTATCTTGTAAACTTTTAATGATTTTTCTTTTAGTTACTTCTCTTATATTTGTAACAATCATGTTAACATTTTGTTCTTCTTCTTGTTTCTAAACAAATTCTCTTTTCTTTTGGATACTCTTGGAGACTCACTGTTTTGGTTTTTGTTTTAATTCTTTGTTTCTGTGCGAGAGTGTTGGAGGTGTTTTCAGTTTTTTTTTTGTTGCCTCATCACATTTTTGGTTTTTATTTGTTCTTTTTGATTTGTTTTTGTTTCAGTTTTTATGGGGCTTAAGTATTTAAATCAGTGCCGGACATTCTCTCAATTTCCTATGCACTCGTGTACATGCTGTTTTTTTTAAGATCAACACACGTACACTGTGTGTGAAACTCTCAGCCTACATATATATTTCCCAGTGACCAAGCCTTTCGTTAATGATATTGTTTTCAAATACCTATATATATCTCAAACATTTCTCGTGTAAAACTTTCGAGAAAGACACTCAAAAATTAATAGAAAAAAGCTTACGTATCCCTCAGTGTTGTTCTAGAAAACATTCGATTTCGAAACTTCGCTCACGAATGAATAGCGAATCTTTAGCAATATCAAACTGAGCCACTATCGAACAAATTTCAATATCCTTAATAGGCACACAGCAAAAAAGCTATAATTCGTATTCTATTACTAAATTCATAAATTCAAATATTTTTTTTACGAAAATGGGACCTACCACAAAATTCCTAAAATTAAAAACTAAAATTCGTAAATATTTATTAAAAAATAGAATTTTTTTCTATTAATATTTTGTATTGGAATATTTAAAAATCAAGCAAAAAAAATAAATTAAATTTAAAAACAAATTCAAAGACATGTGTGTTAAAATAAAAACCTATGATAATTTTTTCTGTGCAGAAGAAAAAATAATTTATCAACATTATTATCTTTATTTCATAATTTATTTATTTTCATGTAAATGGAATATGGTACACTCTAAAACACTTTTGTTGAAAATTAGGTCGATAATAGTCGGCAACACTTCAACGATTATTATAGACCTAAAATTACACACGCAATGTTTTTAATAAAAAAGCGATTGGCTGCGCGCAGGTTTGAAACGCGACCTCCTGACTGATAGTCTGACGTATCTACCATTCAGCCATTACTACTTTACTTTATGTTAAATTTTTTCCACTTGGACTAAAGATGTTTAATTTGAAAGGTTTTTTCTTTAATAAAATAACTACAAAATCGATGTAATTTTAGACAATTAGAAATTTTCAACACAAATTTAGATAATATATGTTTTAGAGAGTAGGTACATAATTTTGTTTTCATTATCGAGAGAATTTCACTTTAGCGATCATTGTAATTTTTTTAGATTTGCGAGTAATTATCGAACAATTTTGTTTCGAAAATTCTTCGATTTAGCGACCATTCGTTTGTATCGAATCTCAGGTCAAGTGGGTATTCATTCGTATGCGTGACTGCATGAAAATATTGCTGCCGTTGTCGCTATGTTTTTTTTATTAATGAGAATTGTCATTTTCAAAGTCTGGTTAATAAACTTTTGTTCAATTATTCTATACTTTTAGAAGGTTTAACAACTTTTTCATGCACATTAAATGAAAGAGAAATAGATCGATAAAAGTAATAAAAGAGAATTTGTAGCTATTTAATAGGTAGTGTGTTGCCACAAAAATGTTTGCCTCATATCCCCAATATATATAAAGAAATTACCTACCTAGTAAAATATGTTCATATATTTTGAAGCACTAAGGCAATAAAGCGCATATTAATAATCTTTAAAATAAGACCTTATTTCGTAGCAGTGAACGTATATGAAAAAAACTGCTGATACAATGCAGGGTTTTAAGACGGAAAGTTCCATATATTTTCAATTTTAGTGCTGAAAATTGTAATGATTTTTTTGTATCAAAAATTTAGTACTCCAAACCGGGAACTCGCCATACAAAAATCCGCAGCGATATCGGCAGGTTTGTAAATGCTAATTTTATTCTATAATACTAAAAACCTGCTTCATTGAATAAATTTTTTTTACTGGTTAGTATTGAAATTCGTGATTAATGGAATAATTTTCAGTTTTCTTATTTTTATTCTAAATAATGAGGTGTAGCTCTCATGCGAAGCAATTATTATTATAGCATATCTAGAGAATACCTGTAGGTATAATCCATAAGAAAACTCATGCGAAAGCATTTATTAATTATCGCATAAGTGAGAACTATATTAGCGAAAGACTGCGTGAAAGACTGTGTGAGTTATATGAAACCCAGTGTGCTGAGTACAGCAAAAAAAACTACATCATTTCCGCGAAAGTAGTCGTGGTTCTCGATATTTCTAAGGCGTTTGATAGAATGTGGCACGGAGTACTTTTATCGAAACTTGTTACTTTTGCTGTCGGTAGTGGCTTCTATTAATTTAATATCGAGCTTTCTCAGGGAGTTGTTATAGATGGGATTTCATCAAAGTTAATTCAGGGGTACCGCAAGGCTCCGTTCTTTCTCCTACTATATTTCTTATTTTTTTAGTGAGCTTCTCTGTCAAATTTTCGATCCTAAATATTTCTTTGCAGATGATATCAGCATTTAATATTCATGTTACCTCAGTAATAGGCCAATGTTCATAAGACCCTATTCTGTATACTCGGGCACAGACTTATTACCGAACTTGCTGATCCATCTGTAATTAGGAATGGTTTCACTATTGGGGAATCAGAAGCTCTTGATGTTCTTTTGGCATGATAATCCTGTGTGACTTTAGATGGACTGATCACATTTTTCAAGTCTCAAAAGAAGCATTCAGAGATATTTCACTCCATCTGAACAGCTTAATATTTATACCACCTATGTATATCCGACTGAAAATGGAATATAACTCTCATTTATGGGCCGATTTTTCAAAGATATTTCACTCCATCTGATCAGCTTAATATTTATATTACCTATATCCGACCGAAAACGGAATATGACTCTCATTTATGGGCCGATTCTTCAAAGTCTATTTTGAAGTGACTCGACCGCGTACAGGAGAGGGCGAAGAAGCTCATCGGTGGCAGTAAGGTGGAGCATCTGGAGCATCAACGCAATGTAGGGTATGTTTCACTATTCTATCGTTGCTACAATGGAATGTGTTCTAATGAAATCGGTGAACCGATTTTTTCTGCGAACAGTACGTTCTTCATAAAAATATAGTGGTGGTCAAAGATCATGACAAAAGTTTCATTTTGTTGCATAGTGTAATTGTGAAATTAATTATGTATATTTTTTTGTATAAAAAGAATTATAATATATATGTATCACCAAGTCCATCTCCTCGAAAATTTATCCCCAAATAAAAGTAGATATCTCCTATTCGGGGACAATTTCCCTTCATCTGGCTACACTACTAGTAGTAGATATGAAAAACAGGAGTAAATGAAAAACTTTATATTTCAAAGACGGTATTATGGTTTTCACAGAACATTTTTAATTTAAATTGAAGAATTTTAAAATTTCTTAAATTCGTTTTAGTTTTATTTAATTAAGTACTTTCAATGCCTTTTCTAATAATTGTTAATTTTGGAAATATTTTGTATAGGGTGCAAATATAACCAAATACAGAGATTTCTGTATAAAAATGTTACATACGTTATTTAATATTAATTTTAATGAACCAAGAGGTAATAAATAAAAGTTAATTACCCAGTGAAATTTTAAATAAACGATAAACTAGTCATTTCTTATCATAAAACTAGGGAAACAATAATTCATTTTTCAATAAATTTCTTGTGTTTTAAGGAAGGGGAATTTATTTTATCAAAAAAAAAAGTAAAAATAACAATAAAATAAAAACAAATAAATAAAAGCCTAAGTAAAATAAAAGCAAGCCAACGACAATCAGTATTTTTTTATGGTCGGTATGACTAAATTTTGTAATTGAAAATAAAAATTCATTTCGAATAAAAGGAAATATCGTAGATGCATTTTCTTACAATTTGGGGAAGTGCGTGTATTTTAACAAAAAAATTTTTACTTATTTGGTTTGCAATAATGTATGTATGTATGTATTAATGTATGTATGTAATACATACATACTACTATTATTTATCATCGAAAAATGCGCCGTCACAAAGCACACTTCCGTAATTTTACATGAACAAAACAAAATTTCTAGATTTCGAAATTTTTGGTTTTAAAGTTGGTCATGAGATAACACTCTATACAACACAAAGAAAGAAAATAACATGGTTCTAACAACTGATTCTGCTAGAAGGGACCAAAAAAAATGTATACGTGTACATATCAGAGTTTTGAAAGTTTACGTCTGTCCTTTATTTTAGGGGGAGCAAAAGTTCCTCATCCCTCTTTGGTACATTGTTATAGGAAATCTTGTAATCCCTACATTTTAGGTATAAGAAGTGCTCAGAACTTTTATGGAAAACACTACGACAAACATTTTAACCCTCAACTCTTGGATGTATGGGCCTTTTTTCCGCTGAGGGGGAGTTGTTTTTTTTTGCCATTTTTTAAGAAAGTGGCAACATGACCCATACAACGAAGTGTTAGAGGGTTAAAATATTTCACAAAAATGTTGCTTGTGGTGTTTTACATAGAGTACTGAGCATATTTTATACTACAAACACAAGACTTACAAGATTTTTTATGCTTTATAGAAAACTTTTTTTCACTACCGACCAGTGCTTCGATGTAGGGGTCTTTTTTGACCTTTTCTTAAAAAGGTGCAAAAAACTCTCCTTCGACGACGAGATAGCGGGCTAAAATATCCTACAAAAAAATCACTCATAAAATTTTATTATAAGTCTTTGCAGACAAAAAAATTTCTAAGCTCAACTGGAATGCCAGAAATTAGTAAAAACTTAAAATGTTCTTGAGGCTTAATTTTGTACTTATTTTTAATGATTTTTGGCGTTCCAGTTGAGTTTAGATATTTATTGTCTTCTAAGACTTATAATACAATTTTTTGAGGAATTTTTTGTAGCATATTGCAGCCCGCTATCTCGCCGCCGAAGGATGATTTTTTTGCTCCTTTTTAAGAAAGAATCAAAAAAGGTCCGTACATCGAAATTTGCATAAATTTGCCAATTTGTAATGCCTGAAAAGGATATGAATAGATTTCATGAAAATTCCCTGCCTATCCCAGAAGCAAGGTCCGAACTAAGCCAACCGAAGAGCCGAATAAATGAGTTTATTCCCTTTCTGTCGCATTCCCCAAGGGCAGCAACTTCGGGAAATATTGAGCTTCTTAACGCTCTATTTATAGACACGAGACGGACATCGACAGAGGAATTGGTTGACAGTTTCTTCCTCCTAATCCTCCTCATTTTGACAGCTCTTCCAGAAGTCATTATAAGGAAGATTTAATCTTCTAGCATGAGCACCAATAAGATAGTGCCACGTTATGACCGATACGAGTATTCGTAGCTGTTGACGAGGAAGGCCCAGTATATTCTTATATTGGTGCCAGAAGGATCTGGAAACTTCACATGTGATATTATTTCTCCATTTGGTTTATGCTTCCATAAGTAATTGCTGCTGTATATGTGGTTTGAAGCTTTTCACTGGGGCGCCTTCTAACCAGTCAATGTCCCTTTCTTACAAGCAGGCGCAAGCATTTGCAAGCTCGTCCACAATATGTTACCAGGCACATCTATATTGCGTGGTACCCAGAGGAGCTCCCGCTTGGAATGTCTAGCCATCTCATTTAGGGATTACTATCGGATATTCGGATACCCTGATCGAATAACCTATTGTATGCTTGCGTCATTTAACGTTTCCAATTATGTGGAAAAGACAAAAAATGGTAGGTCATTGGAAAATCCTCCATCATATAGTCCACTCTGTATGATTGATGCGTTGGGTAAAACGTTGGAAAGCTTAGTTTGCACGAGCATAGAAGAATATATCGGGTCATTCGGAGGTCTGTCTGATAATCAATTCTCATTTGTGGATGATATAAGCGTGATTATTAATACATCCTCAGAGGCGGTAAAACATAGGAAAACAGTTGATGTCAAATTATGCGTTGAAAACTGCAACAACTCATCGATTGTGCTTACGTGTAAGGATACCCTAAATACATTATGTGCTGGCAGACAAGTACACATTTTTGGGGCCGTGGACATGTGGGTGGTCAAATATATCGCATAGACCGGAGTTGATCCTTAGCGATCCGAGCAGATGATAAGAGCCCTGTAAGTATGGCAGCCTACTTCGCTTTGCCGCTACACTGGCCAAAAGGAGGGTCCAATTACCAGTTGAAGAAATGGTGCGAGTTCGAATACCAATTCAACATCTGAAGGGGATCATGAACTCTAGTATGAAAGAGGAAGCAGAGAAAGTTTGGTGTGAAACGAAAACTTGCAAAACTTCTCAAATCATGTGGATCTCTTATGATTCTAAATCGTCTAAATTCCTTTTATCACTAAATAGAGGCAACTGTAGACTTCTAGTGGTGGTATTAACGGGGCACTGCTGTCAAAACAGGACAAATACTTGATGGTAAGGAACCTGGGGTAAATGAGACCATAGCAAATATATTGTGCCACTGGCCGGCTCTGAGCCGTACAAGATGTAACTACCTTGATGCTCACACCTTCCGCAGTCTCGAACTTGTATCGAGAGTGGGAAGGAGTATACTAATGAGGTTTGTTAAGTCTGTGTGGGAGTCACTCGCAACGGGTAAAGAGAAGTAGGCTGCCAGGGTTCTTATCATCTGCTGGGATCGCTAAGGATCAACACCGGTCTATGCGACGAGATCTTTGACCATTCAGTTTAACCTAACCTAACCATGCGTTGAACTTAGCAAACTGGGAAATTATAGTAAACTGCCTTAAGCATATGAATATCCCTCGATACTTGTTGGCGATTCTAGAGAATTATTTCAGAAGAAGAATTCTAATATATCACACCGAGGAAGGCTTATAACTTTATAATAAAGTCACATATAAAGTCACATGCGGGATCCCACAGGAATGTGATGTGTGATGGAATTGTTCGTGGAACTATCCTTTTGACTGAAGTGGTAAAAAGTGTTTCTATATACGCATTGCCTATATAGTTTGAACACAATAAAATGAACGAATTAAATTAGAGATGTTATTAATACAGTATATGGAAAAGGTGCTCTACGAGTTAACTGCGTATTTCCGATTGTCTCCGACAAAACGGCTTTGGTGATAGCAGGAATGACGACCACTGATATCCAAATTTGGGTATTACCAAACACTACAGCGGAGAAGAGAGAGAGAGAGAGAGTTACTGATTGGCAGAGGAGGTGGTCTCCATTCGCGGAAAGGAAAGGTGCTCATATTCGCTTTATACCGGACCTAGTTCCATGGCTTAGGCTTACATATGGTGATTACGTAACACAAATGCTAAGCGGATGTGTTTGCTCTGGATCGTAGCAGAACAGATTTGGACATGACACTTCTCCGTTTTGCCAAGCTTTGGTGGTAACGTTGGATGAAACGGTGTATCTAGAAGAGATCATTGAGTGTAGTGTTAGCAGAGATACTATAGTAGACACAATGTTTTTTTAAAAGAGAAGTTATACAATCAGGCAATTATTGCCTACCAGTGAATTAATTAATGTGTTACCTCCTTTGGGAAGGATATTTTAGAGAGGACAGGTGGTGGAGTAGGGGAGAGATAGAAAGCTTAATTCATTTACAACTCTTCTATTGCGCGTTTTTTTTTTTGTTAAATTTGTGTAGAGCAGAGTTGAGAACCTCTGGTGTCAACTAGAGACATTAATTTCTTGAAGCTGTGTAGCCATTTATTAGTTCTTTTACTTCGCCGACGAATCTGCTACAATACCGACGAAGGAGGGTGCTGTGATAAACATTAGGCTATTTCAGTATTAATCGCTGCCGGTACTGCCAAAGTGATCAGTGATACGCCTTCATCACTTTAACAGTTCAACAACAATGAGACAGCAAGTAACTCACATCAGATAAATGCATGAAGTTCTTGGCTTGCCTGAAACTAGTCTTGAAATCCAGACCTCAGGGTTTGTAGTCAAAGCGGTCGGTAATCATATCAGCAAATATGTGATTATATACTTTAATTTGCGAAATTGGTTCTCACTGAACTCTGCAATAGGACTGAAGTAGAATAGATCCCGTATTGTACTTTTCCCACCCCCATAACAGAAAGCTTCGCGGCAGTTCCACAGGGAACGAGTGGGTCAGTGTATCGAGGTGGTTTGGCGTGTTAAGGTCTCACAAACCTCGCAATTACCACGGTCAGAGTCTTTCGAAGCTTCTAGCCCACAAATAAAAAAATAAAAAAACACATAAGAGTGTATGTACACACATATACATACGAGAGCGAAAATTGCCGTCCTAACAAAGAAAACAACAAATTTTACAAACATTTTCTTTATTTTTCAACATAATCTCCTCTTAGCTCGACACACTTTTCCCAGCGATATTCGATAGTTTCGATACCCTGTTTAGCTCCTTAAAATAGCCATCGACCGCAGACTCCACCTCTTCATTCTTGACAAATGTTTTACCACCGAGCCATTTTTTCAAGTTTGGAAATAGAAAATAATACGACCTTTATCACAAAGGGAACGAATTAACGGACCCAAGTGAGTCAGTTCTTCAGTCGTGACTGCCCTCCTAACCTAAATAATACGAGAGAGTTGAATCTTGCGAATAAGTGGCATGAAGCAATTCTATCTTAAATTCATTGATTTTATCCATCGCAATAGTGGATGTTTTTGCTTTTTGTTCTTTTGTGAGCAAACGCGACACCCATCTTGTGCACAGCTTTCTCATAGTCAAAACCGGTCGATATGCGATATTTAGCACTTTTTGAAATGCTTATCATTTCAGCTAGCTCACGCACCTGCAGCCGACGATCATCCAATACCGTTTTGTGGATTTTCTTAGTCGTTTATGGCGTGGACACCTCGATTGGTCGACCACTACGGCGTTGTAACTCCGAAACGCAATATTTTACACTTGTAAACGAAGAAGCAGACTTCCTAGAGTTGAATTTAGCTTGTCTTTAATATCGGTTGGACTGAGACCTATCTAATGAAAGTATTGGTCACCGTTATGCGACCAATTTCTTCCATGACTACAATTTCACAGAAATCGTTTATTTTTTATGGCTCCACAAAAAAACTAAACAACGTGGCGCCTTGAAACTTAAAACATATGTTTTATAAGGTTGCCACTTTTCACCAAAGTAATTTTTTCCAACTACTGCCGCCATCTATACGTCAGGTCGACTCATTTTGGGATCTCCCTCGTATGTATAAATAAGTGTTTTTCTTTATGTTCTTTATCTTCTTATTTATTTTTTATTATCTTATCTTTGTTTTTAGTAGTTTATTTTTTTTTTGTGGAAAGTATTAATTTCTTTTGCAAAATGTTTTCAATACATTTTTGATTGAATTTTTATATACAGAAATTTAAACGAAGTCAGTGTAAATATGGTTGATTAATATTATCAGAAAAGTAAGGAAAATGAGTCACATTATGGAGAAGAGTAGACATATTGGTAAAAGAGATTTTCTAAAACCCAGTTTTTTACAAATAATAAATTTTTCTGTCATCTTTTAGACAAAATATTATTGTGGCTGCTTTATCGCTGGTTAAGAGGGGTTTTTTTGTCCCGTTTTCAAGAAAGGGACACAGAAGGTCACATAAAGCGCAGTGTTAGAGGTTTACAGTGTTCCACAAAAGTGCAAAACACACCTAATACCTAAAATGTAAGAATTACAAGATTTCTTATGCCGATTCATTACAACAAAAGTTTTTATTTATTTGAACATTTTACATTCTTAAGTTGAGTGGAAACTACCGACTTTGTTCGAGTACTCTAAGCAGTAAAGAGCTCTGATGAGTAGACCGGGAGGTCTCCAAACATGTAAGTTCAACCCTCCATGCAGTCAAAATTTTCTTTGTCTACATGTTTCACATTTTTCACTAAATAAAAATAGAATTTAATTGAAAAATTACATTAAAATCGAACTCAAACCAAAATAATAAAATTTCGTTGTTCAACTAAAATTCATAGCTTACTTGTTATTTCATTTTTTTTAATAAAACTTTATGTTGTGATTTAAAGATCTCGTTTAACAAAAATTTCCTGTAGGTGTGAAATATACACTTTTTGATTTTCTCTAGTAATAAATCGTAAATCTTTTTACATTTTTAATTGCTTTTTAATTATATTTTACATAATGCTTTAAACAAAAAACGTGTTGTAATACAGATCACACTGATCTACTTATAGGTATGATCACTTTCTTTGAAATGTTGGATTTAGTTACAAAAACAAATTAGCCAGATAAATTTAAATTTGTGAATTTTTCAAGTGCTTCTTCTTTTCGGTTAACACACATTTGAATTTCAAAACTCTTTTTTTTTTTGTCAAGATCACTTTTACTTTTCTAGATTCTTAAGCAAATTTAAAAAATTAACATGGTTGCTTGCACTTACCTTTGGCAATTCCCTTTTACGCCTAAAAATAACACCATCATTTTCTATATAATCGGGTACTTCTTTGCGATTTGAAAAATTAAATACCATAGAGGTATTTTCGGCTGGTGCTGCTGGGGGTGTTTGGCGCCGTTTACGCATGGCCCACAATGGACTATTTGTAGCACTTATAACAGAATCAACATCTGATGTGGCCGCATTATTGGCACATGCTGCAGAGGGCGTGACAGGCGATGAAGTATGTGAGGGTTTGATCATTTGATGATCAAGACTAGCTAAGGGAGAGGATGTGGCCGCTGCATTTGTTGCAGATGTTGTGGAAGATTTCTTTAAATCATTTATGCGATTCTTTTCGATTTCTTGGGATGTCAACGAAGTGATTGTGGAATGTTTCAAAGACTCCATATTACTTTCTGCCGATTTTTGTTGTTGTTGCTGCTGGGTGTTTAGTAAAGGGCGTATCACCCCAATTTGTTTGCCTGTATTAAGGGGCGATGAGCTGGAATTGGAGGCGGCGGAAGTAGAGGTTGCGGTGGAGGAATTGGTTTGGTTTGTAGTATTAAATTTAAATTGTTGTGTATAGCCAGCTTTTGCTATATTATCGAGTGCCGTGCGAGTAATACGTTTTGTTGTTTTCAAACCGCCGTATTCGTCGTCGTCGTAGTTTTCCCCAACATCACTTAAATCACTACTACTGGGAGGAGGCGATGAAGCCTTTGTTGAAGAGTCATAATTATAAACGGTTGCTTCGTTTTTCTTTTCGATCGTTGTTGTAGAAGACGGCGAGCTGCTTGTTGCCTCATTATTAGTACTGTTTGATTTTGTTTTATTATTAATCTTATCGTTTTGAAGAGAGCTAGTATTTATTAATTCTTCGTTTACAAAATCGTTGTTGCTATTATTGTATGGGTATTTATTATGGCGTTGGCATGCGTCACCATCATTATTGTCGCCACCGCCGACGCCTCCAACACTTCCAACATTATTCACTGGTTCGTGGCTATCGCTGCTGCCAACACTAGCGTTATTATCGTTTTTTCTAATTGCTGATGCATCGCTCAATTTCAATTTGCTTAACTCTTTGCTTAAAGCTGTTAACGGTGAATCTACATCAAATTTCTCTTTGATATATTCTCTTTTAATATTAGTAAGCGGAGACTCTATGTCTCTCTCTTGTGAAATAAATTTCTCTTTTGAAGAGAAAATTTCTTTCTTTTGTTTGAAATCTCTTTCGGTGTTGAGTTTTTGCCTGGGTATTATGTCCGGCGTGTGATCTGATAAGCTATTGTTTGTTTTTAAAGGTGTTAAACAGTCATTTGTATTAATAACGGACGCGGCCGCAGCCATTGTCTTTCTACCCAAAGGCGATTGTAATAGATCATTAGCTTGTGGAGTAGAATTCTTCAGAGGTTTATGCAAATTTGATGCATTCAATTTTTTCGTTGGACTCACAGGTTTTGGAAAAGTTACTGCTGGTTTTTGTTCTTTAATGATATTTTTAAATGTTTCCACTTTAATGGCCACATCTCCTTTTGAATTACTGCGATTGGTAGACCGAGGCCGGCGATTGGCTGTCGCCTCAAACATTTTTAAAGTCTGTTTAACTAAGTCCGGAGGTGGCCTTTCAGTATCATCAATAATGGAGGTTAGTCTTTTTGGCGGCATATGATCACTGCCTTGATGTAATCTTTCCCGAGCATTATGTATTTTATCCTCTATGGTAACACAGGTCGGTGTAGAACTATTGGCTCTGGTATGCCAGGGTGATTTTTCACTAAGCAATGCCTCCACCGAACGAGCACGTTTCAGTGAATCATTGCCCCGTTTTAAATGACGTGAACGTTTGTTGTAAGAGGTTTCCGTAAAGGTCACCCCTACACCATTGGAACCCTGAGAATTATGGGAAAATCTTTTATCCTGGCCATTGTTGACAGAAGTTTTCAAAATGCCTGTCTTTTTGTTCTGCACATTATTAGAGGCTACATTTTGTAGATCTTTTCTAATTACTTTATAATCAAAACTATGATTTTCCACATCTTCATCAATTATATCTTCGGCCTGCTCATCATCCTCATCACAATTTTCCTCATCTTCTGTGTTATCCAACAAATTATTTAAACTAGTTGAACGTCTTAATTGGTCTTTATTCAAACGTTGCTGTTCCATGGACTCCCTTAAGGCCAAACTCAAGTAGCGACAACGTAATTTGGACACTATGCCCGGGCCATAACTTAAATCCTCACTGTTGTCTAAATCTGTATCACCCCCATCATCAACACCACCACCACCACCGCGATTATTTGCACGATTTGTGGCATGCCATGTTGAGGTAATTGGATGCAAATGTGTGGCGCTATTTTGTGTTGATTTTTTCATTTCTTGTACAGCCACCATTTTCTTTTTAATTACACAGTTAGTTGACGATGATGTTGCTGCTGAATGTAAAGAAGATGATGATGATGACGTTGTTAAACAAGAAGTTGAGTTAGAAGTTGTTAATACGTGTGAGATCTTGGTAGGGGATTTTAAATCCAAACCGCTAGTAATAGTATTTTGTTTATATTTAATAATTTTTTTTGTATTTAACTGTTGTTCGTTTTTAATAAATTGATTTTCTTGTAATTTTTGCGATATTTTAACTACACTAGTACAACTGCTACTACAATTATTTTGATTATTACTTATAATATTACCACTAACACTAATACCACCAATAGTTACACTATTATTTGTATTATTATTAAAATTATTAGAATTTCCCGTAGTGTTTCCCGCACACACTAAACGTTCACTCTCGCATTTATTAAGCGACTGATTTACTAAATTCGCATTTGCTCCACTTATGTTGTGGTATTGTTGTGTTGTTGTATTAAAAAATTTCTCTCTCTCAGTCTCAGCTCTCTTTAGTATTGATGAACATGATGATGATGATGATGATGTTGGCGACGATAAAGAAGCAGCAATAGTATTTGTAGTTGTTGTATTGTTATAAGTAGAACCCGTTAAACGAGTTGCCATTTGTTGTTTATTTGTAATAATAGCTGTTGTTGTTGTTGCTGCTGTTTGTGTTTCATCATTTAATACTTCTTTGGTTTTTCTATACATTTCAAAATATTCTTCTTCATTTTCTTCCATCATTTTATTATTTTCTTTTATTTGTTTTTCTTTGCACTCTTTATTTATAAGGTTTTCTTGTTGTTGTTCTTGCTGCTGCTGGTGAGTAGCGATCTCTTCTTTGGCTGAAAGTGTAGTTGCTATTGTTGTTGATGGCGATGATGATGACGATGTTGTTACTGTATATTGACCTCCAAACAATTTTTCTGCTTTTTCTTTAAGTGGGGACGACGATAATGTTGTAGATGATTTAATATTTGTAGCCGGCTTTGCTGTGTTGGTGCTATTTGTTGTATTATATTGTTTATTTACCTTTGTTGTTGTGTTTGCAAATGGTAATAATGAAGTTTTAGTATAATCTTTGGTTGAGCAGACTTGTACGCCATCTGCAAATAATAATATAGAGAAAAATATGTTAAGTTTTTACAAGAAAATTAAGGAAATACTAATTTATGTATCTGCAAACATATACAGTTGCGAATATGTAAATAGCACTACCATAGATTTAAAACATTGGTGGTCAAAAATATTTTGCAGCTGTATTGCTGTGAGAATTGTGAACTACAGTAATACGATAAAGTAAACGCAAAGATTTTTTTTTAACATTTTATCACACGAAATTATATTGGTCAAAAAATGTATAATAATGCTGTTCACACTGAATTTACTATATCTTTACTTGGTAAAATGGAGAAATTTTCAATACATTTTGCACCAATCCCCTTAGTTTTTCCAAAAATATATTTTTATTTCTAATAAAAAGCACTTTATTTTCATCATTATCATTTATTTTACACACTGTATGTGGAAAAATACCAACAAAGCTACTATGCATGTACACTCGTCGCTCTCGCATTAACGACTAAATAGAGAGTATACAAAGAAATGAAATAAAGAGTACAAATAATTGTTTGGTGAAATGAACAGATCAATCTCTTGGGGATAAGTGGGGGTCTCCACGAGCAATAATCTTGGAAATAATTATGTTCTCATCTGTCAAATTCTATTTCCAACATCATATGTTCACGTGTGGACCGCAGAAACATTTATTTGCAAATAAATTGCGACATGATTGTTCAAACTTATGTTCAAGAAATAATGTTGAACATAAGCTGTCAAATTTGATCGGCATTTGTTGTTTGCGTGAATTAAACAAAAGAAACTGGTAGCTGTGGTAAAAATACAAAGTTTTTAAATAAAATAAAGCAAATTAAAATAAAATAGTTTTAAACAAAATTAAATAAATTAAAATAAAGACAAAAAACATCGATCCATTCACAGTGAATTTTTTTAATTTATGTCCAATACCACAATACGTGTTCTATAGCTCAGAACATAAGCCTATACATGAACATATTTTTCACAAAAAAATTTTCAAGAAAATATTGCCAAAGCAACTTTTCTCTAAATCTCTCTGACAGGTGAAAACACAGTGGCACAAAATCTTCCTGAATCGTGACCGGTGAAAAGAGAACATATCACAAAAATAGAACAAACATTTTAGCAAAATACTCACTGTACACGGAGATTTGTTCCTAATCAAAAATATTTTTTTAAAATACAGTAATTTGACTGGTATTAAAGACGCCACCTAAGGACGAGTACCTGAAGTTTGAGTCTAGAACTTATCACTGAGTTTACGTATTGTCCCCTCCCAATGACAACGACATGTAAAAGTTACCAGTCCCTTTCACATAAAGATCGCAAACTCAAACCCGTGTCTAGATCTTGGGAATCAGTCACGTGACCTGTCTTGTGACAGCTTCTCTTCCCTCTAGGGTTATTTCAATGCTTTCTTCTTCTTCCCAGCTTACGACTGTTGTATGAAAATTGTACTTGTAAAAAAAGCTTGTACAAGCAGCGCCTTCGTGCTAAAGTTCTTGCTGCTCCTCGTAATAGTAAGAGGTTTTAGTTGTCCTTAAAAGAATAAATGATAGTGCTAGTTCCGCAATTCCGACTCTTCTAAGGAATGGTCAGATATTCTCTGACACGATTGATAAAGCTAACGTTCTGGTTGAATTATTCAGATTTGTCGGAAAGCAATCAAACCGCCTGCCCGTGCTCGAAAGGCCATCTGTAACTATGCCCAAGATATTTGTTCGAGCGCGAGCGATGAAAATTTTTTTAGCGAATATCAACATAAATAAGGCTCCTGGACCGAACGGCATAATAGCTCCGGTTTTAAATCAGTGCTCTTCGAAGCTAGCACGTCCATCCGCAGCTTTTGCTGTATATGTAGGTCTTACTTTTGTCCCTTTTTAAAGAAAAGGGTCAAAAATTTATGACTCACTATCATAATTGTACGTGGAATATAAAAACAATTGGTATTAAACAATCATCCCCATTTTTCAACAAATGTTAAACCTTTTTCAACTTTGCAAAAAAATTCTAAAAAGAAAAAACTTATAAGAATTTATTTACATATGAAAATGTGTATGTACATATTTGTTTCAATGAGTAACAACCACTACTTATTGGCGCCATAGGCACACGTTTTAATTAACTACAAACAGCTGAGCTTATTGCTCTTGCTTTGAGTTATTGCAAAACAACAAAATCATATTCAAAGTCATTAAGTATATGATTTGTTTATATCTATGTCGTTGTATCGAAACATCTTAAGTCAAGTTAAGTCAAAATCGAGTTAAGGTCATATTCTAGTTCGACGTGTTGCAGTCCACCTTTGCGTCCAATCCGTTTTCAAATAGTCCGATTTTAGAAAAAGTTATCACGGTTTATTTTTTACAATTTTAGAACCAAAACACTACAGATTTTACATTAAATGGATGCATAAAAAAGGCTTTTTTAGGAAGGAGCCAACGTGGGAGAGAACATTTTTTGGCAATTTGAGGGCAAGGTGCTACTCTATAAGCGTCCATAGTTTGACTATTAAGAGTTTGAGATGGGACGAATTATTCCAGATTTTTTAAATTGTAAAAAATATAGGTTTTCTAGGGGATGGCCAAATTTTTTATTTTTTGAAGGAGTCTACGTGGCACAGTGACGCAGAATCAAAATATTTGGAACATAAATAAGGCATTTATAAACGGATAGTGCTATCGGAATAAAATTTCACATGGTTATAGCAGAGTAGTATTTCTATGTATGTTTCAAATAGCAACTCTCTTACTTTCTCCGGAGCGGAGCTATGAAGTCTCAATGTAGGGCTCTTCGGTCATGTAAAATTCTTTACTGTTTGACACTTTTTTATTTCTCATCCGATTTCAAACCTTTTGTGCTGTATTATAGACCTTAATAAGATCTAAAAGATACATGTTTGTTTGTATACTTTCTTTTATATTTAGTGAGCTCTATATGTACATTTGAAAATTGAAATTTTGGAATTTTTCAAAACTTTGGTCCAGTATTTTCCAGATATCGGATACAAATATCATCCGGTTTATAAAATTTGCTCTTCGTTAGTTAAAGAAAAAAAATTTCAACGATCTTAAAAAAGATTTCATGAAATTCCGCCGGCTAAGTTGAAAAATATTTAATTTTTAAATTGAAGTTTGAAAATTTTCCAAATTTCCTATGTGACTGCAAAATTTCATTTAAAAATATCAATAATAAAAAAAGATTTTATAGCATTAACAAAAAGTTATTACATATGGAAAACCTATTGGGACCTAACCCTTTTGTTAGAGTATCACGTGTGTATGAGTATTAAATGTACAAAATATTAATCATACGACAGTTGTCCTTTACCTCCAACAGGGGAAGTAAAGCTTTTTCCGTACCGGCTTTTACTTATACAAGTCTATAAATTTTACTGGAATTATGTGTAGTTTTCAATAATGTATTGACATTTTAACAATTTTTGTAACACAAGGGGAAACATTTTGCTATGTGGTGTCTTGTGCACATTAAATTTTTGCTTAATGCTATAAAATCGTTAATTATAGATATTTTTGAATGAAATTTTGCAGTTATATTTGAATTTATGTACTAAATACCATGCAGGAAAAAAAAATAGAGATTGTCTTCTGATAATCTCAGAATTCTTAAGTTGCATGGATCCCAGGCCCATTTAACACTTTGCCAAATAACTACGTATACTTAAGGGTTTTCAGAAGTGGCAATGGTTTTGGAATCCAAGTTTTGAGATTTTAGAACATGTGGACTAAATTAAAAATTTCGATTTAAAATAGGTCGTATCAGGAACTGCCCAGGTCCAACTATATTAGGAAATTCAATTATATATTTTTTTTGCCGTCGATTCACGTCTGTGCAGATAACTTTTATACAAGTATACATTTGCTGCTATATGTTCCAAAAGAATTTTTTTTTTATATATGTACAAGAATGATGGTACTTGTTTTTAGCAAAAAATTTCCAAAAATTCGATATTTTTTTGAAAATTTCAATTTAAAAATTTTATATTTTTCAACTCAGACGGCAGAATTTCATGAATATTTTTTTAAAATTTTTTTTTACTTTGTTGCTTAGGGGCTGGCTATTCACATATTGCGTAACGCTCCATGGGGGTGGGGGTTAAAGATTTGTTACTGACTAGATACTTTATACTGAAAATTTTCTAAAAAGCGTTACAAAGGGGGGTGGGGGTACAAAACCTCCGAAAATAGCGGTACGTAATGTGTGAATAGGCCCTTAACTACTAACAAAGAAAAAATTTTATAAATCGGATAATATTTGGATCCAATATCTGCAAAATACTGGACCAAAGTTTTGAAAAATTTTAATTTTCAAATGAGTATAACTTACTAACTATGAAAGATAAGTATCTTTTAGATCTTATTAAGAGCTATAATACCTACAGCAAAAAAGTTTTGATTCTGCCCCGCTGTGCGTGGGCGAAAAAAAAATTATGGGGGTTTGACGGCAAGGTACTCTCTTCTTCTGGACTTTTTAACACATGGAGAAAACACGTACTAAAAATGTATCGACTACTCTGCTAATTGTCTAAGAAAATGTCAGAGAACTCGGTTGATTGTCTGATAAAGTTTCAGATTGTTTCTTCTATCAGACATGACACAAAAAAAATTTTTACTGTGTATAGTAGATATAGTACTTGTACACACAAAGGCAAAAGAAGAACGACTACCCTTATGTATGCAGTGGGTCTTGTTTTGCCTTTGTTTTTTAATCAGTTTTTGTTTTATTATTGATTGTTAGTAAATATACAATACCCATACATATGTACATCCATATATACCCAGCGGTAAAACTTACGAGGCTTTCACTAAACAGGTCTTTTTACAGGCCTTCCAAGACCTGAATTTAAAGCGGCCCATCCATTATACAATATTATTGCATATGTTATTGTAAATATTATTGTCCTTCTGACCTATACTATGCAATAAATGTCACAATATTTTCCAAGAAAATATTGCCCAATTCTCCTGACAGTGAAAAAGTAAATATAACACTGAACAATGCTGCCACCATATTACACAATTTTCCTTATTGTACAATAAAAATTAAAGGCATTTTGATTTTTGCCAATATATTGTGCCATCTTCGAATATGACATACATGGCGATATTATTGTACAATACGAAAAATTGGACAATTATATTGCAAGTGGGTGGGCCGCTTACGATCCAAAACTAATTATTTTCTGCCTTCTAAGGATAAGCCTTCTAGAAGGCTTCTACACTGGTTTCTTTTGGAAGGAGTATTCTATTTTTAGATTTTTCGTTTTGTTTAATAAAAAATGTTCTTTAGACATAACAAACATTCTCGTATTCTTTTTTCGCAAATAGTTTGTATATAAGACTGAAATTTACGTACAAGAGGCATCATACATATTGCTATTATGTCGTTTATGTTGCAGCTACTACATCATGTTCAATTCGTTCTTAATAAATACACGAAATTTAGCCTCCCTCATAATGTATAAAAAATTACTTTGGATGAAAAGACGGAGGAAATAAAAAATCACGATAATCCAAAGTATAGAAGCCGCTATAAAAATACCCAGATAAAAAAATGTACTTCCATTTGTTTTTCAACGGACCTTCCCAGACCAGGCCTTCTATCAGGAATGCCACGTATAACCTGCAAATATGCCTGCTAAAGAATGCCTTCAATTAGGCCTGCTGAGTAATGGGTCAAGGAAGGAATTGGTCCGCAATGACATCGCGTGTAAAAAAGATATGAGTATGCAATAGGAGTGAAAGTACTATAGACTCCTTCCTTCCTCTTTACGCCTTCTTAAGGCAGGTCTTTAATAAGACCTGAAGAAGAAGTAGGTCTTCCGCTGTGTAGGTATTCCCCCTGTTATGAATGGCGTGGTCGACGTCACATCAAAAATTGTCACTTGCCTACTCGTTGTCGACAACAATTGACAATCATTTCCTATTCTCTAAGGCTTCGAAACTTAATAGAGTGTGTTAATAATAGTCAATTGTTGTCGACAAAGAGTAGACAAGTGAACATGTTTGTTGTCGTGTTGATGTGACGTCGACGACGCCATTCATAATAGGAGTGGCTATTTATGTAAGAAATGTTTATTTTTAATAATTTGCTTTTCATTCATTAGTTACCTATACAAATTTTTTTTCCAAACAAAAACATCAGGTGTTTGGCTAAAAATATTAATTGTCTACAAATTGAGAGCGCCACTAACTCCCTCTTTTTATCGATTTTTTCAAGAATAGACTCAACAAATTTACAATTCATACACATAAAAACAGACATGCACTTCAAAACATGCGGTGAGTGTGATAATAGCAATAAAATATTATAGAGAGAAAAGAACAACAAAATTATATGCATGTGCTAGGTATGTATGAATGTATGTACATCAGTCGCGGCCATTCTCTCAATTCCCAATGCACTCGTGCATAGGCTGTTTTTTTACCATCAACACACGTACACTGTGTGTGAGACTCACAGTCTATCTACCTTATAAGCAACTCAGTTAACTTTTAACGCTCTTTAAGCTAAATATTTCGCATCTAATGGAAGAATTTTTGGGTCAGTTCTGGATTACATTGTAGTTAGCTTTTAGTCTAAATAAAGTTAACTACAAGTTGATTATTTTTGTAGTCGGCTACAGATTTGCTGGTAGGGTATTTAGCCGCGAAGCACATACAGAAACATAGAATAAGATGGTACATGTTTGGACACCACTGATGTACATACAAATAGGCAATGTATTTATGTGCTGAAACTCTTGATAACAACAATATTAAAAACTATATCTACTTTATGTTATTGTTGTCGTTGTTTTTCTTATCAGGACAACAACTATTGGCAAACATGAAGAATAAAATATTCTGCAAGTCTTGCTATTTTATTTGTCCATATGTACCCAGTTGGCCAGATCGTCTTAAAGCCTAATTTACACTATCACACAAGTCGTTCGACTTCTGTAAAAAGTGCAACCCTGATCTAATAATGAGATTATGGAAAGTTTTAAAAAAGCAATAACAACACATTATATCGGGGTTGCATTTTGTGCAGAAGACGAACAGCTTGTATAATAGTCTAAAAACAGCTTAAACGATGATTTGTGTTCGACTTGGCCACTGTCGAACATAATCGACATAATTTAATGGAAATCGTCGATCACGACAATCTGAGCGATAAGAATTTGGCTGTTGTCCTATGTATATTAAACACTTTTGACGACAAGGTGAGGCGACAATTTCTTACATTTTGTCTTCAGTAAAATTGGTGAGGACAATATGTGCGACAATGTCTTACAGTTTGTCCTTAATCCAACTTTGCTGAGGACAAACAAGTGAACATAGAGTTAAATTTGAGTATTAAAATTACTAAATAAAGTTCGTTCTATGATTAAATAGGCGTCATTGTCGCTTATGTAATCAGTAACGACATATTAGGCGACACTGTTGCTTATGTAATTAATTATTGATGTTAAAATATTCGACATTGCCGCTTAGTTAATCATTACCGACAAAAGACAGCGACATTGTCCCTTATGTAATCATTGACGACAAATTAGGTGACAATGTCGCCCACGTTTTCACACTACTATTGTTTAAACGACAAGCTGAGCGACATTGGCCCTTATTACGGTTGTCGTAGTCGTAATTAAACGACTCCAACGTATATTTTATCGATTTCGTAAAGACTACGACAACCTTAATAAGGCTGATTGTATATCATTGAGTCGTGAACGATTCTCGCGACACTTGTTCGAAAATGTCCTTGATGATACTTTAAAATTGTCGTACAACCCTCATTAATGATGTCTTAAAGATGTGACCAACTGGGTTACAAAATGTTTTAGCAGCGGTGCACTGAAAGAAAGGTAAAGGTGATTATGGTGCAGCAGAATCAGCTAGCTATAGTGTTGCCAGAATCAACTAGTTTTTCCTAACTGCCTTTTTAATAGAAATAATGCAAATTAATAATTTAAATTAACGACCTCAATCAAGACTGATGAAATAACTTGCCATTAAACTACATAATAGAGATAATTCGATAATTACGTAAAACTCCCCCTAAAATGAACCGAAGATGTAACTACTTTCAAAACACACGTGTATATTTTGTAGGTGTTCTCTACCAGAATCAATCGCTCAAGCTTGTAATTTCAAACAAATTGATTTTGTTGCAATATGCTAACCCGCAACAAATATTGATTATTAAAAAAAAAATTGGTCCATAGAATTTTTGTAGTTAGGAAGGGATGGGTCCATAACACATCAAAAAACTTAGTGGTGGTCCTTGGAATTTTCCTTGTTACTTAATATTATTAACAATTTTCTCATCCCATATATTTATTCTTAATTTTTGTGATATTTTCCCCTTTTTTTGTCGGTGTAGCCTCTTATTAAAGTTTTATAGTTTTTTCTTTCGCTATGGTTTGTCTTGGTTTACTGTTGCCGATTTTTTATTTTTTTATTTTATACTTCTGCTTTTTAACTGTTGCTGTCTTGTCAGCAGTTATTGTTGTTTATGTGGTTTAAAAAATAATATTGATGATTTTGCAAATTTAAAAAAATTGCTGTTGAAAAATTGAAAACAGTTTTAACAATGCCTGAATAATGTATACATACATACTTACACTTATTGATTAAGTGTTGTTTATACATACAAGCACGTTATTGTTATTATTATATTCTTGTTCTTATGCTCTTGTTCTTTTTGAAAATTGTTCATTCTTATGGACTTCCATCTGTGTATTAGGAAATCAAAACAGACCTAGACACTTACTCGAAGATGCTTCACGATACAACGACACAAAACGATAAGACGACGATGGCTTTAAAAATACAAAACTGCTACATCCATATTTTAGCACACAATATGGCAATTGTACACAGCAGGAAATTGAAGTGGCATATAAGAGACAGTGACAGTTGTGAAAAGAATAATACAAAAGTGTTAAACAATTGATAAACCTCAAGATATTTTTCCCTGCATGACATTGCAACCATCTGGCAGCCCTATTAATGATATTTGATACCTATTGGAAAATAGACATGTATCGGCTTTGTAAAAGTTTACGATTCCCCTTTATGTTGGCGATTTTTTTTCGCTTTTGGCGATTTTTTAGTTTTTAGGCAATGTTTTCGTTTTTTTGGCGACATTTGTTTTTTTTGCGGTTTTTTGGATTTTAGCCAATTTTTTTATTTTATGTGCTTTTTTCCTTTAAGCGATTTTTCCGATTTACTCTTCGGCTTGTTTTTTTTTGCATTACTTCATAATAGGATACCCTTTAATAACACTATGATACAAAAGTTGAGAAAAAAATTATTCAGGGGTTCTCATGCACCCTAGAAAATTGTCAATTAAGTTACTTCAATTGAGTTACTTCAGTTAATTTTGAATAAAAACGGCATTTGTCAATCGATTTTAATGATTTATGGCTTATTTTATAAAATATCCGTTACGTAATATGTGAATAGCCCCTAACTCATTTAGTTTTTAACCAATTTTAATAAAATTACGAATTCGGAAAGGTATTTTAGTGTTCTTTTTCACAAAAGTAAATATGTATACATATACACATATAGTGTTTTGGTATCTCATAAGCCGGGGGAAAATTGGATTTCGTTGAAAATTTTGTTTCTTTTTTTACTCTTAAGCCACTACAACTTAGCCATTTACTAACCGATTAAAATTATGCCTTATTTGAAAGATAAGAATCATGTCTTTCAAATATGACAAAGTGCGTAGAGAGCCGTTTTGAATCAAAGAAGTTATGACTGTTTAAAATTCAAACTCTAAGAAAACCGTTTCTCACTACATTATTTACATGAGAACTCTTGAATAGTTTTCACAGTGTTTATTAATCATGCTTAATTCTTTCTCAATATAACTTTACGATCCTTAGCCTAATAATCAATTTGGATTCATAATCAAATATGTAAGTTCGAAATAATCATATTAAATAAATAATTAGCTACTAGCTTGAGCTTTTCACATATTAACATGTTCATTGGTATAAACTTAAGTATAAAAATCAAACCAAAAAAGTTTGACTTAAGTAGAACAAAAGATCAGAAAAATGAGCATGAAGAAAAATAAACCAACGGTAGCACTGGGAATTAACACAATTTAGTAGTGATTTAATTCTCGTATAAATTTTTCACGAAGTGTTTGTATATATTATATAAAAATTGTGATGACATTCAACCGGCACATGAGCACTGATGATGGAAGTGTAGCAGCTTCCGAAAATAACGTTGCTATGTTCTGTTGTGTATGTTAAAAATTAAATTGATGTTAATTTTTCCCTAGTTCCTTATATTATTAATCATGCTTAATTCGTTCTGAATATAACGTTACGAACATTAGGCTAATCATTTTGAAAGTCCGCTATATTTTTATTTTCCACTGTCTCCCTTTTTAATTTAAAACTATTCTTGTCTCTCTTATCTACAAACAAACATTTATTGAAAACAACTCAAATAATTAAAGTTGACAACACTCTTCATTATTTATTTACTTAAAAACTCTGTATCAACATTTTGGTGTCTTGTACTTATTTGTACAATAGAAGCGCAACAAACAAACACACTTCCAATATGGTTTGTTCAAAAAGTTGAGTCATTATCCATGAATACATTTGCTTAGATCTTTTTGAGAGGGTGTTTTTCTTTTGCCTTCTGAACTAGTTTTATTGTACAATAATAATAAAAATAATAATATTGTCGCATACGATTGCGTTTGAAAATAAAAATAAATTATATATGTATGTATGTCCGTAAATATTACACATACGTATTATTTGTACTCTATAGTTTCATAATAAAAGGGAAATTTGCTGGTTTTTTTGCATTATAAACTCCCTTGATATATCCCTTCCCCATGTACTTACATAGTAAGTAATTAACTTTACTTACAATTTTGAAATTTAAATCAACACACCCTTTTGATTGCCTTTAGGTTGCACTAGAAGAGCGCACCCTATAAATACAGAAATCGTGCTATAAAAGATAGGGAAAATTATAATTAATTTAGAAGTGGACAAATAATAATCAGGAAAAAGTCCTACCGCTTTTTAACCACTAAAGAGATAAATTTATGAAAATTTCTGGCAACCTTGTTTCTTTCAATAGGAGAAATAACGGAAGCGCAATAAACAAAAGATCCTGTTGTACGGCAACACTATATTTAGTGCAATGAATTTAATGCAATCTAACCTTGACAGGTGATATTTATAAACCAAAACAAGCTCACCTTTCTCGTTTTTTTCACACACACGCAAACATATGTACACACAAACATACTTATGTACATATAAGTACACTAACTAAACACAAAACATACTATTTAGTGAAGCTGATAGAGATGTATATATATTCCTTTGTTGAAGGCAAACACACAGAAATAAAGCAAGAAAAATAAAACTTGAAAAAAGTTGTTTTATTTCACAGAGGAATAATGAATTCAATTTTAGGCACTTTTTAGATTTCTGCAGGTATAATTTAGTTTGATATTATGACCAACAAAATCAAGAATGCATTGCAAAAACACTAAAGAAAAATGCTATTAAAACAAAACAAATACTTACATATGAGCACTTATACAGGAAAGTCCAATTTATGTCACGTGCGACATCAAGCAATTAAGCTTGTATTTCAGAATCATGTAGTTCGATTTTTCCTAAGCTTTTACTTAATGTAGAGCTACCTGCGGCCTACACAAATAAGTATATAAAGAAGTAAAAAAATACCTACGTTTTGTTTGAAAAAACAAGCAAAATTGAATCTCTTTGAAAAAACAAGCAAAATTGGTTGGTGTCACACGTGACAAAAAATTTACTTTCCTGTGGAAATGCCCGTATGTAAATCAATTGTTTTCTTACATCGAAAAATGCTAAATCGTATGATTTATGGAAAGGGAACAAAACACTCGCTCGATTTTAATAACTACATATTTGTGTCGTTTTATCATAACATCTTAAGTCGAGTTAAGTCAAAATCGATTTAAGGTCATATTCTGGTTCCTCTTCTTACAAACCACATGAAGATCCAATCCGTTTTAAAATACTCCAGTTATTTTTTAACTTTATATTACTTTAATGCCAAGAAAGATAGAACAAAAGATTACGACCAGAGATAGTCAAATTAAGATAATTTATACTGACAATTTTGTAAAAAGCGTTACGAACGGGGTGTATAAAAACTCCGAATAAGTTTACCAAAATTATTGTTATGGGATTTTTTCGATATTTGCTGTTTATTTTGTAAAATATCTGAGTTATATAAAATTCGATAAGACAAAAGCTGGTGGAAACTGCACAGACAACTTTTTTGCAGAATTTTCGTTCTTGTAAATACAATATTTATTAAGTTATCAGACATAAAAGAAAGAAAAGGAGCGTTTGCTCAAACGCTTTAATATTAAGTGTTTGACCTAAAAATTTTTTAGAAGTTTTTTATAAATACCCATCAATTTGGTGTGAGGCTTGAAGAAATCCAATTTTTATTTTTTTTAGGACCACTCTAATGTACACTCAAAATGGGTATGACCCATATACTTTGAACTTTTATATTAACAATATATAATCAACTATATAATTTATTTGATTTGAATTTAACAACAAATTGTTAAACAAAAAACTATTATAAAATTATTTTTTAATCAACAAAATAATTTCTTTGTTAAGTTTAAGAGCAAACACAAGATATTAAATACATAATGAGATTCCAGCAATTTTTAATTAGAAATTTAAGAGCACTTAAATATTATTAGGTGATAAGATAGTATCATACCCTTTATTTCTGCAATAGTCATTTGCGAGCCAATAATAGTTAGAGTTGAGAAGGCATTGTATTTTCGATTTTTCAGAGTAACTTCTTTCGGAACCAACACATTTTCAATGTACATATTTACTTTATATTTAGTTAAAGTTGAAAGGACAGTAAATTCTTGCAGAATAGAATTATTTTTCCAGGTATGTAGTTTATATTTAGTTAAAGTTGAGGAGGCATTGAATTATTGATTTTTCGGAGTAAATGCTTGCGGAATAAAAGTTGTTAAGGAGGCATTGAATTTTAGATTTTTCGGGATAACTTTTTTCGGAGTAAACACATTTTCCTGATACATTTTATTCAGTTAGTGTTGAGGATGCCTTAAATTTTGTATTTTTCGGAGTAACCTCCTTCGGTAAACTATTTTGGAGGTACTTCTTTATATTTAGTTAAAGTTGATTAGGCAGTGAATTTTTGCCTTTTCGGAGCAACTTCCTTCGGAGTAAAAACCTTTTTCCACATTTTATTCAGTTAAAGTTTTTATTTTTCGGAGTAACTTTCTTCGGAGTAAAAACCTTTTCCCGGGTATTTTATATTTAGTTAAAGTAGAGGAGGCATTGAATTTTGAAATAATTGGTTTCAGATTAACTTAAAGCACTTTTGGTGCATTTTCGAATGCGTGTTAAGTTTTGTATTTTCGGAAAGATTCGATGTTACGGAGTAGCTTCGAGTCTTCAAGATTTCTCAGTTTATATAGTGAAATTATTGAATTATAGTGGATTTTAGCAAGTTGTGCAGTTTCGAATGTATATATTGAATTTATGAATATATTGAATTTTTAGAAGTTGTGAATTTTCAGATTGAAATTTTTTTGCGAATTTTATTTCGAATTCTTTAGTGAAATTGAAGTTTTTTAATAAAGTTTAGGAGCTTTTAATGCATTTTCGACTACAAATGTGTTAAATTTCCAACTTTCTGGTCTGTTTCCATTTTCGTTCGTAAAATTATTTGTTTCTAGAGAGCTCAGCGCACTTCTGCTGCATTTTCCAATATATGCAAGGTTTCGAATTGTCGGAAAGTTTAGATTTTTCGAAGTAACTTCGGTTGTATTTTCAAGTTGAACATTGTTATAATGATTTGATGAGTTCCTAGTGAATTTTAATACCTTTTAGTGCATTTTCGAAATGTGTATCGAATGTTCGGATGAATCTATTTTTCGGAGCAGCTTCAACATTTCCATTTTATTTTTCAATATCTTTTATGAAATTAATTTTTTTTAGTGGATTTTATGAAATCTTTGTGCATTTTCGAATATGTGCTAGATTCCGAACTTTTGGAGATTTTTTTTAAACTTTTTTGGAGTAATTTCGATTTTCGAATAGTTTTGATTTCTTTTCAAAAATTATATGATTCTGGGTGATTTAGGACAATTTTATTACATTTCATTTGCAATAAATTTCTTTCAAAAAAAAAATTATAATATTTTTATAACCAATCCCAGCCGAATGGCTTAATTTACAAAATATAGCAACATCAATTGCTTATTAATATCATTTAGAAGATTGGCTAACAAAAGGTATTGATATTTATAAATTTCCTTTGGATTTTCGAACTTAGTACCGTTTTAAATACAAATCAATTTACAGTTCTTTATTTTTATATTTATTTTTCATTTTATATTAAAACTTCCTGTTAAACTCATTGTCCCATTTTTGCTTGTAACGTTTTCTTATCATCTTTGTGTTTTTAATGTTTTTTACAACAACAAAGCGATCTTGCAATACGTCCCCTTTTTTTAAAAAACAAACACCCCACCAATATCGATATTAAATAATAAAAAAAACAAAGCGGGAATCGTGAGTAATAAGACAAAACATGATATTCACAAAACCAAAAGCTTTAAAACACATTTTAACAAACAAAACCATAACAATGTATATATACATCCATACATACATATGTATAAGAAACGTATCACAATAAACTTGATCTGTCAATGGTCAGTATTGTCAAATGCCATTTTTATAACCTTCACCACATATGGGAAGTTTGTCATTACGTTTACAATTCCTACAATTTTCATATGTCAGTTTGCGGGAGTTTGCAAATTTTCGACTTTTTCTGATTCCGGGGAATATGGAAATATTTTGTTTCGCCCCCGGGAACACGGGAATACCCGACGACATATTATGTAAAATAATATCATTTTATTTAATGAAAACAATGTAAAAAATAAAATATCAGACAACTGAGGCATCTAACTTAGCTCAAAAACAACTCTTAAAATCAAAATTATTGAGATCGGAACTTTTAGAAATCTTATACAAACAGTGACCATGGCACAACTAACAGGTACACCAATTTCTACAACAATTGAAAATTTGTTGTAGAAACTACGCTAGATGTTGTCAAAAAACGTTGAAAGGCGGGTGGGAAGTGAGAAAGATATGTAAAGGAATTATTAGCGCAAGGAACTCTTTAAGGAAATGCTAAATAAAGTAAAGAAGGGAATCTCTATATAGAGTTTGACAGTTTGAAAGTTGTGATGATAATATGATCATTTCATCACATTCCGCTAAGTTTGATGTTTAATCGAGTAAGGATTGCTAGTCAGCTGATTGGTAAATAAATAAACACTGAAGTAAAAATAAGCATTTGTGTGTAATTTATTTTTGAGCAATTAAAAAGAACTTACACAAGAAACAAATGAGAATTAATACGAAATAAAAATGAAACTGACGAATTTTAGGTCTTAAGCTTATTTATGAAACAGTTTAAAAAATATGCGTACCAGACAATTGCCGACTATTCTGCTAAATGTATAAAGGAATTTTAGCAACCTCGGTTCATGGTCCAGTAAAGTTATGAATTTTAGTCGAACTGTATCAGTTTAATCCAAAGAAATTTAATAACTTTGGCTTGAGTCCAGTTTTTAATTTTTAATTTTTCAATTAAATTATATTTTTATTTCGAGAAAATTGTGACAAAGAACATTTTTTTCACTAGCTTTCTTTATGTCTTGTGTTAAGTTTTTTGGTTCTTTCTCTATTCTACTATGTTTTGCCGTCGGCATTACGGATACTAGTGTGTGAGTATTTGTTTGGTTCATTTCTGGTAAAGTTTCAGATTTTTTTCAGACATCAAACATTTCAGCAAAAAATGTTGACTGGATTGCTTTTGTTCGAAAAAGAGATTAATTTGGCGCAAACAACTCACTTATTTTACCAAACTTATAAATACAAAATGAACCTAACCTGTTTTTATTTAATAACACAATTAAAATTTTATTAACATGTTTTTTTATAAATTTATGCATTTCTTGGCAATTCAAGTCACACTCAACACATTTATCTGTTTATGTATTGATTAGCTAAATTTCTTAATACGCGCAAAGATGATGAGTAACTTTAATGGTATGCAAAAAGTAAAGTTTAAATAAAATTGACATTTCTTCTTGAAAAGTAAAAGGTAATTAAAAAGAAATATGTAAAGTAAATGTATGTATATTGGACATACTCACCACTTTGTTGAGAATAAACTAAATAACGGCATTGGCCTTAATTATTTGTGGGTGTTGCCACAATACTAAGAATTCCGCATAGAAAAAATTGTCAACAATATTGCCACCACACAAAAATTTTCATTTTGACTTTACAAAGTCGCACAGAAATAGTGGTGTTAAATCGCATGACATCGGAGGACTATTTACGGCTCCATTACACGAAATTATTCCTTCACCCAAAGTATCTTGCAATACATCCGTTATGGAACGCACTGTTTGGCATGTTGAACAGTTTTGTTGAAATCACAGGTCCTCCACATTAAGGGATATTCAATTGTGGTACAAAAAGGTCAGTAATCATGCCTCTGTAGCGGTCCCTATTAACTGTAACGTTCTGGCCGGCATTGCTTTTGAAGAAATACCGACCATTGATTACACCGGGCCATAAACCACACCAAACCGTGACTTTTTTAGGATGCAACACATGATGAAATGGAAAACCAAACAAAACAGAAAACAAGCAACAGCTGCCAAAATGCTGCACATATCAAGCAGTATTGCCAAACTTAAAGTTGTATGCCTCTAAAAAACACGCTTATTATGGTGTGGACCACGAATGATGCGTCAAAAAATAAATTACCGAAGGTTGACATTTTGGGGACCTTAAAGATATATTCCATAAAGTTTACGCGAAAGCTGAGGTATGCCAGCATAAGGATGTGGTGATTTCGCCTACTGGCAATACACACGATGCCGCTTTTGCTGCTATTTTAAAGTTTGTTGGTAATTCGCATTGGGAAGCATACGTCGTAAGAAAAGAAGCTTGAGAAGTTTTTCGCATTGATCTTAGACATTTTCGTTCTTTCGTTAATAAACATATGCAAGTTCTCGGATCTGGTAGTACTATATCTATCATGTCGCATTCAGATATCTAATCAGGTCACATACACCAATATCTGATAGCTCTGATAGGTCGTGGATACATCCTGTCTCTTCCCTAACTTGTTCACGAAAACTATGGCAGAACGCATTGTAGGAAAAGCCTAACCCACTAGGATGTCTTGGCACTTGCACCGCCTAACTAGAGTAGAAAGTGTTGTCTGACCATAGAGATAGAAGTGCCGCTTCCTCAATCCCTCCTGTCAGTCAACACCCTGCTCGCTTCCCTTATAGCTAATATTTCAGCATGAAATACACTTGCTTCATGAGGTAGTCGGAAAGAGTATCTTACTCCTAGATCATCTTGATCCATCAGTATATACTCTGAAATATTTAATTTCTTTCCATATTACGTCTCTTCCACTCCCGGCTGGATGGAAGTAAGAATTTTAAATCACTATCAAAGTCCATATAAGGGACCATGTAATCAGATGGTTTCCTCAGTATGGGTGGTAAACGATCCAAGATGCTGGCATGCCCATAAATTTTTGATTTCCAACACCCAGATGTAGCCAATCTTGCCGCACTACTTGAGGATTCAGCCAATACATGTAGGTCAATCGTAATCGGAAGTTTAGTATACTATTCAGAGATTCTCAGGGACTAGTACTTAAGCAACCTACAATCCCAATGCAAGTAGACTTCTGTTATCTGCATATGTTTCCCAACTGTGTCGCACTACCACGTCAATATGTGACGTACAAATGATGTATTAATGCAATTTAGGATCTTAGAGTTTAAGCCACATTTAAAACCAAACATCCTATAGAAGGCAGGAATAGTAAGCCACCGTGAACTTTTTGCACATTAAGTTTCCAAGATATTTTTGAGTCCTGGATAACTCCTAGATATTGTGCACTATCCGACAGGGCCAGTACCTGATTATGCAGTCGAGGGAGTATAAAGCTCTGAACTTTGGTATTTGTGTTAAAAAGTACTAGTTTCGTTTTGTTTGGATTTATTCCTAGACCACAGTCCAACATTAAAACTGCCGCAAATGAATCAGACAACGTTAAGTCTATCAGCTAGTGCCAAATATCTGGGAATAGTCCTGGACAGTAAACTGTCATGGAAACCCAATATAGAAACCAGAGCCAGGAAAGCGTTGGGAGCGGATTACATTTGCAATAAAGCTATAGGTACGTAGTGGGGTACTAGACCCCGCAATGTGTATGACACAGTCATCAAGCTAATCCTCTTCTATGGCGCTGTGGTCTGGTTGAAGGCCATGGACACAGCATCCAATCGCTACCGTTTGGAGAAAGTTATACGCAGTATGGCAATCTTAGATACAGGTGCCTTACGCACCACGCTCAATAAGGCTCTCTTCGCTATGCTGAATTTGTTACCGGTTGATCTGCTAATTAAAAGCCTTGCCTTGAACTCAGCAGTGCTGTCAGTAGATCCTTCAGACTTCCAGACAAATATAGTGTATTACAGGCCGAGATAGCGGCCATCAAAAAGGCGGCTAACTGGCTTAGGTATCATAGGATATTGGATAGAAATATCCGAATTTTTACGGACATTAAAGCCGCAATCAGGTAATTAACAGGTGTATACACAAGATCAAACATGGTCCAGGAATAACGGGCATCTTTGAACGGGATGGCGAGACATTTAAATACAAATAAAAAACACAATTGGTAACATCATTTGCATAACAATATGTCTGGCAACTATATGATATGAGACCCAGATATGGGATTATGAAACATATTAATTCTATTAACATACCGTCTACACCTGACATGAAATGACTAACATTAACAGTAACATCATGTTCATGGACAAGATATACTACTTATGTTAATGTTCTGTTACTGTTTTAGCATGGTTGTTAAGAAATATGTTTTAACAACGCTGTTACAACATGAAATAAGAAGAAACGATATAAAACAAAAAATAAATAACCTATTTCTTTTCCACAACCTTAAAATACTATTATTAGACAGAACACTAACATTGAACGTACTCTGCATATCAAACATCGACAGCAAATTTTTTCATGTTATTCTGCCGACGTCATGTTCATATTAATGGCTCGTGAAGACAGCCATATATTACGTAACGCTATTTTCGGAGTTCTTATACAGACCGACGAATTTTACAAAATATCTAGTATAAATTATCTAATCCTTAACAAATCTTTAACACCCCTCCCTTTTTAGCGTTACGTAATATGTGAATAGCCCCTAATAGAATTTTTAAAATATACAAAGATATGTACATAATATGTAAGTTGATATCAATAAAAACCAAACGTCACTTTAAAACTAGATATTTATAAATTTTTAAAGAAATCCATTTCACATCAACAGTAACATGACTAAATGTAAATTTTTCGTTACTATTTTTTGATTATCTGATCAATTCTTAAAGCCGATCACGCTGTGTTTCTTCTTCTCCCTTTCTTTGTTTGAAAAATTCAAATAAACTAATCCATCATAAATAACTTTGAAGCACTAGTATTATTATCGTGATTTCTTCTACTTACTCCCAGCATTTACCATGAGAGTGTATTTTAGATTTTTTCTTCTTTTCTTTTTATTATTTGTTGAATTTTGTGCATTTAATATATGAAATTTTCAAGTAGATTTCATTATAGTCAACAATGCAAGTAAACATGGCTGTTGCATTCATTTGTTGTAAATGTTAATTTAATTTTTGTTGTAGTAACTGTTGTTTTATTAATATTAACGGTTTATTAGCAAAGTTTTGTTAATGCTGTATTAAAATACATAAATAAAGATTTGGTTTTCATAAATAAAATTTGTTTAAAAAGAGAAAACTAAAAAGAAATAAAAGATTTTTTTCTGGAGCAATTATGCAAAACTGTGCTGCTGATGCTTTGCTACTGTTCATTATCTGCGAATATACGACATTTTTTCATGACCAAATTAAATTGTATGTATATCGACTGAACTTCTTAGGGCTATTATTATACAACTCGGCAGTAAAGCAGAAGATAGTTACAGACACCTTTAGCAAAAGTGAGCGATAAACTGACCTTTAACAATTTTTCATTATTGCAATTACCTGTAAAATAAAAGTTATCTTTTTTGCAAAGTATGGCTATACCAGAGCATTTACCGACTATTGTGAATGGTTAAAGAGCTTGGTGGCAACGTAATACATCTGCATTTACTTGAGAAAGTAGCCTATGAAAATATGGCAACTTCAAATTACTAAACTTGCCGATAAAAGTTATGGGTGAACTTGCCGCTCACTTTTAGGTTAAAGTAAAGTTGCAATAATGAAAACTGTTTATTCGTCCGATAAAATCCCATATTTAACTAAAACCAAGTTGTAATAATGCCGCTAACTTTATTAAGAAAGAATTACATATGAAATTATTTCTATGTAAGAAGGAAAATTTAATTAATTCCAACATACACGGCAGAACATAACAGCATGCTGTTTTCGGAGTCAGCCACAAACACTTTATCATTCAGAAGACTGAAATTCACAAAACACAGATAGCACCACCTAAAAAGTGAGGATACTTGTTCAGCATCATTCTTTGTATCATTTATTGTACGTTTCGTGTAAGTCGGAATAATAAAATGGAAGCACGGTGTCGTGGGACACCGTGTTGGAGCTTAGTTCCATACTTACCTTAGAAATTGTGCCTTAGTGAGCTTATTTTAGAAAATATATACAGCGTTTATGTCCTTCCAGACTAATAATGTTTTAAATTTTATTAAAATAATGTTGTAAATTTATTAAAATTGGTTAGATAGTTTCAGAGAGGCAGAAATTGCCCCTTCGTGGTCCCATTTTGTAAAAAATATATAATAGAGACTCTTTCAGCTATCACTGCCAGGAACCACTTAGCCAATTCATACACAATTTAGCAAAGACACAAACCACATTGGATATTCCCAAAAACTAGGCCAACAATACCCAAAATCCCAGGAGTTCCCCGGAAGATTACAGCAACACTGAAAATCGAAAAATACGTATTGGCAACGCCATTATGTTATGTTGTGTCATGTCAAAAAATTTCATATCATTTACATGAATTGATATATGTAATTAGCAGACACCTTTAACTAATACCGCCACGAGCCACTTAGGCAAGCCCTAAGCAATTTAGCAAAAAGACAAACCATATTGGATAGGCCAATAATTCCCAAAGTCCCAGGAGTTCCCCGGAACTTTCCCGGACAATTACGGCAACACTGAACATCTAAAACATCCACAGCGGCAACACCATTATGTTATGTAGTTGTGACCAGTATATGTGATTAGTAGTTGTGACCAGTATTTGGGACCAATATTCGCGGCCAGTATTTTTCATTTTCAAAACATTTTTGTTTAACCCCTAAGCAATGATTTTTGTTGTTTAAAGCTTGATGTGCATGGAACTAAAGTTCCAATAAATCAGTGAAACCCATATAGTATGCGCCATCTAAATTCCAAACCTTTTTAAATTCGTATGCATAAATATAATGAGTGTGTGTCGAAAAAAAAATAATGGAAATCATTATTGATTTTATTTTATATCAAAACAAAATTCTTTAGTGATTAGAACAACAGAAATGTTATAATAGAAACCTCCATAAATTGTAAGCTTTTCACAGAAGAATGATAAGATTTTACCTTTTAAATACATGTACTGATGTACATACCCAGCAAACATTTTTTCCGACATGTCCGACGTCAGGTAAAATCTGAGACTTTACAAACAATCAAACGAGTTGTCAAAAATTCTCTCTGATATCTGGCAGAGCAGTCGGCAGTTTTCTGGTACGACGTTTCTGCACATTTTCTGAAATATTATCCGATTAATATCAGACTAGTTAGTCTGCACATTATCCGAAGGCAATTTAATTTCTTTTAAAATATTTAACAGAACAGTCTGCACGTTTTCTGATCTATGTACGTCTTACGACTTTTAGCAGTCTGATACTAGTTTTCATTATAACTCTCATTTATCTCTTGAGAGTTTGTGCATAAACATTTGAGTTTTTAAAAATATAAAATATAGGTAAATGAGCTGCCATAAGCAGCAGAACAATGTATGGAGAATTTTTTTCGACATTTCTGATAAATCTCTAATTTTAGGTCCGACTTTTACCCGACATTAACACGAAAGGATGTAAAAAGTATCAGATAAATCGGAAAAGTTTCTGATGTTTTGTGGGTAACTTTTCCGGCATTATTCAGACATGTCGGAAAATCCTTTAGGACGTCCCTAGAAAATTCTTTAGAGTTCGTAGAGAGTTGTCTCAGATATTTCAGCATAGTTTTTGAAGTTCCTCAAAGAGGTTCGGTTTCTTGTCAACCACTCAGATGATTTTCGGTAGGATTTATGACCGACTTCGGATACGAATTCGGCATCTTCTGCCAACTTTCTAGTCGACTTCGGCTCGAAATTGCCAAAATATGTTTGATGGGTACATACATATGGTATGTACATGGCATGTACAAATCAACAAACCAAAAATAATAAATTACCGTTGAAACTATGTCATGTTTTATGGAAACCATAAAAAAACATTTTAAATAAATTTGAAAATGGCCAACAAAAGTTTATAGAAATTAACGCCTTGGTAAAATTAATAATTTTACTTTTGTCATATTACACTATGCCAAGGAGTATTCCTATATTGTTTTGATGTTTTTGGTCCCCTAAATACAAAAACAATCGAAATCTTAAATTCAATGGATATTTTTTTCCCTGACCTTACCTTTCTAAGAAGCCGTTCTAATTCGGCAAAAAAAATTTGGGTTGTCCGCATCAAAAAAACTGTCACATATATTTTTATGATTGCGATCTGAATAATTCCGAAACCATTTAGTATATAAAAAAATAATGCTAGAACGGCTTAAAGGTAATTTTTTGAAGTTTTTGTAATAAAATTAGACAGCCCGTTGCCAAGTTATGATGAAATCAGTGGAAAGCAGCCTCTTAAAAAAACCAAAATTTTAGAAAAAAATTCAAAAAAACATTATCAATAGGATTTAAAATATCGACTGTTCTTGTAGTTAGGAGACAATAACACACCAAAAAGATATGGTGGTACTCCTTTTTCTTATTGCATAGTGTAATCAGCTGCCATAATAAAGCCACCTGGCCAAGACCAATTGATACCAGGTGGCCTTATTAGCGTATCTGATCGTCAGCTGACTTACCCCATCCGTCAAACTCCATATAAAATAGAATAAAACTTTTACCCCAACTGTCAACGTGCAAATAAAAAAATACTCCTGTACGTACGTTGTTGTAATGATAAGGCCACTTGTATTAATATACTTTGCACCTTGGCTGTCAATTCGCATTGGTAGGTACCGGGGATGCCAGAATTCCTTCTACAAAAAAATGTAGATAAAAAAATGGCTAACTTAACTTTTAATTCTGGCTAAACCGGATGAAAAATGGCTAAATTTAGCCAGAAAATGGCTAAATTGACATCACTGGCAGGTAGATATATGTCTTGTTATAATGATGCCCAAACGATTATTGTCCTTGTTTTGCTTAATATATTTATAGTATCAAAACATCAAACAATTACTAACAATTAAATGAAATTCTAACTAAAAATGTCACTACAAAAAAAAAAGATTTCAAAGTAATTCGTCAAATTAAAGACATTGACCTACAATTAACTCGGCCTTACAGATACAAAGAATAGACAGACATTAAATGTATAGAAATGTATAGACGCTTCAACAGACATACGATCGAAACAAAATAAAATCTGCTACAATTTGTTATTTACATTTGTATATACTTGCATATAAAAAACTACTATTAAAAAGACAACAACAAATGATAACAATACAAAGATTAATGATCTTGAACGCAAACAGTGTCTCATCATTTAATATTTTTTTTTTATTCTTTTACTTTTACTACGAGGATGATAGCAGAATTATCCGATTTGAAAAGTAGAAATATTTATTTCAAAATTATATTTTACCTACTAGGCGATGCAATTACTTAATCACCCTCGTAACACTGATGTTTACTGTCAATAAATAACTCTTCACTTCTTTAAACATACATATACATATGCATATTAAGGGTACTAACGATGGCATTTGTGCAAATTCACATTTTGCAAATTTGCGTACTTCTCTAGATTGTTACCATACTTTTTTAAATCTTTTGTATTTTGGCATTAAATAACTTATTTGTAAAAAAAAATATTATGGCAACACTACTTCAGCATTTTTTAATTCTCTTTGAACTTGCTTAAACCTTTTACCAAGATTTAATAACGAAACAGAACTAAGTCTGCCAATGCAGGCAAAAACGCTGTCAAATAAACAGGCCCAAAACTAAATCGATGGCAGTAGCTTCAAAATGTTCTCATATTGTTGTTTATTTTCTTTTCTTCTTATTTTTCGTATGCAAATCTTATGAAATTTTATTAAAAACGGCAATATTGTTGAGAGAATGACTGACTGAGAGAGAACAAATGCTTTCAAAATAAAATAGATTCTATCTGATGTCTGGAAATTTGTATGAAAAACTCGTCTCGAACCCAGTTCTGTTTTATCATTTACGCAGCTATGGACAGAATGTCGAAGATTATTTAACAAACCGAAGCGCGGTAGAGAGTCCATATATTTAGATAACTATCTGCAGAGCTTCGATGCTTTCAAGAAAGAAACCAGGAAGGTGAAAAGGAAGTCGTAACAAAGTTTCTGAGGTGACTTGGAGAGCACTACGTCTGAGGGAACTGGACGCCAGTATTCATAATGAATCTGTAAGGGACCTTTACCCAAAGCAGCGCTCATAAAAACTCAATTTCCGGATGGCAAAGATGAGGCATACGGTTATGCTGTTTTGGAGGTCCCTTCCACATTAGCTATCGAATGAAGTGACATGGTAGACTCCATTGTAGAGACAGCAAAAGTAACGTGTAACTGCGGCTACTTTTAAGCTCTTCAAGTCAGTAAGGCCAGATGGTATTTTCCCGGCATTACTGCAGCAGTCGCTAAAGGTAATTCTAATACGGTTGATATCCATTTTTAATGGAAGGCTGGCATCTGGACACTGTGTGCAGAGAGTAATCATTTCAAAAACAGAAAAATGTCAAAATCAAATGCACGAGCATGATTTCCAGTCTGGGTATACGTAAAAAGATGAAGGTGGCGACGGGAGCTACTCTACATGGTGGTGGTGGTCCTCCACTCTTATAGAACTTTGTCGTAAATAAACTCTTTTCAGATAAATTTCTGCCAACGATTAGTGAGCGTATGGTATCGGCACTCGGCAAACTACTTCAATGGTTCAAGGAAAACGGTGCGGGAATCAGTCCTACAAAGGCTGCTTTGATACTTTTTAGCAAACGATACAAAATTCTGTAATTCAGAGCAACTTGAGCTCTCGAAGGATGCTAAATATCTTAGCATAATGCTGGATCCCAAGCTCTCGTGGAATCTCAAGGTCGCAGGGCAGGATGCAGAAGTTCTATGCTATTAAAGGAGTCATTGGCAAAAGATGAGTGCTTAAGCCGCATATCCTACACTAGATGTATACGATACTGATCCCAGTCATTCCCACCAACAAATCGCTTGTCTGGTAGAGGGAGGGTAGTGGACAAGAGTATATATCTCTACGCTGGGCAGGAGCAAAGGATATCATGAGTCGCTCTTAGTGGTGCAATCAGGTTAGCTCCTCAATGAGACTTAAATGTTTATATCTACCATGTTTCTGACCTTAGACTCAAAGAGTCAGGCGACTTAAAGCATGGCTGTAGTGGATAGGGCGATCTCTTTTGAAACAAACGGACTACATGACTCAGGTCACAAACTTTGACAAACACTTCTTAGTCGATATCCTAAATAGTGAAGACCGAAAGGAAAATACGGATACAAAATGGACACTGCTAGTGGATCGGGAGTACACTCTGAAGACCTTAACCTTTCGGTCTCGCTCAGGTTACCGTGTTCTAGGGGGAGATTTATGGCATATCCGAAGATGCGAAAAGAATTGACAGGCTCATCTCAGAGAGTAGTACTATAGGTATTTTTGTAGACAGTCTGGTCGCAATTGGTGGGGGTTCTGAATTCAACGGCCGTGAAATCGTAGTATGTACTGGCATGCATTCAACCACAGATTTTGTTTGGGCTCTGGGGCATGACATTTTGCAAATACTGTGGTGACTGATGCAAAACCGTTTGCACAAACTTGTGAGTACGGCTATGTTGATCAAAAGTATCTTCAAAATCTTGTGCAAAAGGTCTTGCATCGTAGCATTTGCAAAATGGTATAATATATTAGTACTCACCACTTAGCAATTGTTAGTGGTGAGTATCAATATATACTGACGTATTTTTGCATACACTTGCATCGTTTGCACACTGTGCACTATCCCATCGTGCGTAACCTTATTGTTCATTCACAACTTTTATCCCCTCTTTTGATTTTTCATGACTTGTGACTGATCTCATGTTATAATAAGCAAAATAAATACATATCATTAACAATAATAAAATAGACAGACACTCATACATACATACATAAATACATACAAACATAAGTACATAAGTTGTTGTTAGCATTAAAAAGTTTTAATCAAGTTGATATTTAAACTGGTAGTCATTCAAAATAGGGACAAATGCAAAAAATTTATGCTATGACACGTTTCTTGTAGCTTGAAAAATGCTATTCTTTGTGTTGAGATAATTTGTGATGTGATCATTTTTTAAAGTAATAATTTCAGCCAAAGAAATGGTTAAGCATTAATAATAACGGAAGTATTAAATAAATTTTCTTTATGCATATTAATTTGCATATTAAATTTGCATAAACATTTTTTTAATAGACACATAATTTACAACTTTCTAACTATGTTATTAGTAAATTAGTTTAAAGCAAAAATTTATTAAAAGATAATAAAAACAAAAGATTTAAGGCCTGTCCCACGATGTCGACAAGTCAATATCGTTCTCTTATTTTATATTGAAAAGAAAAACAAACTTAAATTTTTTATTATTGTTTACGATATAAATTAGAGAACGACATCGATTTGTCGACATTGTGGTACAGGCCCTTAATATCTTGAAATATAGAAAATATTTTGATTGTAAAATGGTTCGTTTTAATATTTAAAAACTGTTACATTTCCTATCAAAACACCATTTATACACAAAGGAAGCAATGCCTGAGTACACCACCACTCAAAGTTCCCTTTAGACAAAGACAAAAAAAGTCTGGTAACATTTTAACAGGATCACATACATACATGTTAATGCTTCTTATAAATTAGTTGTGTATTTGTTCTTTTATTTTTGTTTATAATTTGTACATAGAACTTAATTGGTTGCCTTAAAAAACTACCATTAATAATGAAATTATAAAAATAGTTTTAAAACTTTTTTTATCTTGCTAATGAAGTAAAACCATAAAAATCTGTAATTTTCTCAGCTCCCTAACGTATGCTTAAAAAAATTACCAAGTATGAAACTGTTATAACATTGTTATATGATAATTATAAAACTAACAGTGCTGCCACGACCAAAAAAAAATGTTAACCAAAATATTTGTTTTGAATATTGATATTGACATTGTAATGCTATCAAAATTCCAACATCACGGTTAACATTAATTAACATTGAAAGAGTAATTTGTTAAATATGTAGTAGAAAACAAGTAAAAAAAATCTTCCCGGCTATTAAAAACAAGGAGTTTAAACTATAGGCTATACTGATAATGCACTGGTTCAAATTTAGGTGAAAAACTCATAATTTTAACAATAATTTGTCATTGGGGATCATATGTTCACATTTAAATGAATTGTTTGTCATTCAAATGACTGTTTATTACCAACGAAATTCATTAATGTGCAATATTAATTTAAAAAATATATGGGTGATTCTCATTTCAAATGCTTTTTTCGTGTCCGTTGAAAGTAAAGTAAAACATTTCATAAAATAAACAGATAAATTTGAAAATGAAAACTGCTTTAGCATGATTTCATATATTATAAATAAATGTACATAAGTTTTTTTTTATGTAAGACGTCTATTATGTGCTAAGCACGAAGAACGAAAATAATGTTTATACTCTCTTCATAGAAAATGGCGTGTCCGTAATGTATGATGTTTCCCACATTAAATAAGTATGCATTTTTTCAGAAACGAAATTAAATTTATAACGATTTTAGCAAATTTGCATTTGCTCCTCTTGTTTAACACAAAGTTGTTGTCCGCAGTTTTGTGTATTGAGCGTTACGTTTTCTTAGTACACTTCATTACTCAGTAGTAGGTTTGTGCTTAAATGAGGAATAACTTTCTGTTACGTGTATTGGTGTTTATTTGCTTTGTTGATAGACATAACCCACTGTTGTGCTATTGTTGTTGTTTATTTTGATTGTTTGTGATGTTTACAGGTACATAAATAAATAAATATTTCGTAAAAATAGCCGCCAAAAAGCCGACGAACGCCGTGGGCCATGACCAAGAATTGCATTCCTCTTTCACCTCCTTAGAAAGCGCTAAAAAGCCAGATTAAATTCAAATGAAAAAAAAAATTAAAAACGTAAATATGCCAGAAATATGACAGAAAATGCATGTTCGAAACTTCGCACTACATGTCTTCGAACCACATGAATCACTTTGGCATAGTTTTCTGCATAAGATTCGATCAAAGACTGAATGTAGATTGTCGACACAGTTTGCTTACTTCATTTCATGTCACATATTTGATCTTGTCATAGACAATATTTAAAGTAAAAATTATATTCGAGAATAACAGCCGTATAAAATAGAGCTTATGAAAAAAAATTGATGTAAAGTAAACAATAGGAATTTAATAAAAAGTTGATAATATAAAAATTTAGCTAAAAAGCATTCATTATTCCTAGATACAAGTGCAATATCCTGATACGCACAATTAGACCCGAATATGTATGTTTGTGCAAATTGGTAGATTTTTGAACAAAATACCGTTAACAATAGTTTAGATACATATTTTTAAGATAATAATGATTAAAAAAAAGCTCTAAAAACAAAACAAATGCGACTTTTGCTATATCAAATAGCGCTAAAGCTAGCGCCAAAGCGCTAAGCTGGCAACTTTGGCTGTTACTATTCCACTATATTTAGAGGTCGCTATATATGAAAATAATTTTTATATGAAATTTAGTTTCAATACTTATGTGTCCGTTATTTTTTAAAGTTAGTTTTTTCTTTGGAGCCGCCCGCCACCTAGGTTCTTAGTTTTTGCCCTAAAAATAAATATCCAATTCAAAAAACTCAACATTTTCAAACTAGCCGTGTCGAAATCATGTAACAATTCCCATATAAAATACATGGGACTTTTGGACTTTTTGCGTTTAATTTTTTTCTCTCTGAAACAAATAAAAATACCGCAATGATCAATATATACATATATTATAGAGAATTGAACGCTCTACAAAAAATGTCCTTATGATTTTTTTATAATTTTACTCTTTCGAAAGCTATTTACGATTAAAGTTATGATCATTATAGTTTATAAAATTTTATAGTTTATAAAAATTCATTCGACACTCCAAGACACAAATATTGACGACTTTTTCGAACAAAGGGCACAAAGTCCTTGGTGACAACAAAGTTGGTAATATGGTACTACAGTTGTCGTCAATGAATAATAATAAAATTGAAGGCACCAGGCGTATGTTACCTTGTCGCCACTTATTTCTAAATGTGTTTTATAGGCGACAAATCATTCATTGTCTTGCTGACAACATCGAAGACAATGTCGTCGGTAACAACTAAGACTACAGGGTTTGTAACAGTTTTAAGTAAATCAAACTTAATTTAAACGGACTTTGTAATTTTGTTTTCAATCTTTTGCATAAAAAAAGAATTTCAACACTAATTGTTATTAAGAGTAATATTTTTTCTTATGTAATTATTAAGTTGTTATATATAATTATTTATTAGTTTATATTATAAAATAGTTGACTGTTAACCAGTATAGAGAACAAAGTATAAAATATTAAAGTATGTTTGCAATTTATAACACATGCATAAATTTAAAGCACAGTGTAATACATGAAATTGCTAATTAAGACTTTTTTTAGTTTTTGTTTTAAATAGATTTTTTGTCCATACATACTAGTTTTGCCAAGAATCAGCATAATTGTAAATTGAATATAAAAAAAACTAGAGTAAATACCTATAACGGCAGAATGTTGAATGAGCGAAAAAGTGCGGCAACACTAGCCATGGTGAATGACGTTTTTTGGATTATGAGGATGCCAGCCTAAAGTTTTAATAAGCAAAGATGCCCACATTTTAAAGTTAACCTCAAAATAGGTATTTTAGATACATATTTGATAAAATTAACTCTAAAATGTGTATTTGGTAAAATACATACATGAAAAATCAACTTAATGAACTGAAAATTAATTAAAATATATACATACAAATTACAAAGCTATAGCTAGCTTACAAACTATTTTACTACACAAAATTCGTGCTTTAAAGTTTACACTAACTTTAGCTTTATTAATCATTTACGATTACCGCATCTGCTTAGTGTCAAATATTTAAGAACACCCAGACCACAGAAAATAAGAATGTGCAATAATTTTGTATTTCTTTTCAACATTAACAACAATAATTATTTATTATGTATTTATTTTGCTATATGTTTTATTTGTATGTATATAAAAAGAAAAAATAACTAATGGTAAATAATGTACACAAAAATTTTTTCTTTCTTTACTGCTTACCATGACTTTTTATTACTGTGGTAACTAGAAGAAAATATTTTCTTCTTTTATATAAAAATGGTTCTGCTTTCTTGCATTTGATTTTAACATCACTATAATTTACATTTTTTTATTTTAATTTTTTACATTTAAGTTTAGCTCTTGCAACAAAATAACAAAAAAGAAAACGTTTAGAATTTTTAGCTTAAACAATTTTAAATTATGTATAAAGAAATGTTTTTGGTCTTCTAATTTTTTTTTTCAAACCTTATCGAAAAAATTGAGCCTAGATATTATTATAAGCATGAAATTATTAAAATTGAAATAGATAGATTTCCGATGTAAAAAGTTGTTCGTTTCAAATATTAACCAACTATGTAATTGAATTAAAACACGTCTAAAATATGTATTTCGCGAGAATAAGCTCAATACTGTAGTATTTTTTCATAAATATAAAAATTAATTAAAAGTGTGATAGAAAATTTGATTCGTTTTTGTTGTATTCTTACGTTTTGTATTTGAACAAGATAATTAAATTAAATAAAACTAAAACTGAAAAGCGACATCATTTTTAACTATTTGCAAATAAAAATGTACACAGAAATATAAAATTTAATTTAATGGGTAAATAAAATGAGTTTTGTAAATAAAATTCATTAAATTTATTTGAGATATTGTCAGAAAAACCTGAAAATTGTTAACTGGGTATTTGCGATCATAAAATGCATGTGTTACTGATAAGACTTTTGTTTTCAAGAAAAATGTTTAGGTAAGATTTCAAAAACAAACCAAAGAAATAACAATAGTTGAGAGCCCATCTATACATATAAGTACATTATCAATTCCAGTACAATATCGCTTTATTAATTAAAAAAAGAAATACAAGATAAGAACGAGATAATATACTATATACGTACTAGGTTGATCGATTACACTATGCATCCAAATGAAAATTTTTGCCATGACCTTTGATCACCACTATTTTTTTTTTTGATGTGTTATGGTCGGCTAACTACTAAAAAAGTCGAAGCGACGCACAGTTGTTCCAATTGAAAAAAAGAATAATTAATCTGTATCTTTATAACTTGCAATCGGATTACAAAACGATGTTTGTGAAAATCATAGAAGATGATCTAAGCTTTAAATATGTTGAAATTTGAACAACCCTGTTGAAAAACATTGCAAAGTCTTGCTTTGATTCTTTTCACGACTACATGAAATGAAATAATAAAAGAAAAAAGTTGTTCTGCATATTATCAAGGGATGTGTTAAAAACCATAAAATATTTGTCTGAAAATTTTGGGTATGCTATTACCGGAGATCTTTACGAAATAGAGAACAAACTCGAGGCCAAAAACCAAAATTACAAAATCAAAGCCAAATATATTTGAAAATGCTAAAGATATCTTAATGAAATAAACTGTACTTTTTTATAATAATAACTTTAAATTCATTAAAATCGGATAATATTTGTAAAAGTTATAAAGCCAACAAGGTTTTTCATGCCGTCAACTTTAATACCCTGTACCTCACCGTGTGTTTCAACAGGGTGGTCCAAATGTTAACATTTATAAAGCTTAGTCCCTCTTCTATGATTTTTACATACGTCGTTTTTTAATCGGATTACAAGTTCCAAAGATACAGATGTATTACCCTTTTTTCCAATTGGAGCCACTGTGCGACGAAGGCCACCTGTCTAAATTTTCGACAGGTTTATATATCAAACACTATTTTTTGTTGATGCAGTAGTGTTAAGACTTGGTTTAATTGTGTGATACAAACATACAATATACATATCTATATACATATGTATGTACATATGTATACTGGACTAGTCGTAAAAAAATTATAAAAAACTAGCCTAGAAAAAATTTCAGGTCAGTCAGTTATGATCAAAGTCTGAGCAAATGCTTTTTTCGGTTTTTATGTCCCATAACTTAATAAATATAGGCGCATACTCATAGTCAAAACAAAGTATACTTTTGGAATTTAAAGCCAGTATTTTGTATGGCAATACTAGTTTTAAATTCCTAAAGTATACTTTGTTTCTGACTATGAGTATGCGCTATAGTATTTACAAAAATATTTTCGAAGAAATAAGTGATCAAGAAATCATGAAATACTATTTCATTTTGAACGCGTTCATTTATTTTTTGCTGGGTATGAGACTTGAAGAAATCTAAATTTAAATTTTTTACGACCACTCTAATGTACATACATACATACTTACAATATAAATAGAAGCATTGTGAAGGTTATTTGTCAAAAGACTAATCTAGTAAATATGACGACAATGTGTTAACATTCTTATGTGAATTACAAACAATGGTGCATAATCATAGTCAAAACAAAGTATACTTTAGGAGTTTAAAGCCAGTATTTTATATGGCAATACTGGTTTTTTTATGCACCAGTATGTTTATAACGTTCAGATGCAGGTTATGTCAGCTTAGATTTTTAATCTGACACACAAATTTAAGTTTTTTTGCTTACTTGTTTTTTCCGCTTTCCGCTGTTTGGCATCCATTTGTAGTTGCATATTTTACCAATGCACATTTTTTGGAGTAATAAAAATTTTTTTAGTGCATATTTCTCAATTTTTGAAAAAAAAATATTAATAGGGCGATTATGGATGGCAAATTAACTTCAGTTGGGTTGCCAGTTGCTGAAAATTATACTACTGATGGCAACTGGGAGCTGTCAATTTCAGTTGCTATTTAGTACCTTTTTGGCAACCATTAATATTCAGTTGCCGAATGGCAACGCAACTAAAGTTCGGTTGCATTAAATAATAAGACGCAATTATGTTTGTTTTGTTTTGTTTTCTCTAATAATAATAAAAAATTAATAAAAACTATTTTCATATTATTTTATTAGTATTGGTACTTTGTTCGTAGGTAAATGCATATTTTTGCACATATTTTTCATTTTTGGGTGCATTTGTTAAGCGCTTTAAATCAATTTTTAGTTGCATGAAAGTCCGAGCCCTGTTTATAAATAAAACAAAAGATTTTGTTGGTAATATTCTATTTAGTGAAGATTAGGTCGAAATTAAAAAAAAATCCACGAAAACCGAAACCGAAGCTCAAAAAAGATCGAATTTGACACTGTCGATATATGTATTGCAATTAAAAATTTCGACTATAGTCGATATATTTTTGGGAAAGTATCGACATATCGATATTTTTGCCCATCCCTACTATGTATGTATGTAGTATATGTATTTAATAAAACCACCCTACAAACTTTTGGGGGCTGAAATTACCACACAAACCAGTAGTCTATGTCTTCTGGAAAGTTTTTGTTGAGTTACAACATTTTTTCAGCAAATGAGCGATATGCATGTAAATCATGGTCTTAAAGTTTACAAATGATGACCGAAATCCTGTAACCATATATATTTATTATTTATTTATAGACAAGAGCCGTTTGAGGAGAAAAAACTAAAAGCATTTTTTTCGTACGGCTTTAAGTAGTTTTAAATAATATTTTTAATTTTCAATTTGTGGCATTTTTCCAAATTGCCATCATTACTACTTTTTCATTCCACATTTTTCAGCTTTAAAATTTTGCAGTTCAAAAAGCAACAAAGAAAAACATAGTTGTCATAACTGGATTTAAGTTTATGTTTTTAACAAAGTTTAAAGTCATAATTATATTTAATTGCATTTTTCTAACGAAAAATAAAGCAAAAAAGAAAGAAAGAAATAGAGGAAAACCTCAATACATTAATTTATAACACTAAAGTAAAAAAAAGAGGTTTTTATTAGAAAATAGTTGGGATGATTATTCCCAAAATAAGAAAAAAGTTGAAGAAATCTAAAACATACCCAGAAAAAACCAACATGCGATTTCAATTACGAAAACTGCAGATTCAAATAATTTCGCTGTGGAAGTTCAACCTACGACAAAAATTTTATATTTAATTACATACTAAAATTTAAATTTTAAAATTGTTAGAAAATTTTCTTTTTGGTCACATGAGTAATTGATTAAGTTATGGAATTAATTGAAGAAACTATTTCAATTTTCAAGATTAAGTGTATTATAATATAATGTGCAAATGACATTTTATAAATTAGGAATAGTTACAGGGATTTTTGCCGCCCAACGTGGGGCCGAAATAAAATGTATATCCTCCTATCGCGCCATTCAGTTTGTGTTCATTGGAACATACATATATTTTGTGCTTACCATTGAAATTAAAATTTTTTTTTTAGTTTTTAAAGTTTTAAGGACTATAGCAAGAAAACACAATTTCCAATATCCTGGCAATACCAGTGAAGTATCCTGAAACTGACATCAGCAAAATTACACTCAAAAGAAAGATATTTTTGTGTAGAATAATAATCAATAAATTGTTTTATGATGCTGTAATTTATGAAAATATTAAAGTTACTATATCTTTAAAGCTAGAGCTAATCGGAAATTTGTATTGTGAATTCTGCATTCAGTACAATTAAATATATAAGAATTATCTATTTTGTTTGTTGCGGCGTGTAATTAAAAAAATAATTCAAATATTTTTTGATTTACTTTCTTTCTTCTTTTTTCCATAAAAACAAACAAATTATACAGAAACCATTTCATACATATTAAATTTGACAGAAAATGACTGGCGGGGCTAACCACAAATTTTGAACCGATCGGCTTGTACCTCTGGTCCTAACAACATGAACAAAAAGTAGTAAGCTGAAGTAGTAACGCCACCTGGTTCTTAATTCGCTTTGCCGTAATTATCGCGCTTAAAGATAATAGAAACCAATGCAAACTAATTTTACTAGGTAGCATCGCGCCGGCAACAAATACAATAATGCAAAATCAAAAGACATTTTTGGTGTACGATGGATGGATGTCACGCTCTATATAAAATTGAAGTATGGAGTTTGACATCCATCGTACACCACAAAGTGATTTTAATTCGCTTTATAAAAAGTATTTTAAGAAATTGATTCGAATATTCGACTAAAATATTCGAATAATTTTTTGTTCTAAATTTATAATTTTTGAATTCAAGTTGATTATTAGGCTTAGGTTCGTTCGTAACGTTATATCCAGAAAGAATCAGGCATGATTAATATTCCAAGGAACAAGAGAAAAATTAACATCAACTTACTTTTTCAATGTACACAGCAGAACATAGCAACGCTGCTTTCGGAAGCCTCAACACTTTCATCATCAGTGCTGATGTGTATTTTGCTTATTGCCACTTGTGAGGTGGCTATGATGAATGTGATTTCAATTCTTATATATACAAACTGTTCGTGAAAATTTTATACGCGACTTGAATTCATTTATGTTATTGTTAACTTAACTGTTAACCACAGCAATTCCCAGTCTTACCGTTGGTTAATTTCTCTAATGCCCATTTTTCTGATTTTTTTTGTCCTGCTTAAGTCAAACTTAAAAAAAAAATTAAGTTCGTTCGAACATATATGAAAAAAAAGTTATTCGAATAATTTTTATTCGAATGGCAACACTACTTAGGAGATAATTCTCTAATTTATAAATAAAAATAGTTTCTTGTTATTTGTACACAAACTGAAGAAAAACCAAACGTTAATAGCCATGTCAATTTACATAGACAATACAACAAACAACAAGAAAATGTGCCTCAGATCAACACTAATTGAATTTGCAGCAAACAACAACTTTGTTAAACCGTCAAACACAAAAATTGCTGTGCAAAAATACTTCCATACATACATGCAAACATACATACATATATATGCATATACTACATGCATCAACAATTCAAACAACTGGTACAGGGTGTTAAAAAAACAGATAATTTAATTACACTGTACAACACAAAAATAAATAATAACAAGGTTCTGACAAGAGATTCCGGCAGAGGAGCAAAAAGAAAATATATGTACGTGCATTGACATTCTTAAAGTTTACGTCTGGTCTTTATTTCACACAATCACAAAACTATTACAGTAACGGAATGTACTTTATTCAAGAAGTATTCCGTGGAGTCATTTATAAATGAATAAACATTTAAAATTATAAGCAATATTATTTTTAACCCTAAGATGTTATATAACCTAAGTGCACCACATAGTCTGGCCAGACCACAATAAGAATACCTGAAAAAACCCACAATAAAAATACTAAACAATATTTTTTAAACTTATTTTATTTTTTATTTAACCTAATGAAGTAAATTTGTGTTATTGTTCTACTATATCATTATATTATTCTATTTGGCAGTTATTGCAAATGTATCATATAATACCGTGGTCCAGACATACCAAGAAGTACGCTTAGCGATATTTTTTTAACGGTTACTTCGCCCCCTTAATTTGCTCCGATCGACTCCAAATTGGTTTCATACGATTCCGCACATTTAACTTATAGAATTAATGTCCTTCGTTTTTTTAATTTTGTTTGAAAAAAAAAGATATTGCATGTGAAAGTCAAATATGATCTGACCAGACCATGTATAACATCTAAGGGTTAACTGATTCTAGCATTCATTAAAAAAAAACTAAGTACACATTCAGTATTGTTGTATAAAAATAGCACACAAACACTCAAAATATTCTGTACGTAAAATTAGCTGAAATTGTAATTTAAAATAAATGAATATTCATGTAAAACCGGTAGTATAGTGGATAGTGTGCTAGACTATTAACCGGGAGGTCAAATGTTCAATTCCAGCCAAGAGACATGTGTATTTTTTTTTTAATTTTTAATGTTTAATGCATAAAAATGACACATACTCATGCACACGTAGAAAAAAATAGTAATATCTTTTGAAAGCGAAAAAGTTTAAGAGTAAGTTTATGGTAACTTCGTGCTGCTAATTTACATACTATGCTTTAGCGGAGTGGTTGGTGCGTTGGATTTCAAACCTTAAGGAGCACTGTTCGATTCCCAGCGGAAATTAAAATAACAAGCAGTGCGTAAAAACATAAAAATATTAAAATATTAATTAAAAATACGAAACAATAAGCTTTTCACATGATGTGAGTTCATTTCAAAATAAAGGAAAAATCATTTATTTTTACGAAACTTGAGGCTGATTACTTATCAGTAAAAATAGCAGAAACAAGGGAAACCTATTTATCGGTTATAGATACTTGTTTCGCACATGCATCGATGATGTCTCCAAGACTTTCCCTACGGGGGAATTATGTGTCAAGTACGTATCAGTAAAAACCTTAAGAGCTTATATCTCCCAAAATACTGAACAGAACTGATAAAATTTAGATCGTGTACAGCTATAAATAAATACCTTTAAAGTCGTATGTTTTTTTTTGCAAAAATCTGCTTTATATTTTAAGCGTAAAATGGTTCACAAATATTCGCCTTGACTATTAATTACATACTTGAAGTCTCAATATTTTTTGTTTATTTAAAACAGTACAGTAATTTATAAAGAAATAAATTAATATTTTTAAGTAAACTGAAACAACCACATACACAACTTTTTTTGAAAATAACACATTTCTGCGATACTGCCTTTATCTTTTGCATCTATTGCTATTGATTAGAAAACCAAAACAACTATTGCTTTTTTTTTGTTAAGTTGAGTTAAAAAGTTTTAAAACTAAAGTTGATTGTTGCCACTCACCTGATGCAAGTTGGTCAATATTAGTGTTACTACCGACTAACGAACGCATAGATGATGATGAAGATATAGAGGTTTTTAAGCCACCACCAGTTAATGCAGTTGTTGACGCTGCCGATGATGATGTTGATGTTGGCGATGAAGCACTTATTGTACGTTGTACATTTTGTTTACGTCTTTGTATGAGGTCACGTTTCCATTGTGGCATCTCAGGCAGGAATGAAGGCGATAAACTACCAGCACTACTAAGAGCAGGTGAAATACTACCATGTAATGTTGTCGTTGATGAAGATGGAGTAACATTGGAATGTTGCTGTTGCTGCTGACGTTGCTGATGATGTATAGAATCTATTGTTAAATTAGATGGACGTTCTGCTGTTGTTGTATTCATCTCGTTTATAGCAGACAATGAATCAGCCTTAAGACATTGCGGTGACATTAAAGGAGATTGTAGAGACAACAGCGATTCATTGCTGGGAGATTTTAAAGTATCTAAAGTTAAGGGTATTTCTGCCATGATTTACCCTTTGGCTTATAACTTTTTCTTTATAAGTCTTTACACTATTTTTTAACAGATTTTTTCGTTTTCTTTTTATTTCAAATTTTGTCTAATTCCATTTATTTATTTTTTTTTGCTATTTCCTACAACAATTTTTTTTATCCAAACCTAAGAAGAAACTTTAAGTATTTTTTTTAATTTTGTTTTTCACACACTTCTATCGCTATCGAATGCCAAACGCGCACTGGCTGAAGAATTTAAAAGAAAATTATTTGATACTCAGTCTGTTTTGTTTTTATCGCACGAGCAATTGTGTGTGAGCAGGAATGGAAAAAGTATTTTTTAAATAAACCAAGATATAAGTTTTTGTTAATATAGCACATATAAAAATTCTAAAGATGCAAGCAATTATTCACATTCAATGTCAGTAATAAATACTCTCTGTAGTAAATGGTTTTGGCTGGGTTAAGTCGCACAGTTTGCCAGTTATTCGCAAGATAAACCGGCACAGTTGGATCCTAGTTGGTCCCTTTGTGTTACTTAAATAAAAGATGTGCAGAAATGTAAGCGTCACTTCTACAACATCCCGTTCGGTTTAGTTCTAGACCAACCCGAAGACCGGATAAACAAGTTTATTCTTCCAAATCTTGCAGAAGCAAACTGCCCATAGAAACCACCCTTTCCTCAGATAGAGAGAGAGAGGGAGAGCTCTACATTCTCTTCTTAATCCTTGATTTGCAAAGTTCAATCTCCTAGTATGCGCACCTATATAACAGTGCCCTATAATTAACGCCCCAAGTGAGCGTAGTCGCTCAAAAGGTATCCCTTTTAAATTGCAAATCTAATGCAATCATATCATAACTTGGATGTCAACGGAACGCCAACCATTTAGACCGTATCTTGAATGTGCATTCGGGCCCCGCATTTAAGTAGTTCGTCCGTAACCGTGTTAAGCAAACAATTGAAGAACAGAGCCCTCTATTGTCGAACTAAAACAAAAATATACGTGTTGTTGTTTTATTCTACCTGTGCTTCTTTATGGCACTGAAACAGAAGTACTTGCGAAAGCAGATGAAGTTGTGTTGGATTTTTTTGAGAAAAATCCTTCGCAAAACCTATGGCCCGATCTGTGCTAACGAGGAGTATAGACGTCGAACGAACCGTGTGATGCATGAGCTATATCCCGATTTGAACGTAGTTAGGCGCATCAAAGTTCAGCTATGGCACTGGCTGGGCTATGTCAGCCGAATGAACCCAAACGCTGCAGCCAGAAAGGTGAGACTCCGTTAGAAGGACCAAGTGGTGAGATCAAGGGTACCACGCACTGGAGAAAGCACGCACAAGATCGGAATGAAATCATTTATTAAGCAGGCCAAGACCAATAATAGGTTGTAGAGCCAACTTAAGTAAGTAAGTAATTAAGTAAGAAACCCGAGTAGCTCTCGGATTTAATGTCTCGCCATATCATTTAGAGACATCCCGACTTTTTACACCAATCTACTGTGTAATCACCTGAGATATCCTCTGTTGGTAAAGGGGGATAAAAGTCGCCTCCTCCCACTCGAAAGTCCAACTTGGATCCGTAAGTACAGATCTCGGGCAAGTTCTCCCAGTACCAAGGTATCGTAGAGGACGCGACTGAGAGAGTTATATCAAATCATTTATCGGGTGGCGGTATTAGCGAGCAGTAATCAATGCATGCCTGTTAGGTATCCCAAGATTTTGGTGTATATTCTATTTGTCTTTTTCCTTGTACCCATTATCTCAAGTCTTATCGGACCATAAGACCAGCTGACGGACAATGCATTATAGTGACGAGTGATCATCAAAGCAATAAATGACTTAATCTAATGCAGTCCGCCACACTAGCGCCCCATGCGTAAATATGGGCTTCATTACCATGTTAAAGAGCCATTTGGAGTTCCTCGGATTTATTCCCCAAGTTTTCTCTGCGACTCTTCTACATGCGTATATAGCTATAGCGACCTTGTCCTTGCAATCCATATAGATGCCCACATACATACTTCGCACTGTTATACAAATTCAACTGCACTTTTTGTGAAGAGGAATTACACTGAGACCTATTTCGATACTCCGCCTACTGATGATTGTCAGAGAAGCCTGTAGACGCTGTGAGAGAGTATTCAGCTACTTACCGGATAATTCCAATAGTCAATATCATCAGCATACGCAACATTTTTAATCTTCTAACAGGGAGAGGCTAGTAACCTTGAAAATTACCCCGACCAATTGCAATATGTTCTGCAGTTTCCAAAGCAATGGAAATAGTGGTCTTGTGAAGCATTTGGAATCAACGTTTTTTTTTTGCTTTTATCTCTTATTGACGGTAATTATTGAAATTTTATTTACTTCCTTAAAGCTAATTTTGGCCTATCCCACGAGCTCTTCAACATCTGTGATATTATGTGTTGCTATTGCTTTTTTTAACTTTCCATTTACTACGTTTATACGCACACTATTTGCAAATAAAAATAACATGCACTGTTTATACGGCATAGCAAAAATACAAAAACTTGGTAGCACTTCTATAGAAAACTTGTGTATGTTCACAACAAAATAGTTGAAATGGATAAAATAAAAAATAATTATTTATTTTAATCGTCATCATTTTCTTTTATTAATGTTTTTGTGCAAAATTTATCTATTTATTATATTTCATTACCAAGCATACAAGCACGTAAACGTGGCAACGTTAAACATTTTAACGCAATGAAAAATTATATGGCAACAATTTACAGTTTCATTTGTCGACGTTTCAACGATTCAAGTCTTACTCAGCGTTTATACTAGACAATGCTGTCTTGACAATAACATTTTTTCACTAATACATACAAACTTTTTACAATGGTCTTCACTACTGTCTTGAATATTTTGAAGACAGTAAATCGGACAATGATTTGATGTATGCTGATATAATTTGAATTTTTGTGAATATAAAAGAAATACTCAATAAGAAAAGCTTATAATTTATATACAATTATGATATTTTCTTTACTTTTTTTAAGCTCTAACTTACAAAGTTCGCGAAAAATGCGGAATTTCTGGAATTATTGTCTGCACACCTACGTCACGAAGATAATTATCAACGTTTTTGACAACTAATACGTATTCTTTATTGTTAAGACAGCATTGTCTGTTCTAAACGTAGTGTTATTGATCAGCTTATTATTCAGCAGGGAGAGCGACAGAGAAACATGTATTCATTTCTCTGTCTGAATAAGAAGCTGATCATTAAGACTTGCATCGTCTGAGCCTTGACTTTGCAAATAAGTCGTGCATATAAGCGTAGTAATAGACTCATTACATCAGGGTTGCATTTTCTACAGAAGTCGAACGGATTGTTAGATAGTGTAAAAAGTCAGTAATAAACTATCACAGTAGTAGTAAAATTATGTTATGTTCCATTTTAATATTGTGCCACTGTGTACTCTCTCTCTCTCTCTATCTCCCTCTCTTAATACCTACATATTTTTGTTGAGGCTCTATCATCAAAAAACGTATAAATTAAAAAAAAACTAGTTATATTTAGAAACATTTTCCATCCCTGTAATCTTAGTACAAGCAAATTGCAAGTACACATTTTGTTGCTGCTGTTGTTGTTCTTGCTATAGCTGTTTTATTGTTGTTATTTTTGCTCTTTTTTATAAACTCTTTGCCATCAGCATGAACAGAAAATGCAATTCTAACAAAAACTATCAAATGAGTAGGAATTTTCATTCATGCGAATATTTTCTTAAGTATTTTTTTTTCACTTCGTATGCTACACATTGTTGTTGTTGCAGTTTTATTTATTTGGCTTTTCAGTTTGTTCGTTGGGTGGAAATTTGTGCTGCTGCCATTGCCGTTTAAGAGTTTTTTCTTTTCATAGGTTATGACAGTGTTTGGGAAAATATACAAATGACGAAAAAACTAACAAACAAAACAGAAAAACTGGGAGAAGGTTTAAGTTTTGAAAAAAAAGTTTTGTTTCTGTAGTTAGTATTTGGAAAACCTGTGTTTTCATTTCCATATGTATGTATGTATGTGTGTAGCTCTTGTAATATTTTAATACCCTACATACATATGTATGTACCTACTCGTTTCTAAAAACACATGTACATACACTCCTGTTCAATTGATTAGACCCGCATAATTCGGAAGTGATAATACGAAAGAAATAGCGTAATGGGCAAACACGTAATTGGCCGTATGACAAATAATGGATAGACTTGTTGATCTATGACATCTTTAACTTGGTATTGGGCGGCACACTGTACCCACATAAGATTATCGATAAAACTACGTGGGTCTCCCCAGACCATATCACCGAAAACGAGATCATTGCGATAAGCAGGATGTTTAGAGATTCACTGCTGGATGTGAGGAACAGGAGAGGTGCTGAAGTAGCTAGCGACCATCAACTGATCGTAGCTGAAGTTGGATTTATGTTAAAAGCTGTTAAACGGGGTCCACACCTCAAGAGGAAAATATTTTATTTCCCAAAACTGAACAACCATGACGTGTCCGACCAGTTTTCTTCTGCCCATGCCTCTCCAGCAAACTTCTGAGGCATACTGGAAAGAATTGACGAAAAAGGAAATAGGATATACCAGAAAAACAAATAAGCCCTGGATATCCGACGCAACATAACAACTAGAACAAGCTAAACAACCAGAACAACGAAAATATAAGGAAGAAACCCGCCAAGTTAAACGAAGTCCAAGAGAAGATAAAAGAAAATGGACCGAAAATTTAGCCAGAGATGCCCAAACAGTCAGCGCTCCAAAGACCTATACCGTATCACGAAGGAATTTTCCGGCCATAGTTTTTACAACATCAAACCCTTGAAAAATTATGAAGGCGAATTGATCTATGCCAAAGATGGTGATTTGGAAAAAAATATTACTGGAGACTCTTGTCTGTCAATCCGACAGAAACTGACACAATTTGTGATTGCGCTCCAATGTGGCATATAAATAATTTAAGAAACGACTTAAGTACTTTAATAGCAACATCCGAAGAAATAACAGTGGAAAGTATGCAGGCCCTGATTGAATATCTGTCGAAATTCTAAAAGTCAATGTTACTCTAACAACATCGATTCTAAAGCTTATAATCGAATATTTATGGTTAAATGAAAAAGTTAGAAACGATTTCAGAGAGGGCCTAATAATAAAACGATGTACCGAAAAAGAGGAACTTGCAAGAGTGTTCCAACTGGAGTGGAATAACTCTACTAAACATGGTAAACAAAATCATAGCCCACATCCTGCACAATCATATATCAGCCGTAATCAAACCACAGCTAAAAGGAGAAGAAGCTGGCTTTAGGCCAAACAAGTCATGTACGACCATATTAACAGCATGAGAGTCATTGTTGAACAATCGATCGAATGGCGCTCACCGCTATACTTAGTGTTTGTCAACTTCTAGCGCGCATTTCGCACGTTACAGCATAATGCGATAGGCGAAGCTCTAAGATGCAAAGGAGTTAACGAAAAAATAATTAAACTCATCAAGGTGCTTTACAACAACGCTTATTGTTCTATTTTACATGAAGGCTTAACAAGCAATCCCATTAAAGTCAATGTAGGAAGGAAGGAGCACGTCAAGGCTGTGTTCTCTCTCCACTATTGTTTAACATAGCTCTTGATGTAGTAATGAGACACTCTATCGGGGTCATGGAGACACCGATCACTTAAATGATATAGATTACGCTGCAATTTGCAACATCTTCCACGCATTCCTCTAAGATGTGAGTGAGTGTAAAAAGGCTATAAGTTTAATTATTTTTTATGTCAACACTAATTTAAATAAAATGAAATAATCGATTTTATAACTGCACTTTAATTAACGATTACATATTGAAAATGGGTGAGAAAATAAAGCTACTGTTATCAATACGCTGACTAAGAGTAAGAGACACAATCTCTTGATTTGTTTGCAAAATTATTTTGTTTACAAAATATTATGACAAAGCAATTCTCATATAACATATATACAAACATAATATGTATGTATGCATGTATAAAATAATCAATAAGAGCATAAAAAGGTAAAACAGGTGAAATAAAAGATAACATACATTTAGTTTTTATTTTCAGAAATATCTACATACATATGTATTTGTATGTAGTATATAAGTATGCACATAAGTATGCATATAGTAAATCCAATTAAAAAAAGAGAAATAGGAAGTATAGTCGGGCAAATCGAACCACATGATACCCTATACCCGAAGTTTTAGTCGCGACTTCGCTATCGTTAATATATTTTCATAGTTTTATTTCATAGGTTATCCCCAATTTTCGATTTTTCGTCCCCAAAAATCCCCAAAATAGATATTTTCTCATCTCCAAAAATCCTCACAGTACCTTAAAGAGAAAATCAGGCTTGGTTTGGGAAAGTCTGTTAAAAATCAAATGGAGGTAAATTTTTTTTATCTAGGTATTTTTATAGTGGCTTCTATATTTTTATTATCGTGATTTTTATTTCGTGCAAAGTAATTTTTTATACATATGAGGGTAAATTTCGTTTATTCATTAAGAAGGAATTGGTCATGATGTAGTAGCTACAACATAAACGACATAATAGCAACATGTATGATGCCGCTTGTACGTAAATTTCAGTCTTATATACATATTATTTGCGAAAAAAGAATATGAGAATGTTTGTTATTTCTAAAGTATACTTTTTGTTGTATGGATAATGGGTATTCGAAACTGGCAACAGAAAGCTATACATAGAGAAGAATGTAAAGCAGTTATCGAACAAGCTAAAGCTCACCCCGAGCTGTAACGCTATATGATGATGATAATGATATTTTTTGTTAAACAAAACGAAAAATCTAAAAAATAGAGTACTCCTTGTGTGTATCGGATCTTTCAGAAAATAGTGTATAGGCTGCAGTTTTCACAAGAGTGGCCATACCTCTTCTTCGTACCATGTTTAAAAAAAACGCAAGTCTGTAGAAGCCAATCTTCAATCTCTAATTATCCACATAGAAAAATCTCTTTGATGCAAAGATTTCACTATTGTTTCCTTTGTGGACATAGAGCGTACCTTTAACTTCGTCAAACTCGACTCCCACTATCGATGAGACGGTAGCATTATTGGTTAATATTAATATCTGCCGTTTTATAAAAAAAACCTACTAACAAATATTTTAATGAGTGCCTCAATTGGAAATGTTACATAATACAAGGCAGTCCATTGTGGCACTCCTCAAAGGGGTTCTATCACACCTTCTGTGGAATTTGACTGTTAATCCTTTGCTGCTAAGCCTGAAGCGTAATATAGTCAAGATTGTCTCATACACCGATGACGTACCAGTAGCTGTCTCCGGTAAGGACTTGAGTACAATATCTCAGTTTACGGAGTGTACTCGGGCCTTCCTTAGCGAGCGGAGTAACCAGTGGGCTTGGCGTCTATGCAGGCAAAACTGAATTGGTACCTTTTACCAGAAAACACAAAGTTTAAAATTGCCTGCCTCCAAAGCACAATGCAACTACCTTGTTAGTCTCGGAGAACGTTAATATTTCTGATTAATCCTAAATATCAAACCATCATTGAGCCCGAATATAGAGCATAAAAGGCCCTTGTGGCTATACATATGTATGTATACGCCCAAAAGAGCATTCGGTCGCAGTTGAGGCATTGAGCCCTGAGAAATCAACTGGATTCTTGAGGCAGTAACAAAAAAACATCAAAAAATCTATCGGCTAGCAACGAAAGCACTTTTCACGATGATGAACTGGTTCCCGGTGGACATTCTGGCAAACAGCTAACTTTATTTCCAAGAAACCATCTGTTAGGAAGGCTGGTCAAAATGTCTTTCGGTACTTGAACAAACGGAAAGACAGCTATTGGATAGACAGCCTAACCGGTTGATGAAAAAACTATTCATCCTTTCCTTTTTTCATACCTTTCCTTTTTTCATACCTACATAGTTTGGATGTCAGCTTCTCTAAGGTATAAGTTAGAATGCGATTACAGAAAACCAAAGAACCACCTTTTCTCTGTACGATCCTTCATAAATGATGTGGCTCCTTTGTCTTGGTTGATAATTGCTTGAACTGTATTCAGTAAACCATTCATTTTAAATGAAAACTCACATGTTGACAAGTCACGGTACCACGTTCAAAACCATTCCTTTTCAGCATTTGCTAAAATTTCTGGAACCATTCTTCTAGGACCTACTAGAACGCGACCATAGACTCTATGCTGTAGGATCGAACGTGGAAAAACATATTTTACACTTTCTCCTAATATGGACATCCCCTTCCCCTATTTTACTTAGTTCGTCTTGTAGTGACTGCTCTGAATATTCTTCAAATTACCTTTTTCCTTTTGGTGGTCATACTTTGATTGGAAAAATTTCTGAAATCCCTTAAAGTTATTTCTAGAAATCTTGTCATGTTTTAGAAACCCTAGCAAAACTAGTAATGAAAACAACTGCCGACTTGAGGACAACAATTGGCTAGCCTGGAACTAAAGTGGTCTAAGTAACATTTTTGGCTGAATCCACTTATGAGCATTTTCGAACATAAAGACGATAAATCAATCCAGGCAAAAGAAGTTTATGTGTTTTTACGACAGCCAAATATGGTTATCGTTACTCTACACTTTAAAATTTATTGCTTTTTTCACTTTTCACTCACTATATATAAAATGTTACTTAGACCACTTTAGCTCAATGGTAGCCAATTATCCTGTTCTGGGTAGGTCGTAAAGAGCTCATTATAAGCTATGCCCACTACTGGGTAAACATCTTTTAAACTAATTTTTTATACATTCAGTAGCATGTAAAGTGACTAATGAATGAATTTTGCAAACTTGAGCTAAATTGGAAGAATATGCTTGTTTTGCGGTTGTCGGCACCCCAATGCCGATTTATGGAAAATTCTAAATTTTTTCGTTTTTAATGTCAGTATGGGTTAAAATGAGGGGAAAAAATATATTTTTTTGTAATTTTATATAACATTAATACCGTTACTTCCACAGTTTTCTACGGAATAAAACTTGCTTAATTTAACGCAATTACTTCTCTTACAAAGTTCGCTGTGCCACTACTTTTTCTCTAAGAAACTAACAATGCCGCACGTGTTGACAGACACTCACTCAACAAAGGCAAAATATTGCCAAAGTGACTCCTGTAAGTTAAATTTTCTCTTTACATAATGAAGGTTGAGAATATTCTTATTTTAATACATAATTGCCGTTGTTATTATTTATTTGCGTTTAAATAAAAAAAAGTGCTAACTACTGGTACATGCCGAATTTAGGAGCACTTGCCGTACATATTTATGTATATTCTACATAATGTTTAAAATTTCATTATGTATATGCAAACCTAAGCAAAGCAACAAAAAATAAAAATTAGTTTTTAAGGTTCAAATTACTTTAAGGTTTTTTCAACCACACTCCTATTTATTTTACGGTTTTCTACTCATCATTAGTTTTGTTGTTGTTACAATAACCACATGCACTTCAAAACAAGTGCATTTTTCCCTGGATTTTTTCTGTTTTCGTTTTTATTGTCAATTGATAGTATAGACCTCAATTTGTTGTTAGTGTCATTGTTTTTTGCATTTAGTGAAACAACAAAAATAAATAGGAGAGATTTGAGTTGAGAGATGAAACATAATGAAGAGATACCTAGATATGTACATAGACAAAATCTGTTGAAAATAGAGCAAGAAACTATAACAAAGTTCAATTTTGAGGGCCAAAATATGTGATGCTGGAAAATATGTGAATTTAAAAAGCACTAAAGAAGAGTATAAGCAAAGTAAAATGTATGTTTTTTTTTTATTAATATCAAGCCAAGCCTTTCGTCTTCCAGGAACTAGACCTGGTGGAAATTTTAAACTGTAGATTGCTCATTTACATCTTTTTTGTGTGATAATGTGGCAACAAGAGCGCACTGAAAGGCTGACAGATTTTTAATAGATTTTCCTGCGAATGAATCGTATGATCAATTGTTTAAACAAATCTTAATTGATAGTCGTCTAACATAAACCAGAGTTTGACTATCCTATATGATAGTGAATCAGACCCTTTACTGATCTATCTGTTGTAACAATGGTTTCTCACCAACGAATCAAACCTGGCGATAAATAATGGCAATATTGGACTATAAATGTGTGTAAAGATAAATATGTCTAGTTAAATTGGTTCTTAAAAATATTGCAAGCGAGATTTTTTGTAAACGTATTTTTTCTACAAACACTTCTTCCTCAGGACACCGCCCGGTGGTCGAAATTCGACCACTTGATCCATAACCGGGTTTGTTTGTAACCGGGTTTCTGCGGCAACAAAATATATTGTGTATATCTACAGCAAAATACCTTTTAAGCCATCAGCCATGTCACAGAATACCATTCCGATCGGAAGTGGTTTCAATTAGGGATGTAACGATACGCCGTTTTGCCGATCCGATACCGATACCGATATTTAAAATTAAATATCGCCGATACCGATTCCGATACCGATACGAATATTGAAATTGAGTTCAAGTTTAGATTAACAAAACTCAAGTGCAATTTTTTATTATAAAAAATTACATTATAAGAGAGAATATTTAAAATTGATAAAACATTGGAAGTAATTTTTAAGGAGCTACATTTTCTTTGCTTCCAAAAAATTTATATTAAAAATATGCAGATAATTAGTAGAAAAGCAAGAAAAAATGTTTAATTTCTTTATAAAAAATACTCGCCATGCTTTTTAAAAAATTGATTTTTTTAAAGGACACTTATCAACTAATATTCTTCTATAACTTAATAGTTTATTTATTAAAAGACTTCTAAGTTTATATATATTCACTTAAATTTACATAAAAAAATTTTGAAAATGGGTAATTTTTTATCCTTTTTCCTTGAGGAAAAATCATTATAGAATACCGAAATTCGATGATTGGTAGCCGAAAAACCGAACTTCTTGCAATGGCAAGGATATGTAAAACTAATTAGAAATTATCAAAATTTGCAATACTTCCAGATCGCGAATTCTACATTTTCATGTCTTCTTTGGAGTATCTTTTTTTTGCTCGAATAAGATTTAAAAACAACGACTTGAATTTGAATTCATGGTAAAATTAACAAAAAAAAATTTTTTTTTACAAAATAACAGCATAAAATATTATTAATTTTTAAAATTGATATTAATAGGATTTAAAAAATAACGAAGTGAATTTAATTCATGGTAAAATCGAACGAAAATAAATTATTTGTTAAAAAAAACTCTGAAAAAAATTTTTAAAAGTATCGGCGTATCGACAGTAAAATATCGCCGATACCGATGTATCGGAAAATCTGAAGTATCGCCGATATATCGGTATCGGTATCGGTATTCGTTACATCCCTAGTTTCAATTCCGTAAGGTGCTTCTTCAGAAAACGAAAAACGAAAATTTTCTTCGTAATCAAACCACTTTTAAATTTCAAAGTGGAGTTGAAAAACACTTTTCTACCGACTTGCAGTAAATACTAAAATACGTGCATACTTTTAGGAGCGTCAAATAAATATTTGGTGATGAGCTTTCCATAGTAACAAAAAGCTCAATGTGAGCTTTGCATCTAAAAACAAGAGAAAACAAACGCCTCAAGGTATAAAAACTTTATCATTGTAAAAACGAAATACAAAATAAACGGAATTTAAAGCACCAAATATGTTCTTTTTCAGAATGACAACTACGGGATCAAAACCAATCCGAACGGAATCTGTGACACGGCTGCATATGTGTTTCATCAATACTGGTGGAAAATAAGCAACTTAAAAGTGTACGACAAAAATGTTGTGGCCTATTTATAGGTACATAACAAGATAAGATTTCTGAAAATTTTTATGAAGTTTTAAACTATGAATTAGTTAATATTATCTCATATGGATTCTCTAAGCGATATGCCAACTGTGCCAAAAACCCTTCTAATAGGGCTAATAAACTGCGTTTACAGTTTATTTCAAAAGCATTTCTAAAAATGTTTGATCAACTTTTGAAAATATGACTTACGGCCCTTTTCACAATGTATGATTAAAAGTTAACGTGCACTTTAGCGGCAAGTTCGACATACCAAACTTGTCGTTAAAGTCCACGTTAACTCTTAATCGTACATTATGAAAATGGACGTTAGTTAATATTCTCTCATATGGATTCTCTATGAGATATATATATCTACTGTACCCAAACCCTTCTTCCTCAGGGAATCAAACTTGGCGGAAAATAAAGGTGAGGGATAGGGCTAAGAAAGTGCGTTTACAGTTTATTTCAAAAGTATTTATAAACTTTTGAAACTATTATTTAGTTAATATTCGTGTCACGTGCGTGTTCGTGTCACGAAAAAACACGGCACGCGTCCATCTCTACATGGTATGTAAAAGCTAAGAAAATTTCAGCCTGCATTTACAGTGTAAAAATTCTCAATTAGAGCTTGTTCTATTCTTAAAAAAACAAAATGTTGAATTAACTTCAATACAATTATACACAAGAACACAAAACTCCAGCGAAAAAAAATCATTACAAATACAGCTGTAGAATATTATAGGTTTTTTCGGATGAAACTAAAAACGTAAGTGTGAAAGCAAAATTATAAACCCTGTCTAAATTGTCAATTTTGACAGACTGCCCAATTCCAGATGGATCGTAAAACTGTGAAAGCCACTGTAAAATACATAGTGTGTAAAAGTACTTTTAGCATTTTATATAAGTATCATGTGGCATCTTCGTTATCGTTTTTTTTTCAAGCAGTATGTAATCCACTTGTGAACAGAGCTGTGTCGTTTTACAATTTTAATCGGTGGCTGGGCAAATATATCAACGGCGGCGGCTCAACTATATGAAATATGTATGGAGAAACTTTTTAAAAATTTGAGAAACGATTTTTATGTATGGATTTTGAAATTCCGTGGCACGAAAAAATTAGATCAAAAAAATTATCAGCTGCTGTGGCGATGCCATCTGGTTGAATACGACTTGGTTAACTACATTTTGAATATATGTATGTATATCCCAGTTTTGAAAGTCGGCTGGAAAATATTAGACGGCTATTTATTATGCTGGGAAAAAACATTAAAAAGCGTAAGCGCTTTATATAGTTATGAAAATTGTGCACAAACTCGGCTGTTGTGAACACTCAAAAGTTATGTCAGATGTAATTGCACATGTGCGTGCGAAATCAAAAATTATACATCGGCTGCATATTGACAATTTTGACATACATGCGAAGTTACATATGTCTCACAAATGTTACAAGCCATATATAAAAAAACATGTCGTATAAAGCCAACTTTAGTCATGTGAGTCGGCTGACTTTATTAGCCGATGTCAGCCGTTGAAGTCGCCGGCGGCTCGAGCACAAAAATTAGGTCGGCGCGACTTGGAGCTGTGCTCGTGAACAGAGCATGAAGCCGTTCGGTGCATAGCCGGCTTAACAGCCGCCGCCGAATTTTGTTTTTAAATTGCGCCGCCGCCGATGTATGCAGCTGTGTTCGGCGCATGACAGCCGACAAGGGACTATCAAATAATATATGTTTGGTACAAATACAACAAAAAACTAGATAATGCTTGTCAGAAATATACAAAATATTAAAAACTTTATTTTTTCGCTAGATATACATACTACGTGAGCCAGTCGACAGCCGACACTTTTCATTCAGCCGCCGCCGAGGAAAATTTTCAGCTTGCAGCCGTCGCTTAGCCGCCGCTGGTTACTTTTTGGATGAGCCGCTGCCGATAATCGAATAATATCGGCTTCGCGCTCTGCTCGTGAAGGGTAAGCGAAAGAACAAAAACAAAAAAGTTAATAAAATCCCAACCAAAATGAAGAATATAAGTTAAAGTTAAAAAGAAAACAAAAAATGTTTACAAGGCAAATATGTATAAAAATTAACGGAATAAAGGAACATCAAAAATAACAAGAGATAGAGAAAGTAAATACACAAATTAACTCAAGAAAATAAAAGGGTGGTTATGGAAGGCGGCGTCATAAGTTTGTCCCAGAAAAGTGGGTGGCGACAGTTTACTTTATGCGTTGAGGCAGCGATATTTTATACCTATACAATATACAGAGTTGTCTATTACAAAGATGATTGCTAGGCAAAGCTCATTAGGAAGTAAGCGTTATAGAGATGATAACTGCAGCAGCAACAATCAATGAATATAAAAAAAAGCAAAAATGAAAAGGTGGCAAAATCGAAAAAAAGGAGTTTTACTTATTAAAAAACATTCACATACATACACACACTCGCAATTTCCACTTAATGGCTGCAGTCTGACTCCAGACAGATTAAATTAATGTCTGGGATGCTGGTAAACAAATTTGTTACTTTTTCTTTATTATAATGCACTGTATTTCTTTTTATTTTGTAAAAATCCTTGGTGTACCACTTAATACTTTTTTATAAATTTATTGCATTTTTATTTCACCTGTTTATTTGATCTGAATTCTAGAATCTTATCTGAATTTTAGTAAATTCTTATCTTTCAATAAGACAGCCACTGATTGCTTACTTAATTCACTTCTTAATTGCTATTTTATTCGCTACTAAGTTATAAGTATTTTATAAACCAACCTCCCAAACTGTGAAAAATCTTATTTTACTGCTTCTGAGAAAATTTTTTTTTGTTTTTCCACTTGGCTTGTTTAACTCGATTCGTTTATTGCCAGACTGTTAGTTATTATAGGGGTTGAAAGGGTTTTTGGCATACATACAACTCTGTTGTTTGACTCCATTTCGTTGCGTAAGAGTACTGCCAGCCTAAAACCATGACTAAAACATATTTTGAGTTAACCGTTACTTTTTAAGCTCAAGTTTCCTTTCCAAGTGACGAATTAGCAACGAAGACTCACTTTATTGCGATTTTAATTTTTCCTGCAGTTATATTTGAAGTGCCTTCTGCGATTATAATTAAATCCGAACGAAACAATAAAGCATTAAATAAGAAATAATGGATGAGACGTGTATATAAAAACTATATTGCAGTTAAAAACCTTCATATATATTGTGAATCACCCTGTGTATATACACAGAAGCAGCGTTACCATTGTGACCATACCAGAGATAGCTGATTGAGCTTTTTTAATATGAAATATCTAACTGTATAGAAATATATTCACTAAAGTGAGACTTTGGCTCGCTCAGAAAGGGTTCCGTATGAATACACATATAGTATATCCCTTTTCGTTTTTGTCCTTATCTTCATTGTGGCATTTTTTTTTTGGTTTGCTATTTCGTTTAATTGTATCTTTTTTCATTTTTGAAGCTTTTTTTGTTGATCTATCGATTTTGTTTTGGCGTTTTTTTTTCATTTTAATGATTTTTTTCGTTTTATATAACGATTTTTCATATTATTTTTTGCTGATTTTTTAGTTTTGTCATTTTGAACGTTCTTTTTTTACGATTTTTAGTGATTTATTTTAGTTTTGGCGCTTTTTTCGGCTTTGGGGATTTTTTCGGTTCTTGTGATTTTTTAGTAAGCGAAACTTTTTTTGGTTTTTTGTGCTTTTTTATTTTAGCGATTTTTCGTTTTGACACTTTTTTTGAATTTTTTAGTTTTAGCGGTTTTTAAAATTTCAAGAGTTTGCCTCTTACAGTTTCCGAGATACCGCAAATTGTCTAATTTACATAGTCAAAATTCATTAACTGATAGAACACGCTCTAATTTTTATTATTTAAATATCAGTGTCAATTGATGTAGTCTGTTATACAGACTACACCAATTAACACTTACTATGAAAATTTAAAGTGTCTATATACATATGTATACGTAAGTGACTGTATATTACATTAGTATTTCAACATGTTTCGTTGCTCGCTTTAGAACACCCTTTAATTTATAACTGTAATATATTTGTTCCTGTAGCGGCCAAAGTTTTACATATTCTGTGAAAATTTCAGGTCCATAGCTTTTACGGTTCCCAAGAAAACAGCTTGTGACAGACATCTAGACAGACACACAGACAGACAGACGGATAGCGTAGCGAAAACAATGGAGTTCCTTTACACTTTTGGTGTACGGAGCCCTAAAAAAGAGCAAGTTATAGATCAAGGTGCATCTAACAGGTGGGATCACTAGGTCAGCTGACTCAACTGATCAAACGTCAAACTTAGTAGTGCTGATGATATGCTAATGATATCACCACTACCTTCGAACTATCAAATAAAGTCTTTTTGCAGAAATGCTGAAATTTCGCCTTTTCCAATCTTCTTCTAATAGCCTGTTTTTGACAAATTCCATATCTAATGTTTCTGGATTTAAAATTGCAATGGCTGTGATTACATTATTAAACGATTCAGGCATTGTTAACAATAAATGGCATATAATATCCAGTTTTTCTAATTTTGCTCCAAAAGCAACCAACTGTCTCACCAACCCATCGAACTTTAGAAAATGTGCTTCCAGCTCTTCAACTTCGCTACACTTCATTGTAAGGAGCTTTTTCCGCAAAAACAATTGACTTGATACACTTTTGTTAGCAAAGACTTTACCCAGGGAATTCAAAACAGCAAATTCACTTTTTCAGTCTTTAATATATTCCAAATACGCATCTGCACTCGCCGTATTATTATTGATTTAGCCTTTTTGTCATTCAAACGAAGCTGTGGAATTTTTACAGGATCTGACTCATTCAAAACAATATCCTCCACATCTTCTTCTATAAATTTTCGCAAACCATGTTCATCCAAAACGATTTCCACGCGAAACTTCCAGTTGTCGAAATTGTGACCATCAAACAATTGTATCGCAAAAATTTTTTCGGACATGTCAGGGCCTATAACCAATTGAATGCAGACAAGTTAAGAAGATATATTTGTATAACATATGTTTATTAATAATATTAATTACAAAGAAAGAATGTGTTTATCGTATGAAATGTTTTAAAAGAGTGAAGAAAAACTTAATTGTACAACAAAAATAATTTTCTTCAATAATGTAAAATACAAAGGTGCCTAAAGAAAATTTATACAAGTAGATAATTTAATTATTTTCTTTTATATTAACACAAATACCATATACGGACTGTCTTCTGTGTGGTGTATGCGGCCACTTGTTATTAATACGCTTTGATCGAAAAATGACCTCATATGCGGTTATTTTGTCCATAAAACTGATTCCCAAAAGATTCGGTTATGACACAAAATGCTAGTTGGGTTGTGCCCTGTTATATACACAGATTTTCCATCCCTAGTTCAAAGACCTGCGCCATGACATCTTACAGCCGTCTGAACCGAGTCGCCGATGGTATTAAGCAGCCGCGCCGCCGCCGAAAAAAGTTTGCCTTATGTTAGCTGCAAAACAGCCGCCCATTCTCCACGTACAATATTCAATATTGCTTTTTATTCATTTATTATTATTATTTTTTATTTAAAATTGATTATTATGTTATTTGTTCTTAGCCAGCTGAAGCCGAATTTTACACGCCGCCGACGATCTTCTCTCCAGCCGCCGCCGGTAAAATTGCTCGGCGCAGGTCTCTGCACTAAATACATTTTCCATGTTTAAACTACATACAAAAGTACATAGCTATATTGATTACAGAAGAAAATATAAGCAAATTTTTAAGTAATTTGCAAAAAAGAAAATCTTAATATAAAATTAACTATTAAAGTTGAACGAAAATTTACTTATCTGAAAATTAATTTATAGTGTACAAGAAATTTGTGCGTTAAAGAGATGGCCATAGCTGAGCATGATAATATATTCCTTTTTATACCAAATATAATAGGTGAGTAATTAAATAATAAATTGTTGCTTAAATTAAAATAATTGCAAGAAATAAAAAGTATGGAAAATATCGAACAATTTGATGTGTATGTAGATATTTTTAACGTAAAGAAAAAATATCTGCATTGTTGTTGGCTGCTAATTTGATTAGTGGCAAATTCCCGTACAAGTTGTTTTTTTTTTGTTATTTCTTGTTGATATATTTTTCATATATAAACATACATACTAGCAACAAAATTCGCTGTGATCTATGATTTTCTTTCAGGTTATTGCCGCATTGTTCTGGCTTTGATTTCCTTTTGGTACATGTCCACCAATTATATTGTGGCCGGTTGGTGTTATGCAATAAGCGCATTACTAGATGCCGTGGACGGTCATGCAGCTCGCGCCTTTAATCAAAGTAAGTAAAGTCTAATATGCACATAGATATGTTTAACTTTCTGTCGCCGACATTTTTGTTAAGTCCAAAAAATTTATTAAATTATTAATACAGCAATATGTACATATCGTCATATAAAACGTAAAACTATATACATAACTACAATTTTTAAATTTTACAGCATATGGAAAACAGTTTATATCATAAACTTTATGAAATAGTCCAAGTTATAGTGCGTACTATGTGTTCTTTTTGATGATAGCATCGCCAAGCATGGCAGTAGAAGCCTAAAAGTTTGAAGTTACATGGTCTTCGATATAATATTTAATAATTGATTAAAATCCCAATTTTGAATATTTGTCACAACCTGCATTGAACTGAATGACTGTAAGGCAGTATTAGGAAGACAAACTTTAGGAACGACATTGTACGTACATATGTAGTACCTATGCACATACGTTCTTTAATTACAAATTTGTGTAGTAATTATTTTTAATAAGCATCCTTATGTCCTGCATGCATATGTATATGTATGAGTGAAATTGTTAAAAATGAAAATCAAAAACCTTTATTTCATTTATTATTTCTGCAAACTTTTATTTAAATCGAAATCTATTTGCTATATCTTTTCTCCTTTCACATTAAATTTTATTTCCATGAAACCGTTTTCTCTACAACTCTAGTTTTATATCTATTACAATTAATACTCTTCCTATAAATAATTTTTTTTTTTACATTTAAATTTTATTTTTCCTTATTTACGTCATCATCGTTTTATTTTTATTTCTTCCATTATTCCTACACACATATGTATATACTGCGTCATAGTTGTGTTTTTCCAAATTAAACAAGTGCATTGATATACATACATATGTAAATTGGTATACATATAGGATGTACACATAATATGTACATATATATTTTGCAGTTCTTCGTTTTAATAATAAATAATCTCCTTATTAATACTGTCAGTAATTTTACAACTATCAAACTACAATTTGTTTATAACATTGCCTCTCTCCTCAATTATGCGTGAATTATTTTATGCAAATAATTTTCTGTTAACTCTTTGCTATATTTTAAAATATCAAAAATTAGTGTCGGTATGGATAACTAATTTACATAAACAACTAAGAAAGAAATTAGTGTTAAGAATGTTCAGTGTTAACATAACACTATCGTGTTATTTGCAAATAAGAATGTAAAATGCTACCAAATACTTTTTTATTCTAACTTGCTAAATCACTGAATATTTATTTATTAATTTATTATTTTTTATAAACAAACATAAGTAAGGCTGCCACGTTTTCGTAAGCTAAAATAAAAAAACATATTTGGCAGCGATTCATTCTTATTTGCAAATAGGACTGCTTATTACTACGTTTACCCGCGCACTATTTGCAAATAAAAATATTAGCAAAAATTAGTTTTTTTTATATTGTAACTTACTAACTTACAATTGCTGATTAGCGTACTATTTGCAAACAAGAAGTTTGACGTTTCACTTTTACATATGTATACAAAACAAAATGAAAGCAAACGTTCCGTTTTGTTTATTTTCCTACTCTGGTAATTGAACATTTTTCATGTAAAACTGCCAAACACATGAGAACAGGCATTTTAAAAGGTCAACATTTGGGTGTTCTGTTCCATATACTGTTCTATGGTCGGGGGAACGTGTCGTATATTTGTAAGATATAGTTCTTGTTAGATAAAAGCAATAAAAAATTGGGTTGGGAAAATGAGTCATTTGTAACAATTTGATTATTGAACACAATACCATGATATAAAAAAACACTTGTAGCATGCACAATACTATTTTTATTTTATATAATTTTAGGCACACGTTTTGGTGCTATGTTGGATCAGTTAACAGATCGCTGCGGTACCATGGGCCTTTTAGTAACCCTAAGCTATTTCTATCCCTCTTATATGTTTTGGTTCCAACTTTCAATGGCCATAGATGTTGCCTGTCACTGGCTTTATATGCAAACGTAAGTAAAAACATCTACAAAAATATTAACAAGAATTATTTTATTCTCTTTTTTTCATATATTTAATGCAGGAGTGTTGTTGTGGGAAAATCTTCTCATAAAGCCACCGATTTAAGTGAAAATATAATTATGCGTTTATACTATCAAAAGGATATCTTGACATTTATGTGCTGTGTTAATGAAGCATTTTACATAAGTCTTTATGTGTTGCATTTCACCACCGGTCCAATAAGTGAGTTAAAAAGTTTTTTGTTTAGTTTATTCATTAGAACTAGCTATATTCTTATATGATATATACATACAAATATATATTTGTATTATTTTTTTATAGTTTTTGGCGTTTCTCTTTTCAAAATGGCTGCATATGTTACCGCTCCATTTGCCATATTGAAATCTTTAATTAGCTGCATGCATGCTTATGTAGCCAGCATTGATTTGGCCAATATTGATAAGCGTGAACGTTTGGAAAAACTTGCCAAAGAAGCCAGCAAACGTTCGGAATAAATTGCAAAATTTCTTTTATTTAGCTTGTAATTTAAATTAAATGAAAAGCACTATGAGCAAGTGGCCTGGGTCCACTTACCTTGAAAAATTCCAATTAATTTATTGTATGTTAAAGAAACTATGAAATCTAGATATATCTCTGTTTTGAATTTATTTTACTTTTGTAGTTTTGATGTTTAAATTTTTTTTTATTTATTTTTAGTTTTAAATTATTTTAAAATAATTCATAAGTAGTGCAAAAAACATATAACTCGATACTAATTAAACCTATTTCTTAACTAAATTTTTAATTTCGGGAACGTTGTTAAATTGTCTAGTCTTGTATTTAAGAAAGTGAATGAATAAAAAAAAGTATTGTTAAAATTCAAATAATTTTAATACACATATAAAATTAAGTATATATTTTAAAGCAAACAGAAAATTACGATAGAAAGAAATAATATATTATATGTATATGAATAAATGTCTAATAATTATTACAAAACGATTATTTTTAAACTTAAAATATTGAAGTTTTCTTGTTGTAGTACTCAGCAGAAATAAAAGTGTACATATTAAATCCCTGTACTAATTATCACCCCTCCTTAACCAATTTCAATATATCTAAATACAAAATCAATTTAATTATGTATACCAATGTGTATGTCATATTAGAAGGTTGCAGAATATATTGGCCAAAATCAAAAGCTTTTTGATTTTTATTGCACAACAAAGAACATTGTGTAATGTGCTGGCAACATTGTTCATTTTTATGCTTACTTTATAACTGTTAGGAAAATTGGACAATGTTCTGCCGTGTCACAGATTCCGTTTCCGAAAAAGCTAATTTTGGTGCTTTAGATTCCGTTTATTTTGTATTTCGATTTTACAATAATAATGTTTTTATACTTTGAGGCGTTTGCTTTATATCAGAGTTGCAGAACAGCTTTTGGAATATTCTAAAAGCAGATTAATTGATATTTTGAACGCGAATAAACGCTTTTTAAACAAAGCAATTTTGTTATTTGTTAATTGGAGCTCCGTTTCCAATTCAATTCCGTGTCGGATTCTATGGACACGCGGTATGTTACTTTTGAAGGTGTCACATTGTCCAGTAGTCGAATGTCATTAGGTCAATGGACTATTAACAGAAAATCTGTGCTTTGCGACGTCATTATTTGATTATCCCCAAAAGGTAATGCTTAACACAGCAAAAGTCCGGACAGGCACAAAGTCTTATTCGGCGAAACCGCTATTCGATAAACCCAGAGGAAGAAAATCTTTGTTAAGCGAAGCCGCTGTTCGACATACCCAGAGCACAGTCTAACCATACACGTCGACTTTGACAGATCAAAATTGCCCAAATCAGCTTTTTCTGCCGTCCAGTTGAGAAAGAGAACAATTACATGATTGTATTTCATTTTGGTTTGGTAGTTTTTAAGTTACGCTACAATTTGTAGCGAATTTCTTGGCCCGGAAATTTCCACAACGCCATGATTAATTACGGCTTTCGACTAAGGAGCCTCCTCCAAGAAACTCGCGACGATCTGTACCGTTGTACAGAAAGCCGGACTCCTCAAATTCCTCTCCTGTTTTGTGTATTTCATTTTATCCAATTAAGTGTTGCACATTTTACAAAAGTAGACGGCAATATCTTCCGGCTCGTGTCGCGTCTGTTTAGACTGTGCCCAGAGGAAAAACGTCTTAAGTCTTGCAAAAGGCCGGAAGAAGAGAAGAAATTGAAGTGAACATTCCATGATACAATAATCTTGTATCATGGAACATTCATAATTCATAGTGTCACAGTGTTCCATGGACATTAAGGCATTTTCAAAAGTGACTGTGTTCCTGGACGCTATCGGTCCATTTGTTGTGACAAATGTCCATGGACATATGTCACCGGAAAGAGTACTATCTGGGCTTTTTCTATAACCCTATTCTATTCTAGATATTTGAGGCACCTGTTTTAACTAAAATTTTCCAGCACTGAACATACATCGTAGATCGCAGCTGTTTTTGCTTTTTATTTTCTTTATTATTATTAATTTTTGGTTTTCGCATCGCCTAGTTATCACAAAAAAAATTAGATTTTCACTAAATTAAAAAGAAAAACAGTATAGTTTGATAACAGTATAGTTTGATAACATGTGTTATCAGTGATAAAGAAAATATAAAAATTTACAAATTATGCTTTCACTTATAAAAGATATATTAAAATATAGCATTCAGTATGCATGTGTAACCCATTGCTTCTTTGAATATATTGGGGACTTCGTGGTGGTAAATATGTACATATACCTATTCCTTAAAAGAGAAATGCAACTAGTAAACATAAAGAGGTTTTATAATTTACTAATTATAAGGTCAAAAGTTGTTGAACAATCAATCCGACCTAAAAGCTTGGAAAATATTAAGCCTGTTACATATTGAGGAAAATGTCAAATACATACATACATACCATATAGAACAGAATCTTTGCATGAATTTTAATCGTTTGACGGAAGTGACTAAACTATGAACATTTCATCAGCATAAACGAAATTTTACGAAACGAATAGTTTAGCATAGCTGCACCTAAATAACGGTTTCAATATCTTAAATTCAATTGATTCTATTAATATAAATAATTTGCCAAGTTTTTACACTGATTATAACTAACAGCTACATCCATTTCAATAAGTAATTGCTTATCTTTCTAGTGCAGTGGTCCCTCCATGGAACCAACATTATTCTCCAATAATATTCTACTCACTGAAAGAATAACAACACGTTTTCATAAGCCCAATCGTGGCGATATTATCATTGCCATCTCACCCACAAATCCTGAGCAATATATATGTAAACGTGTTATAGGCTTGCCGGGAGATAAAGTAATCGAAAAGCCTGCACCAGAACTTCAGGAAATTACACATGATCAAAGCAGAAAAACTGATACCACCGCGTACCCCGAAATGGCAGAGGACTACGTGCCAAGAGGGTTTGTATGGATTGAAGGTGATAATCAAAAAAATAGTTCTGATTCCAGATATTATGGTCCAATACCACTTGGTCTTATCAAAAGTAGAGCAATTTGTAGAATATGGCCGTTAAGCGAAATAAAGTTGTTATGAAAAAGGATCATTATGAAAGACTAGTTCGAATTAGGAATGGCAAAATTGGTGCATTTGTACCATTTTTAGAACAACTCGCACTTCCAAAGCACATTGTACACCAATGGTATGTTTTGTATAATTCATAATTTTCTATTGTTTAGAACATCATATCCGTCCACTCGTACATATGCGACTTTTTATCTAAACTAAATTCAAAATTTTTTAATTATTGATAACAAAGTTTGACTTAAAAGGAGGAGTATTTAAAGTAGTCAAATAAGGTTAGCTCACAATTTCAAGCTCTTGCTAATCATGATATATATTATTACCTTAATATAGAAACGCCCTAACTAGTTTTTTTTGTCAAATCTAGTTTTTTGCATATTTCGATAGATATGTAGCTTCATGCATCGAAATATGCAAAAAGGTTGATTTGATAAATATAATGAATTAGCACGTTTCTACATTAAGGTAACGATATTAAAGTTTAAAAAAATAATTTTTTGCTTATAAAATAATTTTTACTGTTGCAAAGGCGAATATTTTGGAACTTTATTGAGAATATATCGCTTTACTTTCAAATAGTTAGCATGTCCAAATGAATGAGCTATTTTTGATTAAAAATTGCAGTTGCTAAATCCAACTTAGACACTTTCCTCCTTGGAACAGATATATTTAAAGAAAAGCGATATATTTTCTGTACTTAATAACATCTGTTTTTAAAACTCGGTTTTGTTGCAATTAAGTCCAAAAAAGTACAATTTTAGACAATATGTAAAATTTAAAAATCACATTTGCCATCCCTGGTTCGAAGGTTGTCGAAAAAATGTTCACTACCACTACGCTGGTATAATAATTTTATTAAAGTTATTTGAGATATTCTCAGAAATTATTTATATAAAAATTTTTTTTATTTTTAAGCAAAATAAATTGATTCATATCGAACATAAGTTATATGTGGTTTGTTGAGTTTTTACGTTATATGATATCGTTATACGTATTTGTATAATAACTAGAGCTATTTATTTCTTGAGGGTTAAGTATATAGATTCATATCAAATATAAATTGTTTGCTGGGCTTTGTATAAGCCAGCCTACTACTCTTATTTTATTCTCTTGTGATTTTCCAAAAAATTATTTGTAAACTCAAATGATTCTTGGATGTGCGCATAAGATAAGAGATTTGAACCTTTTTAAAAGTGTGGTTGAAGTCTACTGCTGTATTGGTTAATCACCAATGAAATGTACATAAACATTGCTTAGGGCTAGGCCACATGCGCGCTTTTAAAACGCGCGTTTCTGTTTTTCTGTATTAAATTTGAAAGTTTAAAAATTTAAAACTCAAATTTAATATAAAAAACAGAAACCCGCGTTTTAATCCTCAACAAACAAATCTTTGTTTGAAAACTAAAAAGTTTATCTATTTTCATTCTAAGTTATGTTTTTGTTTCAGTGTAGTTTTTGACGATGAATGATACTTCCATGATCGATACCACAAAAAAACAAAAAGTTGCTTTGTTGTAATCGAATTCGCCTTGCAATACCTAATAAAACCCAAGGCGAATTCAGTACCAGGTAGCCTTATCATCACAGATGATCATCAGCTGATTACACCCCATCAGTCAAACTCTATATAAGAAAAGAGAAAAACTTTAACCCGAACTGTCAAAGCACATATAAAAATAGTCGTACACCTACTTTGGATGTGTGTTGTTTTGATGATAAGGCCACTTGATATTAATTCGCTTTGATAAAACCAATCTTGATTCAGTAGTACTAAACCGGTACTACAATATGCAACTGCGCAGATAATTACACTGAACATACCATTTGGTATTTATTCGTTTCGCTTCAACTTGACAAATCCACATTTTGTTCGTTCTTCTTGTAGCTAAACGCAAAACAGTCAAACACTTCAAGAATTCTGAAATTTTCTTTTAAAGGTGAAGATAATTAATTTGGAATAAAAGATTAATTTGCATTATCAATGGCTTCAATAAGTTTATTAAATCCAAAAGCTGAATTTGCTCGGGCTGCCCAAGCTTTGGCCATAAACATTTCTGCAGCCAAGGGTTTGCAAGATGTGATGCGCACCAACTTGGGTCCAAAAGGAACAATGAAAATGTGAGTTAAATTGCAATTTTTAACATTAAATAATTCGTTAAGTATTGTAATTTAAACTTTGAAAGTGTTTTAATTTTGTTTAATGGAAGCATTTGAAGCATCTGCTATAGGAGACGGGTGTCTGCATTTTTTGTGTAAAGTGAGGTTAAGTTTGTTATTTGTCATCGACTGGGTTAGGTATGCAGTGTTGCAAAGCTACAAAATTTACTTCATAAGTTGAGTTTGAAGAGGGTAGATACAAAATTAATCCAAAATCTGTTTAAATTCCAAACTAGGAGTACATACATACATAAACACATAAGTTGGTTACTGCATATATGAACGCATTCCAGCTGTTTTTAACTAAAATAAGTATAGCTTATTTTGCCAATAAATACGTAACAAACTTGGTCATAAGGTAATCTAGCGTGTAACTGAATTCGGGCCAAAAACTTACATTTTATAATATTCTAAAGCTAGCCATACACAAATGACGGCGAGTTATAACAACGATGTCTTAACAACAATCATTGTTTCCAATACGAAAGAAAGAGACAACAAACAAAAGAAATTTGCTATCTCTGCCGCACTACCTTAAAATAATATGACTAGGCTTAACAAAAACATTGTACGTACTCTCCAAAACAACGACCTTACAAATTTTTTGTTAACAGCTCTGCCGACGTTTTGTTCATTGTTATAACAAAAAATTTGCTCGTCAAGACGTAGGGTAAGAAAAGTCTTCTGCAAACGCAAATTTTTACGTAATCGTCCATATGCCATTCTCACTCGTCTTGATTGCAACACGTTCTGTAAACATGCTGTAAGCCACCGATATGTTTATTTTTACGTTTCTGATTTATTGTATTCAATTTTGAAAGTTTTAAATTTAGTTCAAAAAAGCAGAAACGTGCATTTAAAAAAAAACCAGTGTGGCCTGTCCCTTAGCACAGAAGGCGAATGATAAAATTTCTTTTATTGACAATTTGTTTATTTCAGCACAACTGCCATTGAATACTTCTAATTTTAATAGGAATTTATTCAATTTTATTGTATTTAAATTGTGAAAAATCAAAGTTTAATTAACTGTGAATTTGGTATAAAAATTATCATTATTCTTAATATTAAACAATAGTTAGTAATTTAAAAATTCTTTGAAACTCTGCGCATTTAGCCTGTAAATTATTTTACACCTTAAATAATTTATTAATAATTCTGCGCTATAAAAAAATGATTAATTTAATTTAAATGTGACATTTTTAAACACTGGTCATTTTTGGAACCATTAATCCACAACTTTTAGAATATAAACATATTACCTTAATATAGAAACACCATAACCCATTTATGTATTTCAAATAGATTTTTTGGCATTTTTCGATAGATGAACCTCTACTATATAGAAATAGGCAAAAAATAATGAGTTATGGCGTTTCTATATTAAGGTAACGATATTTCTGTGGTTTTCTTGAATAAGCGCGTATGTCTCAAAACCATTTTTGTATCAGGAGAGCCGAAAGACTATTGTTACTATCATGATACAATAATATAAGGTAGTACATACAATTCAATTCTCTTTTTTCGTCGCCATATTAACGTTCTGACATTCAAGAGAGTTATGAAAAATCGTGCTACCAAACTTTTTTTAACAAACACAACCCGCGAACCGATTAGCTTATCTGCGGAAAACACCCAGGGTCTATGCCGGGAATCTAACCCAGGACCTCCGGACTGACAGGCTAGCATCGCTACCACTCAGCCACAAGGGCACCCAGTTTTCGATTTTATTTTTGGTGACAAGGTCAATTTAAATAAAGTCAATTGACCTTATTGCGTTCTTAAAAGTGAAATAAAGAGAATCTAATGGAGAAAAACTAACAAAATATTGACGTAGTACATGCAGATTATTATTCATTGCGAAGTATCGCGATACTATGCAAATTAAATATTTGAAAGTACAATAAAGTGAATTGACTTTATTTCGTTTTCGAAAACGCAATAAAATCAATTGACTTTATTTTCCTTTATGGTGGGAAATAATGTCAATTGACACTCCAGTCGAACTTCCATAACTCGAACTTCTATAACTCGAATTTTCTTTAAATCAAATAAATTTGATTGGCAATAGCGCTAAGAGAGTAAATAACTTACAATTCTCCTTCCGTAACTCGAACTTCCATAACTCGAAGTTCTCCATTACTCGAACGAAAATACAGACATTTGAATTCTATAACTCGAGGTTTTATATATTTTTCTACATCCCATGCTTCGTTTTGTTTGCGTAAGTTCATTTCTATCCATACATGTGATTCGCGCTTGATGATAAATGTAAATATAATCATAATTGTATACATATTTGCGAACGAAGGACACTACAACTGATGAGCACTATAAGTCTTTGAACAAATTACAGTAATTTTCAACTGAAGTTTACGAACAAGAATTAAACAAGAATAATTTCAGAATACTTTATTCATTTTCCGTTAGTGCTAGTTTTAAATAAAAAAAGAACGCACGGTGTCATAAGACACCGGGTACGAACGTAGTTCCTTACGTTTCACTTATTTTAAAAATTGTATTTTCACTATCTCTGTACGGTGGGAATTATATTTGCCAGTATTTTTTCATTTTCAAAAAATTTTTGTTTTACCCCCAAACACTGTTTTTTGGTATTCAAAGCATTGATGTGCATGCCGCGCCATAAGGAACTTACGTTCCAAAAACATATTCATCATTTAATGTACATCGTACATGTTTGCAATTGATTTTGTTTTCAACATAAAGAAGTCGATCGAAAGATATTTTGACACACAGTGGAGCACCAAACAAAACTCATTTTGGAATAAAACAGAATAAGAATTTGAGGGATCCGGCATCCTTTTCAAAAGTGTAGGTCGGTGCGAGTTTTTTTTAGGTGTAATAATTTGGCTCTATGGAAAATTCCGTGGCCAAATAACTCGTTTCTAGTGACTTAGGGTGCTAGCAGCGCAACGTAAGTCTCCATAAGTCGAAGATTTTTTTGAGATAATGGTGATTCGAGTGGAGTTAACTTCTTTTAATGTATCATGCTTAATACTACAGAATTTGAGTGACTATCAAATTTTTTTGGTCAGTCGCTTAAATATATTTTAAAAGAAGTCTATACATATCGTCTGCTCATTACTGGCTTAGCTCATATGCCAAAAAGTCGGAATGGAGGGAATAAACAACGAAGATTTACATGAAGATTTCTCAAAATAATCCCGATAGAATTTTTTTTTTTGTATTTTCACCACTGCTTCCAGCATATCTTTGGAAGAATAATTTCAATTTCAATATATATTTACTTAAGCTAAAAAATCTTGTTTTATGCATTACCCACTTTTTTAAATTTATTTTTGAAAAGTAGCTTTTTGTGCTGCATGTGTATACAACTGCTGTGTATTGAGTAACTTGTTGTTGAGATGAAATTTCCTACTGTTTATTGAAAATAAACGTATAAATGTTGTTAGAAAATATATTTACATGGAATAAAAAGCCAATATGGATGAAACTTGTTATTTTAGTTGATTTCTGTTTATTTTTTATATAAAAAATTTTTTTACAAAAAAATTTAATGCTTGATATCTCAAAAAACCAGAAACAATTTAGCGAAACAGATTTCGGATTCTGAAGGAGGGTATTCAAAATATCTATACCCCATACCTAACTCATTTTTTTAAATGGTCGGTGGGCCAAACCAGAAAATTTTCAGACAAAAATAACCTAAGGATAGAATCATAGAGAATATTAAAGTGGACAATAAAACTGTGTGCAGAAACAAAAGGTTATGCTGATACAAGTTGTTTGCATTGAACAAAAATTGAACTAATTCGAGCACACAAACAGACTTAAGCTTTTTTACTGAAAATTTGTTTTGCTTTAATCTTGTAGCTTTTGAAAAGACATTTACGATGATAAATTGCCAGCATGCAATTGTACGTCGACGATTTAGTTCATTAGAATTGAAAAATATTTGATTAAAAAAAGACGTTACATTGTTTTTAGAAGAAAATCTGAATTGGTTCATGTTATTAGCGAAAAGCAAATAAAATAATGCAATTTGGTTGGCATAAATAACTCAAAATCTACGAAAATGGTTATACACGCTTATTCAAGAAAACTACAGGTGTATGTTTCAAAATTTTCCATGGTTTTTAAATAATAAGGGAAGTATTATTTACTTGCTTGTTTTTTCTCTAAGCGCAATTAGCCTGTAAATTATTTTAAATCCTTAATAATTTATTAATTATTTTGTGCTATATTAAATTGTTTGAATCAATTTGAATATGGCATTAGTGTAGACAGCCATTTTCGGAACCATTAAACTACATATATATACTATATATAATTTTAAGCTGCAGGTTTTAGTTTAATTTATTTTTTAAGTTAAGAATCATTCTTTAAGCCACGTGCGAGGTTTCCAGATCTATCCGGCGTAGTATGACATCGCATAAACTGCAACCACACTGGGGACTTCGCGTCAACAGCTATGACTACTCGTAGCGGTCATATTGGGGCACTGTCTTATTGGTGATCATGCTAGCAGACTGAACCTCTCATACAATGAATTCTGTAGAAGGGGATTAATGAGCTATTTCCACAATGCAAACAAGCACTGCTTGTTTAAAATTTGTATGGAAATTACTAAAAAAACTGAGTGCTTTTCGTATAAATTTTAGACAAGCAGTGCTTGTTTGGATTGTTGAAACAACACATAAGAGACTGTCAAACACACACAACAATGTCCAGCTTTGTCAATAAATATGGCGATAATACTTAGGTAATTTGATATTGCGCATATTTGTGGACCTTGCCCTAGGTATTAGGGAAATAAATAACATGAACTATATAACAGCATAGCGACCATAGAAAATAATTTAGTTTGGTCTTATATTCCTGATAACTCTTAATCAAGCGCGTATAGTCTATAAACAATTGCCTATATGCAATAAATTATAAGAAAACTACCGCAATAAAAAAAATCACGGTTATTTATTTTTAAATAATAATTTGATAAACATGTCAAAATTATTCATCATCACTGACCTATAATTTAATAGTAGCGGTTTTTACGCTTTATAAAGCTTTCTCTGATAATTAAAAAAATTCTTGAAATGGTTAACAAACGTACGTTTTTAATACTATTATGTTGAACTTTCACTATAGTTTTGATTTCAGGGGATTCCGAATCAACATTGCGACATGTTGATTTTATATTGGTATTTTTTTTCTGTATGTAGTAACAAGCTATATAAAAACATAATAAAAATTAACTAGATCTAACTCAACATCTTGTGTGCACTACATTTCAGGGTGTAGTTTTTTAGATTTTAATCAATTTTCATGCACTGATTTACTTTTAATGTACTTTTAGGTTAGTTTCTGGTGCTGGTGATATCAAAATTACTAAGGATGGTAATGTTTTATTGCATGAAATGCAAATTCAACATCCTACTGCATCAATGATCGCTCGCGCTAGTACCGCTCAAGATGATTCTACTGGTGATGGTACCACCTCTACTGTTCTGTTGATTGGTGAGCTCCTCAAACAGGCCGATATCTTCTTGGCTGAAGGTTTACATCCACGTATTGTCACAGAGGGTTTCGAAAAGGCACGAGAACAGGCGTTGGCAGTTTTAGAAACCATGAAAGTGCCTATTGAAGCCAACAAGAAAAGCTTGTCTGAAGTGGCTAATACTAGCTTAAAGACTAAAGTACATCCTAATTTGGCTGATCTTCTTACCGAAGTGTGTGTTGATGCCATTTTGGCCATACGTAAAGATGATAAACCAGTAGACTTACATATGATTGAAATAATGGAAATGCAACACAAGACCGCAACTGATACTAGTTTGATTAAGGGTTTGGTTTTGGATCATGGTGCTAGACATCCTGATATGCCTAAACGTCTCGAAAATGCTTACATATTGACTTGCAATGTTTCTTTGGAATATGAGAAATCTGAAGTGAATTCTGGTTTCTTCTACAAGACGGCCGAAGAACGTGAAAACTTTGTTAAAGCCGAACGTGATTTTATCGATCAAAGAGTTAAGAAAATTATTGAATTGAAACGTAAAGTTTGTGACGGCACTGAAAAATCATTTGTAGTCATTAATCAAAAGGGTATTGATCCCATGTCTTTGGATGCTTTGGCCAAGGAAGGCATTATGGCATTGCGTCGTGCTAAGCGTCGTAACATGGAACGTTTGGCTTTAGCTTGTGGTGGTACAGCAATGAACTCTTTGGATGACATGGAGGAGTCTCATTTGGGTTATGCTGGTGCTGTCTATGAACACACGTTAGGTGAAAACAAATATACTTTTGTGGAAGAATGCAAAAATCCCCTATCGGTTACCATACTTATCAAGGGCCCCAACAAATACACTATTTTGCAAATCAAAGATGCCATTAGAGATGGTTTGAGAGCTATTAACAATGCCATCAACGACAAGGCTGTTATTCCTGGCGCTGCTGCCTTTGAAGTCAGAGCCTTCAACCATTTAATGAAATATAAAGACACCGTTAAGGGAAAAGTTCGTTTAGGCATACAGGCTTTTGCTGAAGCCTTATTGGTTGTACCAAAAAATTTGGCAATTAACAGTGGCTACGATGCCCAAGATACTATTGTAAAGCTGACAGAGGAAGATCGTCTTAATCCTGATCCTGTTGGTCTAGATTTGTCCACCGGCGAAGCCATGAAACCAGCAGATTTAGGCGTTTATGATAATTACAACGTTAAGAAACAAATCTTAAATTCCTGCTCTGTTATTGCTAGCAATTTGTTGCTGGTAGATGAAGTCATGCGTGCTGGTATGACCAGCTTAAAGGGTTAGTTTTACCGTGGGGTTGGAAAACTTACAAGTATTGAAATTAAATAAATATCACCCGCTTATCTAACATTTTACTTTAATTTTCTGTTTTTTTAACTGTTTTCCTATCTCATTTGCTAATTGAAATTGAGTTATTTAGTGTACTTCAAAAAAAAAAAAAAGAAACCATTGCTAAACTAAAAAGCTTTTTAAATTTATTCAAAATAAAATGAAGTCCAGCATTTAAAACTCACATTGCGATTTATTGTACACACAATGAAATCAATCAAATTTTGAAATCAATAAATCACAAAATGTAAGTGTAAAGTAACCGTCTTACGTTCATCCCCCAAGGAAATTAAGATTTTTATTTTTGATTCCGATCACCCATGACAATTTCTCACGACAAATTGAATGAAAATGTCTTCTGTATATAAAAATAAAAACATTTTTTCCGATATAAAGTCCAGTACATACCTCTGCCCGGGTTTCAGCTTGCCATAAGAAGTACATAGGTGTAAAAAAATTAAATATAGTTCGGTAGTAAGCAAAAAGCTAAATTTTTGTCAGATACAGGCTGGGCCAAAAGCCACGCCTCCGCATGAAATGCCAAAATGGGCGAACCCATTTTTCTCGAAAACGGCTCTTCCGATTTCTGGCATGGAAAGCATTTGTAATGCTACAAGGAGCCTAGTTTCATGCATCAATTACGCTACATTTACATATGAAAGTACTTTCATGAAAGTTTTGTATACGTATTATAAATAAAAATTGCAATGAAAACGACAACTTTCTTGAAAATTTCTTGTTCGTTTACACAGGAAAGTGAAAGTTAATTTTAAAAATGTTGCCGCAGCGAAGAGTTGCAAATATTTCTATACTCATGGAATTAGAAATAAGTTACCAAGAATACCGCATGCTCAAGTTTATATCGCAATAGTCGGAAACAATTTTTATTGATAAATTTTTAATGAGATTATTGTTATAAAGCACATTAATTGTCTTCTTTGTGTGTATATAACGAAAAATATTTCAACTCTTCATACATGTACAAAATAAGTTAAATTTACTAGTTTTTATTTTCCACAATCCTGCAAATTTGTATAAATCTTTGTAGTTGGTAACACTGTTTAACTCTTAGTCATTTAACTTTCAGAAAGTGTCTTGAAAAAATCGTTGAAAGCTGAGTGGGAAGTAAAATTAGTTTGAGTGTGTTAGTGAAAAAGTGTGAATGTATTGCGACTTTCTTGCATTTACTTTCATGTGTAAATGGTAAGTTAGCTAGTTTCTCAACTATCCTAGTTTCCAAGATTCCAATTTTTTACAGCCAAAATGGATGACCCCATTTTCCCGAAAACGGCTCTTCCGATTTTTGGCATGAAAAGCGTTTTTAGTGCTCCAAGGAGTCTAGTTCATGCCCCACTTACCTAGTTTCTTGAGCCATCCTAGTGTCCAAGATATAAAAGTTTCCACTTTTTTGTGGCCAAAATGGATGAAGCCTTTTGGGTAAACTCGTAAGTGCAGTCAATTTATGCAACTGCTCGGCAAAGTGTTGCTGTGCTAAGTAAAACAAAATATTTCCAAACATACATGAATTTCATCAAACAGTTCGCATTAAATCAACTTGATTTAAATTCGGTGTGGTGTAAATTGATTTTTTAAGCGAATTGACGATTTATTTTAAAAACCATCTGGTAGGCTTGTGTGCAGAATAATTTAACTTTACGGAGAAGAAGAAGAATTTATCTGATTTAGTTTTACCGTAAGCTTTGTCGGAAATGGATAGTTATCCAAGAACTCTTGTCGAACAGTATTTAAAAGCATCCACAAAACTTAAAAAACTCGAAAAGGCCGTATTCAAGTTTGTGTGAAAAGTTTCATAATGTGCTGGAGTTTAAAAAGTAATTTTTTGTTCATTCCTTGCAGGCGTTTTGGACCAAATGTCTCAGAAGTGTTGTGCGATTATGGTCATTTGGCCATAAAATTTGAAGAAGCCGCCATATATCAATATGCTGCCATGTGTCAGCTAGGCGTGGCAAAATGCGAAAATTATTTACAAAATTCGTTGGCCGAATGTCAGGCTTTGTTAAAATCAGCACGATTGTTTTTAAAGGCACACGAAGAAATGGAGTCTTTATTATTAAGATCTAACCGTCCGGAGTATAAAGAAACTGCTTTGCATTGTTTTACTCAAGCTGTCGAAAAATGCCCGGATGATAGTGTTATTAAAGCGGCCATTATTCGCGAAATGACTCCTTTGCAGCCTCACTATGAGGGGACCAGCACATTTAACTCTCCGGCTCATCGTATCTACGAACTAGAATTGGCTACTGAAAAATGTTTGAAAAATCATGACTACCTTAAAGCGTTACAGCAGTTAGATGATATTGTGGACAATATTTACGAACGTAAGAAGCAACACCTCTATCAAGAGGTTTTAGTGAGAGTAGAAATCATGAGAGTTTTACTTTTGGTGGCTCTAACCTTGCCACCAGCGCGCCAAACGCCAGCTCATATTAAACTTATTGAGTTCTATGCTCAATTGGCAGAGTTCCAATGCGAGGAAAATTTGGTGCCTAGTCCAAACCAATCGCCGGTGCATGAAGTGCATACATTTGCTTCCTGGCGTCCTGGTTCGTATTTGACACAGTTTCAAAAATATGCATTGGCTGAGATAATTTTAGCATGGCACCGTAACAAGCCGCGTGATTTAAAAATTGCTCTACAAGAATTTCGTCATAATTTCATATCTTTATCGGAACCACAAAGATTTCTTATTAATAGTATTATACTGAAAGTCGATAAGAAGTGTTAAAGGATGAGGGGTTTAAAAAGGTTATTTTAAAAAGTAATAATTACACACATTTATACTAACTTTAATTAAATTTCTTGTCTTTAATTAGAAAAATTCAAGAAACGTAAGATTTTAAAATGATGAATTAAATACTTTATGAATATAAGGTAAGACTTTTCTATATATATATATCAATTCAAGTTTTATCACTTATTATTATATTACTATAAAATCAAATATTGTCCTCAATAACATAAACGGTTGAATTGCCAATTTTTTTACTAATTCGAGCAAAATTCAAATTAAATATATATTTTCGAACCCAGATATCATTTTGCTGACATAATTTTTATTCTTAAATTTGAAAAGTTAGTTATCTTTTTTTGCATTAAAATCAAATAATTTTTTTATTGCGAATAGTGGAACATAACCTGGATGTGCGTTATTGGGCAAACATTTTTAATTATTGTGGCTTGTTATGGATGTGGAATCGACCCAAGAGCTTGTACTAGACTAAAGAAAATATTTACATTTCTTTATTGTACTACAGGTGGATCGATTCGATAACCGTAATTATTGGCATAGCAAGTCCCTTCTGGAGGCGGCCGAAGCACCCCCAGAATCGCTCTAGCCCACTAGAAATTCAAAATATTAGAGTTTTGAAAATATAAGCGAACTGAAGGGACAAATGTGTGTTTTAACCCCCCAGAAAGATTTCTAGCTACGCCAATGACTTAATAAATTAGTTACTTAAAAATAATAAGAAGTCAAAGAAAACATTTTGAAAATCATCACTGGTGGAGTTCACTCAACATTCGGTAACTGTTTACTCGTTAAATTGGTAAAAATTCCCATACATTTTGTTGTAAAAAATTTGTTCAAATAAATTTTACAGCAATAAAATATATGGACATTTTTACCAATTTAACGAGTAAACACTTAGCGAATGTTGCGCGAACTCCACCACAATTTATTTTTCAATTCATAATTATATATACATATTCAAAAGATTTTAATAATAATCCTTAAAAAAAGCAGACCACGATATAGGCGCGGCACTCCCCATATTTTAGATCATAACGTTGTTCTTTCACGAGAACTAATTGTGTCTACGAAGTTTCATAATAATCGGTTAAGTAGTAGTTAAAATGGAAATTTATTTCGTATGTGCGAAGTTTTATACGAATTGGTTGAGTAGAAGTAGTCTCAAAGGAATCTGTATTTTCTTTGTATGGGTGTGACCCTGCCCACTTTTCAACGGAAACAATCTGGAAGTACATATGTACATACATCCTTTTAAATAAAACAAATATCCGAAATCTGTTTATAAATGTCGCAGTTTTGAGGGAACATAGATAAAAAATACATGACGAATGGATAACCTTTCTCTTTTTTTTGACGTCGGTTAAAAATTTAAAATTATCTTATTCGTCGTTTTCTGATACAAACTTTAAAATTATCTTATTAAAAAATTTTTGATCCATAGTTTAGTGTTGATCCAAGTGGTTAAACTTCTTACGCAATTTTTCACGTCTCTCCTTTTTAACATTACGCCAAGGTTTTGCAGTAGGCTCCGACTGTACTATAGATCCATCAGCCTGAACTCTTATATGAGGAAAATTTGTACGACCTTTAATATGTGCCGAACCAGTTTGCTGCACAAAAAATTGTTTATCTATTTCCTTCGAGGAAGTATTTTTGTTGATCTAAATTCAAAGGATATATGTATGATTAAGGCAATTCGATACGAATATATAGTTTTTGTTAATTACCCTCATGGCCCTTTGCTGCTGATCGGGTAGAGACTTTTCCTCTATTACTTTACGCGATCTTTCGGGAAATTGATGATATTCTTCTTGCTCCACTGTAGGGGGTGCTAAGCAATACAAAAGTTTACCACTGACATAATCCTTTAAAACATAACGGGCTGAACGAGATTGGTCCGGTTGACCATTGGAGGTCATAAAGCCTCGGTTATCTAAAAAGTTTTTGAAATTTAAAACAATTTCTTAGACAAAATATAAGAAATGAATATCAAATATAAAACATACAGCCATAAGCTAATAAAAGTTCTTCCGAGTGAGGACATCTATTTGGATCTTCCCCTTCTATAGGCTTGGCAATAATAATGCCGTATTTATCCTCTAAAACATGTCTGGGTATGCGGCAACATAAAAGATTTACCGGTGGGACATGGTCGCGCATCTATAGGGTTTATTTAATATTTATGATTTCATGAAATTTGTTAATTAAACATATTTGTTAATATGCAGATGTAAAAACAAGGGTGTAACTAACATATTTCATGTCGTACAATTTTTTGTACTCCGCTTGCTTCGTTTTCTAGACCTACTATTAGCAAATAGAAACTTAAAGTAAAAACTAAGTACTTTTTTTAAATACCTGGTCTATGGGCAATATGCCATTTAATATCATGTCTGCCTTTGTTAAAACAAAACTGGGCATAACTAAGCCAGGACAATCGCACAATAATGCATCTTGATCTAAGTATAATGTTTGAAAATGTTTAGTTTTACCCGGTGTGGCTGATACTGAAACTTTTTTTTCTATCATTAGAGCATTAATAGTACTACTCTTTCCCACATTGGGATAACCCACCAGGCCAATAGTGGTTACATTTTCTGTATAGGTAGTGCCTTGGTAAACTGTCTTAAATAATTTTATTAGTTCTTCGCGAGATAACAATTTTGAACTGTTTTTAACAAATTTTCCTTCACTATTTTCTTCTTGGGTTGTAGGCAGTTTCTCTTCAATTTGTTGCAGTTTATTTTCTAGCTGATCTAAAGTGTTATTTATATCAAGAGCGGCTTTTTTTAATTCTCTTAATGATATATCTTCCGGCTGTTCTTCATATTCCTCTCTGTTTTCTGTATCATTTAGGTTATCTTCATTCTCCTGCTGTTTCTTTAATTTAAGCTCGGTTTTGACAGGTTTTTCTTCCCTGTTTTCATTTTCTTTTTTCAATTCATCAGTGGCCAAGGATGCTGAGAAAAATGCAGTTCTAATTCCCTGTTTATCAAAATATTCTGCCCAATATTGACGTTGTTTGTCTGTTAGTAAATCAGACTTGTTAACCAATATCATATTCATTTTATTGGGATTAACCTCTTTCACATATTTTTCTAAATCTTCACTTCTAAATAATAGAGGGTTGCGGGCATCAACAATTTGTACTACCACATCAGATCTTTCGACTACACGCCATAGTTGACGCCAAAACTCCAAATTTTTTTCATATGGGGTCATTATGATTTCTTCATCTTCTTGCAATAAAGCCAGCTGACGTCTCCAATCTAAGAAACTTTCCCTTTCTAGCCTTTGCAACTCATCAGCTGAAGTTTCAGCTGTCCATTTCGGACGACGAGGAATTTTCAACAACTCTTTATTGTCTTTATGCTTTTTCTCTATTTGCAATTGCTCTTTGCGGGACAATAAGCCAACACCTTGCTTGGGATTGATAAATGCTATATTTAGTTTCTCGGCTTGAAACTCAGTGCCAGCCAATTCTGCTGTGCGTAAGAATTCTTGGAAAGAAGATTCCTCTGTTACAGAGCTTAAATTTAAACGACCCCAATCATAACCATCTTGGATTTCAGTAGTATGTAACTAAAACACAACAAATTTAATATTTTTCTTAATCTTTATATGCAACTGTTTTGTTAGTGTAATAATCACCATAGAATCATTGTCCACTTTTCTTCTAGCGGTGTGACCAAAGCGATCTTTTATTAAGGTACGCCCTAAGCTGCTGCCCCCTTTATTTTTCTTACTCATTCTTGCGTATTTTTCTGTTAAATTATTGCTTTTTCCGTTTTTTGTCTGGGAAAACTTTTGGCAAAATCAACACGTGCACTGCAATGAATAAAAATAATAAAAAACCATTTAAAAACAATGACCAGCTGTCAAAACTAATGATTCACAATAGTGTTTGCTTAGTGCTGCCATATGTAAATTATATTGAGTACTACGGCACGGGTACACAGTGCCTTTTCTGCTCGCCTTTAAAGGCATACCTTTTTAGTATTTTGGTGAGAGGTGTTGAGAAGTTTACTGGGTCAGGAAAAACGCACGAATTAAAATTTGAGAGGTGCTTTGATATATCTCTTTGCAATTTTCATACTCAGCATTAGGCATGCCCAGCGGTAAAATACCCACTATTAGCTGTTTTACACTATCTCACAAGGCGTTCGACTTCTGTAGAAAATGCAAACCTGATGTAATGATTTTATGGTAAGTTTTAAAAAAGCAATAACATTTTGTACAGAAGTCGAACAGTTTCTATGGTAGTCTAAAAACAGCTTATTTTGTAGCAGCTAGTGATGACGCTTTGGCTTATTTTCCCACTTAGATTTAACATAAGAGTGTCATAGGCTGTTTAAACGGTGCGCTCTCGCTTAAAAAGTAAGCTACGATGTCAGTACGTGTAGCTACTGTGCGTTTACCACAGAATATGAAATATAATATAATACTTACTTTTGGTATACAGTTTTACTAGGCAATTGTTCTTACTAAGATAATATGTAAGTGATAGTCAAATTAGAAACCACATTTGAAAATAAGATTTGCTATCTCTTTCATATAATCTTCGTAATTTTATTGTAAGCTGACGGATCTAGTAAGTAGTCTATGGCGTTTAAATAATAAGTGGAACTGTAAGGGAGCTTGTTGTTGAAATATAACCCAAAAGTAGGCCACAATTTTTTACTTTGTACAAGGGATAAATTCTATGACATACAACGAATTTCTCATGTACATGTAAAATAATCGAAGCTACTATTAGTCAATGACATAGTAGATTACACGTACATTACAATCTAAGTACTCAGATTGCTTGCTTAAAACATCATCCTGACATCACTGGTTGTTATCTAAATATCTTTTCACACTATGCCCATTTAGCCTGCCTTGTTTTTGACAATTTCTTTTAAAATCCCTACGAAAAGTCAAGCACATTTACATTACAGACTATTTCTCCATGCCTTTTTTTGACGAAAATGACAAAGAGAAATATGAAAAAATTACTCAAATTTCAATTCGTGCCTTTTTTCTTACCCACTAGCTTCTCTCACTTAAAAAAAGCCTGACTTTAAATCAAGGCGAGAAAGACATATTGTAAATTGCGTGTAATTACTTCGTTTCATTTACCACTGGGTGTGTGGCAAGGCCCGGTATTCGCTACTACCCCTTATCGCGATGGTCCAGTATTGCAACAGTTGGCAGAAAAAAGGTTATATTTGCGCGACTTTTATATTTTCTTCGCTTTTTGTCTCAGCATCAGCAATACTAAGGGCCAGGATAACTGTGCGTTTTTAAAACGTGCCTTTCCGATTTTTTGTATTAAATTTGAAAGTTTTAAAATTTCAAACTGTAAAATTTAATAAAAAAATCGGAAACGCGCATTTTAAAAATGCCCGTGTGGGGTTCAAAAATAACCATCGGGCAACAGAACTATATAAACTGCGAGACTCATTTGTTATTTTACAGAATAAAATGCACCTTTTACGCAAACCACTCTCTACCATAAAGGGTGTTCCACAATTTACCTTTCTGTAACGCAAAACATTTCGCCTGATCGTAACTTGGTTTGATCAGTGTTATAATCTTTTTTGGTATACTTCTCTTTTGAAGTGCCAGCGAAATGCATTTCTTGTTAATAGTGTCATACGCCTTTTCGAAATCCACAAAGAGAAGATATAATTTTGAATTATGTGGCTAAGGGGCTAAAAAGGGTTAAATTGGAAAAGGACATGAAAATTATCATCCGAGCTTGTGATAGTACTTTGACTAAATAGTTAACAAAATTTTGATTTACTGAATACCTGGTCATAGTGGACTCAGAGCATTTTTGTGGCGTCATTTGTTCAACAGATAACTCAGTAATAGAGGGAAATGAAATTTCGATCGCTAAGGGATCAATATGATTAAATGTTGTTGTATCTAATATATTTTCTAAGATCCTAGTTCAATGAATTAACTTTTAATTTTGTGATATTCTCTTTCCAAAATTTTTATATTTTACTATTCCGTAAAATGTTAAAATTTGTTTTAAAATACATTAAAATTAGCTTTTCTTTCTTAATTTTTTATGATTGTTATTAAGAATACATATAATCGGAATATTTTACTTCATAAATTGAGTGTTTTATTAAAAAAAGTAAAATCCTGAAAAATCCCGATGAATTGGAAATTATGAAATCCCGAATCCCGGGATTACAAAAACCAGTCCCGTTTGGCATCCCTGACACACATAAAGCAAAATTTTCCTATTGTATGGAAATTGAGATTTTTATCAATTGAGGACTTTCACTTAATTGTGAATAAAATAGAAAAATTTTCCATTGATTTTAATGATTTATAGCTTATTTTATTCATAATATACATAGCTTTCGAATAAATGATAAAAATTTAAGAGTTTGCCCTCTTAATTTTTTTATGAGTATTTGAAAACGAAAAAAGTGCAATTTTGCATGAAAATAAGTTTTTTTCGCTGTTAATTTCTGAATAACTTCAAAACATCTGGAAATATTAAAAAAAATTATATATGGACAACTTAAACGTAATTATCCGCTTCTTTTGGTGCTTTCAAATGTGATATTAGTAATGCCCATAAGAAAATCTGTGCCTGATAGAAAAAACTGAAAACGGATTTAAGAATTTTATATTTCACATATTTTTATTTAAAGACCCGAATTTTTTGCAGACCAGTGTTATTTACCATAAAAATTTCCATCCAATTTTGAAGGCCATTTTTTTGTGACAAATTCAGTTTTATATACACCAATTAAAGTAGCCATATGCGAGTTAATGGTGAAATCTTTTCACAAAATTTTGAACTACATTCGCTTAAATAGTCAATTCAGTGGCAATTTTCATATATCTTATCATCAGTTTTTTGTTTTTTCTCGTAAAACCAGTGTTTCAAATAGCCCCAAAGAAAAGAGTGACGTTAAAACCCAAGAACAATTGACATCGCCAAATCCAGAAATTACGCTACCGGGAATTTTTCATGCAACAACTGAACTGTTTGGTCTACTGTGTGATTAAGGCCAGATTGGCCTTTTTTCCCAGTGTGCGTCGTCTTGCTGAAATCAGAGATCACTAATGTCATCGTTAGCACATTGTAGTTATCCACCGTGACAAGCGGTAAAACTGAACAATGAAGCTCATGAGATGGTATATCGACCTCGAAATCAGTACTGATACGTTTTCTTAGTCCTGTTAAATATTTAATTATTGCTCTCTTAATAATACTTTGAATGTACAATAATTCAAATATTGAACTTAAGCGGAAACAATGACTTTCAACGCAAAACGAAAAATCTAAAAATATGATAGAAGCGAGTTGTATAATGTGTATCGGATCTTTAGGATTTCTAGAAAGGCACCTTCGGAAGGAACGGAGAAACGAGAATCGAATCAAAAAGAAGGGGTAAGCAGGACTTTAATACTTAAAGTGAGAAAGCCATTTTAGTTTTACCGCTAGGTAGCGGTTCAATTGTTGTGAAACTAACTAGAACATCTAGAAATCGAGCCTCTGGCTGGCAGGCTAGCACTTTACCCGCTAGTATGGTGGACGGACCAAAGTGAGTCACTTTTTGAGTCGTGACTGCCCTCGAAACCTAATCTAACCATGGTGGACTGTATTATACAAAATAAATTACTGCCGGATCATAGAAAGGATCCTGTGTACATCTGCTTTGATAATAGTAGGTGCTCCTCACACCACCCCACCAAAAACACTCCTCATAATGATACATTGTGTGCCAGCTGATCTCATAGTCAAATAGTTGGCAATGAATTCAAGCGATCAGGCTCGATGCAGCTGGTTTATGGAAAGGGGCCATCAGAAAACACATGCCAGCATTTGAGGATTCCTAACTGGTATGTCGATGAGCTGGCAAGAGTATGGTCGGCGTTAGATGAGGAAATGTGTGACAGAACGGTTAAAGTACCGATGGGTCATTACTGTAGGGAACTCACTAATTGGATAATGAGTAGGGCCAACCGTTAATGGGAGAGTATGGAGGATTGTAGATTCTCGAGGGCTATGTGGCCAAAACTTGACTCAGGAAGATCCGAACTACTACTGGGTATGAATAGAAAGGTGCTGTGACTGTTCACTGCTCTTTCAGAGCGAGAACCAGCATTTGGGAGATTGGCACTCTAGATTTCCGTAGGATGTGCTAGAAACCATTGAGTATATTATATGCCACTGCCTGAGGTTGTAACCCCACAGGGTTAGGTGGCTTCACATTAGAATTAAGTGGCTTAATGACAGGTAAAACGATTGTTTTTGGTTACAAAGGGGGTTAATTTACTAACGGATACAAATAGGAGAGAATCACAATGGATCCAATTGGGTCTCCGAGTAGATGTGTGTTGCAAACACTACCCTGCCTAACCTAACCTAACTGGTATGCCTGAAAACATTGATTACTGCTCGCCCATACCTCTGCTCTATAAAAAAAATGCTGTAATGCTCTCGTGCACGTCCTCTACGATATTTTGTCATAATGAGAACAGGGTCGAGAGCTAAACGGACGAATCCAAATCGATTTTTTAAATGAGAGGAGGGATTGCCAACAGAGGATAAGATTTAAGCTACATGATCAGTCTACAATGCTACAGGATGAAATATCAGCCATAAGAAGGAAAGGAAAGCAAACTGCATGAAGTACTTTAAGATATAAAATGAAAATATCCAATTTTTTTTACTGACAACAATGCTGCGATGAAGTCTCTATACAACATCTCTAGATGATATCGCTAAATGAAATGGCGATACAATCAAACCTAGGACTACTCTGGGTTTCAGGGCATAGAAATGTACAGGAGAATACTGCTATGGATGAACTAGCCAAATCCGGGAACCTGAATGAATATTCGGGATACGAATCAAATAGTTGCCGTCCCGCTGAAATTTTGCAAAATATTAATTTAGCACAATCTATTTGGAATCGCACATACTCGATGATCGGTAGCGAGGTTAATATGGCTCCAATATGACTGTAGTAGGGGACAGACACCTCGTGGGCAACTAGTCACAATTGCCGAATTAAGAATGTGAATCAACGCCTGTTGGGTATAAGGCGTAAAAAAATAAAATATGAAAACGCATTTTTGATATAACTTAGCGTTTACACTAGACAATGCTGTCTTGACAATAACTAATGCATACAAACTTTTTCAATTGTCTTCACTACTGTCTTGAATATTTTGAAGACAGTAAATCGGACAATGATTTGACGTATGCTGATATAATTTGAATTTTTGTGAATATAAAAGAAATATTCAATAAGAAAAGCTTATAATATTTACAATTATGATATTTCCTTTACCTTTTTTAAGCTTTAACTTACAAAGTTCGCGAAAAATGCGGAATTTCTGGAATTTTAAATTAAATGTCTTAATTATTGTCTGGACACCTACGTCACGAAGACAATTATCAACGTTTTTGACAACTAATACATATTCTTTATTGTCAAGACAGCATTGTCTGTTGTAAACGTAGTGTAAGATCGTAATGATTATACTATTATTAAAACTATATTTTTTGTTTTAAATCATATTTGTTTTTTTTAATTTCGTAGAAAAATTTATAAAAAAAATCAACACGTTCTAACAGTAATCAAAATATTTGTAGATCATGTCGAAATGTTCAAAATGAAAATCTACGTAAACAGAGTTATTTAAATATTATTTTGAACCAAAACTTCTGTTACTACTTAGAGACTTTAGCAGATAGTTCACTGTGTACATAAAAACTATTTCTATTATAATATTAAAAGCTTTTATGTATGTGTAGATCATTATCTACACAGACAGAAAAAGTCAAAAGCTGAAAAATTTCAACAAATACTCGTGTGATTGGTTGTTTAGTTAGTTCACGCCGCTGCCTGCAGCGCACAATTCCTCAAGTAGATGATCAAGTTATTCCGTTTTAACAAACCACTCTACTCGTCAGTTTCAACCTGTGGGCATCCGGATCCAAGTTCTCGGATGTGGTATTCGGTACTAGACCCATACCGCCACATTGAGGTATCTGACCAGGCCGCCTAGATCAATCTTTGATAGATCCGATAAGTCGTCTAGAGTATCTTTGCCTAAAAATATGTTTCCCATCTATCTACAGCTCTTTAAAGAAAGGATTTGAAAATATTGGGTTTATTGGAGCCAAACGGCATGACAACCGATGACAAAATTGGAGGAGGCATTCAGAGCAGAACCAGTACTAGCGAACTCATTCGACCGTTCATTGCCAAGGAAGTGGAGTAACGTCAGTCTGCCGACCTAACGTGGACAGCACATCCTTGCATTGCCCAACTAAATTTACCAAAGTGTTGTGTGACCTCAACGACAGAAGTGCCGCCTTGCTAACGACAAAAATGCGTATTCCATTACGAACCCTCTTGCAAATCAGCCTGAAATACATATGTTCCATCAGGAATGAGGAAGGAGTGGTGTATGCCAAGATCATCCAAAAATACTCCAAAGTCAACACCGCAGATCATCCTTGATTTATCACCCCTCTGAATTCATAGCCCTCTTTATATTGCCACCAGTGTAGCCAGATGACGGGATTTGTCCCCAAATTGGGGATTTCAACTTCTTTTTGGGGACAGATTTTCGTGGGGAGGGATCTGCGGACTTTCATTATAAGAAATTTTAACAAATATTAATTATTTTCTACTTGTAGTAGGTATTTCAATTATTTTAAAATAGTGTTTCACTTCATGAATTTGATTTGTTGGAATACATCACGATATAAATTGAACGTGTGTGCAGACACCCGGCTCAAATTGATGGTGGCATAGGATGTTCAGAGGAATTAGAACTATTACCTCTTCCGAACCAAAAGGAGTTTAAAGCAATTTGCTTACAATATGTATTTAGCTGTACTAGCAAAATAAATGCTTGAAAGATACGATGAAAATTTGTTACATATCGATAGTCATACTGTCCCACCATGTTCAACTATCGAATGTACAAAATGCGCTTCTTAAATTCGGATCGTAGCCCTCCAATGGCTCACAGAATGAAGTTTCTTGGAGGAATCCTGATGACTCCAAACGAAGTATATATCCCATCACCGAGCAGAATAATGTGCTTTAGCGTTGCCTTAATCTGCCTCAGTACACACCTGGGCTGCACACTGAAATATTTGTTTTTTTAATTTTTTTATGTTTTTCTGAATGTTTGAAAAACCTTTTTGTGGAATTAATGGGGGGTTTATCGTGGGTGGCGTTTTTCGACATCAAATTCGACAATTTGTAGTAGCTTAAAGAAAACAAGCAAAATTTTTCTTTAATATAGTACCAAAGGATTAATTTTCGCCACAAAATCGCCAACTACGATAAGGGGGAATTTTTTTTTTGAAGTTATGAGACAAGAAAAGTAAAATTTATGGTTTTTGCTAGCGGCACGTCTTGTCCCCAACCGATGGACTTGAAAATTTGGCAGCATAATTTTTCTTATCAGCTCCCACAAAACTGGGAGATGATACCGGGAGAAATCGAATTTGTTCAAAATAAGGGTAACCCTAATGACTAAATCAAAATAATACTATTATATAGACGTAATTAAATACACAGAGGGCTTAAAAATATTTATTTTTATTGAATGATAGTGCTTATTATAAAAATATTTTTTGGGGACAAAATTGGGGATTTTCACTTTTTAGGAGGGGACTTTTGCGGACATCATTCTTAAAATTGGGGACATGGAGCAAAACTTTTCTGGCAACACTGATTACCACCCTTCTGCCCGCGCCTTGATGTGAGTAAGAATTTCTAAGCGTTATGAAAGTCTAGTTGATTTAACATGTAATCGAAAGGTTTCCATCAGTCCCAGTGATATCCGCCCCAGATGCAGGCAATATCGCCGCCCTGCTTGAAGATACAGCTAATATATGTATATGTAGGTCAATCGGAATCAAATATAGTTTAGAATTCAGATGTAAGCAGATCTTTAAACTCTGTATACTTGATCTACTACATACATATGTACATATTTCATTCTTTAGGCGGATCACCATACTACCGGTTATTTAGGTTAGTATTGGACCTACATATAATTGCCATATACATCCGTTTTGACATTTTAGAGCTTAAAACCAGTTGCGTTGTGTTTGGAAGTACTCCTAGACGAAAGCCTGTAACCCATTTGATGAGTGTACACAAAGTATTGGCCATGATATCATTTATAGTGGCCATAAATTTCCCGGATACCGTTAATACCACATCGACCGCGTATGTCACGGCTTTGACTCCTCTATGTACCCAATTTGTTCGGTAATTATGATCGAATTATACGATAGTATACATAACCGACAAGATTCGAGTGGGTACAAATTCGGTTATCACAATGAATCTGTTTTCTCTATGTATGCTCTCTTTTTGCTGGATACAAACGAATTTATAAATTTCTGCTTTTGTTTTTCAAGTCCCAGTAAATATTTATTGCCAAAATGTCTCACGTTAGAAAAAAAAGCTGAAACTTTACCAATCAACCAAGTTGTCTAAAATTTCGTCAGATATTTGTCAGAATAGTGGGGAGTTTTCTTGTACGACGTTTTTTAAAATATTATCCTATTAATATCAGACTAATCTGAAGGCAATTTAATTTCCTTTAAGACATTTAACAAATTAGTTTGCACATTTTCTGATCTATGTATGTATGGCTTATGACTTTTAAGCCCTTATGACACTACATTTTTTCTTAATTTTTCAAATTTTGGAGAACAGTGCAAATAGAATATAATAGGAAATTTTGTCAGGTGCAAAGAGTTCAGCTATATTAAGATAAATACCAAATTGTCAAAGCTTTTACTATTGTTATCGATAAAAAATGGGGGCCTGTCAAAAAAAAATGTAAAAATGTAAAATTGACATTTCAAGCTTGAAACATTAAAGTGTTGCCAAGTTAGCGGTTTATTCACGAATTCAGCGACTTAGCGCCTCTTTTTTCCAATTTTTTTTTCTTTTGTCGTTTTATTATAAATAAAAAGTAGGCAGCACTTAAAGAAGCCATTACGTTTTGTTTACATTTTGTATAGTTGTTTCTTTCTATCATTTGCTATTTCTTTCTTTCAATCCTATAGCAAAACAATGCAAGAAAAATGTAGTGTCATAAGGGCTTTAGCAGTCACTTCTGCACATTTTCTGATTTGACTTTTCGTAATAATTCTTTCTCACTTGTCTTTTGAGAGTTTATGCATAAATGTTTGAGTTTTTAAACTTATAAAAAAACTTCAAAAAAATTAAATCAACTTTAAAATATATGGAATTCTTGCAAACATAAAATCGACTACAAAATAGGCGTGGTACTGCCAATAATTTGTATCATAATGCTGTACTTTCACGAGAGCTAACTGTGTGCGAAGTTTCATAAGAATCGGTTAAGTAGCAGTAGTATAAATGAATATTTAATTTGCATGGGCGTGCCACTGCCCACTTTTTCAACCATAATATTATTTTGTAACAAAAACTAAATGTGTATGCAAAGTTTCACAAGAATCGGTTCAGTAGAAGTCGTTAAAAAGGTATATTTACTTTGCATGGGCGTGGCACTGCCCACTTTTTAAATCACGATGTAGTATTCAAAGAGAAGCTCAATGTGTGTGCATAGTTTCATAGGAATCGGCCATGTGTATTTACTTCGTATGGGCGTGACCCCTCTTACTTTTCAACGGGACCAATCTGGAAGTACATACTATTAAATAAAGAAAAAAATCTGAAATCGGTTTATAAATGTCGGAGCTTTGAGGGAACATCCATAAAAAATATATACTTGACGAATTGATAACCTTTCTCATTTTTTTGAAGCAGGTTAAAAAGTAAAAAATAACTTCAATATTATTTTATGAGTTAAGTCCTTAATTGTTGGCAGTTGGTGCCAAGAAGGCAAAAGTTACTTTATTTTTTTTTACAAAATAAAGACGGTTTATTTTTTTAACCTATTTTATAGCTGTATCCTTTTGAATCTGTGTGTCTGTGGCACCGTAGCTCCCAAATGGCTAAACCGATTTTAATTTAGTCTTCTTCTAGCCTATGTTTGAAGAAAATCGGTCCATCCGCTTGGAAGTTATCATACATTTCTTCTGTTTTTTTAAAAATTCTTAATTTAATGTTATTTTAAGTTTTTATTTTTGCTTTTTCCGACATTGTTCAGACATGTCGAAAATTCCTTTAGAGCTTCCCTAGAAAATTGCTCAGAGTTCGTACAGAACTCTCGTAGACATTTCGGCAGAGTTTTTAGAAATTACTGAGACAAAGAGGTCGGCTTTCTTGTCGGTACGTTTCTAACCGCCTTCGAGTTGAAATCGAAAAAAGAAATGTGTACTGGGTCGCTAAATAAAATAATAAAAATAATTTGCACGCACACCTTCAAATCCATCTTTCATTATCTTATTATCTGTACGAATTTTATTTACTTAACTTTTTTAGTTCTTAGAAAAGCAATTCGTAGTTACTTTCGCAAGAAACAACAACAACTTTGTCAAGCTAAAAAAAATATGCTCAAAATCTCTATAAAATTCATTCACAATTCGTGTTTTGCATTAAAAACTTAATATTCATTAAACCGAATAACACGTTTTGAAATGTGGTGCAATATTTTGAAAATTAGTTTAATTTTCTGGGCCTGTTCAGTAGCCTTGGCAGATCAGACGGGTAAGTTAGACAAAATTATAATACAAAATAAATTATTTAATAGGGTTTTCCTCCACTTCCATGTCAAGGAACTAATTCAAGCTCTAAAAACGAGACCAGAACATATTATTTCAGCAAAAACGAGGCAAGCTAACTTTATTCTTTCTTTGCTCCTGAATTTTATATATCGTCATATAAAATGTAGACGGGGCTATCTACATTTTAAAAAATTTTCTCGGAGAGATAAGCAACTTAATAAAAAGCAAACTATTCTGAATATAAAAACTCAGCATAGTATCATTAATTCAGACTTTATTAATGATACTACACAGAAAAAAATGTTTTTATAATGACACTAGTTTTTTTATCTCTCCGGAAAACTTTTAAAAATATAGATAGGCCCTTTTGCATTTTATATGACGATATGTATGTATTTATTTTGCGTCTTTTTATAGCTCAATTGGAATGATGCTGATACAAAATGCCGTTCGTTGGGCGGCTTTCTGGCCTCTTTTGATGGGAACTTTACACAGCGTTTAGTTAGCAATTATATGGTTTATATGAATCTTTCTCTAAACCAACATTATTATTGGGTGGCAGGTAAAAATTCCTCAGGAAATTTTACCTGGCATGGCAGGGATACTCCTGCCGAATTTGTTGAGTGGGGTTCTAATCAACCCGATAACTCTAAAGAGAAAGAACATTGTTTGCATTTAAGGTACGATTTTGCAAAGCGTTTATATGAAATGAATGATTGGAATTGTGAACAGAAGGCAAACTATATTTGTGAGACGAATAATACGCTGACATACAAAAACGTAGAGGACTTCCCTACTGCGTTCACTTTTGTATACATTAATGGATTTATCCTTCCTGATGGCCATTACCCTAATCCAGAGGGAGAAAAGATAAATAGATGCGGAGAACACTATTCGTATCCTGAATAATAGTTCATAAAGTTACCCAAAAAAAGTTTCTTACATTTAACGAAACATTTAATGACTTTAAGGAAATATGTATGTACATACATATGTATGTATAAATGTATGGATTTACTAAAAATAAAAATAAAATCATAAGTCTAATGAAATAATGAAATTTTAGTGAAACTTAGTTCATGAAATATTAGTGAAAATTTAGTTCATGAAATTTGACTTGGTTAAAAACTATAAAAAGATTATTTTAATTTTTGGGTCAGATCTAGTTTAGACAAGCTGGTCCAAATGGAAAAAAAAATAACCTAGATGATAATATATTGAAAAATAAGAAGAATATATCAAATTGGTATCGACCCATATTTTCCGGTTTATGTGCCTCTGAAATTTTCATATAAAACTCTGATTATACGTTATATTTTCCAAATTGTGCGATCAATATTGCACAGTGGGGCAGAATCAAAATATTTGGAACATAACACAGGCATTTCTATGTATAATTCGATATGTATAATTCGATTACAAATTCAATGCAATGACCTAAATATTTGGTGCGTATTATTAGAAACTTTTCATTTTATTTTATTTTCGAAAAAATAAAATAAAATGAAAATGTGAATCTAAATTGATTATTAGGCTAAGGTTCGTAACGTTATATTCAGAAAGAATTGGGCATGATTAATATTCCAAGGAACAAGGGAAAAATTAACATCAACTTAATTTTTCAACGTACACAGCAGAACAGAGTAGCGCCACTTTCGGAAGCCGCTACACTTCCATCGTCAGTGCTCACGTGTATTTGCTTATCATCACTTGTCAGGTGGCTCTGTTGAATGTGATTTTAATTCTTATATATACAACTTTTTCGTGAAAATTGAATACGAGAATTAAATCACTATCAAGCTGATATTAAAGTGCACTTTCCCAGCGTTGCGATCGGTTTATTTTTCTTCATTCCCATTTTTCTGATTTTTGTTCTACTCAAGACAAACTTTTTTGGTTTGATTTTATACTTAAGTATATATGAACATGTAAATGAAAATGCCTGCGAAGCGATTGGCTGTGTGCAGGTTCGAACCGTGACCTCTTGGCTGATAGTGTGTCGTAGGTACCATTCATCCAGAGGCGTGTTATACTTTATGTTAAATTTTTTTCACTTGGACTAAATATATTTAATTTGAAAAGTTTTTTCTTTAATAAAACTGTATGAAGTTAATTTATTTAATTCATTACACTTATTAAAACATGAAAAAGCCTTAGAACTTCATTTATAAGTTAACAATATTTGCTTACAAATACTTACAAAATTTATATTTAAAAACCTTTAAATACCAGAAATTAAACTTTGATGACCGAAGAAAAATATGGCGTGCTTCTATTGTTTAAACATTTTTCTGCTGTTTTTTAGACAGATGGCTTAATATCCAAAATTTTAATGTTATTTAGACATACTTTGTTCAAAAATAAATACTTTTAACAGCAGATTTGTATTTTTGCGAAAAATTAGACTAAGCATGTTTTTTGTTACAAATAACTACAAACTTGCTGCAATTTTAAACAACCAGAATTTTTCAACACAAAATATATGATATTAAATTTCATTTACTGATTTTTACTGATTTTGCATGCTTTTAACTTATTTTCGCCAAACTTGTCAAAACATAACTCTTGCAAAAGTCCACTCCAAAACAGACGGAAAAAAATGAGCGACGTGAACAAATGGACAGATCGAGTGAAAAATTAAATTACAAAAATTAACTGAAAGAAAATTTGTCATTTAAGCTAATAATAGCGCCCTCCCTCCCCTTAACAAAAAAAAAAAACAACATACAACCGAATTTATATTTTTCTGCTTTTTGTTTTTAAAGTCGGTTAGAAATAAGTTATTTCCACGCATTATTTTATCAACTGTAAAATTTGTATATATTTATTTTTACTTTTTTGTTATTAGACAAGCAATTCGTATTTATTTGCTTACGTAACAAAAACTTTCTCAAGCTAAAAAATTATGTTCAGTATATTTTGCGTTAACATATAATATTCATCGAAACGAATAACACGTTTCGAAATGTTGTGCAATATTTTGAAAATCATTATAACTTTCTGGGACTCTTCAGCAGTCTACTAACTAAATACTAAATAAATTATTTAATAGGCTTTTCAACCATTTCCATGTCAAGAAACTAATTCAACCTATAAAGAAGATAGATGCTTCCAATGCTGTATACGTTTTCATGCTATTTTGCTAAGCACAATTAACAAACAGAAACCGTAGGGACACCTCCATGCTCGTCACAGTGCTGATGGAACACTGGGTGATCGGCAGACATGCTAGTAGGCTAGGCCTTCTCTACAATGAGTTTTGCACTTCTCGGGACACAAATTCTTTGGCGAACATATGATAAACGACTTATCGGAGCTATCAGAGATTGGTCTAGGCGATCTGATCTGATACCTCAATGCGACGCGATGGGTCTAGCACCAATTACCGGATCCGAGAACATGGATACCGTATACCCATAGGTTGACACTGACCCCGATCCGTCAGTGGTTCGTCAAATCAAAATCACTTGATTCTACTTGAGGAATTGTGCTCCATATGCAGCCACGCAAAACAACCAATCGCATAAGTAATTGATTGAATAAAAAAATTTAACTAATATTGATATTTGATAAAAAAATATTATTGAAACTTTTTTTGCTCATAATTTTTTCTGTCTGTGTAGATAATATAAATAATTTTTATGTACATAATAAGCTATCTGCTAAAGTCTCTAAGCAGTAAAGAAAGTTTTTCGCTCTAAATAATATCTTAATAACTCTGCTTACGTATTTTTTTATTTTATTTTGAACATTTCACATGACCTACAAATATTTGGATTACTGTCAGCCAGTGTTGGCAGAAATCAATGAGCAAAAATGGCTAAATATTGAAATAAAGGTGTTTAAAAAATAGTTAAAAAGTGGCAAAAAATCGCTAAATAATTCTTGGTGCTAAAAACCGCAGCAAAAACTTTGCTTACTGGTAGGCAAAAAATTATATGAGGATTTAAGTTGTAACTACTTACAATTTGACTCGATAACTACTTATTTTTGTTTGAGAAGTCCAAAAATAAGGGGTACTCCTTAGAAATGTATTTCCATTGTCACAGCAATTAACTAGTTATTATTTGGCTTACTTAAAGCTAAAAAATAAGTAGTCAAATAAACAAATTAGAATTAAAAAAAAAAATTATACTCATATGTTATTTACATTTTTTTAAATCTTATTATTTATTATTTTTTTTTTTGCCCAGCTGGGATACGAACCTGGGCTCGTTCAGATATTAAGACAAGAACTTTACCCACTCAGCTATTGTTGACTTATAAGTGTAAGCGACAAAAATTTGTTTTCATATACAAACACATGTTGACAAAAAAGTGGTTGTCTACTTTTAATACATAATAACAAATTATAACTATTTACAGATAATGAGAAAAATACGTACTAATTTTATTAAAAACTAAGTAGTAGTTTTAATACGAGTATGAAGCATAGTAATAAGATAAATAAGTACCATTCATTACATTGGAACCCATTAATAAAGTACTACCGATTACAAAAATAACAAAAGTTTTTGCTGGGACATGAGTAGGTATGGAAATGCAAAAGGTCATCACGCTATTGTGCATAAAATATAAAAAATTTTTGATAAATTTATTATTTGAGATATTCTCTCAATTTTATTATAAAAAAAGCTTTTGTTTGCTGTGGGCAGCGTTGCCATAACTTTTTTTTAAAAAACTGCAAATTTAGAATAAACAAAACTGATTTTCACGTAAAAAAACTGCACACAAAAAATCCAAAATATAATACCTATTATACATCATGTATTTTAAAATTTTTCATATTAAAACAGCACTCTTTCTTCAAATGCGTCCACATCAGAACAGCCTGCGGCGCAAATTTTCGTATTGTTCGTCAAAAAACCAACAAGGTACGGATCGTGTGTGTTGAAGGTGACGAAAATGTTTGCGTTGTTTCTAATCTCTAATATGAACTATAATAGCAAACTCCATACATATAAGAAAACACAACTTTCTTAGACCTATATGAGTGTGAATTCCCTCTTGCATTACATTATCGCATTAAAAAAGTAAAATTATGGCTTTAAAAATTTGAATTAATATAAAAAATTTGAGAGCAAAAAATAAAAAAATGTAAAAACTGCACAATTTGTAGAAAAACTGGTTTTTTAAGCAAAAAACTGCAAAACTGCTCAATGCTTAGAAAAACTGCCAAATACAGATAAATCTGCACATTTGGCAACGCTGGCTGTGGGCTAAGCATGTCTGTCTATATGCCTGCATTTCATTGGTGCTTTGCCAAATCATCAGTCGACTTCAACCTCATTTTTTAAAAGTTTCAAAAGTCTTAGCTTATACACAAACTTCCAAAAATCATTTGAGAGCTATAATTATTGTACTTGTATAAGTTTCTAAGCCTACTACGCTTATTCTATTGTAATTCTCAAATGATTTTTGACAGTTTGTGCATAAGCTAAGATGTTTGAAACTATTACAAAATATGATTAAAGTCTACTGATGATTTGTTAAAGCACCACTAAAATGCAGGCATATAGACACGCTTAACCCGCAACACATAAAAACATTTGTATAACAGATTTCTTTTAAGACATGTAAAAGTATAGATATGTATGTAGTCATGGTCTCATGAAAAATATTTTTGTTGCTCTTATTTTCGTTGGATTTTTTGTTTGTTTTTCATTGGAATTGCTTTTTGTTTGGTTATAATTTTTGAACAATAAAAACGATTAAACAACAATATCAATAATATTTTGATCTTAAATTTGCTCATTCATAAACGTGAACATTTTGATAAACGTCAAGGCTCGCGGTTTTAATTAGTTGACGTTATCTCGGGCGCACTGTACTTTCTTTTCAATTCTGATATTACACTACACTCGACCGTTTCAACCAATTCCTCGATATCTAGGCGCAAGGTAGTGCGCCAGGCCGAGCTCCGGCCACACAGTGTGTATATTATACGAAACCATTCGAGCTGTTTTTATCCCCACCCCTCATAATTTTGCTCTACTTATTCATAAAATAATGAAACTTGAAACATAAGGTCTCCCTACAGAGGTAATCTCATAGGTGAAATTTGAGTTCTACCATAAAAGCTTCCAGAGATATGAAGGTGTAAATAGTGCATATTTTAGTATATATTCACTGACTGACTGACTTACTGACTGACTCACTGACTGACTGACTCACCGACTCATCAATATTATTGGGCACTTCCACTATAGCTAGAAAGCTGAAATTTGGTAGGCCTTGCTGAGCAATTAACTTGAAAACTCTGAAAACTGTCACTTTTTACCTGGTGGAGTAGGGTGCCCCTTCTTTATATGGCGCACTTCCAGTATAGCTAGAAATCAGAAATTTGGTACACAGGTAGGTCCAGATGAGCAATTAACGAAAAAAATTTGAAAACGGGCACTTTTCATATGAGGTACTAGGGTGCTGAAATTTGTTACTTGATTGTTACTTGAAATTTGTACTAAGAAAAATGTGAAGATGTTAAGTTTTTGCAATTTAAATTTTTTTTATAAATTTTTAAAAACTAAAAATTTTCCAATTTTGCATAAAAAAATACATTTTTATTTATTGTGGTCTGAATAATTCCGAAACCGGTTAATATATAAAAAAAATATTTAAACGGCTGAAAGTAAATTTAGATTGAAGTTTCTTAGTGGCATTTGTAATAAAATTGGACAACCCCTTTCCAAGTTATGATAAAATCGGTGGAGCAGAGCAATTTTAGAAAAAAATTATTTATAGAATTTAAAATTTCGTTTGTTTTTAAAAAATAGTGGTACTCCTTAGCATTTTTCTTGTTGCATAGTGTTATAATACGAAACAGCCCACTAAATTACTTGGTACCGAAATATGTATATTCTTTATTTCAATTATTTATTGCTTGATGGAAATATTTCCGAATTTCGGTAACAAGATAAGTACAAATATTAACATTGTTTCTTCCTTCATCTCTATTATTATTGCTGTATAATTTACGTAATTCCTTAATAAATATTTACGTCAAGCGGCCAAACAATATAACTTAACAATTAAGTTGGGTGACTAATTTCATAAAATCTAAAAATCTTTCCCAGTTTTCATAAAGAAATTTCAGAATGTAAACAGAAAAAATTATTCTCAAAAATTTTCAATTAATACATATAGTCGAAAATTAATACTTGCTTCAATTAATTTCGTAATTGAATCAATTACTGTTCTTATCAAAAACAATATTTTCAAACAAATTTTACAAATTTTGAGCAATTGAAAATTTTAATTTCAGTGATTGAATATACAATTTTCGTCGTAGGGTGAACTTCAACAACACAATTAATTGAATCTGCAGTTTGCGTAATTGAAATCGTATTTTAGTTTTTTCTGTGTATGAAAAAAAAATTACAACATTTTTTATTCGAGTTATTCCATTCAACGAAATAAATTGCTTAATTAAATTTTTACACTAATGGCTCTTTTCACAATGTACGATTAAAAGTTAACGTGGACTTTAACGGCAAGACTAGTATGCCGAAGTTGCCGTTAAGGCTGAGGCCACTCGGGCGTTTCTGCTTTTTATATTAAATTTGAAGTTTTGAAAAATTGAGAACTTTCAAATTTAATATAAAAAGCAGAAACGCCGCGTATTAAAAACGCTCGTTTGCACTCAGCCTAAAGTCTACTTCTAATCATACATTGTGAAAAGGGCCATAAATAGGAAATATTGGGCCTGATTATGTAAATCGATTTTGGTAGTAGATTAAAGATTACAGGTTGTGTGTTAAGCGGCCCATCCATTATACAATATTATTGCATATGCTATTGTACATATTATTGTCGTTCTGACCTATACTATGCCATAAATGTCACAATATTTTCAAAGAAAATATTGCCCGATTCTCCTGACAGTGCAAAAGTAAATATGTATAACACTGAACAATGTTGCCACCATATTACACAATCTTCCTTATTGTACAATAAAAATCAAAGGCATTTTGATTTTTGCCAATATATTGTTCCATCTTCGAATATGACATACACATTGGCGATATTATTGTACAATATGAAAAATTGCCGCTTACTTTAATCTAGTGTAAAAAATGACAGGCGTTATTCGATTGCATACCACAACTTTTAACTTATGGATTAATTTGATTTAAGTGCAAGCAAATGTAGTTTATTTATTAAATTAGTCTAAAAAAAACAGAAATTTATTTAAATGTTTCATGGTTACCAGGACCCCTGCAAAAATCTCTCAAAATCATTCCTGTCTTATTAAATTTTTTATATTGAATATATGCGTATTGCTCTCATAGTTTTGTTGCTACCTTGTTATTAATGATTTTTATATATAGATATGTACATACATATATAAAAATCATACATACATATGTCACTGCTTTCGCTCATGCTAATTTCTCCAACTTTCCTGCCGATTTCAATGATATTTTGTATTTTAATGAAAAATATCGCTTAAAATGTTGTGTTGACAAAACAGCTAAAGTAGCTTGAAATAAAAAAGGGCTAATAGCTAAATTAATAATACTTCTGGGTAAAGGGGATGAAAAATGGCAAATTCTAGCCAGAAAGTGGCTGAATTGGCAACGTTGATGTCAGCGCATGTCAATTTTTTTTATAGACTTGTTTACGAAATTTTAAAAAACTTGAACAAACATATTAATAGAAATGATAATAAAGATCTTATCTCAAAAATTGGGTCTTAGCTTTTATATTTTCTACGCCTTAGATTGAGTTAAGAGGAAACAAATGGATATACAAATTATGCTGATGGAAAGTTTCTTAATTATATATTTTAACGATAGAACAAAATTTCCGCTCGAGGAAATATTGCTAACAATAATGAAAACAATTGAATGATGAAGAAAAATTTACTGAATTTGACGAAAAGAAAGTAGATAAATATATCAGAAAATATCAGGGTAACACTGGGGATTTGTGGTAATAAACATCAGATTAACATAGATTTAGTAGTGATTTAATTCTAGTGTGCAATTTTCTCAAAATGTTTGTATATAAGAAATGCAATAACATTCAACAGAAGCCAAGTACCAAGTGATGAAAGCAGATACGCATGAGCAGTGACGATAAAAGTGTAGCGGTTTCCGAAAGCAATGTTATTCTGTTCTGCTGAGTCTGTTGAAAATTAAATTAATGTTGAATTTTCCTTATTCCTTTCTGAATATAACATTAAGAGCCTTAGCCTAATATACACTTTGGAATCAAAAGCAATTAAGTTCGAAATAATTAATTAATTGGTCCTTATTTTGCAACTTGCATTTATTATCACATTTATGTTTTTGTGCAGATACTAATCACAAGCAAAAAACAACGTTATTGGCAACACTACATGTCGTGCTAAAGCACGAGCATTTGTTTGCCCTAAGCCATATTAATTACAAGTACCACCATTACTAAAACAAATACAACACCGAAAAACACATGTATTTTGTTGGTATAAATACCCCAGAAATATGTCAAATCCATTATCTGTGAGTCGCACACATTCATAACATGTCTCAAATTTACTATCGCATGCCCGTTGTTGATAGAAAAATCCCAGACATGTGTCAAAATCTATTGCTGTGTGACGCACACATTCTCAAATTTACTAAAACAGCTGTTCTTGTAGTGGTACCTGTTCAATATACCTTGGTTTGCCCATAGTCCATGAATGCATTACATAGAACAGTGGTGGCCATACATACACTATCTTATGCTTTGTTTGTGCATGTGCTTCGCGGCTAAATAGATAGGCTGTGTGCAGGGAACGAAGCCGACACTGATTTGTCGGCGGCGGCGGCTGATCACGTATATCATCGGCGGCGGCTTAAAGTCGACTTGCGCCGAAGAAAGTTCGGCGGCGGCTGCCGACAAATTAATTCGTCGGCGGCTAGCGTATTTCGGCTCAAAGTCGGCTAATAGCAACAAAATCTCTGGCGTTACCATTGAGCACAGAAGCAGGCACATATTTTGCCGTTCAATTAAAAAAGGGGATTTTATTTATAGAGGGGCTTTTTTTTTAAAACGGCTCAGCCGAAAATTACCCGTATAGGTCGGCAGCGGCTGCGACTCTTCAAAAATCACCGGTGGCGGCTGTTAACCGACTCACAGCCTCACACACACTGTACGTGTGTTGATGATAAAAAAAGCAGCCTATACTCGCGAGTATAGGAAATTGAGAGGATGGCCACCACTGGCATAGAACCATGTTTTGTAGTCACTCAATGAATCAATTGTCATTAGAGTTTTTCACGGGATTTCCCCAGAATTCCAATAAATTTTCAATCCCAAATTCTCGGGAAATTAGTGCGGGAATTTCCAGGAATTTTTCTGCCTTAATATAAAATAGCTTAACAATCTTGACTTTTTTAAGAAAATCTAGAATTTATTCCCAAATGCTTGGACAATTTCTGCAGTTTTCTGACTGATATTTTATAAGACAAAGTTTTGTGGAGATTTCACATGATACGGAATGTAATGTTAATGTCAAAATCTAGTTCAATGCAAAAATAACACTATACAACACGAAAATCAATTACGGGGCTCTGACAATAGATTGTGGTAGAGGAGACCAACAAAAAAATATACGTGTGTCGGCGTTTTGAAAGATCACAGCGGAATTTTATTTTAGGGGGGTTAAAGTTCCCCCCTTTGGGATATTTTGCGATAATATACCAAAAGAAAGTTTGCTCCTAAGAGTGAAATAGTGCACAAAGCATGATTCATGACGTCTAAGAGAATACAGTTGACAGTGTTACAATAGTTGCTTTTCATTATAAGTTTTTCGTATACGAATTTTACTTAAAAAACGTAGACGAAATGTTTTGGAGTTCCCCGGGATTTTTTGTATGCATACCGGTATTCGGTATTTGTCAATCGCGAAAATCGTGGAAAAGGTAATAATACATTATATTTATTTGCAAATATTTGCAATGAATTTATTAATATAATGGGACAGAAGGTGCAAAGAACAGTTCCTATCGAACAACAATTGTTCTCTTGTCATTATGTTTGTGTACTGTTTGGCGGGCACCGAATTCTAGTGTGCCCGATGGCCCCGGCATATCCAAAGACGGCCCTGCTCAAGTGTTCGTGTCTTAACGATTGCATATACATACATATATACTATTTGCTATCGTTAGAACGCGAACATCTGTCGCTTAACTACAAACTCTTTTTTTGCCAATATTTGTTTGCAGATAATTCAATATTATCTGCAGGGTAATTAAAAAATATAAAAAATTTTCACTGTTATGCATTTTGGTGCGTTATAAAACTTTGTTGCTTAACTAAAAACTAATGTAGAACTTAAATTTAACACAATATGAGTGATTAGTTATCTTAACTTTATTTGAATAGTTTTATTGTATTTAACACACGCAGAAATAATAAAATGGAACAACACAACACGTATTCATTTCTGTATGTTTGCTTAAAACGTCAAAACGTTTAATATTCTGTCAACAAAACTATCTATCTTAAGTTGATTTCTTTTCTCTTTTAATTTTTATTTTCTTTTTAACGGACTTAAAAAAAAGGAGAAAGGCTTTCAATCAATTCGTCATGGATTGTTTTGATGTGTATTCTCTCAAAACTTTCCCATTTATAAACTGATTTCGGATTTCTTTCTTGACTTGAAGGGATTTACTTCCAGATTGGTACCGTTGAAAATGGGGTCACGCCCATACAAAGCAAATTCACATTATTTTTCAGCTACTTTTAATCACCCGATTCTTATAAGACTTTAAGCTTCCGTTTCAATACTACAACATGATTAAAAAAGTGGGTAGTGCCACGCCCATGCAAATTAAATATTCTTTCACACTTTCAGTTATCGTGGCAATACAATATTTCGGTTAGAAAAGTGGGCAGTTTGTGGTGGCAACAATGTAAATCAAATAATAGTACATTTACATCTGAGCGAAATCTAGTTCTTACCAGATTTGGAGCTAAATCTGGTTGTTTTTTGCTACATTTCCCATACAAAACGAAATCTAATTCGCCACTAGATTTGGACAAAATCTACTAAAATCTAGTAGTACTTATTTATACAACCGTGGTTTTGATAATAAATTTGTTTTTATATAACACTTTTTTAACTCCCGAGCAAAAAAAGGATGTTATAAGTTTGTTGTGTGTGCCTGTGTATCTCCCAGCAAAAATAAATTTGGTACAAGGAAGCAGGTAAATTAATTAGAAGTGCTTCGGAGATGCGGAAAAGCACACAGTGTATCCCCTCTGCCTTACAAGGTTGCAATAACTTAAGCGAACTGTGTGTGTGGGAAGAAACTTACCACACACACGATGAATTTGGTTCGCTATTTATGTTTTTTCATGTGTTTTAAACACGAAGTTTTTTATTCAACTCAGACTTTTTCATAGTGCATCATCTCTCGCTTACGTGGGTACAAATATGGATGCGAGTGTGATTTTTGCTTCGTAATTTAATTTTTTTATTCTTCCATTGAATTGTGTATGAAAACAAATGTGCCTCGATAGCTTAGTGGTTAGTGTTCTAGTCTACCATGCGGAGATCGTGGGATCGATCCTGATTCAATACGCGAACAAAAACTATTTAATAAAAGTAAATTGTAGTGTAATATAATCTCCAATTGTATTTGTACCATCCCAGCAAAAATATCCGTCTACCGGAAGCAGGTTTGTAAGGGAGAGATTTCGGTACTCTCCCTTACCAACCTGCTTCGGTATTACATGATTTTTGTATGGGATGTCCCACTTGGTAGGTCTGGAGGCATGAGAGCTTCTTTCTCCGCATCTTAGATGCATTAACCTCATGTCTTCTTCCGGTAGACGTATATTTTTGCTGGGCTGTTTGTATGTACAAGTTCACGTACAGACCAAACGGCTGTACCGATTTTGATTAAGTTTTTTCGGTTTGAAACGTGACTAGATCGAGAGTATTCTTAGCTATGTTTGAAGAAAACTGGTCCAGCCATTTAGAAGATATTACATCTTTTCTAGATGTGTTCTGTTGAATATGTGTGTCTTTGATGTCGCACGGTGTCTCAAATCAATTTTCATTGGCAAAAACCTATATTATTTCTTGACATAGATTCTTAAAATTGTTAAGCCATCAGAAAGGAAACATATCAAAAGTAAGGTAGCCAAAAATTTTTTTCAAAATTTTTGCTGCTAAAAACAAAGAATTTATGTTAATTAAAAAAAAAAAAAATTTGTCATATATGATCTGAAATAAATTATGATTCCTCGAAAACTATTATCGATAAAGGGCTGCGGTTTTTTTATGTTGTGTAAACTGTTGTTTTTAAGAAATGGTATGTGCACATCCTGTACAATTTGTAGTTAGGGTGGCATGTAATAAATTTTAAACCCCAATATTTTCGTAAAATTTTAAGTTTAGTTGTGTACAACTTTTGAAGATCAAAAGGGATCCCCCGGGTAGCCCCGTAGTGTAGTGGATAGTGTGCTAGACTATTAGCCGGTTGTCGCAGGTTCGATTCCTGCCAAGACCCTGGGTGTTTTTACAGAAAAAGCCGAAAAAGGCTTAAGCAGTATGTGTGCTCGTTAAAAAAAAAACCTAAACCCTCCAGAGAAAGATTAAAGTGTCTTCTTTAAGCCTTTACACCCACCACGACCCGCCTGTAAAACACTTCTTTTATTTTAATGAAAACAGTCAGATTATAAAGAAAAATTGACCAAAATTGCTAGTATTATTTTTTACTTTTTTACACGCATAACTGTCATTTGTAAACCGATTTTCAAAATGTTTTTTTTTGTCTGAAAGGGTTTGCCTGCGGTTTGGTTCCATAATTTTTTTTTCAAAAATCGGAGAGGGAAATTTGCTCCCCTCATGCATAGCTCAGTCATTTGTGAACCGATTTTCAAAAATATTTTTTTGTTTGAAAGGTGTTGCCTGCAGTTTGGACCCAAATTTTTTTTCGAAAATCGGAGGGGAAATTCGCTCCCCTCTCTCTCATTTGTGAACCGATTTTCAAAATTTTTTTTGTCTGCCTGCCATTAGGTACCTTAATTTGTTTTTCGAAAATCGAAGGGGAAATTCACCCCGAGAATAACTCTGTCATTTGTAAACCAATTTGGGGAATTTCGCTTCCCATTCATAACTCTGTCATTTGTCAACCGATTTCCAAAATTCTTATTCTATGAAGTGGCAATTTTCTCCTTTCTATAGCAGCTCCTCCAACTTTAAATTTATTAGGTGAAATTTTCTTAATTAATAGAATTGTTAGATGATCTTGACTTTCAATATTAATATTATCGTTATTATATTTGTTTAGTGCTGCTTATACTTTATATTTATATGCTTATAGTCAACATGGAAAACTTTTTAAGATATTTATTTTTTTAGAGGTGGATTAATTCGAGATTTTTTAATTTTATTTTTACATTGATACATAACTCTTTCATTTGTAAACCGATTTTCAAACTGTTTTTTTACCTGCAGTTTTGTAGCATATTTTTTTCGAAAATCGCAGGACAAATTTGCTTCACTCCCAAAAAAAAAAGCATAGCTCTGTTATATGTTAACCGATTTTCAAATTTTTTTTGTTTGAAAGAGTTTATTTGCAGCTTGGTCCTATACATTTTTTTTTCGAAAATCAGTGGGACATTTTGTAATATGTTCTATAATTGCTTCGTATTGCAGTCGGGTTTTCTTGCAGAATTATTTTAATTCAGTGTCTTGCAGATATTCATCTAGTAGAAACGGTTCAGTTATATATGTAAGTCTGGGCATGTCTTACATACATAAATAACCGAGAGTCTACAATCTATTTATGACTGAAAAAACTTGGCTTATGCATTCAATTTTCAATACCTTACTTTGTTGTTTTATAAAGATGATTAAATTTTCATTATAAGGCCTTTTTTAGCAGAAAAAAGTAAAAAAGCGCTAATTTCTAAGCAAAATTAAAAAAAAAAACCAAATTTCAAATTTAACCTTAAACTTCTCAAAAACCACCGTACTGATTTTAATGAAACTAAAATTGGATAAAAGCTTAATATGTTATCTATCCACTAAAAAAATATTACAAAAAAATCTTCAATAGTTCAAAAGTTATAGAGTTTTGGCGAATGAAAAACGATTCTGAACCACTGTGCGCCGTAGCTCCCAAACGAGTCAATCGATTTTAATTTAGTAAATTTTATTTGAAAGGTGCCTTGATCCATAATCTTCTAACCTATGTTTGAAGAAAGTTGGTCTAAACGTTTAAAGTTATCATCTATTTTTTTCGGGGGTTTTTAAAATTTTTAACTTAAAGCTATTTAATATACATTTTTATTAAATAATCTTATAAAAATTTAGTAGAAAATCGCCAAAAATTGGTAATAAAATCGGCAAAAAATATTTCTTGTAAATTTTTCTCATCCAAATTCAAAACACATTAATGACTATAATTAATATATGTAAGAAAAATCATCAAATTCTCGCATACGAGTTTTGGTAGGATTTATTTCTGAAACTTCTCCTTCAACAAACTAATTTTCAGGAATAAAAAAAAAATTTGAAGTTCAATTTTGCTAATAAAAAAAAATAGCCATAAAAATCGCCAACAAATTTATTTATCGCCAGAAAAATTGCCATGTCGCCAAATCAAAAATTTAGACCGCCAAACAAGTTGAAAAATCGCCACGTTTGGCGATTTTTTAAAGTCTTGACTTTGATTTTTTCTTCACGACTACACGAATTGGGATAACTTAAAAATTTCTTGCGCATATTATCAAGGATTTATCCCCAAATCGGGGATTTTCTTTTCAAAATGGGGATAACAATTTGGTTTGGGGATTGGGGAATTCTTTGGGGATAATTGAGGGTCTTAAAAGCAAAGGGTTGCAAGTGCAAAAAAGAAAATTCTGACTAATTATGCTTCAAAGTCCTTAGCTCCAACGCATTTAATACAAAATCTTTTTGATTTCACATATATACTGTCTTTTGAGGTCATTGTAGAGGTCTAAATTTTTGTAGACTGATAAATATTGGTATTGAGTGTTGAGTCCTGCATATAACTAAATATTTTTAGTTTTGCCACTTGTACTCCTTTGATTTTCACCCTTAAATTTTTATGGGGATTTTAAGAAACTTTTTTGGGATTTTTTTGAGTTATATCTTTGTATATATTTCTTGGATTATTTTAATTTCAATACATAATTTGCTTTTTGGGGAATTTGCGGAATGAAAATGTTTAAATTAGGGATGCGACTCGGAAGAAATCTGGGAACCCTGCCCTTTACTGACAGACCTGCGGCTAGCTGGCAGTATAAACCATTCACAATAGCGTTTTTACTTAGGGATGCCATATGTTAATTTTGTAGTGCTACTGGTCACCTTTTTGTTTTTTATTTTTAAAGTAGCGGTTATTTTGAGGTTTTCTGTTAGTATTTGGCAGCGACGTGTTCACTGTAACGTTTGTTAAAAAACTTTTTTAAAAATTCCGTGATTTAAATTAAAATACCATTTACATTTTAAATAATATAATATTTTCTTTATTACGGTCTTTTTTTATAATAATTGTATAGAATTTGTTTTATACGATTTCTTTATATTTGTTTTGCCTACAAAATAAGAAAGAAAGAACTTAAAACTTAATTATGGCGTTGTTAAATAGTGTGTGTTTTTTTAAATATATAATTAACCATTAATGTGTACATTTGTATGTATATGCGATTTTTGATGAGTATATAAGAAAATTGTATATAAATATTTTTGCATTATTCAGTTTATTAAGATAGCGAAAGTTAGTACAAGTGATAGAAGAGAGTTACACATACAACATTTATATCACTAGAATAATTAATTAGAATAACTTAATGAAACAAATCAATTCTTGAAACGAACAAAAAAAAAAAACAATTAAATAAAAACTTCAAGCTTATAATTTAAGTATTATTTGAAATAATATAAGAATTTTTAAATTACATACATAGTTTTCCAATAAGGTTAGTTCTTTAGAGTTTGTTTTTTGTATAAATATTTCTCTTTCTAGAAAAGAGGCTGTTTATATAATACGTGACGTTATTTGCGGTGATTTTAAACAAAGCCCTTCCCTCCTGTGTAACGCTTTTTAACAAATTTTCAGTATAAATTCTCTAGTCTGTAACAAATCTTCAGCCCTTACCACGCCCCTAAGAGCGTTGCGTTTATAGTTTATCTTTTTTTAAATCTTCTTTAGTTATTTTCCTTTTAAATTATTGTTTCAAATAAATAGGAATCTTAAAGTGATTGTTTTAAAAGGTTTTTTTTTTTAATTTTTTTAGTAATAATTATTTGGAATACAAATTGTGTGATCTTTGGATTTGATTTTAGTTATTTTTATTATTATTACTTCCTGATTTTTCTTTTTTTTGTGTCTAAATTCAGCATTCTTTTCTTATTATGTATTTTCATTTTTTGTTTTAACTATATTTGGTAATTTTGTAAATTTATCAAAAAATTTCGTTATATTTTTTCTCTTTTTTTTTGGTTTCTATTTAAAATTACTAATGATGCTTAAAATAATATTATTGTTAGAAAATCGTTTTTATAATTGTTTTCATAATTTCGTTCTGTGCGTTCTTGTTCATATTATAAATTTTATTTTGTTATAAAAATTTAATTCTATAAATTTTATTTTGTAATTAAAAAATACTTTTCTTTGGTTGGAAAAAGGAATTAACAAATTAAATAAACATTTGAAATAAATATTTTGCTAACAAAAAACTGAAAGCCGAACAAAACGGCCGGCCTTAAATTGTTAAAAAAGAAAAAAAAGTCCTAAAAACTGCCTTCCTTTTTTGAAAAGCAATACAAATGTAAAATATTTTTAAGCTTATTACGAGCTTAAAAAAGAACGCATGGTGTTGTGGGACACCGGGTTCGAACGCAGTTCCTGTTGCCTTCGGCTTGGGCTCGCCGTCTTCGGCATGCTACACTTCGGCGTGATGACTTCGGTCGGCCCCGTTCGGTGACTATATCAGACGCCCCTCGTCCTTATCGCCCTTCAGCACACACTGCCTAGTCACCGGACCCGGCTTCATACCCCCATCCAAAATAAATGTTATAATTTAAAAACAAAAATTTCGCCGACCTTGCTGACACTAAGTAAATGATGATAGTATGTAATTTCAATCCATAGATGATAAAAGAAGACAATTTATCAACAAAAAAACCACTATCGCCTGGAAGATACTTAAGCGATACTTCTCAAGAATTTAGCCGAGCTCCTGGTGTCGTTTAGCCGAGACACCCTCATTTAGCAAGAAAACCAAGCATTAGCCAAGACACAAACCTGGTCCACGGATTCCCAAAAAACTAGGACAAAAATCTCCACAAAATCTTAGAAGTTCCACAAATTCCCAATAAGTAGGACACAAATCTCCCCGAAATCTTAGAAGTTACCCGGACTCCAAAAAACTAGGACAAAAGTAAACCAATGTGCAATTTTTTTTTTGTTTAAATGGGTTTGCCCGCAGTTTGGTTCCGTATTTTTTTTGCGAAAATCTGACCGGGGAATTCTTCTTCCCCCATACATAATTCGGTCGTTTGTCAACTGATAGTAATTTCAATCCCTAGATGATAAAAGAAGACAATTTATCAACAAAAAACCACTATCGCCTGGAAGATACTTAAGCGATACTTCTCAAGAATTTAGCCGAGCTCCTGGTGTCGTTTAGCCGAGACACCCTCATTTATCAAGAAAACCAAGCATTAGCCAAGGCACAAACCTGGTCCACGGATTCCCAAAAAGTAGTACAAAAATCTCCACAAAATCTTAGAAGTTCCACAGATTCCCAAAAAGTAGGACAAAAATCTCCCCGAAATCTTAGAAGTTACCCGGACTCCAAAAAACTAGGGCAAAAGTAAACCAATTTGCAAATTTTTTTGTTTAAATGGGTTTGCCCGCAGTTTGGTTCCGTATTTTTTTTGCGAAAATCGGACGGGGGAATTTTTCTTCCCCCATGCATAATTCGGTCGTTTGTCAACTGATAGTAATTTCAATCCCTAGATGATAAAAGAAGACAATTTATCAATAAAAAACCACTATCGCCTGGAAGATATTTAGGCGATACTTCTCAAGAACTTAGCCGAGCTCCTGGTGTCGTTTAGCCGAGACACCCTCATTTAGCAAGAAAACCAAGCATTAGCCAAGGCACAAACCTGGTCCACGGATTCCCGAAAAACTGGGACAAAAATCTCCGCAAAATCTTAGAAGTTCCACAGATTCCCAAAAAGTAGGACAAAAATCTCCCCGAAATCTCAGAAGTTACCCGGACTCCAAAAAACTAGGGCAGAAGTAAACCAATTTGCAAATTTTTTTGTTTAAATGGGTTTGCCCGCAGTTTGGTCCCATATTTTTTTTGCGAAAATCGGACGGGGGAATTTTTCTTCCCCCATGCATAATTCTGTCGTTTGTCAACTGATAGTAGTTTCAATCCCTAGATTATAAAAGAAGACAATTTATTAACAAAAAACCACTATCGCCTGGAAGATATTTAGGCGATACTTCTCAAGAATTTAGCCGAACTCCTGGTGTCGTTTAGCCGAGACACCCTCATTTAGCAAGAAAACCAAGCATTAGTCAAGGCACAAACCTGGTCCACGGATTCCCAAGAAAATAGGACAAAAATCTACACAAAACCTTAGAAGTTCCACAGATTCCCAAAAGGTAGGACACAAATCTCCCCGAAATCTTAGAAGTTACCCGGACTCCAAAAAACTAGGACAAAAGTAAACTAATTTGCAAATTTGTTATAAGGTCGCGATTAAGTGTCCTCATTTCCCTAATCTCCGGCAGGCTTGGCCTATTAGTGAAAGATTTTTAGTGGCAAAGGCTGCTGTCGTCTGCGAAAGGGTAGATAGGGTTGGAACTTTAACAGAGGAGATCATTAACAAATATAAGAAATGGTGTAGGAGAAAGAATAGAGAATTAATCATGAAGTCGTTTGATGAGATCCCATCTATAACAACTCGTATAGTACGACCCCTGAGAAAGCTCGATATAAATTGGGAGAAGTCATCACCGACACCAAAAGTACGTGCAAATGACCCAAAATTAGTCACACGCTGCGCAAACCTGAAGGCGATGCTATTAAAGTAGGTATTCATTAAAACCCATAAGGCAACAGCAGAGGAATTGGCCGTCTGTCGCACACTTGGCGACGTCAACTTGGTAATGAAGTCATTGCAAGCGGTCTAAACTGGAGAAAAAGAAAATATCTTAAATCAAATCGAACTCGAGTTATAACTCGAGTTGTATTCAAATCCCCTAGTCCGCAACATCTTCAACTTTAGAAATCACACTCGGATGAGAAGAAGAGACACTCTTGTTCTCAGCCAAACACGAGGGACGTAAGACAACCAAAGAAGCAACCGTTGAACCTAATATTTTGTCTAACAGTAGCTGGATTAAGAAGTATACATTTAGCAGTTGGGTACCAGAAAGAATTAAAAAAAGAACTTTGCATAAAAAAAGTTGGCATCACTGATTGGAACAAAATTTGTACCAAATTTTATGCTCTAAAATTTTTTTAAATAAAGCTATAGAAACTTAGATAATTGCGAAAATCCAATTTATGTGACCTTTCATTTTGAATAACTTGAGACGCAGATATAAGATTTTATGAGAATTTTGTGACAAATTTTAGAACGTTAAAATTAAAGTATATACGAGATTCCAGCTTATTATCTCTCATTCCGAGGTTGACCCACATTCTTTTTTGTTGCCTTTATAATCAACATTTTCTGTTCCTAACTTACTTTTTATTAGAATTTTCTAGTTTTTACAAACAACTAAATCACTTTTTTTTTGGTGTTGTGACTTGGTTTAGTTATATATTTCTTCTACTCTATATACTTCTTTTTACACACTAAAAACTTCATTCATAAACGATTTTTAAAGTTAAAGTACACATTAAGTTTGGTTTTCCCATACAAAATTTGTACATTATACCAACTTTAGCTTTAAGCTAGTAATAACATACCATTCTCATTAGTTTCTTAAATTTATATAAAACTAGCTGTTATTTATAGAAAAAATTCACAAGGGTGTATTAAGTGTTGTATTAGTTGTATGTGCCAAGTTTTATAAAATTGTTGTTTGTATAATAATAATAATGGAGAATATAAATAAAATGTTTTTTTTTTGAAAACTCTTAGCACATACAACCGATACAACAGTTAGTACACCTCATGAATTCCTTTATACTTTTAGATACATTATAGTTAGTTAAATATATAGTCTATCTATAGGCTTATAAAAAAATAAAAATAAATGTTAAACAACATTAATTATAACAAAAAATAGACCGGAAGAATTTAAAAAAATCAATAAAAACAACTACACTTTTGTCAAATAAATTAAACAATAATAATTTAAAACTGGTCAGAAAGTTGCAATTAAAAATAAATTGTATTTTTGGAACAAAGTTCCCATTGAGAACCGTCTCACATCACGAGGGGGCAAAAAACGAAATAAATTGAAAAGGTAATATGAAGCGAAAACTGTTGAATAAATGAAAGTACGCTGGAACGAAAAATAAATCGCCAAAACGGAAAGAATCGCCGAAACAGAAAACATTGCCGAAACGGAAAACAATCGCGAAAATGGAAATAGTCGGTAAAACGGAGAAAATTTTGTCAGAATGGAAAAAAAACTGAACCGGAAAAAGTCGAATAAAGCGCCAAAAATTATCAAAATAATTATCAAAGGTTTATAAAGCAAATTTCTGTTAAAAATTGATTTTATAAAACTTTCATAAGTATTATGAATAAGACATTCTTTGTTTGTATTTTATTTTATTGATGTTATTGTGAATCAATAACATGATAATCTGTGGCAATACTGCGAAGAAAATGATATAAAAAACTAAAAGATAAATGGAAACCAACAAGAAAACGAAATAGAAAAATTTATTGAAATGCTTTGGCGTCGATTGGCAAGTCCTGCTAAATTTCGTTGGTAGTGACGTACCGGTCCGTCGTTTATTATATGTATCTGGTACATTGTACAAAACTAAATTGTGTAGGAACAACACAAACGAAAGCAATGGGATGATATCTCACCGACAAAAAATAATAAATTATAACAAAAATGGCACATCGTTAATGATGATATCTCATTTCAAACTTTTTATTTTTTCCACTATGCTTTTAATAATAATTCTTTATTTCTTTGTATTTTAATTGTTTTATATTTTCAATTTTATTAAACATTTAGTTCATGAGTTTGATTTTATTGTAAGAATTCATAAAATTGCTATGTTATTGTGAATTATCTTAGATGCACAGTTTTTGTTTACGAAACATACATCCCTAACGGAAATGCTATAAGAATAAGTTGTTTGGGAGGAAACCTATCTTCCCATTCCCAAAAAAGTGAGTTTCTATTGTGAATTATCTTGGGAGTAAAAATTTTTATTGTGTATTATTTGTTTTTATTGTGTAATTTGCTGACTTGTAAATATTTTGCGGCGCACGGTGGCTCAGAAATTGAATCGTTGGTCAAAACCTAAATTTTTGCTATCGCCGATTTTCAAAATTTTAACGAAAGATATAACAGAAGGACACAGTTTGAACACAAGATACAAAGTTGGGGGAAAATACTGACGGGGTAGCTGAGGGGAAAGGGGTATATCGTTGCAATTGATTGATCTATTGGACTACAGTTTTCAGAAATTACATATCCTAACCTGATGTTCATCACAAAGGACCCAAGTGGGCATCCTGTTCAACCTGATGCTAGGTATTATTAAAATGGTTGCTTTATCCACATATGGTCTTTTTTAATAAATAAAGGGGCTCAAAAATGTAAAAACCCCACATTTTTATGAAAAACGAAAAAAAATCAAAAGCTCAACTTTGCGCTTGAATTTCTCAACAACTGGTGAACCAATTTTAATGAAAACAAAATCTGCTAAAAGTGCAAGGAGGTATCTGACCGCTCAACTGGTTAAAAAGTTATTGAATTTTAGCCAACGAAAAACGATTATGAGCGACTGTGCCTAGAGCGGCAAGTCATATACAATTTTTATGGTAGAAACGTGCCATGCCGCGCCATCGTTTATTGAGTTCCTACCTACAACGTTTATTTTTCTCATAAAGCAAATGTATTAAAAAAAATCGTAAAATAATGTCAATTATATATAAAAATTTTTAAGTTATGTGGTTAAATTTTCCGTTTGTTTGCAGTCTTTAAATAAATTTAATAAATTTTATAAAAATTATAATTTCCCATTTGTTTAGACTACAAATATTTACTTTTAAATTTCAATTTCAAATCCTTTTTGAAGATTTGAATTTTAAAAATTGTTTTTAATCACTGTTAGTTGTTAATTTCTATTAAATATTTACATTAACTTTTAGTTTAAATTTTAATAAAATAAACTAAAATTTTAAAATTTAAAAACTGTAGAAAAATCATAAGTTTTTTAAGACAATTTTATCGTTCTCTTTTTTCGTTTTGTTAATATAAAAGCTTATCTTTCTATCCCGCAGTCCCTTTAAATTTTCTACTATAAAAATTAATTAATGAGTATTTACAATTGTTTGGGTGTTATGGGTATTTCGATCTACTTAATACGCTGATGATCGGGTGTACTTTTTAGAATATCCGGCTGGTGGGGATGATGTAAATTGTGACTTTGACTGTGCATAGAATTCATGGTACCCTGCTGAGAACCCGCTTGGGAGCGTGAACCACCACCACCCATGATACCACCCATACGTTCATGATCTCCGGTACTATAGTGAGAGGAACTTAAAGTATGCGAATGATTAGAGTTTAGAGTATGTGTGGCATGAGAGTTGAGGGTATTGTGAGCTGTAGTAGTGGCATTAGTGGATATGCCAGCCATGGTGTTGCCACATAAAGTACCAGCCACTGTAGTAGTGCCGGTGCCGATAGCTGGACGCGTTCTTAAAGATCTATGTGAGCCGTTGCGTGTTAAAGAGTTCATATGAGGCGTTCCGGGCACTGTATGACCTAAGGCGTTCATATAATCCGCTATTAATAGAGTAATTTCCAAAATCTTAGGTTTAGACATGGCAAATAATAGTTTTTGTTCTTGGGACACACACGACGTCAAGGTACCCTCATTCGATACCACCAACATAAAGTCATCTTGACAGCCACCAAAAGTCATGACACTGGTATAGGGATAACGAGCTATGGGGGCCATCGAAGACAATTCCAAAACATTTAATGCATCTTCTGATACCGCCAACCAGGCCATAGCTTGATCGGAGTGCCTGGGTTTCGCCTGGAACAAACTGGCTCCAAAATAAGGCCATTTGCGACAGCAAGTCAAATAGATTCTAACACAGTCCAAAGTGCTGCGACCTTTTAATAAAATCCATTTGGTTATAAGTAACTCTTGTATTTCCTTCAACTGATCCGGATTTAAAGCATCTCTATAGCGGTACGGATAAAATTTATCTAAAGCCTTTATGCCCACATTAGTAGTGGCATTTTTAGACTTCTCATGCGAATAATCACCCATATCTATTTGAGCCATTAGTGAGGCTAACTCTAAAGCCAAATCTCGTGATAAGGGGAATCTGCCCTGCACAATTTGATTATTCGTCTGATAACATAAGAGCAATCTTTCCTTGTCGGTTTCAAATTTCACCGTATGTTTCCAATACAAACGATTTTTATAGGTCAATTGTATGACACGGGTATTTTCAAATTTGCCCGAACCCTTTTCACGTAAAGCTGTCTCCCATTTGGATATGACATCACACAATTTAGCCAAAGGATCTAGATAATGTTCCAAATCTTTTTCAATGGGATCATCACTAAAGAGGCAAAAACCATTTGACGAATCTCTGGTACCGATTTCTTGAGCCAAAGTACTTTGGAATTCTTCTATGGTAGTCGAGCCATCAAAAGAAACCACCTAAAAGCATATAATGATATTAAAGTTTATAGACGATTATGGTGTATGCGGCAGCGAGCCTTAATTGAATCTGAAGTTTTCGTAATTAAAATCGTATTTTAGTTTTTTCTGTGTATGGGGAAGGAGGGGAACCACAAACTTAAAATTAAAACTTTGTAATTTCATTAAAAAAAAATTAATTAAATATCATTAACGATAACAATTAAAAGTTTAATAGAAGTGATTAGGAGAGGAGGAGAGGTACATTCGCAAAATAAATGATAATAAATCTGGAACTTTTAAACACTTGCTTGGATTTAGCTAAAAGTAACATCTTTAGCGGAGGAGTCAGGCTTTATAACGCGTATTTCGGTGGTCTTCTGGCTTAAGTACGAGAGGAGCTACAGTGGGCCACCTGGGACCAAAAAAAAGTTCTGAGGCTTGTAACTTTATTAAATGTTGCCAGTCTGAAGAAGTTTTTTACAGTCTCGGATGGTCAACTTTGGCCCACTGTAACTCCTCTCGTGTTTAGACTAGAAGGTCACCGAGACACGCGTTATAAAGCCTGACTCCTCCATTTATTTGACGAAAGTCCCCATTGTGAAGTATCGATTAAATTCTGACTTACAAGTATAGTATTTAAATAAAAATATATCGTTACCTTAATATAGAAAGGACCTAACTCGTCTTTTTTTCAATTAGATTTTTTGCATATTTTGATAGATTAGAGACATCGAAATATGCAAAAAAACTTGTTTTGAAAAAAAGTGAGTTAGGACTTTTCTATATTAAGGTAAAGATATGTAGATTAGAGTGCACGTAAAAAATTTGATTTCTTCTCATACCACAAATCGATGGGTTTTGAAATTGGAATTCCTAGTAAGTGTGAGTCATTGGCTCGCATTGATTAAGTCCCTGCTCGGGCGCCAAAACAAAAATTTTTAATAATTTTTAAAGTTTTTTTTCCAAACACCTAATATTTCAATCAACTTCGTTGATCATCTTCAGGGGAAATTAAAAGGGTAAACGGAGCTTTAAAATTAAAAAGACACATCGCGTTGATTATTAAAAATTGTATACAAAATTTAAAAATGTTTGTTTTTAAAAATTCATAAAAAATTAAAAACGATAGAATTTTTTGTCCAGTATCATGTACCTTGATATATTCCAAAGGAAATAGGCCCTTTTTCCTTGAAATTGGTGCAACACTTTTGATTTTATGCACAATTCAATGAGAGAACTTTTTAAACTTTTTTATGAAAATGTTATTTTTTAGACCAAAACTTTAATTAAGGATATCTCTGAAACTAATAGGCCGATTTAGAAACATTGTTCGCTTGGTTTTAAGATAATTTGAATTTTGAGATTTGGTTTTTCTTTTTTACTGAATAGGTCGAAACCTTCTCCACTTATGCCAATATTTGTATATTTGTCGTGCAAGTGCCTTAAATTTTGGCATAACGGTATGTCTGGAAAAATAGAGCTAGTAAGAAAATGGAGTGCATTTCACGTTCAGCGCTTCAAATAACTAAAGAAACAGCCTTCAGTTTTAGGGAGCGAATAAGTTTACCGAAATTTGTAAATTAGTGTAATCATTATGATATTTTAATTATTGTTTTTTATATTGTAGTTTATTTTGTTAAATATGCGATTTAGATTAAAGTCGATAAGACAAAAGCTGTTGAAAGCTTTACAGACAACAACTTTTTTGAAGAAACATTTTTTGTAAAGACCATATTTATTAAGTTATGATTGAAGCCTGATTGAACTGACATTTTTTAAAGATAGTTTTTTATAAATACCCGTTTGAGGTATGAGACTTGAAGAAATCCAAATTTTATTATTTTATGACCTCTCTAATGTAGATATTTTCAAATAAAATTGAGTATGAGTTTACACATTTAAATTCTCACCTGATACGTGGTATTCATCATATGAACTGGTATGGCATGGGGCAGTGAATGATGATAAGGATTTTTGAGCAATATCGATAAGACTTCCATGCGTGAGGGTTTCGTTTCACGACCCCCATTCTTTAAGGTTCTCTCTAAAGCTCGCTCACAGTAGGCAGCATATTTTCCGGTCTCTGTTTTCGAATCAGCATTACGCGATAAATGCAATTTCAAATACCATAACAAACGGCTAGACTTGGGTACAAATAATGAGACGGCCAAGGATAAAAGCTGCCATCCTTGTACAAAAGAATAGGCAGGAGGATTGGATTTGCAGTCTATAATAGGTGGAGGTACAGGAGCCTAAAATGAAATTTAAAAGAAATATATTTTTAAATGAAAATTTCTTAAGAATTCTTTAATCTTCTAATAAGAAACACAAATAGCATGCTGTTAATAAAATTTAAATTCCTTTTGATTTAATACCTGTAAGGAGGTGGGTGAACTCCCATTTGCTTGAGCATTACCACTTTGTTGAGTATCACAGGCAAATAAACTTTGCGTGGCACATAATAGTAGTTGCTGTAAATTTTTTTATACACAATTTTGCCAATTTTTTGGTCGCAACATATTCAATTTATTTCATTTTTTTATAATTTCAATTAATTTTTGTTTTTGTAAAGAAAAAGATACAATAAAAGGCCAAAGAAAACAAATAATGGGAAAAAGTGCATTAAATTTAGTATTTTAGAATTTTTTTTTTATTAATTTTGAGTATGAAATTTTTTTCAGTGTAGTTTTGTATAATGAAACATTTATTATAAAATATTTATATATATTTGGGCATAGTTTGGACGTTTTAAAGAAAATCAATGAAAATTTTTCAAATAAAAAGCGCAAAAATCAGAAAAAAGTACCAAACAATAAGAACTACAAAAAAAGTCAACTCTAAATTAAAGAAAGAAGGTTGAAGGCAAAATTTTTTTGTATAAATGCAAAGAAATAGTATTTATATATGTAATAAAAATATGTATATTAAATATTTAGTATTATAATTTATAAATTGCTAAATATTGTAATTTGATACAGAGTATATGAAACTGATAGTATTTTATAAAAAATGCTTAAAAATTTTCTTGTTAAATTTACAGCAATTACATGTATGTGCGTGTATGTTTTTTCTTTCAATTAATTTTTTTATAAAATGTTTAATTTAGAATAAAAAATATGTTTCAAATGTTAATGTATATTTTCTACAAAATGTGGTAAAGACAAGTTTAGACAGAATTTTATAAAAGTGTACAAAAAATAAACTTAAAAGGTTAAGATTAATAACAGGGTGAATTGACAAGTCTTATTCCGCAATTCTCTTAAGTCAATCAACGCACAGTGGTTTGTTCCTATTGAAAAAAGGGGTAATAAATCTGTATCTTTGAAACTTGCGATGCGATTACAAAACGATGTATGTAAAAATTATAGAGGAGGACCTAAGCTTTAAGAGTGTTGAAATTTGGACCACCCTGTTAAAACACACGTTGAGTTACTGGGTGTCGAAGTTGAATACCTCGGGCATGAAAAATCTTTAGCTTTATAACTTTTACAAATATCCGATTTGTAAGAATTAAAACTTTTATTGATTTAATTAATATAAATAATATAAAGATAAACTCAAGAAAGTAATAACACATTAAATTATTTGCTATCCGTTCTATTATAGACAGCAGAATACTCTAGCTGAATATTTTTTGAAATTCAACAAAAACCAAAAAAAGTATATTCTTTTCAGAGATAACGGTTTTTTTTTAATAATGAGAAAGGGAATAAAAGAAAATCTGAAATAAATCTTAAACATACAAAGAGGGAGAGCAAAATGTTTCTTACATGATCATTTAAAAGTGTCTCAAATTGATTAAAAATATTAAATAGTGTATTTTTTTTATTTTTTCTATAATTGTCATTCTCTAAAAACATCAATTGAGAGATTTTTATTAAAAATGAAAAAGTTATTTTTTCCTTGCATAGGGTCGTTTTACGTGGAATCACTCATATACAAATAATGTTAGAACGGTTTAAAGATAGTTTTAATTCTTTCAGTGGTTTTTGTAATAAAATGGGACAATCGCTTCCCAAGTTATGACACACACAACCAGTGTGTCGCCTCTAAAAAAATCTCAAATTTTAGAAAAAATGTTTTTCCCTAGAATTTAAAATTTCGTCTGTTTTCCTAGTGAGGAGACCATAACTTATCAAAAAAAAAAAAAAAAATAATAAAAAAATACAGTGGTAATACCGTGGCATTTTTCTTGTTGCACAGTGTTATTAATGTCGAATTGTTCAGTAATCTCGTTAAACCCCTGTTCAATTTCACCAGTTATGCTAACTTCATGCCATGTTTTCGTTATACATAAGGCGTTAGTTATTCACTTCAGTTTCTATGTTATGATATGCCATGATTATACAGGGGAACACTGACAAACTTTCCAGGTTGTCTTTCATAATAACAATGTGGGGAGCGCTTTGCTAAAATTAATTTAAAATTTTTGCACACCACCACAAATATCCATATTCTTTGCTTATCATATTGAAACTATTATTTGTATATCGTACTATTGCTAGCATTAATAGCATTACACAATTTTTTGAAACCTAAAGGTTGTAATAATTAAAAAAATCTGACATCATAATAGTATTTTTAGATTATACACTTAGAGAAACTTGCCATCAAATATATATTATATTATACAGTTACTATAAATACAGTTATGACAACACAGACTTAGAAATGGAAACTTTTTCTTTCCGTTTGGAAAAAAACTAAAATTTTTCTAATCAGTTTGGTGCGCTAACAATACCGTGTCCCCAATTTTTTCCTATCACTTACAAATTTTTTTTTATAGACGTATCTAATATTTCCAATAGTATATTTAATGTTAACTCCAGAACTCGAGAACTGCTCCAGATGCATGATACAATTACCTTCAAAATATCTTAATATAATTAGATAAACAAATCCGAAGTTTCTTAGTTATTCAGAAATTAGTATCAGAAAATATTGTTTTTTTTAGAAAAAGGCGCCAAAAAGTACACTTCACTTTTCTATTAATAACTCCGAAAGTAGAATTCGTGCACTCATGGCCGCTACCCACAATCGAAAAAGAAACACAGCGATAATGAGTGTTATTTCAGAACTAAAAAGCGCCAAAAAATACACTTCACTTTTTTATTAATAACTCCGAAACTAGAATTCGTGCACACATGGCCGCTACCCGCAATCGAAAGAGAAAAAAAAAGCACCGCGATAATAGGTGCTGTCATATTCCGGGTCACTTTCTGAAAAAAATTATAGCCGTAGCAAACTATTTCAGAACTAAAAAAGCACCAAAAATACACTTCACTTTTCTATTAATAACTTCGAAACTAGAATTCGTGCACACATGGTCGCTACACGTAATCGAAACAGAACAAAAAAAAAAAAACAGCGATAATGAATGAGTGTTAATACAATTAGGTAAACAAATCCGAGGTTTCTTAGTTATTCAGAAATTAGCATCAGAAAATATTGTTTTTTTTTACAAAAAAGCGCCAAAAAATACACTTCACTTTTCTAATAATAACTCCGAAACTAGAATTCGTGCACACATGGCCGCTACCCACAATCGAAAGAGGCAAAAAAAGCACCGCGATAATAGGTGCTGTCGTATTCCGGGTCCGTTTCTGCAAAAAGTTATAGCCGCAGCAAACTATTTCAAAACTAAAAAAGCGCCAAAAAAATACACTTCACTTTTCTATTAATAACACCGAAATTAAATATCGTGCACTCATCGCGCTACCCGCAATCCAAAGAAGACAAAGAAAAAACAAAGTAATATTGTATGTTGTCATATTCCGGGTCCTTTTAAAAAAAATTTGTCCTACGAACAAAATAAGCCATAAATCATGAATAGCGATGGATAAATGTGATGATTTTATGCACAATTAAATAAAGGAACTCAATTGATAAAAATTACAATTTCCATACAACAGTAAAATTTTAATTTGTGCGAGTGTGTATGAGTTTTGTATGAAAATCGCAATTTTTGTCTATTGACTTCTTTCACTTAATTGTGAATAAAATCAACATTTGTCAATCGATTTTCACGATTTATTTAAGAACATTAATTTAAAATCGAAGTTTTTAAAAGTTTTTTTTTGAAATTTTTACTAAGAAACCACTGATTTGTTTGTCTAATTGTATTAATATAGTTTGAAGGCAACAAATGCCTGCTGTTTTGTTGGTCAAAATCAGATATATTTCTCGAGTTAAGGTATATTAAACTGGACTGTGTAATCAGTGGAAATATTAGATATATATGCCTATCAAAAAAAATCTGTAATAGGAAAAAAATGCGGACACAGTAGTTTTTAGCGCATCAAACTGATTAGAAAAATTTTAGTTTTGTTCAAAACGAAATTTCACTATAAGTCTGTGTAGTTAGTTGATCATGCACTTCTAGGCTACTTTTAAACTTATATAAATAATACAATTATTTAAATATAAAAAAAATAATATAGTAGGATTATAAACAGAGGCGCATACTCCTAGTCAAAACAAAGTATACATATTAACCCCCTTATTTATAATACTTTTCAAAAGTTTGTGAAACGTTTATGAAAGAAATTGTGTATGGAAATCTGTTTCATAAACCTTTTATTAACAATTGACAATTTATTATGAATATGGCCCTAAGTGTTTAAACCCATTATTTTGTACGGCAATACTGGTTTTAACTTCTTAAAGTATACTTTGTTTATGACTATGAATGAGTATGCGCTATAGCGTTGGATTATTCAATGCTATCAAAGCTGTTCAAAAGCTTAATCACACAAAAGCAAAGCCAAGTATAAGAATTTAAATAAGGAAAGAAAAAAATTGTTTATATTTGTTTTAAGAAAACTAAAAATTTTGTTTTATTTGTTTTATTCCTCAAGATTTAAATTTCTCATTAAAACACAGCTGTTGTGGAACAAACACTTTGTTTTTGGTTTAACCGAAACTCTCTTTGATGAGATGGAAAATGTATCCTTCTGTTAATGCATTTAGTAGAAAAGAAATAAACTACCTAGAGAATTATTTTATGATAATGTAGGTCACGATAGGTTGCACAGGCTGCTGTTGGCTGACAACCGTTCGATTTGGGTATTTTTGGTCTCTTTGTGATGCCTAAAAATGTATATTTAGAGATGCCCTGAAAGTTTCCTGTTTATTCTAAAACGGTCGCTATTGAACCAACCCGAATAAATGAATTTATTCCCGAATCTTTTCGCCTCATTGTTTGCGACTCTCTGTTAATGTAGGAGTAATAAATTTAATGGCCTGATTGTAAACGCCTATGTCGTTTTTTGTAATAGATTGAAGTAACACACAACCTGTGTCCTTTATCTACTACAAAAACAAAAAATATTTTTGCGGTTACGCTAAGGCCTTACACAATCAGGCCTAATGCCTCCATACACCATTGCCTCTATCCTTCCCAGTAGCAAAATTTTTCTAGCTCTAGCAGAATGAATTGCATGGGTGTTGTTCACTTTGAGTGCTAGATCAATTGTAAATATTTAAGTTTTTATATACTTTTAATTGATCCAGAGATTGTCACTTATTTGCTCTCTTTCTCTCCCCAATTGTTAGTAGTCGATAAGGCATATTAATCAAAGGTACCACCAAAGATTCCGTTTGGTTACATTTGTGGTCACTTTTGAAGGGCCAACGTAACATGTATAATTTTGTTATATTTGACCAAATTTTCATAACTTTGCTTACATGGCCAATAATGAAGTAATATTTTTGAGAAAGTACTTGATTCATTAATTAAGGCCCCTATTATGATTCACAACTCAACTAGGTTGAGTTGTCAATGCTACGACTCAACTCAACAATTTTTTTGTATTATGATTCACAACTAATTTTAGTTGTCTTCGAAAGAATGTTCGAAAAAAGGTGCTATCTATACTCTCTGTTTTTTTGAAACCATAGTAGCCATCACACAATATTTTAAATATTTTTAGTTTTGGCCTTATTATTTTTTCTTGAGTTTTTATATTTTATGGATATTAAAAGTAACACAATAGTCGAAATAAAAACCAACACACAACTGATAAAAAACTGAGACAACTGCTTTGATGAAGTTGTATTCCATAATAAGAATTTGACAACTACGACTCAACTATCAATTTAGTTGTGAATCATAATAGGGGCCTAAGAGAAGAACTGCCCGTCTCTGAAAGCATATTTTTCTTAACATATCAATTCGGTTTGAATAACGTAAGAATCATATACTTGCATACCTCGTCATATGACGATCTTTGAGAGTTTTTGGCAATGTTTGGGCACATCTTTACTTATAGCTCATTTTGACCATATGGAAATTGTAGCGAAGGATCCACACTATTCGAGAATATAAGTCGTATTTTTCAAATTGTCCATTTTTTGGTACGATTCGAAATTTAAAATTACAATAGTAGAAGAATTTCTTATTTAGTATGATTACTAATTCTTCCATTTTTTAGAAAATTTTCTTATGTCAGCTCTTTTTATGGTGATAAAATATTTTATCCTTTTCGTCCACTCGTACATATGCAACATTTTGTTTATACTAAATAAAAATTATGAAAAGTATATATTGAGAACAAAGTTCGACTCAAAAAGTAGGAGTGCTTAAAGTGGTCAGATAAGTCTAGATCACAAAACTGCAATTTAAAGCTCTTGAGAATCATGATGCATATTAGTCTGAAAACAAAAAATAAATTTTAAGTTATGAGTTTTAGTCGAACTGTATGGGTTTTATATCCAAAGAAATTTAATTATGTTGGCTCGAGTTCAGTTTTAATTAAATTTTTTAATTAAATTATATTAATTTCTGGTTCCAAAAAACGGCTTTGGTACAATTAGGTCCAAAGAGTACAATTTTAGACAACAATTGGTACAATTTTAAAATCTCATTTGCCATCCATAATAGAAACACACCAGCCCAGCGGTAAAACTTACGAGGCATTCACCAAAAATAAAATTTAGAAATAATTATTTTCTGCCTTCTCAGGATAGCCTTCTAGAAGGCCTCTACACTCGTTTCTAAAAGATCCGATACACATTCGTTCTGCATTCTTTTGGAAGGAGTATTCTATTTTTAGATTTTTCGTTGTGTTTAATAAAAAATGTACTTTAGAAATAAAAAACATTCTCGTATTCTTTTTTCGCAAATAATTTGTATATAAGACTGACATTTACGTACAAGAGGCATCAAACATATTGCAATTACATCGCTTATGTTGCAGCTACTACATCATGTCTAATTCCTTCTTAATAAATATACAAAATTTATCCTCATATGTATACAAAATTACATACTTTGGATACAACGAAGGAGTTCGAAATAAAAAAGAAATCACGATAATCAAAAATATAGAAGCCCCGCTATAAAAATACCCAGATAAAAAAAATGTACCTGCATTTGATTTTTAACAGACCTTCCCAGACCAGGCGTTCTATAAGGCATGCCACGTATGACCTGCAAATAGGCCTGCTAAAGAGTGTCCCCAATCAGGCCTGCTGAGTAATGGATCGAGGAAGACCTTGTTGGTCCGCAATGACATCACGTGTATAAAATAAATGAATATGCAATGGAAGTGGAAGTACTAGAGCCTGCTAAATAAGGCCTTATAGAAGGCCTCTCTACTCCTTTCATTTTCCGCTGGGGAAATATGTAAAAATCTATTTTGTGTGTGTGACGCACACATTCGCAAATTTAGTAGGTCAGCTGTTCTTGTGCTGTTTAAGCTACCTTGGTTGTCGATGAATTCTCTAAATAATCAATTCAAATTTTGTATTAGTGAAATGACTCTTAATTGCTAAAGATTTTGTTGTTAATATGCTCTCTTTATCGCTGTTTGCTAACACAATGAATATGCTCTAATATATTACAAATCATAAAACGTCTATCTCATGCTGATTCCTTTTAAGAATTACTCCACCTCAAATCAACCAATGGGCGGATCTCACCATCTTCGATTTGGTTATCCAAACTTGTGTGGAACTTTTTTAGTATATTGAAGTAATGGATCACATTTTGGATTTCTATCTCTCTCGGTTGTGGAGATATGATTCCATAAAAATAAAGAAGTATGTCTCTAAAAAATGAAGTATATTTAAAAAATTGTCAATATTTCTATAAGTGCTTAAGTTACAGACCTCAGCAACATACCGTTTGAAAGATAATAAAACCCACTCCACAATGACGTAAGCTTAAATTTCGGAACAGAAAAAAGTGAACCAAAACATATATATTTTTGAAATTTAAAAAATTTACCTTTTTTAGTGATTTTAATTTTGAAAATTTGGTTAATTTTTCTAATTTTTGTCTATAACTTGGGAAATAACAATTTTACCTCTTTGGGCCTAAGTGGTCTATTTAGACATGAAAATAAACAAACACATTTACCTTTTCGAAAATTTTAAAATTGTTATTTTTTGAGAAATTGGGCTTTTTATTATGAAAATTCAGCTAATTTTTCTTTATAACTTCGGATATAATAATTTTTACCACTTTAGGACTAAAAAAGGTCTATGTAGATATAAAAGTGACCAAAAACATATATATTTTTGAGTATTTTAAAATGTACGCTTTTTAACAACATATAGCGATTTTAGTTTTCGGATACATAAAATTTTTGAATCAATCACCCCTATCGCGAATGTTATGGGAATAAGTTGTTTGGGAGTAAACGTGTATTCCCATCCCCAACAAATTGGTATCGCGAATTTTTTGGGAGTAAAAAGTCTATGGGAGTAACAATTTCTATTTTGAATTGTTTGTTTTGATTTATAAATAATTTGCGTGCTTATAAAAGAAAAGTATATTTTGTGAAGAAAACTGTTAATTTAAAATGAATAGCGTTTATTTGCGTTTCCTGATTTTGGAAGAAGAAAATCAATCCACGGAACGATTGCAGCGAATACATATACGCGATGAATCAGATCCGCTATCGTTAACGGAGACAAGGTAAAAGTCCTAAAGATTTAAATGTGTTTGTCTCTAAATCAAATGTTTTTGACAGGTTTCAGGAATATTATAGAATTAACAAAGATGCTTTCCAATTCCTACTGAACGTGTTGGAAGAAAACTTGCCTCCTAGAGGTAAAATGTTCGCGGTACCCACCGTAGTGAAATTGGCTAGCACCTTAAGATTTTTGGCGGAAGGCAGCTACCAAAAGGGGGTGGGCAGACAAATCGATGTCGGCTTAGCACAATCTACATTTAGTGAAGTGCTAGCAGAAGTTTTAGTGACATTAGAAAAAGTTTTGTGCCCCCAGTGGATTGTGTGGCCATCTCTTGATGAAAAGAAAGAGATTTCACCATACTCTGGCTGCGCGGACATAGCTTCCACCAAGCAAGTACTTTGATCTTTATTAAAACTCCTTCAATAAAATAAGTTTAATAAAGTTGGACATTTAAAAACAAATATGTAGCAACTTACATGTGTACTTCTTGTTCCCAATAACAATTTTTGTGAATTAATTTTGTAAAATAGTTGTTGGGAATAAATAATCGCGATGCCATATTTTTTATGTTTGTGAACGCATTCACAAAAAATTTCTATGGGAACATTCACGATAGCAAATCATAAAATTTGGGAGTTTTGTCTTGGGAACGTTCATTCGCGATACGGGTGATTATGAAGCAGGTCTTATTATCTTTCAAACGATATATTACTGACCTCTGTATCTCAAACATTTCTTGAGATATTTCTAATTATGTGAGTAAAGTTAACTTTTTTGGAGATATAGCGTCATCATAACTAGACGACCCAAGATCATAACATTTTTGATCCCAGTTTTTGTTGTATGAAAAAAAACGTCTATACCGAGTTTCATTAAAATCGGACGGTGAGGTCCATTTCACTCTTTTTCTTAGTTGCTTTGAGATGGAATAACTCTCAGGTCTCGTTCAGTATATTTTAACGTTCTATAAATATTTTATGTATGAACATTATTTTGTTGCTCGAGAGAGAGAGAGAGAGAGTTTATCTCGTTTATTTGCTCTCTTTGTTTTCTCACTAATTCACTAAACAGTCTCTAAGGAAGTATTTACAAAAAACCATGGGTTAGTAATTTATATAGAATTGAACTAAAAGAATTAAAACAGAATATTTCAAACAAAATACTAATTTTAACAAAAAGTTAAATAAAAAGTAAAACTAAATGAAGTAAAAAGCAGTTTGCAACTTAAAAAACTTACGCGCGTTTGTTTGCCCAGTTTCTTGTTTACCTGGACGCCAACACTGAGTTTTTGGCCCGTATGCCTGGACGTTTGTTTAATCAATATACAAATCATTTCCGTTTGCAATTCCGGCATGTCCAAGCAATGTTGTAAAGCGTTTTGAGCTAAAACCACATGATAATCAATGCCGGGTTGGTTAACGGCCACCGACATAAACAGTTGGATGCTCTAAAAGTGGCAGAGAGACAAATAGAGAGAGAGAGAGAGTTTGAGTTTTAAAAAATGTATCTTTATTTTGCCTTCAAAGCATAAATACCTTAAACAATTTTATAGCTTCTGGATGCATGGGCTCGGTGTGTAAAGTAGTTAAAGGAGCGGATATAGAATCTTTGGTATGCAGCAATATGGGATGACGCCAAATAACACAGTCTTTTTGTTCAAAAAGAAAACAAAAATTATTAGATATTTAAAACTTATTAAAAAACAAATGCCACTTAAAGCAAAACTTACTGGGATCTCCATCAGTCTCCATTAATTTTTGCACCAATTGCTCATATTGTGAGCCAGCACTGGGTCCTCCACCCGATACCACCGTCAAATGATACAGCCAATTATCACGTTCAGCCTTACCAGGCAATATCAAATAGGTAGGCCCCTGATGAGCCGGATATATGGCGACCGTTAAATGAGCCTGACTCTGGGGATCTTCTCTTTCCTCGGAATCAGAATCGGAAACATGTTCTACCTCCTCTACTCTGGCATCACGCATATTTATTTGACCCAAAGGATTCTGCTTTTGTTTTGTAGAAAAATAAAAATAGTTTATTTATCTATTTCTTTGAAATTCATAAATGCCAATTCAATATTCTTACAGTTTCGTTGGGAGCCTTAAAGTATAAAAACATTTTCCCCAATAAAACACACCAACACTTTTTGGCATGACCATTCTTGACTTTGGTTACCCAACCCTGCAGTGTAGGCTTTTGATCGTCCCTACTAAGTAAAAGCTTGGTGGCATTTCTTCTTTGCACATTTTGCAAAACCCTGATCCAATCATCCATGGTGGCATTGGAATCAGCAGTTAAATAGTATACTTTTTTACCCGTATCAATTTCAAAAGTGGAAGCTCCTTCTGCCTTGTTGATACGACAAGCTTCGTCCAACAATATTTGGCCTTGAGGCTTGCGATTGACATCATGCTGGCTTTTCCAGTAGGTAAGAGAACCGTTCTTCAAAACAAACCAACGTTTGCGCCAGGTTTTCAATTTACCACCCAACTTGGCTAAATGGCCAGCCTAAAGACAGAGAGAGAGAGAGAGAGAGAGCGAGAGAGAGAAAATAATGAAATTTAATGTCCTAGAAATACATATTTGAAAACTTCTCCACACACCTTTTCCAATGACTCCAATTTCTTACTGGGCGAATCCACATACGATTGCCGCATTAATAACGACGGCATACTGGCATCCATGGGACATGTTGATTCCGACACAGCATCTGGTGGCAGAGCATAATCATCGGAGAGGCCTGATTCAAATGAAATATCTGAAATTACTGTGCCACGCATAGGATGGTGAAGAGGGACACGTAGATGATGATTGTTGGCAGACGAAAGCCTGTGATATTGTGCTGGATTGGTTTGTGAGGGTGATTTATGAAGACTTGGATTAGAGCTAGTGTGTAATTGTGTTTGATAGCGAGTGCAAGGCAAGGGCATGGTATGATTTTTATATTTGTTAGCTGGTTGATTGAGACGGTTTACTACACAGCCAAGAGAGAAAATGTATGTGTGTTTTTTGAGAGGTTAGAGGCGAGAAAGCAAATTGCGAGTGGATGCATGATTATGCAGAATTTAATGTGAGAATTCAAATAGTTTTGTTTAGTATGTATTAGACTTTCATTTTCTTATGTAATATTCAATTCTTCAGGGATGGGCATTTTTGGCAGATAAATTTAAAAATACTTAATACAAGCTAACTCGCGATATCGAACGTTATCGTTCGCCGGAATGTCAAACGAAAAACCACGAGATTGAATTGTTTAAGTAAATAAATGAAGAAGTAAATAAAAAAAGCATTATTAGTGGGATGGGAATCAGTTGTTTTTCGTTTGTAATTCGGTTCGGCGAATGATAACATTCGATATGGTACGACAGGCTGTTAATAAAAAATTATTTGGAAATTCGCTTTTTAATAATTACACTGTACAGCACAAAACATAGTATGGTTCTAAAGACATCGACATCTGGCATCGGTGTTTCGAAAGATTACATTTAGGATTAATTTTAGGGGGAGTTAAAGTTTCCCCGAGACTCGGCATATGATATCTTGTTAACCTTATGTTTAAGGCATAAAAAGTGTTTCGCACTTATAAATATCGTATTTTAATCGGATTGCAAGTTTCAAAGATACATATTTATTACGCTTTTTTTCTGATTGGCGTCACTGTGCGGCGATATAGCGAGGTAAAATGGTGCACAAAAATTATGGCTATAAAATTCTATTAAAAGTCTTATGGGACAACTCAGCACCAAACACAAGTTGAGTGCCACAAATCATTCAAAACTTAAAATGTGTTTAAGGATTAATTTCGTACTTTTTCACAATTAGTATTCAGCATAGGAAACCTTGTAAGCCTTACGTTTAAGGTGCAAGATGTGCTCAGAACTTGCATGTAAAACACCACGAGAAACATTTTTTTTAGAACATTTCAGCCCACTTGCTAAATGTGAGATTTTTGCTTCTTTTTAAGGAAAGAGAAAAAAATACCCATACAATGAAGAGTTAGAGGGTTAAAATGTTCCACAAAATTTTTCATCGTGGCGTTTTACATAGAAGTCCTGAACACATTTGAAATGTATGGCTTAGAAGATTTCCTATGCCGAGTAAGTATAACTATGTGCAAAAGTGGGAGAAATTTAACCCCCTAAAATTAGTCACATATATAAAGTTTCAAAACGCCGATACACGAATATATTTCTTTGGTGGCCTCTAATAGAAGCTGTCGTTAGAACCTTGTTATTTTGAAATTGATTTTGTTGTACAGTGTTAATTATACGTACATTAGAGTGGTCGTAAAAAAATAAAATTTGGATTTCTTCAAGTCTCAAGACGAAAAATCCCCAAAATGAAGAAACCGCTTAAAGGAAAAAAAAACACCAAAAATAAAAAAATCGCTAAAACGCAAAAAATCACCAAAACTAAAAAGATCGCAAAAAACTAAAAAACGCCAAAAAACCGAAAACGTCTTCAAAACGAAAAAAGCACTAAAAGCTAAAAATATCGCTAAAACTAAAAATATAGTAAAGACGCAAAACACCAAAAAAAAGCGCCAAAACTAACAAAAAATCGCCAAAACCGAAAAAAATCGCCAAAACGAAAAAAAAGTGTCAAACCAAAAAAAAAAAATCGTTAATATTAAAAAACTAACCAAAAACAAAAATCCGCAAAACCGAAAAAATCGCCAAAACTAAAAAAATCGCCAAAACTAAAATAAATCACTAAAACTAAAAATATCGTCAAAAATCCAAAAAAAACGTCAAAACAAACAAAATCGCCAAATAAAAAAAATCAGCAAAAAACAAAAAAAAAAAAATGGGAAAAAACTAAAAAATCGATAAAAAAAACGAAAAAAACACCAAAATGTAAAAAGCGCCAAAACAAAAAAAAATCTCTAAAGCAAAAAAAAAAAAAATATAAAACTAAAATTAAACAAAAAAATCGTCAAAATGAAAAAAAGGCAAAAACGAAAAGGGATATATGTATGTGTATTCGCACGGAACCCTTCGTGTGCGAGCTAAAGTCGCACTTTACTGAATTTATTTATAAATACCCATCAGTTTGGGGAAAGAGACTTGACGAAATCCAAATTTGACGAACACTACTGTACATACATATGAGTAGTCCACTTGCAAACACCGCTATGTTAATACATATGTATATCGAAATTTGTAGAAAATCGATTAAAACTTCAAACAACAAATAAAATGACGGCTTTTAATGAATTTTTATTTTTTTTTTCAACTTAGCGGTGTTTGCACGTGGACTACTCATACACGAGTATGTATAAAATAAAGCATATTTTAAGGCACTAATAAATAATCAAGTTTAGATTGAGGGAAATTTTACTATTATAGGGATTTACATTCCAGGGTTTCATTCGTGTCAATTAGTGTTTTGTTAATTTTTTTTATTACGCTTAAATTTTACCATTTCCAAATTTGGGATTTCACAACAAGCTTGTGGTTTAGTGTTAATCTACCAACAAATCATTAACTACGCATTCAAAGAAATAGAAAATCACAGAGAAAAAATAGGGGGAGGGGGAAGAGGTAGATTGTTCATATAAAAGGGTTGAATTTGGCAAACTTACCTCTTGGCTTAGTATTTTTGGGACTTTCCGAACCACTACGTTTGGCGGGACTCAAAGACGATGAAGTTTTGCAACTTTTTGAAGGACTGGAAGCACTGCCCGATGTTGAAGTTTCCGTATTATCGGTACTCGAAGAGTTGTGTGAATTGTGTGTAAGCATAACAGCATGGTCTTCGCCATCACTGGAGTCATCACTAGAGTCACCGGTGAAAGGCATGGAACGTATTTGAGAAGCGCGCTAGAAAAAATTAAATACGTTTAAAACATAAAAATCATATAAATAGATTCTTTTGTATAAATTTAAGCTGTCATACATGTAGTTTTAAACCATTTCCTTTCTTATATAAAAATTACTTTATTTTTTTTAGAAAAATATATTCCCTGGCTAAATTATTTTTGGCATTCTAAAAATATGTGGCATATTTCTGGATCATAGCTTTTATTTTTTAAGTTTGTTTGAGTTATTTATAAATAAAATTTTATGCAACCTAAAAAATCATACTAATGTAGCATATTTTTAGGAGCATGAACAAGTCATGCATGTAGGCGGAACATGATGTTTGGCTAAAACATCACTTTGAAGCATATTTTAAGGTGTTTTAAATAATAACAAAACACTTTTGAATAAAGTTTGAGCGACAGAAAACAAAAGTTCTTTTTTTCATGAAATACTAAAAACTTGTACTTTGCTTTTGCTAAATTTAAATAAATTCTTCAATATTTCTAGTTATTGTAGTAAACTAAGCCCAGTTAAACCTATTTCCTACTACTACTTGTGTTAACCTTTTCATTCTCCTTTTTAGTGGCCGATTTTTTTTGAAGCCATTGCATTAAACTGTTGAACTTATAAATCGCCTTTAAAGCATACTTAAACAACTTTGTAAAACTTTTTCTCTAAGCATTCATTAGCATATTTCCTCATGCTTTAAAACAAGTATTTAGTGTTGCCTGCATTAAGGAGGCATTTCAAAAGAAATCTGTCTTCTAACATTTTGAATTTCACGAAAACAAAGATTGGTTCTAAATTTAACGATTAAAATTTTAAGGCAAAAACACTTTGAGATGAGAATAAAGAACCGTCTACCAATTTGACGTACCTTACATAGCAATAGTTAACTACACTATGCAAAAAATAAAACTTTTGTCATGACCTTTGATCACTACTATATTTTTTTGATGTGTTATGGTCCCTTAACTAGAAAAAAAAGACGAAATTTTAAATTCTATGGATTTTTAATTTTTTTCTAAAATTTGGGATTTTTAAAAAGCTGCTGCACCGATTCATCATAACTTAGGAAGGGGTAGCCCAATTTAATTACAAAAACAATTAAAAGCTTGGAATAAAATTACCTTTTAAGTCGTTCTAGCATTATTTTTTTTATATATTCGGAATTATTCAGATTCGATTTTAAATCAACTAAGAAAAAGGGTGAAATTGACCCCTCCATCTCCGATTTTACAGAAATTCGATATGGATTTTTTTTAATATAACAGAAACACGAATATAAAATGTTAGGCTCCAGGGTCATCTAGTTTTATGGAGATATAGCGTCATTAAGATTTAAAAAATAAATCTAAAAGAGTTGTCCTTACTTATATAACTACAAATATCTCAAGAAATGTTTTAGTTATAGAAGTCAGTAATATATCGTTTGAAAGGTAATAAGACCCTCTTCATAATGAGGCAATAAAAAAAATTTGCTTGACCACATAAAAGAAAAATTATATATCCGAAAATTAAAATCGCTATATCATAAAAAACGTAAATTTTAAAAATTTCAAGAATGTTTTTGTTCAATTTTATATCTACATAGACCTGTTAGTCGTACAGTGGTAAAATTATTATATCCAAAGTTATAGATAGAAATTAGAAAAATGAACAGAATTTTCATAATTAAGATCTGAATGTCTTAAAAAAAGACAATTAAAATATTTTCCAAAACGTATATGTTTTTGTTTATTTTAATGTCTACATATACTATAAATCGCTGAACCCGAAACTGAAAATCGTTTATTTTTCCTACGAAACGTTTGCGAGATATCCGCGAAAAATTTGATTTTTGGCAATTAATGAGGTTTTCGCGGATATCTCGAAAACGGTTGGTAGGAAAAATTAATGAATTTCAGTTTCGGGTTCTGCGATCCATAATAAGCTTAAAAACCACTCTTGTTTTAAGCTTAATTTTTATTACAAACTACCGCAGTTGAATATTCTTTTCATTTTTATAACTTTTTTCCACATTTTTGCCTATAACTTTAGGTATAATAATTTTACCACTTTGAGGCTAAGTAGTCTTGGTAGAGATAAAAGTAAAGCAAAGCATATATTTTTTTTAAAATATGGCTATTTTAAATTTCGGTAATTAAAAAAATTTTTAAAAATATTTTTGTGTTTCAAGAAAATTTAAGGTTACGTCATTGTGAAGGGGTATTTATAACCTTTCAAACGGTATGCTGCTGAGGTCTATAACTTAAGCACTTTTGGAGATATTAGCGATTTCTTAAATATATTTTTATAATTTTTATGAAGTGACATCTCCACAACCGAAAGAGACAGAAATCCAAAATTTTATATCCATTACTCTAATATACTAAAAAAGTTCAACACAAAGTTTTATACAAATCGAAGAAGGTGAGGTCCACCCGTCGGTTGATGTGAGGTGGAATAACTCAAAGGCTAAAACTTAAAATTTTTTTAACTGGCCACATATACTACAAATAAAATAAGCTTTATTTTATAAAAATCGATGGACAAATCTTGATTTTATTCATGATAAAGCGAAGTGACTTGATTTTTGCAAAAAATTGCGAATATTTACACTGTTTGGTCCGTACGTAAACTTGCACAGACACACAGATACAGAGACACACACTACAAACGTATAACACCTCTTTTTTGGTCGAGGGTTAATAAATGTACATAAGTTTTTTTTTGGTGTAAGACAGGCAATTTTGTGTTAAAAACGAAAATACTGTCTATGCTCTCTTCATAAACAATGGTGTGTCAGCAATAGCATGCTGCTGATTTGCCACATTAAGAAACTATAAATTTTTCCAAAAACGAGATTAAACTTAAAGCGGTTTTAGAATATTTGCATTTGCTTCTTTTATTTCACACGTCAAATTTTTGTTAAAAATTTTAGAAATTATAATTTTGTTCACAAAATTGTTATTGTTTAAAGTCTTGTGTATTGAGTGTTACGCTTTTTTAGCATGCTTCATTACTCAGTTTAAGTATTAAAACTGCATTAACAATATAAAATAACAGCGTAAGTTTGTACTTCTAAATACTTAAAAGTTTTGTGAACTTTGTTAAATAGTATTACATTACGCTTCATCAATCAATCATTGCTTGTATGCAAAAAAATGAGTTGTGTGTTACCATATTTTTTTAATTTAGTTGAAATTTTTTAGTGAATAACTAATGATTTTGTGTTAAAATACATCGAAGATTATAGATGTGAATTGTATTAAATTCAAAATATAGTGTGTGCTCTAAAAAAATACTGAATTCGTACAAAACGTATTGAGCGTTACCTTGACAATATTCTTAAATAGAATTTATCTATAAATTTTATGACTTTAAGCAAATTAACAGCTGCTGAAGGGTAGAAACGATATAAAGAACATTATCTACTCACTAATTTCTGGGTTTCTTTGAAAAAATTTTACTTCTTTCGCACTGTGGGCTGTCATATTTTCAAAGAATGTATTAGGTTGGTCGTATTTTGCAAAAGAAAAATTATAACTTCTAACATTATTGGCCGATTAAAATAATGTCTTATTTCAAAGAAAAGATAGCCTCTTTCCGCTCATGTATAATTGTTTGTAAAAAACTATTTTTTACTTTTACTTTTTTACTTTTCCATGTGAACCCAAGACAAAATTGAAAAAGGAAGGTTATAACTTTAAATTTCGTCCTGCGATTATTAAAATTTTTTGGTTTTAGAAAGTAGATCTATAGTGCTTTCAAACCCTATACTCATTTTTTGTGGTGTATTTCTTTTCGCAAAAATCATTCCCAGAACAACCGCGAAAGCCAGGGTAACGCTCAATACACAAAAATGTTAAGAAATCGAAAAATATAATTTTATTTCAAGATCCACTGAATGAGGCGAAAATGATTATATAAACAAAAAAATTTACGTTTAGAATGAGAATCAGCCATGTAGTAGTTATTGTATGTAGTTTGTCATATATGTAACTGCCAGAATATTGTTTGCGAAAAGATACCTCCCATACAACGTAATAGTTCATTATCGCATATCTGTGGAATTTTCAAACTTGTTGTGAGTTACTTGCAAGCAAAAGTGCCTAGTGCAAGGATGCAAAAACTAAAATTAATTTCAAATCCAATTTGTTAAAATTAAAAACTTAAAACTATTCCCTCATCTTCGAAACATATTATCAATCAACTTACCCCTTTAACTGTTGCATAAACGGGCACTGATATATCACAGAAACCTCCACTGGCTGTTTGCTGTTGCCTCGTGGGTAATTGAGGTGTACCGGTAACATTTACCTCATTTAAAGAAGCGGGCGTATGACGACCCTGCATCTGACCTGCATTATTTAAGGTATTAGAGTGACTATTCGCTGCACTAGTAACGGATTCTTGTATATCAGGTGGGGGCTGAGGCTGCGTATGCCTATCCAAAGTGCCACCGTTTTCTGAGGCTCCAGCCAGACCATCATTGGCCACTTGATAGATTTTCGCCTCCCACGAAGGAAATCGATGTAGCGGTGGAGTAGGTGGTCTTGGTATCCCACCAATTTCGCTGGTAGTTGTTGTTGTACTCGAATTACCACCACTCGCCATTAAAGCTGGATTATTTTTCATCCAAGCAGGCATTTTCTCACAGGAGGGTGTATAAATTTCAGCATAATCATGAGCCGTATCCGTATCGGAACTATCAGGTCTGCCGTTTTTAACAGCAGTCGCCTGTTTTGATATGCTTGCTAATGGTGCCAACTGTAGGCCATCTACAGCTGCGACTAGATTACGCTCCAACTCTGTAGGCTCCATGGATAAATTTCTTCTATGCTGGTGATGAGGATAGGAGGCGGTTAAAGGACGATTTATAATTTCTTGGGTATCCAAACTTTCGCTACGTCTTCGATTCTCTTTGGAGGCGGCAAAATCTTGCACATCCAAACTTAAACTATTCCTAACGGGGCCTATAACACTATGTCTATTCGATTGATTTGCTATATAGTTTTTTAATAATTCCAATTGTTGATTGCACTTTTGATTTTGTTCACGCAGTAATTGATTTTGTTCTTCTAAGTCGCGAAGTTTATTGTTGACCCACTCTTTGATTTTGGCCGCTTTCGCTTCGATTTGTTTGGCGTCTTGCAAACGCAATTGACGTTGTTCTTCGACTTGAATTTCAAGTGATGTTATAATAGTTTTTTCGGCTTCTGGAAGACTTGAGGATAATTGTTGTTGACTGGCAGTTACATTTGTTGAATTGGCTGGAGTTTGTTGTTGTTGTTGTGAAGTTTGATGTTGCGTTAGGCCTTGATGATTCGATGAGTTATTGGTGTTGGCTGTGGTTGGCGGAGGTTTTGGCCATTCACTCAACCTTTGTTCCATAGCCCGCACCTGGAAATAAAAGAAGAAAATGGAAAAAAATTATAAAAATTTGTCTTACATTTTTAGCACAAACGTTTTTTTTTAATTTGAGAAATAAGTATGCATCATTTCTAGCATTTTCTTAGGCCTAAAAGTATGCTGTCTTTGTAATATATATTAAACATTTATTCATATCGTGACGTTTAAAACATTCATAGACTTAAAGCAAAGACCAAACATGCTCAAGTTTTAATGTCTTCCTTGACAAAGAAATACTAAGAAAAACTTTGCATTTCCGTTTCTACTTCTAAGAAAGTAAAAACGCCTGCTAGACTACTGCGTGAAAAAACACTAAGTTCTTATAAGATTTTATACACTTTTATAATAAAGTATTTTCAATAGTAATGCATACTTTTAGGGAAACGGAAACTTATAAATGTCTGGCATGCTTTTCATTCGCCATAGCAAACGAAGTAATTAAACAATTCGCGTGATTACTAAGACTGCGTGTATAACGTGTATATATTTTATTTACAATTTTCATGCAGATGTTTTGCCAAGTTTTTAAGAAAGAAAAGTAACAAAAGTTTGCCATGATACATATTTTAAAATACTTTTTTGTCTACATTATTTCTTATTGTTCAGTTGTTTCTTAGTCTGTCTTCTAAAGTAATCTTCTAAAGCAAGTGTTGTGTAGTAATTATCGCTTTATCCTGTTATACTCGTATACAGGAGGAAGTTTGTTAAGAAAATTAAAAAAAAGACTCTAACAATGAAATTTAGTTAAGAATAAAGATAACAAAAATTTATGATTATATCCAAAGCAAGTTTGTTTAATAACTCCAGAACGTGGTAATAAAAACATTAAATGAAAATAGGCAGAAAAAATAATAAAAAAAGAAGAGCAGCAATTATAAGAGAGATTTGTACGAAATATTTTTACACTCATGCAATGCATTGTGCCGAAACTAAAATATTCGGTTATGGAAAAAATAATAATTATGGGTATTTGAAATCTCTAACATTGAAAGTGAAGAGAAAACCCTTTGCAGGAAGTTTATTCCACATACAAACTGTTCGGCCATAGAATGAATTTTCTCCAAATTTTAGCATTCTTAAAGCTTAAGTCCTTCTCTATGATTTTTATATACATCGTTTTGTAATCGGATCGCAAGTTTTAAAGCCAGATTTACTAAAATTTTTTTCCAATTGGAACCACTGTGCGTCTTCGGCCTGCTTCTTTCGGCATTATGCCATCAGGAGGCCACTTTCGGTCTTATATAATTGGCAGGCCACCTTCAGGCCATAACACTCGACCGGCCACGTTCGGTCCATATGTCAGATGTCTCCTCATCTTTATCGCTCTTCGACACATTCCGCCTAGTTACCGGACCCGGCTCCATGACCCCCACCAAAAATAAAAGTTGTAATTCAAAAAACAAAAATTTCGATGACACCGATAGTCCGGAAACTAGCGACAAATTTGGTCAATTATTTCTTCTTGAACGATAATTTTTGAGACACATCAGGTAGTAGTATAATGAAGCCTCGTGAAAGTCAGATGAAGTTCCGTTTGGGGGTATGAGCGGGAGCAGTCTCTGTATTGTAAATTTTGTATGGAAGTCCCCTCAAGGGGAAGAGCGTTTGGTGTTAAAACATTAATGAGAGTCGGTCATACGTTTGACCCATCTAGGATCATCCTAGGCGCTGCTGTGGCCTTTTTTGGGGCAAGTGTGTTTTGAGAAAATTTTGAAAACAGAAAACTGGTCAGTCATACATTTTATACCGTAGGAAGAACTCATAAGTAGTTATGCGACTTTTTCTTCAATATATTTCTAGTCTGTATTGTAAATTTTGTGGTAGCCCCTTAAGGAATGGAGATAGGCAGTAGGTATGCTCAGAGAAATTTGGTAAATAGAAAAAATAAACGGGGGTCGCTCCAACATTTTACCCTTATAGGACCATCATAGGAGCTGTAGGGGCCAATTTTTTTGAATTTTATAAAATTTTTTACTTTGCATGGGAACCCCCTTAAGGTATGGAGATAGCAGTTAAGTATGGTGACAAAATATGTCGAAAAGGAAAAACTAAAGGGGGTCGGCCGTACATTTTACCTCTCTAGGAGTGGGTCTGTGGCAGCTATGGAGTTTTTCGAAAAAGAAAAACTAAAGGGGGTCGGCCGTACATTTTACCTCTCTAGGAGTGGGTCTGTGGCAGCTATGGAGTTTTTCTTTGTAAATATTTACCTTCTTGCCCCCACTTTAAAAATATCAGCTGACAGTCTTTCCAACGCTATACAGCCAGCAACAATATATATTTATTCATAGTTCCGTATAAGTTATCATTAGGTAAATTTTTGGTTAGGAAGAAATTACAAAAAAAAAATTTTTTTGTCGTGTTTTGGAGGCTGCCGCCGCTCATTCCCCCAACAGAACCGCAGCTTACTTTCACGAGGCAACTATCGCCTGGAAAATACGTAGGCGGGAACTTCTCAAGAATTTAGCCGAGACACCTTCATTTAGCTAGATTACCAACCATTACCCAAAAATTTGGTCAAAAATTTCGCCTAAGTCCCAGAAGATCCCCGGATTTCCAGAAACTAGAACAGAAATCTAAAAAAAAACTAGGACAAAAATCGCCTACAAATCCCAAAAACTCCCCGGAAAACAACGGCAACACCGAAAGCCGCGAAAATACCAGAGCGGCTACACCGAGTTTCTACGAAATTTTACCTTCGCGCCGGCCTTCGCGTTGCCTTTGTTTTGATTTGTCGTTACACGTATTTCTTACCAGTATTCGATACACGTCTGTATTTGTTACACGTATTTTTTTATTTAACAAATTTTGTTTACCCCCATGTTGTTCAGAAACACCCACAATCGCAGAGCTATAAAATAATTAAGCTTTTGTATTTCTCTCTATCACTTCATAGTCTGTTCTCGTTTACCGGTAAACAAAATTGCTGCCAATAGGACGACACCAAGCCATACGATGTTTTGTAGGTGGAATTGTATTCATAAAAAGTTATTGTTTAAGGCATTTAAAACAGGCAGTATTATTACTCCGTACTGTTTCGAAAACGACGTTGGAGAGGTCATCACCGTTAAACACGATCGCTATAGATCAATGATAACCAATTTCTTATATATAATATTGAGCGAAATAGTTTTAAAACCGTTTAACATTATTGCCCCACTTTTAAAATTAAAATTTTAATTACTTTTATGTTATAAAACATTTCTTTAGTGAACACTTTAGTTATGGCCAAATTAACCATGAATAATTCTTGGCATGTTTAGAAAGAAAAAACAGATGTACATAATTACAAGTTCTTGCAGCAAAGAATTCAACCATTTGAATTTGTAAAATGTAATTCTTTTTCTGGCCCTTAAGCCATGCAGTGTTTTTAAGTTATTTACAGAAACCACCGAAAAATATGCAGCAATTTTTTTTACCAAGACCATAAAAATGTTGCTGTAAAAATATTTGAAAATGGTGAAAACACCATAAAATGGCATTATAAAGGGTGGGCGAATTTGAGGTTAGGAAGTAAAGAATTGAGCTGTCATCCTTTGGCATTTATTAAGAGAAAACTTGGGAAATTTTAACCATCGAACTTCGACGATTTCATGTGCCAGGCAGTAAAATGTTTACCATTTTGATAGTAAATTTTCAGAACTAAAATTTATTGCTCAAGAGTGTAGCGTTCCATGGTTAAAATTTCCCAAGTTTTCACTAAATAAATGCCAAGGGATGCCAGCTTTTAATTCTTGAAATTTCATCATTTGACAGCCTATTTACTTCCTAACCTCAAATTTGCCCAACCTTTATATTCATATCTGTTCACTTTATGTATAAAGGAAATTTCGATCTTGTAGAAAATTAGAAATTAATTACTTGGTAGTTTACTACTACAAACAACATTTATTTAAAAAGTTTATATAGGATATCCTAAGCACATTCGTCGCCTAAAAGTATGCAATATCTAAGTTTTTTCCATACGCCTTTTGGTTAGGCAACAGTTTAAATTTCAATTTTGTAATTTCTTAACTTTTCACATATTCGATCAATTAATTTAAATGCTAAAGCAATTTTTTCGATGTCCTAAACCTTTTTGGTAAACAAGTAAATAATATTTGTTTTGCACCTTTTTTGTATGCAATATTTCTTTACCAAAAATTGTTTTATCTCAAAATTATTATTTTTCTCTTTCCTGTTTTATATATTTTTTTTCATGTTAAAAAATATTCTGTAACATGTCAAATCTTCATTGCAAAATCTAAAAAGACATAAATTTTGATTTTTATATTGCAGCGCAAGACAGGCCGTACTATTCAGCCTGTCAGTTAGGCTATAAAAGTAGTTTAAAATTGAAGATTTTATGAAAGGGAAAAATATGAAAAGGAGGTCGGTCAGTGGTGTTGAACAGAGCGTAGTATAAGAATTTTTAGAAAAGAGGTTTCTTTATTTGAGAGAATTTGAAATTAAGTGGCCTACTTTAAGCATAAACATTAATAGCTTTTTTAAAATATTGTATAGATGTACTATAAAAATTTATTAATTTATTCGAGATATTCTTAAGAATTTATGTTTCAAAAATATATTTCTTTGTTGTAGATTAGCTAATCTATATACCTGTCTTTCGTTGGGTGCTAATGCCAACTCATCAACATATCTTTGACCATGTTTGAAAAGTTTTCAAACTCGTCTGCTTATAGACAGACTCTCAAACAAGAAATGAGAATCACAAATCCAAAAGCATAATAGTCTTAAAAAATTTATAAAAACAAAACAACAAAAAATTTGTATTCGATATGAATCTATTTATTTTTCTTACAACCCGAATTTTCTTTACACATTTTTATTTTTAATTAAAAATTCATAAAAAATCACCGTTTAATATATCGTTAAAAAATTTTCAAACATAAGAAAATTGCTATGTTTTTTCTTAATCCTAAAGAAATAAAAACTAAAAAATGAAATTTAATACAGTTTTCATTCAGATAAATAAAATGCTTCTGAAATCTTAACTATTTGAGTTATGAATTTTTGTCGAACTGTATGGCTTTTTATCCAAACTTATTTAATTAGTTTGTCTTAAGTTCGTTTTTAATTTAATCTTTCGATTAAATTACTTTTTATTTAAGAAAGAAATTCTAAAGCATGTAAATATTGAAGATTGAGAGAAAACTTTGGCTGTACGGAAGGTTGAACGTACATCAGATGTTTCGAGACCACCACAGTCTTCTCATCAAAGCCCTTTTGCCTACACTGCCAGCGGCGGCAGTAACAACCACCTAGCGAATATCCTAACTCTTTAGTAAACCAAATTAACAGATATGTCGCCACCTCGTGACGAATCGCACCTATTAATGAACTTTTGTATAGGTTCGGAAATTCACTAACTGTTTTTTCTTTATCCTGTTCAACTATTTTAAGCATTTTGATGTCTGTCTTACCATCGTGAAATAACATCGATATTTTCAGTGCTGGGATTTTTGAATGTTTATTTTTTAACAATTGAGTTATGAATTTTAGTCGAACTGCATGGGTTTTTATCCAAAGTTATTTAATTAGTTTGGCTTAACTTCGTTTTAAATTTAATTTTTCGATTAAACTATTTCTTATTTAAGAAAGAAATTCTAAAGCATGTAAATATTGAAGACTGAGAGAAAACTTTGGCTGTACGGAAGGTTGAACTGACATCAGATGTTTTGAAACCACCACAGTCTTTTCATCAGAGCCCTTTTACGTACACTGCCAGCGACGGCAGCAGACGGCAGAGAAGACTGTGGTGGTTTCGAAACATCTGATGCCAGTTCAACCTTCTGTACAGCCAAAATTTTCTTTTAATATTCAATATTTACATGCTTTAGAGTTTTTTTCTTAAATAAAAAATATTTAATCGAAGGATTAACTTAAAAACTTACTTAAACTTGTTTTTTGTGAATTCCCTTACCCCTAGCATAAATACTTCTGTTTGTCTTGCAGTATTAACTTTTGCTTTAGAAATTCTTCTTTAATTTTTTTTTAACAAATGTCCTTAATACATATTATAAAAGTTTATTAGGTTTCCTTTTGCTTTCGCTGTTTGCCTCCGTTTTGCTTCTTACTTACTCCCTTTTATACTTTGTGCTTGTCTTTGATATAATATTTAAATTTTTTTTACAATCACATACTAAAAATAGCTGGTCATTATAACTGGATTGCTATTTTCTTAGCGACTTTTTTAAAACTCTTTTTGCTGTGCTCAGCTGTTCTTAAAATATAATAAACATTAAATTGTTATGTTTTATATTCATACTCCATATCGTTTTATTGCAGACATATTGAGAATATTTGCGCCCACCTTATTTTACAGCAAGAGAAAAAAGAAATAAAATTAACCCTTTAAAGGGCGGTATTTATTGTATATATGTTTGCACATGGAAGACTTTCATTTGAAATGCTTTTTTCCTGTCCGTTGAAAGTATAGTAAAATATTTCATAAAACAATCCCATACATTTTTTGTGTATTCAGTGTTATGCTTTTTTAGGACGCTTCATTACTCATTTTAATTATTAAAATTTGATTAACAATTAACAATCGTGGGTTCGATTCCCGCCATAGGCCCTGGGTATTTTCCGCAGACAAGCAAATCGCTTCGCGGGTTGTTTTTGTTAAAAAAAAATTATTATATTGCAAAACGTTTCATCAATCAATCATAGTTTGTGTCCATCAAAATGTATTGAGTGTTATTCATGTTTTTTTAATTTAATATAAATTTTTTAGTTTATAAATAAGGAGTTTATGGTAAAACTCATCGTTTTATTGTTTTAAATTCATAATAGAATGTGTGTTCTGAAAAAATATTGAATTCGTAAAAAAATGTATTGAGCGTTACGGTAAAAAAAAATTTAAATATAATTTATCTATAAATTTTAGGATGTCAAATGTCAAAAAAAGTTAACAGTAATTATTTTTGTTGTATGGCCAATGTAAATTTGTATTTTGTTACAAAGTGGCAATAAAGTAAACCTGTGATATAGTTTTTTAAGTTGTGTTCTTTGTTTATTTACTTTTTTTTTGTAAAAAAATGTTTAGTTTGAAATATTTATTGAACAAAATCCACCTAAATTGGGGTTTTAACAATAATTAATGAAAATTAAAATAATAGTATTTCCCATCCCTTGATAAAGTCAACAAATAATTGACGAAACGTCGGGAAAAATGAAATAAAATAATTTGTTTTATTTGCATTATGAATCTTTAGGCCTTATTAGCTCATTTCAAAATACACAAAGTTAACAGTAGCTGAACGGTAGAAACGATATAGCGAACATTATATGTTTAGAAATTTCTGATTTGCTTAAAAAATGCACACTTGTGGCGGTAATTACAGGACGCTGTGCGCATGCTAGGATATTGAATCTACCGTATAATGACTTCTGTAGAAGTTGTCATAATGAGGAGGAGGAAGAAAATGTAGAGCACCGCCTTTGTCTGTGCCCCGCTCTCTCTCTGAGGAAAGGCTGACTGCTGCAGGATCTAGTGGGCTTGTCAAACTGCGGCATCTCTCACCTCTTTCATCAGATCGTCGGGTTGGTTCACCACTGAACCGAATGGGGAAATGTAGAAGCGGTTTTCCTATAGTTACGTCCCCCTTTCAGGTAACACAACGGGGCCTATAAGGACCCAAGTGCGCTGGTTTTAACCTTTTGAACTGGCAGCCTGTGCAACCTAACCGAACCCAATCTAAAAAAAGTTTGCTTCTACTGCACTGTGGGTTATTATATTTTCGAAGAATGTATTAGATGGGTTGTATTTTGCTACGAATAATTATTTGAAATTGACTTAACTTTTAAAATTGTTGGCCGAATTTATTAAAATTAGCCTTATTTGAAAGAATAGTTAGCCTACTTTTCGCTTACATAATGTTTGTAAATAATTATTGTAAAAGATACAATTTTTTTATTCTTCCATGTGAATCCAGCAAATATTTAAAAAGTGCTCATAACTTTTAATGTCGTCCTGCGATTATTCTAATTTTTTATCTTTAGAGAGTAGATGTATAGTGCTTTCAAACCCTATACTAAGTTTTTGCGATATATTTTATTTGCAAAAATCATTCCCAGAACAACCACAAAATGTAACGCTCAATACAAAAAAATTTTAAAAATCTAAAAATATTTTATTTCAGGATCCATTGAATGAGTTAAATAATAATTTTTGAAAATAACAGGAATATTTTTATTCAAATATTGGATTACAATGATTATTAAATTTTTGTGGTTCGAAGGACCATTTTAAACAAAATTGATGGGAAGTTCAAAACCACTCTTTGATTTTTTTTTTTTTTTTGAAAAATATGAGTTCTATAAGTTTTGCTTAAATAGGTTGTTTTAAAAAATTTAGTTTTGGGGAACCATTTGCAGAATACAGAAAAATATATACGAAAATTCTATTTAAAAGAGTTTTATAAACTTATTATGGCTTCTTGAAGGTTTTCATTTTCTGCTTTATCATAAAAAAATTCATAAATATACAGCTACAAAATAATATGATTAAAGCATTTCAACCCCCCAACTTGTCTTGCATTTCACGCATACAATATAAATATGTCTATACCAGAACTAGACCGACTGAGATAAATGTAAAACAATATCCTAAAAACTATAAATATATTTTATGGTTAAGAACATTAAAAGGCTGTGAAAATGTGAAAAACAGAAATTGATTGTGTAAAAAAAATTAATGTTAGAAATCATAATCATAAAAAATGATGTTGGCGCCTTAGAGTACACCACACATTTTTTTATATATTTTCTGCAATGCATGTTATGCTATGAAAATTTATATTTATAACACTGTACAAAAAATTTAATTTTTTATGGTAGAGCGGATCCATAATATAAAGATAATCCCCCTTATTATGTAACTATTTGTACTCGTTGTCGACCGCACAGTGGTTCGAATTGGAAAAAAGGGTAACTAATCTGTATCTTTGAAACTTGCGATCCGACTACAAAACGATATATGCAAAAATTATAGAGGAGAACTTAAGCTTTAAGAAAGTTGAAGCTTCGACCAGCCTGTTGAAGCACACAGTGAGCTACAGCGTGTCAAAGTCGATTACTTTGGGCATGAACAACCATGTTGGCGTCATAACTTTTACAAATATTGTTCGATTTTAATTAATTCAAACTTGTTGTAATGCTTATAAATAGACAAACAAAAGATGTTTTATATTATTAAGACATATTTTTTATTTTCAGAGATATTTTTAGAAAATGGATTAAATCTTCAAAAGAGTTTTTCATTTTTTAACTTAATGGTGTTTGCAAGTGTACTATTCATATGATCAAGGATTTTTTTTTAAATCAGAAGATATTTGTCTAAAAATTTGGGCTATGCTAAACCGGAGCTAATTACGAAATCGAGAACAAAGTCGAAACCAAATAACTAAAATTTAAAACTCAAAGATAAATATCTCTGAAAATATTAAATATATCTGAATGATTGAAATGTATTTTTTTCGTTTATTTATAACCTTTACAACAAGTTTCAATTAATTAAAATCGAATAATATTTGTAAAAGTTATGAGGCCAACAAGGTTTTTCATGCCCTAGGTAGTCAACGTTGACACCCTGTAGCTTACCGTGTGTTTCAATAGGTTGGTCCAAGTTTCAACATTCTTAAAGCTTAAGTCCTCCTTTATGATTTTTACATACATCGTTTTGTAATTGGATCGCCAGTTTCAAAAATACAGATTTAATACCCTTTTTTCTATTGAAAGCACTGTGCGCTTTCGGCCTGCTACTTTCGGCGTATGCCATCGAGCGAGCACTTTCGGCCTTATGCCATTGGCAGGCCACCTTCGGTCGCTATGTCAGACGCCCCCTCATCTTTATCGCTCTTCCACACACTCCGCGCCAGGACCCACCGGCGCCATGACCCGCACTGAAAATAAAAGCTAAAATTTAAAAACAAAAATTTCACCTACCTTGATGACACCAAGTAAACGAAGATAGTAATTTCAACCTCTAGATAGCAAAAAAGATAATTTGTCAATAAAAAACATCTATCGCCTGGAAGATACCTAGGCGATACTTAAGCGATACTTTGGCGACATTTCTCAAGAATTTAGCCGAGACACCCTTTAGCAAAGACACCAAACATTATTCAAGGCCTTACACCTGGTCCAAGGATTCCCAAAAACTTGGACAAAAATCTCCCAAAACCTCAGAAGCTCCACGGATTCCCAAAAACGGAGACAAACATCTTCCCACAACCCTAAAAGTTGCCCGGATTCCCAAAAACTAGGACAAAAATCTCAGAACTCCCCAGAACTCTCCGGAAAACAACGGCACTACCGAAAACTTCGAAAATATTAAAGCGGCAACACTGAGTTTTTAAGGAATTTAGCCTGTTGCCTTCGTTTGGATTTGTCGTTACACGTATTTCTTACCAGTATTCGTTACACGTATTTTTTCATCTAAAATTATTTTTTACCACCCAGCGTAGAAAACATTTGTATACTGCATATCATATGTACAACGTGCCACATGTGCCATAAGGAACTTCGTTCCAATAAGCACAAACAAATCGATGTCAAAATTCTTTAGAAGTTCTGAAACATATAAATAAATCCCAGAAGTTCCACGGATTCCCAAAAACTGAGACACAAATCTTCTCAAAACCCTAGAAGTTGCTCGGATTCGCAAAAACTAGGAAAAAAATCTCCCCAAAGTCCCAGAATTCCCCAGAAAAACAACGACACCACCGAAAACCGCGAAAATACCAAAGCGGCAACACTGAGTTTTTGAGGAATTTCGCCTGTTGCCTTTGTTTTCATTTGTCGTTACACGTATTTCTTACCAGTATTCGTTACACGTATTTTTTCATTTAGCATTTTTTTACCCCCCCACCATAGAAAACATTTATATGCTGCATATCATATGCACTATGTGCAAAACGTGCCATAAGAAACTTTGTTCCAATATCCACTAACAAATCGATGGCAAAATTCTCTAGAAGTTCTGAAACATGTAAATATCTTATTTATAGCAATACAACAGACAGGATAAAACATGCAACTGCATATTTGCGGTTTCCAGGCTATGAATAATAAATCTATTGCAACAATATTAGTGTTCGCCTATTTAATTTAAGCCGCATTGTCTAGTTAATGTTCTATAAGAGCTCTATTTTAAATACTTTTTCAATATTAAAATTTTTTTTAATATATATTTTTTTACGAAGTTTAAGGCAACTTCTTTTACTGTCCTTAAGTTGTAAAACTAATTTCTATATTTAGAAAACTTTTATTATCTTTGTCTTTTTAATTTATATTTTCATTCCACTTCAACGCCTTGTTGCGAAAACACTAAATAGACCGGCATTGAACATGCCATACTTTTTATCTTAACTCGATTACACATGCCACCTCTTGCTACATATTTAGTTTTATGCATTTCTTTTATTACAAAAGAACTTTGCAAACTGCATTAGCCATAAAAAGCAGACACTTGCAAAAAGTTTAAGCATGGAATAGAGCCATGAATATTTTGAACAAAAGGCTGAAAAAAAGAAATAAAAATTAAATCTGTTAAAACTTCGTTTAAACTTTTTCTTTTTGCTAAAGCTATCAGCCTAATAGATATGCTATTAATTTAAGATAATAAAAAACTATGCTACACTTTTTTTAATGTGGTAAAAGTTTTATATTAAGTGTGCAGGGTTTTTTTCCTGCTTTCTTGGAGAAGAATAATATATAGCATAGTTTTATGCATATATATTATTGTAAATATATGCTGTGTTGAGGTAGATTTATATCAAAAACTCCAAACCTGAACAGCAAAAAGAACAAACATGTTTTGTGTTAACTGTCTAGCCAATTTTATGGAGTAGTGGAATTGTTTTGTTGCGCTGAAAGTAACGCAGCTAAAGAATGTCTCTTTTTAGTTTTTTCTAGCATACTTTTTGGCTTTAAATTGCTGGTTACAAATATTTATACTTAATTGTCTTTATGGTTGAAAGAAATAGTTTAACATGCCAGCACCAAGATTTAAAATTTATTATGTCTGGGGAGATTTTGTTGTAAATACCACTATGATGACATGAAAGCTTAAAAGACAATTTTATGTAAATTACACTATGCAACAAGAAAAATGTCAAGGAGTACCACTATATTTTTTTTAATGTGTTATGGTCCCCTAATTGCAAAATTAATCGAAATTTTAAATGCTATGAATACTTTTTTTGGTTCTAAAATTTGTGATTATTGAAGAAGGCTGCTCCATTGATTTTATCCATAACTTAGGAAGGGGTTGTTCAAAATGATTACAAAAACCATTAAAAAACTTGATATAAAATTACCTTTAAACCGTTTTAACATTATTTTTGTAATATTCAATAGTTTTGGAATTATTCAGATCGCAATGGTGAAAATATGTATATTCTTTTTAGCAAAATTGAAAAATTTTTATTTATAAAAAAATTCATAAAAAATCGAAAATAGCAAAATATTAAAATTTTTATTGTTTGGATCACAAAGCTACATATAATGCAAATAAAATAAGCTATACTTCATGAAAATCGATGGATAAATATTGATTTTATTCACAATAAAGTGAAAATACCTGATTTTTGTAAAAAATCGAGTTTTGAAGAGGCTGCTCCACCGATTTTATCATAACATGGAAATCGGTTGTGCAATTTTATTACAAAAAACTCTACCAAATTTAAACAACACTACCTTTGAGCTGATTGATTTTTTTAAGCTACATAGTTTTGGAATTATTCAGACCGCAATGATGAAAAATATATTTTTTTAGGTAAAATTGAAAAATTTTCATTTATTAAAAAAATTGTAAAAAATTTAAAATGGCAAAAACTTACCAGTTTTATAAACTAATCATAAAGCTTTATTTTATCAAAATCAATGGCTAACTATTGATTTTATTCACAATAGAGTGAAATCACTATTACATACAGGACTGTTCTGTATATCATTTATAAAATTATAAAATTTTCAAAATTGTCATGCCATCGATGTTATAAATATTAAATAACAAAAATGCTTTAATAATTCCGAACATTTTCCTTTCGCATGGAATACAGAACTGGCTTGTAGAACATTTCTTTTTTTTATTGATTTTGAATTATTTTTGTTTTACTCGAATAAAATTAAATATTGCCCAGAGAACTTTATACGTAAATGAAAAATAAACGCGTTATGAAGAAATATTAGTTGAAAAATTACTTTTAAAATTTTAGCTTTATTTTTTAGCATTTTAAATATTGTTTTAGCATTTTCTATAATTATTTTTCGCCCTATTTAGCTGCAAAATAATTTAAGAATTGGTCACACTGACTATATGTTTTTTAAGTGGCTGCTAAACACATCAAAATGCTTTTGATTTTCATAACAAACGCACACAAGCACATATATTGAAGCTAAAATATTGATCCGTCTAGCAGCCACTTTAAGGTCCCGTAAATGTTCTTAAATATACTCCTAAACATTTTTAGTATTCGCATAAAAATGTTGTCTTGTTTACCCAAGCTAAAAATCTTAAATCTATCGCAAATACTTTCTATAACTAAGTTCTATAAACAACTTTGTATATTTTCCTCTTTTAAATAAAAAAAAGTATTGTAACTTTTTTTTCGCAAACTCTTAAATTCTGTTGCTATTTTATTAGTTTTTTGTATTATTTTTTCATAAAAAAAGTTATCAATCTCCTTTACACCTTCATTAATCTTATGTTTTTACCTCATTGAATAAAACATTTTAGTAATGGAGCTCATTTAACAAACTCTATGGTGGTAAGAAACTTCCTAAAAATATGCTTTACGAAAGTAAGTTGTGGGTGATTCTCATTCTAAACGTACATTTTGTGTTTTTTTTTGTGTTTAGCAATGTAACTAAATGAAATATGAGAAAGTAGGATTCATATTATAGTTTTCATTCAATGGATCTGGAAATAAAACTATATTTTTAGATTTTTTACATATTTGTGTATTGAGCGTTACATTTGCTTTTGCGGTTGTTGTGGGAATGATTTTTGCGAAAAAATACGCCACAAAAAATTAGTATAGGGTTTGAAAGCACTATACAGCTACTCTCTAAAAACAAAAAATTATAATAATCGCAGGACGAAATTAAAAGTTATGAACACTTTTTCAATTTTGACATGGGTTCACATGGAAAAATAAAAATTTGTATTGTTTTTAAATAATTCTTTAGGCTAACTGGTCTTTCAAATAAGACTGGTTTGAATAAAATAGACCAACAATGTTGAATGTTATATCAATTTTAAATAATTATTCATATCAAAATACGACCTATATAATACGTTCTGCGAAAATATAACAACCCGCAGTACGGTAGAAGCAATTTTTTTTTTCAAAATAAATTAAACGGATTTTTTCTATATCGTTTCTGCCCTTTCCTATCCACTACACTACGTTGGACCTCCGTAGTGTGCCAGACTATTAGCCGGGGGTCACAGGTTCGATTCCTGCCAAGACCCTGGGTGTTTCTGCAGAAAAGTCGAAAAAGACATGTGCTGTTTCCACAATGCAAACAAGCAGTATATGTATTCGTTTTTTGAATTTCCTTTACCGTCATAAAATGTGTAGATAAATACTATTTAAGAATATTGTTAACGCAACGCTCAATACATTTTTATACGAATTCAATATTTTTTCAGAACACACACAATACTTTGAATTTAGAACAATTCAGATGTAAAATCTTCATTGTATTTTAACATAAACTCCTCAGTTATTCACTAAAAATGTTCAATAAAATTAACAAAATATGGATAACACTCAATACATTTTTTGGATACAAACTACGATACTATTTAACAAAGTTCACAAAGCTTTTAAATATTAAGAAGTGTATGCTAATGCAATTTTAATAAATAAACTGAAGAATGAAGCGCACTAAAAACAAAACGTAACGCTCAATACACGAGACTGCGGACAACAACAATTCAAAAAATATATATCGGGTACGTTCTGTATTTCATGGGGAATTAAAATGTGTGGAATTATCAAAGCATTGTTGTTATAAATATTAATTTAAAACAACAATGCTTCGATAATTCCGCACATTTTAATTCCACATGAAATACAGAACATGGCCGATAATTTCTATTATTTTAAAAAAATTTGATATGTGAAATAAGAGAAGCAAATGCAAATATTCTAAAACCGTTATCATACATTCCTAATGTGGAAAAGCAACAGCATGCATTACGGGCACGCCATTTTGTATGAAGAGAATAAAAGCAGTATTTTCGTTCTTCGTTTTTAAAACATAATGGACAGTCTTACACAAAAAAAGTATGTACATTTTTATTTATGATCTATTAAATCATGCTAAATTAGATTTAATTTTTAAATTTATGCGTTTATTTAATGAAATATTTTACTATATTTTCAACGGACACGCAAAAAGCATTTGAAATGAGAACCACCCACATATAAAATAAAATCTGAAAACTTATACATATACACTATGGATAAAACCATAGTTTTCCCAATCAGTTTAAAACACCTTAACATATTTATATAAAAAATAAATAACTGCCCAGTAATTCATATGAACCTGAAAAGTAAAAATCTACTGCTAAAACAGCTAAGTTAGCATCATTGCTGTAAATCAAACTTTAGACTTTTATTATCTCACTGAGCGGATTGGCTGGCGTGTGTGTTTGGTTTACTTGAAGATAAATGATACACTTAAAATAATAAATATTCTTCAAATGTGGTCATTAAAAATGAAGCAAATGATTTCTTAGAATTTTCTTATGACAATGAAAATAATATTCTAGTACAAATGAAAATGAGGGGAAAAAAATCGAACGGAAGCTGGGGTATAAAGCTTTACAACAGATTGAAAATAAAATTCCTTAATACACTTCTGTTTGAAGAATGACTGTTGATTTTTTTTCCTTCCCTAAAATCTATTTTGTTTATCTTGTGTGTGTGTGTGTGTGTGTGTGTGCAGAGTAGACATGCCGAGAAGTTTAGGCAGAAAAGAACTTACGAGAAGTTGTATTACAAATGGCAAATAAAACAAAAATCAACAAATCTTCAGACATATAAAGTCTATATGGGGAGCATTAATTAAATTTTCTATTAAAATAGGTCATGTCATGTTGGACTTTTCTTAAACGCTAATAATAAATGTCAGCTGTAATAACTAATTAAATATATTTGTTTTGTTCTTTTTGGTGTGACATAAGAATAAAGTTTATTAAAAAAAGTTTTATTTTTTAAATAGGAGAAATAAATCTAAGAATAATTCCTTTTGTTTTTAATTAATTTGTTAGTTTGAATGTAAAGCTTTTAAAATATTTGTTCATATATATGTGGCTGATTCTCATTTCAAATGCTTTTTTCGTATACGTTTGGCGATTTTTTTCTCTTAAGCGATTAATTTAGAATTTTGTAGGAACATTATCCATTTTCGTCCAATGCTAGATGTAGCGTGCATGCTTTAATCGATTTAGAATTTAAACTGCAGTCATTTTAGAGGTCTATTCTTTTAAGATACTGAAAATATAAAATTTTAGTTTTGAAAAATTTTTGAGAAAAATGTCACTCTCATTTCAAAGTCTTGACTTTGCGTCTTTTTTACGGCTCCATGAATTGAGATAAATAAAGAATATTTTCTACATGTTATCAAGGATTGTGTTCAAAATCATAAAATATATTTTTGTAAATTGTGGCTCCGCTATTACCGAAAATATTGACGAAATAGATAAAAAAGTCGAGGCCAAAAATCAAAATTTTAAAATTCAAAGCCAAATATCTTTGAAAATATTAAAGATATCTTAATGAAATAAACTGTATTTTCATTATCTGCTTATAAACTTTACACCAAGTTTAAATTTGGTTAAAAATACGTCAACATAAAAAAAATTAAATTAGGTTTTTCAAAATTCACCATTTTAAGTAAAAAAAATCTAAAAATTCTAAAAAACAGTTTTTTTCCCCAAACGCAGTAAGAGTAAAATAGTTATCGTCGGACAAAAATTAAGAAAGTTACAATATATTTAGTGAAAACATCCAAATTTGAATTTTTATCAAATATTTTTTGTACAAATATTTTACTAAATATATTGGAACTTTTTTATTTTTTGTTCGACAATAACAACTTTACGCTTGCTATGTTTGAAAGGAAATTGTTTTTAAGATGTGCGTCTAAGAAACATTTTTGAAAGAAATTTTTTTGCTTTAATGGAGCGGCTTAAAATGGTGAATTTTGAAAAAAACCTAAACAAATTTACGATTTTTCAAATCTTGAGGCCTGTAACTGAATCAATTTTAGTCCGATCATTACAATTTATATACTGACTGAAAAAGTAAAGATATATCTATGCAAGAGTGCAAAATTTGTATAATTCAGAAGAATAGCTCTTAAGATTTTTGGAAATAGCTAAAAAAACAACTGCAGAAAAACGCGTCTTTTTGCGAATATCTGGAAAACACTTCTTAAGAAAAATAAACGAATGCCATATTCGTGTTTAGCAAGCCCCAAATTAGCTTAGAAAATATTTCCGCTTTGAGGTTATGGCAAATAGTTGAAACAGCTTTAACTAGTGGAGTTTATAAAAAAACAATTTTTATTATTTAAATTAATGCCGGGCAGTTAAATTTTCTTTCGAAATGTGTTACTTTATTTAAAAGTCAATAAAAAGTATAATAATAACAAATAATTTAAAAAAAATTTTTTTTTAATGAAATTATAAATGTTGTACTAGAAACTCTGAAAAATTTCTTTAAGTTATATCTAATACTTTTTTTTACAATTGATTTTTTAATTAAAAGTGCCGAAAATGTTTATTGTAAAAAATGGAGTCAAATTCAAAATTTTCAAAAATTTTTTCAAGGGATGATTATTATTGATTATTACTTTCGATTAATATATTTTTGCAATTATTCCAGATCAAGTGAACAAGTAAAAATTTAAGGGGCCACTTGACGTGTTTTTACTCATTTATTAAAATTAGATGATATTGCAAAAGTTATGAGGCCGACAAGGTTTTCATGCTCGAGATAGTTAACTTTGACTCCCTGTAGCTCAACGTGTATTCCAACAGGGTAGTCTATATTTTCATATTCTGAAAGCTTAGCTCCTCTTCTATGGTTTTTACATACATCGTTTTGTAATCGGATCGCAAGTTTCAAAGATACACATTTATTACCCTCTTTTTTGCCAATTGGAACCATTCTGCCAGAAACTGTCGACTGCCAGAAAACTGTCGACTACTCTGCCAAATGTCTAAGGGAATTTTAGAGAACTCGGTTGATTTCTTGTACTCAGATTTTTTTTGACGTTAGACATATCGGCAAAAAATGTTTCATAGGATGTTATTATGTAATTCAATTCTCTGCGGTATGTATTTAACTTTATGTATATCTAGCGAGAACTTTACCCTTCTTTTCAAAATCCTGCATTTCATTTTTCTTAATAATTTATATTGGCTATAAAGTTTCCTAAATAAATATATTACATATTTAGGTTTTTTCTTGCTTCCAATATAATTTATGTATTAGCAAATAAAGAAATTGCCAAGTTGTATTTGTCGCGTGCACATGAAACATACCGACCACACACTCTTAACAAACTGAACAATAAAGTGAATAAAAAAACATGAACTAAAATAAACACAAAATCCCTTTGACAGTTTTATTGTACCTTAAAGCCATCAGTTAAATTGGAAAACAAATACGATTATACTTAACAAATGTTGGTATTTTTTAGAAAGAATAAAATAATTTTGTTGCTTAACAAGGGTTTTAACATGTTTATTTTATATTATTTCATTTTTATAAATCCTTGGCAATATTTGTTGTAAATTGTTTTCTTTTTTACAAATTCAAAACAGACATTTTGACAGTCAACATTTTAGAATGGAGATAAATAAAAAATAAATTTTTAAAAAATTGAATATAACAAATTAACAATAATACTTTTTTAAGAAACTAGCGACATTTGTAAATATTTACATTCTTTGTGTAAAATTTTCTTTAAAAATCTGAAATTTTGCAAAATTTCTTTTTTGTGAAATCCATTTAATGATTTCTTCCCTTTCCTCATCTTTGTACTTAGTTTGATGTACAAAATCACTTTGAAAACAGCTAAAATGCAGATGGAAGTTAATCAAAAACGTGCCAAAGCATGATTTATCTTGTTTAAGCAAAACAAAAAAAGCAAAAAAAAAAAAAACAATTCAGTTTTTCGTTTCCTATTTTTACACAACTAAATCAATTTTTTAATACAGAGTTTGTAAAATAATGAACGAACAGCTCTCGATAACAAATTCAGCTCTTCAGTTAATTTATGAGTCTGTATGATTTACCACAAATTAAAAAACGAACAAATTATATATACAAATAAAATGACAAAATATGTACATACGTATAAAGTTTTATTTTATTTCCTGTTATAGATTTTAAACATGTTTGCACGTATAAATTATGGGCACTAAAACAAATAATATGCGGTGAAAGCAAATTATAACAGTATATAATTACACAGGCGCACACCGATTTTGCTGCACCGGACTTATTAGTGATACATACAGTGTTGGAAAAAATAAAGGAAACAGAAAATGATTTTCAATATTTCCCTAAAATCGTCTTCGCCTTTACATACAAACAATTCTGTAAACAGTCTAAAAGGACAGATAGTGACTGTTCCCAAAAAAATTGTGGAAGCCCATTTCTTGATTAAATTTATATCGTTTTTCTTTCAATTCGCTTGTTTCTTGCGAAAACTTTTGCGGTGCTAGAAATACAGAAACGAGGTACTGGGAAATATATTACAGACGTTTTCTATTAAAAAATTATTTTATTTATTAAAAAGTTATCGATAACTCAAATTTTATCAAATCAGTTATCGATAACTAAATTTTCTTTAGCCTTAGTTGTCATAGAAGTTACCATAAAGAAACAAACTTTGTGCGGAGAAGTTTTCGATAGCTTCGTTTTTCTACTGATAACTTATCGATAACTTAACTTTTCTTACAAAAAGTTATCTATAACTTAACTCTTACCGAAAAGTTATCGTTAAAAAAAATTATCGATTACTCAAACTTTGTTCACAGAAGTTAAAAGTAACTAATTTTTTGTACAGCACATTTTCGATAACTTTTATTTTCCAGAGAAAACTTAAATTTTCTATAGAAGAATTAGCGATAACTTAAACTGTCATGCAAAACTTATCGGCAATAAAAATTTATCTACAGAAAAGTTATCGATATCCTTACTTTTCTTAACTTAACTTTTCTTTCGAAAAGTTATCGGTAACTTAACTTTGCTATAGTAAAGTTATAGATAACTTAAAGTTTTTATAATAAAGTTATTGAAAACATTACTTTTATACGAAAACTAAGTTTGGTATAGAAAAAATCAATAGCACAAACTTTGTGCGGAGAAGTTTTCGATAGCTTCGTTTTTCCACTGATAACTTATTGATAACTTAACTTTTCTTTAACTGTTTTAACGAAAAGTTATCGCTATAAAAAATTATCGATTACTCAAATTTTGTTCAGAGAAATTAAAAGTAACTAATTTTTTCTACAGTACATTTATCGATAACTTTTATTTTCCATAGAAAACTTAAATTTTCTATAGACGAACTAGCGATAACTAAAATTTTCGATGAAAAACTTATCGGTAATAACAATTTAACTACTGAAAAGTTATCGATATCCTTACTTTTCTATGAAAATATAGATAACCTAATTTTCTTACTGAAAAATATCGATAACTTAACTTTTCTTCCGAAAAGTTATCGGTAACTTAACTTTGCTACAGTAAAGTTATAGATAACTTAAAATTTTTATAATAAAGTTATCGAAAACATTACTTATATACAAAAACTAAATTTGTTATAGAAAAAAATCAATAGCACAAACTTTGTGCGGAGAAGTTTTCGATAGGTTCGTTTTCCTACTGATAACTTATCGATAACTTAACTTTTCTTACAAAAAGTTATCTATAACTAAACTGTTTTAACGAAAAGTTATCACTATAAAAAATTATCGATTACTTAAATTTTGTTCAGAAAAATTAAAAGTAAAAAATTTTTTCTACAGTACATTTATCGATAACTTTTATTTTCCATAGAAAACTTAAATTTTCTATAGAAGAACTAGCGATAACTAAAATTTTCTACGCAAAACTTATCGGTAATAACAATTTAACTACTGAAAAGTTATCAATATCCTTACGTTTCTATGACAATATAGATAACCTAATTTTTTTTACTGGAAAATATGGATAACTTAATTTTTCTTCCGAAAAGTTATCGGTAACGTAACTTGGCTATAGGAAACTTGTAGCGAACTTAACATTTTTATAAGAATGTTATCGGTAATATTACTTTAAAAAAATATAGGTTTAGTACAGAAAAATATAACTTTTTTTCTAGTGAGAACTTATCGATAACTTAACTTCTTTTACAAAAAGGTATTGATAATTTAACTCCTTTACCAAAAAGTTGTCGCTGACTTAAATCTATTAACGCAAAGTTTTTTATAGCTAAACTTTTATGTTAATCAGTTATCGACAACTTAAATCTACTAACTTAAAGTTTTCGATAGCAAAACTTTTATATATAAAAGTTATCGATAACTTAACTTTTATATAGAAAAGTTATCGATAACCAAACTTAAGTACCCAATTAATGCATGCAACGTTATTAAAACCCTAGAAATTATGTATATATCAGAATAGAGCAATTAGCTCTTTACAATAAAAATCTGTGTAATTAACAAACAAATAAGCACCGCAAAATTTATAAGAGCATAGGCAATCGACTTTAATCTTGCATAAACTATATGAGAGTATTTTTTTAAACTCTCATCTGGCTTAAAAATTATTATCATATTACTTAAATCAGCACTTAAACTAAACTTCCTTTAAAAATTAAACTTTAATTGCTTTTCATGCATAATCTTGTTTGAATAAAAAAAACTTTCAAACACTGGCAACATTAACTACCTGTCATCATTTAATTAGCAACAAAGTTCTTTTATTATGCATACATTAAAGAAAAATCATAATAACTTTCATTATTTTCTAAAATGTCATTATTGCCTGAGGATTAATTAAAAGCAGAAACAGTTTAAGATAAACAAATAGGAACAAAAAATAAATGGCATCGTCTAATAGTCTGTAAAAGATAAAAAGGTGAATAAAAAACTTCCTCATACCTTTTCTAAAGATGCCCCCTGACAACACAACTGTGACAAACAGAGGTGCATTATTAAGTAGCTGAGTGTTGGGGGGAAAAAAATCTGTCTTGTGGCATAAAATAAAAAAGTAACATTTAAGAAAAAATGACAACATACTTCTTGTTCAACAGAAGAATACTCTTCAAATCTAAAGTCAAGTATTTCTTTTTTTTGCTTAAATAAGATGTTTTGTGTGTGTATGTATCTGGCTGGTTGTTGTTTTTGTAATTTTCCTCAATAAAGGGCCTTAATAAAGGGCATATATACAAACATATGTACATATGTATGCAAGTGGAGCTCGCAAACAAATGTCGAGAAAAAAGCCAATTAACCGGAAAAATTAAGATGATATATGAGAGACATGTAGAGGAATTATACTTAAAGTGTGTATGCATCTGTCATGAAAGGGAGGAAAAGAGGTTCTCTTCCTTTCTTCCAAAATTAATAGAGAGTTTAATGTTGGTTCAAATCCTTAGAAAGTTGATGTTCATTGGTCCGGTATGCATTTGACTTAAATCGATACCTCCGCATATCAATAATATGGTGGGATCAGGGAGTGCTATCGAGAATCTTAACCATAGCTGTCATTTATACATGGAAGTTTAAGTTAGGTTGCGAGGGCAATCACTACGCAAGAAGTAACTAAGTTGGGCCCGTTAGTTCGGTCCCTTTGTGATACCCTAGAGCAGACAGGGCAGGGCGGCGGACTAGTCGCGTTATTAACAATTACTTACGGTAGCCTAGTCGCCGTGTCAAACCGTTTCCTCCTCCTCCTCATCATTACAACACAGTGCTCTCTGAGCGCTGTGACTACCTAACAGTTTCGTTCGACCTTTACCGAGCCTGAGCAGATCACGTGTCCTGAGTAGGTCATACTGGGGCCACGTGGACCTAGCCACACGGCAGCTGCCCTCGTTTTCCCACCTATGTTGTGCCAGCCTGTACGATTTAAGCTGTATCAGTAGCTTACACTGGGCTAGAGGAAAACCAATGAAGTGGTAGATCATTGAAATGCTCAATATCATACCCTGTTTAGTAATTCCGTCCTCTATATCTTTTACGGGGCAATCCGAGTGTCCCGGAACCCAACCCGTTATTAATATCGAATGTCTCGCTATCTCATTTAGAGATAGCCGACATTCGACAGCCGCCAAAGATGTAGTGTATACACCATTTATAGTGGCGATGGCCGCTTTGCTGTCGGTAAATAAATAGCGCAGATTTCTGATTGTAAAACGCTGAAACCTAAATGGAACTCTTTCATTGAAGTTTTCCACATGGAAACCTCCGCCACTTCAAATCTTTTGGAGATATATGTGAAGATTTTGATCGCTCCGTTAGGGCTAAGGGATGAAAATTACTGTTTCCTGCTAGAAAGAAGTGAGAGAAATAGCCCACCAAAGTAAGGTTTCGGTGTACAATATTCAATATGGTCGTGGATTCCTTGATGCTGTCGCAGAATCCTGGAGTGCCCGTAATTAGTTCGTGACCATGGAAATTTAGCATCCATGAGCGCCGAGAATAAAGCTGGCTGTTTCGCCAGAACCTCCATCGGGAGTTCAGCATTGTGAAGAGTGCTTTCGTTGGAGTCGACCTGAGCTAGCCGAAATATTTTTTCGAGCCAGACCAATACAGCATAGAATAAGATGAGCTCAAGTACAGCTTCTAAGATTCAGTTGGTTCCTCTGGGCTCTATGCCCCAGCTGCGACCAATTGCTCGTTTACACGTATAGATAGCTACTGGGTATTTAGGTTCCCAGATAATTTACTATCTAGGATTACACCCAAGTATTTGGCGTTATCCGGGACTGTTAATGTTTTCCCGTTGAGTTTAGGAGCCACAAAGTCTTCGACTTTTTACTTCCTTATGAAAAGCAGCACTCGCTAACGAGTGCCACTCGGAGACTCTATACACTGAGGAATGGAAGTACCACAATCAAAATCGGAAAAACTTATGGATGGACACGCAAACACCGAAGAAGAAACTAAATGGCAAAAACTCTTGAAAGACGATAATAAGAGCAGGCGTACAATAAAGCTGAAAGTAGATACTAGCTTAGTTTAGGTTACATAGGCTACAAGTTACTGAAGAGTAAATCCGCTGCTGTCCTAACTAATTCTTTTTGTTTTACCTGAAAAGAGTGTAGAAGGAGTGGCTCCATTTACTCCTCCTTGTTCGCTTCGGTGGTAAATCATCGCTAAGTCTGAATAAACGACATAGCAGACCGATATCTCAGCTAAATATACCAGAAATGCTAGGGGAATGGCATACGAGGTATTCCATAGTCTGCTTTCCCCCCTTCTCGTTTTTGCCATTAGTGTGAGTAGTTGTTCTAAAGATATTAGCTCTAGAACTTCCTGCAATCATGTCGTGGCCAAATTAACCACGATATCGATCAACGAGATCTTGTTGGACTATAAATCTACGTGATTCCAAATACTTTCTGCTTATGTTGCTTTTTTGCAGCACTTCAACTGGACTCTAACTCCAATTGGACTGTATCCCGATACTGCAATAGGCATCCGAACTTGCACAGTTCATCCTCCAAATTATATCCAACTGCATTTGTGGCCCTTGGCTTTATGTTTGATTCCATAGCTATCTTTAACCAAGATAGTGACATAAAACAATCTGAAGTCGCATTCGTAAACCAATCTGGATATTCTATAAAGACTTGATAGGAAGTTGGTTGCAGCTTTAATCCCACTACAAAATAGGAAATCTTCGCCATACACCACAGATTATAGAAGCCATTTTGTAACCCTTTTTATGGGAATATTTCACTGTATTTACCCTTCATTTTGGACTGATGATAAAGTTGAATAAAGATACTTTTCCTTACTCCAAAAGCCGACTTGGATCTATTCGTATAAAAGCTAAGCAAGTTGTTCCGAAGATAGGAGTATTCCATCTATAAACCCCTATAAAATAAGAAGGCTACCTTGAAGGCCTTAACTATATTGGTGCTAGTTTCAACTTTTTTACAGACGGCTCAAAGATGGATGGAGGCGTGGAATCTGCGACTTACCCTCCAAATCTCGGTACAGAGGAATCTTATAAACTTCCTGATTACTGTAGTATTTTCCAGGCGGAAATCTATGCCGGCGAAATGGTTGCAGAGTTAGCTCTGACCTCTCAAACCATGCAATCGCGTGTAAATAGGTATATTGACAGTCAAGCAGCAATTAAGGCAATTGCAGCAAACTGCAACTGCTAATCGATTGTGCTTATGTGCAAGAATGCCCTAAATATATTATGTGCTGGTAGACAACTACATTGTTTTTGGGTCCGTACCAAGTCAACATCTGAAAGGGATCATAAGCTCTAGGATGCAAGATGCAGCGGAGAAAGGTTGGCGTGAAACGAAAACTTGCAAAACTTCTAAACTCATGTGGAGCTCCTATGATTCCAAATCGTCTAAATTCCTTTTATCAATATCAAAAAGCAACTGTGGACTTCTAGTGGGTGTATTAACCAAGAACTGCTGGACGGTTTCGTATGGTGTCACAATAGGACAAATGCTTGAAATGAAATGTAAGAAACCTGGGGCAATTGACACAGTAGAACATCTAGTGGACCACTGTCCAGCTCTAAATCGCACAAGATATACCAGTCTTGGTGCTCACACTTTCCGGGGTTTTGAACTTGTATCGAGAGTGGGACTGTGTAGACTGCTGAGGCTTTTTAAATCTGTGTGTTAGTCATTTGTAACAAGCACCACGAACTAGGCTGCCATACTTATAGGTTCTTGTCATCCGCTGGTATCCCTAAGGATATTGGCTGTCTCCGCTTGCCTTTTTCCATGCAGCAGTCGACTAAAGCTTGCTGACTAAAGTCTGGTCATAGATAGTAAAGAGATCATTTGATGGCACGCGGCTGTAAGAAACATAAATCTTCAACGAACTCGCTCCAACTTCGTTTGCCTACTGCCAAACTTTTTAGCTCTCTCCACAACTTGTTCGATTCGATTCGATTTCAATTCATCTGCACCAAATATGGCTTGGACGACCCTTTCTTCCGCTCCCTTGAGGGTTCCACTCAGTAGTCTTTCTGATATGAAGCACACGCGATATCTTTCCATAGCTTTCTGTTGCTGAGATTTTGTTAGGTCACAAAATTTTTATTTGGCGGCGCAAGCATCTGTTGAAAGGCTGGGAGATCGCGTCGTTCGGTGTTTCAGCGTTCACTGCCATATAAGGCTACCGATTTCATACAACTGTTGAATATATTAAGTTTAAAGCATCTAGAGAGGCTTGACTGGCTTTCCCAATTCGATTTGCCACATCTTCTCTCGAGCCGCCAGTTTTTGAAATTATGATGCCCAGGTAGCAGAACGTGTCTACCACATCGAATGGAATATGTTGCAGTGCAGACTGCGAGAAGTTTATCATCTAAGTTTAGAGTGATCTTCCAGTCTATTATTCAAGCACTATGTGATACCTCTGGCTATTGCTGTGACTGTCGACACTACCGAGTCGATTACCAGGTTGAGCAAGTGCGGAGAAAGTTAGAAACTTTGTCGGATGCCTGCTTTGATGTTGATTGGGGTGCTGAATATGTCCTCATGTCTGACACGGCAATTGGCGTTGTTGTACATGTAAATTGTTACACATAAACACTTATTTTAAGGAACTAAAATTCAGATATAACTTGAAAGGATTAATGTAAATATTTAATATCCTACCGAAAGAACATGTGTTTTTATTTGAGAAACCCTCTGTATATTGCTATAAGATATTGTTTGTAATATAAAGCGCAGAATATCATGTAAACAGAGTCACGGAATGTGCTATCTGAACACTGCAATCTCATGGGACGATGGGGTTAAACTCGATGTACCAACAATATCGACACAGACTATCAATAACCGCACAGGAAAGTGTTTTCATTGTCAGATATAGCTGGTATGAAGACCAAAGATCTAGTACGGCATAATCAGGTAATCGAACTCTCTGAGCACGACCGTTGCATTAGTCTACCTACACCAGGTTACAAGTCCTTGGTTCAAAAAGTAACCAAAGTTAGAATCATATTTGGTAGCACGGATCAGACTTCACTGGACCACAATTAAAAAAAAAAAGACTGAAGTATAGACAACATTGTCGATTAATCTGAGCATATATTTCCTTTAAATTTCTTTTCTTGGTTTTTTTTTGCATTTCTTATCCCTTAAATATTATAAGAATATATTATTAATGTTTGCAAACTTCTCTGGCTCTTTATATATGACACCTTATTGGTAAAAATGTCAAATAAATGCATGAAAATATAATATGAAAAACTGTCAGTATATATTTAAAATCTTTCTCAAAAAAAGAAATGTAAAGAATAAATTAGAAATGACAAAAAAGAAACACAAAATTGCATGCTAAAGTGACACGACAAGCTAACAAAACAAAAAAAATATTGACATTCTGAAAGTATTAGTAACAGTTATTGAGAATTTGATATACGAGTGCACACATATTAAAAAAAAATATAGATATTTTTTAGTTTTGTTAGTAATTTTAAGGAGTCCGGAATATACATTTTCTTATTTCTCTATGGAATTATCCGTTTAGTTTTTTTCATGTCCTTCTCCAGGTTTATTGACCTTAAATCTCTTCATTGTAGAGTTTTTACGTATTAAAGTATATTTTTACTTTGTACTTTTGCTAAATATATACTTTTTCGTCTTCAACAAATGTCATATTGTTTTAATGTTTGAAAACGTTTGTATTCTGTCAAGTTTTACAAAGTGTTTATTTGACACTTAAGAAAAATAAAAGGGGAAGCAAATGTTTTCGAAAAAAATTGAAAAAGAGCAAAAATTGCCGGTAGGAAATCAAGAAAGTTTGAAAATTGTAAGGGAGAAAATAATTACACTATACAACAATTTCGAACTTTTTTCATAATTACTGGGTTCTGTAAGCCGATTCCGGTAGAGGAGACAAGAAAGATATTCATGTGTCACATAGGAATTTTACTTAAGGGGTGGTTAAATTTTACCCCCTTTTGGTCTGATCCTGCAGTATAGCGGTACTTGAAACTATGCGATCTTTACATCTGAGGTGTAGGGTATGTTTAGCAACTTTGTAGAAAATATTAGGGCAAACATTTGTCTGGAAAATTTTAACCTTCTAGCTCTTCGTTTTATGGGTCTTTTTGTATATTTCTTAAGAAAAGGGGCGAACAAATTCCCTTTATCCGCAATATAGCGGGAAAGACTCTTCTACAAAAATTTTCCTCGTGCTCTTGTACATAAAAAAGCTCAACACATCTTATACCTTAACCGTAAGGCTTACAAGATTTTCTATGCCGAGTACGAATTGTACATAAGTACGAAATTAACCCTTAAACACATGTTAAGTTGTGAATGGATTCTAGCGTGAGAGCTAAGCCTGAAGCTTGGGTCTCTTTAAAGACCTATTATAGTAGAATTTTATGGCGAATAATTTTTTAAAACATATCAGGCCCCTATATTGTCGCTGAAGGGAAGTTTTTTTGTCCATTTTTTCAGAAATGTACAAAAAGACCCATAAAACGAATAGTTAGAGGGTTAAAATGTTTAAATGTTTTACATAAAAGTGCTGAGCACATATTATACCTTAAACGTAAGACTTACAAAATTTCCTATGCCAAGTACTAATTGTGAATAAGTATGAAGTTAACCCTTAAACATAGTTTAAGTTTGCAATGATTTCTGGTGTACAAGTTGAGTATGGAGCTTGATTGTCTTTGAAGATCTATAGTAAAATTTAATGGCCAACATTTTTCTAGAACATGTTATCCCTTCACTCCCCCTTTTTAGGGGTGTTTTTTACGATTTGTTAAAAAAGAGCCAAAAATGACCCTTATGTGGGAGTCAGAGGGTTAATATGTTCCACCAAAATATTTCCCCTAATATTTGCTACAAAGTTGCTGAATATATCCTACACCTCAGATGTAAAGAACACATAGTTTCAGATAAGTGCAAAAGGGGAAAACTTTAAATTTTCAAAGTTAGTGTTAAATGGTGTAGTCTGTCGAATAGATTACACCAAGTAACACTGATATTTAAAACAATAAAAAACTAAAGAGTGTTCATCAGTTAATGTAATTTTGACTATGTAATTTAGACAATTTGCGCTAACTTTTGAAATTTAAAAAAACGATAAAAGTAAAAAATTCTAAAATTAAAAAAATGTCAAAACGAAAAATCGCCAAAATGAAACAAAGCGCTTAAAGGAAAAAGCACCAAAAGTAAAAAGATCGTTAAAACGCAAAAACGCAAAAAAGACCAACGCAAAAAATTTGCCAAAAAACTAAAAACAACGCCAAAAACCGAAAAAGTCGTCGAAACGAAAAAAACACTAAAACCTAAAAAAATTGCTAAAACTGAAAATAGCATGAAAAAACGAAAAAAAAAATCATTAAAAATGAAAAAAAAACTAAAAATATCGCCAAAAGCAAAAAAAAAAAAACTTAAAAAAACGCCAAAACCAAAAAATCACCAAAACTAAAAAAATCGGCAAAAAATTGCAATAAACGAAAAATCGCCAAAAAACGAAAAAATCATTAAAATAAAAAAAAAGCGCAAAAATAAAAAAATAAAAAAACAAAAAAAAAAATCGCCAAAACAACGAAAAAAAAAACTTAAAAAATAAAAAAACTAAAATTAAACAAAAAATAATTTTTGGCTTGAGTTCGGTTTTAATTTAATTTTTCAATTAAATTATATTTTTATTTAGAGATAAATATGAAGCATGTAGACAAAGAAAATTTTGACTGCGCGGAGGGTTGAACTGACGTTTCGATAGCTGCCGCTAATCTCAGCAGAGTTCTTTACCGCTTAGACCACTCGACCAAAGTCAAGAGTTGAATATCATCTACTTTTAATCAATTCATACTGTCAGTCTTAGAGCTGTATTTCATTTGATAGTTATTGATATTAATTTTTTTCTTTTGTCTTTATTATTTCTCTATTCTAGTATGAATTATCATTGATAATTACAAGTATTAGTGTGTGTGAACGCCAGTTCAACCCTTCTCGCAGTAAAAATTTTCTTTTGCTACATGCTTCACATTTATCTCTAAATAAAAATATAATTTAATTGAAAAATTAAATTAAAACCCAACTCAAACCAAAAATAATTAAATTTCTTTGGATATAAACCCGTACAGTTCGACTATACTCATTACTTAATTATTAAACAAAAAAGCAAAGCGATAAAATTGTTAAAATGAAAAAAAGTACAAAAACGAAAAGGGATACATGTGTATTCGTACGAAACGCTTCTTGTGCGAGCCCGAGGCACACTTTACTGAATATATGTAAGAGTCCTATTATATAGAGCCTCAAATATTTATCACTATCAGAAATAAAATGATTTTAAAAACGTTTGCAGGACTATTGTTATTTTAGAAATCGTACGATTTTAAATCGACTCGATTTACAGAACAGCGCCGCAAGGTTTTTCAAAAAGTGAATAAATATATCTAGGACTGAATCTTTGCTTTCGATAACGAATTGATTTAATCGAGCTTTTTTGGTTTGAGTTATTGCATTCGCTATCGAATAAAGTAGACAAGAAAAAAAATGGGGTCTAATTGACATGAACGATTAGACCCCAAGCTAGCATGTTTATTTAATCTATCAGCCATGTCACAGATTCCGTTTGGATTGCTTTTGGTTCCGTAGTTGTCATTCCGAAAAAGTACATTTTTGGTGCTTTAGATTTCGTTTATTTTGTATTTCGTTTTTACAATAATAATGTTTTTATACCTTGAGGCGTTTGTTTACTCTTGTTTTTAGATGCAAAGCTCACATTAAGCTTTTTATTAACATGGAAAGCTCATGACCAAATATTTATTTTACGCTCCCAAAAGTATGCATGTTTTTTTAGTATTTACTGCAAATGAAGTCAGTAGAAAAGTGTTTTTCAATTCCACTTTGAAATTTAAAAAACGGTTTGATTACGAAGAAAATTTTCGTTTTTCGTTTTCTAAAGATGCAACTGACGGAATTGAAACCACTTCCGATCGGAATGGTGTTCTGTGACATGGCTGTTAAAAGTGGTTTGATTACGAAGAAAATTTTCGTTTTTATTTTTCTGAAAAATCAACTTACGGAATTGAAACCACTTCCGATCGGAATGGTATTCTGTGAAATGGCTGTATACTTCGTTTCTAGTACCATCCACAAAAGAAAGAAAAAAAAAAGAATTAATAATGAGAAGAGGAACTATTTTCATTTAAAAATAGTGATATTAATGCAATTTGAATATTATTAAATTCAAGTTCACACCCGCTTTTATGACGTTTAACATTAAAACTGTTTATTTTTTCTCTCTAAATTCCCCATTGGCATGTAGTTAATATATTAAACTTGATTTTCCACTTGGATGGTTTTTAAAGTTGCAACATTATTGTTATTATTCAAGTTCGTGTAATATTTCCAAAAAAAGGGTGGTGCTGGTGGCTGGTAGCTGCATTAAAATTATGACAAAATGTGCATTCAAGTGTAAACTAAACACAAGACAGACTCGCGCTTTTTAAAAGCATAAACGAGACAAAACGAAAATGAGACAAATACTTAAGTACCTTTTCACTATAGACTCCCTCCCTTTTTTTGTAAACAAATACCTGAAATACTTTTACAGGCATTTGGGAAAAATCCAGCAGTACAAAAGGTGTCTATGACAACGATTTTTTTTCAAAAATATTTCCACTTCCTGCTACTTTTATTTTATATTGAAAAGAAAAGAAAAAAGCACAAAGTGGAATTATTTTAGCTGCTTTTAAAATATTTAAGGCATTTTTTTTTAATAATGAAAGAAGTTCATTGTCAAGTTTTTATTAATTTTCCATTTTTAAATCTTTGAAACGTGCCATTATTTGCAGCAATTAACTTAAATGTAAAATGTTTTTTTTTGTTTTCATCAGTGGATTTAGTATTCGTAAACAATAATTTCTTTTAATTTTCAATTGTTTGCTGTCTTTTAAATTAGATTTATGTTCACTGTTAAAGAAAATTTCCATTAAAAACTTTTGCTTTTTTATAAGTGTTTCCATTGGCAAACGTTTTTTTTAAATACAATTGATTGAAAATGTATAAATTAAAAACTTTTAAAATATTTGATATTAAATAATGCTTGTAAAAGAAAAACGACACCAAAACAGAAAGAGGGATGGGTGGACAGACGGAGAACAATTCCAAAATGAAAAAAAAAATTACAATGATAGCAAGCTGATAGTCTAGTTGCTCATATAAACTAGAAATCTTGAAAATTGCTTAATAAATGGTGGAGTTCTGAGGGAATAATATAGAAAAAAAGATGCAAACGAATTGATAACCTTCTCCTTTTCTTGAAGTCGGCTAAAAATTAAAATCTCTTTGAAGGCATTTATTAATACATACAAACATTTAAATAAAATTAAAAAAAATAATATAAATTTTATAATTTTACAATCGAGCACTCAATTGTGGTTATAATAATTTAAATTGCAATAAACTGTTGCCATCTCTGCACACAGAAAAAAGGGAATGTAAAATCAACATGTCGCAATTTCGATTGGAAATCATATTAAATTTACGAGAAATAATTTGTTGTTTAAATGTGTTGGTGTTTATTTGCTTTATTCATTGCTGCAATTCACTGTTGTGTTGAGTTGCGTGACTTGTTCTAGTTTATTTTTATATAGCCGACGAACATCGCCTCACCAGCGAAAATTTCCTGCTGCTGATTTTAAATTACTATTGCTTCATATTAATTTTATACGGAAAATTATTAATCTAACCTTAAATCTCATTGATTTAATATTTTTCACTAATACAACAACACTATACAACAAGAAAAATGCCACGGAGTATCATTATATTTATTTTTGTGATGTGTTATTGTCCGTCCTCTAGCTACAAAAATAGTGGAAATTTAAAATTCTATTGATAATTTTTTTTAAATTTTTTTCTAAAATTTGGGATTTTTGAAGAGACTGATCCACTGACTTTATCATAATTTGGAAAGGGATTAACCAATTTTCTTACAAAAACCACAAAAAAAAAACTTGAAATAAAAATACCTTTAAGCCCTTCGTTCTAACGGTATATTTTTCGAAATTATTCAGACCACCATGACGAAAAATATATTTTGTTATTTGTACGTAATTAATATTTGAACTGAAAATGTGTATAAGTCGGAAGTTATTATTATTCGTCTTAAGTTGAATAAGTGAATTAATGTAAATTCAAATTATTTTTAAGAGTGGAATATTAGAATATCTAATCAGATCTAGCAGAACGGATTAGTACTACTAACTTCGACAGCCGCTACGCTGTCATTATCAGCGTCCTTTTTTCGCTTTTACCACGTTTGATCGTGGATACTAGTATTAATGAAGCATCAGCCATTTAACCAAATTTTATGAGGAAATAGAATATGAGTTATCTTATTCCTTTTATCAATATGGTGAGCCGAAATCTCACCTTCTGATTCTTTATTCCAATGTTTCCAACTCTCGTTTTTATTTTTGGTTTTGCTTGTACGCAGGCGCGGATCCAGATTGCGCCTTTGGGGGCGGAACTTCTAAGTAAAACATACTATTTTTCCAAACTTCTTTTAGAAACTCTATAGAAATTTACTGCTTTTTGGTGGGGGGCGGAATATTCCCATTTCCCTCCCTTGTATCCGCGCCTGCTTGTACGTAATCTCCGCCTACGATAAATCAAGCCATTGTTGTTGTACATGTTTAAACAGACGGCAAAAACTTCACATGTATGCAACTTTTTGCGCATGCCATCGCAAATTATAAGACATAAGTTATAAATTATAAGAACCGAATACGAGCGAAATCAGATTTTCTGTCACGAACACTTCGAGTTGAGTCGCGCGTGTTCGTGTCACGAAAAAAACACGACACACGCTCATTTCACTTGTGGGTAAAACAAAAATTTTTTTAAAATGAAAAACTACTGGTCACAAATAAATTTTCCAAATACTGGCCGCGAATACTAGTCACAACTACATATCATAATAATGTTGCCACTGCGGAATTTTAGATTTTCAGAGTTGCCGTAATTTTCCGGGGAAATGCCGGGGAACTCCTGGGATTATGGGGATTTTTGGCAAATGTTTTTGGCAAATATTTTTGGTAATCTCTCTCTCTTTGCTAAATGGTTTGTGGCTGTGCTAGCTGAAGGTGTCTGCTAATTACATCAATTCTTGTGTATGGTATGAATTTTTTTGACATGACACAACATAACAACATAATGGTGTTGTTACTGTCTATTTTTTTAGATTTTTAGTGTTGTCGTACTCTTCTCCTGGGATTTTGGGGATTTTCGGTTTAGTTTTTGGGAATATCTGGGTTGTATCTTTGCTAAGTCTAGAAGGACATATAGGCTATATATTTTTTCCAAAAATAGGATCACGAGGGGGATAAGGGGCGATTTCAGTCTCGCTGAAACTATCTGGATAGATTCTAATGAAATTCAAAACATACATAGATCTGAGTCTAAAAGAAGACATAGGCTATACATTTTTTCAAAAATAGGACCACAAAAGGGGAGGGGGAGGGGTAGGGGAAATTTCTTCCTCTTTGAAACTATATACCCGATTTTTATCAAATTCAAAACATAGATAGATCTAAGTCTTAAGGAAGACATAGGCTATACATTTCTTCAAAGATAGGACTACGAGGGGAGTATGGGGAAATTTCTTCCTCTTTGAAACTAAACTATCTGACCAATACTAGTGAAATTTAAATCATGGATAGATCTAAGTCTGGAAGAACGCATAATTCTGCCCTTACGAAAATTTCTAACCAATTTTAATGAAATTTAAAACATGTATTGATCTAAGTCTGCCTATATATTTTTTAAAAAATGGGATCACGATGTGGAGGGAGGTTGCGGGCAATTTCTGCCTCTCTGAAACAATCCAAACAATTTTAATAAAATTTAAAACATTATTAGATCTGAGTCTGGAAGAACACAAACGCTACCTATTTTTTCAAAAATAAGGCCAATAAGGGGTGGGTAAGGGTCCATTTCTCAGGTAAGAATGCAAGAAACTAAGTTCCAACCCGGTGTCCCACGACAAAGTGCTTTCTTTTATATCATAGCGGTCTGCATAATTCCGAAGCTATATAAAAAATAATGTTAGAACTGCTTAAAGGTAATTTAAATTAAAGTTTTTTAGGGTTTCTTGTAATAAAATTGGACAACTTCCTTATAAGTTATTATAAAATCAGTGGAAGTCTCTTTGAAAATCCCAAATTAATAAGAAATAATCTAAAAATTGTTTCCATAGAATCTAAAATTTCGGCTGTTTTTGTAGTTAGGGGTCGGTCTCCTAACACATCAAATAAATATAGAGGTACCCGACTAGAAATTTTCCCAATACTCATATTGGTGCCCGAATGGGAATGCATGTGGCACACCCAAAAGGTTTATCCCATTTGTGATTTGATCGGGAACTTGTTGGGATAGCCTATATACAAATTAGTGACTTTACATAAGTTCTTCCCAAGTGGGAAACTATTGGGAACTTGTTGGGAAAATCTAGCACAGATTTTTAATCCTATATTTTGCTCATCTTACACAGAGGTGATTGTTACCTACTTTTGTACCTTGGATAGCTTCAGCAATTTTAATTCAATATTAGAGTTTGATATTTTCCCGATTTGATAAAATTTTTGCAAGATTTTGATATTTCCCCACAGAAAACCAATCGGGTCCCCAATACGTGTCTGCGTTACATCGGAATCGGGATCCCAGTTAGATCCCAAATGTTTTTGCATGAAAATTTCTAGTCGGGTAATCCTTGGCATTTTTCTTGTTGCATAGTTTTTTTAGTGCTGCGCTAAATCAGTTATTTTTCGTTAATAAGAGTTAATAAGATTTAAATTGAAACTAATATGTGTATTACTTAGAATGATAAAAAACAATAAAATAAATTTGTCTTATTTATAATATTTTATTTAATTTTGAATAAGATTTTAATTAACACCATTTCTTTTTAATTTAATTTTAGTATAAAGTAAAATATTGCTTTACATACATCTCACACTTATAAAGACGCTGCAGGTGGCCAATTGTAATAATTCCGTAATTGCCATATTGTCTGGTTAGCATACAGCAATGAAGACAGCAGAATAAAATTAAATGTAAGTAAAGTTGTTTTAATTTATTTTATTTTAGATGCACTTTTTTATTTTAAATTTAAAACATTCGTTTTGGTTTGTTTTACACTTTAAATTGATTTTATTATAAAGTTTTGATATCGTATTTCCTTAAACTGTTTTACCAACTAAAATTTTTTTTAAATGGATATTTTGTCGTTTTGTTTTTGTTTGTTAAAAAAATCCACCCTACTGGCAGTTTGAATTTCTTAGCAAACTTTCCAATAAGAATTTTTGTTTTAATTCAACACCCCATTTTTTTACATTTTATTTTGTGTGTAAAATAATCAAATTCTGAATTATGAGTTGTTCCCCTATTAAGTTTGGTATTCTCTCAAGTTCATTGTCATGGAAACCGTAGAACGTTTAAGGGTTGGGGTAGTTTTTGCCTCATCATATTTTCTCTACTGTATTAACTGCAAAATTACCAAGTAAATATTAAAGATTATTAATTAAGGGTGTTCTAAATTTAACTTAAAAACTGTAAGGACAAAAAAAGTTTATAAAGTTAAATGAAGTTTTGGATTATTTATGTGGCCTTGAGTTGCCCTAATATTTCTTTTGCTTTGTTTTTATTCCAGCTTGTATTTAGAGCTAAACAAATGTTAAGCGGGGTTGTTTTATATAAAAAGTTCCTTTAAGCCCATGCGTTTAATTGAAATTTTTAATATTGCGTTTAATCAAAGGGTGAGTTTAAGTTTTGTGCCAGTTTATATTTCACAAGTTATTTTATTGTTGTTTGCAGCCTAAATGTCAACAACCACAATATTTTTAGGGGAGCAAGGTTATGGTTTTTGTCGGCGATTTACAATTAAAAAAGTCCAGAAATTTAGATTGGGAGTAAAGAAATAAAAAAAATTGTTGTATCGAAGTAAAAAAAAAAACAAACAAAAATGGAAAGAAGGACGAAAAAAGCATATATGTATATGGGAAAAAATCAATGCGTAGCAAGGTTCAATAAAAAAAAAATTGTTACTGATGGTAAATTAGATCTTTTCAAGTAATTTCAGAACATACATATAATGAAATAATAATAATAACAATTCTCGTATTCTTTTTTCATACATGATCTGTATACATATAAGAAATATATACGAGCTTAAGTTCGATAATTTTCAAAGTTTTGAAATCTTGATTTTGAATGATTGATTGATCTTGTTGTACAGTGTTATGTACAACAAAAGCAAAATAGCAAAGTTTTAACAACTGTTTCTGGTAAAGGGCGTTTTGAAAGTTTACATCTGGGATTAATTTCACTGGTCTTCAGAAAAAATTAACTGTTAATAAAAATATTTGGAATATATAAAGTTTAATGCGCTAAATTCAAATCCGTTTTCTGTTTGTTTCTATCACGTACAGAATTTTTTTCATGAGCATGACTAATACTTCCACTAGGTATATTACAGTATATTTCACCATAACTCGAGAACGGCCTGTCCGATTTTAACAAATAATCCACCAAAAGATGCTGAATTCAATTTCCAGCTGTTTACGAGTTATGCAGAAAATAGCACAAAAAATTCGTTTTTTCATGCTTTTCAACTTTTTTAGTTTTCAAAAACTCATAAAAAAATTGAGCGGGCAATTATTTTACATTTTAATATTTATCAGAAAGCTAGGTGTATTAAGAAGAAAATAAGACATAAATCATGAAAATCAATGGACAAATGTCGATTCTATTCACAATTAAGTGACAACATTTTTCGATTTTCATAAATAAACACACACAAATTAATTTAATTAAAGTTTTTTTTTGGGAATTATTGAATTAAAAACTAATTTTAATATTGTATAGGGATTTTTCCGAAATTAATTTGGGAAAAAGCACGATATAAAATTAAAATTAATTAAAATTTTTTTGTTGTATGGAAACTGTGATTTTTATCATTTGAGCTCTTTCACTTAATTGTGAGTAAAATCAACATATGGCCATAGATTTGAATAGCTTATAATTTATTTTATTCCTAATATGCTTAGCTTTCTGATAAATAACAAAATGTAGAATTTTTGCCCTCTTAATTTTTTTATAAGCTTTCGAAAACAAAAAAATTTAATTTTGCATAAAAGACATTTTTATTTCGCCGCTAGTTTCTGAGTAACTTCGAAATAGTTTTGAATATGAAAACAACTATTTATAAGTGGCTAAAAAAAGATAATGTTATTCCGCATCTTTTTGTGCTTATTTCAATCAAGCAAACCTTTCTCGAGTTATGATGAAACATATTAACGTGACCGCCATATTAGTCATGCCCATTAAAAAAATCTATGCCTGATAGAAAAAAAAACTGGAAACTGATTTGTATTTAGCGCAATAAACTCTATATATTCCGCATATTTTTATTTAAACGCTCGAACATTTTTATTTTTTTGCAGACCAGTGTTTTAGGGGGTGGTAAATATCCACCCATTTTGCACATAGTTCTAATGCCTCTCGGCATAGGAAATCTTGTAAGCCTTACATTTAAGGTATAATATGTTTTCACCACTTTTATGTAAAACATCGCGAAGAACATTTTTGTAAAAAATTTTAACCCCCTAACTCTTTGCTGTATGGGTCTTTTTGTCCTTTTCTTAAAAAAGAGGAGAAAAACTTTCCTTCAGCGGCGATATATCTGGCTATATATCTGGCTATATATATATATATATATATATATATATATATATATATATATATATATATATATATATATATATATCGTGGCGTTTTACATAAAGGTGCTGAACGCATCTTTAACTCCCCCTAAAGCCGTTGGAACTATGTTTGTTTGTGTTGTACAGTGTAATTTACTCGAACTAGTAATTTATTCAATTTTCATAATCTTTTCAATAAAATTTCAAAGTTTTAATTTAAACAATAAAATACATTTTCGAAAACATGCATTTCCTTCGATTTGCTTAAAAAGCTTTAAGGCCTGAAAATTTCATTAATTGCAATTTTCAAAATATAGCTTTGTATGAAAAATTTTATATATCGAGAGAATCTAAAAAAATTCGAACGCAGCTTCGAATTGTATATCAAAGTTTGCAATTAAAACAAAGTTACTAGAATTTATAATTAATTTGGTTTTAATAACATATTCATTCAAATTATGAACTTTTAAACAATAACTTATGATTTCGAACACTCGAATAAGCTTTCGAATTGCTTCAAAGCCTAAAAACTTTTATTTTGCTAGTTTTCAAAATATAACTTCAGATATTTTAAGCTTTGAATATTTTTAAGGAGTTTCGAAAATTCGAACTTAACTTCGAATTGGTTTTCAATATTTTTAAATATAAATAATTTACTCAAATTTGTAGTCTAAGCAATTTTTTGGTGTATTACTACGAAATTTCGAAGTTTTAAACAATAAAGCACGATTTCGAACGCTTGAATTTTATGTTTGAATTGCTTGGAAATCTTTTGAAACTTAAAATTTTTGTTAAAAATTTGTATTTTACTAATTCAAACCCTGATATTATAATATAGCCTCAAACATTTAAAATTTTAAATAATGTGTTAAGAATTTCGAATATTCGAACTTAACTACGAGCTGGTTTTAATGATGGAAATCTAAGTAATTTACTCGAATTTATAGTTCAACTGATATTCTTCTGAAAATTTTCAGCTTTAGACTTTAAACTACGATTTGGAAAAAAGTATCAGTCTTATAATTGCTAGAAACTACTTGAAAATTTCAAAATTTTATGTAAAATTGGAAAGTTTTTAATATCGAAAAAAATCGAATTTAACTTCGACTTGATTTTTAAAGTCTAGAAATTCAAATAATTAATACGAATTTGTAATATATATTATTATTTTTTAACGTTTTCAATGAAATTTAGAGCTTTAAACAATAAAAGACAATTTCGAACACTCGGATCATGGTTTGAATAGCGTAAATTCGTTTTAATACCTTAAATTTTTATTTCAAAATTTTTATATTTCATATTATGAGTTGCAATAAATTAAGTTTAACAATTTTAAATTTCAAATGCATATACATATTCGAAAATCTTAATTTAGCTTCGAATTGGTGTTTAATGCCTTGAGATCTAAACAATTTACTCGATTTTGTAGTCTAAGTTGTCTAGTAGTTTTGTAGTCTAGTTCTTATACATAATAGTTTCAATATAATTTCGAAATTTTTAACAGTAATTAAAATTTAAATGGCTTGAAAACTTTTCAAAACTTAAAGTTTTTTAAATTTTTTTTATTTTACTAGTCTTTGTAATAGATTTTGTAAATTTCAAACATATTTAAAGAATTTCGAAAATTCGAACTTAACTTCGAATTTGTTTTAAGTTGTATAAATTTATCTCTTATAATATAAACTCTTGTTTAACGTTTTTCCATCACAATAATTAACTCGTATTTGAAATAAATTTGTCTTTTATAACATTTTAAAGAGAATTTCGAAGCTTTAAACATTAAATAACGATTTCGAATACCAAAATTAATCTTTAAATTGTAAGAAAATCATTTAAAAACCAAAATTTTTATTTAAAGTGTCTTTTGATTAGTTTTAATAACATAAATAAAAATATTTTTAACTTTGGAAAATACGGGAAGGTCGAATGTAATTTCAAGCAGTCGTAAAGCGTTTAATACTTAAAAGTTTCAAATTCGAAGTTCTTTAGCACCTTTTAAAATTCTAATTTTGAATTTTTTTTTAAATTTTTTCTCTGATAAATAGTTTTTTCTATTCCTTTGCTTTGCCTAACCCGAACCCTTGCTTCGGAGAGACTACACCTGTACGCCTGTTTAATATGGTTTTGTCATTGGGTATATTAATATTTGGAGGTAATAGTTCTGCTATAATATATAAACAAATAATTCGGTTAATCCAGCTAAAAAGTGAAATAAAAACAAGCCCATAAGCGCTGATGTGTCGGTGTTGCGGCCTCCGAAAACAGCATTTTGTCAAAATGAGCTAAATTTTCCTGCCTTGTTGTCTTTAAAAAGATATATAATTTGAATTAATAGTTTTAGTTAACGAACTCAAGACTGATTGATAACCTTCAACTAAATAAAAATCCTGATAAGACACGTTAAAGCAGCTTGTTCGATATTAAAACTTTTTGTCCTAAAGTTTCTCCTGCTATTGAAAAAAGAGTGTTGAATTCTGTGAAATTCTTATTAGAATTTGATAAATACGATTTTTCTGACAACTACTTAATAAACGTTTGGAACTTGTTTAATTAAAAGTTAAATTTGTCTTCAAATTTCTTTTCTTTGAATTATTCTGTTTTTTCTTTTAAACTTTTTTCAAGTAAATTAATTTTAATTGTCTTTTATATTTTATGTTTTTATCTTTTAATTGGTTTTTATTTTCAAATGTAATTTTTTTTTTCAAATAGGCTTTTTATATCAAAATTCCTCTAAAATTCTTTATGTACTTTTTCTTTCTAGAAATCCTCTTTTATTTATTTTTTAATTCAACATTTTTTTCTATTCTTAAAAGTTTTTATTACAAAAATATTTCTAAAACACTTCTTTGTTTTATAATTTATGTCTTTTTATTAAACACAGCACACACACACTTAATTTTTCCATTAATATTTTTTTTTTCATAAATAAAATTTTCAACTGGATATTTTTAGATTTTCTTCTCTAAAGATTTTCCTGCATTTTTTTTAAACAAACACTTCAATACATTTATATAAATGAAATTCCCGTTAACTCGCGCCTTATAGATAAAAATCCGTTATAGACTAAACGAGCATTTACTGAAGACTAAAAACTTTTATTCTATTTCCTTAAAATAATGGACAACTCCAAGCAAAGGTACAAATTCATTTAACACTCACTGTGTGCATGAATACATAGAAATGTGTATGGATGTGTGGGTGTGGGTGTGTGTGTGTGTGTGTGTGTGATGCATTTAACTTTCCCCCCAAAATGTATTTACAAAATAAAAGGGAAAAATTCTACGCAAGCTTAATGTACTTTGAGTGTTTCAAGTGAATACTCACTTCTAGTATTGGCTACCAAACAAGCATACCCAACAAACACAAGGCCAAATGATTGAATAATTTAAGCTTTACCATTTGATAACACTACCCAGCAAACAAAACTTTCCGATCTCGGTCCGAAGTCGGTCAGAAAGTCTGCACAAGATGCCGAATTCGTATCCGATCTCGGCCAGAAAACGTACCGAAAATCATATGAGTGGTGGACAAGAAACCGGACCTCTTTTCTGAGGAAATTCTAAAAATTATGTCGAAATGTCTAAGAGAATTCTGTACGAATTCTGAATAATTTTCTAGGGAAACTCTAAAGGAATTTTCGAGATATCTGAACAATATCGGAAAAATGTCTGACAAAACTTCAGAAAATGTTCCGATTTATCTGATACATTTTACATCCTGTCATTTTAATGTCGGAGAAAAGTCGGAGCTAAAATTAGAAATTTATCAGAAATGTCGTTTAAAATTGTCCATGCGTTGTTCTTCTGTTTATGGCAGATCATCAGAAAACATTTACCCATATTTTATAAGTTTAAAAAATTAAATATTTGATTTTATTCCTAACTTATAAAGGGGTTGTCCAATTCGATTAGAAAAACCACTAAAAACTTTAAATAAAATTACCTTTAATCCGTTCTAACATTATCTTTTTGCTGTTATAGTAAGTTGGAATAGAAAACTTTGCAATCCTTAAATTGTTGATAAGAGATGTATGCAAAACACTATGCGGAATATTTTTCTGAAACGTTTTAGCCCTCTAGCTCTTCGCTGTAAGGGTCTTTTTTATCCCTTCCTTAAAAAAGAGGCAATAACTCCCCATAAACAGCGATATAGCGGGCTAAAATGTACAAACAAATATTTTTTTATAAAATTCTACTATAAGCCATCAAACCAAATCTCCAAACTCAACTTGAACGCTATAAATAAGTCAAAACTTGAAATATGTTTAAGGGGGACTTTAACGGCAAGTTCGATATACAAAAGTTGCCGTCAAAGTCTACGTTAACTCTTAATCGTACACTGTGAAAAGGGCCGTAAACCGGCAAGTTTGTATTAAAAATATGTCGTACATAAAATTTCACTACAAATCATTATACGATACACGCATAATAAAATTTGTTTAATATTTTCGCCTGAGCTCAGGTTTACCTATTCTATTTTTATCTGATATCTGCATATTGTATTTTAATTGACATATTCTTAGAATTAGCTGTTAAAATCACAACAGACCTCAGACAGTCCAAGGGCGGCTTTAAGTTAAACGCAGTGTCCCACATTCAAATCAATTTGATATCAAATTCCCAGCGTTTGCTGGGAAACAAATGCATGTGCGTGTAAATATGTGAGCATGTTTTTTTGTCGTGTTTTTTTAAGTACTCTTTAATGTACCATGTACATTTGTCAGGAGGTGGTGGGTTAATGGGAGACACGAAGAAATGCCAGTGTTTTTGTTGTTATATTTTACAACGCAACTTTTTACAAATGAATGCGTATGTACGTACGTGTAAATTCATACATGTGGGTCTGTGCGTATATTTTCATTTGGTTCCCTAAAAGAAAAATCAAAATAAGTTTTTGTGGGATATTTTCATTTCAAGAAAAGGGATATTTTATTTTTATATTCACAAATTTCTTTTAAAGAGAGCAACTGGATAGCAATGTAATAGGTGGAGAAATTGTACTTTTAAAAAATAAGGAGAGATGAAGAAGGTAAATAGCCCGGAAAACGAAAAAGAATAAAAAAGTTTTTTATACCTGATTTTAGGGACTTGTATGGCTTTTGAAGATTTGAAATATGATGCGATATTTATTTCGAGTTTTCGAATTTATATTAAATATCTTTTCAACGTCATTTGTCACAAAAAATATTGATAGCTAAATTTATAAATCACGTCAACAAAATTAAAGGAAAAGTTCGAACCAAATACCAAAATTTTTGAAAATATTTATTTTTGTAAAACTGAAAACACGATTCAATGTTTGTTTCGAATTTTCGAAGTTATGTTTAACATTTTTAAAACGTCGAATTTTATACAAAATAATAATAATTTATTAAAAATATGAATAAATTTAGTTCGAAAAAAGTTCGAGCTTTCGAAGAAAGATTTAAATTATAAAAAAGAAATCAAACTTTTAACGAAAGGAGAAACATTTTTTATTTTTATACATGTACTTTAAAAACGATTCGATTATTGTTTCGAATATTCGAAAATATATTGAACAGTTTCAAAATACAGGTTGAAATAAAAATAATGATTATTAGTTAACTGTTTGATGGGGTTTAATAAAAAAAAATGAGTTGTTAGCCTGTTTAGGCAAATTCGAAGAAAAGTTCGGAATTTCGAAGTAGATTTTAGCATACAAAAACCTCTAAGTTTTAAACAAAATTAACACACAAATTGCTCATGTATCAAGTTTTGCTAATAATTCGTTTTTAAAAGCCAGAAAACACGATTAAATGTTTGTTTCGAGTTTTCGAAGTTATGATAAATAATTTTATAACGTCAAATTACTAAAAAAAAATAATAATGATAAATCGTTAAATATGTTTATGATGAATTTTAGTAAAAACTTTAATTTAAATGCTCTTAAGTCATTTCGAAAACAGTTCGAATTTTCGAAGTAGCATGTTAATATACTTAAAAACTTAAAATTTGAAGAAAAAATAACATAAAAATAGGCTATACATATACCAACTTTAGAAATTTTTTTTATTTTGTTGACTCGAATTTTCGAAGTGAAATTATGCATTTTTTAAATGTCAGATTTTATACAGAATAATAAATTAGTCTTTTTACGTTAAATAAAATTTGAAGAAAAGCACGAATTTTCGAAATAGCTTTCAATATATAAAAACTTATAAATTTTAAACAAGAGTAACAAAAATATAAGTTAAACATTAAATATTAGAAACAATTTTATTTTTATACAGATACGGTATTTGTTGCGAAATTTCGAATTTATTCGAAAAAAATTTAAACCGTCGGTTTTCAACAAATTCTGATAGTTTTATGTATTATGCATATGATAGATTAGAGTAAAAATGTTGGATTTTAAACTTTAAGTTCAATTCGAAGAAATGTTCGAATTTTCGAAATTATATTGAACATTTTTAAACGGCAGATTGTATAAAATAATGATAATTGGCTAAATATAGGGTGGAATTCTATAAACATTTTAGTTTTACGCATTAAATTCAGTTCGAAGGCGGGTTTGAACTTTCGAAATTTAAAATTTTGAACGAAAGTTACATAAAATTAGGCTATATACTAAATTATACAACAATTTTATATTTGGAAGACTTAAGGCATAACGCGATGATTATTTCGAATTTTCGAAGTCATACTAGACATTTTTAAAATAGCAGATTTTGTACAAAATAATTAAAATTGTAATAAAACATTAAGTTTTTACGCTTTAAATTCAATTCGAAGATAAGTTCGAACTTTCGAAGTAGCTTTTAACATATGAAAACGTCTAAACTTTAAACGAAAGTTATATAAAATTGTTTGTATACCAAATTTATATAAAATTCAGTTTTTCGAAGTTGGTTTTTTTAATATTAAAGTTTCTTAAACTAAAACTTTTGCTGTTTTTTCTGATATTGTTATATTTAGCTTCCTTATGAATCATTTATGAGAAGAAACAAACTACATTGCACACTTTTCGGCGCCACAAATTTATACAAGTTCATGAATCATTTGCGGAAACTTACTCATCTTGGGAACATTACAAGACATGTGATAGAACAGACATAAACAAATAAAAAACCAATTTAAGGGTCGGGGTAGATTTTGTAGAACAAATAATACATACAAACTATATTTTTATGGTTTGTTTTTGAGAAAATGTTGACTTTGGCCATAGTTTTATAACAATAACTTTGCATTTTTCGCTACATAGACTGTCATAAAAATGTTTAGGGTTTAATTGAAAATGCCTATAGATCTCTGAATGTCTCTCTATAAGAGGACAGTCCGTTTAGTCCAATCTATTAACTTTTGAGAACAAATTAAGTTGTCTGGAAGTGCTTTCGCTGCCTATTGTCATATTAGGGCGTTTATTGGGTTTGCTGAAGTAGCTCTTCTAGGACTCTTTAAAGTCCGATGACTTCACTCCTTTTTTTCTTTAACAGTTTAATAGAAAGGGGCAGCCTAAAAAAATTCTTGGAAATTAAGTGTGATTTCTGGCAATAAAAGCAAATAAATAAAAAAAAACGTTTTCACATTTTGTCTGCAGTCATGATTTGCTAAAAATATAGGGGCGGCAGAAAGTTTGAAATAACTTTAAAAAAATTTGTAAATAATGTAAGTGATGTTTGAATAAAATACATTTTTTATATCTAAATTGATTATTAGGCTAAGGTTCGTAACGTTATATTCGGAATTTTTTATACTTGATTTAGATGTATTTCAGGAAAAATTTTATAACCAAATAAATACAGTGCATTTTTGTAAAAAAAAGTTATTCAAAATGTTGCAAAAACTTTATTTTTGAAAACTAAATCTAAAAACCAAAGAATGAACAATAGTTTCACATATCACCCTAGACGCCAGTGTCAAAAAAATTATATTTACAAAAAAATTTATAAACTGCAGATGAAAATGACTTTTTTTCATCTGGTGGCTAAGAACCTCTAGCAAGATGTGTTAGATGACAGCCAGGCCGCTAACCACACGAACACCAACATCATCATCATTATCATCATCATGTACTTCCCGCTCACATATGAGGAGTTTAACATGAATACAATCTAAAAGTAATAACAGACAATTGGCTGCCATCCAGTCTAGGCGTCTGGCTTCAATGCAAGACCAATAATTATAATGACAATAATGCCACCGAAAGCTGGCAAACAGGCAAAGGAAAAAGGCAAAAGAGGGGAAACTAATGAACAACAACAAACAAAAATATATTGCTAAGAAGTTCTTTATTAGAGGAAATAAATCATGGAGACTAATTTCAAAAGAAAGCATAAATATATATTTTAAATGTAAAAAGATTTTTAAAGAAAATTACAGAACAAAAAATGGAAGTTTTAACCCTTTAATGCCCCATAAAAACAAATTTTATCTTTAATGTCACAACGGATATAAAGTTATCATCCATTTTTAGTACAACAATGTTAGTGTGAAGCCATTTTGTAGAGATTTATTTCACCTGCGTTTTAAAAACATTAAAGTTTGTGGGTGTCTAAGTCATATATCACTTTTTATTATCAACATTTTAATAGTAAAATAATTTATAGTTTGAAGCTTTTATTGCCTATATAGTTTGCGTACTTCCCATCTCCTGTATTACCCGTTTTCTCATCAATAAATCAAATTAAACAAATGCTAGAAAGATAGTTTTTAGTTGTTTAAAAGCTTTTAGAATGCATAGAAGGAAATGACTTTCAATATATTGGGTTATAAAGGGTTAAGGGGCTATTCACATATTACGTAACTTTGTTTTCGGAGTTTTTATACCACCCGGACCTGGACGTTTCAAAGGGGGGTCCTCCGTAATGTTTTTTTTACAACATTTTCAGTATAAAGTATCTAATCTGTAACAAATCTTAACCCCCCCTCAGGTGCGTTACGTAATATGTGAATAGCCCCTAAATCACCATAACGAAAACTAAAAAAAACATAAAATTTAAGAAATGGGCAAAACGAAAAAAATCTTTAAAATGAAAAAAAGCGCTAAAACGAAAAACGTACCAAAACAAAACAAAACAAAAAAAACTAGTCAAAAAGCGAAAATATTCGTCAAAAAACCTTAATATTAAAAAAGATGCTAAAACTAAAAATTAAAAAAACTCAAATCCTAGGTTTTTTGGTCTTTAACAAGACATAAATTTAAAAAATCAAAAAATCCGACTGCGTAAAAAATAAAAGAAAACTACTTTAAACCGTCACAGATCCTAAATGGCCAGTCGAAATTAAAAATCATAAGAGACACCTAAAGATGATTTTCAAATACCTGTCTAATGATACCCATTTTGATATTGTTCACAGACTTTTTACTTTTTTCGTGTTGGCCGCCATATTGAATTTTGACCACTGTCATATCTTTAGTGACACTCCCGGGATTAAGAAAAATCGATTGACGTAAGAATCATCAAAATCGCCCTACGCGTTCGGTTTATATAGTGCCGCAAAGGAACACACATACATACATACATAGGCTGATAAACGCAATGCCCTTCTTTGCGTCGCGCAGTCGGGTAAAAAGAGATACCTTTAAGCTATGCATAGTGTTAAGTGGGATTTAATTGTACTTTCGATTGGCATCAAACATAATTTTGTAACAGCTATTTGTTGCGACATAATTGATCGCAAAGTTTTGTGACGCACGCTACAAAAAGTGGAAGTAACTTTGTAAGTTGAAGTGTGTTTTCGTAATTTTTAGCGAATTTTGCATAATAAAGCATACAGAATCTAATTCATAAAAGAAGTAGGAATATAAGAGAATTCTAAAATAAAAAAAAAATTGTTTTCCTTAATTTAAAAAAGGCGTGAATTCTTTGTGACGCACGCTACATTTTTTCTTAATATCTATAACTTTTTAATTGTGTAATTAGCAACAAAAATGTGCTTGGTGCTAATATTTATTTGTAGTTGTAGCTAATATTATTATTTAAAAGACAGCTTTTAGCAAAATGTTCTTATTCCTTATAGTTTACGAGATAATCTAAAAAATAGTAACTCCCTTATTAATATGATTATTTCGGACGTATTTGCTTGTGAATCAAAATTGATTATTAGGCTAAGGCTCGTAACGTTATATTCAGAAAGAATTGGGCATGATTAGTATTCCATGATAGGGGGCGTTTCCGATCACCTCCGATCTCGAAAATTCAAACTGGAGCTTACAGTACATTTGTAACTAAATACATAAAAAATAGCATCCTATATGAAATACAAGCTAAGGACTTTCTTTCGGTGAAGCTATATCCCTGGCATTCATAAAGGGATCACTCAAAAAAATTTATTTTTAAAGTTAAATATATCGCACATATATAAACAGTTTTCACAACTTTAACATTCTGTCCTTGTTAGACAATTTCTGGGTTTTACACACAGAAAAAAAGGAGTGTAAAATCAACATGACGCAATTGTGATTTGAAATCATTTTAAATTTACAAGAAATAATTTTTCGTTTAAGTGTGTTAGTGTTTATTTGCTTTGTTCATTGGCTACAGCTCACTGTTGTGCTTAGTTGTGTGACTTGTTGTTGTTCTTTACTCTTACATGTGTCGGCTATGTAGACGGCAAAAAACGAATTACCAGTGAAAATTTACTGCTGTTGGTTTAAAATTACCATTTTTTCATATTAATTTTAAATGAAAAATTATTAATCTAACCTTAAATCTCTTTGATTTAAAATTTTTCACTGTTAAAATAACTTTGTTAGAAACGTTACATTTCATTTTAAATCTACGTTTCAATTTTAATTAATATGTTCCCAGGAAAAATGTTGATGTAATGAGTGAAAATGCTAATAAACATTTCACTACCGCTACTTTGGTGGCAAGTACATACTATATTTTATTATAAATAAAAACAAGCTATAAATTTCAATATTTAGAAGGCATTGAATACACACACAAAACACAAGAAAAGTTAAATGTCTCTGCTAAGCATTGAACTCAAGCCGTTTTCAGTTATTGCGTTATTTTATGTCAAGTGTTTTATTCACTAGGCTAATGCACAATTATTTTGTTACGGGCCTAAAAGTTGTTTTCACAAATATGAACACAATTGAAAAAATGCATTTTGCTTCGCCAGGGGTTGAACTGTTTATCGTCTGTATGAGAATAAATGGCTTGTTTATTTACTAGTAAGTAATTGATCAACTAGTTTGTGGTTTGTTCGGTAATGAAAACTCATTACCAAGTTTTTGCTGGGTTGTTAAAAACAATTAAATTATTATGATTGTTTAGTGTTGAAAATCAATTAACTATTTGTATTTCAGCAGCATTCACCACCCACGGCCTACATTAAAAAGATTTCCTTTATTTTAAAATTGCTTCCTCCTCTAGCAAGTCTTTTAAAATCTAGTGGCCCAGTTTTTTGTTTGTTTTTGTTGCACATTTTTTTAATTAACAATCAATCTAAGCCACAAATATACACACTTAATGCAGGCAGCTGCTACACTTTCTCTAGCGTTGAGTGATTATTGTCTATAGTTATTTCTATATTTTCTGTTCATTTATTTATTTGTTTTTTTGTAAATACCATTTGTTCAGCCTAAAAGAACAAATGAATGAAATGAATGCATTTCATAAAAAAAAAGTTTGATTGATTGCATGAGGCAAACAAAGACTGTATTCATAGATATTTTGATTAAGTTTTTAATGAAATCTAGTAAATACTTTTTATTATTGTAATAATCCCCCATGTAAGTTTAACGCATTATATGTTTGCTAAATGTGGTTTGCACATTTTACGTAAGGCAATGTTTACATTAAGCTTTAAGATCACGGCATCATCATCATCATTGCAATTAAAATGAAATTAAAGTAATGCTGCTTTATAGCTTCATTTTGAGTATATGTACTTGGCTGATTCTCATTTCAAATACTTTTTTCGTGTCCGTTGCAAGTATAGTAAAATATTTCATAAAATTGACGCATAAATTTTAAAATGAAAACTGCTTTAGCATGATTATAAATAAATGCACATAAGTTTTTTAAGTAAGACTGGCCATTATGTGCTAAAAATGAAAAACAAAAATTCTGATTTTCCTCTCTTCATACGAAATTGCGTGTCCGTAATGCATGCTGTTGGTTTTCCACATTAAGAAACTAAGAAAATTTTCCAAAAACAAGATTACACATATAACGGCTTTAGAATATTTGCATTTGCTTCTGTTATTCTAAACATAAAATTTTTGAAAAATATTAGAAATTATATTTTAGAAATTATATACATATTTTATTAAAATGATTGTTGTCCGCCGTCGGCTGTATTGAGCATTACGCTTTTTTTAGCACTTTTCATTAGTCTGTTTAATGATTAAAATTGCATTAACAATATACACTAAACTTTGTTAAATAGTATTATATTGCAAAACGTTTCATCAATCAATCATCGTTTGTGTCCAAAATAACGCATTGAGTGTTATCCATATTTTTTTATATAACTGAAATTTTTTAGTGAATAACTAAGGAGCTTATGTTAAAATACATCGAAGATTTTACAGATGAATTGAATTGAATTCAAAATAAAGTGTGTATATTGAAAAAAAATTAAATTCGTATAAAAATGTATTGAACGTTACGTAAATTTTTTTAAAAAATATAATTTATCTATACATTTTAGGACGTTAACTAAAAGTTAACAGCAGCTGAAGGGTAGAAACGATATAAAGATTATGATCTGTTTACAAATTTCTGGTTTTCTTTGAAAAAATTTTGCTACTTTCGCACTGTCGGCTGTATTTTGCTACAAGAAAAATTATTTGAAATTGACATAACTTTCGATGTTGTTGGTTGATTTTATTAAAATAAGTCTTATTTGAAAGTAGAAGTTAGCCCACTTTTTGCTTCTGTATAAATATTTGTAAAGAATTATTTTGAAACATAAACATTTTTTATTTTTCTATGTGAACCCAAGTCAAATCTGAAAAAGTGGTCATAACTTTTAATATCGTCCTGCCAGTATTATAATTTTTTGGTTTTAGAGAGTAGATGTATAGTGCTTTCAAACCCTATACTAATTTTTTGTGGTGTATTTTTTTCGCAAAAATCATTCCCAGAACAACCGTGAAAGCAAATGTAACGCTCAATACACAAAAATGTTACAAAAATGAAAAAATATACATAATATTATGTCAGGATTCATTGAATGAGGCGAAAACTATAATATGAATCCAACCTTCTCATATATATTTGTATATTAGTTACACTGGTAAACAAAAAAGAAAAAAAAACACAAAATGTATGTTTAGAATGAGAATCAGCCATTTACATATCAAGCGAGTATATTTATTTATAATTGTTTTAGGAAATTATTTTCATTTTAGCTCGTCAACTCTGTTTCAAGAAAAGTAAAGTGTACAAAAATATCTTCATTTCGAAACTCAGCACTAGCTGAGATATTAACAGCAATCGGAGGAAGAAAAAAAAACGCATTTACATTTCTAACAAAATTAATGAACCCTGCATCCGTCATTATAAAAGAATATTGAGACATACAGCATTAAAAAGAAAATATGAAGAAAAACCATCAAAAATAAATCACAAACAAATTTACATAAGAGAAGAAAAAACTAGAAACATGGAATTATTGAGGCGCCCATTATAATTTATACACAGATTGAGCGGTTGTTTAATAAAAAGTATTTGAAAATTTGCCAAAAAACTAAAAAGGAGAATATTAAAACTATCAGAAGTGAAGCAATCAACGTGCAATTCCCACAAACCAGACGGTCGATTCGTCTAGGAAATATTTATGAAAATCACTTAGTTTTTTAATTGAACTCTATACAAATTTTCTACACTAGTCGGTCGCCTTCCTTATGTTTTTTTTTATGGAAGTCAGAGGAAAAATTAAATTATATAAAAGAGAAAAATTTAATGTTATATTTTTCTTCCGACGGGGTTTGCTTGGATTTGAAACGATTTTCCGTCATGCCACGTCAAATTTGGTTGATAACACTATGCAACAAGAAAAATTATAAGAAGTAGCACCATATTTTTTGGTATGTTATGGTCACTATACTACAAAAGCAGTCAAAAACTTAAATTCTATGGGATTTTTTTTTAATTTGGGATTTTTGAAGAGGTTATCTCCACCGATTTTATCATAACTTGGGAAGCGGTTGTCCAATTTTATAACAAAAACCACAAAAAAATTTAAAAAAAATTTCGTTTAAGCCGTTTCAATATGATTTATTTTGAATACTGCCCGGTTTGGGAATTATTCAGACCACAATGATGATATCCAGAACTATTTAAAATAGGGCGTCATATTTGGGAAATCCGTCACAAACCGAACTAGCAGACCTGGGGGAATGCGACATTAGGGGAATAAATTCATTCACATTATACTCGGGTTGATTTAACACCGACCCAACCTCTGGGATAGGCAGGGCACCTTTTTAAATTTCCCTACTATCCATCCCAGGCTTCACAAAGGGACCAAAGAACCCAAGTGGGTCGGTTTTTAGAAACCGTCAGCCTGTCCAACCTAACCTAACCTATGATGAAAAATATATTTTTGTTATGCAAATTTGGAAAAAATTTTATTTGTTAAAAATTTATACAAAATCGAAATTGGCAAAAACTTAAAATTTTTCTTAACATATCTGAAATCCACATATATTACAAATAAAATAAGCTTTATTTTATAATTTTTGTAAATACATATCTATATGTATACTTAGCAGAGAATATTGTATTCGATAAATCTAATGCAAATTGTTTTTATACACATACTTTTATTCGAGTAATTTTTATTCGCATAGTTTTCATATAAATAATTTTCTTTGAATATTATTCGAACAATTTTTATATCAATAATGTTATTCGATTAATTTTAAATCAAGTAATTTTAGTGAAATAATTAGTATTCGATTAATTTTTATTCGATTACTTTTTTTTCGATTAATTTTTCTTAGAATAACTTTTTTTTAGAAATAATTACATTTCCAAGAATAATTTGTATTGGAATAATTTTATGCGAATAATTATCAAACGAATAATATTCGATAAATTTTTATTCGAATAATATAATTTGAAAAAATTTTATGCGAAAAACATTTGCACTAATAATTTTATTTTTATTCAGATATGTATTGTTCGATTAATATTTATTCGAATAAGTAGGCCTTCCATAACTATTAATTTTTAAAATGTTTAAAATTTTTTAACCAAAAAATTCCTATAAAGCATAAACAATTTTGTAAGTCTTGTGTTTATGGCATACGATGATATGCTCTCCACTTTTATGTAAAACACCACAGGCAACATTTTTGCGGAATATTTTATCGCTCTAAATCTTCGCGGTATGTGTAATTTTGCCCCCTTTCTTAAATAAAGGGCAAAAAAGTCCCCTTCAGCGGCGATATAACAGGAAAAATTGTTCTACAAAAATTTTTTTCTTGGCGTTTTACATAAAAGTGCTCAATAGTTTTTATATCTTAAACATAAGGCTTACGAGATTTCCTTACCGAGTACTAATTCTAAATAAGTACCAAATTAACACTTAAACACAATTTAAGTTTTGACTGATTTCTAACGTTGCTGTTGAGTTTGGAGCTTGGGTGTCCTTAAGAGCTCATAGTAGAATTTTATGACAAATATTTTTTTTTGAACATTTTAGCCCACTACATCGCCGCTGAGTGGCGTTTTTTTTATTTTTTTTAATAAAAGGATAAAATGACCCATACAGCGAAGAGTTAGACGGATAAAATATTCTACAAAAATGCTGCTTGTGGTGTTTTACATAAAAGTGCTGAATATATCGTATACCATAAACACAAGGCTTACCAGATTTTTTATGTTTTATAGAAAATATTTTTTTTTCGAATGTGCAAAATTCAAAAAAATAATAATAGTAGTAGTGGAATGACCTATATAAACATAAATTTAATCTTTCGAACCAAATGTGCTAATTCAGCTTAAGCGGGCAAGAATTCTGATGAAGAGATCGTGGTTGGCCTCGAAACATCATGATGAAGTTCAACCTGCCGTACAGTCAAAAATTTATTTTGTCTTTTAAATTTTTACGGGTTGTAGAATTTCTTTCTTATAAAAATAATATAATTGAAAATTAAATTGAAGGAACTTAAGCCGGAAAAAATGATTTTTACAATACTTTAAAAAATTACTATGTCTACTACTTAATCAAAGAACGACTACAAGTATGTCGTATTTGAAAATGTTATTGTAATCCAATTCATATATTTTTTTTTGCATTATGTATTTTATTTTTCTAGTAGTTTAAGCATTTTATTGTCCTTCCCCTTCTTTTTCTAACAATGTCCTCTTCACAGAAACAATTTCCTTAAACAATTGTCAAGCCTTGTTATTGTTGCTTTTTAGCCTTTTGTATACCATTAAGTTGATGTTGTTTTTTTTTTCTTCATTCTCAAGCAATTGAATGATAAATTGCTTGTAAGTTCAGGGCAAAGTCATTCAACTTTTAACACATAAAAAAATAAAAAGAAAATTTTATTGATTTATTGAGGAGGGACCACGAAGAAAATTTAAGTAAAAATTCTTTGGAATAAAAAAGTTTTGAATTAAATGTATTAATGAAAATTTATTTGCATTATGTCATGGCCTATTTTACAGCCTAAAAACATGCTAAGGTGTTTTCCTTAAATTAGAATAAAAGTAAAAGTAAATTTTACCCACCTTTTTCCTATAGTTATCCATTCATAAAGTTTTTCGTTGTTTTACTACTTTTGAATAATTTTAATTATTTATTTAAAAACTTAAAAATTCTTTTAGTTGATTTTAATGCAGTCTCTTTTCCCTTCTACTGCACTAAACCAACACTTTTTGGGCTTTCACATGTGTTGGTGGCTGTGTGTGTGTTTGTGTGTATGAGTACGTTTACATCTACAAATGCATTGAAATTTTACGATTATTATGGACGTTTCTTTTTTACATTTTCCTCGTTGTTTTCTCTTGTTTGTCAAGGTTTATGGCATTTTTCCATATTTTCCATGCTGATTTTTAGGAAATTTTAATTTAATTTTTATAATATTCTTATTTTACGCGACACAAAACACATTGTTTTTTAGTTGAACTTCTGCTATTTTACACTTTAAATACTTTTCCTGTTTCTTTTTTTTATAATTTATCTTTGACGTCTGTATAAAATTTTATTTTTTGTTATTGCTGTAAATGGTGTCAAGAATTTTTATTCATTAGTAAAAATTTGGTTATAACAAAAAAAGAAAAAAATTGAAAACTTATTAATTCAAGCTGGCAATGCTGTAACCAGAGTTTAGAGACCTGCGCTGTGAGTCAAGTGTCAAACTTATTTGTGAAAAGTTCAATAATTTAAAAAAAAATTAACAATATTATGTATGCTTAAATTTAAACATAAACATCAATAAAATTAATAATTTTTACTATTTGGAAAAGTTTAAACAAATTTTTTTTAACTGTTTCGTTCTATTAAAATTAACAGCTGTAATATTTCCTTATGCCAAACGTTTTCTCTCTCTTACTTTCTTGTTTTTCTTTAGTTTTCTACATTTCTTTTATAATTGTGTTCTTCTGTCAAATTTGTATTTATTTGGTTTCCGTTAAACAAATGTAACGAAATCTCTACTTGGGATTGTGTTCAAACAATATGTTGTTTGTTGCTCATACATACACGCAAAGAAAAATATATGTTTGAGATGACCAGAATCTCAGAACATTGTCAAATCAAGGCCTTTATATACATCATATTGTTGTCTAAATTAGTTAATAAGACTGACTTTACACCCAAAATAAAATATTGGTACACCTAACCAATTTCATAGCTTAGAGTTGCACCAATTTATAAAATACAGTAAAATCAACAAATGAAATTGTAGTTAAGTTGATAGTGTGCTAAACTACTAACTGGAAGGACACGAAGGTTCGATGCCTGCCAAGGCTTAAGCAGTAAGTGTTTGATCAAAAAAATTTTTTTGTTTGAAATTTTGTGGTCTTGAACTTAGGTTGTCACAATTTTACTCATGTTTATAAGCCGGACGGACGCCTTTACCATCTCAGCTAGGTCATCTTGTTAAATAACGATAGTACACAGTATACATAGACATGAGGTGACTTGCTTGACGTAATTTTTGTAAAACAACTATTTTCGTTGTTATTATTTTAAATTGGTAATTTTATCCTTACAAATTAGTCATTTTAAGCAAAAAAATTGGTAATTTTAACCTTAAAAATTGATCCTTTTAACCGCAAAAAGTTGTTAACAATTAAATTAGTAATTTTATCCATCAAAAATAATTTTAATTTTCAAACGTGATTTTCCCCTAATTTATATTTTACAATTCACTAAAAGCCTTTACTTTGCATAAAGCAACCATAGACGTAAAATAACTCACAACTTCAAGCAGTTGTTTTAACCAATGAAAATTTTTATTTAATAAAAATTGCAACAAGAAGAACAGTAAGTTAACTATTTAAATTGGTTAGATTTACCTAACATTTTATTTTGAGTGTAACATATTACATATTGGAATATAAAAATATGATATTTCCGCATACAATGGTAATATAGTCCAAAATTATATTATTCTGACAACACTGTGCAACAAAACAAAAAATTAAAACTAATAAAATTACACGATTCTAACAACTGATTCAGGCAGAGAGCACAAAAAGCTATAAACGTATATAGGCGTTTTGAAAGTTTTGCACATAATTATAGTGACTCGGCATAGGAAATCATGTTAGCCTTACGTTTAGTGTATAACACTTGCTCAGCATTATTATGTAAAATAAAACGAAAAACATTTTTGTGGAACATTTTAACCTTCTAACTCTTCGCTAAAGGGGATTTTTTATACCTTTCTTTAAAAAGGGGCAAAAATCTACCCTTTAGCGACGATATAGCGTGTTGAAATGCTCTACAAAAATATTTGCCATAAAAATCTACTACAAGTCTTGAAAGACAAAAAAGCTCCATCCAGCCTGATTGCGAACGGCAGAAATCATTCAAAACTTAAAAATGTATTTAAGGGTTAATTTCGTACTTATTTTCAATTAGTACCCGGCATAAGAAATCTTGTGAGCCTTCCTTTAAAGTATAAGATATGCTCGGCATTTTTATGTCAAACAGCACGAGAAACATTTTTGTAGAACATTTTATCTCCGCTTTCCCCCTTTTTAGGAGTGTTTTTTACGATTTGTCAGAAAAGAGCCAAAAATTACCGTTATGTGGGCAAGTTAGAGGGCTAATATGTTTCACAAAAAATATTTGCCTTAATATTTTCTACAAAGTTGCTGAACGTACCCTACAGCTCAGATGTAAAGAGCACATAGTTTCATGTACCGATATGCAGCACGAACATTCCAAAAGGGGAAACTTTAGCCCCCTCTAACATAAAATTCCGATGTGATCGTGCAAAACAAGGACACATGTATATTTTTTTGGTCTTCTCTACCAGAAACGGTTGTCGGAGCTCCATAATTCTTTTTCGTATTGTGTGTTATCGTGTTTTAATATAGTAGTATTTCTACTACACTTTAAAATATATGGCTTGATTTATAGCAAAAATTAATATAATTTTTTTTACGATTTTTATATCAAAATAGTTTTAATCATGCAAAAAATCTTTCCCTACTACTAAAAGAATTTATGGAAATAGTAGTATTTTTCTACTACTTTCCTAATACATGTGTGTTGCTTCCTTAAAAAAAACTAATAGAAATAACTTTTTAAAAATATTTCACATTTTCCTTTTCTGTAATTTTTAAAAATTTTTAGAAAACATATATTAGTACATATTTCTACTACTATTTTTTCAGTTGCTTATATTTTCAATTTATTTATTTTATTTATTTATTTTTTAATCCAGAAAGGTTGCCTTTTTCGCAAAAATAATAGCATAATTGGAAATAATTTTTAATATACTAGTGTTTCTACTACTTTGCTACAGTATGTACTTTTTGGTAATTTTTATTAAAAAAATTAGTATTATTTTTATTACTATTTTTAAGCTTTACACATTTGCATAAATTATTAAAAAACAATAATTTTATACATAACATAGCTTTCTCTAAACAATAAAACTTTTTTAAAATAGTAGTATTTCTACTACACTTTAAAATAGTTTTGCTGCTATATGATGAAAACTAATATAAATCAATTTTTTTCAAACATTTTACAATAAATTAGTTCCTGTTACGATTTTAAAATATTTGGCAGGAAATATAATTAGTAGTATTTCTACTACTATTTTTTAAGTTGCACAAATTTACAAAAAAAAAAAAAATAAAAATCGAGTAAATAGTTTTAATCATAAAATAAGCTTTTAAAAATATGTAGTAGTACATATTTCTACTACTTTTTTCTAAATGTTCAAGGTTCCAACACTTTTCTCAAAATATATATTTCGTTTTTCGTTTCGCGAAAGTATCCTTTATTTAAAGTTTATGTTTAATATTGTTAGTTTAGAAAATTTCAAACTAAACAGTTTAATAAAACGGAAGTTGTTGAAAAAACTATAAAAAAAACTATATTGCACAATTCCTTTATACTCTATACAAATTCATAATTGAATATCCTGTTTTATTCATTGTTGTTATTGTTGTTGTTTTTACTATAAAAATTTAGAAAAAGTGTTAATGTGTACAATTAACTATGACACTTTTATGACATGCGCTTTAGATCTTTTTGCTCTGACAAATACCAGCATAAAGAAATGTCAAAATATATTTACACATAAAAAATAAGAAGAAAACAATTGTGGAATGTGGAAGCTAAAGTAAATGATTTTTTGTCATCAATTTAATTCAATAAATAAGTTTTTAACATTTTTTCTTTTAAAAATTGTTTAAAAGTTTTTTTGAATTATATAAAAATCGAACAGCAATTGATCTTTGTTTTTAAGCAGGAGTGAATTTTTAATTTTCTGAAGGCAAACTTGGTTTGTTCTTAAACATTTTTACTTTTTTTTTGAAATACATATATTTATATTTATGTATTTAAATTAATTTGGCACCTTTTAAAATTGAGCTTAAATTCTTAATACTTGTTTTATTTAACTATTAATACATTTTATTGTATTAATTTCTTTTAAATTAAATAGAAGAAAACACTTTTTAACGCGTCTTTTCGTTGTCATTTTACAATTTTTTCTTCAATTTGTTCTTTACTTCTTTCCTTTTTCGTTAGTCCTTTAATTTTAGTTGAGTTTTTTTTTATTATTTGTTATATTCTTTATGTTTTCTCTCTATACTTTTATTTTATTAAATTTCTTTTCATGTCCTTTTATTACTTCCCCCGTTTTTATTTCAACAACAAAAACTAAAAATTCCACCCCATTTTGCCTTGAGTCCTAAAACCATGCATTTCATTTTAATTCAGTGGTTGTTGTTGTTGACAGCTTTTATTCTCTGTCATTTCCTTATTATCCTTTATTGATGTTGTTGTTTTGTTTCAAACACACAACTTTATGCTAATGAATGAATTAAAATTACTCAAAATCTGTGTGCGCTCTTTTGCTCTGTTTTATTTGAGTGATTTTTTAAATTATTTATTTGTGAGTTTTAGCTTAAGAGAGATTTTTTTACTGCATTTTTTTGTATTGGGAGAGTGAGTGTAATTTTTGCTTGGAAAAGGGAAATTTTTTCATTTCATGTCCTTTCAAAGGTTGCCAGTTGTTTTTGTTAAACTTTTAATGAACCACTTGTGGATGTTGAAAGATTTTTTTTCTTAACTTCCAGCAATCAAAAAATGTGAAGTTACTGATTTTACGCCGTTTTTCGAAACCCGAGGTTTTTTCATCAGATCTCACCGTGACAACTCTTTACCAAGTTATGCTAAAATCGGTAGATTTTTTACAATAATCAGATAATTTAATTTAATTGTGAATAAAATCAACATTTATCCCTCGATTTTCATGAAATAAAGCATATTTAATAATAGTATATTTACCCTTAAGACGAAAGAATAAAAATGGTATACATGTGTCACTTAAATTTTTTTTTATAAATTTTAAAAAAATAAAAAATTTAAAATTTTTTATACAAAAAATATATTTTTCATCCTTTCGGTCGGTATAATTCCGAAACCATTGGTAATATAAAAAAGTAATGTTAGAATGGCTTTAAGCCGTTTAAGGCAATTTTATTTCAAGTTTTTTTAATGGCTTTTGCAATAAAATTGGACAACTCCTTTTTAAGTTATGATAGAATCAGTGTAACAGAACAGCTTATTAAAAAATCCCAAATTTTAGAAAAAAATATCCATAAAATTTAAAATTTCGACTCTTTTTGTAGTTAGGGGAGCATAACACACACATCAAAAAATATGGGGGTACCGCTTGACATTTTTCTTGTTGCATATTGTAATAGAATATTAATTAAATTAGTGAACTCAATACAGAAAAAAATTATCATCAACAAATTTTCAAACAAAATTTTTACTAAAAACAAATTTTAATTTCAGTAAATGTTCTTTACTGAATCAGTAAATTTTTTTGTTTGACTTTTATTAAGGAAGCAAACACCAAAAATAACAATAGCTCGTTTTCTGTGTCGTAACAAAACAACCACGATGGCGAAATACACATAAATAACAACAAGAACAATGATAGCAAATGGATTGTGATTGTACCAAGTTTGTTTTCTGAAAATTTTTGAGTGAATCAATTCGTTAATTTTGCTGCGTTAATTTTCCTTAATTTTATTTAGAGTCTTTAGATAAACGTGAAGAGTTGAACACCTTTAACAAAGTGTAATTTCATAAATGCTTAATGGATGATGATGAATCAAACAAAAAGTTTGATTGATATATTAAAAAAAGTCCAGTAAATATTTTTGTTTTATTCAGAAGCCTTTTTTGTTTAGTATTTGTGAGTATTTTTCGACAATTTGTTTTAAACAATTCAGACAAAAATATTGTTTGATATATTATAAAAAATCTAGTAAATATTTTTGTTTGATTGCGTAAATTATTTTGTTTAGAATTTGTAAATATTCTTAGGGAATTGTTTTATAGATTTATATAATTCGCTTACTGCAAAAAACAAGGTTTTTTGTGAAAGAAATTGTTGAGACATATTTTGTCTACATTTACAAATTTGTTTGTAGGTCCGTTTCTAGACAAAATATTTACTAATTCAATGAATTTCCTTAGTGAAAATGAAATTTAGTTTTTTCTGTAAAGCTTGTTAGAGATCGAAAAAATCACAGAATTTAAATTTAATTAAAAATACCTTTCGAATCCTACTATGCTTATTTTTGAAAATCATTTATTTATAAATTCTCAAATGGTTTTTGAAAGTCTGAAAAAATATGGTTGAAGTCTACTAAGGATTTGGTAAAGCACCAATGAAATGCATATAGACAATGTTTAACCATCAGCAAATAAATTTCATTTCAAATTTTAAATAATATTTTTTTTATTTCCTTCAAATATTTCTTAACAAAGAACTTCTTCAAAGTTTCGTTTTTTTCGTTTTCATAAACATGCTCTTACTCCAATTATAAAAAAAATTGCGTTGCTAACTTATTACCACAATACATCTTTTCTTCGAATTTCAATTATTACTTTTTCTATTGTACTTTTCCTGTTTTTTGTGAATAATATTTTTTCATTTGTGTTTCTTTTAAGATATGCATCCCTTATCGAAAGTTTTGCTAATGACTTTCCACATCAACAGGGGCAACGATAAAAAGAAGTAATTCAACAATAACATGAAAAAGGTAAGGATTTAGTTATTTTCTTTTTCTAAACTTTTTACAAAACTTTACTTTTGAAACAAAGAAACATGCAGAACAGAAAACTCATTATGGACAATCTATTTGAAATTAAGACTTTATGAAAGTAATTACGTTAGCAGACATCCTGAACAGAAAATTCAATGCATTTTGTAATTGATATTTACAAAGAAAAAGAAAAAAATTGCGGAAGAGGGCTGGCTTAAGCTTGTAACATATTTTATGGTCTTACGAACCAAGGTTTTACTTTGGTCCTTGTAACTACAGCCCCAAAAACTAGATTAAGAAAAGGTTTATTAAAACAAATTCTTCATTTAATATACCTTTTTAAATACAGGGTTTTCCTCTAAAAAAATACTACGTATGTATATTATTCCATTCATAAATTTATGAAAATCTATTTATTCCTCCCTTATAAGATCCCTGCTGTGTTGTCTTGTTTGTTTCCCAAACATTATTATATAATTCCACTAAATCTAAGTAAATTTAATAAATTCATTTCAATAACTCCCCTTTTATATATATCTATATATTTTTTTTAACAGTATCATAATCATTTTCAAATCCTGTAGTCTGTCTGTTTGTCTATCCATGTGTGTGTCTGTCAGTGTGTTTCTTCTCAAGGGAGCAGCAGGACAGCCAAGTACGTACTCGTATGAGTATAAATATTTATATCTCTGTGTAAAATACTCATACCCTCAAAAAGTTTTAAACACTTTTACATATGAATAAGGAAGAATAGTATGTACAACAATATTTAAACTTTAAAAATATAAACAGGAATAAAGTGTTTGCAGGAAGGAGTTGGGAGAATATAATGATAAAATGTTAAATACATTTAAATCATACTGAAATTCAATTTGTTACAGTGGTCGTTCAGGTTGGCAACACATTTTATTATATCTTAAATAATAGTCATGATTAGCTACAGGAATATGTAGAGAAAAAAAAGGAATATACATTTTATTAAGCTTCAAGCAAGGAAAGAGTTTAAAGTTTGTTAAATAATATCCATGGTAATATATCATTAAAATCGATGAACAAGTTTTGACTTTATTCACAGTAAAGTGACGGCACTTTATTGACAAAAACTGTGATTTCTATATAACACACACACACACACACTCACACAGACACACATACACACACAGACACACACACACACATACACACACATACACACATACATACATGCACACATACATACACACATACATACACACACAGAGGCTTACACATGCCCTCCCAAATTCAAGAGTGCCGATGAAGTACAGCCACTTAATTGTGCATAAAATTTAAACTTGTGTACCGCTTTGTTTAGAACATATTCAGCTTTATGCGTGTGGAGTAGGAACAGGATTTTTGTCATATTCGAATTTTTATAGATTAAAAAATATTTCGAGACAACTTTTTAAATGCTTCCAAAACAATTATTGAGATTAAAAAATTATGTTACTAGGACTACAAGGGATTTGAATGCAGATTTAACTCTGCTAATTTTTTATACAATAGTTTAACTCGACAACCAGAATCAGTTAAGAAAAATATGTACTAAAATTTAGCAATAAGACTCGCATAAAAAATAAAAGTTTTCCTTTTTTTCTTCAAAAGCTTAGATAGATATACCACTGTTCTATCTTTCCTTAGTGAGATCCATATGTCCTGAATGTTCGACACGTAATAATCGTACATCATCTATGTGCTGTGCTCATGAACACCTACCTACTCAACAACTACATATATTCGACAATGCTAGCTAATGCTTTAATTGTCAAGGCTTTTGACTTTGAAGAAGGTTTTTTTTTGCAAAATTTTAGATTTTAAAGTTTGAAAAACATTACGGTTTCAGAAAACTTTAAACCTTTATTTAATTAAAAATTTTGAAGGCTTTTTCAAAAGCTTTTACCACACATATATAAAGCTTCTTTAAAGGCAGTTGTTTTAGAAAAAAACTGTTTTGAAGCTTTATGATTTTGTAAAGCTCTCAAATTTGAGAAACTTTAAAGCTTTTTTCTCAAACGATCTTTTGCATGGGAGAAAGTTTAATAATATATATATATTTCCATAAAAAAGTTCTGATTGAAAGCATTGCTACCAGTGATTTTTTTTAGATTATTAGCTTATGCAGCTCTAATGTCTTTTAAGTTGTGCCCTTTTTAATAGATTAAACTTATATAAGCTTTTGACTAAACTTTAGTTCTTTGCATTTTTAAAGTTTTTCTATAGCTTTAAGCTTTGCGCAAATCTGTGAAATTTTTACAAGACTATCACTTTACATTTTTGTTCAACTTACAAGCTTTTGTCAAGTTTAGTTTTTATGAGCAGATTTCTTTAAACTTTAAATTTTTCTGGGGTTTAATATTTTATATAACTTTTAGTTTCCAAAAGCAGTTTTGTTCTTATGAAGCTGTATTAAATATAGTTATAGACATTAATTTGAAAAAATTTTTTTAATATAATTTTTGTAAAGATATAAAAAAGTTTTAATAAAGCTTTTGTAAAGCTTTTAGAAAGTTTCAAGAACACTTCTCAAAGCGTTTATTAAGCTTTTGGAAGACTTATAAAGCTTTTAAAAAGCTTTTATACAATTTTTAAAAAACTTCTACAAAGCCTTAATAAACCTTTGGAAAATGTATGGACAGCTTTTGGAAACGATTTACTTAGATTTGAGAATAGCCTGTTCCTGTACGTGCAACTTTCAGGAAAATTTTGTCATTAAAAAACCTTTCGGCTAAGTTTGGGTAACTTCGCCCACGTAAAGATACATAAATTTTTTTAAGAATCATAATTTTTTTTTTAACCATTAAAGCTTGCAAAAACAAATCTTCAAATTAACTAACTTTGCACCAAAAGGACTCGTAATACCTTAATTTTTTACTAAATTTTAACTTTAATATAAACTAAGAACTTTGTCACTTTAAAAACTTTAAAAGCTTTAAAGTTTTACTAAGATATACATAAGTTACAAACCGCTGTTATTTTATTTTAATTTAAATTTTATGTTGAACCTTGTAAGAACTGTAAAGTTATTATTGTTTTTCCACAAGTTTCTTCCGGAAATAATAAATTAGTCTTAATTTTGCAATACGATGCTTAGTAAAAAAGGGAACGCAAAACATCATACGATTTTTACGAAAATGTAACTGTAATTATACAAACATACTCTCATACTCTAGTATAATTTACTCTATGAGCTTTTAACCAACAACAAACTATACCCCAGAGATTTGTTAATAAACCTTAAAAACAAATCCCAATGATTTCAAACAAAACAAAGGATTTCTAAAGCCTAGTGTGTGTACGTAAATCAGTTCTTAGAAATTATTGTTAATCCCCTCACATTATGATACAGCATGAACAATATATGTTTCTGCTACCTTTATCTACTTTCGAACTCTTACAAATGTACATACGTTCGCCGTTATTATTAGAAGGTTGAGTAAAAGTTTAACTTTTATGTTTAATGCTTATTTCCGTTTTGGCTTTAACTAACAAACCAAACAGACAAACTGACGAATATCTAATATTCAGCATCATTTCCATACAGAAACTTTTTTCAAATGATTCTAAACTCCAGAGTAAAGGACATTGAGGTTTAAATGTTTTAATACATGGAGGGTTGCTGTTGTTGCCACAGCAACAGCAGCATGTGGTGCAACAGCCCTCCAGTTGCAAATATTTTATATTGACTTGTTGTCCTTATAAACCCTTATTGCTAACAATAAATAATAAAACAACAACGTTAATAGCAACAACGACAGTAACAACAACAACAACAACGACAAACTCATCTCACCGTTTATTGAGGATTCGTTTCTAACAGGAATTTTATAATTTTCAGTTGGGTGCTAATGGTTGCAACAACAATAACAACAAATAAAGTGTCATGAGTGTTTGATAAAGATGATAGCATGACGACAACTGTGAGCATAATGGCAACATCAAAACATTTCCACTTGGATAATTTTAAAATGTTTAAAACTGAAATTTTTGTGTGAAATTTGTCACAAATTTAAAAAGGCTGCTTGAAAAAACACTTTGCTCTTGCATTGCGGTATCTTTACAATGTAGTTATAAGAAAATTGGGCAGTGCCACTCCCACATAAAGTAAATATTATTTTTCATCTAATTCTAGTCTTTTGATGCTTATGAAGCTTATGAAAGTGGGCAGTGCCATGCCCATATGCAGTAAATATACCCTTTCAACGATTTCTACTCAATTGATTCTTATGAAATTTTGCACACACATTACGGTTCCTCGACAATAAAATTTAATTATTAGAAAGCGGGCAGTGACACGCCCATATATAGTAAATATTCTTTTTCAATTATTTCTACTTAATTGATTTTTATTATATTTTGCACACACATTAGGTAACTTTGATAATACAGATTTATGATAAAAAAGTTGGCTGTGTCACGCCCATATTCAAAAATATTATTTTTCAGTTCCTTAGTCTAAACTGATTGCTTTGAAATTTTGCACATACTACATTGGGCTCCCTTGGCAATACAATTAAATGATAAGAAAAGTGGGCAGTGCCATGCCCACATGAAGCAAATATTATTTTTCAACTACTTCTATTCTACCGATTCTTATGCACTTTGCCACACACTGCGCATTTTTGGCAATATAATTTAATGATAAGAAAAGTGGGCAGTGCCATGCCCACATAAAGTAAATATTTTTTTTCAAAAATATTTCTTTGCAACCAATTGTTATAAAATTTCGCACACACGTTAATTTATATTAACAATACAGTTTAATAATAAAAAAAGTGGGCTGTCCCACGCCCATACTAAGTAAAAATTATATTTTAGCTACTTACTATGAAGGGATTTTTATGAAACTCCCCATATACATTACATCCCCTTTACAATACAACTTAAGTATAAGAAAACTGGGCTTTTCTACACCCATACTAAGTATACATTTTAAGTTATGTAAGTTATCATTTTAAGTATACATTTTAAGTATACATTCTAAGTATACATTTTGCAAATCTATCAATAAATATCTCTAGAATTGTATGAACGTAAAATGCATAACAAAATATTGTATTGCCTATTAATTACACTATACAACAGTTTAGAACTTTTTTCAAAATTTCGGCGTTCTGTTCTATATCGGCGCTGAAGGAGAGTTTTTTCCCCCTTTTTTTAAGAAATGTACAAAAAGACCCATAAAACGAAGAGTTGCAGGGTTAAAATTTTCCAAAAAATTTTTCTCGTAGTGTTTTACATAAAAGTGCTGAAAACGTCTTATACCTTAAACGTAAGATTTACAAGATTTCCTATGCCGAGCACTAATTGCGAAAAAGTATTAAGTTAAAGTTTAAGTTTTGAACGATTTTTGGAGTACAAGTTAAGTCTGGCGCTTGGTTGTCTTTGAAAATCTATATTAAAACTTTATGGGCAAAATTTTTGTAGAACATTTCATCCACGCACTCCCCCTTTTTAGGGGTGTTTTTTACGATTTGTTAGAAAAGAGCAACAAACGGCCGTTATGTAGGGGAGTTAGAGGGTTAATATGTTTCACAAAAATATTTGCCCTAATATTTTCTACAAAGTTGCCAAGTTGTTGAGGTGTAGGGTATACCTCAAATGTAAAGTGCACATAGTTTCATGTACCGATATGCTGCACGAACAGGCAAAAAATGGGAAACTAAACATGGATCGTTGATTTTAAAATAAAGCTCCTATCAAGCTTATATCATTTGAAAGCTTTAAGAGTTTAGAAGCTTAAGACTTTTATAAAATATAGATATTTTGCAAATTTTAAAGAATTTTTAAATTAAAATTTTTTTTTAAATGGGAAGCTTTTATATAAAGCTTAAATCTAATTAAAGCTGAGTAAACGAAAAATGTTAAACTTAAAAAATCCTTGAAATTAAATAAAATCTTCTTTGCAGTTGGTGGATGATTATTTTTGTGGTAGCAAGAAATTAATATTATATTTTTCAAGTCCTTGTTATATTCTAAAAGGACATACCAAGGTATCAATTATGTCCACAAAAATTGCAAAAAATCATATTCCTAATGGCCAGCCATTATTTATTTTCAAAAGTATTGTAAAGACCATCAATTGCCAAAAACATTCTTGGTTATTTTAATTTATTGTGCATCTTCTACAAACTTCTGCACATCGTGTTTTGTATGGGCCGCCATCATAAAAATCTTAAGAAATCTCAAACAAATTGTTTATTTTAAAGCAAAGTTTTCATTTTATTTTGTAGCTTAATGTTTATGGCACGTGTTTGCCCTTGATTTTGATTACTTTTTGTTTGGTTTTAACGAGGAAAAATAAACGTAAATTAACCCTCTGCCGAAAGATAATACAAAATGTAGTAGTTGTTTTAGAGTATACTCCCTGCCTGTCACCACAATCTTGTTACACAGAATATAATTTATTTTCTTTTGTATCTTAAAAAAAATATATTAATCTTTAAGGTTATTTGTAAATGATTTTTAACGATGTGTTTTATACGCCTACATAAGAGAACATGCACAAGTTTATATTTACCTAAGAACTAAGAACAAACTCTTGTTGTGTTTTCCTTGTATTTTTTCATTATTGTGTTTGCTACTTTTAAAATAAATATTAGTTATTACTTATTGTGATATCTGTAGATTTCTTCAATAATAGCATAAGTCTACTTAGAGTTATTAATGCTATTAAAAGCTATTAAAAGCTATTTCTATGAGTGTAAAAATTTTCGAAATTGCATGGATCACTTCCGATCTTTTTTTTTGTGCACAACAACCTAATTTCTATATTGAATCCATAAATTTTCAGCAATAACAACTTAATGGGATTATTTAAAGCAGCAGCAGGCGATTTTTGGTGATGCAACATGACGCACAGTGCTTTAGTGAATCGGCAAAACTAGAGTAGTTATCGTAGACAAATTAAATTTCATATACTGGCACTTAATAATTTAACTAAGAAAAATTTTAAGTTTGAGAAAAATCAATGCAAGGACATGCGTTCCTCCCAAATAGCATGAGTTTTAAAATTTTAATTTTAGCTGCGGTTATTATCAGAATGTCTCTAAAATTTAGCATTCTAGCGCTGTTGTTAATTTTATTCCATTCGATGCAAGGACATGACTACATCCCATGTATCCTTTTTTTCAAAAACTATATTTTAGCTGTATTTATAATTACAATGCACTAAAAATTTATAAATGTTTTTAAAACTATGCGTTTCAGCTATATAGTAAATTTTGTTTCATTCGGTGCAAGGACATGAATACCTCCCATATATCCTTTTTTTCAAAAACTATATTTTAGCTGTATTTATAATTAGAATGCCCTAAAAATTTATAAATGTTTTTAAAATTATGCGCTTCAGCTCTATTGTAAATTTAGTTTCATTCGGTGCAAGGACATGACTATCACCGATACATCATTTTTCTCAAAAACTACATTTTGACTGCATTTTTAATTAGAATGCACTGAAAATCAATAAATGTTTCTAAAAATAGGCGTCTTAGCTCTGCTGCAAATTATATTTTACTCGCTGCAAGGACATCACTACCTGCCAAATATCCTTTTTCTCCAAAACTAAATTTTGACTACATTTATAATTATAATGCGCTGAAAATCAGTAAATATTTCTAAAAATAGGCGTCTTACCTCTGCTGTATTTTTTTTTTGTTCGGTGCAAGGACGTGACTACCTCCCATATATCCTTTTTCTCAAAATCTAATTCCATTTATAATTAGAATGCACTAAAAATTAATAAATATTTTACAAATTATCGTTTTTTCTCTGTTGTAAATTTTGTTTCATTTGGTTCAAGGACATGACTGACTGCCTCTCATACATCTTTTTTGTCAAAAACTACTGTTATGATTAAAACTACATTTATGATTAGAATGCATTAAACATTAATAAATAATTCCAAAGTTATGCGTTTTAGCTCTATTGTAAATTTTGTTTCATTCGGAGGAAGGACATGACTACCTTCCTTCCATATACCATTTTTCGCAAAAACTAAATTTTAGCTGCAGTTATGATTAGCATCCACTAAAAATTAATAAATAAATCTAAAGTTATGCGTCTTAGCACTGCTGTAAATTTTGTTACATTCGGTGCAAGAGCATGACTACCTCCCAAATATCCTTTTCCTCACAAAATAAATTTTGAATGCATTTATAATTAGAATGCACTGAAAATCAATAAATGTTTCTAAAAATAGTCGTCTTAGCTCTGCTGTAAATTTTGTCACATTCGGTGCAAACACATGACTACCTCCAATATATCAATTTTTGCAAAAACTATATTTTAGCTGCATTTATAATTAGAATGCACTAACAATTTCTAAATGTTTCTAAAATTATGCGTTTTAGTTCTATTGTAAATTTTGTTTTATTCGGTGCAAGGACATGACTACCTCCCATATATCCTTTTTCTCAAAAACTAAATTTTAAATGCATTTATAGTTAGAATGCAATGAAAATTAATAAATGTTTCTAAAAATAGGCGTCTTAGCTCTGCTGTAAATTTTATTTTACTCGCTGCAAGGACATGACTACCTCCCATATATCCTTTCTCTCCAAAAGTAAATTTTGACTACATTTATAATTGGAATGAGCTGAAAATCAATAAATATTTCTAAAAATAAACTTCTTAGCTCTGCTGTAAATTTTGTTTCACTCGGTGCAAGGACGTGACTACCTCCCATATATCCTTTTTCTCAAAATCTAAGTTTTGACTGTATTTATAAATAAATAAATATTTTACAAATTATCGTTTTAATTTTGTTTCATTCGGGTCCAAGGACATGACTACCTCCCATATATGACTTTTGTCAAAAACGAAGTTTTAGCTGTATTTATAATAAAAATGCAAAAAAAAATTTACATATACAGTGGTCGTCCAATAGTACGTACTTCCGTTTCCACGAATTTCCAATAGTACGAAAGGTACAAAAGGCTTATTTTTTGCATTGGCTGTTCTATAGTACGAATAAAAAGAGTTTTTTGCTATTCGATAATACGAATAAATGTATTTTTTGAAAGAACATGTACGTTTTTATATATATTAATGAAATTTTAGTTTTGCTTTGAAGTTCTTTACTTGTTTTTTTTTCTGCGTTAAAGTAAAAAATTCAAAAAGAAGCTAATTTTTTATGTAAAAGAAGGAAAATTTGTAGTCCAATAATACGAATTTTCCAACATTACGAAAAGGCCTGACATTATATAATTCGTACTATTGGACGTCCACTGTATACCTATATGTTTTCGCTCTACTGAATAAATTAGTTTTAGACATACGTATTAATTTAAGAAAACCACACATATATTCCTCAAATTTCGTTTTTATGTTACTCTTTTTCACTTGTGTTTTGTTTATGCTTGAAGTTATTTCATTAACACAAATGCACCCTTGCGTACTCTACACATGTATAACACTAATACATACCTTATCTTCTGCATCTTCAGCTCTTTCCTCAGCCTCTATAACTCGCTGTTCCAACTCCAGTAACTGTAATTGTAAAAAGAGAAAAAAAAAATGAATGAACAGGAGAGTCAATAAATAACGTTAATCATTGAATTATTATTAAAAGTAAATCATGTGAAATGTTTTGATAAGAAATTAGTAAATACACTGTGCATCAAAATTAAAATTTTGAATTAAAACGTTACGAAGCTTAGACTAATAATCAATTAATATTTCATATAATTTTAATAAAGAAATATTTTTAACCGACTTCAAAATAAAGGGAGGTTATCAATTCGTGTGTATTTTTTCAGATGCATAACTCTGGCGTTTGTGAACCGATTTTGAGAATTGTTCGAAAAGGTTTGCTTGCATATGTTAATATGAGTATATTTAACCTAAGCAAGTATTTTCCGTTATAATTTTAATTTAAACTTAACGTAAATAATGTTCAAACACACAAATGATATTCTTGGGAATGTTACAACATAATTCCTTATTTATTAATTTTGTGTAAGCGTGTGTGTATGTAATTAAATGTGTGTGTGTGTGTGTGTGTGTGTTCGTTTATAAGGAACAACTCTATGAAAGCAAAAGAGGATACCGTTATATCTGTTAAGGAAATTGAAACTAGGAAGTAGTATAAAGCATTTAGCAAAGACATCATCCAATCACAATAGTGTTTTGTTAACGGTTTCATAATATGTTAGTACAAAGCAATAGAGGGCGCCTATAGAATTTTTTTAACTCCAAGCAAATGCATAGTAAATTTTATTTCCTAAACTATCGAGTACAGTTTTTGTTGACATCCTAATACCGAGCACTATTTTCGATTTAATCACAAGTGACATGCTATAAAAAAATATACATTTTTGTTAAAATAAAAATTTTTTTGGATCTAGCCATAATTTCGAATTGTCAAAATGCCAAAATTGTTGATAACTTTTAAAATTCAGGTTGTTAAATTTTATCGTAAGCGACAATTTATGTATATAAAAGCTATTTGAATATAATAAAAAAACCTGCTCCAGAAACCTTAAATATTTGTCGCTTACGATTAAATCGAAAATAGAGCTCCTCCATATGTATGCATATTTATAAATCTGCTTATTTGTTTTTTTTAGCAAAAACTGGTCAAATAACTTTTTACCTCTACAGTTTAATTAACGATTTTTTTTCAATTATACTTTTTTACTTTCACAGTTTTTAATAAATGTCTGTTTCTGATTTAATTTATGCCATATCATATTTTCATAGTACATAAATTTAAACTTCATATATCGAATTTTATTTACAATTAAGTGTCAATATTTCAGCACATGTGTTTGGGACACTTTTACTTCATTAACAATTCACAGTTTTTAAAAATAAGAAAAACGGAAGACAGTAAATATAAATATGCATTCAGTAGTAAGTTTAAGCAATAAATGACTGATTTATAAAGCATGATTCTCACTTCAAATGGATTTTTCTTGTCCGTTGAAAGTATAGTAAAATATTTCATAAATAAACGCAAAAATTTTAAAATCAAAACTGCTTTAGCACGATTAAATAGATTATAAATAAATGTATATAAGTTTTTTTTGTGCAAGACTGTACATTATGTGTTACAACCAAAGAACGAAAATACTGTTTATACTCTCCATACAAAATGGTGTGTCCGTAATGCATGCTGTTGATTTCCACATTCTGAAACTATGAATTTTTCCAAAAACGAGATTAAATTTATAACGATCTTAGAATATTTGCATTTGTTTCTCTTGTTTCACACATAAAATTTTTGAAATATATTAGAAATTATAATTTTTTTTAAATGTTGACCGCAGTCTTGTGTATGGAGCGTTACGCTCATTTAGTACGCTTCATTATTCAGTTTAATTATTAAACGTAAGACTTACAAAATTTCCTATGCCAAGTACTATACAATTGTGAATAAATATGAAGTTAACCCTTAAACATAGTTTAAGTTTTCAATGATTTCTGGTGTACTAGTTGAGCATAGAGCTTGCTTGTCTTTGAAGACCTATAATAAAATTGTATGCCGAACATTTTTGTAGAATATTTTATCCCCGCACTCTCCCTGCTTAGAGGTGTATTTTATGATTTGTTAGAAAAGAGCCAAAAATGACTGTTATGTGAGGGAGTCAGAGTGTTAACGTGTTTCACAAAAATATTTGCCTCAATATTTTCTACAAAGTTGCTGACCATACACTACATCTCAGATGTAAAGAACACATAGTTTCTTGTAAATTAAAATTCCGATGCGATATTGTTTTCAATTCAAAATGTATTGAGTGTTACGTTAACTAAATTCTGAAATATAATTTATCTATAAATTTTAGGACGGCAAAAAAGTTAACAGCAGCGGAAGGGTAATAACGATATAGAGAATACTATCTGCTGAGACATTTCTGATTTGCTTTGAAAATTTTTTGCTTCTACCGCACTGTGGGTTGTTATATTTCCAAAGAATGTATTAGGTGGGTTGTGCTTTTGTACGAATAATTATTTGAAATCGCCAAAATTTTTACACTGTCAACCGATCTTATTAAAATTAGTCTTATTTAGAAGAAGAGTTAGCCTACTTTTTGCTCATGTATAAATATTTGCAAAGAACTAATTTAAAAGATAAAAATCTTTTATTTTACCATGTGAACACAAGTCAAAATTGAAAAGGTGGTCATAACTTTTAATTTCGTCCTGTGATTATTATAATTTTTTTTGTTGTTTCTAGAGAGCAGTCGTATAGTGCTTTCAAACCCTATACTCATTTTTGTGTTTTTTTTTCGGAAAAATTATTCCCAGAATAACCGCGAAAGCAAATGTAACACTCAATACACAAAATTGTTTAAAAATCGAAACGTATAATTTTATTTCAGGATACATTGAATGAGGCGAAAACTATAATACGAATCCTACCTTCTTATATTTCTATTAGTTGCATTGGTAAAAATGTACGTTTAGAGTGAACATAAACATTTTCATTATATTTTGTATACTATCCGATTTGCATAGGTTTAGGCTTTATGAATAAGTTACGATAATACGCTTTATCTATCAAAGCTATTTTCAAAGATATTCGTTTTTTTTGGTTTTTGGCCTCCACTATGTTCGCTATTTCGTAAATATTTCCGGTAATACCACAGTCAAAATTTTCAAAAAATATTTTATAATTTGCAACACAATCCTTGATAATATTCATAAAATTTTAGTTATCATCAAAGTCAAGACTTTGAAATGAGAGTGCAATAAAGTGAAATTATCTGGTTTTTGCTAAAAGTGCAAATATTTACACTGTACAACAAGGTATTTTTTAAGTAAGAAGGCTCTAACAGCAGATGCTAGTACTGGCCATCAAAAAAATATAGTATACACATATCGGCGTTGTGAAAGTTTACATCTGGGACTCATTTTAGGAGTTGGGAGTGGTCTAAGCGGTAAAGAACTCATATGCGTAGACTGGGAGGTCTCGGAATATGTAAGTTCAACCCTCCGCGCAGTCAAAATTTTTCTTTGTCTACATGCTTCACATTTTTCTCTAAATAAAATATATGTAAGTATATGTAATTTATTAAAAAGTTATTACATTAAATTTTTTTTCAATCCATTATAAATCATTTTTACAAAAAGTGGAAAAAAATTGATGATAAATTGCTTAACAAAAAACTTTTATTCATATATGGTAGGTACGAACATATGCACATACATCCATACATATGTACAGGTTTTACAATACAACAATAATAATGAGTGTTAAAAAATCTGTAGCATACCCTTAGGTGCTTAAACATGATATTTATAAAAAACACAAAACGTTTGAAACTTCAACGAACACCTGATACAACCGAAAATTATTGACAAGCAGCTACGCATTTATGTACATATCATCACCTGTAACGTAAAACGCCCTAAGTAACACTTTCATAAATTTACAGGATAAGCAATAAATATGCTAAATTATGTAATTGGCTAGGTAGTTTTCTTCTTAGATTTTTTTAATTAGATTTTCTTAATTATATATTTTTGTTCCGGAAATTCTAATTTTGAAAGTAGTTATGTATGAATGTGATATACATCGGAATTTATTAAAAATCCGATTCGAATTTCTTGTTAGTTAAGGCTTTTTGCGTTTTATTTAACGTTATATAAATATATAAAGAAATTCTTGAATATTTATTAGGGTTACGTGCACCAAAAGTGTAAAGGACCCTATTGTTTTCGCTACGCTGTCCGTCTGTCTGGCTGTCACAGGCTCTTTTTAGGGAACCGTAAGAGCTACGGACCTAAAATTTTCACAGAATATGTAAAACTTTGACCACCAGAGCAACAAATATATGGCAGTAAAAAATTGAAGAGTGTTCTAAAGCGAGCAACGAAACATGTTGGGTGCCCCTGTGGCTGGGTGGTAGCAATGCTAGCCTGTCAGTCCAGAGGTCGTGCGCCTGATTCCCGCCATAGATCCTGGGCGTTTCTCCGCAGACAAGCTGATCGCTTCGCGGGTTGTGTTTGTTCTTGTAAAAAAATACTAATGTAATATGAAGACACTTATATATAGACGTTTTATATTTTCAAAGTTAGTGTTAGTTAGTGTAATCTGTAGAATAGACTACACCTATTAACAATGACACTTAAAACAATAAAAATTAAAGGGTGTTCTATCAGTTAATGTAATTTTGACTATGTAATTTAGACAATTTGCTGTATCTTGGAAACCGTAAGAGGCAAACTCATGAATTTTTAAAAACCGTTTGAACTAAAAAGTTTCAAAATTAAAAAATATCAAAACGAAAAATCACCAAAATGAAAAAAAGCACTTAAAGCAAAAAGCACTAAAATGAAAAAAATCGCTAAAACACAAATATTACCAAAACTGAAAAGATCGCCAAAAAACCTAAAAAAAACGTCATAAACGGAAAAAAGTCGTCAAAACGAAGAAACACTACAACCTAAAAAAATCGCCAAACCTAAAAATATCGTCAAAAAACGAAAAAATCACCAAAAATAGAAAATAATCACCTAAAAGAAAAAAGCGCCAAAACAAAAAATAGCGCCAAAACTAAAAAAATCGACAAAACTAAAAAAAGTGCCAGAACAAAAAAAAAAAACGCTAAAGCTAAAAAAATCACCAAAAAACCGAAAGAAATCCCCAAAACCGAAAAAATCGCCAAACCCGAAAAAAGCCCAAAAACTAAAATAAATCGCTAAAACTAAAAATATCGTCAAAAAGCAAATAAAACGTTAAAAACGCCCAAGCCAAAAATCGCCAAAGCTAAAAAAATCGACAAAAAAAGTAAAAATTGCAAAAAAGAAAAAAATCGTCAAAAATAAGAACGAAAAAAATCACAAAAATAAATAAATAAATAAATAATAAAAAAATAACAAAAATAAATAAAAAGCAACTAAAAAATAAAAAATTTTTAATTAAACAAAAAATTGCCAAAATGAAAAAAAGGACAAAACCGAAAAGGGATGTATGTGTATTCGTACGGAACCCTTCCTGTTTGAGCGAAAGTCGCGCTTTACTGAATTTATTTATTTTTTATATTACAGATTACAGAAAAAAATTGTTTCAAATTAAATTTTTGCTTGTAGTCATGTGAAAGGTGTTTCTGTTTGATGTTTAAAAAGCATGTTAAACACAATTTTCTATAATCGGCTTAAATATCTCTACTTAATTTTTTGTTGTTTTATATTTAAGTAGGCTCCTAAAAATATGCTTTACAAAAGTTTAGAATTGGAATAAACACAAAATATTTAAGTTAAACTGTTTGAAACAATGTTGAAAGCGGAAGCTAAGTGTGCACGCTCCTCCTGCCACAGTAAAAAGGTGAGGCGGGCGTTTTCGTTTGTTTGCTATAATTTTCAGTACATATATTTTTCTTCTATTTGCTGTTTGTTTAATGAAACCATTAACATGCAAATAAAAGGAAAAATATTTTTTACATTATGCTCAATATGTATAAACATTTTAATATTTACTTTGGCTAATATATATTAACGTGACAGTTAATAATAGATATTAGCAGCTATAAAAAGCAAACATTTGAAATTTATTGGAATTTTTTTATAGTCAACGAATAAAATATTAAAGCTTAATGTTGAAAAGTTAAACACACAATCGTCTCTTAGGCGATGAAGTATAGAATCCCAAATTTTAGACAAAAATAAAAAAAAACGTATTCATTCTATAGTAAAATTTGTAAATCTTTTAATAATAAAATAACAAAAAATTTTAAGATATTGTAAAAAAGTTCGTACATTAAAATTTTTTACCAACTGTTACCAATGCTGATAATTGGCCAATTACGATGCTTAGCCTAAACAGAATTAATAGACCGCTCTGTAACCGATACAGAACAATAATATTTGTATATTTTTTCCTTAAATTTAAAACCCAATTTTTTTTTGTAGAATAAAATACTCGCCGCCAACATTGACTTTTGTATAGCTTTTAACAAGTATGTACACACATATATGCGCCTTTAAGTATGCTTCCCTTTTTGTTGCTTGTTTGCATTCGTAGATTGTATTTGTATCGCAAATCCATACAAACAAATAACAGTCATGGCAGAATATGAGCCTAAAAAATAAATAACCGAAAAAAATTGTTAAGTTGTTGTTGTTGGGTGTGTGTTTATCATTCATTTTAAGCTTCATTTGTTGGTGGTTGTTGTGTGTGTAGGCTCTAACTGTCAATGTCAACTTTTTATATATTTGCTGTAGTGGAATTTTGATTTTTTTTAAATGTTTTACCTAAATAGCACAAGAAAAAGCACAAGAAAGATCAGCCTTTAGTTTCAGTTAGTTTCTAGTTTCTTATTTTATTTTTATTTTGATTTACGTTTTCGTGGGTGTGTTTATTTAAAGTGGCTTATTTTTAAGGTTGGCTGCTGGTATATAAATAGCACTGTACAACGAAACTATTATTTTTTAAATAACACGATTCTAACGACTGCGTGCATGCTTTAATTGGTTAAAAATTTCAACTGCTGTCATTTTGGAAGTCTATTATTTTGCAATATTCAGAATAAAAAAAAATTTAGTTTTGAAAATTTTTTGAGAAAAACGTCGAGCAAATACTTAATTACGCTCTATTTTTGTAAAAATTTTACAATTTTTCACACTCATTTCAAAGGCTTGACTTTGATTTCTTTTCACTACATTTGATTTCTTTCACTACATGAATTGAGATAACTAAAAATTTTTATCTGTATCAAGGATTGTGTTGAAAATCATAGAATATTTTCTTCAAAATTTGGCTCAACGTGTGTTTCAACAGCGTGGTCCAAATTTCAACATTCTAAAAGCTTAAGTCCTCCTCTATGATTTTTTTTTTACAAAACGATCTATGTTTTGTAATCGGATCGCAAGTTTCGAAAATATACATATATTACCCTTTATTCTAATTTGAACCACAGTGCGTCTTCGATCTGTTAGCTTCGGCGTTATGCCATCAGCCTGCTACTTTCGGTCATATGCCATTGGCAGGCCACCTTTGGCCGCCATGACACCCACCAAAAATAAAACTTCACCTATAGCGATGGCATCAAGGAAACGATAATAGTAATTTCCACCTCTAGATAAAAGGAAGACAATTCGTCAGTAGGAGATACTTAGGCGATACTTCTCAAGAATTGAGGAGACACTTGGGGGGTTACTCTGTAGTTCGAAACGAAAGAAAATGCTTTGTAATTGCCATGTAAATACATAACATACAACTTCGAACAGTTTTCCTTTCGAATCGTATTACAGAGTAACCCCCTGGTGTTTATTCGAGACATCTTCATTTAGCAATGGCACCAACCATTAGCCAAGACACAAACATGGCCAAAAGATTCCCAAACACTAGAATAAAAATCTTCCCTAAATCCCAGAAATTCCCCGTAGTACCAAAACCTAAGACTAAAATTTCCCCGAAATCTTAGAAATTCCCAGGATTCCCAAAAACTAGGACAACAATCTCCCCAAAATCCCAGAAGTTTCCTGGATTCCCAAAAACTAGGACAAAAATCTCCCCAAAATCTTAGAAGTTCCCCGGATTCCCAAAAAATTGGGGAAAAAATATCGCTAAAATCTTAGATGTTTGTCGGGTTGCCAAAAAATAAGACAATAATCTCCTTAAAATTCCACAACTTCCGCGGAAAACAACGGCAGCTTTTTTTTTGAATTGCCTTTACTTTGTTACACCTATTTTTCATTTAAAAATTTTTTATTTTTATATGAAGATTTTTTTTAGTTTACTTTTTAAAAAGTTTAACCTTCTACTAAGTTTCTTTTAAGAAAGCTTTTGGCATGTTATCTTAACTCACTGGATACAAGATAATTTTTGAGCTTCATTGCAGCCTATTCCAAGCTGTTACTTTTGAACCCTTCTATTTACGGCTTACCTACCTTAAGGCTTATTTATTACCCCAGCAATAAAAACGACTTTATATTCAAAGTCTATTTGACGTTAATATAAAACCATCGAATATGTTTTAATATTTTTTATAGTAAAAAACCTTACTCAAGATTTTTTTTGAGCAACCAAAATATTTATTTCAATATCTTAGAAAAATCTAAGACACCCCACTTTTCTTGTCTTTAAAAAAATCGTAAGTTCCTTTAAAAAAAGACACATATTTCTTAGCAACCTTTTGCTCAAGGCATTAACATGAAAGTGTATCTGACAGCAAAACTTCTACAATATTATTATGCTAATTTAAATGTTGTTGAATATTTAACCCTGTTTTCGAACTATAAATTTATTTATACAGCAAAAAGACTTAAACACACACGCACACAAGAAAGGAGAAATCTGCTTACTTTGGCATATTTTTTTTCTTTATTATTTACTTTCTTACTAGTCTTTTAAAGTTTGTTGCTTTTGAATGAATATCTTGTCTTGTATAGCATAAAGCATACTTTACGCGTTCTTAAACTTATACTCTGTTTTGGGCTTAACTAAATGTGAATATTTAATAAGTTGTTTGTTTTATTAGCTTTGACGATATTATTGCATACTTCTAGGCATAACTTGATAGACAGAGAAAATGCTAAAATATAATGTATAATTCATTAAAGAAAAATATTACTCTTCCAGCCAGTATTTATTTCGAAATTTATGAATTATTCATGTTTATTTAAATAATAATAGATCATAATAAACAATAAAAAAATGGTTTGTTCTGCTTCAGTAACAAAATATAAGACTTTTTAAAGGCAATTAACAGTAAAATAAATTAAATATTTAAAAAATTTATGAACAAAATAAAAAGCATACATTAAAATGAAATTAAATACAGAAAAACTCAATTAGTTCTTAAAGTAAAACTAAGAAAAGATTATATTTCGTTCATGAGATTTACATAATTAAGTCTAATTTCCAAAAAAAAGAACTTTTAAGGCCTCTTTCTAGGAATTACATTTTAAGTTATTTTAGTTATTTTAATTTATTCTAAATAACACTATGCAACAAGGCAAGGCGAACCACTATATTTTTTATGTTTTATGGTCCCCTAACCACAAAAATAGTGGCAATTTTAAGTTCTAAAGAAATTTTTTTCCTAAAACTAAGGATTTTTGAAGAGGCTGCTCTGCTCCGTTGAGTTTATTATAACTTGGAGGTGTTGTCCAATTTTAATACAAAAACCACGAAAAAACTTGAAATAAAATTACCATTAAGATGTTTTAACACTATTGGAACGTAAGTTCCTTATGGCGCGCCATGCACATGAATGCTTTGATTAAGAAAAATCAAAGCCACCCAACCACACAAGCCACAAAAATTTTTTGAAAATGAAAAAAATACTGCCCGCAAATACTGGTCGCAAATACTGGTCATAAATATTGGTCACAAATACTGGTCAACACTATGTACTTAGTATAATGGTGCTGCCGCTGCGGATTTTTTAGATTTTCAGTGTTGCCACAATTTTCCGGGGAAGTAACGGGGAAATCCTGGGATTTTAATCTAGATTTTAGGAATTTCCATTACGGTATGTGTCTTTTCTAAATGGTTTGTGGCTTGGCTAAGCGGTTCATGGTTGGGCTAACTGGAGTTGTATCTGCTAATTATATAAATTCTTGTAAATGATATTAAAGCTTTTGATATGGCACAAAATAACATAACATAACGGTGTTGCTGTTTCAGTGTTGCCGTAATCTTCCGGTGAAGTGCCGGGGAACTCCTTGGACTTTGGAGATGTTCGGCCTAGTTTTAAGAACCTCCAATATGATTTGTGTTTTTGCTAAATGGTTTGTGACTTAGCTAAGTGGTTCGCGGCAGTGATAGCTGAAGGTGTCTCTGCATCCAAGGGATTGGATGCATCTAGCAAACCTGGACGAACAATTCGATTTTGTTTAGATTCCTCATGCAATGAAAAGATAATTCCAACTTCACGATAACTATTTTCACTCAAAGGGAAATGAGCATTTCATGGCAACATAAATTTCACTTGTTATTCATGGCTCGTTTGATGACTACTGTTTTGGTTGAGTATGAGGCTTTCTTGAAGAAACTTATAGCTGTGGCGAATGTTGCTGTCTTTAGGATGCAAAATACTGCTACAGTGGTGACCCCTGCAGTTATCCCGGTGGTTGCTCCAAAAACTAGTTTAGGACATAAGGAAGTACGTTCCTACGCGGTGTCCCATGCCGTATTTTCTGTTTTTTTTGCGCAATATTAAAATTTTTTGAATCAAGAATTATAATTTTTCAATTGCCGCAAAATTTTTATTTTCGAACCACTAAAACAAACAACATTTTGTTTTATGCAGTTTTGCGAATTAGTTAAAAAGTTCTGCATTTATTGGCTCTTTAATTTTAATTGAAGAAACCGGGTGAACAACGTTTAAAAATTGGGCTTATTTCCTGTATCATTTCTTTTATTGTTCTGTCTTAAATAAATATTTGCCTTTTATAAGTAGAACTCACAAAATTGTGTGACATTTGCTACAAGTTCTGTTAATGATGACTATGATGTTGGTTATGACCTTGTGCAACTTAACAATGGTTATATACTGTTAAGTTATACATTTTTTCTAATGTTTTCTTGTTTTAATAATAGGATTTCTATAAAAAGTTTTTTATTTATTTGCTGTGTTCTACAAAAACAGCATAAAGTTTTTTATTTATAATTTTGAAAGAAAAAAATATTCATTTATTATACTAGAATCATTAACCTGGTTTGCTTTTAAGCAAGCCAAACAAAACTTGTGTTGCATGGAAATAATATTTCTTCTGAGCAAGTACAAACCCCAAATAACTTGACTTGTAAAGGTACGGTCACACTTGGCAAATATTTGCCCAAAAAAACGTAACCACTATTTTTGCTCAGAGTTAGTGTGATTTAACTTGATTTTTATATCACAAAATAATGTTAATTATGCTGCAAACAGTTATTTTTATATTGTTTTTAATAAATGCGAACTTATATTTAAAAAGATATTGGAATTAAAGGAACTACAATTTTAGCTTTTCTGTTGGTTACGTTTTTTTTCGGCAAATATTTGCCAAGTGTAACCGTACCTTTAGGCTTAAAAGAAAGTAAAACAGTTACAGTAAGTTTCCCTAAAAGTATGCTTTAAAAACGAGGAATGAAATGAGTGGATTTACCGCCAACGGCCAAGTACAATATCTTAAGAAATATTCTGAGTTTGAGAAAAAAAGTAGAAGAGCAATAAGGATAATAACGAGGTGTTGCCATCTACTCCGCCTTATACTTGTTAAATGTTTGTATGAAAGGAATTGATGTCAATTGCTAAGGGTTTGAAAACTTTTTACATGCATACATACATACATACAAACATACAAACATACAAACATACATACATACATGTAAGGAAGTAAAGTATAAGCAGCTAAACAGCTTAAAATAAATTTTTTAAGCATATTGAATCTCCAAGGAAATATGAAATATCTTGTAGGGGAAAGTCAAGAACTTAAAAATTTTTCTGCTTAAGCCCTTTTCTACTACTACGAGGTTTTGTAAGTACTAATAGTTTCAAAGTGAATACTAGTTTAAAGAAAAAGTAAAGTAGGGGCTAAGCCACACCACACCACACTCATACATACTTACGTATGCACAATAAACATACTTAAACCACAGTGAGGAAAAAACACTTGACATTTTATTTTTCTTTTGCCTCAAATGAGGCTTTTTGACACATGACCGTATACGTTTCAAACACAACACACTTGACACAAACAACTACAAAACAATAATAAAATAAACTTAAAATGTATAAATAAAAAATTCATGTTGTTGTTAACATTTTTGTGAAATAGCAAACTATTATAAATATAAAAATAGTTTTACTTTATTTAGCAAGAAACAAGAACAAAAGGAACATTTAAAATACATTTTCCCTTCGCAATTAAAACAATAAGTTTCTATTTGTGTAGAAATTAAAGCCTAGGTAAAAGGCGTTCAAATAAGAAAACATATTGTTGGCTAACTGACAGCGAAATGTTATAGAACGAAATATATAATATAAACAGGGTTAGAAAATATATATATATAACAATAAATAAATTAACTAGGATTTTTTAGAACAAACCAGGCATTAAAAAATAATAAAGAATATAAACAAAATGAAACAAACGGATTTAGATGAAAATGTCTAAAGTTAACACACGGTGGTAATAAAAATGAAGAGAAGAAAGGGCCCAAGCTTTTAGAAAATTCTTGCTAGCCCCGATGGAACACTTGATGAGCTAAATAGTGTCAAAGTGCACCATGATGGGCTTTAAAAATACTTCAGAGTAAGGTTGAAAGATTTTTAAAAACATTTCCTTGAAATAAAAAATTTCCCTTTAAGGGAAATTTTGGCTTCAGGAAGTTTTTTCGCTATACGCCTTGATATAAAAATAAAATGTTTATAAATATGAAGAGTTTATCAGAAAATTCGCAAGATTTTCAAAATTTCCTTCAAATAAATAAATCCCCTTTAATGGAAATATTTTTTGCAAGGAATTTTTAATACTTTTTGCATAAATTAAAACCTTGTTTTAATCTACAATAAAATTTATCACATATTTAAAAATTTCCCCTGTTAAAAAAACACATTTCTTTATAGGGAAATTTTTTTACTGCAGTTTCTTCAAATTCCATTAACACTGACAATGAATATGATGCGTTTATTTTATGATTTTCAAAATTTCCCTTTAAGGGATATTTTATATGCAAGCAATTTTTTGTACTTTTTGCATATACATATTAAAAATTTGATTTAACACTGAGTAAATATACCACAAATATCAAAATTTCCCTTGCTAAGAAAAAGTTTTCCTTAAAGGGAAATTTTATTTTGGTCTAGTTTTGTTTAGACGAATCAACATTTACAATGAACACGAAGCAATAATATAATGTAATAGAACGAAAGATATAATATAGACAGGGTTAGAAAATATATAACAATAAATAAATTAACTAGAATTTCTTAGAGCATTAAGAAGAGTGTACATAAGCTTGCAGAAAATTCCTGCTAGCTCCGGTGGAAATCTTGTTAAGCTAAAGAGTGTCAAAATGCACCACGATGTGATTTAAGAATCCATCAGAGTATGTTTGAAAGATTTTTAAAAAAATTTCCTTCAAATAAAAAAAATTCCCTATAAGGGAAATTTTGTTGTAAGGTAGTTTTTTCGCTATACATATTAACTAATCCTTGATATATGAATATGAAGAGTTTATTTTAAAAATTTCCTGCAAATAAAGAAATTCCCCTTAATGAAAATATTATTTGCAAGGAATTTTTAATACTTTTTGCATAAATTAGAACCTTGATTTAGTCTACAATAAAATGTATCATATGTTTAAAAATTTCCCCTGTTAAGAAAATTTTTTCTTAGTAGGGAAATTTTAATTTGCTGTAGCTACCTCAAATTACATTAATACTTACAATGAATATAACGCTTTTATAAGAAATATTTCAAGATTTTCAAAATGTTCTTTTTCCTTTAAGGGAAATTTTATATGCAAGGCCTTTTTTGTACCTTTTGCATATATTAAAAGCTTTATTTAATCCAAAGTAAATATACCACAAATATTGAAATTTCCCTTGCTAAGAAAAAATTTTCCCTTTAAGGGAAATTTTAATTTCTAAATTTTCCCCATAAAAAATTTTTCTTTAAGCAAAATTTCGGCTGGAGGAAACTTTTCGTGATTTATGCCTAAAGCAAAAGCAAAAATTTTATTTATTAAAAAAATAATATTTTCATAAGGATATTTTATGGTTTTGCAGAAACATGTTTGCAGTTTGATTTTTAAAGAAGCTGATATTTCTTTTTAATTTCATTTCTTAGAAAATATTTTCCGCAGTGTTGATTTTTCTAATATACAGTTCTTATAAAAGGATACCTCTGCAGTATAAATTTAGTGATAATAATAAATATAAAAGTCATTAAAATTGCATTAATTTAAAAATTTTCCTAAGGGGATTTTTGAAATTTTTCCTGCTATGACTAACTTTCTTAACAGGGAATTTTTATTTGAAGGTACTGCCTTTAGCTTGAGATAAGAGGTACTATTTTCTGGAACTTTATTTGTAAAGCGGACATTATACAATACTATTGCATATGTTATTATACATATTATTGCTATTTTGACCTATACTATGTAATAAATGGCACAATATTTTCAATAAAAATCAAAGGTCTTTTGATTTTTAACAATATATTGTGGCATCTTCGAATAGGACATTCAGATTGGCGATATTATTGTACAATACGAAAAATTGCACAATTTTATTGCTAGTGGGTGGGGGTGGGCCGCTTAAGATTTAGTAATTTAACAATTTCAGTGATTTAAAAACCTGTCGTTTGTATGTAATTTTATTTGTTTATTTAAATAATTAATATTAATCATATGCATGTTACAATATAATTTTATTTATGCTCTTTGTGTTCGTTAAATGTAATTGGAATATTTTATTTATTGTTTTATATTAAATTCTGTTCATTAATTATTTACATAAATTGCATATTGTATTTAAAACAAATAATAATGTATTCATTTATAGAAATTACATTATAAAGCAGTCATTTGATTAAAAAAATAATTTGAAATTAAAAAAAAGCAGATAGAAGATTTAAGAGGAGAGGAAAAGGTTGGTAAGTTTAACAATAATTCTTTTTTTTACAAAAGCAATGAGTGAAATTTGCATTTTAATGTGGGACTTTATAAACACATACCTGCATAGTTAGTTTAAATAAAATGGAAGTTAAACGCCCCACAGTGGGGCATTTGGCAGTCAAAGGCCAAAAGTCTATAGATTTTGATAGAACTGCTATTCGTTTTTGGAACGAGATTCCGTATGGCACGTTGGTATGCGGCATATAAATGTTTTCTACTTTTAGGGCTAAAAAATTTTTTTTAATGAAAAAATACGTGTAACGAATCCTGTTAAAGGCCGTTTCAGACTATAATACAAGTATTAATACTTTTGTGGAAAATTAAACCCTGACATGATAAATTGTTATTGTTTATTGAAAAATTTCAAACAACAATTAGATCAGGGAGGCATTTTCTTCAAATGTATTAATACTTGTTTTACAGTCTGAAATGGCCTTAAGAACTACTTGTAACTACAATTCAAAACGAAACCAACAGGCCGGAGCGAAGGTTAAATTCCTTAAAAACTTAATGTTGCCATTTTGGAATTTTCGCGGTTGCCGTTGCTTGTCCGGAAAGCTCTGAGATTTTGCGAAGATTTTTTGTGCAAGTTTTTCGGAATCCGAGGAACTTCTGGGATTAGGGGAGATTTTTTCCTAATTTTTGATAATCCGGGGAACTTGTAGGATTTTGGGGAGATTTTTGTGAAGTTTTTGGGAATCCTCTTAACATATTTGTGTCTTAGCTAATGGGTGGTGCTATTACTAAATGAAAGTGTCTCGGCTAAACACCAGGCGTCTCAGTAAAATTCTGAAGAAGTATAGCCTAAGTATCGCCTAAATGTCTTCCAGGCGAAAGTTGTTTTTTGTATGAATTATGTTCTTTTTCCATCTACATAGAGGCTTAAATTACTATCTTTGTTTACTTAGCGTCATCTAGGGAGGTGAAATTTTTGTTTTTAAATTACATACATAAAACTTTTATTTCTGGTGGGGATCATGGCGCCGGTCCGGTGACTAGACGGAGTGTATAAAGATGAGGGTACGTCTGACATACCAAAACATGGCCAGCCGAAGGTTGTTGCCCGAAGGTGGCAGACTGAAGGTGGTCTGCCAGTGGCATAAGGTCGAAAATGGCCGCCCAATTTCATAGCGCCTAAAATAGCAGGCCGAAGACGCTCAGTAGTTCCAATTGGAAAAAAATGTAATAAATCTGTATCTTTAAAACTTGCGATCCGATTACAAAACGATGTATGTAAAAATCATAATGCAGGATCTAAACTTTAATAATGCTGATACGTGGGCCACCCTGTTGAAATAAACGTTGAGCTGCAGGGTGTCAAGTTTGATTACATCGGACGTGAAAAACCTTGTGGGCCTCATAACTTTTACAAATATTATCCGATTTTAATGAATTGAAATTTGTTGTAAAGTTTATAAATAGATAAAGAAAATACAGTTTATTTTAATAAAATGTCTTTAATAAATTCAAAGATATTTGTCTTTGAGTTTTAAAATATTGATTTTTGGCCTCGACGAGTTTCGGTAAAAAAGTTATTAAGGTTTTTCCGAAATTGCCTTTAATTTTAAGTCAATCATACGCCATTGTGTGCAATACTGCTTTCTTTTCGTACTTAAATATGAGCCAAGCTTGTAACTAGAAAGAATTTCTACTATGATTTTGAGACAACAAATAAAAAGTTATAAAAATGTCGGCAACTTTTTTAAAGTTTGTTTTCATTTTAAAATTTAATGAAAGTCATTAGTGGTGATAAAAAGACAAATCACAAAAAATATATAAAAATCCAGCTATAATCTTTGACATTTTATCCCAAATATATCTATTTTGTCTGTTATTAATCTCTTATTAATTGCAAACCTCCCACTTCCCTCACTTAAATAAATACTTTTAAACATTTTCATGTTATTGCATATAAAATAATACAACTTAAATCTATTTTAAAATTTGTGTTCATGTAATGTAATTAATCATACAATAATAATCATATTTAATTACAAATAATATTTTGTTACAATAAATAATCTCTATATAAATTACAATTTGCACATGATATAAAAACATTAAAAATACAACAACAACAATAAAAAACGATTTGTATAAATTAAACATTATTTAAATCATAATCAAAATTTAATTATAAATGACATATTAATTTATTAAGAGATTAACATAATTAAGTTGAAATAAATTAAAAATAACACTATGCAACAATAAAAATGCCAGAGTGCCGCCATATTTTTCTTGATGTGTTTATGGGTCCCGTAACTACAAAAACAGTCGGGATTTTAAAATCTGCGGATATTTTTTGCTTTAATTTTTTTTCATAATTTGGATTTTTAAAGAGGCTGCTCTGCACCATCGATTTTATCATAACTTAAAAAGGGTTGGTCCAATTTTATTACAAAACCCACTAAAATTCTTGAAACAAAATTACCTTTCAGCCCTTTTAACACTATTTTTTTACATACTACTTGGTTTCTGAATTATTCAGACCACAATGATGAAAAATATATTTTTTTATATGAAAAATTGGAAAATTTTCATTTTTTAAAAATTTATAAAAAATCGGAAATGGAAAAATGTTACCATTTTTATTCTCTGATAATAAAGCCACACATACTAAAAACAAAATAAGCTTTATTTCATGCAAATCGATGAATAAATATTGATTTTATTCACAATAAAGTGAAATTACCAAATCGATTTTTGAAGAGGCTGCTCCACCGATATTATTATCATAACTCAAGACAGGGTTGCCAAATTTGATTACAAAAACCACTAAAAAACTTTAAACGAAACTACCTTTAAGCTGCTTGAACATTATTTTATAAAAAACTTACTAGTTTTGGAATTATTCAAACCGCAATATTGAAAAAAATATTTTTTTATGGAAAAAATCGAAAATGGCAATAACTTACCAATTTTATAAGCTGATCATAAAGCCACATATACTATAAATACAATAAGCTTTATTTCATAAAAATCGAAGGTTAAATATTGATTTTATTTATAAAAAAATTAAAGTCACATAAAACACAAATTTTTTTAATAACAAGGTTCTAACAACAGATTCTGATAGAGGACTTCAAAATAATACATACGTGTATCGGCGTTTTGAAAGTTTACATCTGGCATTTATTTAAGGCGAAGTTAAATTTCCCCGCCTTTTGCACATAGTTGTACTGACTCGGCATATGATATCTTGTAGTGCTTACTTTTAAGGTGAAGGATATGTTCAAGACTTTTATGCAGAACACTACGAGAAAGATTTTTGTGGAACAATCAAGCCCGCTATATCGCATCTGAAGGGGAGTTTTTTGCCCCTTATTTGTTTGGGGGCCAAAAAGACCCATATGCCGAAGAGCTAGCGGGTTAAAATATTGTACAAAAATGTTAACCGTGGTGTTTTACATAAAAGTTTTACATAATAGACAAAGAAAAATTTTGACTGCGCAGAGGGTTGAACTCACGTTTCGATAGCTTCCGCTAATCTCTCATCTTTATCGCTTATCATTTAATTGAAAAATTAAATTAAAACCTCACTTAAGCCAAAATAACAAAATTTCTTAAAAAATTAACAACTTTATTTATAAAACAACTTTTTTTTATTAAATATAATGAAGTATTTAAACGCTTTTCGTTTAAATTTTATGTTGTAATTTAAAAAAATTTCCACTCTTTTTAGAATTGTTTAACTGTAAATGACAACTCATTTGTATATTCACCAATCAAAAACTATAACATTTATAATAAATCATTGAAGCTTGCATCATATTGCAAAAAAAAAAAGAAACCATAAAACTCAACACTTAAATACAAAAAAAAGCTCTTGAATAAAACAAAAATTTCAATCAAATTTCCATCAAATCAATGACAAAATCAATTTTGGTTTAAGCCAAACCAGGTACACAGAAGAAGAGCAATGGTAGTTAATGGCAAGTGGTGGGGTAGAAAAGTTACTATGGAAAAGTTGCTATGGCAGACATAACAAGTGGTTAGAAAACCATGACCATTCAACATTAAACAGGACAGTAGAACTGTTGCACACACTCACACCATTTTTTTTTCATTTTATGTGCAAATTAACGCTTCAATAACACAACAGCAGCAGCAACAACAACAACAACATTTACAACAATAAACTAAATTAAAAGCCTAGAATTGCAACAAAAAAATTATATATCCCACAAAATGAGTTGCTTTTTATACTCAATCATACACACAAATTAAAACCTTTGCAAAATTGCACTTACAGCCACAAATTAGAAACGACATATAAAGTGAAAAATGAGTGGCGGTAAAACAAAACTGGAAAAAAAAGAATGTTAAACACAAATTAAATGTCTATACTCACACATACACAATTTCTGATTTATCTAACATTTGTCTAGTCATTCATGCAGAAGTATTAATTGTAACCAAAAGGTACACAATTTGTTAGAATAAATACAGAAATGAGTCTAAGGTGGAAAACTGCAGGAGAAACAATATTTATGATAAGCAGAAATTTGGACAGATTTTCTACAGATATTCTTGTAAGAGACTTAGAAAACTGGGCAACATTTTCTACAAATACTGTATTAAATAAACTATAGCTAGTAACACAGTTCAACGAAATCAAAATTTTTCAGGAAAATTAGATTTTAACAACTGATTCTTGTAGAAGGAGTTAAAGTTCTTTTGTAAATTCTTATAGTAAATTGGTTATTTGGGCCACTGAATGCTAATCGCCACCATAATTTTCTTTATCAGTTCTAGTTTTCGGGATATGACGTTATTTAAATTATTATTTATATTATTAGCATAACTGGAGAAGTGTTCGCCCTATTCAATAAAAAAGAAAAATCAAAATTCGACAGCCAAACTATCTTTAACCGCAGGGAAAAATGTTTTTAAATCTGCCCATTAGATTCAGAGATATCGTAAATGTTTAAGTCCAAAAATTAAAAATTTCATAAAAAATATTTAAGAATTCATTAAATAGTTCATAAAAAATTCATAAAAATACACCAATAGTTCCATTTTTTGTTCAGTGTCATGTAGCTTAATATAATCCAAAGATTAATGAAAAAATTTTTTCTTGAAATTAGTGCACATCTTTTGATTTTATTCACAATTTACTAAGATAACTTTTAAAATTTTTTAATGAAATTATAAATTTTTAGGCACAAACCTTTAAGATATCTCCATTTATACACAGAAAAAATTATAACAAAAAAATTTGCAAACAAAAGTTTGTCTAAAAATAAATTTCATTTTCAGTAAATGTTCTTTACTGAATCAATGAATTCTTTGTTTGAGCCTTATTTAGAACGCAAACACCAAAAACAGCAAGAAAAACTGTGTCGTAAAAAACAACCCCGATGACGACATACACACGAATAACAACAACAACAATGATAGCAAAAGGAATGCGATTGTACCAAGTTTGATTACTGAAGATTTTTGAGTGCGTTAATTCTCATTCATTTTTTTAAAGTCTTTAGATAAACATTCAGACTTGAACACATTTAACAAAGTGAAATTTCATTAATTTTGTTTGATATATTACAAAATATCCAGTAAATAAATTTGTTTGATTAAGTAAACTATTTTATTTAATGTTTGTTAGTATTTTTAGACTAATTGTTTTAAAAATTCTGACAAAAATATTGTTTGATATTTTTCAGAAAATCTAGTAAATCTTTTTGTTTGATTTAGTAAATTGTTTTGTTTACAATTCGCAAATATTTTTAGACAAATTGTTTTATATATTAAACAAATTTTTTTACTGAAAAAAAATTTTTTTTCAATGAAATTGTTGAAATATTTTTGTCTATATTTACAAATTCGTTTGTAGGTCCGTTTCTAGACAAAATATTTACTATTTCATTGAATTCCTTTACAGAAAATCAAATTTAGTTTTTTCTGTGTAGTAATATAGTCGTGCAAGTGCCTTCATTTTTGAAATAACATAATATCTCGAAAACTAAAACTGGTAAAAAATTGAGGTTCAACTTTAATTTCTACCGGAGGAAAAAGTTTACCGAAATTGTCAAATTTATAAGTTTTTTTGTTTTAAAGGGAAGTAACACAGTCAGGCAATTAATGCCTACCACTTAATTAATTAATGTTTTACCTTCTTTGAGAAAGGGATAATTTAGAGAGAACAGGTGATGAATTGGGAGACAGAGAGAAATCTTAATTCATTCACAACTCTGCTATTGCGCGTCATTTGTTAAATTTTGTAGAGCAGTGTTGCAGCCCCTCTGGTGTCAAGTAGAGGCATTAATTTCGTTTAAGCTATGTAGCCATTTATTCATTCTTTTACTTCGCCGACGATTCTGTTACAATAACGACGAAGGAGGGAGGGCGCTGTGATGTACTGCTAAAGTGATCAGTCCTTCATGCCTTCACCACTTTTAAGAGTCCAACAATAATCAGCACAATGAAATACCAATGCAAATCAGAAAAATTCATGATGTTGTTGGCTTGCCTGAAACTAGTCTTGAACTCAAGACCTCAGGGTTTGTAGTCAAGGCGCTAACCCTCTCAGCCAACAGCACCATCATAATAGTTATGCTGCTTATTTTGTTAAATATACGATTTAGATAAAAGTCGGTAAGGCAAAAGCTGTTGAAAACTTCACAGACAAAAACTTTTTAGCAGAAATCTTTTCATGATGTGGTCATCATGCCGTATAAATTAGATTTAATCAAATTTCAACCGCAAGTCGGTCGGTCGGGTCGGTTGAATATCGATGATAAATTTGATAAATTTGATTTGTCTTTCCAGCGTGAAATACGCTTAAAAACTGTTGAACATGATAGAGAAAAAAAAACCTTTAAAAAAATTCATTAATTTCGTCATGAGATGGCGACACATTTGTTAATTGGTTTGATAAATTAACAGGATTTTCGCTCGTTGGTTGCTGCTGCCGTCGCTGCCAGTGAGGTAAAAGCGCTCTGATGAGAAGACAGTAGTGGTCTCAAAACATCAACCTTCCGTACAGCCAAAAATTTCGAAATATTAGAAAAAAAATTTAAAAAAAATATCCATAAAATTTAAAATGTTGACTGTTTTTGTAGTAAGGAGACCATAACGCTTAAAAAGATATAGTGGTACTCCTTGGCGTTTTTTTTGTTTGTTGCATATTTTAATTATTGATTAATTTGTGAGGGAGATACCCCTCTCCTCGCATCTTTATCACTAGTTTTCTGTTTCTGATTACGCACCTTTACTATAAAGGAATATTAAGTTTGAAGACTCTCACTGATATAGTATTCCAGATATGTGATAATTAATAATTCAATAGATTTTAATTCAAAAGAATTCAATTCAATAGAACACTGAAGATGGCACATAGCCGAAACCGGTCTGTTTACAAACCAAATTTGACGTGGGATGACGGAAAATCGTTCCAAATTAATAATTACTTTGTATGGGAGGCATGCCTCCCCTTGCCCCTATCGTATATTGAGGAGCATACCATTTCATATAAAAAAGAAAATTTTTAAAATCGCTTTACAAATGACGAAGAAATCGGGAACATAGAAAAAAATACATACATGACAAAGATACACTGAAATGATTTTGTTCATAAATTCTATGAATTTCGACATGAATCCAATGAAAAGTTTCATTAAAAATCCACCAACGTCACGCTTTGTTGAATTAATGAAACAAGTTTTGTTAAAATTATTTTAATGAAAATTTCATTGAATATATGAAATAATTCCCTTGGTCCATTGTAATAATTTCGCTAAGCTAATGAACATATTTCATTATTTTGGTGAATTTATTTCATTGCTTTAATGAAATTGTTTAATTATTTTAATGAAATTGTTTCATTATTTTAATGAAACTATTTCATTATTTTAATGAAATTATTTTATTATTTTAATGAAATTCTTTCATTATTTTAATGAAATTCTGTCATTATTTTAATGATTATCCGTCATTATTGTAATTAAATCATTTCATTGTTTTAATGAAATTATTACTATACTTAGTAATCTCATTAGCTTATATCTTTTATTGGCTATTTTAATTTATTAACAATTCCATGCTACAAATACGCACGTTAGACGCCAATGCATATCACAAAAAATTTGTAATGTTGATGACTGCTCACAGTATCGAACTCAGACGCTTGAGTCTTATCATTTGCTTTATATGCAACGTCTTAACTACTTCAGCCAACAGCACTGTCAAAACAATGTGTCTATTAGTTTATAATAATAAGGAAGATTACAACAACAACAAACACATAAAATGGCAAAACGTTTTTGTCATAAATCCAATGAAATTTTCTAAAGAGACTATGAAAGCTAATGAAGCAATGCCACTGAAACTCTTTCACAATATCCTTGAAATTTCATTAGAATTGTGAACTATTTCATTAGAATTGTGAAAAAATATAACGAAATTGTTTCATTGGATTTAAGAAGCGACATTTTTTCAGTGTATAACCAATCTACTCCTTTTTTTGAAGTCGGTTAAAAGTTCATATGTGCAACATTTTTTTTTTGTAATACGTGAGCAACTTAAATGTTAAAGCATTTTCTTCAACTTTTGTAATTCTAAGAAAATTTATGTCATAATTTAAAATGTTTTTCCTGCATTTTACACCTTGTTCATTTTCAAAATACTTTCTCGTTTTATGGATTTTAATAATACTGAAACCCAACAACACAAACGAAACGAAAAAAATTGCTGCAAAACGACACCACATAGGAATCTCTCTAGGGTATATAAACTGTACATGACAATGATAAATTATTACATGAATTTGATATGAGTCGACTATTGTGGCAGGGATGCCTGTTTGCCTCCCATCCTTTTTGTTGTTCCCCTTGCTGTTGTTGCTGTACTGGCTTTGTAGCAATTACAGCTGTTGTGGATACTTTGTTGGGATTAGGGAGCAGAGGTTGGTTGGTTGGTTGCTTGCTGCTGCAAGAGATGTTGATGTTTGTTGAAATCTATCATTAAAGTAAAATTGTATGTGTGTATGCATGAATGCTTGTTGTATGTTGCTATCTATCGTATATAATTAAGCATGATGCGAAGGTTTCTGTTGCCAACAAATGACTTGCAAATAAAAAGATTATTAATTTACCAAATAACATAATGCAAGTAAAAAAGAAAAACATTTTAAATTTATTTTTTAAACTCTACTGCTGCTGCTGCTGTTCTTTGTATGAAATTTATTTTCTCATAAATCTTCAAAGTTATTGTCATTTGTAAGTTGTAGCAAATTGTCAATAATTTTAAATGCCTGGAGATAATTGTTTGTAACTGACTCAGTTGTGTTGCAACTGCATTTATAAAATACTATTATAACAAGCGTCTGTCTGTATATCCTGGCAAACTATCTCCCACCATTTTCCTACCATATGGTCGGTCGGTCCATCGGTATTTAATTTTTTAATTAATGTTTGTTGCCTTGTATTCTTATTGTCTCGGTTTTTATTGCAGTTTTTTACGGACTTTTTTTATTAAAAAATTAATGTTTGTTTTATAAAAAAAAAATGCAATTAAAATGCAACCAGTCGGTAACCGGGCCATATTCTCTCAAGTAAGAAGCCATTAAATGGTAGTGCATATTGTTGGTGGGATATTTTTTTTTGCCATTTGCAGTTGCTGTTAATTTGTAGTTGTGTTAGTTAATGTTTCCGTGCCATATAATGAGACAAGATTCAAGCAGAATAAATATGAGGCGCCATTATCATTAGTGTTGAACATTTATTACATTTAAAATCTGCACTCCAACAATTATGGTTTCTTTTTAAACAATAAAGAAAAAGTAAATAGTTTCTTTTTAAATACATTTTAAATATGAGCATATAAAAAACTGAAAAAAAACACCGAAGGGTGTCATGGGATACCGGGTTGGTACGAAGTTCCTGTCGTCTTCGGCACACAGTGGTTCCAATTGGAAAAAAGGGTAATAAATCGGCATCTTTGAAACGTGCTATCCGATTAGAAAACGTTGTATGTAGAAATCATAGAGCATCATCATAGAGGGCGCTGTTGGCTGAGTAGTTAGCGCGTTTGACTACAAACCCTGAGGGCTCGAGTTCAAGACTACTTTCAGGCAAGCTAACAACATCATGCATTTTTCTCATGTGCTTTGGTGTGTTATTGTGTTTGTTGGTTGTAGCAGAACCGTCGGCGAAGTAAAAGAACTAATAAAATGGCTACACAGCTTAAAAACAAAGCGATGCCTCTACTTGACACCAGAGAGGCTTGCAACACTGCTCTACAAAAACGCGCAATAGCAGGGTTGTAAATGAATTAAGCTTTCTATCTCTCTCCAACTTCACCACCTGTTCTCTCTACTCTATCCATTTCCCAAAGAAGGTAACACATTAATTAATTAACTGGTAGGCATTAATTACCCGATTGTGTTACTTCTCTTTAAAAAAATGATAATAAACTTTGTTGGCCTCATAACTTTTACCATATCGAAAAATCCTACTAATTTTAGTAGTCTCAATTAACAGATTTTGTCGCCACCTCGCGGCGAGTCGTACCTATTATTAATGAACTTTTTCTAAATGTTTGGAACTTCACTAACTGTCTTTTCTTTTTAGCATGTTCAACTATTTTTAAGCTTTTTTGATTTCGGTCTTACCAGCGTGGAATATCATCGATATTTTCAATGCTGGGATTTTTAAAAGTTTATTTTGCCCAAGACAAAATCTGTTAATTCAGCTTACTAAAATTAGTAGAATTTTCGCTAAGATGTTGTTGCTGCCATCGCTGGTAGTTTAGGTAAAGGGCTCTGATAAGAAGACTGTGGTGGTATCCGAAACAGCTGTCAGTTCAACCTTCCGTACACCCAAATTTTTCTTTGAATGTTAAATATTTACATGCTCATAATATAAATGTTAAATAATATATAACTTCTTAACTACTAATCAGAATTATTTGAAAATATATCAATAGATAAGGAGCTATACGTACTTAGTATTTATTGAAGAGATGTGCAGGTTACGGTGGGCAAAAATCCAGCATATCGCATGGGGAAAACTTTAGAAGTCTTATAACTTTCGCAAAACTTCTCCCGATTTTGAAAAATTTTGTGCGTTCTAGTTCTGCTTAAAAGCACAAAGAAAAAACATAACGATTATAGCCTACTACACTCTAAAACACATTTGTTGAAAATTAAGTCGATAATAGTCGGCAACAATTATACAGATTATTATCGACCTACAATTACATACGCATTATTTTTGAACAAAATGTTTTTATAAAAAAAAGCGATTGGCTGCGTGCAGGTTTGAACCTAGACCTCCTGACTGATAGTCTTTACGTATCTACCATTCAGCCATAGCCATATTATACTTTATGTTAAATTTTTTCCACTTGGACTAAATATGTTTAATTTGAAAGAATTTTTCTTTAATAAAATAACTACAAAATCGATGTAATTTTAAACAAGGAGAAATTTTCAACACAAATTTAGACAATATATGATCGTAAATTTGAAGTAATGTTTTAGAGTGTAGTTATTATAATTTAAAAGATATTTAAGTGTAAGAATTTATTTCGCTTATTTAGCTTAACATTTTTCGCGTTTTTATGCTATAATTAATTTAATACATAGATTTTTTTTTGCCAAAGCTAAAAGATATAAAAACTTTCCAAATCGGTTTAGATATGTGCAAGTTATAACACTTCTAAAGTTATTCACATTCGATGTATTTCATTTTTGGCCACTGTAGCGTCATTAGTTCGTAACCTGTTCATGCTTGCAAGCAATATTGAGCTCATTATCTATTGTTATATAAAGTTTAATATAAATCTGACTTGTAGTTTAGAAGTTATGTGTTATTTACTTACCATTTATTTTGTAAGCTGCTCCATAATGCAGTGGTATGTTTTTCATGTACTATTTGATATTGAAATTTTGATTAAAAAATTTGTAACTTTGCCAATTCCAACTTTAGTTTTATAATTTCAGTCTTGTTTTAATTGATATACGATGCACTTTTTATAACAATAAAAAACGTAGCATGGTTTCGAAAAAAGCGTAGCAAAAAATACTCTAAACTTGAAAAATTCTGAAAACAAAAAATAAATTTTTTTTCTTTTGATATTTCTACGAAATATTAGCGAAAATAAAATATCCAAAGAAATTAAATTATTTTGGCTTGAGTTCGGTTTTAATTTAATTTTGCAACTAAATTCTAATTTATATTTAGAGATAAATGTGAAGCATGTAGCGGAGGGTTGAACTGACATGCTTTGATAGGTCCCGTTATTTTCGCCAGAGCTCTTTACCGCGTAGACCACTCGACCAAAGTCGCTGGTTTGCAGTCAAGAGTTGAATATCATTTACCTTTAATAAATTCATACTGTCGCTCTTACAGAAATAACAAGAAGCTTAACAGAAGACATAAAGGAAAAAGTGAATACCAATAACTATCAAATGCAATACAGCTCTAATATATAGGAACTAACTAATACCACTCCATAATCAATTTCAATGTATTTTAATAAAACTTTAATATATTACTTAAAAAGTAAAATATTAATTAAAAGTACTTAAGAAGTAAAATATTAATATTTTATCGTTTGGAAATGCTGCTTACTCGTCTTCAGTAGCATAAGCTACTGAATAGAAGAAAAAAAAAACAGTTTAGCGGGCATCATCTGGGCCTATCCGTATTTATTTGTTAACCCTCTATTTGTCAACATATTTTGTTTACATATTTTTTTAACTTTTATTTTTCTATCAAAAATCTTATCGGTTTTAAAGCAAGTTTTGTTTAATTTTCTTTTACATTTACATACTTTTAGTTTTGTTTTTTTTGACTAAGTTTTCTTCTATTTTTTTCTATGATGTTTTTCATCACTTTTTATTCCCAGCCGTACAAATAACCCATAAATTATTATTAATTTTGTTCATGTCTTGTTGGTAAAGACAAGGTCAAATGAGGTTTTCTGTCGAAATGTTGATTTAAGAAATAATTCTCTGATGAATTTTTCTTTTCGGTTAAATATTGCAGACATTTGCTATAGGAAAAAAAAGCCATGAATTAAAAAATGACAACTTGCTAGACGAGTAAAATAAAATTTATATCACCATGACCTTGATAGTTGGCAAAATTATTTCATCTATCAAAAATAAAAGTTGCCTTGAAATGCCTTAGAGTAAATAGGGAAAATATTTAGAAATATAAAAAATATCTTTATTAAAGGAATCTATTTAATGCTTTTAAAAATATACATATACATCTTTTATAGGCTTCAGGAAGTTCTTTGCAATAAAGAAAAGAAAAAAAGAAAAAAAGGTTGTGATAGTGAATTCAATGATGTTAGATAACACTATGCAACACCAAAACATTACATGGTTATAACGCAAATTCTGGCAGAGAAAAAACTTGCAGGTTTATCGGCGTTTTGAAAGCGTACATCTGGGATTCATTTTAGAGGGAGTTAAAGTTCCCCCTTTTGTACATACTCCGCATACGAAATCTGCTTAGCGTTATGTTTACGGTATAAGGTGTGTTCACCAGGGGAAACATTTTTGTAAAACATTTTAACCCTCTAACTCTTTGGTATACGGGTCGTTTTGTCTCTTTTTTTAAAAACTGCAGACAACTCTTCTTCAGCGGTGATATAGCGGGCTGATATATTCTACAAAAATATCCGCCACAAAATTATATTATGGGTCTTTTAAAACACCCAAGCTCTAGACTCAACTTGAACGCCATAAATCTTTCAAAACTTTAAATGTGTTTAAGGGTTAATTTCGTGCTTGATTAATTAATGTGTTACCTTTTTTGGGAAAGGGATAGAGTAGAGAGAACAGGTGGTGAAGTGGGAGAGAGATAGAAAGCTTAATTCATTTATAACCCTGCTATTGCGCGTTTTTTGTAGAGCAGTGTTGCAAGCCTCTCTGGTGTCAAGTAGAGGCATTGAGTTGTGTAAGCTGTGTTGCCATTTTATTAGTTCTTTTACTTCCCCGACGGGTCTCTTAGAATACCGAAGAACAGGCGCGGATACAAGGGAGGGGGGAGGGGATATTCCCCCCCCCCCCCATAACGAGTAAATTTCTATAGAGTTTCTAAAAGAAGTTTGGAAAAATAGTGTTTTACTTAGAAGTTCCCCCCACAAAAGCTCAAGCTGGATCCGCGTCTGCCGACGCAGGAGTGTGCTGTGAAGTGCAGTAGAATATGTTAGTATTAATCGCTGCCGGTACTGCTATGCCTTCATCACTTTAACAGTCCAACATAAACCAACACAATAACACACCAATGCACATGAGAAAAATGCATGATGTTGTTGGCTTGCCTGAAACTTTTCTTGAACTCAAAAGCTCAGAGTTTTCAGTCAAACGCGATAACTGCTCACCATCAATTACTGCTCGGCAAACGGTCGCGAGAAATATTTTTGTAGAATATTTTAACCCGCTAACTCTTTGCTGTATGGGTTTTTGTGTATGTTTCTCAAAAAGGGCAAAAACCTGCCCTTTATCAGCAATATAACGGGCTAAAATGTTCTACAAAAATATTTACCATAAAATTTAACTACAGGTTTTTAAAGCCATCCAAGCTCCAGGCTTTCGAATAAATCCCACATGTAAACTTTCAACACGCCGATACACTTATATGGCTGATTCTCATTTCAAATGTTTTTTTTCGTGTCCGTTGCAAGTATAGTAAAATATTTCATAGAATAAACGCTTAAATTTTAAATTGAAAACTGCTTTAGCATGACTTAAGAGATCATAAATGGATGTGCATAAGTTTTTTTTTTGTGTAAGACTGTTTATTATGTGTTAAAAACGAAGAACGAGAACGCTGCTTTTTCCTCTCTTCATACAAAATGGCGTGTCCGTAATGCATGCTGTTAATTTTATTAAAATAAGACTTATTTGATTTTATTAAAATAAGACTTATTTGCTTTTTGCTCAAGTATAAATTTTTGTAAACATAAAATTTTTTTTATTTTTGCGCAAAAATCATTCCCAGAACAATCGCGAAAGCAAATGTAACGCTCAATACACAAAAATGTTAAACAATTGAAAAATAAAAACTTATTTCAGGATCCAATACATGAGGCGAAAACTATAATATGAATACTACTTACTCATGTTTATATTAGTTACACTGGTAAACAAAAAAAAAAACACAGACACACAAAATGTACGTTTAGCATGGGAATCAGCCAAAATATTTTTAAGCCCTGTACCATAACACTATGCAACAAAAAAAATAACAAGGAGTACTACTATATTTTTTTGATGTGTTATGGTCCCCTAACTACAAAAACAGATGAAATTTGAAAATCTTGAATAATTTTTTTTTGTTCTAAAATTTGGGATTTTGAAGAGGCTGCTCCACCGATTTTATAATAACTTGCAAAGGAGTTGTCTTGTCATAGAATATCTTTTAGTGCTTACGTTTAAGGTATAACATGTGCTCAACACCACGAGGAATATTTTTATTAAATAATTAAGCCTGCTATAATGCCGCTGAAGGGAAGTTTTTTGCCCCATAATTCTTTAGGGCCACAAAAGACCCATACTGCGAAGAGAGAGAGGTTTAAAATATTCTATAAAAATGTTAAGCATGATGTTTTACATAAAAGTGCTGAACACATATTATACGTTAAGCGTAAGGACTAGTCGGTGTATTTATGTGCAAAAAGGGGGTAATTTAACTCCGCCTAAAATGAATTCCTGATGTAAACTTTCGAAAAGCCGATACATCTATATACTTTTTACCGTTAGAGCCTTGTTATTTAAAAAAATGGTTTTGCAGTACAGTGTAAATATTCGCAATATTTGCAAAAATTAGGTGACTTTACTTTATTATATATAAAATCAATATCTATCCATATATTTTCATGAATTCAAGCTTATTTTATTGAAATTATATGTGGCTTTATGATCATTAATAAAAATCGTAAGTTTTTGCCATTTTCGATTTTTTATAAATCTTTAAAAAAAACCAAAATTGTTTAATTTTCCATTATAAAAAGACATTTTTCATCATTTCGCTGTGAATAAGTGTAAAACCATTGGGTATATAAAAAAATATTGTTAAAGGGTTTAAAGGTAATTTTATTTCTAGTTTTCTAGTGGTTTTTGTAATAAATTTGGGCAACCCGTTTACAAGTTATGACAAAATCAGTCTTTTCAAAAATTCAAAAATTTAGAAACATTAAAAAAAAAAGAAATAAAAAACTAAATAAAATGCATAGATTTTAAAATTTAGACTGTTTTTGTAGTTAAAGTACCATAACACATCAAAAAATTTAGTGGTCCTCCTTGACATTTTTCTTGTTGCATAGTGTAATCAGTCGCTAGAGCCCTGTAACTTTGAAAAAAAAATACATATTGTTGTCTAGTGAAATTAATGTTTTATAATTAAGTTAATGAGCTAAACAAACATTAAACTACACGGCCAAATGTATATGTAGTTCTGCTAAGGCGCTAGGCTTACGTAAGTAAATGTATAAATGGCTAATGGTTTCATGAAAAAGTCTTTATGATAACGAAAACTCTTATATTTCTAACTCCTAAGTAGAAACGAATTACCTTTAATCGTTGTCTCTATTTTGACTCTGTCTTACAATGTTTCTTGCCACAACCAACCCCTAGAAATTTTCTACTTTGAAGTTGTTTGTAAATGTTTTTTTTTATTTTAGTTTTAATTAACTTAATTGTTGGCAGTTTAAGTTAATTGAACGTAAGCATCTAATATTACTTACTATGATACGCCAAACAATTCGGCAAATAGCGAGTGCTTTAAACTAAACGCTTAATGAATGGAAACCTTGATAAGGTTAAATATAAAAGAACATTAATTTTGTTATTATCTCAGCGCCAAGAAATATGTAATAAGAAAGCTTAAACATTGATAACAAAGACAGTAAAACATATGATGTTCAATAGGTAGAACATAAAGATTTTTATGTAATCTTTTTGATTTCTTAGTTGAAAACAAAAATTATGGCACAAATATTTGCTTTGATTTACTATATTTGCATGGTTTCTGAGTTTATAGAAAGATAATAAGATATAATTTTTAATGAAACGATAGTCTATATCTCCTGTCTTTTAAAATCTAAAAGAATATTTAAAATTGGTGTAGAAACAAAAAAGTTCTAAGGTATTTTATATTAATATCGTTGAATAAATATCAATCATACGCCCTAAACAAAAAATTTCATGTTATCAATCATACGCCCTCAACAAATTTTTTAAATAATTTAAAATTTGTTTTTAAACTAATGGCAAAATTGGGAATTAAAAAATTAAATTTTTTAAGCGTTAAATAAAAAGCATGGGAAGGTCGAACAAAACACCATGATGTTTTCAAGATCAAGAACGTTCTCATCATCTGAGATTACTGTTTTTATAGTTTAAGACAAAAATTAAAATTTTAACCCAAAATTGCCCTTAATTTGTTTTTGCCTTTGTATATTAAAATCGTTCCAAAGCAAATTATAGTCTAAAGTGTAATGTTTTTAAATCTTAGAGATTTTTAAAGATTTCTTTAAGGCCATAAATACTATAAGAAGTATGCTAAAGAGATCACTAAATAAATATCAATCATACGCCCACAAAAGAAAAATTAAAATTTCAATCTGGATTTTTATCCTCTTCGATTTTAATGAAATTCGACATATATGTATATATTGGTTTCTATTTTAAAGGCCTCTTAAATTGGGCATTTCAGCCATTTTTTTACAAAAGTTCGTCATATTAAAGATTGAATAACTTTAGAACGCTTTATCGGTTATTGATAGATTTGATGTCATTCGAAAGGTTTCAGCCTCCTCTTAACGATGTCTGATTAAAAAGGACATAGCTTCCTGCATTAAGTGCCTCTAAAAAATGTTTTTTTATTTGTGATGTCCTTGTCTTGGACTGCAAAGTGTGCCTGAACCTTTCAAATGATATTTAAAATACTAAAAACTGATGCCGCGCTACAAATTTATGCTGTTTTCAATATTACTTTTTACAAAAAAATCTCAATGTATTTAAATCGTTGTTTTTATTATTATTTCTTATACAAATTTCATAAAAATTATCGAGTTATCCAAAAGAAACAACTATAACTTTTGAGTTTGTTTTCATCCCATCTTAAAAATTGTGCACAATAAAGACATGTCAGTCAGTTGGCCACATTTTGTTAAAAATTAAGAAAATTAAAATACCACTTTTCAGGATATTTAAGGATAAAGGATACTTTGGCATTTTAGAAGCACTTTTAGCAGGAAGCTATGCACTTTTTAATCAGTGTTCGTTAAGAGAAGTCTGAAACCTTTCGAATGACATCAAATTTATTAATATCCGATAACGCGTTCTGAAGTTATTCAATCTCCAATATGACGAAGTTCTCTCAAAAATAGCCGAGCTGGCCAAGTTAAGAGGCCTACACTGAAAGAATTTCGCTTTACAAATCCAATGAAACAATTTCGTTAGATTTTCCTCACAAATCCAATGTAATATTACACAATTGTTATGAAATTTCATGAATATTGTGAAAGAATTTCATTGGAATTGCTTCGTTAATTTTTATACTTTCATTAGAAAATTTCATTGGACTTATTATGACCACATTTTGTCATTTTATAGAAACCTCTTTAAGTTTGGACAAGATATTTAACCGATTGATACTTAAAATTCTTGAAATATATGCTATAAAAAAAATTAATTTTATGTCCTTAGTGTCATAATTTCAATGAAATATATTTCATTGTTTTGATGAAAAGTTTCATTGCATTTATGATCTAAATAAATCACATATATATTTTCTTTTTTAAAAATTATACCCATATTTACTTCAACAGTTGTCAACCAAAAGTGAGTAACAAAAATAGTTGTATATGTTTTTTGTTGTTGTACTTATTATACACTCATAGACACATTGCTTGGACAGTGCTGTTGGCTGCAGTGGTTAAGACGTTGCCTTTAAAGCAAATGATGAGCATCTACAGTCTACAGTGCGTTGGCGTCTATCGTATATATTCCAACCATGGAATTGTCAATAAATTAAACGAGTCAATAAAAGAGATAAGTTAATGGAACTACTAAATTATGTGATAATTTCATTAAAACAATGAAATAATTTCATTAAAGCAATGAAATAATTTTATTAAAATAATGACAGATCATTAAAATAATGCCAGAATTTTAGTAGAATGATGAAATAATTTAATTAAAATAATGAAAAAATTTCATTAAAATGATGAAACGGTTTCATTAAAACGATGAAATAATTTCATTAATATAATGAAACATGTTCTTTAGCTTAGTGAAATTTTTACATTGGAGCCATGAATTTATTTCATATATTAAATAATATTTTCATTAAAATAATTTTAACGAAACTTGTTTCGTTAATCCAACGAAGCATGGCGTTGGTTGAGTTTTAATGAAATTTTTAATTGGATCAATGTCAAAATTTACAGATTTAAGAACAAAATTTTTTCAGTGTATAAAATAGAAACCATAAAAGGTATCGAAATAATGTTTCGCGCACACAGGAGCATTAAAATCGGAGAGGTGAAAAATCCAAACCCTTGTTTTCATGGCGAAAATTTTCGTTTTTACTCTATATTAAACGCGTTTATGATAAAACAAGCTTTAAAGAACAAATTAAATAAAGATATTAGAATATACATAGTTTTTTTTTAACAAAGCAAATTTTTATTTCTCCTTAACGTAATAACGCAATAATATCTCGTCTTAAAAAGGTACATTAAATGCTAATCCTGCAATAAATTGTGATAATTAAAAACGTATGTATGTATATTTACTACATAAATTTTAAGCAATAATTATACGAGTAGCTGGGAAGAAATTAAGAGGGCATTGTCCGGCAAACGTAATGCTTTGCTAAGTAATTGAGATAAGTTCAAATGATTGCTTATTTAGCTCTTCTTAGTCCTGCTGATTGCAAATCAACAAACATTAACAATTTCCTTAAGGGCGCTTTCAATTACTTTTCTTATTTTCTATTTGTGTTTGCCTAAATCATTCACTAAATTGTTGTTAAGACTATTGTAGCTGTCAGCATTAAAAATATTTAGGCTTTAATTACACAAAAAAACATAAGCTCAAACATATATTTTTTCTTTTCTATTTTTCTACTGTAAAAACGAAATCAGCTCACAGCAGTAATTAAGAGGGCAAAATAAGTACAGATTTCCTATTAAAAGAGAAAAAATTAAAAAACAAAAGGAAATTATAACTGAAATAAACGAAAGTTTTAGCATATTACACTATGCAACAAGAAAAATGCCAAGGAGTGCCACTATATTTTTTTGATAGAAAAACAGTCGAAATTTTGAATTCTATGGACACACTTTTTTTTAGTAATTTTTTTTTAATTTGGGATTTTTGAAAAAGCTACTCCACTGATTTTGTCATAACTTGGAAATGGGTTGTCCAATTTTATTACAAAAACCACAAAAAAATTTAAAATAAGATTACCTTTAATTTGTTTTAACATTATTTTTTTATATACTCTATGGTTTCAAAATTATTCAGAATGCAATGATGAAAAATATATTTTTTTATGCAAAATCGAAATGTTTTAAAATTTTTTTCAAAAATAGCAAAGTGATACCATAAATATTGATCATAATCATAATAAAGTGAAATCACCTGATTTTTGCAAAAATTGCGAATATTTACACTATAAAACAAAATCAATTTTTATTTTGAATAACAATGTTCTAACTGCTGATTCTAGTAAAGGCCGCCAAATAATATGTATGTATATACATGTATCGGCGTTTTGAAAGTTTACATCTGGGACTCATTTTAGGGGGAGTTAAATTTTCTCCCCTTTGGCACATAGTTATAATAACTCGGCATAGTATTTCTTATAGGCCTTACGTTTAACGTACACGATGTGTTCAGCACGTTTATGTAAAATACCACAGTTGACATTTTTGTAGAATACTTTAGCCCTCAAGCTCTTCCGGGTATATGTCTTTTCGGCCCCTAAATAAATAAGGGGCAAAGAACACCCCTTCCGAGGTGATGCAGCGGGCTTGGTTGAAAGAGAAGATAATTCGCCAACAAAAAAACCACTATCGCCTGCAAGAAACTTATACGATACTTAAGAGATAGTAAGGCGACACTTCTCAAGAATTTTGTCGAGACACCTGGTGCTTAGCTGAGATACCTTCATTTAGTAAGCGCATCAACCATTAGCCAAGACACAAACCTATTCAAAGGATTCCCAAAAACTTGAACAAAAATCACCAAAAATCCCAGCAGTTCCCCGGATTTCCAAAAATAGAACAAAAATCTTCCGAAAATTTAAGAAGTTTTATGGATTCCCAAAAAAATGGGACAAACATCTCCCCAAAATCCCAGAAATTCCCCGGAAAATAACGGCAGCAACAGTGAGTTTTTAAGCAGTTTAGCTTTCGCGCCGGCATGTGTCCTTCGTTTTGAATTGTCGCTACACGTATTTCTTATCAGAGCTCAAATCGTCTCACATCCGTAATCGTATCGACAATCGTACGAAAATAAATTAAGTGATACGTCAATCGGTTAAGCTGAATGGGATTACAGTACGTTCACGTATATTTTTTTTTGTTTTATGTAAGGCCAGCACTCAGGGTATGACCCCTACTCATGCAATGCATTGTGCCGGAATCAAAAAAATTTATTATGGAAAGGAGGATAGAGGGAGTAGTTTTTATGGACATTTGATTGGAACCCTCCAACATTGAAAGTGGCAGAAAAGACCTCTGCAGAAAGCTTATTACACATACGAACTATTCGGCCAACGTAATGCCTACGTAATGCGTAGTGCGATTCGCTGGCGGATCGACCACAAAGGGTTGTGCTCTTCATGAAGAATGTGTAGTTCGAAGAAAAGTGCGGTTTTCGGGATCAAGTTCCCTGATTTCATCAGAACACATTTCATTATATTAACGATAAAACAACGAAATACATCCCACATTGCGTCGATGCTCTAGCGACTCAATAGAGTTGGCTACCCTACTGTCGCCGATGAGCCTCTTCGCCCTCTCCTGTACGCGGGCGAGTAAATTCAAAATATACTTTGAAGCACCGGCCCATACATGAGAGTTGTATTTCATTTTCGGTCGGAAATAGGTCGTATAAATACTGAGGAGATCAGATGGAGTGAAATATCGCCTTAAGGAACCGAGGCATTTGAATGCTTCTTTTGAGACTTGAAAAACATGATCAATCCATCGAACGTCACACCGAATCTTCATGCCAAGAACATCAATATCATCTGATTTCCCAGTATTTACACCATTCACAATTACAGATGGCGCAGCAAGTTCGGTCAAGCGTCTGTGCGTAAGCAAACAGCATTGGGTCTTACGGGGATTGAAAACGACCCTATTCGTACGACCCCATTCGGAGATTGTTATAGCATCATGATTAAGTGTTTCATTTATGGTTTCCTTCATCGCCCCAATCTCCGACAGGCTTGGCCTAGTACTGAATGAATATGAATGGCAAATGCTGCTATCATCTGCAAAGGAGTAGATATCATTGAAAGTTTGACAGAGGTCATTAAGAAACATAAGAAATACGGTAGGAGAAAGAACGGAGCCTTGTGGGACGCCTGAATTGATCTTGAACTCGTTTGATGAGATCCCATCTCTAACATCTCGTATAGTGCAATCCCTGAGAAAGCTCGATATAAACCAAGAGAAGTCATCACCGACACCAAAAGCAACAAGTTTTGACAAAAGTGCACCATGCCACACTCTATCAAATGCCTTAGAAATATCTAGAACCATCACCTTACTCTCGCCAAAATGGTGTATGAAGTGACACCAATTTTCCGAAAGGAATGCCAGTAAGTCACCCTCAGAGCGTCCTCTACGAAAGCCATACTGCCGGTCGCTGAGTAAACTGTTAGACTGCAAATACCTCACAAGATGGAAATTCACCATACTTTCCATCACTTTGGAAAGTGCAGAAAATATTGCAATTGGACGGTAAATTTCAGGCTTACTAGCCTCTCCCTTTTTGCGATTGGCGTTACATTGGCAACCTTCCAACATGACAGAAATTCACCAACATGGCCCAAAGTGCTGAGGAGGGTTGCCAAAGGACGTGCTAGCGTCGAAAAGCACTGCTTCAAAACCAGTGCTGGAATACCATCCGGCCCAGGAGATCTGAAAAAAGTTTGAAATTGAAATATTTAAAACTTTTTTTTTTTGTTTTGATGTCACTCTGTCCAATTTCGAGATCCTGTTGGAAGAACTTCTCCTCTATTAAATTTAACAAATTTAAAAAGATTATTTTTTAAGCAAACATGACCATTTTTTTCTCCCTTCTATTGCTCATAATAAGCTATTAAGGATTATTTCCATAAATTTGCCAATTTATTTACATTAAAAAGTTAACAAACTCAATGGATTTAAAATCCTGTAAAACTCAACATTTATGATAAGAATAATGATAACGATTCTTGGCTCTATAAAATTGCCTAATTTATGTGTTTATTAAAAAGAATTTAAGCTTAAAGAAAATCACAGTCTGCTTAATCTCAAACTCTTAAAAAATATTACTTTTAAATCCCCTAGAATTATGTTTAACTCAAAAAAAAAAAAACAACCAAAACAAACAAGCAAGCAAATTAAACTCCTTGAAACATGTTAAGCTTAATTTTTAGCAAAAAGGTGAACTGTTTTAAACGAAAATACAGCCGGAAGGGAGGAGTAGCAGTAGTAGCAGCATTAAACCAAATAATAATGACATAAAACCACGAATAATCTTAAGACTCATACTCCAATAAACAAATGAAATGAACAACTAACTAACTTGAACAGAACTAAATGATGATGAGGATGACGATGATGGTGGTAAGTAAGGGTGTGGTGGTGGTAGTGGTGGTGGTAGTGGTGTTGGTGGCATGATATCTGTTCTAATACGCTTTCTATAGGATGGGTTTTGGTATTAGCAGTAGCAAACGCACAAACATAAAGCTTTACATTAATCTGGGTAAGACATTATCTATGCGCACGTGAGCAAATAACTTCGTTTGTTTTTCGTTTTTCTTTTTTTATATATTTTTTACTTCATGTCGCACAGTGGTTCCAATTGGGAAAAAAATTAAAAAAATTTTAGTTTTAAAAATTTTTTGAGAAAAACCTCAAACAATTAAGCTCTATTTTTGTCAAAATTTATCTATTTTTCTTTCTCATTTCAAAGTTTTGACTTTGATTCCTTTTTACGACTTCATGAATTAAGATAGATAAAAAAAAATGTTCTGCATGTTAAGAATTGTGTTAATCATAAAATAAAAATCATAAAAACAAAAATAAACTGAATTATCCTTATATATTTATGAGCTTTAAACCAAGCTTAATTTAATCAAAATCGGATAGTATTTGTAAAAGTTATGAGACCGAAAACATTTTTCATGTGCGAACATGTGTAATCAACTTTGACACCCTGTAGCTCACCATATGTTTCAACAGGGTGGTTGAAATTTCAACGTTCTCAAAGTTTAAGTCCTCCTCTATGATTTTTACATACATCGTTTTTTAATCGGATCGCAAGTTTCAAAGATACAGATTTATTACCAATTTTTCCTATTTGAACTACTGTGTGCCCGTATCTATTCAAGGTATTGTATTGCATTGTTATTCTCTCTATTGTGATGAACATTTTCGCGTATTTATTTTTTTCCATTTTATGTTGGTTTTGCCTAAAAACATGCTACAATTTATTGCGTGCGAATTTATGTAGTCGTGCTTGAGTTTCTTTGGTAAATTTTACGCGATACAGGTTTAAGCAAATTTCTGTTGGTACAAATAAAAAAAAGTACAAAACAAAATATGTTTCCACACGTTACCAGTTTCATGTAACAATTCGGTAACGTAACAAAAATTTTGTTAACTTTACCTGCTTCAATAGAGAAATTTGCAAAGAAAATAAACGATAAAAAACCAAGAAATGGAGAGGGTTTTTGAGGGTCCGTAGTTTTTCCGTTTACGGATTTTGTTGCTGTTTATTTTTTGTTGCCTTTATTGTTAGATTTAACATGTTTTTGTTATTGGTTATAAAATGTGAAATTACGTGTATTTCCGTTTTTATTGTTCGTCGCACATACAAATTCATTGTGTTTTGTGTTTCTGTTTATGTGTATGTGGGTGCGGGTGTGTCTTTTCATTTTTATTTTATTGGGATTTTGATAAATACAATAAACAATCGGCTGCAGACATGTTTAACACACAAAACAGTTGAAATTGAACGAAATTAACAATTTTAAATTCCACATGAGTATTAAAATTAAATGAACACAAAATAGTTAAAGAAAGGAAATTATAAAATTTAAAACACAAGGCTTAATCATAGACTTTTCATAATCTAACTCTTCGTACTATGGATCATTTTCTCCCTATCTTAAAAAAGGTTTAAAAAAATACGCCTTCAGCGCCTATATAGCAGGTGAAGGTGTTCCACAAAAATGTTTCTCGTGATCTTTTACATAAAAGTGTTGAATAAACCTTATACCTTAAATGTAAGGCTTATAAGACTTCTTAAGCCGACTTATTACAACTATGAACAAAACGGGGGGAACTCTCCTCCCCCTAAAGTGAATCCCAGATCTAAACTTTCTAAACGCCGGTACATGTAATTTCTATACAACTCACATACACAGAAAAAAATTAAAAGGTTTTTGTTGTATGATAATCATGATTTTTATCAATTGGTTTCCTCACTTAATTGTGAATAAAATCAAAAGTTGTCAACCGATATTATTGAAATATATCTTATTCTATTTGGAATATATTTAGCTATACGCTTGTAGAAAATTTAAAATTTTTATTTTTATTTCTATTTTTTTTATAAATAATTTAAATAGAAAAATGTTTATAAACTATAATATCCACTATGGTCAAAACTTTAATCCCAAATAACTTTCGAAGGAGTGGAATTATCAAAGAATCATACATGACCTCTTTTGTAGAATCGTCAATTCTCTATAAAATATGTATTCATCATTTCAGCAGTGCAATTTTCTTCAGAGTAAAAACATTATATGGAAAATGTCTGAAATTTCCAAGTATTTTTATACATGAGAGTTTCGGCACAGTTTACTTTGAAAATGAAGACTTTTTTTGGATTGGATATTTATTTTTAGGGCAAGAACTAAAAATTTAGGGAGAGTCACCAAAGACACAATCAACTTGGGAAATAACGGACACCCTAACGTAAAATTATGGTGATGACAAATTTGTATTTCAAGAAAATTAATAAAACTGGCGAATAAAACTATTTAACAAAGAAAATTTTATGAAATTATTGCAATACAAAATTATTCGCTTGAAAATTTTTCGATTAAAAATTAGTCGAATAAGCGTTATTCGAATAAAGTTTTTATTTATTTTAAAGTTTTCTCTAAACAAATGGCAAACTAAAAAATTAATATCAATTTTTCGGGTAAAAATTTATATGGAAAAATTTATTCGAATAAAAAATATGGCATGATTTCCGCACGGTTTAATTTGAAAATTCCGGCTTTTTTGATTTGGATATTTATTTTTAGGGCAAAAACTAAAAATTTAGGGGGTGGCACCAAAGAAAAAAAAAACATTTTTGGAAATAAGGGGCACCCAACATATTTGAGTACAATTATAAATATAACAAATTATTTCAATGAAATTATTAAAGCTAGCGAATAAAATTATTCAACGACAGAAATTGGCTTAAATTATTGCAATAACAATTATTCGGTTGAAAATTCTTCAAATAAAAATTTATCGAATAAAAATTTTGCGAATAAAACTTATTCGAATAAAACTATTAATTATTTTAAAGTTTTCTATCAACAAATGGAAGAATAAAAAAAAATCAATAATATTGTTGGGGTAATAATTTACTCGAATAAAAGATATGGGAAGTAGTGCTACATGATTGCGGCACGGTTTAGTTTCAAAATTTCGAGTTTTTTAATTGGGTATTTATTTTGAGGGCAAAAACTAAAAATTTAGGGAGAGGCACTAAAGAAAAAACCAACTTGGGAAATAACGGACATATATTTAAGTAAAATTATGGTATGCATTAAGAAACTATTTCAATTATATTATTAAAAATAGTGAATAAAATTAATCAACAAAAGAAATTGATTTAAATTATTACAATTCGAGTTATTCTGTTAAAAATTGCTCGAATAAATATTAATCGAAAAAAATTAATCGAATAAAAAGTTTTCGACTAAACTTATTATTTATTTTTCCGTTTTTTTTTGTCGACAAATGGCAAAATCAAAAAAATTAATAAAAATGTTTCGGGAAAAATACGGAAAAATTTATTCGAACAAAAAAGTTCGATTAAAAACTGTTTGCCTACAAACTTTCGATTTATTTCAATTCGAAAAGCCTTAAAATAATATATTTTTTCAAAAAATGTAATTCGCAAGAACATTATTCCTGTCATATTATTCGAATAAAAAGTATAGGAATCAAAAACATAAAGAAAATTTTTTTCCGAATAGATATTACATACATGGAAAATATCGAATAAGAACAATTCTTATAAAAATTGAAATAAAAAAATTATTGAGTAAATATTATGCGAATACATAATAGTATTCGAGTATAAATTATTCGCACAAAAACATAAATGTGAAAATAAGGCCAATTTCCTATCCAAAAATTACGGCCGTCAGAAGTAGTGAGATCAAAATTGATGACCAAATTCTTGATAAGTATTAATACGAGTATCATCTTATTTCTAGGCAACCTGCTAGCAAGAAACTTTTCAATAGTATCGATTAAGTCTACTGATAATTTGGTAAATCAGCCATAAAAAGTAAGGCATATATACATGCTTAGCCCGCAACAAATGGAATTTTTTCAAAAGTATTATTCGAAGAAAAATTATTCGAATAAAATATATTCGAATAAAAAATATTCTAATAAAAATTACTGGAAAAAATTATTCGTATAAAGTTTATAAAAAAACTACTTCTATTTGAATGAGAAATCAAAATATTCGATTAAAAATTTTTCGATTGAAATTATTCGAATAAACATAACATGATTTTAAACTATTCGAATGGCTATAATATAGAGCACGCAAAGAAAATATATGGCTATGACATGGTTGGGACAAATATATTATGCTTGTTTGTATCAAACAAGCTTTTCCTGTTTATTCAGAAACTATTTGTCGACGCCCAGCATAAAAAACATCACACTTTTTTACTCGCTGCCGAAAGCCATTGATTGCTGTAGGCTCCCCTTTACCAGTCACTCTATGAGGCTTAGCAAATTATAATAAGCTGTAAAATTTTTTTAGGCCCTAGTTGTGTAAATCACGTCACCAAAGTGAAATTTATATAGAGAATAAAAACAAAAATTTCAAATATTTTATAAATTTTTATATTTTTCATACAAATTTTAAAACTTTTGAAAGGCAAAGCAACGCTGTAATTTCTAAGGGTTTGTTGGGTGAAAATTTTTGATAAAAAACGAGAACAAATTTTGAAAATTTTTTATTGCTTTAATATAAATTTCACATCGGTGATGTGATTTACACAATTAGGACCTTAGTAGTGTCGGCTTGACGTGACATCAATAAATAATTAGATAATAAAGGGGCATATAAGTTCTTTAGGTTTACTCACAGGCGAGTAACGATTGCTGGCACGTTAAACAACAAATTATTTCTCATAAATTTAGTTATGATCTTCAATCAACATTACGACATGTTTGATTTTACAGTAGTATTTTTTTCTGTGTGTCTTATTACATAATAAGAGTTATCAAAGGTTTATGCAACAAACTTGTTTTATAAGCCTTTTATAAATATTTGATAAATTATTATAAATAAGGCCCTTAATCTCTATAATTTATGTGCTAATTTTCGACAAAGTTTATTTCATAATTTTAGAAATCGCTGACATTTTCTACACAAAATTTCCATTATAACTTCATTTAGAACTGCACAATTGTTTACTACATATTTTATGAATTTGTTAAATATTTTTCGGAATTATTTATTACTATTTGCATTTATATGCAAATAAGGTGCGTAACTAGTTGAAAGAGTAAGCGAAAGCAAATATGAACTAGGAAAACTTAGTGTCTGTGTGTGTGTGTGTGCGTTTTACGTATTGCTATAACATCATATTGTTTGCAAAAATCAGCTCTTTTGTTAAATGTCATTATGTAGCTGTCATATTTTGTTAAATCTCTACCACTGCCGACACGCAATTCGCTATATATATTTTTTGTCTTTGCATATTTGTTGTTATTGCATTGCAACAAGGCCATATATACTCACAACAATACTATTATTATCCTGTAGGCCCATCTGCTAGCGACGAAATTTTCATCGATAATGTCTTCAAGGCAATCAATCAATGATTTGTCGCCTATAAAACACATTTATGTATTTAGAAATAAGTATGGCGACAAGATGGTTTATGTTGTCGTGTATAATGTATTTGTTCTGACAAGATTTTAAAAATTTATGCTACAAAGCTTTTTCTGGATAAAGTTTCTTTAGTACAGCGGCAGGCTAGCAGATACCGTGCTAGCCTATCAATGTGGTTGGAGGTTGTGTGTTCCATTCGATTACTAAATTTTTAAAAATATTCTTTAACAAAAACTTTAGCAGCATGTTACCAGCATTGTCATCACGACTTGTGTGCCCTTTGTTCAAAAATGTCATAAATAGTTGGTTTGGACTGTTGCCAATTCTTTATCGCTGATAGATACTTGTTTCGCACAATCATCGCTGATGTCTCGAAGACTTGGCCTATGGGGCTGCTGCCACACTCACGCAACCAGAAGTATACGCACATATAAAGTAAGGCATGTGCATATAATTTCCATATTTATAAATCATTTTATGATGATGTATACAATTTAATTTTAATTAATTTTCACTGTTGAAGAGTGATTAGCATAAATACATATTCGAACAATGTTGCTACAACATTTACGGTTTATATTCACAAGCATTATGATGAAATGAAGACTTTGAGACCACCTTCAACATCCTGCGATATATAATACATATAAAAATAATAATGTTACAAAAAAAATATAAATTTTTTGTATGTAATTATAATGAGCTGGAGTTTGAAAAATATGCTGCGATTTTTAAATGAGTAAAGTGATATTGAAAAGAAGCTTATAATGTTGTAACAAAGTATGTAAATGATATTGATTGAATACTGAGAGATTTTAAAGTAAAATTATACTGAAAAAAATTAAGCTGACAGATTGTCGGTGTAATAATTATGCGAATAAAAAAAAGAGAAAAATAAAAAAAATCATTAAAAAAGATTTTTAAGTCCATTTAATTGCATACGTTTAAATTTTTTTCAACAGCTGCTTATTGAGTAATGTTTATAGCGTTCTACAGTTTTTTAAATTGTGTATGAGAGGAAAAACGAACTAAATAAAATACTACAAATTACTGAAGTAGTGTCTTTGTTTTCGTTTCTAGTTTGGCTGACTTTCATGATAAAGATTTGAAAGCGGGTATGATTTTCGATGTAATATGCCATAACACGATGATACAAAAGTTGATAAAAAAAATTATTCAGGGGCTCTCATGCACCAATTCTATTTTGTCGGGGAGAACGAAAATACCTTAGTTTACATAGGTCACTTCGTTAAGTGATTTTATAATGGTAAATGTAGTGAAAAATCGGTTTTCTAAGAGCTTGAAAATTAAACTGTTTTCTAAGAGCTTGAACATTAAACATTTATAGCTTCTTAGTTTCAAAATTTTTTTAAAAATTAGTTGTTTTACACTTAAAGCACCACAACTTAAAGCACTACAACCCGATTTTCAAAAACCATACCTTGTTTGAAAGATGAGATCATGTCTTTGAAATATAAGAAATTTCGTAGAAATCCGTTGTGAAGAAACGAAGTTATGACTGATTAAATTTGAAACTCTAAGAACACCGTTTTTTCACTACATTTGCCTCTATAAAATCACTTTACGAAGTGACTTAGAAAAGCTAAAAAGCATTTTCGTTCTCTATGGGCTTCAACAAAATAGAAGTGGCACATGAGAACCCTTGAATAGTTTCGTGTATTTTTTTATTACTTATGTGGTTTTGAATTTCAGCTAACGCTATATAACTTTGCATGAAAATAAAACTATTGAATTCATTATATGCATTTGGGTAGTAAATAATTCAGGCAAAAAAAAAACAATTTCAGCAAAAAGAGACAACAGATTACAAAACGAACGCAATTATAAGTAAGTATATGACCGTACGTACTATAAGCATTCTATTTTAAATAGAAAAAGATTTGGGAAATTGGTCTAAAAATGACCATAGATAGTTGCCATAGATAGGATTGATAATACTGGTTTGCAAAAAAATAAAAATGTTTTTTCCAGACTTTGAATAAAAATATGTTTAATGCGCCAGGCTCAAATCCGTTTTCAGTTTTTTCTATCAGGCACAGACTTTTTTATGGGAATGACTAATACGACACCCGGAATGGGGCTATTACCTGAATATGTTTCATCATAACTCGAGAACGGGTCCTTTGATTTGAATGAGTAAAGCAGCAAAAGATGCGGAATAAAAGTATCTTTTCATGCAAAATTACATATTTTTTCGTTTTCAAAAACTCATAAAAAAAAATTGAGGGTGCTCTTGGCTGAGTAGTTAGCGCGTTTGACTACAAACCCTGAGGTCTTGAGGTCAAGACTAGTTTCAGGCAAGCCAACAACATCATGCATTTTTCTCATGTACATTGGTGCGTTATAGTGTTGGTTGTTTTTGCACTGTTAAATTAATGAAGGCATAGCTCTGATCACTTTGGTAGTACCAGCAGCGATTAATACTAACATATCCTAATGCACTTCACAGCATCCTCCTTCGTCGGTATTGTAGCAGAACCGTTGGCGAAGTAAAAGAACTAATAAAATGGCTACACAGCTTAAACAACTCAATGCCTCTACTTGTCACCAGAAGGGCTTGCAACACTGCTATACAAAAAAAACCCCCGCAAAGCAGGGTTGTAAATGAATTAAGCTTTCTATCCCTCTCCCACTTTATCACCTGTTCTCTCTACACTATCCCTTTCCCAAAAAAGGTCACACATTAATTAATGAACTGGTAGGCATTAATTGCCTGATTGTGTTACTTCTCTTAAAAAAAAGAGCGCAAAACTTGCAAATTTTCATCATATATCAAAAAGCTTAACTGAAAGAAGTTTGTCCATAGACTCTGTGAATTTTGACATTAGTCCAATGAACAACTGCATTAAAACTCAACCAACATCACGCTTCGTTGGATTAATAAGACAAGTTTCGTTAAAATTATTTTAATGAAAATTTCATTAAATATATGAAATAATTTCATTGATCCAGTGTAATAATTTCGCTAAGCTAATGAACATATTTAATTTTTTTTTGTGAAATTAAGTTATCGTTTTAATGAAATTGTTTCAATATTTTAATACATTTATTTAATTATTTTAATCAATTTTGTCATTATTTTAATTATATTCTGTCATTATTGTAAATAAATTATTTCATTGTTTTAATGAAATTATTTTATTGTTTTAATGAAATTATTACACTACTTCGTAGCCTTATGACACAGAAAAAATTATCACCAACAATTTTTCAAACAAAAGTTTGTCTAAAAATAAATTTCATTTTCAGTAAATGTTCTTTAATGAATAAATGAATTTTTCGCTTGACTCTTATTTAAGACGCAAATTCCAAAAACAGCGAGAAAAACTGAGACGTAAAAAAACAACCAATCCCGTTGACATATACACACAAATGACAATATCAAATAAAACAGTTTAAGCTAATGAGCCTACATAATAATGAAATTATTTCATGAAAATAATGAAATAGTTTCATAAAAATGGTGAATAAATTTCGTTAAAATAACGAAAAATTTTCATTAGTTTAGCGAAATTATTACATTGGATCAACGAAGGTATTTCATATATTTGTTGAAATTTTCATTAAAATAATTTTAACGAAACTTGTTTAATTAATTCAACGATTCTTAGCGTTAGTTGAATTTAAATGAAGTTTTTCATTGGATTAATTTCGAAATTTCACATTTCGAAAATTTCACAGAATTTTTAAAGAAAATTCATTCAGTGTAGCTAATAGCACTAAATTAAATATTTTCAAAACCCTCAAATAAAAACGACGATAACTTCAAAACGGCTAGACTTATTATTATTATTATTTTTTTGAAATATAGGTTAGAAGATTTTTGATCAAATCCCCTTTCAAACAACAGAATCTCAACTAAAATCGATCTAGCCGTTTGGCAGCTACGGTGCCATAGACACTCTCGATCAATCCAGTCTTAAAACAAACAAAAGCCTAAATCTAGCTAAAAGCAGCGCTTTAATTGACTACCAAAATTATAGCTGCTCCTTAGAAATCACTCTAATTTCGTATTTTTCACATAATTTTCTATGCACGAGTATGTATATGTATGTATGTATGTATGTTTGTATGTATGTACTGTATGCGGACTATGTATAGACTACTTTTAGTCAAAAAACGCCATATAATACAAGCTGAAGAAATTTCAATACGAGAGATTATTGTAATTTTGTATGAACTACTTTCACTGACGATTGCGTATAATTAATGTGAACTCAAATATTAAACTTAAATATTAAAAAATTGTATAAATATTACTACCCTGTTACTATAGGTTTTTAATTAAATATCTTAATTTTCCATACCAATTCAAATTTCTATACTTTTTAAAGCACTTCCTTGCTGCCCAGCATAAAATCCAGCTTATTACAAATATTGCATCTTCTAATTAGTTTTTGCTTAATCTTTATTATTTCTTTTCTTTATGCTTTTTAATCTAGTTAAAAGTTTTATTACAGGTTTTTGTTTGTTCTACCCCTGAAATTCTTTCAATTCATGATTTTCTTACTTGATTTCACTCTATTTGCTTTAACTCTACACATTTACCTGATCTAGTCTAATTTTAAGATGAGTTTCAATTACATTTTTGTGCTTCTACTGCAGGTATTTATTTTGACTTCCTTTACTCAATTTACGTAAAAAGTTGAAGTGAAAAAATTCTAAATGGATGGTTGAGTTTGATGGTAACTATTCGATTAATATTGAAATTATTTGCTTTTACTTTAGTTGAAAAATTCCTTTGATAGTTGGTGCATTATAAAGCATACATTTAGGGAGTTTTAGCAAATATGTACATTGAAAAATCTAATGAAACGATTTCGTTAGCTTTTTTTTCACAATTCTAATGAAATATTTCCCAATTCTAATGAAATATTTCCCAATATATATATAAAATTTCATGAATATTGTGAAAAAGTTTCATTGGAATTTGCTTCAAACTAAAATAATTTTGCTTTATAAAACCAATAAAACAATTTGATTCGATTTTTGTCATTAATCCAATGACGATTTCATAAATTCAATTAATATTTCATTAATATTGTGAAAGAATTTTAATGAAACTTTTCATAAAAATAAAATTTTTATGAAAAATTTCATTAAAATTTAGCCAACGAAACTCTTTCACAATATTAATGAAAGTTTCATTAGATTTGTGAAATTGTTATTGGATTAATGAAAAAGATATAATGCAATTGTTTCAACCAATGAAATTGTTTCCATTGGATTTGTGCAATTGTCATTGAATTAATGCAAAAATCAAATGAAATTGTTTCATTGGTCTTATGAAGCGAAATACTTTTAGTGCATTAGGTTTCATAGTTTCGTTAGAACATTTTATTGGATTTATGACATCAATATTTTGTAATTTTATAGCAACACCTTTCAATTTTAATAAAGTTTTGTAATGGATACTTAAAAGTTTTATAATGGATACTTAATGCTTGAATGTCGTAATTTAAACGAAACTTATTTCATAGTTTTGATGAAAAATTTCATTATTTTTATGAAAGACCGATGAAGTAAATCACATTTGTATTTTCTTTCATAAAAAACACTTTTATTTATTTAAACAGTTGTCAAGAAAAAGTGAACAACAAAATGCTTGTTATACTCTTTCTTATTATTTATTCTACACTCGTAGAGCAGATTACTTTAGAGTTCGGTTGGCTGAAGTAGCAAATGCTGAGCATCAAGAGTCTGAGTTTGATACTGTGAGCGGTTAGCAACATTTTCCTGATGTGCATTAGTGCCCCTTCACAGTTGAGACATTTCTTGACGGACATTTGCTCAATTCTCTTTGGAACTTGCCTGAAGCTTTCACACTTTGTCAAGAAATGTCCGATTCATTTGATTTATGTGTGTGTTTTACGTTAGTATTGTGGTTTTGTTTGCTTGATGTGCGTATGTAGAAAAGAAAAGTAAAATACAGAAGCGAAAAATGTCCAGTACAGATAGTCGTCTACTGCGCTCTCTATCTTTTCTTCCCATCGCCAACATCCTTTTTTTGTCCGGCAAGAAAAGTCCCAAGTGTGAAAGAGCACTTAGTGTCTATCGTATGTATGTATATCTAGCATGGAATTTTCAATATATTAAAATAGTTAATGAAGCAATTTAAGTTTAATGAATATACTTTATAAATGTAATAATTTCATTAAAACAATGAAATAAGTTCATTGAAACAATGAAATCATATCATTAAGATAATGAAATAATTACGTCAAATTAGTAATGTACGAAAATGAAATAAGTTCATTAAATTAGCGATATTATTTCATAAAAATAATTAAATAATTTCGTCAAATGAATGAATTGATTTTATTACCTTAGCGAAATTATTACATTGGATCGATGAAATTATTTTATATATTATGTCAAATTTCATAAAAAAAATTTTAACGACATGTGTGTCATTAATCTAGCGCAGCGAGACATTGGTTAAGTTTTAATAAAGTTTTTCATTGGATTAATGTCGAAATTTACAGAATTTATAAAGAAAATTCTTTCAGTCTGAAATACTTTCATGTTCGAATAACTTAAAAGTGGTTCAGAATAAAACTTTCTGTGTATTTGAGAACAAAATTGGGCAAGTCATTCTCAAGTTATGATAAAATCAGTGGAGCAGCCTATACAAAAATTGAAAACCTTATAAAAAACCTGATACATAGAATTCAAAATTTGGCGTATTGTTAGTAAAGGAGGAACATGACTTATAAAAAAATTAGACTGATTATCAGGTGAAATAAAAATATTTCATTTTGTTGCAGAGTATAATTAATTCCAGCATATAATTCACCTTTAGGCCTTGTCTACGATATAATTTATGCTATTCATATAAAGTTAAGTCTATTGCAAGCCGAATTAATACCAAATGGCCTTATCATTACAAGAACATACATAAAAAATTTTTGTATTTCTATTTTTATTTGTACATTGACAGTTCGGATAAAAGTTTTATTCTATTTAATATAGAGTTTGACAGATGGTTTAAATCAGCTGACGATCAGCTGCGCTAATAAGGCTACCTGACACTAAATTCGCCTTGATATGTAGTCTTGTACTATATAGTCTACAACATAATCCTTATACTTCCGCTTAGGTCTATTTTATAATCCAGTCTAAGACTTGATTATACTAATTTCTATAATATTTTATAGATCTTAATTTTTCCCACTTTTTTCACTTAGTTGTTCGCTTATAAAAAAAAGGTCTTAACTTTTAGCTTTAACCAGAATTCATGTTTTAACTTCTATATTTGTTTTTCGTGCTTGTTAAAGGTAGATTAAGTTTGAAATTAATGTTAGTTTGTAGTTTTTTTCTCCCTGCTCTGCCTCAACTTTGTATTTATTTAAGTGTTTCGTTTGCTATTTCTTGACTTGTTATATTTTCTTTGCTAAAAGTTAAAAGTGTGAAACATTATTTCTTTTTCCAAAATCACAACAAATACAAAAAAGCAAAGTTTAAAAAAAGACACCAGCAAGTAGTGAAAAAGAAAACTTTAATTTGGTTTTCAGCACTTTTTTCTTTTATTGCATGTTTTTTCTTTCTACTTTACAACAGAATTAACTCAGGCTAAAGAAAATGTTTATGTTGGTAGTTTTTTTTCTGTTGGGTATTTGAAGAGAAATTGAAGTGGAATAATTGGAAAAGGTGCGTGGCTATAATTAAAACAAAAACAGAAGAAAGTTAGAAAATGGTTTGAAAGAATTCAAAAGAAAAAAATGGCTCAATATTATCTGAAGACTAATTGGTATTTCCAAAAATATTTCTTATTTTTTTATTTGTTTGATCGTCTAATTAAAAAAAGTTGTTCTTAAACTACAAAAGAAGACTTCCTTAGCTATTTTGCATAAGCAGCATATATTTATGCTGTAAATTTTCAAGTATGTATTTATACCTGTCTTTATTTTCATGCACACACAGTCCGACATACATACGCACTTGCATAGACAAATATATTTTATTAGATTTTATATCCTATTCGATTATAATTATGAGTCTTACTTGCTGTTAATTTTGCATTGTTGTTGCTTTTATCGGTGGTTTGCTATTTTACAATGAAAAATATATTAATAATAATAATGTTATTATTATTATTATTATTGTAGTTGTTGCGGTAAATGTGCTGGTATTTTGTTTTAATTACATTATTGTAAATAATTACAGCAAAAATTATAGCACGAACAAATTTTTATCAAAAAAAAACTAATTACAGGTCATTAAATATGCATTTGCTGAAAAAAATAGTAGCTATAAATTTAGCAGATAGCTCTAAAATAAACAGCCAGAAGTTTAATAATAATAATAATAATAATAATAATAATAATAATAATAATAATAATATATTAAGTGAGCTAAAACTTTCATCAACTGAATTTTTTTAGGTACAACATATCTTTACCGTAATATAGAATTGCCCTAACTCATTTTTTTCAAATCGAGTTTTTTGATTAATTCGATAGATGAGTCTGTAATCTATTGAAATATGCAAGCTACTCGACTAAAAATAAATTGAGTAAAGTGCGACTTTGGCTCGCACACGAAGGGTTTCGTGCGAATACACATATACATGCATATGTATATCATTTTCCGTTTTTGCTCCTTTTTTCATTTTGGCAGTTTTTTCGTTGTGCTTTTTGTTTAAATTTGCATTTTTTATTTTTTAAATTATTTTTCGTTGTTTTGGCGATTTTTTTGGTTTTCGCTCTTTCTTTCATTTTCGTGATTTTTTCGTTGTTTTTTTTTGCGATTTTTATTTTTTTGCAATTTTTTCCCGATTGTTTTAGTTTTGGCGATTTTTTGGTTTAGACGTTTTTTCGCTTTTTGACGATATTTTTAGTTTTAGCGTGTATTTTTAGTTTCAGCGCTTTTTTCAGTTTTGGCACTTTTTTCGGTTTTGGGGACTTTTTTCGGTTTTTGGTGATTTTTAGTTTTAGCGATTTTTTTTTGGTTTTGACACTTTTTTTCGTTCTGGCAATTTTTTGATTTTTGGCGATTTTATCTAGTTTTGGCACTTTTATTTTCGTTTTGGTGATTTTTTAAACTATTGTAGTTTTTTTTTCGTTTTTGATGTTATTTTTAGTTTTAGCGTTTTTTTTAGTTTTAGTGCTTTTTTCGCTTTGACGACTTTTTCGTTTTTTGCGTTTTTGAAATTTTTTGGCGATCTTTTTAGTTTGATGATTTTTTGTGTTATAGCGATTTTTTTTAATTTCGTTGCTTTTCTTCTTTGAGCGCTTTTTTCATTTTTGGCGATTTTTCATTTTGACATTTTTTTAATTTTGGCATTTTTTAGTTTTAACGTTCTTAAAATTTCAAGATTTTACACCTCTTACGGTTTCCAAGATACAGCAAATTGTCTAAATTACATTAACTGATAGAACACCCTTTAATTTTTATTATTTTAAATATCGGTGTTAATTGGTGTAGTCTATTCTACAGACTACACCAATTAACACGAACTTTGAAAATGTAAAGTGTCTGTATATTACAGTAGTATTTCAACATTTTTCATTGCTCGCTTTAAAATACCCTTTAATTTTAAGGTGGCATATATTTGTTCTTGCAGCGGCCAACGTTTTACATATTCTGTCAAAATTTCAGGTCTGTAGCTCTTACGATTCCCGAGAAAAAAGCCTGTGACAGACAGACGGATGGATAGATAGACAGACAGATGAACAGCGTAGCGAAAACAATAGGGTTCCTTTACACTTTTGGCGTACGGAACCCAAAAAAAAACGAATTAGGTCATTTCTATATTAAGGTAGCTTTACATATAGGTTGTATGCACGTTATGGTGGATTGAAACACAAAAATTTTTTAGTGGCCTTCTAAAAATCAACTTTGACATTTTTTATGAAGATTTTTTTATTTTTAGCGATTTTTTTAATATTGACACTTTTTTCGTTTTGGCGATTTATTCGGTTTGTAAAGATTTTTTAGTCTGGCGCTTTTTTTTTTGTTTGCTTTTTGAGATTTGTTCGTTTTGCTGGTTTTTTTCCATTTTTGGCGATTGTTTCATTTTTTGAAGATACTTTTGGTTTTAACGGTTTTTTTAAATTTTGGTATTTTTTTTATTTTGACGATTTTTGGTAGCCGGCGGCTTGTAGTCAAATTTCTGCTTTGCCGCCGCAAAATTTTATATTGTCAAAAACAATATCATTTGGCACAGCAGAAACATGAAATTTTTTACCCACAGGCAAATATTTTTTTACTATAGAACTTTTCTGCCGTTTGACACACGCCCTATATAATAAATGTATATGAAATATATATATTAAATTTTTTGGAACAAAATTAGTGAACTGTTCAACTTAAATTCAGTGATGCATAAAATCTTAGCAATATTAAGATTTCCCACAAATCTTTGTTTAAAATAAGTTTAGTTTCCTAACAATAGTTTCGGTGACTTCTTGTCAAATCTTGTATCAAGTTTTCCTTGCCATCCTTTGTGGAAGACAATATCATTGATTTTCTTTTTTTATAGTGTTTAACTTATACTATAGTTTTCATTTTTGCTTTCCTTTTTTAACAAAATAGTTTTATGAAATTTTGCCGGAAAGCATACACCAAAAAAGTTATACCGTTTATTTGTTTCGAGAAAAAATATTGAAAAAAAAATTTTTCTTTTTTAGTATAAAACTTTTACTTGTTTTTGCTGTTGTTTAAACAAAGGAAAATTTCTATTTCGGATGATCCAAAAGGAATAAAAGCTTACCTGCAAAGAGAAGAAAAGAAAAGTTTATCAATATGAGTATAAATATTTAAAATAAAATATTTAAGATTTTTTTTAAATATATTTTTTCTCTGCACTAATAATATTTGTATTTTCCCCTATTCGAGAAAGAAAACGTGAACATTTTCCGCTCATTATCTAAAAAACACTTGTTTATTTCATTTTACAAAAATTATTCAAAAACTTTTTTGCTAAATATTCTATTTTTCAAACAAACAAAAAAAAAACAAACAAAATTTAGTAGTTTCCTTCGTAACAACTGTTACCAGTTAAATGTAATTAGAATGCAATTTGGAAAACTTTTTAACGCAAAACTAAAATCAGCGAAAAGTTCTTGGAAGAGGGGAACAGCAAGCAAACAAGCAACCAGCGTAAATTTGTTCATGTTCAAACAATTAAAACTGTTTAGCTCATAAAAGTTTTAAAAATATATTTGAAAAGCACAAAATAATGAAAAAGTAAAATAAAAATGAAAGAAGGTGGATACGAGCGAGAGAGAGAGAGAGAGAGAGAAAATACTAAAGAACAAACAAAAAGTAACAAGAATATTTCAATTACATACAATATTTATTTAAGCTTTTAAATAAAGCTGCATTATAATTAAAAATAAAATTTTCAAATTAATTTTAAACTAAAAGCTAATTTCTGAACGAACGAATGGTGTGCATACAAATTTTATTAACTGAATAGAGAGATATTCCACCTCAAATCAACCAACGAACGGTTGGGGTGGACTTCACCATCTTCGATTTTGATAAAACTTTGTGTGGATTTTTGTTCAGCATATTAAAGAAATGGATATCATATCTAGAATTTCTAACTCCTTCGATTGTGGGGATATGACGACATAAAAAATATAAAATATACATATCAGTAAATTTGAAAAAAATTTCTTTAATGTAAAATTATATATATTTTTTATTTGCAAAAGCTCATAAAAAAAATTGAGAGAGCAAAAATTTTATATTTTGTCATGTATCAGAAAGCTAGATATATAAGGAATAAATTGAGCCATAAATTATTAAAATTGATGGAAAAATGTCGATTTTATTCACAACTAAGTAAATGAACTTAATTGATAAAAATCACAATTTCCATATAACAGAAAAATTTAAATTTGTATCAGTGTGTATGTGTGTTGTATGAAAATCACAATTTCTCTCTTTTAATTGTGAATAAAATTCGAAATTGGCATATCGATGTTCATGATTTATAACTTATTTTATTCCTTGTATAAATAGCTTTCCGATAAATTATTAAAATGTAACAAAAGTTTAATTTTTAATATATAAAAAAGTTGTGTATGTATGACTTAAATGTATTTTTATTCAGCACTTGGTGGATTATTTATTCAAATCGGACAGGATTTTCTCGAGTTATGGTGAAATATACTGTGATTCACCTAGTGGAAAGATTAGGCAGGGTCATTAAAAAAAATCTGTACGTGATAGAAATTTAGCGCATTAAACTTTATATATTCCTCATATTTTTATTTAAAGGCGATTTTTCCTGCAGACCAGTGTATTTATAATAAAAAACATTTTACTCACTAAACACAGCCGATTATTACCTTTTCTTTTGGAACAAAGTTCCTTATGGCACGTTGCGCATATGATATGCAGCATATAAATGATTTCTATACTGGGGGTTAAAAAAATAAAGAATTTTAAGCGAACAAATACGTGGAACAAATACGAGTAACGGAATAGTGGTATGAAATACGTGTAAAGACAATTCAAGACGAAGGCAAGAGGCCGGCGAGAAGATTAAATTCTTTAAGAACTTAGTGTTGCCGTTTTGGTATTTTCGCGGTTTTAGGTGTTGCCGTTGTTTTCCGGGGAATCTCTGCAACTTTGGGGAGATTCTTGTCCTAGTTTTTGGGAATCCGGGAAAGTTCTCAGATTTTGGGGAGATTTTTGTCGTAGTTTTTGGGAGTCCGGAGAACTTATGGGATTTTGGGGAGATTTTTGTCCAAGTTTTTGGGAATCCTTGGACCAGGTTTGCTTATTGGCTAATGCTTTGTGTCCTTGCCAAGTGCATGTGTCTCGGCTAAACACCAGGTGTCTCGGCTAAATTCTTAAGAAGTATCACTTAAGTATCTTCCAAGCGATAGTTGTTTTTTTTTGTTGACGCATATCTTCTTTTTCCATCTAGAGGTTGAAATTACTATCTTCGCTTACTTGGTGCCATCAAAGTAAGTGAATTTTTTTATTTTAAATTAGAAATTTAATATTACATGGGGGTCATGGCGCCGAGTCCGGTGACTAGGCGTACTAAGATCGATAAAAATGAGGGGCGTCATATATAGTGACCGAGCGTGGCCTGCCGAAAGTAGCAGATCGAAGACGCACAGTGGTTCCAATTGGAAAAAGGGTAATAACCCGGCATGTTTAAAACTTGCGATCCGATTACAAAACAATTTATGTAAAAATCATAGAGGAGGACTGAAGTATTAAGAATGTTGAAATTTGAACTTTGTCTGTCTCATAACTCTTACAAATATTATCCGATTTTAATGAATTTAAGCTTGGTATAAAGTTTATAAAAAGATAAAGAAAACATCTTTTAATATTCGCAAAAATATTTGTCTTTGAACTTTAAAATTTTGTTTTTTTTCCTGGACTTTGTTCTCTATTTTGCCAGTATTTTGCTTGTAAAGTGGGAGGGGTCTGAGCAGTGATACCAACAACAATCCTAAAACCAATAAGATTTCCACAGTCATCTATTTTTGGCTCTACTAAAAATTCTTGCTTGGAAGATAGGGACCTGATCATCAGGATAATCACATTTTGACAAAAAAAAAAGAACTTAAATTAGTATCACGAATGGATCGGTATTGGATGCATCCCTAGCTCAAATTACATTCGATTACAATTATCGAAAGAAATTATTCAAAGAAATAAAATAACAACAACAAAGCGAATGCACTGTGGCAGAGTTATTAATAAGAAAAATAAAAAATTTATTCGATTAAAAAATTTCTTCGAATAAATATTATTCGAACAAAATTATTTATTTGTTATTTATTTTATAAATAAACCGAAAGCTATATATTTAGTACATGATGCATCCGAATCCCTAACTCAAATTAAATTATTCGATTGAAATTATCGTAAGAAATTATTCGAATAAATAAATTAGCAACAACACGGTAAAAAAGCCTTGGCAGTGTTCTTATTAAGAAAACAGAAAAATATGCGATAACAAATTAATCGAATAAATATTATTCGAATAAAATTATTAATTTGTTATTTATTTTATAAATAAAACGAAATTTATATATTTAGAATACGATATAAAGATTTATTTAATGATTCAAATTAATATATGTATGTACACAATCGAATAAACGTAATTGAAAAAATATATTCGAATAATATATTCGAATAAAAAATATTCGAAATAAATTTTTCGTTTATATGAGCTTTAGTTATTAGTTATTATTTTGTACTATATTTCTTATTGGGCTACTGCAGTACATTTGCAATGCAAAATGTACTAAAATGAGTACAAATGCACTGAATTTATCATCCCTGATAAGAATATTTGCACTGGCAATTGATTTATTTTTTAATCACGAAAAAGAGACCTTCAACAATTTTTAATATTTTCGTATAATAAGACTTTATGTTTTCAATTTCAATTAAAATTCTTAACGTTTTCTTTCTTTTGTGTTTTTGTTTTCCTTTTTGCTTAAAGCATTTTGTGTTATTCTTTTTTTTAACCATTTTAATGTGTACCTTTTTTCATTAAAAAATATTTTTCATTTATTTTTCATTTATGTAAATATTTGCACCTTAAAAAAACAAATACAGTTTGTCAAGGCAAAGTAAAGAAAGTGACTAACTAATATTGTTTCCTTTTGAAATAAAAAGTAAAGAAAAATAGAAACATAAAAACTTTCACTTGATGCATAACATAAACTTGGTATAAGTTAGCATAAGTGAAGAAGTGGAAGTAGGTCTAAAAGAGTTTTGCCATAAAATTTTATATTAAAAATCATTGTAGAATATAATCGTGACTCATGACTATATTCTTCGGCATTTTTTATTGTTGTCAAATTGTAAGGAAAAGCTCTTCAATTTAATTACTTAGTCTAACTTCATATCAAGTTTTTATTATGCACACAACTGTTTATTTACGGTGTCAAAATACTTTCTTGACAAACTGTAATAATGAAATGGAATCAGGTCTTTCGAATAAAAAGAATAATTAAATTCATATGCACGTTTTACAATTGTCACATTTCCATTCACATGCGCGAGTTGTGTTTTGGTTGTTTGAATAAGTATACAAAAGAACGTTTGTTTTGTACATGTTTTAGTTTTTTTTTCCATTTTTTTCTGTGAAGTAAATGTCCTCTTATTGTTATTCCTGCAGTCTTCACACGAAGATTATTGTTGTTCATTTTATCTTGTTGCCTTCTCATACAACTGATGTTAAGGCATTGTTTTTCCTCTGCCTAAAGTTTTGTTGTGTTTAATTGTTTTAGTAGTCGTGTATGAACCCAACAAACACAATGTTAACCAAAATTTTACTAAAACGAGTGAGGCTTACACGATATCTTATACCGATTCTCTATAACAAAGACTAAAAAAGGTGGGGTTCATGTAAAAAAAATTTACATAACTTTTGAACTTATGGAGATCCCCTTATCAAACTTTTACAGTATAATGAGGACACCCTAGACTAATTTTGGTAAAAAAATAAAATAAAATAAACACCCTGCGTATAAACGTAGTATTATACGCAGGGCTTATTTGCAAACAAGAACGTGGAATACTGCCAAATACTTTTTTATTGCCATTTATTGAATCAATGAATATTTATCTATTTACTTATATATTTATCTATTTATTTATATATTTATATATTTATTATTTTTTATATATTTATATTCCTTTTCGCTTTTGCCCTTGTTTTTCATTTTTGCAATTGCTTCGGTTTGCTTATTCAATTTTTTTCGTTGTTTTGACTATTTTTTTTTTGTTCTGGCACTTTTTTCATTTTGGTGATTTTTTGCGATTTTTCATTTTTTGGGTTTTTTTTTGTTTATATCGATTTTTTTGAATTTTTGGCGATTTTTCTGTCCTAACGTTTTTTAACCTTTTTTTTTTGCATTTGGATGATATTTTTAGCTTAAGCGATTTATTTTAGTTTTGGCGCTTTTTTAAGTTTTGATGCTTTTTTCGGTTTTGGGAATTTTTTCGGTTTTTGGTGATTTTTTTAGTTTTGGCAGTTTTTTGGTTTGACACTTTTTTTAGTTTTTTAGTTTTGGCGCATTTTTTTTTTGTTTTTTGTGCTTTTTTTCGTTTTGGTGATTTTTTTCGTTTTTAGCGATTTTTCGTTTTGACATTTTTTTTAAATTTGTTTTTTCTTAGCTTTACCGTTTTTTTTAATTTCAAGAGTTGGCTTCTTACGGTTTCCAAGATACAGCAATTTGTCTAAATTACACAGTGAAAATTACATTAACTGATAGAACACCCTTTAATTTTTATTATTTTAAATATCAGTGTTAATTGGTATAGTCTGTAGAATAGACTATCTATGTGTCTGTAAATTACATTAGTATTTCAATATTTTTCGTTGCTCGTCTTAGAACACCCTTTAATTTTTAACTGTCATATATTTGTTGTTGTAGTGGCCAAAGTTTTACATATTCTGTGAAAATTTCAGGTCTTACGGTTCCTGAGAAAACTGCCTGGGACAGACAGACAGACAGACAGCGTAGCGAAAGAAATATGATTCCTCTACATTTTTGGTGTACGAAACCCTAAAAAGAGTCCACATTAGACAAATTTTACTTTCAATTGGTCATTTCCAGTTTTGATCATGAAAAAAACATTTTTTTGAAATAAATATTTTTTTTGAAAAGGTCAGACAATTCCTATAAGAATAACTTATTTTAATTTTTTTTTGTTTTATATTTTTCTAGTTCGAAACAGTAATTCAAAACATTTTTCAAAATTGCCAACTTTTTCGCACCCCATAACTCGACAAATAAACACAATAAAAATGAAAACATTTTGCATGCACATTTATACTTATTACAACTATAGTTATGCCAAATATCAAGGAATTGCGGCAAAAATTTTTTTTTGGGTTGGCCGCTTCGAAAATAATGCCCAATGTCTTAGATCATAAATTCTTAGAGACAGATGTTGGTATGATTTGTAATTTTTTATGTCAGCATGATCCCACCAAAAACATTTGTCATTGTTGTAATCGGTAGCACTTTATTAACGGGTTACAAAGTAATGAATGGTACTTATTTATCTTATTACTATGCTTCAAATTAGAACTACTACATAGTTTTTAATAAAATTAGTACTATTTTTGTCATTAACTGAAACTAGTTACACTTTGTTTCTATGTATTATTAAAATAAGTAGACTACCACTTTATAAGTCAACATGTGTTTGTATATGAAAACTAATTTTTGTCGCTTAAACTTATAAGTCAACAATAACTGAGTGGGCAAAGCACATGTCTTTAAATCTGAACAAGTATAGGTTCGTATCCCATCTGAGTAAAAATAAAAAATAAAAATGTAAGTAAAATATAATGTGTATAAAGTTTTGTTTTAATTTTAATTTGCTTATTTGACTACTTATTTTTTAGCTTCAAGTAAGCCAAATAGTAACTAATTAATTGCTTTTACAATATAAAACATTTGTAAGGGGTGCCCCTTATTTTTTGGACTTCTCAAACAAAAATAAGAAGTTATCGAGCCAAATTGTAAGTAGTTACGACTTAAATCATCATATACTTTTTTGCCTACCAGTAAGCAAAGTTTTTGCTGGGTTGGATCTGATTTTATATCAAAATTAATTTGATATCAAATCTATGTGTTTGCTGGGAGGTCATCCTGTTTTATTTTTATAACTGCTTTGTTATTGCTCTTATTTCTGTTATGTAGTCTCATTAAATTGTAAGTGTAGTCAGTGTGTGTATGTGTGGATATGTGTGTACATAATTCCGTTATTATATTGTTTTTGTGTTATTGCTCTGCTCATTTTTTGTTTACAATAAACATATTAATTGTTATTTTAATGTACATACGTGTAGCATACTTGTAGGAGCTGTATATGTGTTAGTAAAGGTAAAAAAGTGTAAATGAATTTTATATGATTAAAGTAGGATAAATAAGTCTTATATGCATACTTTTTCTTAGATTTTTTTTTCATTTTTTTTTTGGAGGTTTCACATACACATTTAATGGCCTGAACCAGCAAGAATATTTTATTAGTTAATTTAATTATCTTTTTTCCAAATGTTTAATAAAATTTTGTAATTAATCTGGTTTAATTACAAATGCTAAAAATTTCGTTAACTCTTTTGTGTATACAAAAAGAAGCAAACAAATGAAATATGGCTCGTAAAAGTACAAGAAAATTATCAGAGTAATATCTCTTGTATTTTTTTTTTTTTTTGGTAATAACACTGGATTGCATGGAAAATTTCCCTTGGATAAAAATATGTGGAATATAAAGAGTTTAATGCGCAAAATTAAAATCCGGATTTCAGTTTTTTTCTATCACGTACAGACTTTTTTCAATGGGCATGGCTAATATTTCCACTAGGTACATCAATATATTTCACCCTAACATGAGAACGGTATGCCCGATTCAGATCAATAAAACGGCAAAATATGCACGATCTCTAAAATATCTTAATATAGTTTTTGGATTCGACCAACTTTTCTGGAGTTATTCACAAATTACACTGTATAACATGAACAAAAATTATGGTGTTCTGTAAACCCATTCTGGTAGAGGAGACCAAAAAACAGCATACGTGTGTCGGCGTTTTGCAAGATCACATCGGAGTTTTATTTTAGGGGGGTTTAAGTTTTCCCCCTTTGGCCTGTTCGTGCAGCATATCAATACATGAAACTCTGTGTTCTTTACATCTGAGGTGTAGGGTATGTTTAGCAACTTTTTAGAAAATATTAGAGCAAATATTATTGTGGAACATATTAACCCTCCAACTAACCCACATAACGGTCATTTTTGGCTCTTTTCTAACAAATCGTAAAAAACACACCTAAAAAGGGGAAGTGCAGGCATCAAATGTTCTACAAAAACGTTGGCCACTAATTTTTACTTTACGTCTTCAAAGGCAACAAAGCTCTAGACTCAACTTGTACGCTAGAAATCATTAAAAACTTAAACTATGTTTAAGGGTTAACTTTATACTTGTTCACAATTACACAATTACTATTTGGCATAAGAAATCTTGTAAGTCTTACGGTTAAGGTATTAGATGTGCTCAGCACTTTTATATAAAACACTACGATAAACATTTTTTTGGAACATTTAATGAATGGTACTTATTTATCTTATTACTATGCTTCAAATTAGAACTACTACTTAGTTTTTTTTTATAAAATTAGTACGTATTTTTCTGATTATCTGAAGATAGTTATAATTTGTTGTTATGTATTAAAAAAATAAGTAGACAACCGCTAATAAAAGCTAATTTTCATCGCTTAAACTTATATGTCAACAATACTGAGTGAGTAAAGTACGTGTCTTCAAATCTGAACGAGCACAGGTTTGAATCCCAGCTGGGTAAAAAATAATAAATTGAAAAAAATATAAATAAAATATAATATATATAAAATTTATTTTAAATTTTAATTTGTTTATTTGACTACTTATTTTATAGCTTCATGTAATAATTAGTTAATTGCTGTGACAATGGAATAGGGTATTCATTTAATCGGGTTTCTACTTTAATCGGTTAATCGCTAAATCGGTTAATAATCGGTTAATTGCGGTATTAACCCGTTAACCGATTAATGAAGTTTTTTCATAAATCAAGTGACTTCAACAAATAAAATAGCATAAATTATTTATTATTTTGAATTTATTATTAAAAAAATCAATAACATAACAATCGTAACAATTCTTGAACTTGATCAAGCAAAAAAAAAATCATAAATATCGGCCATGTCACAGAGTTCAATTCCGGTCGGAAACGGAATTCAATCCACCCTAATATGTCAAGCCCTAGCTGGAGCATCCGCTGCATAGTAGCACCGCGAACAAGCTGGACACACCTGTCAAATTTGCGTATTTTAGTTTTCTTTTTTAGACACCAGTTGCTACAAAAACGGCGTAGGTTGAATTCCGTTTCCAAACGGAATTGAACTCTGTAACATGGCCGATATATCAGTTATTCAATAGTTTAAGGAGATCTTCTAAAACAATCTTTCAGAAAAATAATTTCTTTAGTTTTGATAAAACTTGGCTTGAAAAACTCCTCTCATTTATGTAGATGTTGAAGAAATCAAAAGTAATCCATAATACAGGACATGTAGTTTCTCAGTCCTTTTCCTGGATTTCTTTAAACTTATAAAATTTTCCATTATGCCATTAGGGTCTTGTTTTAATATTTTTTTTCAAACTCTTAACACTTCTAATTGTTTCTGTTAATTCTGTTAAAACATTTCTTGTATTACTATCGATAGTTTCTTCTGTTGTAAGGTCATCATCTAATTCATGCTGGCAGAGCTCAGCGAAAAAAGTTTATTTTCGAGTTCCTTAGTTTCCGTTTTTGTACTGTATTTTAAAACACTGTTGCTAGAAGGAATTATTTCTGAGTGGAGCTAAAAAATAATTGAATTCGTCTCTCATTAAATATAATCCTTAGATTTTTAATTAAATTTTTGCCAACAGTATTATTGGATTTTATAAAACTATTAAACAAAAGCTTAATACATAATTCCCTCAAGTTCAATTAGAGTCTTTACTAAACTCTTTTATAGACACGTCCAAAGACTTTAATGTTTTTCTTAAGTTAAAATCACTGAACACCCTATTAAAAAATAATTTCTAAACACATACATTTTGTATATGCGACGAAACAAATAATTAAACACACAAAAAATACTTTATAATACTACAAAATACGAAAAATGTTGTTACGTCGGTTAATCGATTAATCGACTGAAATTAACCGGTTTAACAGTGAATCGAAAATATCCAATTTTAAATACACCGGTCAGTTAATCGGGTAGTAATTTACCGGTTAACCGATTAACGGTTAACCGAATGAATACCCTACAATGTAAATACATTTGTAAGGGGTACACCTTATTTTTTGGACTTCTGAAACAAAACGATCTCGTTATCGAGTCAAATTGTACACTCTAAAGCAGTACTTCAAATTTACGATCATATATTGTCTAAATTTTTGTTGAAAATTTCACCTTGTCTAAAATTACATCGATTTTGTAGTTATTTTATTAAAGAAAAAACCTTACAAATTAAACATATTTAGTCCAAGTGGAAAAAATGTAACATAAAGTATAATACGGCTATGGCCGAATGGTAGATAGTCAGACTATCAGTCAGGAAGTCGCGGTTCAAACCTGCACGCAGCCAATCGCTTTTTTTTTGTAAAAACATTTTGTTCAAAAATAATGCGTGTGTAATTTAAGGTCGATAATATTCTGTAAAGTGTTGCCGACTATTATCGACCTAATTTTCAACAAAAGTGTTTTAGAGTGTAAGTAGTTACGACTTAAATCCTGATATACTTTTTTGCCTACCAGTAAGTTTTTAGAATTTGGTAGGACAAAGATGTCGGCTTTCTTGTCAACTCTTCATTTGATTTTTACACGTTTTCTGACCGTCTTAAGATTCAATTTGCGTCCAAAATCGGAGCGAATTCCGTAAAACAAAATGATCACTGGGAAGTTTTTTACACTCAAACTCCACATGGAGATTTCAAGTTAAAAATCTAACTAACATGTGCTTTTAATTTCAGCAAAAAGGCAGACAATTTTAAACTGAATTGATTTGATTTAATTTTTAACAAGTATAATTAGGCAAAACGTTAGAACAGTTATTGAATATGTTTAGTAGCCAAAATAATATGTAAAATTTATTTAATACGTAAACACTATATTTCCTTTTCAATTTCCGAATCTTTTCCTGTGAAACATAATAAGCTTGCGTAAATATTAACAGACTTTATTAAAATAACAAAGAAGAAAAAAAAGCGAATGATGAATCTTTATAACAACCCTCAGCTTATGCTACCACCCCAACCCCCTTAAGCTGACTTTGCAAATATTGTAAGCGCAAAAATAAAACCCATCATCATCATCATCTTCATCTGCAGGACCATTAAACTGATGATACTCTGACAGCCATGAATGTCGATGTTGATGAAAACTCGTAGACATTTGAAATTTGAATAAGAAGACTGTAACTAAAAGATAAAGTGAAAATTATAATGTGCATCATAAAAATATATTAAACGCGTAATATTATCAAGTACAAAAAAAAAGAGAGAAGCAAAAAAAAAAAAAGAATTTAATTAAAAATATTTCCATCATCTTCAATTTCAGCAGAAATGGCAAATTTTCTTTGCAATTTTTTATTCATTGTTAAAGAAAGCTCAAGCATTTTAATGTTTAAATTTCCTTAGTTTATTGTTCTATCTGTCGATTTATTTAATCATATTCATTCGTTGGAATATTTTGTTTGCTTTTTATTGTACTTCTCATGGTCTTTCATCCTGCTACCACCAGCATCATCTTTTAGCTTATCTTGTTGCTGTGGGAAAATTTTGCCCGTCAGCTTTAAAATGTTCATGATTTAGCTGTTGTTAATACTCGTATTATAATAATTTAAGCATACTGATAGTAACAGCTGAAAAACTTGTGCTTTATACCAGTAGTTTCAAGTAAATTAACAAAGATAAGCTAAAAGATATTGGCAACTGAATGGGTATAAACAAATAAATGCAAGAATTAAAGGATATGAAATGAAAGTTATTTAATGGCAGAAAAGTAAAAAAATTATTTTATTTAAACAAAAGATATTAAAAGAAAGCTCCAAAAAGAAACGAATCGACGAAATATGTGTAAAAGAGAATGCAGTAATGATATTTATTTAGTAGGGTGGATCGATTTTTTGACGGAAAAAAATCTTAGGAGAATATGGTTCTACGAAGAGTTCTAAGCAACTTTGCTTTAGGAGCCATGGATCTAAAATGGAATTCGAGCTTGCGGAAATTCCAAAAGAGGTTTTATGCTGTCTTTATTATAGGAAAAATTACAAAAAGTCATTGCAGCGGTATACTTAATATTTTACCAATATATTAAATAATAATACTCATACGCCATGCAGTTCGGAGGCAAACTGCTTTAAGTAATTTTTCCTATAATAAAGCTGCACAGTGGCTTAGGAATTAAATTCGTTGGCCGGAACCTACATTTTTTGTTGCCATCGATTTTCAAAATTTTAACGCCATTTACATATTTATTTGACTACATTTGGCATGAAAAACCTTGTTGGCCTCATAACTTTTACAAATATTATCCGATTTCAATTAATTTAAACTTTGTGTAAAGTTTATAAGCAGACAAAGATAATATCGCTTTTTCATTAAGTAATCTTTAGTATTTTCAAAGATATTTGACTTTGAATTAAAAATTTTTTTTTTCGGTAATAGCTAAAATTTTCCATAAAATATTTTATGATTTTTAATACAAATCCTAATAACATATAGAACAAATTTTTTAGTTATCTCAAGTTCATGTGGCGGTGAAAAGGAATCAAAGTCAAGACTTTGAAATGAAGGTGAAAAATTGCTAAATTTTGGCAAATGGTGCTGGACGTTTTTCACAAAAAATTTTCAGAACTAAAAATTTCAATGTAAAATTATACATGGAACACATTACAAGTGCATTGTGGAGCGGCTCACAAAATAAATGGTAAAAAATATATAACTGCTACTAAGCAACTGGTCAGAGTTATTTGAAAGTTGACATATAGATGAGGGCCAGTATCTACACACTATGGTTTCCAACAATGTGCAGGATATGAACTAACTACTCTACAGTGGGGTAAAACTAAATGTATCGCATGTTGAAAACTTGTAACTTTCGCAAATTTCAAGCAATTTTAAAACTTTTTATATATTTTTGCTCAGCTCCAAAATACAAAAAAATAACTTGAACATTATATCCTGCTTGCTGCCTTTTATAATTTAAGAAATATATATTTTGCACATTTAGCCAAAATTTTTTCGCGTCTTTAGAATATGATTGTTTTAATATATTATCCTTTTTTCGAAGCTAAAGCATATACAAAATTTTAAAATCGAACCAGACCTAGAAGCCTGACTAAGTCGTTTTTAACGAGTATTTTCACTGTGACAGTGTCGTATTTGTCACGCCCATTAAAAATATGTATATGTACGTGATAGAAAAGATCTCAAAATGGGTTTTAATTTAGGACATTAAACTTTTTATATTCCGCATATTTTTATTTAAAGGAACGAAAGAGACCAGTGTAATTTCTCATTTAATTTTTTGTTTGTACTATTTTAGAAAAAGTTTCACGTAAACTTCTTTAAAGTTTCTCCTGAATACATTATGATTAAACATTTATTAACTCTTTTACCAATTTCATAAACTTTGCCAACATTTCAAATTCAATGTAATTTTCGTTAATAACGCTTCATAGACCAAGTTAACTTCCCATTGTTTTAAAAGAGAACAAAACAAATAACCAACTAAATATGCAATAACTTAGTTCTCAATAAAAGGTGAAATACTTTCGTAAAACAAAACATTCATTGAACGTTAAATTGTTTCGAAAAAGAGTTAAAAGTTGACTTAAAATTAAACTCACACTCAGTATTTACATACATATACATTCATACAATATGAAAATGTTACTTATTTCAATATTAGCTGGAGGGGCTTCTTGAAAAAAAATGTATAACAGAGAATGTAAAAAGTATAATTGTATTGAATATGAATAGCTTTCAGAGCAGAAAATAAAGTGCAATTTAACCACAAAAATGCTTTGTTTGAAAAGTTCACTTGATTTCGAAATTTTAAATGGGAAAGAAAATGAAATGTGACGGAATGTAGTTACACTGTACACCAACAACAACAAAAAAGGAAAATAACAAGGTTCTTACGACAGATTGTACGTGTATTGGGATTTTGAAAATTTATGCCAGAGATTACTTTTAAAGTGAGCTAAAGAACATTATTATGTCATATCGGCGTAGGAAATCTAATTTTAATAATAATTAATTTAATTAATTAATTAATTTAATTAATTTATTAGAACTTTTATTCAAATATTATTGTTCGTATATTTTATGCGATACGTTTATTCGAAAAATTTTTTTCGAATAATTTTATTCGAATAATTTTTATTTGCATAATTTTTAGCCCTTTCGTTCTTTATTTCTTTGGCATTTGAATGTTTTTTTTGGATTCCTTGACCCCAAATTATATAAGATCAACTGTAAGAGTCTTTGCCCAAATTCTCGACTATCACAGTGTATTCATTCGAATAATGTTATTGTAATAACTGTTATATAAATAATTTTACTCGACTAATATTTATTCCAAAGATTTTATTTGACTACGTAATTAGTAATGTCCAACCGAATGCACTTTTTCAGACCGAGCCCGAACACGAAACAGAACTTCGGTAGACTTTTCAGACCGAAGCCGAAACCGAACACGGATCCGAACTTTTTGTATTGAATAGAAATAATCTTAGTTTTTTATGTAAGAAGAACTAGAATAGCAAATTCGTGGCACATTGAACTTTTTTTTACTAACAATCTTATACGAATAAATGATAATCGAATAATTTTTATGCGAATATCTAGTTTCATTTGAATTTTTTATATGAATAATTTTAGTTGAATAGCTTTTATTTGAATAATTTTATTACGAAATTTAAACATCTGGCTTTTATTGAAAAAAATTAATAATATTCATTCGAATAATTTTATTCGAGTATTATTCACACGAATAATTCTACTGCAATAACATTTACATTAAAATAATTTTATTTTAAATGATAACAAACGAATAATTTTTATTCGAATACATAATTATATTTAAATATATCAACTGTTGCTGGGTTTTTTGAAATAAGTATTATTCGTATAATATTTTATAGTTTTTATTTAAAGAACTTTATTCGAAATTATTTTAATCGATTAACTTTTAATCGAATAATTTTGTTCGCATGATTTCATTAAAATTTTATATAAGAATACTTTATGCTCGAAATATATTTTGTTTTACCGGTTTTCTTCAAAGAACTATTATTCGAATAATATTGTGTAGCTTTTATTGGAAAAAATTTTAATAGACAATTTTTGAATCGAATAATTTTTCTTCGCATGCTTTCATTCAATTTTATATACGAACAACTTACGTTCGAATAATTTTATTCAAAAATTAAAATTTTTAATTTTTTAACAACGAATAATTTTTTACAATTCAATTAAATAGCATTTATTTAAATAACTTTATTCGAATAATATTTATCCGAATATTTTTTTTTTGCATAACTTTTATACATATAATATTATTGGAAGGTATTATTCTTCCAATAATTTCGTAGCAATACTTTTTATATTCGAATGATTTTATTCGAATACATACATACAATAAGTTCGAATAAATTTTATTATAAATATTTTATTAAACAAAGTTTAGCTTCAATGTAATTGCTCCGATAGATTTTGTTCGAATTATTGTATTCGAATAGTTTTAAATTGAGTAATTTTAATCGAATAGTTTTTGTTTGTTTGATTTCGTTAAAATTTATATAAGAATAACTTATGTTCCAATGATTTTGTTAAAAAATTTTAATTTTTATTTTATATTTTTTTAAAACGAATAATTTTTTTATTCAATAGTTTTATCCGATTAATGTTAATCCAAATGATTCTTTTGATATAACTTTTTTGCGAATAATATTATTGGAAAATTAATACTCTACTAATTTGATACCAATAATTTTTATATTCGAATAATTTTATTTGAATACATAAATTATGTTCGAATAAATTTTATTTTAATAATTTTGTTAAGAGAACCTTAGCTGTAATATAATTGCTCCGTAAGCTTTTGATCGAACAATTTTATTCGAAGAGCTTTTAATTGAATAATTTTAGTCGAGTAATTTTTGTTCGCATGATTTTATTAAAATTTTATATAAGAATAACTTATCTTCTAATAATTTTATTAAAAAATTTATATTTTTAGTTTTTACTTTTTAAAAACGAGTATTTTTTTATAGCTTTTAATCAATAATTTTATCGATTAATGTTCTTCCGAATAATTTTTTTTTATAACTTTTATACAAATAATATTATTGGATGAGTCATATATACACTAAATCCACTTATTTCGTACCAATAATTTTTATATTCGAATAACTTTATTCGAATATGTGCATAAATTGTGTTCGAATAAATTTTATTTTAATCATTTTATCAAAAGAACTTTAGCTGCAATTTAGTTGCTCCGATTGCTTTGTATCGAATACAATTTTTCGAATAGTTTTTAATTGTATAGCTTTTATTCGGATAATTTTTATTCGAATAATTTTTGTTGGAATAACATTTTTAATTTTATTTAAATTTATAGCTTGTTCGAATAATTTTTATTCTTTTTCAGTATCACATGGCATGCTTTTAGGGGCAGCAATAGTCTCTAAGTTTTGGCACACACTGTAATTTGTTGTTCACAAAGTTTCGTTACCAAATTAATTATGTATTAGCATTTATTTTTCTTGTTGTTTGAAAACCGCTTTAATTTTCCAAAATTAAATTAAATTTGAACTTCAACACCAGCTGGCGATTAGTTTCAAATAAATTGCTACGTTTTGTGTCCTTTTTTTAAATTGGTCTTCTCTAAATTGTACCTTCAGTTAATAATGTCTGGCCATTATTTTCACATTTTTCACCTTTAAATAACCTTTTTTTAATCGTTATTTTATTACAAACTCATTGTCCTTTGAAATTGACTGTTTTTTTTTCTCCCCAACATTTCAAAGCTGATCCTGTTAGCGCGGAAAAGAAAAATATTATTGTGCAAAAAATATATACATATAAAGTACAAACAAACTATTACCAAATGACACTCATAAAATTCCAATCAAGCAATTTCATTACATTTTTTCCAATTCATTCTCTTTCTCTTTCAGTATTTTTTGTAGTTTTTTTTCTTCTTTCTTAGTTTCCCTACAATACAGGTATGTGCTTCAATTGAAGCGTATTGTTTTATTTTGTATAGAAAAACAACAGAGAAAAAATAGCGTAATACAACTGCAATATTGTACGTAAAAGAAAAATTAAATCGAGTGGGGGCACTTGAGAGGAAAATGTAAAGGACTATTTGCATGTGAAATGGTTTTCAAATTGGTGAGCTGGTAATATTGAAACGCTATTAAAAGGTTTTTCTTTTTTCTAGTGGAAGTAACATCCAAATAAGGGAAAAAGTTCAAGGGAGCCCAACATTAAGTCATTGAATGCACTGAATAAGAATTGGAAAATAGAAAATTTAATGGCCAAATTTGAAACAAAGTTTAAGCTATAAAAATAAAGTTTTATTTAAGAACCTATACCGATTTGTATTACGAAAGAAAAGAAAAAAATAATTAAAAGGTATAAGTAACGTTATATTTATATATTTGCTTACGAAATTGATGGAACCTATAGCTAAAATTATTCATCGAACAAAGGTTTTACACATATATTTTGATTTAATTTTCATTTAAACTTTCATACATATGTACATACTCGTATATCCTTAGGTACCTGTTAATATTTAACTTACTTTATAAGCTTTTTCCTTTTCTACCTACCATATTTTATCATTTCACACTTCATTTACGCTTTAACATAGACATAAAATCAACATTTATTAGCTGAGTATTTGCTAACATAATTATGCGCCTTATAGTATGCTTTATTTTTTAAATTATTTTATTTAGTGTATCTCTTGGCATGGAGGCAAAATTTTGTTTTTCTTCCTTCTGTACTAATGTGATATGAAATGGCTGCGAAAATAAAAAATTATTTTGCGTATGTATGTACACGCTTTGTACATGCATGTGTTGCCTTGAAAAAAATCGACATAAAGCTTCATTTATGGCATTTGCGCTTGAAATATGTGTGTAAAAAATTGTTGGCGTGTTTTTTTTAAATGGTGTGCCAAAATCCCTCGTCAACAATTTGCCAAATATGTTACTCGTTATATAAAGTATTTATGTGATCATTATATTCCTTATTTTGTTGTTTCAACAGTACATACATTACATTTGTTGATATATAACAAGGGATAGTAGCCAATATTTATTTGAATTTGAGAAATAAACATAGTTTTAAAAAATTGCAAATTAAATCGTCATTTATTCATCAATTTTAAGGATTTTTGGCTTATTTTGTTTCTAATGCAAATGGCTTTCTAATGAGTGATAAAAATGATAAATTTTTGCCCTGTTAATTTTTTCATGAGTTTTTAAAAACAAAATGAATTCATTAAAGTGCTACTGAGTAGTTCCATTTAGCCGGGTGTGACCACTTTACACATATTTTTTGTTATAAATAAAGAATATAAAATTTTTTACTTAACAAAAGGTTGCGACTCGCAAGGCCATTAAGCTTAAGGTCGTTGAATAACGGGTAGACACTGAAAGAAAAAGATTCCTACGCAGAATGGTCATCAGAAAGCTGCGACGGGTGTGACCTTACAAATCTTACTTTTAAAGAATTATGACTTTCAGAATAAATTCTGTAAAATGTTTACTATAACGTACACAATAATGTTGGTATAGCTGTCTGTTCAAAGTGTTTTTAGCTGTATTACGTATTTACTGTTTGACAAAAAATCAGTTTTCTTAACAAAAAACTATTTTTAAAATGTGACGGGTGTGACCTAATACGAAAATTTATAAAAATCGAAGAAATAAAACTTTTTATTGATTTCATTAATATAAACAATATAAATAATATAAAAATAAATCCTAAGAAAATAACACATTAAATTATTTGCTATCCGTTCTATTATAGACAGCAGAATACTCTAGCTGAGTATATTTTTAAATTCAATAAAAAGCGAAAAAAGTATATTCTTTTCAGAGATAGGGGTTTTTATTAATAATGAGAAAGGGAAGAAAAAAAAACTGAAATAAATATCAAACATACAAAGAGGGAGCGCAAAAATGTTTCGTGGATGATCATTTAAAGGGGCCTCAAATTGCTTTAAACATATTAAATAATGTATTCTTTTATATTTTCTATAATTGTCATGCTCTAAAAAACATCAATTGAGCGATTTTTATTTGAAATAAGACAATTATTTTTTTCTTGCATAGGGCCGTTTTACGTGGAATCACTCTACTTGGCTCGCACATGAAGGGTTCCCTACGAATTCACATACATATATCCCTTTTCGTTTATGCCCTTTTTTCATTGTGCCAATTTTTTCGTTTAATTGTAGTTTTTATATTTACAATATTTTTTTTTTGTTGATTTAGCGATTTTTTGCGCTTTTTTCATTTTGGTGATTTTTTCGGTTTTGGGGATTTTTTCGGTTTTTGGTGATTATTTTTAATTTTAGTGATTGCTTTTGACTTTATTTTTCGTTTTGCTGATTTTTTCGGTTTTTAACGATTTTTTTAGTTTTGGCGTTTTTTTTGTTTTGATTCTTTTCTCCGTTTTAGTGATTTTTTCCATTTTTGGGATTTTTTCGTTTTTTTTTGACAATATCTTTAGTTTTAGGATTTTTTAGGTTTTAGTGTTTTTTTTTCGTTTTGACGACTTTTTTCGTTTTAATTTTTTTCGGTTTTTGGCGTTGTTCTTTAGTTTTTTGGCGATCTTTTTAGTTTTAGTAATTTTTTGCGTTTTAGCGATTTTTTTAGTTTTGGTGCTTTTTTAATTTTAGCAATTTTTCGTTTTGACATTTTTTTCATTTTAGAATTTTTTAGCTCCAGCGTTTTTTTAAATTTCGAGAGTTTGCCTCTTACGGTTTCCAAGATACAGCAAATTGTCTAAATTACATAGTCAAAATTACATTAACTGATAGAACACCCTTTAATTGTTATTGTTTTAAATATCAGTGTTAATTGGTGTAGTCTATTCTACAGATTACACCAATTAACACAAAATTTTAAAATTTTCAGTGTCTATATATAAGTGGGTGTATATTACATTAGTATTACAATATGTTTCGTTGCTCGCTTTAGAACACCCTTTAATTTTTAGCTAGCATTTATTTGTAGTTTAGCTAGCATTTGTAGCGGCTAAAGTTTTACATATTCTGTGAAAATTTCAGGTCTGTAGCTCTTACCGTTTCCGAGAAAACAGCCTTGACAGACAGACAGACGGACAGCGTAGCGAAAACAAAAGGGTTCCTTTATACTTTTAGTGTACTAAGAAATCCAATTGTAAACTAAAAAGTTAAAGGCGAAATACTAAAAACAGCCAACACAAAAAATTTAATTCAATTATTTTCAAAGCTATCAGATATACGAGACATTGTTTCTTTCTATTTTTAGCTTGACTCAAAGCGCTTTAAATTTTTTAAATCGGAAAACATAAAAAAAGTTACAAGCCTTGGAAGTTTTTTTTGAGTACCTGGTGGTGAACTTTGGCCCACTGTAAATCCTCTCGTGCCTAAACTACCCAGTGGTAAATGAAACGAAATACTTAGATAATAATCAATGATGTAAGGATGACGTTCTAAGCGAACAATCTACGTCTTTACTTAGTGTGTAATGTACGTATCTTCTAATATGTCCTTTACTAATAATAGGTTTGATTATTTTGCATTGTGTATGTGAGAAATTCGTTGTATTAAATAGAATTTATCCCATATATGTACAAAGTAAAATATAGTGGCCTACTTTTGGGCTATATTTCAACAGCAAGCCCGCTTACAGTTCCACTTATTATATAGCGACACACACTGACAGCGTAGCTTATTTTTTAAGCGAGAGCGCAACGATTACACAACCTACGAGTATGAGACGCTTATGTTAAATCTAAGTGGAAAAATAAGCCAAAGCATCACCACTAGCTGCTCATAAATATTGCTTACATCAGTGATTACGTAATGGGTATTTTTATCACTGGGCAGTTTTTTCACAAAGAGAGCTAGAGCGTATGATTAATATTAATTCCCAAGTTGTTCAACAAAAATCTTGTACATGCAACAAAAACAAAATTTTTCAAAATAAAAGGGTTCCAAAGACTGATTCTTCTAAAACAGAACAAAGTTATATGGGTAATTCTCATTTTGAGTGTTTTGATAAGAGAAAATTTAAGTTGGTTTTTTCTTTTTTTTTTAACAAAAAGAGCACAAATCATAAATATTTTTTTGGAATATTTTCGCCATGCTATTATGAAATACAAAATAGAGTCAAGGCCAAAAAAAGATTTTCTAAATTCAATGTTAGATATCAAAATTAACTGCATGGTTTTATCAAGAAAATAAAATTCATTAAAATCGAATAATATTGGCAAAAGTTATGAGACAAACAAAGTTTTTGATGCCCGAAGTAGTCAACTTTGACAACCTCTAGCCCTTCGTGCCTTTCAACAGGATGATCTGGACTTCAATTTTCTGAAAGTTTATGTCCTGCTCTATAATTTTTACATACATTGTTGTATAATCAAATCGCAAGTTTCAAAGTTACATATTTATTACCAACTTGTTTGCTAAAGGTACAGCTGAGTAGCGTATGATTAATATTTATACTCAAGTTGTTTAGCAAAAATTGCCATAAATTTTCTTAAGACATAAAACATTTGTACTAATTAAATGTTGAATGAATCGCAACATTAAAGTTTTTGAAATCCAAATATATAAAGAAGCGCATTCAGCGTAACTCTAATTTAACTTGAAATTCTAAACGCTTTAATTCCTAAAAGATATTTGTTTTTCATTGCTTTTAATTTAATTCTAAAATGAATATCATACCATTAATATTACCATTGTAATTATTAATTTTAATCACGCTTCTTTGATTGTTTAACATACAGACCTGACTCTATAAAGCCTTTTATTTATTCTACTCATTAGCTTAATTAGCTCCTTGAAGTTTGTCAAGTTTCCTGTTCGAAATTTAACTCAATTTTAAATTCTCTAGTTGAAAATTATTTGATTTAATAATTCACAAAAGGCAAGCGAGTGTCCTGATGATTGTGACTTTAAATTATGATTTCAATAAATTCATCACTTTAAGCACTTAACAACGTGTTGTGCAGTCGTGACAATTAAAATTTAATTCCAAAGCAAAATTTAGGAATGTAAGGAATTAATAGATAAGCAACAAACAAAATCAAATCGAACCAAATCCTTAAAGAAAACTTAAAAGAAATATTTGTTTACAGCCGACTTCAAAAAAAGGACAAGGTTATCAATTTGTTGGCATTTGTTTTCAATATTGTTCCCTCAAAACTCCACCATTCATAACACTATGCAACAAAATTAAACTTTTGTCATCATCTTTGATGTGTTATGGTCACCTAAGCGCACAAGAACAGTCGAAATTTTTATTTCTATGGATACGTTTTTAGGGTTCCGTATACCAAAGGTGAAAAGGAATCCTATTGCTTTCGCTAAGCTGTACGTCCACTTGTCTGTCTGTCCGTCTGTCAAAGACTTCTATCTGGAGAACCGTAAGAGGTACGTACAGACCCGAAATGTTTAACACAATATGTATGTGTATGTATGGCCGCTAACCCAACAAATACTATAAGCTGACAATCACTAAAAACTAAAGGGTGTTTTAAACCGAGCAACGAAACATGTTGAAATCCTAATGTAATATACAGACAATTGTTACACATACAGAGACTTGACATTTTCAAAGTTAGTGTGTTATTATACAGACTACACGAATAAATACTGAACTTAAAACATTATAGAGGGTATTCTATCAGTTAATGTAATTTTGATTATGTATTTTTGACAATTAGCTATATCTTGGAAACCGTAAGAGGCCAGCTCTTGAAATGTTCACAGCTAGTGCAGCATTTTAAAGGCAACAGTAACGAATGCTAAAAAACACACAAACTAGAAATAAAAGGGTATTCTATCAGGTAATGTAATTTTGAAATTAAGCTGTATCTTATGAACCGAAATAATTAGACGCTTGAAATAAACAGAATTAATGTAATTAAAAGGTAAATTAATAATTAAAGGGTAAATTTAATTAAAATTTAAAATTAAAAAAATGGTATCCCTTCAGGTAATGCAAGAAACAACCCGAAAAGTAAGTCGCTAAAACGAAAAAAATCGTAAGAACGAAAAAAAAATCGCCAAAAATGAAAAAAAAGCTAAATGAAAAACCATAAAATTAAAAAATAGCCAAAACGAAAGAACCCCAAAATAAAAAAGCGCTGAAACGAAAATAATCAGCAAGTTGAAAAAAAATCGCCAAAACTAAAAAATCGCAAAAAAACAAAAAAAAATTGCATAACGAAAAAAGCGCCAAAACTAAAAAAACGCATAATTAAATATATTGCCAACACGAGAGAAAAATTATCACAGAAATTAAAAAAGAAAACGCTAAAAAAGCACCAAAACGAAAAAAATTTTCCAAAGAAAAAAAAAAAGAAACGCAAAACTGAAAAATAAAAAAAAAAACTAAAAAAATTGCTAAAATGAAAAAAGCGCCAAAACTAAAAAAAAACCAAAAATTTAAAAATTTCAAAAATTAAAAAAAATTGTCAAAAAGAAAAAAGTCGCCAAAATGGCAAAGCGCCAAAACAAAAAAAAAACACCAAAATGAAAAAACACCAAAACGAAAAAAACACCAAAATGAATAAACACCAAAACGAAAAAAATACCAAAATGAAAAAACACCAAAACGAAAAAGTCGCCAAAACGAAAAAAGTCGGCAAAACGAAAAAATAGGTAAAAAAAAAAATCGACTGTTTTTGTAGTTAGGGCACCCTATAACACATAAAAAAATATTATGGTACTTCCTAACATTTTTTGTTCTTGCATAGTGTAATTAGAGCACGCCTTGTCCAATTTTCTTATTACACATATGCCTTAAATAGTTTTGATTTTGAATACCTTAAATTTTTTTGGACATTATTTTTCCTATGCGCACCATAATAACTTCCCCTAATGTGTATTATAATTTCACTGTTTATTCCGCCTTAAAATATACTCGAGTTTTTATTAGATTAGCAAATATATGCATTTCCCTAAAGTCGCATGATTGACCTTAGTTTCTAGCAGTGATTTTCGTTTAATATTTGAAAGGTCTTCAGCTAAATGCTAAGGGAAAATAGTACTTGCATGTTAAACTACAATTTAACTACCTTGATGCACGTAAAAAGCATCATTCTTTTGAACAAAAACAAAACAACTGGCGCCAAAAAAGCATACAAATTGATACGTGCCTTTGCATTGAGAAAATTCATTTATTTAGAAAAGGAGCCAGCCACCAGCAGCAGACTAGCTCTAACTGGCTGGCTGCAGAGATGTTGCTTAGCTGTGCACACAAAAGTATCATCATGATCATCACTAACATTTGAACAAGTTTGTATGTTTAGCAAAAATTTTCCAAATCAAAATACTCACTTGAGGGATGGAAAGAGCGTGAGAGAAGGCGTCTTGAAGAAGTTGCCGGCTGCTAGTGTTCTAAATGCAACAAACGTTTAGTGCCTTTTACCAAGTGCAAACTTATGAGGCATGTGTGTAAATGTTCATACATACACGCACACATATACACAAATATGTATGTTAACATATGAGCTCTAACATAAATAGTATCAATGTTAAATTGTATGAAATGTATATGCACATGCATGCCTCTCACATGGCTCATGTTGCATTATAAGTAAAATGAAATTGTATTAAACATGCCACATTCGATGGCAAATAAATAGATTACTTTTTTTTTCAATTCTATTTTTTTCCTCTAAAGATTTCAGCAAAAGTTTGTAGTAAATCATACAGGAAAAATTTCAATTGCAATTTAGCCAAAGTGCACAGACTGAGAGGGAGGGAGAGAGAGAGCTTTTCAAATGACCATTTGTTAGCTGAACATGTTAAAATTGAATTTAATTGTACAAAGTTGCACCATACAACACAAATTGGAAATATAATTCAAAGCAAGTTTTTGAGGAAAATATAAAAGTTTGCAATTAAATTTTATTAAGCTCTCTTACGTATGCTTTAATTTTTTAAATTAAAACTTTTTATTTCTAGCATTCTTTCAAGGTCTTACATTTTTATAATAGAACAATATGCTGTAAAAAAAATATGTTGAAACTCCTTTAAATTTTAATTTACTGTTAAAATGATAACGATTTTTTTCCAAACCCCCCTTAAGTATGCTGCAAATTTTCATTTACTCTTGCTATTAATTAAATAAACTTGAAAATGTTTACTTGTTTATTTGTTAATACTTCTAAGATCTTTAACATTTTTAAATAAACGAAAACAATATTAGATTATTGTTCCTGGCAGCTGGCATATAAAAAAACTAGTAAATTCTGTTGAAAAGTGTTTTCCTTTACCCGGAAAAGCTACAGCATATCAACAAAAACCCTCTCAACAATCAAACTCAATGATTGTCGACAATAAAACGTAACGATTATTTTATGAGTTTTCTTTATACTTAAACTTCAGCTACTGATGTTCCTCTAAAGCCATGTTGAAATGTCTTTACAAAAAAATATCTGGCAGTAAAATGCTCATCATTATATACAGTTAAACGGGCTGGTTTGGTGGCAAGTACTGGATTTTTTCTAAAATAGTTGAATAAAAGAACAGCCAAGATTACATTAAACGAAATGTATGAACTGTTTGAGTCAAGAAAAAATAAAAATAATAAAGGTTGTAAATATTTAATAGCATCATTTTGCTGGAAAAGGCAAGCAAATTGAAAAAAGTTTTAATGGAAAAATCTTTCGTTTTTTACGGAGCGGAGACCTTTGCCGGATTTTAGTTCAGTACACTTTAGCCTACCTTAAGGCTTCATAAATAAATTTTGTCAATAATATTTACAAAACTTTTTAAAAATTAGGATAATATACAACAGGGCCCATGGCCAAGGTCAGCCCTATGCACATTAGAGTGGTCGTAAAAAATTAAAATTTGGATTTTTTCAAGTCTCATTTCCAAAATTAATGGATATTTGTAAAAAAAAACTATACTAAACAAGTGTCAGGTTAATCAGTTTAGATTAAGGCGTGTCTCCAGCCAACCGAAGTTTGAGAAAACAGCAATATAGAAAAAAGCCTTGCAACTAAATTTTCAAAATGATTACACTCTACAATGTCACAGAGCTCATTTCCGTTCGAAAACGGCATTCAATCCACCCCATTTTTGTAGCAGCTGGTGTATGAAAAATTTAACTAAAATATAGAAATGTGTCGCGTGTGTCCAGATTGTTGGCGGCGCTGGAATGCCGGCAAATGCTCTGACTAGCTCGTGCTGTCTTGGGATGTATTGAATTCCGTTTTATTCGTTCCCTCAAACTGGAAGCTATTTCCTTAATTATTTAGGCCGCTAAACGCGTATATGCACTCATTGTTTTTTTTTATCAGGTCAAGTTTTCGAGATATACCCTTATGTCGAAAGTGAAGGCACTTGCACGACATATATTAGCAACACTTAAAAAGGGTTTGCCCTATTCAATAAAATTAAAAATTCAAAACTCGACAACAACATTAGTTTTAAGACGCACAAACATTGTTTTTAAATCTGCACAGTAGTTTCAGAGATATCCTAAAACTTTGAGCGTAAACATTTAAAGTTTTATACAAAAATTTTAAAAACTTCTCTCACTAAATTGTGAATAAAATCGAAAGTTGTGCAGCAATTTCAACGAAAAAGAGTTCATTTCCTTTGGAATGTATTAAGCTACATGATACTGTTTAAAAATAGGGATCGTTGGTGTAGTTTTATTTTTTTTATGAATTTTCCAAAACAAAAATTTAAAAATTTTTAATTTTCAGTCGAAAACTTTTATGATGTCTCCGAAACTAATAGATAGATTTGAAAGCAATGTTTGCTCGGTTTAAAGATAGTTTTGTTGCCGAATTTGGTTTTTCCTTTTTTACTAAAAAGAGTAAATCTTTCTCCAGTTATGCTAATATAAGTCGTGCAAGTGCCTTAACTTTTGACAAAACGGTATATCTCGAAAACTAGAGCTGATTTGCGATCTACGGCCCAAACAACTAAAGAAGCAACTAGCATATCTAGGAAATGAAAAATTTTACTGAAATTTGTAAAGTTATGGGTTTTTTTGAGATTTTACTACTTATTGGTTGTTTTTGATATTGCTGTTTATTTCGTTAAATATGCGATTTAGATAAAAGTCGGTGAGGCCAGTCGTAAGCGGTCACGTATACCAATGCACGTATATTTTGATCCACTTTTTTTGTTCTCTTTTTTTAAGCACGAAGAGAATTTCATAATATTTTGATTCTACAAAGTCTATAATACTTTGTATTACCATGTAAAGATAGCTTTATTAACAGCAGAAATCTGAGCAAATTCCATAAGTAGTGGTATGTAAGAAGGAAGTAGTAAATGTACATATGTATATGTAAAGATGTACATATGTGAATACACACGAGTAAAGACTGTTAAAACCATAGGTTTTTAAACTACAACAGAAAGTTCAGTTTTATCTAAATCGATTAATTGTAATAAATTGTAAACGAGTACCCAAAAGTAACCATTGCCAAGTTAAAGAAATTTGTTTCTAAGTTTCATTAAATAGCACAAAATAAGAGAATTATTGAAAAGTTACTTAAATAAACGGCAGTAGTATGAGTACCAAATGATATTGTCAGAGTACCTACGAGTAACCATCCTTCCATTTAAAAATGATTTAAAATATTTTAATAGATAATATTTTAGAAACTAATTTTAAAAGTTTTAATGTATATAAATATTGATTTTAACTACTGTTTGTAAATTTTTCTGGTTACTCGTTATTGAGTAACCACTTTAGAGATACTTTTTTTACACGAAACCTTTTAATCGATTTTATATTCGGCAAAAAAGTAAAAAAAAAGTTTTAAAAATATTGCATAAATAGCTTTACGCAGTGCAGTTATTCGTGAGTACCCGTTAGTAACCACTTTTCAAAACAATAGATTAATTCTTTGAACATAACTTTGTAGTAAAAATTAAGTTTAAACATTTTAAATGTTTGTAGAAAACGAGTACCCACGAGTAACCATTATTAAACTATCGAATAATCACTGTGATTTTGCATGCTTACTATGAATTTTAGGTCTTTTAAAAGTAAACGGTGGCATACAAAAATTCGCCTTCAATGATAGAAAAATCGCCATTCGCCAATTTACTCGTTAGTGAGTAGCCACTTTAAAAATACTTCTTTAAACAAAATCTTTTAAACAAATTTATGTTAAATGATAAAAATAAAGCAAATACTAAAAGATTGCATAAATACCCGCTAGCAGTACAAATATGTGTGAGTAACTGCGAGTAACCACTTCTATAAACCGGGGATTTATTTTTTCTATTACAAATTTGTGGAAAAAACTAAAAGCTTATCCAAGTTTAAACATTATAAAGGGCTGCAGAAAACGAGTACCCACGAGTAGCCATTATTAATTAAACGAATAATCACTCTGATTTTTCAGTAATGTGCTTATTATGAATTATACCTCTGTTACAAGTAAACGGTGGCATTAAAAATTCGTCTTTAGTGATAGAAAAATCACCAATTAACCAATGTACTCGTTAGTGAGTAGCCACTTTAAAAAAATCTTTACACGAAATCTTTTAAGTGACAAAAAGAAAAAAAAATTATAAAAGATATCATAAATAGCCGGCAGCAGCACAAATATTTGTGAGTAACCGCTTCTAGAAACCGTGTCTTTATTTTTTCCATCATAAATTTGTGAGAAAACTAAAAGTTTAAATTTAAATAAAAATCTAAAATGTTTGTAGAATGAGAGTACCCACGAGTAACCATTCATAGATTTACGAATAATCACTGCGATTTTGCAGTAACATACTTATTATGAATTCTAGCGTCTTCACTAATAGAAAATATACTTCTTTACATGAAATCTTTTAAAAGAATTTTTGTTAAATGATAAAAAGAAAAAAAAATATTAAGAGATTGTATAAATACCCGCTAGCAGTACAGATATTTGAGAGAATACTAAATGTTTGTTTAAGTTATAAACATTTGTAAATGGCTGCAGAAAACGAGTACCCACGACTAACCATTGCAATATTTAGGAATACTCACTGCAGTCTCATAGTAGCATGTATATTATGAACTTTAGCTCTGCTACAAGTAAGCGGTGGTATTCAAAAGCTCGAAGTCAGTGAAAAACTCACCATTCACAAATTAACTCGTTCATGGACAACCACTTTACAGATACTTTTTTGTACATGAAATCTTTTATTATATTTTATATTAAAGAATAACATCATTAAAAGACTATATAAATAACCAGTAGCTGTTCAGGTATCTGTGGGTACCCGCGAGTAACCATTTTAAAACCCATGAATTTAGTAAGTGTATTGCATTGAGGTAACCAAGAGTAACCATTGTTGTATTAATGGGTATTCACTGTCGTTTGGCAATCATATGTATTTTAATAAATTAAGTTTTGTTACAAATAACCGCTAACACTCACAAGGTCTTCTTCACTGGTGGAAAACTCAACTTCTTTATTTTCTTTCCCTGTTATTTCCCATTTTATTTTATTTTATATTATATTTTACTTTATTGTTTTTATTAAAATAATCTCTAAAGTGGCATCTGGGATTTGGCGGAATTTCCTACTAAGCGTTATCTACATGGTATGATATGTATAAAATTTTATGTCAAAACCAATTGCCAGCAAATTAAATTAATTTAATATAATAAAATAAATTTCAAAACAAAAAAAATTTTATTGTTATTTTTGTAACATTGTTTTTTTTTTAGTTTTAACATGTTTAAGTTTAAAAATTTAAATGGCTGCAGTCGCTGTCTTTAAAACAAATGTTTCATTATAAAAATCCTCATAATATTTCCTGCTCCAGATTTGTGTAATAAATTTTAAATTACATCATATTTATATTGTAAACAGGCTCCGGAAATTATGCTATACATTTAAAATGAGTCTTATTTGTCATTTCAATGATGGCCAAGTCATGTTGATGACGATGAGATTAATTCTGAGTGAGGAAGAGTGCTGTGTAAAAAAAAATTATACAGTAATAATTCAAAAGACTTTTTATTCAAAACCATATTACACAGCCTTAAAGTAGGCAATATTTAAAAAGAAAATTAAAATAGGCTCGACATATTAAATAACATAAAATATCTTACTTATTTGACTGTGAAATAAATACATAAAAAAGTTTAATTTGTCAGCCTAAATATAGGCAATAATTTTCTTTCCATTAGATTAGGCTAAAAGTATGCTTGAAAGAAATTTATTTATTAAACTCTAGTATGCAATTAAATAGCAAATACTTGAAAGCCATTAAGACCATTTTATATAAATGTTGAAAAGATTTTTAAGGATATTTTTTTTTATTAAGAACTTTTTATCTTAAATATTAAAATTTTAAAACATATTTAAAGGGTTTACAATTTGCCACAGCAATTTAAAACAATTTAAGTTTGCTAAACTTTCTTTAGCGTCAAAACTATTTAACAATTTCTTGTAAAGAAATAACTTCTTTCCAGCATTTAAAGGCCATAAATTTAATTTCGTCTTCATATCAATAAATCTTAATATTTCGTGTACTTATATCTGTAGCCTCTACTGCAGTTATGGTGTTTATTAAGAATGTATTTTTTATAGGAAGCCGGTACTACATTCTTGTTTTATGAGCTAACACATCCTTTTTTTGCTTTTCCTTTTTTTTTTTTGGTGATAACACTCAAGTATTTTTGTTCTTGCTGCAGGCGAAAAATGGGAAATAAGAAAAAAAAAACAATTTTTTTTGGGGTACATTTTGCATCAAAGCGAAAAAAGAGAAAACAAAAACCAAAAAATTTATTTGACAATATTGTACAGCAGCAGTCCTTTTTATTATTTCTATGAACATGTTCAGAACGAGTGTATGGAGTCAATGATGATGCTGATGATGGTACTGCTACTGCTGATGTGCTGCACGTTTCAAACAGATTTCAGTAGTCATAAACAATTTTAATCTTTATTTTTTTATGGGCTGGCATATCCACAAAACAGGAGCATAACAAATCTTGGTTAAATATTAATTTTAAACTCAACAAAAAAAAGCTAAAGCATTTCTTTAACTCAAACTAGAAATTTAAAAAGGAAAAAATAGTAAAATTTTTAAGGAAAATAAGTATGTATAATTACACTGTATAACACAAAAAAAAAATCATTTGGTTTTAACGACTGATTCTGATAAAGGGCACCAAAAAATTTCACACATATTTTGGCGTTTTGAAAGTTTATATCTGGGATTCAATTTAGGGGAAGTTAAATTTCCGCTCATTTACACATAGTTACAGTGACTCGGCATAGAAAAACCTGTAAACCTTATGTTTAATATATAAAATGTGTTCAACACTTTTATGTAAAACTCCGCGAGGAACATTTTTGTGAAACATTTTAACCGTCTAGTTCTTCGTTCAGTGGATATTTTGGTTCCTTTCTTAAAAAAAGAGACAAAACTTTTCTTTAGCGATTATATAGTGGTCTGAAATAATGTTCTACAAAAATTTTCATCGTGGTGTTTTACATTAGAAAAAAACTGAAAAAATCTTACATCTTAAACATAAATCTTGTAAACCTAGATTTTTTATGCCGAGTACTAATTTTTAATAAGTTCGTAAATAGCTCATCTATACATTTTAACTTTAGAGTGATTTGTGGCGGTTATATTGCGTTTAGAGCTTAAGTGTGTTTGAAGACCTGTAGTAGAATCTTATGGCAAACATTTTTGTACGACATATCAGTTCGCTATATCGCTGGTGAAAGACAGTTTTTTCCCTATTTTTAAAAAGCGCCAAAAAGACCCGTGCAACAGAGAGTTGGAGGGTTAAAATTTTCCACAAAAATGTTTCTCGTAATGTTTTACATAAAAAGTTTCTTTTAACAATAGATCCATATAACGAAGAGTTATTAAAAGATTTCCTATGTCGAGTACTAATTGTGAATAAATACGAAATTAACCCTTAAGAACATTTTAAGTTTTGAATTATTTCTGGCGTTCAAATTGAGTCTGGAGCTTGGACGTCTTTGAAGACTTGTAGTAAAACTTTTCGGCAAATATTTTTGTAGAACATTTAGTCCGCTATATCGCGCTAAAGGCGAACTTTTTTGCTCCTTTCTTAAGAAAGGGCCATAAAGACCCGTCCAGCGAAGAGTTAGAGGGTTATAATGTTTAACTTAAAATTGGTAAACACATTTTATACCTTAAGGCTCACAGGATTTTCTATGTCGAGTCAATATAACACCCACCCATGTGCAAAAGGATGGAACTTTAACTCCCCCTAAAATTAATCCCAAGTGTAAACTTTCAAAATGCCGATACACGTAAATACTATTTAGGTGCCCTCTGCCACAATCATTCGTTAGAACAGTGTTATTTTTTTGTGTTGTACAGTGGACAAAGGGCGGTCGTAAAAAATAAATAAAATTTAGATTTTTTCAAGTCTCATACCGCAATTCGGCGGGTATTTATAAATAAATTCAGTAAAGTGCAACTTTGGCTCGCACACGAAAGGTTTCGTACGAAAACGCATATATCCTTTTTCATTTTTGCTCTTTTTTCATGTTACTTTTTCGTTTAATTTTATTTTTTTATTTTTTAAAGTGTTTTTTCCGTTTTTTTTGTTGCGATTTTTCGTTTTTTTGCTGATTTTTTATTTGTTTTTTTGAAGATTTTTTTATTTTTGGCGGTTTTTTTTTTGGTTTGTAGGTTTTTTTGGCTTTAAAAATTTTCTTCGCTCTTTGACGATATTTTTAGTTTTAGAGATTTTTTTAGTTTTTGGTGATTTTTTTAGTTTTGGTACTTTTTTCGGTTAGGGGATTTTTTTAGGTTTTTGGTGATTTTTTTTTTAGTTTTGGCGTTTTTTGGCTTTGTCAGTTTTTTCGTTTTTGCCTTTTTTTCGGGTTTTGGTGATTTTTTTTTTAGTTTTAGGGTTTTTTTTTTGGTTTTGGCACTTTTTTCGTTTTTGCATTTTTTCCGGTTTTGGTGATTTTTTTTAGTTTTGGCCTTTTTTGTTTTTTTTTCGTTTAGGTGTTTTTTTTGGCGATTTTTTTCGTTCTTTGGCGATATTTTTAGTTTTATCGCTTTTTTAAATTTTAGTGCTTTTTTCGTTTTGACCTTTTTTCGGTTTTTGACGGTTTTTTTTTTGTTTTTGGCGACCTTGTTAGTTTTGATGATTTTTTGCGTTTTATCAATTTTTTACTTTTGGTGTTTTTTTCCTTTAAGCTTTTTTTCATTTTAGCGATTTTTCGTTTTGACATTTTTTTATGTTGTAATTTTTTAGTTTTAGCGTTTTTTTAAATTTGAAGAGTTTGCCTCTTACGGTTTCCAATATACTGCAAATTGTCGAAACTACATAGTAAAAATTACATTAACTGATAGAACACCCTCTAATGTTTATTGTTTTAAATATCAGTGTTAATTGCTGTAGTCTATTCTACAGACTACACCAATTAACACTAACTTTTAAAATTTAAAGTGTCTGTATATCACATTGGTATTTCAACATATTTCTTTGCTCGCTTTAGAACACCCTTTAACTTTTAAATGTCATATATTTGTTGTTGAAGTGGTAAAAGTTTTACATATTCTGTGAAAATTTCAGGCCTTAGCTCTTACGGCTTTCGGGAAAAAAGCCTGTGACAGACCGACAGAGAGACAGACAGATAGACAGACGGACGGACGGACGGAGGGACAGAGAGCGTAGCGAAAACAATAAGGTTTCATCACACTTCTGGTATACGGAACCGCAAAAAAATATCCCAAAAAAATTTTAGCTCTATCAGTTAAGATTAGGGCATGTCGCACAACCACCAAAGTTTAAGGAAATCATCATTTTCTGTATTTTATGTCTCATAAATACCCATCGATTTGGAGTATGAGACTTAAAGAAATCCGAATATTATTCTTTTACGACCACTCTACTTTATTTTAAATATTTCTCATTAATAGTTTCTTTTAAAATTTTGCACAGAAATTAGCTTCCTCTGAAAACAGTTAATAAGTGGTCAGTGTCACATCCATTTAATGTATAAATTGTATTTTAGCTACTTCTATTGAACTGTTTCATTTAAGGCTTCTCGCATCCTTTATAATTAGAAGGTATCGTCGCAATGTATGCATGCAATGTCATCTTCTTCTACTGACTTCCGGGGCCTACCGTCGGAGTCATTGCGCATTATCTTTGTTTTATCTGTGTGAAACATAACTCATCCATCCACCATAATTTCCACTCCCCCAGCTTTGACAAATAAATAAATGAGCGTGCTATGCTATAGTTCCTGGTGATATTTCGTACGATGATTTGTAATATTCTGCATATGCAAAATATAAAGTATTTCTTTTTTTTAATAAAAAAATCAAGAAATTATAACTTTAATACAATCTTCTTCGAAATTGTGAATATATTGCATATACATACAAATAAATTTGTTTTGTCTACTTTCAGGGGCTTTCAATGTCCTTTTTCATTTATAATATTTCATGCTATTATTTTATATACTTCAAATAGAATATTTTATCATCATTTTGTTAATATTTAAAATCTTTATTGTATCTTGTATTTTATTATAGTGCTATGCAATGCATAGCAAAGTTTGTATTATTTATTTTAATATATTGTGTTACTACCCTTAATGCATACTTTGAAATATTTATGACTTTAGTTATGCAAAAACATTTCTATTTTATATATGTTGACAAAAAAAAAACTATTCAAACTTTTCATGTATTGTTGTATAAAATACTACTACATGCAAAATATATTATTAAAAATTCATAATTTTTTTTAAGTATACTTGTAAGCACTCACCAAAACAAAACAAAAAAAAAAAGAGCTGCCAAAATATATGCAATGATTTAAATGTTTGTCGAACAAAAATGTGATGACACAATGAAAGAATAATAATTTTTATTTATTGTGAAAGCTTTAATAAGAAATACAAGTACGTTAAGTATGAAAGATTTTAAGCTGCTAAAACGAGACTATATAAATTATTAAAAAAAAAACTCTGGCTGTCAAAAACACTAATATATAGAAAATAGCATAAATTCTAAGAAAAATATAAACAATACTTGACCTTTTCACAAAGAAAATAGCGAATAGACAGCAAAACAACACGTTTTAATGAAAGGATTTTATTTGCAAAGCCATAAAGTATGCAATTTTTTTAATTTTGCTTTATTTCTAACTAATAAGAAAATATTTTGCGGTTATGGGGTTGTATAGCTACCCTGAGAACTTTCCACGTTTATGCAGCATAAGGCAAAATATTTCCATAATCCTTAATAAATCGGTCCTTGGTAATTGGCCTCCTCTTGGTATTGCTGGGTTCAGTCTTACAAAGAGATACTAAAGAAAATTCCAGCGACGGCCAGGGAGACTGGCGGCCCCAGTAAGTGGAATAATATGCGGTAGCCCAATCAGCTATCAGCCTGAACAAACTAAATACAGATTGAGCAAAACTCAAATGATAGAAACGGACTGGCAATTTCAGCAACGAGCAGACGCAATCGAAAATGGATACTCTATGAAACTTGGAATGTCAGAACACTAGATGAGGCTAGAGCAACTTATTAAAGAAATTAAAACCTACAACCTGCAGAATGGTTTATTGCAAACAATTACGGACGCGTAACAATTAAAATCCAGATTAATTATATAATTTGTAGAGAAATTTGAAAAACTCAAAGGGCGTTTCTTTTCTTAAACGATTGATTAATTTGGAATTTCATAGAAAAATTCACAATTTTCATTCAATGCTGGCTGGATGTAGCGTGCATGCTTTAATCGATTCAAAATTTCAATTGCAGTCATTTTGGAAGTCTGAAATATTGGAAAAAAAATTAATTTTGAAAAACTAAAAATTTAGCCATTTTCACTCTCATTTCAAAAATCTTGAATTTAATGTCTTCTCAGGTCTACATGAATTGAGAAAACTAAAAAATGTTTTCTGCATGTTATCATGGATTGTGCTAAAAATCATAAAGTACTTTTTTTGGAAACTTTTCAAAAACAGAAAAGTTCGTCATTTTTTTTTAACGAACACAAATACTGCTTAATCCTATTTCGGCTTTTCTGCAAAAACACCCAGGGTCTTGGCAGGAATCGAACCTGCGACCCCCGGCTAATAGTCTAACACACTATCCACTACACTACGAGGGTACCCTAAATAAATATTAAATAACTTTAGAACGCATCATCGGATATAAATAAATTTCATGTCATTCGAAAAGTTTTAGTCGCTTCTTAACGAATACTTATTAAAAAGGACATAGCTTCCTGCTACAAGTGCCTTTAAAATGGGAAAGTATACTTTATCCTTTATCCTTCATTGAAGACAGACTCAAAAAATACAGTTGTTTCTTTATGATAACTCGATAATTTCTATGAAAATTGTATAAGAAATAGGCGGACTTCTAAAGTTATTCAATCTTCAATATGATGAACTTTTCTCAAAAAGGGCCGAGATGTCCAAGTTTGGAGGCCTATAAAATAGAAACCATAAGAGGTATCGAAATAATTTTTCGCCATGTTATGCGCACACAAAGCATATTATTAAAATCGGGGAGGATAAAAATCCAGACCGTGTCGAAAATTTTTGTTTTCACTCTATAAAAAAAAGTAGTTTACCCCCCACTGTGTTTGCTTTCATTTTTCCAATTGCTTCTATTATTTTTTCTTCATGAATATAAAAATATAAAATTATTTTTTTTTAAATTCTTCTCATAGCATTTTCACAATTTTTAAAAAATTTTTAAAGTTGTTTTATTTTTTATTAAAAATACAAATAAAATTTACAAAATATCTTACACATCATTGAACCATAAAAAGAAAAATGTTCTCATTTGCTTTTTTTCCACTCTGAAATATTTAATTCGCAAACAATCTTGTCATTAAAGCCTAAAAATATGCTTTGTTTTTTGTTTCCGTCTCCTGTTTTCATTATACACTTATTATTAGGCATTTAAACCTAAAAGTATGCTTTAGTTTTTGTTTTCATCTTCTGTTTTCATTTATATACTTATTTGAAATTGCTAAAAAAAAGGTAATTGAACTTATTTTTTTTATGAGTATTTAAAACTAAATTCCATTATGAATTTTAAGTTTGCTGAAAAGTGTTGTTTATTTTTTCGGACTTTATTTTAGAATAAAAAAAGGAGGGGAAAAAATAACTAAATTACTTATGGTTACGCACGTATTATCAACATCATCATCGTTATTATGTAGACAGTCGTCATTATTGGGGAAAATGATAAAATTAGCTGCAGACCAGTTTCCCAATGGCGCGAGTAATAAAAGTTTTTGTTTGTTGGCTGCAGCCAGCCATTAGTATTGTTTCTGTTGTTTCTGACGTTAATCACTTGTGGGGTTTTAATACATTTTATTTGTGCTATTCTAATACATTTTTATTTTTATTTATTTATTTATTTTTTGGTGGAAGAGGGAGTAGCTTTAAGTTATCTCTATCTGTTAGTAGTAAATTTTAAATTTTTTTCGTCTACATAATTTCCTTTAACAGCCATCCATGGTCATGGTGTCAACATTAAAAAATTTACATAAAATTGTTTGTAAATCGTTTATTGGCTCATTGATTTGAAAGAAACAGATGTATTGTAATAGTATCTTCGAATAATTATATTTGCATTTTTAGTGCTGTCTTTTGTGTACACGAGTAAATGTTGGTTTTACGAAAACTTATTGAGCAGAAAATTAAAGCACATTTTTAGGGGTTGTAAAAGCATATTAAAAAGAATTTAAATCTACCACGCCATGTCATTAAAAAAGTTTCGTATTCGAATAATCTTATTTTAAATAATAACTTAGAAAAATCTATAAAATATGTAAGTGCCTTTTTCAATAGATGATGTGGTTAAGCTAAACAGAAGTAAGAGGAGCAGCTTTCGATTGCATATTGGATGGTCACATCTTTATAATTGTTCAGATGTCAACGATAAAAGGTGTAGTTTTTTTTCATTTACATCTTGGATTAAACACTTTACAACAAAATCAAATGTTTGGAAAACTACAAGGTTCTAAGGACTGATCCTGGCAGTAGGCACTAAAAAATATACACGTGTATCGACGTTTTGAAAGTCTGAATTTATGAGAAATAAAAAATTTAAAATTTTACAAATTTTTTTTTAATTTAACAAAAAAAAATTCATTTTTATTATTATTTCGATCTGAACAACACTGAAACCTTAAAGCATGTAAACAAATAATGTTAAAATATTGCAAAGACGGCTGAAACTCAAATTATTTAAAACGATTTTGAGCAAAATTGGACTAGTCTTTCTCAAGTTATAATAAAATCTTTAAAACTACATTTTTTGCTAAATTCAGATAATTTCACTTTATTGTGGATAAAATCAATATATGGCCATCGATATTCGTCAAATAAAGCTTATTTAATTTGTGGTATATGTGGCTTTGTGAGTAGTTAAGAAAATTGTTTTGCCATTTAGACTTTTTTGCCATTTTTAATTTTTTATAAATTTAAAAAAATAAAAATTTGCTTAAAAAATGCATATTATTTTTCATCATTGTGGTCTGAATAATTCCGAAACTATTGATTATATAAAAAAATAATGTTAAAACGGCTTAAAGGTAATTTTATTTTCACTTCTTAAACTTTTTTTTTTTAAATGGACAACTCGTTCCCAAGTTATGATAAAATCAATGGAACAGCCATTTCAAGAATCTCAAATTAAAAAAAATTTTTCATTTTAAACATAAATTCTTTTGAATATAACGAATAAATTAATACACTTTGTCTATAGAACTTAAAATTTCGACTGTTTTTGTAGCTAGACGACTATAACACATCAAAATTTTTTTGTTGCATAGTGTAATTTAACCACGATTTTGCAATTCGAAATCAGATTAAAAGCGTTAAATATAAATTTGATTAATTTAACCTTGGATTAATCGAACAGTTCTTAATCGGTCTGATTAAGCAACAATGCACATTTCTAGATCTGAGTGCCGTAAAATTGTCCATTATTTTTCAGCTATTTTATATTTTCTATTTCGCTACTTACAATTATTTAACAATTTCATGATGGAAGTTTTCATCTTACCTATAAAGAAATAAGAAAAAATAACTCAAATTAGCAAATTCTATTACAAAACAATATTATTTCAAATAACTGTTGCCTACTTTTAGGCTTTATGTTATATTTTTCTTATTCAAATAACGTGTTTATGGCCTTCCAGCATTTATTATTTCTTCAAAAGAACTTTTGCTGCTTTAATTAAATTGAAATGTTTTCAGTATATAATTAAGGATCTTAATATAAATCCTAGATTCCTTTTATGCTTTATTGCCATCCCAATAATCATTGTGGGGCATATGTTACAAAGTTTTTTATGTCAGTTTAGCCAACAAATCCAAAATACCTTTATGAGTCCAATTTTATGGGCAAAACGAAAATGAAAGAAGAATAATTGTTATCATCAAGTTTCAAATAGAATTCTATTTCGCAACAGACAATTTATCTGTAAATCATTGGGAGAGCGAGGAGCATGTGTAAGTATGTAAGTAAAAGATTTCGATCAAAACATTTACGATTTCCTAAATGTGTGGGAAACGGAAATACATAAAGCATAAGAAACAACAACAACAAACACAACAAAAATAAATAAATAAAAACAACATGTAGTAAAACGAAAAACTTTGTTACTAAGAAAAACCATAAAGATTTCCTAGAATTTTTGAAGTATTTCATGTTTTACTGCTACTGCTGATATGTTCTCGTTATGATGGATTTGTTATCTCTTTTATTTATTTTTTTTTGTTATCTGTTTTTCGCATTAAAGATGGGGGTGGAACGAAAGATTGAAATAATAAACAGAATGCTATACAAAAGTTTTTAGAGGATAAAAAGAAAACAAAGTAAGAAAGAAAAATACAGGAAAAATAAAAGTTGTTAGGTTGAAAGAAAAAGGTAAAATAACTTTTTGCGTTATTTTCATAGATGCTGAAAATTTTTTTACCTAAAAGTATGCTTTAAGTGTAGTCATATTAAAGCTAGTAAAGATATGCTTTATTTTTGTATTAAAAAATACCAGAACTTAATACATTTAAATATTCAATTAATTGAAATAGTTGTTTGAACGAGAACCAAAAGGCAGACAAAAATTAAAAAATTTGGTGTTTTGTATTTTACATCAATTGTTATCTACGCCACTATAAAAGTTTTCCAAAAAATATTTTATGTACAGAACCTATTCTTTTACATTTTCATTATATATTTCAATACATTCTGTTATCTTGGACTGTTTTAAAAACCTGAAAAAAATATTTAAATTTTATTCGCTTTAAGGCCGATTCCCCGAGTATTTTATAAATCACGTAACTTTTAGAAGGGTTAATAATACTAATCTGAAACATAAAATGCAGCCACAGATGGGTATTAGGGTGACCCTTATTGTGGTAGATATTGATAAAAAAAGTATCCTGCCAAATTTTCCGATCAATGGGTTGGGAGTACGACGTGCCTAAATGTACGAATTTCAAAAAAGTACCAAACACCTGTCCTATTACTTTTATGATCTTATTATGATGTTTTTGGAATTTTGCGTCTACCTTAGTTAGATCCGGAGATATAAGGTTACCGAAATTACCCGTTTTTACCCATTTTTGCCCCTACACATCAGGATCTATACATCTGGAGGGAGGCCAACGTGCATTCAAAGTACATAAAAAATAGTTGTATGTACTTCATATATTCGAACTTCTGAAAAGTACCAAAGTGCATTTAGGTAATTTTAAGGAGAGAATAATACATTTTAAATTTCATTTCTATCTTTAGTATTTTAGGATATAAACGGGTTAACAAAAAAGTACCAAAACTATATTTTTGCCCTTTTTCGGCCTCTAAATGTACGAATTTCAAAAAAGTACCAAATATCTATCCGATTACTTTTATGATCTTATTATAATGTTTTTGGCATTTTTCGTCTACCTTAGTTAGATCCGGAGATATAAGGTTACCGAAATTACCCGTTTTTACCCATTTTTGTCCCTATACATCAGGATCTATACATCTGGAGGGAGGCCAACGTGCATTCAAAGTACATAAAAAATAGTTGTATGTACTTCATATATTCGAACTTCTGAAAAGTACCAAAGTGCATTTAGGTCTTTTTAAGGAAGAAGAATACATTTTAAATTTCATTTCTATCTTTAGTATTTTAGGATATAAACGGGTTAACATAAAAGTACCAAAATTATATTTTTGCCCTTTTTCGGCCTCTAAATGTACGAATTTCAAAAAAGTACCAAATACCTGTCCGATTATTTTTTGATCTTATTATGATGTTTTTAGAATTATGTGTCTCCCTTAGTTATATCCGGAGATATAAGATTACCAAATTTAAATGGCGGCCAACAAACGCCATTTTGTGGATACGAAAAAAAAATAAAAAGTCGGCAAACTATATCAAAATGGGTATCATTCGACAGGTATTTAAAAATCATCGTTGGGTTTTTCTTACGATTTTTAATTTTGAATCACCGGTTAGGATCTTTAACGGTTTAAAGTTGGCCGCAACCAAAAACCCGACTGCGTAAAAAAACTAAAAGAAAAAAAGCAAGTCCAGTGTGCGGAGCACTGCGACTTTTATAGACGGGAAGCATTTAAAATCTAATCTTCAAATCGTCGCAATAATGGTTCCCGGATGCAAAAGTCGCTGTGTTCCGCACAATGGACTTGCTGTTTTTTTCTTTTAGTTTTTTTACGCAGTCGGGTTTTTTGATTTTTTAAATTTATGTCTTGTTTAGTCAGGGGACCATAAGACATCAAAAAATATAGTAGTACTTCTGGGCATTTTTCTTCTTGCATAGTGTAATTTGTTTGTCACAGCCATATATTGTTACTGAAAACATAATAAAGCTCCTGTCATTTTGCCACATTAAATGAAATGTTCTTTCCCTCACTTTCGAAAATCTATTATATTACATTTTCTATGTAACCAAGCTCACTAACTCGATTTTGAAATACAATTTTTTATTATTTTTTAATTTTTTTTACTTTTAGAACGTAAATCTTACATATCTATATATACATATATGGCTGATTCTCATTTCAAAAGATTTTTTCGTGTCCGTTGAAAGTATAGTAAAATATTTTATAAAATAAACGCTTATATTTTAAAATGAAAATTGCTTTAGCAGGGTTTAATAGATTATAAATAAATGTACATAAGTTTTTTTTCGTGCAAGACTATCCATTATGTGTTAAAAGCTAAGAACGAAAATATTGTTTTTACTCTCTTCATACAAACTGGTGTGTCCGTAATGCATGCTGTTGATTTTCCACATTAAGAAACTATAAATTTTTCCAAAAATGAGCTTAAATTTATGACGGTTTTAGAATATTAGCATTTGCTTCTCTTATTTTACACATTAAATTTTTGAAAAATATTAGAAATGATCAATTTTTGTTTAAAAAAATGTTGATGACCGCAGTCTTGTGTATTGAACGTTACGCTATTTTTAGTACGCTTCATTACTTAGTTTAATTATTAAAATTTGATAAACAACATAAACTAAAATAATAGCGTAGGTTTTATACTTCTAACGGCTGTTTCCATAATGTGCGATTAAAAGTTAAAGTGGACTTTAACAGCAAGTTCGGCATACAAAAGTCATGGTTAAAGTCCACGTTAATTCTTAATCATAGATTGTGAAAAGGGTCGTAAACATTTAAAAGTTATGTGATCTTTGTTAAATATTATCGTTTGTATCCAAAAAATTTATTGAGTGTTATCCATATATTTTTTTAATATAATTGAAATTTTTTAGTAAATACCTAAGGAAATTATACATCTGAATTATATTGAATTCAAAATAAAGTGTGTGTTCTGAAAAAAATATTCAATTCGTATAAAAATGTATTGAGCGTTACGTAAAATAATTTTTTTAAAAATATAATTTATCTATAAATTTTAGAACGTTAAAAGAAGTTAACTGCAGCTGAAGGGTAGAAACGATATACAGAACATTATCTGGGGGCTAATTATCGCAATCATGATCGAAATTACATTCGAATCGAAACTAGTTTCGATAGTGTGAAATTTTCTAATGATGTTACTCGATACGATACGAATCGAGTTTTTATTTCTGTGTTGTAAAACGCGTAAATAAATATGTTGTTCAGCAATGAAAAATATGTAAGAGATTTCAACAGGTGGGATCACTACCACAGCTAACTAGTCCGATTAAAAGTGAAACGTTGATGATATGCTCATAATATCACCAATATGTTCAAACTATCAAACAGCATATACAGACTACCTCCTGTATGATTTTTGACATTTACGTCAAGAGTTGTCTGCACTGATAATTCCATCCATCGCTCAAAGTTTTTTTTACAGCTATTAAGGTAATTTTTACGACAAATTTGTTATTGTTGTAGAAATGCCTGTACCTGTTAAATGTGCCTTGCAAGTTAATTAAGAAAAAGTATATTTTACATAAAAGTATATTTTACGTAAAATGTGACAAATTTTTCTATTTTATATAAAAAAGACAGCGTTATGACAAATATACAGCAAATATATGTAATAATATTTAATTATAATCACAACTTTTCCTTTTTCATTCTTGAAAAAATATCATTTCGATTGCCTTTTTGCTTGCGAATAAAAACTCGCAAGGTTGCGTTCGAATGATCGCTCGCTATCGAATGCAATCATTAGAAATTTCAATATACTAAAATTTTTCCCTGGACACTAAAATTGTCCCTGCTCGGGCGCCAATATAACGACACGTTTCCGCTGGTTGCTGGGATAGGCTCAGCCGCGTCCAGGGTCAGTACATAAAAAAAACACGAATTTTACTTTATAAATCGTTAGCATAATTTATCCAAAAAATATATAAAGAGAGAGAAAGAGAGGAAAAAAAGATAATTACATTACAAGCTATAGGTACAGTTATTGTAACGTTCTATAGTACCCACGGCAGATTACTCCACGACGCTGCTTAGTGATACTAGCAAAGTATGCACAAACTCGATAAACCAGCAGAGAGAGCGAGCTTCAGGGAAGTCTGCGGTATGGCCACCAATCGTAGCCTGTTCAGAAAACGCGATCTATTAAACAGCAGGAATAGCTTCAGGGAACTGCCAGTTCCTCACCGAAGCGATCCCGGCTGTAGACCCTAACAGTGGCCAATAACAGCCAAATACATACCAAAACAGGACGCGAGTTCAATAAACAGCTTTAGAGAATTGCCTGTTCCTCAGCAAAGCCAACTCTGATGTATATGCCACCAATTGTAGCTTCTAATATAGGAGCCTGGAATGGCAGAAGATGGCTGAACAAGATAAAAATTATTTTGTGGAATTGCCAATTCCTCACCAAACTAGCTCGTACCCACAGGTCGCCTGCGAACCAACTGACTTTTTTCACAATGTTCTGGCTTTTATAACTTTGCTTTGCCACACACATTTATACACACACGCAGTTGTTCTGCTGTGTGTGGTCATCACACAACACGAACAGCTGTGTGGCTCTCAAAGTTGAATTTTCTAATATCAATGCGCTATATTGGACATGTAGGAGGAGTCGTTGGTAGTCTGGCGTTAAATTTCAAATAAGATTTAGGTACTTTTTGCTCATGTATAAATGTTCCCCAAATCAAAATAGAAAAATTGGTCATATCTTTTAATTTCGTCGTATGATTATTATATATATTTTTTTCTTTTTAGACAGTAGATGTATAGTGCTTTAAAACCCTATACTAATTTTTTGGAATGTATTTTTTTCACAAACATTATTCAGGGGACCGACCATCACGAAAGCAACTTTATTTCAGTATCTATAAAATTTACGTTTTGAATGAGAATCATTCATATATAATATCAATAACTCGATATGATATATGACAACAAAATTCTCTATTTTTTTCTATTTCTGCTTCATATTACTGGTAAATAATCATGTTTTAAACATGATTACATTGTTCTTTACAGGCAAAATATATTTAGAAAAAAAAAAAAACAATCAGGAAAAGACAAAAGGCAACAAGAAAAATACTGACAAAGCACGCACAATATTGCAATCAATACTAAATAGTCACACACAAACAGAAAAATACACACATCTGGAAAATATGAAAGGATATCTACACAAACTTTTAAATAAAAATCCTGTCAAGTAAGAAAAAAGCTAGAATTTAATATTAACTCAAGAGGAAGTAATTGAAAATCAAATTGAATGAAAATTAAATGGAATCAACTTACAAAATAACTGTGTTGAAGTAAATTTGGTTTCAGTTTTATTACTACTTTTTTCATTTCCTTCGTCTTCTTTTTGTTAATAAAAATATTTCTTGTTAATTTAAACTAAATTCAAGCAGAAAAATATTTAAAATCCAAAAGACAGACAAGCAGACGTTGTACAGTGTACGTTGTAAAGAAACGGTGGTAAATCTGATATCTTTGAAACTTGCGATTCGATTACAAAACGCTATATGCAAAAATCATAGAGGAGGAGCTAAGCTTTAAGAATGTGGAAATGTGGATCAGCCTGTTGAAATACATGGTGCGCTACAGGGTGGCAAAGTTGAATAGCTCAAACATGATAAACCTTAACTTTTACAAATATTAACCGACTTTAATGAATTTAAACTTGGTGTAAAGTTTAAAAAAATATAGTTTATTTTATTAAGATACAGATTTATTTCCATTTTTCCCAATTCGAACCACTGTCCATTGTTATATGAAACAAAACGAAAAGAAAAAAAAATAACAAAAAATCACCACAGACTTTCGCAGTTTGACTGGAAAAAAGAAACATACATGGGAATGTATTTAAAAAGCAAAGACTGAAGAAAAAAAAAACTTTTTGAAAAATGCAGACACATTTGTTAGTTGAGTGCAAGAGCAAAGCTAGAAAAAGACAATTGTTAAGGGGTCTCCCCCTCTAAAGCCAGAGGTTTACTTATGAAATGTAAAGGAATTTATAAACGTCTACTGTCGTTGTTTTTATTATTTTTATTTTTTGCCAACAACTATTATAAAGGTATAAGTACAAACTTAATATTATCTAAATGGTACATCTATGGTATAATAGTGATTCTGTTTTTCCAACTGCTTCTATATAAAATAGACTACAAAAGCGAAAAAATAATAAGTAAACATAAGAGTCTTGGTGGAAATTTTTTTTATAGTAAAGTCAATCATTCGTATTATTTAAAACGCATCATATTAAATATTTCAATACTCTAAAGTTTAGATATTCACAGAAAATTTTATGGCGGGTAGATTGTTACAAGCAGTATTTAAATAGCTGAAGTCGAAGTAGCAAAAGTTGTAAAATTTGTTTACTTTTCATTGCCTTGGCTTGTTTTTTTCAACTGTTTAAAATGAAAGAATACTTTTGCTTATGAAAAAAAACAACAGTCGAAGCAGAAGCAGAAAACGATTTATGAACAATTGTTTAGCACTTTCAGCAATCAACGATTTAAAAAATTTAAATTTGATTTGCTTTTGGTGAGTATCGCAAGCAAAAGCAGAAGCAGTCTATATGCTTTTGCAAGTCGCAAACAGTCACAGTCGAGGAAGCAGATACTCTTGCTTTTCGAAGTTTTCTGCAGATTCAGTCATTTATTTTGTGGTTTTTGTCTCGCGATTGCTTACAACTTCTAAAAGCAAGAGTTTTTGTTTCTTCGACTGTGAACTGTTTGCGACTTGCAAAAGCATATAGACAGACTGCCTTCTGCTTTTACTTGCCATGCTAACCAAAAGCAAAAGCAAATAAAATTCAAACTTTTCAAATCGTCGACTATTGAAAGTGCTGCGCTTGCTTTCACTGAAGCGATTGTAATATTCAAAAGCAAAATCAAATTAAATGAAAATCAGTGCAGTTTCTTAAACACTAGAAATCAGATATAAAACTGTACAACACGAAAAAAAACAATAAGAAAGCTTCTTAGGTCTGGTTTTGGTAAAGAGGGCGATCCCTCAAAATAAACCAATATCGACGTTTTGAAGCTTAAGTCCGGACTTTATTTCTTAAATTTCTTCCCTTTTAGCAAATTGCAAAGTGCTGCAAAATCAAAATGTTTAGGAAGCAAGTCAGCCATTTCTAAATGGATAGTCCTATCGGAATAAATTTTCATATGAACAAATTTTTATTTGATCAACAAGGGAAAAATACTATTTTGTGCATATTTTTGTTGCATCGTTGATTACACTATGCAACAAAAAAAATCCAAGGAATACCACTATATATTTTTGTTGTGTTACAATCTCCCGACTACAAAAACAGCTAAAATTTTAAATTCTGTGCATAATTTTTTTTTTAATTTTTTACAAGAATTTTAGATTTTTGAAGATGCTGCTCCACAAATTTTATCATAACTTGGGAATAAAATGTCCAATTTTCTTACAAAAAGCACTAAAAAAACTTAAAGAAAAATTATCTTTAGATTGCTTGAACATAATTTTTTTCTATACTTAATAGTTTCAGAATTATTCATACCACAATAATGAAAAATATCTATACTTTCTTATGCAAAATTAGAAAATTTTTATTTTTTTTTTAAATTTGTAAAAGAAATCCAAAAAATTTCCATGTCAGCGTACGTGACATTTGTATGCATGCAAAAATAGGAGTAACTGAAAAAATCTTTTGTCGTTATGTTCCATTCAGAGGGTATTATATGTGAAAAAAATTTATCACATTTGGAAACCTGTTGTCTAAAATATGGAGGGAAATAAGGGTATATCGTACGTGACATAAAACAGAAGTAATATTAAAGTGCATGTAAAAAAACAATACGAACCCCCCAAAAATCTGCCACCAGATTTTTTATATAAAATTAAACCTAAAACTATCAAAAACTCAAACTTTTAATTCAAAGAAACACGTTTAATAATTTTGCCCAAATACTACTCTGTGCGGCAGCGCTATTTATATTTGTCACTAAGGCCCCGTTTACACGATGACAGTAACGGCCGTGATAGTACTGCCATGGCAGTTCACTTCTATGAAAAATTGTGACAGTTATTTTTACTGTCGCACTATCAAGCCCAATTTGATATTGAGACTTTGCTGTCGTGACACCAACTGTCGTGATTACTGTCATAGTGTGAATTGGGCTTAAGAGCTCTTGAGCAGTTTGGGAAGCTTTCTTCTCTATTTGTAGAAAACTTCCTAAAGTACTGCATCGTAAGAATTTTAACAGCTGTTGGTTAGATAAATTAGATGCTGCAACAGCCGTGATTTTCATCATAATAAATAAATTCTCAAACGAAAATTTCTAACGAAAACATATTTCCTTAATTCCATTTTATTTTGAAACTCTGTAGTACAACAACGTTTATTCACTAAAGAAAAACTTGAACATTTTCCTATTGTCATCTTTTTCAACTTATACACAAAAATATATATATTATATGACTGCATAAATTGTATTTGTATTTAGTTGTAATACACATACAGTTATAACAGTATTAACTGCAAATAGTATACTCTAACAAATGTAAAAGAAAGTATTGCATATAAACAGGGGTTAAGGTTAAATTGTAGACACTGAGTATGACAATGAACTTTCAGTTGCAATACGTTGTGTCTAACGCGATTCTCTCGGTGTGGATGTTTGCTTGATGTGCTTTTCAACATTTTTCTCAAAATGTTTTAAATTTTTTTTTTGGTTTTTTTTTGTCAACACCCCAGGTTATGCTTCATATAAATTTTTTCTAATATATTATATTTGTTCAACTAAAATAAAAGGAAAAAAATTGCTCACAGAAATGTAAACGTTTAGCTGTGTTTTTTTTATAAAATTAAATTAAATTTGTTCACAGGAGACTTGCACAAAAAAAAGTAAAAGGTAGAAAAATTTTGCAAATATCCAACAGCTAAATAGACACAATACTGGAAAAAAATATGTACAACAGTAAAATAAATATGTCAACAAATTAACAGCCGAAAAGTATGCTTTGTATTTGAAATGTTATTTGCATACATTTATTATATTTGTTTAGTCTTTGATGTGAATTTTATTAAAGAAAAAATCTTGTTTTTATTCCTTATTTTTCTTTTTCTACTCATTTGGTTGTTAAGCAAAATTTTTCTCTTTGTATGTTCATATTCCAATAAAACACCTGCAATAATGTTCTTTTTTATGCCTTTAATATTTTTTGAAGGTTGTTGGAAAACTTGAAAAAGAACAAAAAAAAAATAAATAAAAATATTAACAAAGCAGCGAAACAAAAGTGTGTATTTGTATTTTAGATATGAAATTCTCAACTACATACTTGTAAAAACAAAACTTTGTTTAAAGTTAAGTGGTAAACAGGCTGATATCAAATACTTTGCGTTGTCGCTTTTAGAAGAATCAAATTTATATTAAGTTTAGAAAATTTTTTGTTATCAAAAATAGGGTAGATTTCAATTTACCTTATATTTTGCCATTTGTTGCTTCTGCTTTAACAAACTCGAAATGAAATTTGATACTATTTCAAAGTGATACTCAATCAAACCCAAAGACGAAGGAGCTTGACAAAAGGAAATTTCAATATAATAAAAAAACAAGTTAAATTAAAAATATATAAAATTATGACGGGTCGCTGTTGGACAAGACCGAGCAATTGTACACCTCCAGAGTTTTATTTTTATTTTTTTATGATGCTGTAGCTCTATGCCAATAAGCTCAAGTCGCCCGAAGCCCTAAAAATATATAATACCAAAACCGTCGTTGGAATTCAGCCCTCTGAAAAACACCACCCTGCGAACCTGCGTCGAACATATAAACATATGTAAGTGATGTCATATGTAAAATTTCGTGATTACCTTCACAGTATTCTTATAAATACTTTACTTTGTATACATTCTTTACTTTGTATTAAAAAATTTAATATAATTTAAGTTTGAAACTCAATCGATGAATTTTTGTAGTCTCTTTCAAGCAGGAATCAGACATCCACGTTTAGAAATCTTTTCTGAAATCGCTTTAGAAGTTCTTAAGATCACAGCGTGGAGAAGAGGTGAGAAGGAATATAAGTTAGGAAAACAAATGAGTAGAAGGAAGGGAGAAAATAAGAAATGAGAGCAGAAATGAAGACAATAGAAGATGATAAGGTAAGAGAAGATTAAGGGAGAGAAGAGAAGACAAAATATAAGAAATGAGAAGATAAGACAAGACAACAGACAAGAAGAGAATAGAATAGACTAGAATAAGTTAGAGTAGAGTAAAGTAGAGTATAGTAGAGTTGAGAAGAGTGGAGTAGAGTGAAATAGAGTAGGGTTAAGAAGAGTAGAATATTGTGGATTAAGATAGAGTATATTAGAGTAGAGTAGAGAAGAGCATAGTAAGGTAGAGTAGACTAGAGAAGAGTAGAATAGCATTGGGTAGAGTAGGGCAGAGTAGAGTAGCGTAGAGAAGAGTAGAGTAGAGTAGAGTAGAGTAGAGTAGAGTAGAGTAAAGTAAAGTAGAGTAGAGTAGAGTAGAGTAGAGTAGAGTAGACTAGAGTAGAGTAGAGTAGAGTAGAGTAGAGTAGAGTAGAGTAGAGTAGAGTAGAGTAGAGTAGAGTAGAGTAGAGTAGAGTAGAGTAGAGTAGAGTAGAGTAGAGTAGAGTAGAGTAGAGTAGAGTAGAGTAGAGTAGAGTAGAGTAGAGTAGAGTAGAGTAGAGTAGAGTAGAGTAGAGTAGAGTAGAGTAGAGTAGAGTAGAGTAGAGTAGAGGAGAGTAGAGTATAGTAGAGTAGCGTAGAGTAGATTAAGGCTGAGCTCAGAAGACTAGAGTAGGAAAGAAAAGAGTAGACTAGAGTTAAGAAGAGTAGATTAGAGTAGAGTAAGGTAGAGTAGATTAGAGAAGAGTAGAGAAGAGTAGAGTAGAGTAGAGAAGAACAGAATACGGTACAGTAGAGTAGAGTAGCGTAGAGTAGACTGGAGAAGAGTAGAGTAGAGTAGAGTAGAGTAGAGTAGAGTAGAGTAGAGTAGAGTAGAGTAGAGTAGAGTAGAGAAGAGCATAGTAAGGTAGAGTAGACTAGAGAAGAGTAGAATAGCATTGGGTAGATTAGGGCAGAGTAGAGTAGCGTAGAGAAGAGTAGAGTAGAGTAGAGTAGAGTAGAGTAGAGTAGAGTAGAGTAGAGTAGAGTAGAGTAGAGTAAAGTAAAGTAGAGTAGAGTAGAGTAGAGTAGAGTAGACTAGAGTAGAGTAGAGTAGAGTAGAGTAGAGTAGAGTAGAGTAGAGTAGAGTAGAGTAGAGTAGAGTAGAGGAGAGTAGAGTATAGTAGAGTAGCGTAGAGTAGATTAAGGCTGAGCTCAGAAGACTAGAGTAGGAAAGAAAAGAGTAGACTAGAGTTAAGAAGAGTAGATTAGAGTAGAGTAAGGTAGAGTAGATTAGAGAAGAGTAGAGAAGAGTAGAGTAGAGTAGAGAAGAACAGAATACGGTACAGTAGAGTAGAGTAGCGTAGAGTAGACTGGAGAAGAGTAGAGTAGAGTAGAGTAGAGTAGAGTAGAGTAGAGTAGAGTAGAGTAGAGTAGAGTAGAGTAGAGTAGAGTAGAGTAGAGTAGAGTAGAGTAGATAACAGTAGAGTAAGCTAGAGCAGAGTAGAGTAGAGTACATGAAAGCTATCATATTCTTTTTTATATGTAATTAGGGCCGCTCGTAGACAGATAATCACGGAGCATACTTTCAAAAATTCAATCTGTACCTCCTAGCTGTGGCAGATAAACATTTACATTTTAGAGTACACATAACAGGATGGATCGATATGTATACGATTAGCGCCAGTACCTATCTTTGGGACTTACGGCGATTGTAAGCGTTCACCAAAGATCCTATATGCACCTTGAACTTCCGATGTGTGCAGCTTCTTGTACTGGACCTACCTGATCATGTAAATATACTTTGCTGAGGTGCCTGAGCTATCTAAACTCATACCACAGGAGAAGCTTGCGCGAATTAACCGAACTTTACTAAATGTATACCCAGCAAGCTAAAAGTCTACTATAAACGTAGATGATAGCTGTACTGAAATCTTCCTTCAACTGACTACAAAGCGTTATTGGATGCAGCTTTTGTTTGAGCGTCAACAACAAAAATACATGTATTTGGCTGCTGTAAGCCCGACTAGTTTCTTGAACTAGCCGAGCAGCAGTAATTTAGCTAACATTGTGTGTTGTGTTTTTCTTCCGACGGGGTTTGTTTGAATTTCGAACAATCTTCTTAAATTTGGTTGATACACAGACCGGTTTCGGCAATATACCATCTTCAATTTATTAACCAAATTTCACGTGGGATGACGGAAGATCATTCAAAATTACCTAACATTCTTCTCGAAGGGATAGGGAAAATACTGAAATCAAATTTGTTACGATCGTCTTATAGTATCATAGAAATTTGACATATTTATATAGAAACGAATCACTGTGCTCCACTACCCCTTTGAAAACACAAAATATATTATTACGATGTCTTTGGGGAAAATAAGTCCTTTTCTGGAATTCTTGACTTCTTATGCCGATGTTGGTTTTTCATTTACAAACGTTTTAAGGCTCTGAAAAACGTTGATCTCATGGTAGTGATGCTACTTTACTTCTATTTCCTAGTAGTGCTCCTACTTTACTTGTTTTTTATAACCTAAATTTTTTCCCAAAAAAAAAATTACACATATTAAAGGAAGTCGTTTTTGGTTGTTGTTGTTTTATAACCAAATGTTACGGTAAAAAGGAGAAAAAAAGAATGTAAACAAAGTAAAAATAAAAAAAAACTACTGTTATGTGCCGTATACACAGCTCATTTATAATTTATGCTAAAGATGTGTGAGAGTGATTGCTTGTGAGTGAGAGATAGTGGAGAGGGTAATAAAAAAGACAACAACAACTTTAAACATAAGTATATGATAAATACCAAGGCGTGTTTAAGAGTGTGTGTGTGTATTTATAGGAATATAGAAGAGCTACAAAAACAACACATGCATGAAGATAAAATATGTAAAAGGAAATGAATGAATAACTGTAGTGGTTTATGGCCACTAACACATACATAGACACAAGCAAAAAACACACACACACAAACACACACACATGGATTCCAACACTTAAATAAACTGGCCTGTTTATAAATAAACATTTACTGTTATAAAAACAAACACACACGCTCATGCACATGAACTCATACAGCCACATCTTTACACGTCGAAAGATTTGTTTGAATGAATTTGTTTGTGGTTGATTTGATTGCTTTATGCACCCTTTGAGTAGCCACATGAATTTGAAATCAGCATCACGTTTAACAAGATTTTTGTTTACAATTTTTTTCTTTCATTTTGGCTTTTTCTAGTAGTATTGTTGTTGTTATTTTTATGTTTTGGCACATTGTAACTTTTCTTTCTCAAACTAACTTACCATGATTTGATAGTTCTTATTTTTTCCTTAACTTCCTTATAGCTTTCTTTAACTGCAGGTTGTTTTTGTTATAATTTTAGTTTTTTTTTCTCAAAGGAAAATTTAGTATTTAAGAGTTTCTTTTTTTGGTTTTGGTTTCAGAAAACGTGTTGCATGTTTTATTGGATTGACTTTCTTTTGCTTTGAATATTATTCGAATTAGTTTATTGAATATTAAAATTTAGATGTTGGAAGCCGAAATTACAATGGGGAAAATTACTGAGTCTTTAGTTCTTTTAAAATACATACTTATGTATGTATGTACCCAGTAAAAATTTTTCATGATTTTGGAAGCACTAAGGCAATAAAGCGCTTAATAATACGTTTTAAAAGAAGAGCTTATTGCAGAGTAGTGAATGTATATGAAATAAACTATACAAAAAAAGCTGATTTTTCACTGCTGATATAATGCAGTTTTTTAAGCCCGAAAGTTCCATATACTTACAGTTTTAGTGCTGAAAATGGTGATGATTTTCAGCGCTTTTGACAGCCGATTTTGCCAAAACTTACACCATTTCAAAGCTATTTATTGTCAGATGTGCTCAATCTATTTTCTTGTTAAAATTGGTTCAGTATTTATGGCAGGACATCATCTGTCGGGGCACCAGTTATCAATAAAAAGCTTAAAAATTTTGATTTATTACAATAAACTTATAAAAGCCTTCACAGAAACTATTTATTTAATTTATTGAATGACCCCCAAAATGTATTCTTTAAATTTTTTTTATCGACGAGTATATATTATTATTCCCTGGTTAAAAGGCCACGTGTCATTTATTTATATTGTATCAATTGCAAATGAAATAAGAGAGAAATAAAACGTTTTTCTTTCATTTTAATTCTGCACATTGCCACATGATAAATTTAGCTAAAGAGAAATATTTACAATGTGCCAAAAAGAAAAAAGAAACAATCGTATAAAATATTCCACTTTGTACTTAAATATTTGAGAAAATTACTGAAATACTGAAAATCAACCCTTGAAATTGTGGTTTACGAATGTACTACGTATTTTTATCTGTGTTTGTTTTCTATACAATATTGTCCTGTGTGACTGGTAATTGTGGTTATGTCTGTTTGCCTACAAATAAAAATACAATATTGAAGTGATTGGAAAATCAAATAAGGGGAAAGAGACCTTGAGCAACACGTGACTTAATGTGTTTTTGTTAATTGCAATTATGGGGTTGTGATAAATGGAAAATTTAATTTAAATTTTTTTTTGCAAATATTGTAAAATTAGTCATTTTAAACTGTTGTGTTAACAAAGTAAAAAAATCTGTCCATAATTAAAAAGTTAGTTGCTTGACAACTGCTGGACACGATCAAAATGTTTGATGTCAAATTCGTGTAAGTGTGCTTGACGATAAATCAAAATCAAGTAGATTTTCCATCAAGCGTTGTCTGTGTCACACATCCATTCTGTGTCACACATACTAACAAATTTTCACTCATACTATTACCATGCTTGTCAAGCATTTTGACCGTTTCTAGTGCCCTTTAAGGTTTCAAAAGGGGGCTTGGAAATAAGAATCCATTAAAATTATTAAAAGTTTCTATGTATGTATGTATTGACTACCATGCTGTAAACGTCACATTAATTCCGAAATAGCAAAAAAAAGGTAAACTTAGGTAACCCGTGAGTGACAACAGACATCGTAGAAAATAATTTTTTAACATCAAAGAAAATACAAATTTTACGCATTTTCAAAACATTTTTATTTCTTTTCTTTATTTTTATCATCACTGATTTTTAGGCAAAAAAATAAAAATAATATGAAAGAAATACATACACTATTGAATGCCTGAGGGGAAGAGTATAAACAAAAATAATATTTATTTGATAAGGGAAAATAAAAGATATACTTAAATGAATGATTTTACATCAGGGGGATATTGTTGTGTTAAATTCCATTAAAAATTTTCATTAAAAAAAAACATTTCAAAAGCGTATTTACTTTAGATCAAGTATGGGCAGTTCCACAGGAAACTCCACTTTTTGTCACGTACGACACAGAGCAATTATGTTTGTTTTTTCAACGAAAATTAAAGTTTTTTGTTACTTCTTTATATATTTACTTCTTTATATGTTACTTCTTTATATGTCTAAGAAAAATCGAACTACATGGTCCTAAAATACAAGCTTAATTGCTTGGTGTCGCACGTAACAAAAAGTGGAATTCCCTGTGAAAATGCATTATTTACTTTATAAAGTATCATAATTACTTTATAAAGCATCACAATTGAGTTATAATGTATGAAAAATGCCAATAATTGTGTTATAATACATTGAAGCATACTGTAATATAGTAGGTATACTTCATTATAACAGATATATAATACAGAAAATTACATTATAATACATAAAAAATGTATCTAAGATATTCAAATTGTGTAGTAGTACTTTTTAAAGGAATATAATACATTTATAACATGCTATGGCACATGACAGTTATGTTATAATACATGTTATAATACATAGACCACTATTAATTATGCTAGTGCATTTGTTGTAAATGACTTACTGTGCATTATAATGCATTATAATTATATTATAATGCTTTATGAAGCAACATAATGGTGTTATGGTTCAAATAAGAAACAATATCTTGTAGCAAGTCGGTTAAAAACCTGAGCGATCGAAAGCCACTGTCTCGAAATCTAGTCAATTTGGGTTTAACAATATCGACAGCTTTCGTTTGCTTGCACTTACGTGTGTCAATGGTTCTCTCTTAAGTATTAAAATTTTACAATAATGCCTTATTGTAAATTTCTAATGTATTTGACGATTTTCATTAAAACACTGAAAGTACTAGTAAATTGTTTGAAGAAAAATACAAGAGAAACATAACGACAAGAGAGCCCATTCATTGTAAGGTACTCGCAGTTGTACAAGAAATTTTTATAATTTTCTAATACAAATTCTAGTTTTGTTGTACAGGTGCAACTATCTTCTTTGATGGGTCTTACACAGTAAAGATAGCAGACGTTTTCAATGTGTTAGTGGCTTTTATTTTATTTAAAAAAATCATGAGTATGTGCATAAATAATAAAAAAAAATTAATAAGAATGATAAAAAATATTATGATAAAGAGATATATTACGAGTTCTAAGAATTTAATTGATTTTTATGCAAAATTTTTTACCAATCGCTAGCAACACAGTAAGTGAGTGATTTTGACATTATGTTCGTATTAGAGATGAGCGATCCCGTGATTTTTAAAGAACATTGTGAACAGTGAACGTGATTTAAAAATCACTGTTACTTAAAACTGTGACTGTGATCACTGTTTTCAGTTCTCTTATAGCAATGTAATTTTCAATATATACATGCAGCTCTACAACAAAAACGTTGTTCTTTAATATACCAAGGCAAATAAAAGTACGCCTTAAAATATACTTTGAATTTTAAAAAGAAATACGAATAAGGAATAATTTTCTGTATGTAACAAATAGAAAAGGACAACTTTGCAATTAGCAGTTACTTGACAAATTTTTTCACAACTGAGTAATTCCATTTAGCCGGGTGTGACCACTTTAAACTTATTTTTTGTTATAAATAAAGAATATAAAATTTTTTCTTAAAAAAAGGTTGCGACTCTCAAAGGCCATTAAGCTTAAAGTCGTTGAATAACGGGTAGACACTGAAAGAACACGAGTCCTGCTCAGAATGGTCATCAGCAAGCTGCGACGGGTATGACCTTACAAATCTTAGTTTTAAAGAGTTATGACTTTCAGCATAAATTCTGTAAAATGTTTACTATAACGTATACAATAATGTTGGTATAGATGTCTGTTCAAACTGTTTTAGCTGTATTACGTATTTGCTATTTGGCAAAAATTCTGTTTTCTTAAGAAAAACTAATTTTTAAAATGTGACGGGTGTGGCCGACGGGTGTGACCTAATACGAAAATTTAAAAAAGTCAAAGAAACAAAATTTTTTATTGCTTTCATTAATATAAATAATATAAAAATAGAGCATAAGAAAATAATAACACCTTAAATTATTTGCTATCCGTTCTATTAAAGACAGCAGAATACTCTAGCTGAGTATTTTTTTTTTAATCAATAAAAAGCGAAAAAAGTATATTCTTTTCAGAGATAAGGATTTTTATGAATAATGAGAAAGGGAAGAAAAGAAAATCTGAAATAAATATTAAACATACAAAGGGGGAGAGCAAAATGTATCGTGAATGATCATTTAAAAGCGCTTAAAAAATATTAACTAATGTATTTTTTTTATTTTTTCTATAATTGTAATGCTCTAAAAAACATCAATTGAGAGATTTTTATTAAAAATAAGAAAATTATTTTTGTCTTGCATAGGGCCGTTTTACGTGGAATCACTCAACTGTGAATCGTGATTTTTCAGTAACAGTGATTATATCACAGGTACTGAAATATCGCTTATCTCTAGTTCGTATTGCTTCGACATTGTTGAATCGGATATCGTATGAAACCACTTACTTTTTCTTTCTACTTGCCGTTCGAGTCATAGTTCGTATAGAAACATATTTATGACTTTGTTCATGAACGCACATCAGTGTTCTTTCGCTTAAAATGCGCAGGAACATCTTCTTTCGACATCGATGAACAGGCACTTGATCGAGAGTGTTCTTAGCTATGTTTGAATAAAATTGGTCCAGCCGTTTAGAAGATATCACATCTTTTCTAGATGCATCCTATTGAATATGTGTGTCTTTGACATCGTAGCTCCCAAACGGCTAGCTCGATTTTAATTTAGTAAATTTTGTTTGAAAGGTGATTTGATACAAAATCTTTCAATTTATGTTTAAAGAAAATTGGTCCAGCCGTTTTGAAGTTATCATATCTTTTCTTCGGGGGTTTTTAAAGTTTTTAATTTAATGTTAATAATAGAAAGTTTTAAAATCAAATGCAAGTTTGTGTTAACATATGAATGAGGAGGAGGGAAGGTAAGTTACAATAACAGAAATCAAAAATTAATTTCTTACGGTCTGCTATCGAAAAATAAGTCTCAAACAGTCATTCATTTCATTTTCTATTTATGGCTCTTCCTACTACTACACCTGTTGCAAAACAAATATTTTCTTGTAAATCAACCAAGGCTTTGTGGTTTTCACGGTTATTCGTTTGCCTGCTTGTCTTTCTCTTGTGGGGGAGGCAGCAAGCTATACGAGTACATCTTATGTTAACTCCCTTTAAATAATATTTGTTAATTTTTTTTTTAAATTTTCTTGAAGACCTTTTCATAATATTTCCTTTCTTTTGTTGGCATATTTTAGGAAGCCAAAGAAAGGGAAGGAAGGTGGCTGACATAGTAGTTATGTTAAAATTGCGTGGAAGTGGTTTTGCTTGCTGATGATAACGATGATGGTGGTTGAAAAGTCGTTGAGATGCTGGCTGATGATATTAAATGGTCATGCCTTTTTAGATGTATATTTAATTAACGTTAATTGTATTTGATTTACGTACTTCTAACGAATGAAATATTACATACATACATACTTATGAGTTGGTTTCTTTTTTGTTTCATAATAGATAATGGTTGATAATAACGAATGGCAATCGTAAATGGGAATCTTTGAAGCGTCACAGTTGGTTTTTATTTATTTTTTTGGACTTTGAGTAATTAATTTTGAAAAGTAGTTCTTGAATTGTTATTGTGGTAAGAACATTTCAAAAGCCACACTGAAAGATGGGGCTTAAAGTAAAAGTTTTACATAATGATAATAAACAATTCTTACAATTACACTGTACTGATTTATTAGCCGTAAGACTCTTAACAACTTTTCAAATTCGTTTGTAATTCTCATCAACTATTTAGCTTTGTTTATTTATGATTAACATATTTTTCTTTTGTAAGCCTAAAATTATACTATAAATTTCTTTCTGTTTTCAGGACTTTAAACAACATGAATTTTGACAATCAATATTGTATTTTAGTTATATTTCTGTTAGCAAACGTAATTTATTTGTTATAAATACGCCAGCACACACATTTACATGTATATGTATTGCAAGCCATTTATGTATGATATCAGATCTCCTAACAATTGTTTCATTGTATCATGACAATCTTTGTAAGCAGCAACAGCAGCAGTAGCAAAAATAGCAACAATGGGCTACAGGCAGCAGTTGAGAAAAATAAAACAAAACAAAACCCTAAATTGTTGGTTGCCACTGTTGATGACTGACACTCATGACTGACTTACACATCCTACGTACTTTGTTAAATTGAGCAGAAGTACGTGATGCCACACGAAACTTAGAAAACGTGACCAAATGCAACATAAAATTAGGCACATACAAACACACACACACATATACATACACAGTCGCAATTGTACTTATCCCAATTGGCCACATGTTAAAGTTATCATCAATGACTGGTGCACGGCAATGTTATGTCCTCGAGGAGACGTGAGGGATAGTCGGAATAAGTCCTCAACGGCATTTCGAACAAATGTGAAAATCGTGCACGTTTTAATGAAGACTAAACATAAGACGCTATCGCTCATCTCGTCCTTAACAAAGTTCCTCGAGGGGGAGGGGCACGTTTGTGCATCTTGGTGATTATCCACAAATTGCTGCTGTCCTTCCCAGGAAAAAGGGTAATTAGTTTTTCCAGACATTACCTTTGGCCAGTTACCCATAAAAGTTATGTGCTATTACCAGGCGCGGATCTAGGGGAGGGGAAAAAGGGATATTTCCCCTCCAAAAGTAATAAAATGTACCTAATTTCTATGGAGTTCCTGTAAGAAATTTTACAAAATGGTACGTTTCATTTAAAAGTTCCCCTCCCAAAACACTTAAGATGGATCCGCCCCTGGTTATTACCTAAACTCTGAAATAACAGAGCAACGGGCGTGCGTATAAATATTTAAAGGAAGTAGGGTAACCTATGCGAGTTTGGAAGAAGCTGGAAAAGGAACTAAGGTCTCGCCCGAGGCCTAAGTCGATAGAAAGTTTCTTTCAAGGCTTGACAAGTAACCTAAACTAGTACCATGGGCGCCAGTAACCTTACAGATGACCTGCCTTCCAGGGTGTTAAGGAGATAATGCTTGCTATTCGCAACGTCATCTTTAATGGTATTCGCGAAAGGCATAATCTGTTCTTATTGGGATGGTTTTGTTTGCGGAATTCGTTTAACCTCAACATGAAGGATAATGCTGTGACCGGTTGTTGGTTAAAAGGTCTCCTTCGGGAGTCCACGCAGTGGCTGTGGTTACTACCAAAATCGCTGGGAGATGTGTTGGTTCAATGACTGATGCTTGTGGTTGGTTGGACTTCGGACAACCAATGGAAGCCTCTTTGTGCTGTTGCTAAACCAACAGAGACTGCATTGCTTGTGCTTTGTAGTCGGGTGCTGGGAAGGTCAGTAGAGCTCTCGTCTATCTTGAGGTAGACTTCTAACTTGCTGGTTATTCCTTGGTCAAACTCGGCTGCATCGCGTAACTTGCAGATGTAGTAAAAGTTTCGAACACTTTAACAAGGTGTTTGTGCATGGTGAGCTGGCCATGCAGAAGATGTTGGAACCAGCGTGCTCCTTGCAAGTCATAATGGTATGCGTTGTGCCGTAAGGCGGGTATTGACGTTAATCTTGAGCACATCTGCTTCGGGGTATCATAAAGGCACCATCTGTCCTTAGCAAAGTATAATTGTACGAAATGGTCGCTCATCTTGTCCTCACCAAAATTTATTGAAGATAAATCGTAACATATTGTCAGTCATCTTGCCTTCAAGCACACTGTGAGGACACTGTGTGATTGAAAACAAGACGCAAGACATTGTCGCTCATCTTGTCCTCAATAAAATTTGTGAAAGATAAATCGAAAAACATTGTCCGTGATCTTGATCCACCACAGTGTGATTGATGACCAAACCTAAGACATTGTCGCTCATCTTATCACCAATAAAGTTAATTAAAGACAAATCAAGAGGCATTGTCGATCGCCTTGTCCTCAATCGAGTGTGATTGAAGACAAAATACAAACATTGTCGTTTATCTTGCAATAAAGTTAACTGTAGACAAATCGTAAGACATTGTCGCTCATATTGTCCTGAACAAAGATGGATTGAGGACGAAATGTAAGAAGGTGCTCATATTATCCTAAACAATTTAACTGAAGAAAACATATTGTCCTCAATAATGTTGGATTGAGGACAAAATATAAGACATTGTCCTCATATTGGCCTTAACAATTTAGCAGAAGACAAAACGTAAGACATTTTTGCTCATATTGTCCTCAACAAAGTTGGATTGAGGACAAATGTAAGATGTCGCTCATCTTGTTCTCAACAATTTTACTGAAGACAACCCGTAAGTCACTGTCGCTCATATTATCCTCAAAAAAGTTGAATTGAGAACAAAGTATAAGGCTTTGTCGTTTATCTTATTCTCAAAAATTTTCTTAAATACATAACGTAAGACACTGTCGATCACATTGTCCTAAACACACTTGAATTGGTGAAAAATGTAAAACGTTGTCGCGCATTATGTCAAAACTTTTTTGTGAAGACAAAACCTAAGACATTGTCACTCATCTTGTCCTCAAGAGTTTTTATTAGAAGACAACATTTATTAATTTGGCTCTCAGATTATCGTGAATGCCGATTTCTCTTAAATTGTCGATTAGAAAACATGATCGATAGAGGACAATTCGTACACGAATCATCAACGACAATACTGTGGAAGACGATGTGGCCAACTGGGTAGCTCAGAACACACAAACTTGCAGACTACAAGAGAAAGAGGGAAAAGATAACTTGAATGTTGTATCTCTTCTTAATCTTTAAGCCAGTTTCTACACAGAAAAAAATTTTTTTTTCATAAAACCAATGAAACAACTTCATTAGATTTTTTTATTAATCCAAAGACAATTTCACAAATCCAATGAAAATTGCATTAATATTGAGAAAGAATTTCATTGGTTGAATGACTATTTCATAAATCCAATATTGTGAAAGAGTATTGTGAAAGAATTTCGTTGCTTGAATTTTAATAAAATTTTCATTGGTTGAATTTTAATGAAACTTTTTATTGGATTTATGAACTTTCCATTCAACAAATGAAATTCTTTCCTAGTATTAATGAAACTTTCATTTGATTTCTTAAATTCTCATTGGTTTTTTAAAATTATCATTGGATTAATAAAAAAATCGAATGAAATTGTTGCATTGGTTTTATGAAACAAAATTCTTTTAGTGTATGTATGGTATTGTTTACAAAACGGGTCATCTTTCGCAAAGTTTTTGTTGTTGTTGTTGTTCTTTTACAAGACCATAAATAATACAATAACTTTAACAAGAGCAACTAAATAAATATAATTTATCATACATAATCGCATGTATGTATATAAACCATATAGTTTTATGAGCAACTTAAATAAATTTACTATTGATATAAAGTAATAAAATACAAATTGTGTTCAATTATAAGTTATACAATTTTAGCTCTTTTACACATACACGTTTTATCATGCACATAGCACATACATGGTGTTCCAACCAACACACACGTGTTCAATAGCTTTCACTCCATTTAAACGCCCCTTCCTGCATGCATGACACTTAATAACAAACTCAAATAAAATTATTAATATGCGGTATTTAACAATAGTAATTATTATAATAATAAATTGATTGGAACTTGTTATAGAGATGGCCTAAAAGTAGGCAATTAGTTTCGAAATAAGAGCATAAGAAATAAATTAGGAACTTAAAGGCTTGATTTATTACGAACATATTTAATTAGCATTATACACAATACAATTTTATGTTTAGAAAAGTAGAGGATAGTATGGTCACTGCCATACAAAGTAATTATTCTTTTTCGTCTACTTTTACTTAGCTGATGCTGATGAAAAATTGCACGCACCTAATGTTCCAAGGACAATACAAATTAATTATTAGATAAGTGAGCAGGGCCACGCCCATACAAAGTAAATATTATTAAGCACGCTATATCCAGCATTGGACGAATATAGAGAATTTTTCTAAGAAATTCTAGATTAATTGCTTAGACGTATGAGTGATAGTATTTACTACCATATTACTCATACGTCTACAATTTTTCTTTAAAAAATTTTAAATTCGCATTTTCTGCGCATTTTTTTTGGAATTAAAAAAATATTGACGTAATATATCTTTAAAAATTTTTAAACATAGTTTGACCTGTATGTACATATGTATGAATGTAACGTCAAGATAAGAAGATGAGTAAAAACTAGTGGGCTAGGTGCGAGGCTAGGGGTACTCCCCATACAAAGTAATTAGTAATTGCATACTATCTGAAAAGCTTTGACAGTAAGTGTCTTCAAATTTGGTATGAGTTAATTTGTAGACAAGATTCCAAGATAGGTAACAAATTTACGGCATAGGTGCGAGGTTAGGGGTACTCCCCATACAAAGTAATTAGTAATTGCATACTATCTGAAAAGCTTTGACAGTAAGTGTCTTCAAATTTGGTATGTGGTAATTTGAAGACAAGTTACAAAGATAGAAAACAAATTGGCGGGATAGGAGCGAGAGTAGGGGCACTCCCCATACAAAGTAATTGGTAATTACGTGCTATCTGCAAAGCTATGCTATTAAGAGTCTTCAAATTCGGTATGCATTAATCTATAGACATGATTCGAAGATAGGTAAACAACTAACGGAGTAGGAGCGAGGAATTTACGTACTCCCCACTCAAAGTAATTAGTAATGACGTTCTAGCTGAAAAGCTTTGACAGTAAGATAAGTAATATATGGTATGTAAAAACTTGAAGACTAGATACAAAAATAGGTAAAAAATTGAAGACACATTATCAATGTGTTTTTATAAACAATTAATATTCTACTGAATAAGTAAAATATTAATTTTGGAATATAGTGCGATTATAAATTTAAAAAACAAAAATTTTAGCATTTCCCAAAAAATCACGAAAAATATTTATTTTTTGTGCAAAATTAATTTTTCCTAAATTCATAAAAAGTCAAAAATTAAAAAAAATTACCATTTTTATTACGACATCATAAAGCTGCGTACAATCCAATTGAATAATGCTATATTCCACGAAAATCAACGTTTAAAAGTAGTTTCATTGAAACGGGTAATAAACGTATTTTTGCTTTTTGAATGTAACACAATATTATTATATTGTAAATATTTTGGTGAAACTTCTTTATTTCTCTGTAAAATCCACAAAAAAGTGACTTGTGAAAAATATAGTCTTCTATTCATTAGGTAGGTAAACCAAGCTTGAGAGCAGCGCGTATTTAAGTAAATTATAGTTAAAGATATGCTCAAAATCGAGGCTTTTGATTATAATTACTTTTGATATCGTTTTGAGACTAAAAAATAAGAAAATTATATATTAAACCGGATAGTATTTGTAAAAGTTATGAGACCAACAAGGCTATTCCAACTTTGACACTTTAGCTCACCGTGTGTTTCAACAGGTTGGTCCACAAATGTCAATATTCTTAAAGCTTAGGTATTCCTCTATAATGTTTACATACTTCGTTTTGTTATCGGATCGCAAGTTTCAAAGATATAGATTTATTACCATTTTTTCTGATTGAAACCACTGTGAGCCGATACAATTGTATATTTTTTTAGTGCCTTCTAGAATCATTTTTTTTTGTACAGTGTAACGAACAAAAAGAATCAAGTTGGTTTAGAAACTTTTTACTCTAATTGTATTTTCTATGATTCCTTGAACTTTAGTAGAGCTTTTCATTTTTCATTTTCTTTTTATACTAACTTTCAATCAATTTTGCCAAAGTGCTTGTTTTGTTTCACATTTTTGATTTTGATTGACATTTTAATGCGAAAATTTTGACAGGATTTCAAAGCCTTTTAAGCGTTCATTTGCACGCCTAAAAGTATAGTTTGGCAAATGGTACATTTAATAGCCTTACAGACAAATATGAACAAAGCATGAACGAACATTTTCTAAAGAAAGATTGTTTAAAGTCAGTATTTAAAGAAATTTAAATAAAATATGGTCATTTTATTTAACAAACATTTAATTATTTATGCACTTATTTAAAATATTTTAACCACTTTTACAAAACCATTTCCGTTTGTACTTTACTTCCGCTTAACAAAAGTTATACGTGTGGTTGCCTTTTGAGTTCATGTCATGTAATGACATGAACTCGAAAGCAACAAATTTCCACTTGGTTGGCTTAAAGCGAACAGTAGATTAAAAGGGGGAGAGTTTGGTATAATAGACTAAATTTACTTTTATGCAACTTTTCATGCCAGCAAATGTTGCTTGTTAACTTCAAAATAATAAATATAAATAAATAAAATAAATAAATAAAATATAATTTTCCTGACTGGCTGCCAGAGAAAAGGCAAAAAAGCAATGTTGTTTGAAGAAGGTATAATTCCACTGAAAAACCAAAACAAAAAGAATATTTTACTAAAAGCTGCAAAAAGATTTTTAAAATAAAAATGTATGTTGAACCGGAAGCAGATTAAATAAAGATAAACAACAAAACGCATTTCCTCTTAACTCAAAAGCACTACCTTTTTATCTCTCTCTCTCTCTCTCTCTCCCTCACTCTCCTTTTACTGCCTGCCCAAAAATCCCTTTGTGAAATTGTATCTGCCATAGCCAGTAAAAAAAACTCAAACAAATATATTCACAACATGCACATAATTTAAGACATTTCGACTCGACATTGCCAACAAAAATTGAAATGAACTTCCGCAGCCTGAAAGTATGCTCACATCTAGAATTATTTAAATTTTGCTCTTTATACATTTTGTACAGTGAAATAAAACTCCAGCCATAAATTAAATATTGGAGAGATATTTTTAAAATTATTCACTTTAAACTGATTTCAAGTAAGGTCAGTTGGATTAAATGAATAAAATGAATGACCAAACACAGTACGGCCTACTTTTAGGCGGTTAGCAGAATAATAAAAGAGTAGCAGAAACCAAAAAGAAAAATGTTCATATTTTAAATTTGAAATAAAATGATATTTTTTAATGTCTATAAATTTAGTTTGTAAATTTAATTTAAAAGAAATTAATTTTTTTTTTTAAATATTACAAAAATACTAAGAAAACTTTCTAATTGATTAGTAAAATTTGTGGCATAGCTTAAGGCGTATAACATTTTTTCATATAAAGACTTTCATCGAATTATACATAAATATGTATGGACATTTTAATAAAAATGTTTTATAAAAAAATTTTTTAAAATAGTTTCATCTTGCAAAATTTGTGACATATTTTTAATACTACAGAAATTCTATTGTACTAAAAATAATTCTTAAAACATGGCCTACTTTATTAGAGCTTTACATAATTTTATCCCAAAATGAAATCTTATCTCTCTATCTTGATATTTATTAGCCACAAAATAAAATGTTGCCTGCTTTTAGGCTGCTAGAAAACAAACTAAAGAACAAAAGAAACTTAACAAACCATGAAGCGTCCTACTTAAATTTACTATGCAAAAACTAGCTTAAGCCCATCCCTAGCAACTAAATTGAATTTTAAATTACACCAACTATTGCCTACTTTAAGGCTCTTGAAAGAAAGAACAAATCCAAGCAGTCACTGTTTCGAAGTTTGATAGTTAAGTCTTAGGATTTATCTGATTAAACACAAAAAAAAACAATCTATTGATTGTTTTTATTACAGCTCCTAACAGTTTTAGACAGGAGTGGTGGCAGAAAGAGGTGAGACAAAAGTTTGTATAGTCCCAAAGTAAAACAGAAAACTGTCATAAACACAAGTGAAATTCGATAGAAAAAATCAAGGGAGCCCAACAAACATAAAGATTTGAGAACAAAACAAAATCGAAAACATTTAAACAAATTTTCAGCAGACAATAGGCTGGTTAACAGAAACTGAAAAAAAAAACAATAACTACAACTAACTTTTTAACTCGAAACTACAACAAACACACACACACTCAGTCCAATAGTATAAACGATAAAATAGCAAATCATGTTAAAACTGATATGTAGAAAATTGATTTTAAGTAAATAGCAAAAAGAAAATCTAACAAAAATCACACAAAAAAGGCCCGGAAGATGACAAAACACATTTTTCAATACAGCTCAATTTTATACGTTAGGTAAAGGATAATAGATACAGGATGTGCTCATATAACAAAATGCAAAAGCCTCGCAAAAAACACGTTAAACTAAAATTGATAAAGCAAAAGAAACAAGAGATTTAAAGAACAGTTTGAACTTTAACTAACAAACAATGAAACAAAAAATTTTCCAACGTAACTATTGCCAATTTCAAGACATCTAACCAACCTAAAATTTGGCTTAACCATTTAACTCTTGTGACAATGAAATTTAATGAAGTGATGTAGGCAGTGCAACGCCCATAACATATAAATAGTATTTCCAAACTACTTCTTCCTAAACTATTCTTATAAACCGTTTCCTACAAATTTCGAATCTGCCCTTATATCAAAGTTGGAATTTTGGAGGACAGTATAGTTCATCCATACATTATTTGTGGATCAGACCGACTATAAGTCTGAGTAAGATATAATTCTTCCGCCGCAAGATTGGCCGTTTTTCTTACTCTGTAACGGTCTGAATAATTCCCTATCTGGTAAGTTAAAAAAAGAACATAATATTCAATAGCTTAAAGGTAGTTTTTTTTACGGACCTACAAACAAATTTGTAAATATAGAAAAAAATATCTCAACAATTTCATTTAAAAAAAAACTTGTTTTTCTTCAGTGAACAAATTGTTTAAATCTATAAAACAATTTGTCTAAAAATATTTACGAATTGTAAACAAAACAATTTACTAAATCAAACAAAAAGATTTACTGGATTTTCTGAAAAATATCAAACAATATTTTTGTCCTAATCTATAAAACAATTAGACTAAAAATACTAACAAGTATTAAACAAAATAGTTTACTTAATCAAACAAAAATATTTACTGGACTTTTTTGTAATATATCATACAAAATCATCCATTAAGCATTTATGAAATAGCACTTTATTAAATGTGTTCACGTCTGAATGTTTATCTAAAGACTCTAAAAAAATGAATGAGAATTAATGCAACGACATTAACGAATTAATTCAGTCAAAAATCTTCAGTAAACAAATTTGGTACAATCGCATTCCTTTTGCTATCATTGTTGTTGTTGTTGTTGTTATTTGTGTGTATGTCCTCTTTCGGGTTGTTTTTTTTTGCGGCATAGTTTTTCTTGTTGTTTTTAGTGTTTGCGTCCTAAATAAGAGTCAAACAAACAATTCATTGATTATGTAAAGAATATTTACTGAAAATTTAATTTATTTTTAGACAAACTTTTGTTTAAAAAATTTTTTGTGAGGTGGAGCAGCTTCTTCAAAACGCGATTTTTTACAAAAATCAGGTAATTTCACTTTACTGTGAATAAAATCAAAATTTATCAATCGATTTTCATAAAGTAAAACCTTTTTCATTTTTAGCACATGTAACTTTATGGTCAACGAATCAAAATGGTATTATTTTGTCATTTTCGACTTTTTATAAATTAAAAAAAAATTAAATTTTTAATTTTTGTATAAAAAATAGAATTAGGTAAAAATATAAAAAAAATATTTTTTTTCATCATTGCGGTCTGAGTAATTCCGAAACCATGGAGTACATAAAAAACTTACGTTAAAACGGCTTAAAGAAAATATATTTCAAGTTCTTTTTTTGTGGTTTTTCTAATAACATTGGACAACTACTTTGCAAGTTATGATGAAATCGGTAGAGAAGCCTCTTCAAAAATCCTAAATTTTAGAAAAAAAATAAAAAAAACATTAGCCATAGAATTTAAAATTGCTACTGTTTTTTTAGTTAGGGGACCATAAATAGCAAAAAAAAATATATAGTGATACTACTTGTCATTTTTCTTGTTGCATTGTGCTATTTTCATGACATGCAAAAATCGAATGCACTAACACATCCTTAAATTTCTAAATGCATCAAACTATTAAGATTGGTACCGTTATATCTATGTTCTTAGTTTTAGAGAAAAGTAGTTATATCACTCTACCCGCCTATACCACATTATCCGAACTTTCTCTAATATATGCTTTTCGTTTTAGGACTTGAACTAAATCATTGCTAAACACAATTTGAAGAGTTATAAATATATGTAGTTAAAATTAAGACGAAAATATATCATTTAGATTTTGAACACCTAAATATATGCTATACTTTTTGTCATTATGCTCCTGGAAGAATACATTATTTAATATTTTTTCCCCAAAACTGCTTTGACTCCGTTTCTTTTATTTTATTTAGAAAAAAAACTTTATTAAGATGATTCTCCATCACAAAAATATTCTTTGTCTATGTTTATACATATTTCTTTTATTTTGGTAGCATACTTATCGGTACAAACATACATATCTCCAAACTCTCTTTTTAACTTTATTGAGTCACAGGTGTGCTTTTCAACAAGTAATGTTTGTTTTAGTTGGTACCATAATCATAAAAGATTTTACCTGTGAAAAAGAACTTAAAATAACAACACTTTACTTTGTCCAGGACAGTATTATGACCTTTTAACTTTGAGTTATAGCCAAGGTAGCAAATAAACTTAAGTAGATCATAAGAAAACCCGGAAAGAAATATAGAACAACAAGATTAAATATTAGGAAACTTTAAAGTAATATAAATCATTAAGAGAGAGAGAGAGAGAGAGAGAGAGAGAGAGAGAGTGGAAGTAATATCAAAAAGCAAAGTATGCAAGGATGGTTTATTAAAAACAATATATATTAAATAATATAAATATAATATAAAGCATACTTTTAAGGTGATATTTTAAGGAACATTTTTATATGTTTTAGAGAAAGTTTTAATGTCAACAATTTCTTGGGAAGTTTTGAATTATAAATATTACGCGCCATTTTTATCAGCCTCTTACAGCCATTCTTTTTTAATACAACTCTAATACAATCAATAGTTGTTAATTAATTAAATAAATATGTTACTATTACACTCAATACAACTGTAACACAACATCAAAATTACGCATATACATACATATGTATATGGCTGATTCTCATTCTAAACGCACATTAGTGTTTTTTTCTGTTTACCAATGTAACTAACTGAAATATGAGAAGAGAGGATTTTTATTATAGTTTTCACCTCATTCAATGGATCCTGAAATAAAATTATATTTTTCGATTTTTTAACATTTTTCTGTATTGAGCGTTACATTTGCATTCACAATTGTTATGGGAATGACTTTTGCGAAAAAAATAGTCAACAAAAGATGAGTATAGGGTTTGAAAGTTCTAGACATATATTCTCTAAAAACAAAAAATTATAATAATCGCAGGACGAAATTAATACTTATTACATACCACTTTTTCCATTTTGACTTGGGTTCACATGGAAAAATTAAACATTTTTAGCTTTTAAAAATAGTTCTTTACAAACATTTATACATGAGCGAAAAGTTGGCTAACTCTTTTTTTAAAAAAGACTTATTTTAATAAAATCGACCAACAATATCAAAAGTTATGCCAATTTCAAATGATTTTTGTGTGGCAAAATTCGACCTACCTAATACATTCTTCGAAAATATAACAACCCACAGTGCGGTAGAAGCAAATTTTTCGGAAAGAAAATTAAAAATTTGCAAACAGATAATGTTCTTTATATCGTTTCTGCCCTTCAACTGCTGTTAACTTTTTTTAAAGTCCTACAATTTATAAATAAATTAAATTAAAAATTTTTTAACGTAACGCTCAATACATTTTTATACAAATTCAATATTTTTTCAGAACACACACATTTTTTTGCATTTAATACAATTCAAATGTATAATCTTCGATGTATTTTAATATAAGCTCCTTAGTTATTCACTAAAAAATTCCAATTATATTAAGAAAATATAGATAATACTTGATAATTTTTTTTTATATAAACGATGATTGATTGATGAAACGTTTTGCAATATAATACTATTTAACATTGCTCACAAAACCTTGTTATTTTAGTGTATGTTGTTAATGTAATTTTAATAATTAAACTTAGTAATGAAGCGTATTAAAAACTCGTAACGCTCAATACACATGACTGCGAACAACAACAATTAAAAAAAATATATATAATTTCTAATATATTTCAAAAATTTGATGTGTGAAATAAGAGAAGAGTGATTCCACGTAAAATGGCCCTATGCAAGGAAAAAATAATTTTCTCATTTTTAATAAAAACCTCTCAATTGATGTTTTTTAGAGAATGACAATTATGGAAAAAAAATACACTATTTAGTATTTCTCAATCAATTTGAGGCACTTTTAAATGATCATGCAAGAAACATTTTGCTCTCCCTCTTTGTATGTTTAATATTTATTTCAGATTTTCTTTTATTCCCTTTCTCATTATTAATAAAAACCGTTATCTCTGAAAAGAATATACTTTTTTGCTTTTTATTGAATTTAAAAACTATTCAGCTAGAATATTCTGCTGTCTGTAATAAACGTATAGCAAATAATTTATTGTCTTATTATTTTCTTATGAGTTTATCTTTATATTATTTTTATTAATTAAATCAATAAAACGTTTTATTTCTACGAATTTTTAAAATTTTCGTACTATGTCACACCCGTCTCATTTTAAAAATAGTTTTTTTTTTTATAAGAAAAATAATTTTTTGTCAAACAGTAAATACACAATACAATGAAAAACACTGAACAAAATTATTGTGTACCTTATAGTCAAAATTTTACAGAATTTATACTGAAAGTCATAATTCGTTAAAATTAAGATTTGTAAGGTCACACCCTTCGCAGCTTTCTGACGACCATTCTGAGCAGAAATCGTGCTCTATCAGTGTCTACCTGTTATTCACCGACTTTAAGCTTAATGTCCTTGCGGGCAGCAACGTTTTTTTAAGTAAACACTTTTATATTCTTGATTTATAAAAAAAATGTGTGTAAAATGGTCACACCCGGCTAAATCGAATTACTCAAAAGCAAATGCAAATATTCTAAAACTGTTATAAATTTAATCTCGTTTTTTAAAAAATTCATAGTTTCTTAATGTGGAAAATCAACGGCATGCATTACGGACACGCCAGTTTGTATGAAGAGGGGAAAAACAGTATTTTTGTTATTTATTTTTAGCACATAATGGAAAATCTTACACAAAAGCAACTTATGAAGATTAATTTATAGTCTATTAAATCGTGATAAAGCAGTTTTCATTTTAAAATCTATGCGTTTATTTTATGAAATATTTTACTATAGTTTCAACGGGCACCAAAGAAGCATTTGCAATGCGAATCAGCCATGTATAAGTATATTCTTTCTCCCTCGCTCTTTCACAGTTTCCATTAAAAATGCGTATTTTCAGCTCTCTTACAATATGTACATATTAATTTATTCAGCAGTCCAATTACAGCCATACTTACGGGCAATATAAATGTTTGATTGTTATGGTTGTTAATATTGATATGTACACAAACATGTAAACCAAATATATACTCAGTAATATCACTTTAAAATTTATATACCAGCAAACATTTTACTGCAATTATTATTTGAAACTTAAAACAAAAAAGAAAATACTAATTTCTCATGTCTCTGGTTATTATACATTATATTTATAAATGAAATATTCTGTTAATAATTTGTTGCTAAATTGTTTGCTGGGTTTCATTGACATTAAACATACTTTAGTTATTGTATATTGTGTGGTTAAGCCAACAGATGTAAACTGCTAGTTTGCTGTCAATGGTTTTTTTTCGGTTAATAATAAACAGCCAGGAATATGTAAGACTATGAGAGTATATTTTATAAGTTTATTGTAATTAAGAAAACAATAAAGACGAGAGTTAATAAAATAAAATGTTTGAAAACATTAAATAAAAATTTTTTTTTTAAATTCAAACTTTTGTTAAAAATATGATTTCGATCTATATTTTATAATATATTTTCCAACAGATCACTTAAGGCCCGCTTATCCCAGTCTGCTTTAAAGTTTGATTTTAATTACCCTTAAATTGCTTTTATGTTTTTGGAACTTTAGTTCGTTATGGCGCGCCATGCACATAATAAAAATCATTGCTTGGGGGGTAAAACAAAAATTTTTTGAAAATGAAAAAATACTGGTCACAAATACTGGTCACAAATACTGACCGCGAATACTTGTCACAACTATATAGCATAGTGGTGTTGTCGCTGCGGATTTTTTTAGTTTTCAGTGTTGCCGTAGTTTTCCGGAGAAGTGCCGCGGGGTTCCTGGAATTTAGGGAATTTTGGCCTATTTTTTGAATTTCCAATGTAGTTTGCGTATTTGTTAAATGGTTTGTGGCTTGGCTAAGTGGTTCGCGGCGGTGCTAGCTGAGTGTCTCAGCTAATTATATCAATTCTTTTAAATTATATGAAATTTGTTGACATGACACAAATTAACATAACATAACACAACATAACGGTGTTGCCGCTGCAGATTTTTTATATTTTCAGTGTTGCCGTAATCTTCTTAGGAAGTACCGGGGAACTGCTGGGTTTTTGGGGACTTTCGGCCTAAGGTGTGGTCAACACTTTTATGTAAAACACCCGGGGAATATTTTCCTTGAACTTTGCCCGCTGCAATGCCACTGAAGGGGAGTCTTTTTACCCATTATTTATTTGGGGCCCAAAAAGACTCATACAGCGAAGAGCAAAAATCAGGTAATTTCACTTTATTGTGAATAAAATCAACATTTATCCCTTGATTTTCATAAAATAAAGCTTATTTTATTTCTTGTATATGAAACTTTATAATCAAAGAATAAAAATTTAATTATTTTGCCTTTTTGAATTTTTAAAAATTTTTTAAACAATAAAAATTTTTCAGTTTCGTATAAAAAAACTGTATTTTTCATCATTTCGGTCTGAATAATTTCGAAGCCATTGTGTATATACGGCCATGTTACAAAGTTCAATTCCGTTCGGAAACGGAATGCAATCCACCCTTATATATCGAGTCCTACTGGAGCATACCGTATACAGTATAGTAGCGCCGTCAACAGTCTGGACACACCTGCCAAATTTACGTATTTTAATTTTCTTTTTTAGACACTAGCTGTTACAAAAATGGGGTAGGTTGAATTCCGTTTCCGAACGGAATTGAGCTCTGTGACATATCCGATAAAAAGTTAATGTTATGATGGTTTAAAGGTAATTTTGTTTAAAGAGTTTTAATGGTTTTTGTAATAAAATAAGACAATACGTTTCCAAGTTATATTAAAATCAGTAAAGGAAGCAGCCTCTTCAAAAATCCCAAATTTTAGAAAAAATAATAATTAATGATTATCCATAGAATTTTTGTATTTATGGGGCGGGGCCATAAGAAAATATAGTGGTGCTTATTGGCATTTTTCTTGTTGCATAGTATAATTCTTTAACATTTTTTGAGTGCCTAAATGTATGCTAAGCTTTTGCTTCCATGTTAAAAGCCAAAGGCCTAAAAATGTGTTAAAGTTTGTATTCCAACCTAAAAGTTACAACGATTAAAGTGTGTTAAAAATGTCATTTTGAGTCAAAGGCTAGAAAATGTCCCAATAAATTCTAAAATATTATCTTTAAGGTTTTAATCATTAAATATGTGGAATTATTAATTTACATCAGCCTTAGCTTAGCTCTGATCCTATTTATTCATTTTGTTAATAGCGTCATTAAGTTAATTGCTAGTTTTGTGAGTGCACATCTACAAAATTAAAGCCTACCTAAAGGCGTTTTAATTAGATTTCTTAATAGAATTTTTAACTAAGCTGTTAATGCCATAGCAATTTTCTCTAGACTATATTAAATTTTGGGAAATTTTCCTTGTGTCATATAAACTTATTTAAAAACTGTTGCCTATTTTTAAGAGCTTGATTACTTATAAATTATTCTTTAAAACTTTCTCTGTTACACATTCTATTGTTAAAGTTTCTTTGTTTATCTTGTGAATGTTTGACATTTCTTTTCCTTAGAAAACTTGTTTTTCTTTAAAGTCATTTTGAAAGAAAAAAAAAAGTTAAAACAAACAAGAAAAATTAAATGTGGAAAAAAACTCTACTTGACACCTTTGAAGGAATATTGTCTTGAAGTAAATTGCTAACACACAACCACATGTTGTATGACAATTTTCTATTTTTACTTCATAGGAATTTCACTTACTTAGTACTAGTTTCTTCCCATACATACTAAAAAGTAGGAAAACATAAGGGAAAAAAAACAACACAGAATCCCAGTGTAGACAACAGCAGAACGACTGTGACATGATGATACACCGTTCCCTAGCAAGACGTACTCTTTTTTTCATTTCTCACAAACAAATTCTAAAACAGGTTTTTAAGGTTCTTACTGTGCTGAATCTTTTTCTTGTTGTTGCTGCTGCTGCTTTTTTTTATTATTGTTGTTGACAATAGTGGCATGAAGAAGAAAATAACATGTCAACACTTGTGTTTATGCGTTTCCGCTTTTTATAATGTCATTGACATGGATTGTTTTTTTTTTTCTTCTCTGCATCTTGTTCCGCTCATTTTTTATAAAAATAAATGAAATTTAACGAAAACATTTATAGGGAAACTTACACGTATTTAAGTGAATGTTAGAAAACAAACACCAATGTAAATGTTATTACGTTTGTGCGTGTGATGTGACAGAATGTATGTGTATAAAAATTATTTTTATATAAATAGTCGCCAGTTCTTTAACATATTTCCAAGAAATCTAAAGCACACTTGTAGGCTTTTAAAATTTTGAAATTTTGCAATTAAATGACTAACGTCAAACTGAATAAGCAGATTTAGCTTTTAAAAGGACTTTAATTTTATAAGATTCTGCTTTAGAAGATGTTAAGCATACTTTAAATCAAATAAAACCTTCAGCATACTTAAAGGAGCTGCTCTAAATGCTCAAGTTAGATTCTAGAGATTTTATTAAAAAAAGAGATCATTAATAAATTCCCCGAAAGTACATAACTATTCAACAATCGCCGGGCTTAGGCTAAAAAAAATTAAGAGTGCCCTCTAACAGAGTCAGTGATTAGACCCATGTACTTTTTTTGTGTTCTACAGTATTATTTACAATTACAAATTTAAGTCTCAGTTAATTTTTCAAAAAGAAACCGGTTTGTTGTTCGAATAAAAGTTTATTCATTCCCCAATTGCTGACATTGTTTGCAAAATGTTTGCCATACTTTTCATAGAGAAACTAGCAAGTATACTAAATATTTAAATTTTGACAAACATATAACTTATGTAATTTACTTCTTTTTATAACCAAAACCTGTGTAATTGCAACAAAAAATAAACATTATAATCATTGAGTTAAATATTTATGCCCTTTTATATATCGAAACTTTTAATTACCCAACAAAAATGGTCAAGCCTAAATATAGGCAGCAAACAATTCAAACTAAAACTAAACGACTGTATGCTCCTAATATTTAAACATTAAACTAATTTGTGAATATTTTAGCAAATTACTATACTAATGAGTGGTATTTTGTGGCCACAGAAAAAAAAAGCATTAATATTTATTATAACTAAATACTCGTAACTACACTTTTACACAAGTTTTTTTTCGCACACAAAAAAAGCGGCAATTGAGCCAGCCATACAAAAAATAAAAGTTATGATGAAATGTCAACAATAATTATGAATTAATCAGCGTTAGAAAATAAAAATATAATAGCTGGGATGTATGAATGCATGACAAGTAAAATTGTTTGGCTTAAATGAATATTGAAATATTTTGTTGTCTACTTTTAGGCAATTATTGCATAATATTTTCTCATGTTTGTGCAAAAATGTCACGTATTGTTTTAATTAGAATTTAATAAATATTTTATGGCAACATTTGTTTAATAGAAAAAAAGAAAATTAAATCATAAAAAGCATGAAAATAGAAAGAGGAAAATTAAATAGTTTTTATATAAAGCATACTTTTAGGATTATTGGAAAAAAATCATAATGATTTAAAGCAACATATACAAATAAATATATATGACGCTTTTACATTATGAGGGCGTATGCCAGACTTTGCATTAAAGCATTTCTGCATTGACGTCAATGATTTGTATCTTTTATCTTTTGTTAAGCTCAATTCTGCTACCATTAATAATTTATAATGACTATTTTTGGCATATATTTTTTAATAATTATTGTGCTATAAGCTAGCTATAATAACAATAATAATATATATACAAAATTCCTTCCATTAACATACAAACATACCTTTGAACAGCCATGAAGTATGCTTTAGTTTTGCTATATATTCAAATAACAATAATAACTAGGCAACAGATTTTCATTTCAATGGTACTAAAATCTATGCCATGGTTAAGTGATAATTATTATTGAAGAAAAAAAAGCTATAATAATAATAGTAATGATTCAGGCATTATTATTTTGCGTTTTCTACAACTTTCTCCCCCATTTTAAAAGTATTAAGAAAATTATTCTATTCTAGTTTGAAAATTATTTCTAAAGTCATTAAAATAGGACACAAACCAATTTAAAATAAGTGGAACTGAGTATAACAGCCACTGTGGCATGCTTTAAATATTGATTTCAATTGAAAGTTATTAATCAGGCTTTATTTAATTTAAATTCACTATTTTTGCTAGCAATCTTGAACCAAAGAATATGTTAAACTTTTTTACTTACTATTAAAAAAAAAGAAAAGAAACTGCAACATACCTGAAAAGAAAGATAAGAGGAAAAACTATTAATTTAAGCCTTAAATAAATAAAATTTGCTATAAACTAACAGAAATTTCTTGATTTATTTTCAACAAAATATTTAAGCCTAGAACTTATGCAACAAAATTTAATTAGCCTATAAACCAGCTAGAAATTCAACTGTAGTCTTTGTTATGTCTGTTTAAAATCTCTTCTCTAATTGTGCAATTTAATCTCTTTTTTAATTGAACAATTCAGGGTAATTTAACCTGCTGTAACATACAAAATAGAATATTTAATTAAATAACATTATTTATTAGTGCTAATTAAATTTTATACAAAAAAAATTACTGCATGATTAATAAAATGCATATCTTAAATATTTGTAACTTTTGTAAATTTTTAGCATGAATTCTACAATGATTTGATTTTTCTTTAATATAAATTCAATGCAGTTTAATGTGTAATAATGCATAATAATGTGTGTGCATGTAGGCATTTAAGTATTTATGTTAAGCCTAAGGGTTATGCAGCATTTTGTATTGTCTTTGTTTTTTATATAGGTAAATTGCACTATTTATGTATAACACTATGCAACAAAATGAAACCTTTATCATGACCTTTCATCACTATTATATTTTTGGAACGAAGTTCCCTATGGCAAGCTGTGCATGTGGTATGCAGTATAAAAATGTTTTCTATGCTGGGGAGCAAAGTAAATAATTTTTAAATGAAGAAATACGTGTAACAAATATGTGTAAGGAATACTGGTAACAAACACTGGTAACAAATAGTGGTAACAAATACATGTAACGAATACTGGTAACAACAATTCAAAACGAACACAACAAGCCGGCGCACACTGGAAAAAACGGCCAATCTAGCGTCGGAAAAAAACATATCTTCCAAATTAATAGTCTGATCCACAAAAAATGTATGTATGAATTATAGGAAAGGATGAAGGCCTTAAGGTCTGCAAAAACGTAAGCAGATATTTTTAGCACAGTGAGCCCTATATGTTGTTGTCTAAGACCAATTTTACCAATAAAATTTGTAAGTCTTCGCAAAACTCATATCTTCCAAACAAATAGTCTGATGTACAAAAGTTTATAGATTAGTTATAGGCAAGGATGTAGGCTATAAATTCTGTAAAAATTAGACAGTTATTTTTAGCACTGTGGGCGATATATTTCGTTATATAAGACCAATTTTATCGATAAAACTCTTTAGTCGTCGGAAGGATTATATCTTCCAAACTAATAGTTTGTCTGATCCACAAAAGACGTATGTATGAATTACAGAAAAGGCTGTGGGCTATAAGGTTTGTAAAAAAATTAGGCAGCTACTTTTAACACAGTCGGCGCTATATGTTGCTCAATACGACCAATTTAAAAAATTCAAAATGCCTTAAGAAAGAAATTTAATTTAATATCAAAAGGTTTCTACAAATTTAATAGAAAAATCAATAAAGAATTGCAACCCAATTTTTTCAATGTTTAAAAGGCCATATTTCTGAACCAGGTAACATAGTGATAAATACATTTTATTTTTAAATACACTGATTTGTCCGCTTTTATGCCGCGTCAAAATTTTTTTAATTCGATAATTTTTTTTTTAATTTTCCGCCGCTGGATTGATTGGCTTTTTTGCCTCTGTGCGGCGCAAAGGTTAAATTGCTTAAAAATTCAGTGCTGCCGCTTTGGCATTCTTGCAGTTTTCAGGGCTGCCGTTGTTTTCCGAAAAAATTCTGGGATTTTGGTGATTTTTGACCTAGGTCTAGGAAATCCCAGAAACATCTGGGATCTTAGAGATTTTTTCTAGTTTTGGGAATCTAGGGATCTTCTGATATTTTGCGGAGATTTTTGTCTAAGTTTTTTGGAGTCCTTGGATCAAGTTTGTGTCTTTTTTCCATCTAGAGGTTGAAATTACTATCTTCATTTATTTGGTATCATCAAGGTGGGTGAAATTTTGTTTTCAAATTATAACGATAAAGATGAGGGTGCGTCTGCCATAGCGACTGAACGTGTCCGGCAGAAGGTTGGCGGTAGAAGGTGACCAGCGTTATACGATTGCATAACGCCGAAGGTAGCAAGCCGAAGACGCACATTAGTTTCAATTAGATACAAAGATAAATAAATCTGTATTTTTGAAACTTACAATCCGACTACCAAAAGATGTATGTAAAAAACATACAGGAGGACCTGAGCTTTAAGATTATCGAAATCTGGACTACCCTGTTGAAACACACGTTGAGTTACAGGATATCAAATTGAAAATGAAAAATGAAAAATCTTGTCGGCCTCATAACTTTTAAAAATTTTATCCGATTTGAATGAATTTAAACTTGGTGTAAAGTTTATAAATAGATTTAGAAAATATGGTTGACTTTATTGAGATATCTTTAATATTTTCTAAGATATTTGGGTTTGAAATTTAAAATTTTGGTTTTTGGCCTCGACTTTGTTTTCTGTTTCATCAATATCTACAGTAATAGTATAGCCAAAATGTTCAAAAAATATTTTATGCTTCTTGACAGAATCCTTGATAGCATGCAGAAAACATTTTTTCGTTATCTCAATTCATGTGCCTTGAAAATGAATTAAAATGAAAACTATGAAAAAATGTGTGTGAAAAATGGCTAAATTGTGACAAAAATAGGTCTTAATTGTTCGACCTTTTTCTAAAAAAAAATTTCTAAAAATATTTCAAAAGAATATACTTGAAAAATGACTGCAGCTGAAATTTTAAATCAATCAAAGCATTGGAGGAAAATGGTGAATTTTTCTACGAAATTCTTAATTAATAGCTTAAGAAAAAAAAAACAACGCATATCGAGTTTTTAAAATTTCTCTACAAAGAGCAGATTTCCTAAACATAGTAAACATTTCAAAAACATTTTATTTACCTGCATGAAAATTATACTAAACAAAATTTTGTCATTTTTATTACTTTGCTATTTATTAAAAAACATGACAGTCTTTTAAAGTTTAAAAAATGATGATGTTAAATAATTAAATGGACCTTTTTTATGATATTTTAGTTCAAAAAAATATTGTAAAGAAAATACGGATAAAATCGAATAATATTTGTAAAAGTTATGAGGCTGACAAAGTTGTTCATGCCTGGTGTAGTCAATTTTGACACCCTGTAGCTTAACATATTTTGCCACACGGTGATCGCAAATTCAACATTCTGAAAGCTTAAGTGCTCATCTATGATTATTGCATACATTGCTTTGTAATCGGATCGCAAGTTTCACAGATACAGATTTATTAACGTTTTTTGTGTCCTCTGCCAGAATCAATGTTTAGAACTATATTATAATTTTTCCTATAATTATTATTTTTCTTGTTGTCCAGTGTTGTCATATAAATTAAATTAAAACATTTTAATTCCTTTAGTTTTTCTCTTTGGTTTCACTTTATGTAGGATTTTCTTTTTATAAAAATCCTTACAAAATTTTCTTCTACTTTAAATTAATTGAATTTTTAAATTTTGCTTTGCACACAAAAAAATCTAACAAAAATTAATTAACTGTCAATTTCTGTAAAAGCAACTACTTTAAACACTTGCTAACTTGTTCAATATAAAAAAAACTTTTTTCGTTTAACAACTTTAACAATTTCTGTTCATCATGTTTTAAGTACGATATTTTTTCCGTAACGTGGTTGTAGTTAGTTGTTAGAAATAAATTGCATTTTATATAAGAACATTTAACTTAACAACAGATAATTAATTATTTCCTAAAAGTGAATGTTTTCTTAGTTAAAAAGTACGAGGAAAAATGGCTTTTCACAGAAGTGAGAGAGATCCCAGTAAAAACGTCAATTGCAGTTTATATCAAGAAAATAGAATAACAAATTTAAGGAAGAAAGAAAAAAAAAACTATGAAGCAAACTATTAATTGAAATGTCTAGCTTATGAAGTTTTGTATATTTACGAGAATGTTGGCGCAAGTATCAACACAAAGAAGTGTGATTTAAGTTAGAAAACTGCAATAGCTGACCATTTGTAGTGCATTTGTTAAAGTGATTAGTTGTTGCATATCAGCAGGAGAGAATGCCATTTTGTGGTATTTTTCTTTTATTAATCTCAAGCCGTTTTTCCTGAAGTTGCTTTAAATTTTGTGTTTATTATTTCCAAACTTAAATTTAAACATTAAACCCTGCTGCAGAAAAGTTTAAAGTGCTTTTGGTCGATATAAGAGCCAACTATTAGTTTAGTTTTCGAAGCTTAATAGCCAAAGTTTGCTTTCGTTAGCATTTTTTCTTGTTTTTGTGAATAGTTTTAAGATGTCTATCTATTTTAGTTTTGTTTTTTATCTGTTGCCTTAAAGTTTGCTGCGATTTTGTAGCATACTTTAGGGAGTTAAAAGTTTCAATTTTAGGACAAAAAAAGGGGGTAAAAATATGAACGCGAAACTTTTTCCAGTGCAATTTGATATCTTTTTTTAGAAAAAAATCTTATAGCTTTTTGTTCGGTAACTAGAAATCAAAGTCAATAAACTTTAATGAAGACACAAGCAATAACACAAAAAAGGTTAAAAGAAAAAGGTATGTTATTGGTAAAAGTTTTAAAAAGAAAGCCGCTAATATAAAATATAATTTAAGTAACATATGAAATATTTTTTATGTTGATATATAAAATAGAATCACAATTTTATAAAGAAAATGCTATAAAAAGGCTTTTAAAATTGCTTAATAAGCTAAACCAGACAAATATTAATAAACAATTAGCTACTGGCTTGAGCTTTTCACATTAGAACAAAAAACAGAAATATGGTAGTGAAGAAAAATAAACCAACGGTAACACTAGAAATATCCGATAAACAGCGCAGTTAACATCAGCTTGAGTGATTTAATTCTCGTATTCAATTTGCACGAAAAAAGAAAATAACATTCAACAGAACCAACTGATAAATGGTGGTAAGGAAAATACTCGTGAGCACTGATGATGGAAATGTAGAGGCTTCCGAAGGTGGCGCTGCTATGCTCTGCTGTGTATGTTGAAAAATTAACTTGATGTTAGTTTTTCATGCCCGATTCTTTCTGAGTATAACGTTACGAACCTTAGCCTAGTAAGCAATTTGGATTCCCAGCAAAATTACACAAAAACCATTTGCCACGTTGTGCATATGATAATCAGCATATAAATATTTTCTATGGTGGGGTGTAAAAAAATATATTTTCTTTAAACGAAAAAATACGTGTAAGAAATACTGGTAACAAATACGTGTAACGAATACTGTTAAAGCTTTTTTAGGCTACTCCGCAAGCGGTTAGAGTTCTGTAGAATATGCAACCCTGATCTAATAATATTATAGAAATTAGTTTACAGTAAAATGGGACTTTGGTTTGCACCCGAAGTGCTCTGTATGAATACACATATATCCCTTTTCATTTTTGCCCTATTTTTATTTTGATAATTTTTTTGTTTTGCTTTTTTTATTTAATTTTTTATGTTTTAAGTTTTTTTTTTTGTTGTTTTAGCGATTTTTTTGTTTTAGCGCTTTTTTAATTTTGCTGATTTTTTTTCGTATTTTTTGCGATTTTTCGTTTTTTGCATTTTTTTTTATTTTTTGCCGATTTTTTTTTTCGATTTTTTGGTTTTGGAATTTTTTTTTGTTTTTACGTTTTCTTTCGCTTTTTGACTATATTTTAGGTTTTAGCGATTTTAAGTTTTGGTTTTTTCAGTTTTGGCGCTATTTTTTTATGGTTTTGTGATATTTTTTTTGTTTTAGCGGGTTGTTCGGTTTTTTGCAATTTTTTTCAGTTTTGGCGCTATTTCGGTTTTGGGAATATTTTTTTTATGTTTTTGTGATTTTAAAGTTTTAGCGATTTTTTTTGGTGATTTTTTCGGTTTTTTTTGGGCATATTTTGCTCTTTTTTCGTTTTGCTTTTATTTTCCAATTTTTTGGCGATTTTTTTCTTTTTGATGATATATTCAGTTTTAGCGATTTTTTAAGATTTAGTGCTTTTTTTCGTTCTGACGACTTTTTTCAGTTTTTGGCAGTTTATTTTAGTTTTTTTGTCGATCTTTTTAGTTTAGGTGATTTTTAGCGTTTTTTTATAATTTCGGTGCTTTTTTCCTTTAAGCAATTTTCATTTTGGCGATTTTTCGTTTTGAAATTTTTTTTTTAATTTTGGAATTTTTTAGCTTTAGCGTTTTTTTAATTTCAATAGGATAAAGTTCATTGTTTCAACGAATTGTTCATTAATTTTGACCTAATGAACTATTACATTGAATCAGTGAACTAGTTCATTAATTTTGCTTAAGAATAACAACAACGAATGCTTTCAATGAACCGTTTTACATTGAACATCAATGAATATTTTCATTGAAACAACGTATGCGTACATGCATCAATGTTTTTTTTACAAAAGTTAATGAATCTAAGTCAATGAATGTCATTCATTGAAATTATGTAAAACAAAATTTTTTCAGTCTAAAAAAACGGGCAGTATCACGTTTTTAGCTATTTATACTTAACCGATTCCTCTGACATTGAATTTCTTTAACTGCCCTTTTAACAATGCATGATTAAGAGTTAACGTGGACTTTAACGGCAAGTTTTGTATGCCGAACTTTCCGTTAAAGTCCATGTTAACTTTTAATCTACATTGTGAAATACATTTAAATGATACGAAAAGTCGGCAGAGTCATGCCCTTACTAAGTATGTACATATTCCCTTGCAGCTAATTATACTGAAGCTATTTTCTTATAAAACGGTATACAAACATTGAGTTCCCTTGGCAATACAATTTGTTGATTGTGGGCAATGGTCACGGCCATGCAAACTCAACAGGAGTTGAGAAATTCTTCTAATCGCTTCTTCAATTCTATTATTATACCAGTGGATAATTTCGAAGGTGTAAGGATTTCTTTTTTCAAATGTTTCTTAAAAAAAAACTTTTTCACTTTTAGTTTTTAAACGTTAAACTAAAAATTATTTCTTTATAGCTTAAAAATAAATATGTTTATACAAGTTTTAACTTCAGTATGAACTTTTCAATAATTTTTTATGAGATTTTTGTTTATGCCACAATTTTTCAACTTCTAAAAAGGGAAAAGAGCTGGTATTAAAAAAAGTGTTGATAATATTTAAGCACTTTCATTACATACTTAAAAGCAAAAGCCATAAATGAAAACTTTGTAATGTAAAATACACTGTTAGGCAAGATGGGGCAATAAGTTAAGCTTTGTGTTATGTAAATGCTAAAGTATATAAAAAAGAAAATGAAAATAAAAAATTGTTTATGTGAAAATATTTTAAGAGGTTTACATACAAATTTAATATACAACATCTTTATATATTTAACAGCTTTTTGTTAAGGATATGCAGCACAAAAAGTAGTAAAAAAGAGCGAGAGATAAAGTTGTCTTCAGTTTTGTTTATAAGTTCAAATTGAGATATTTTTCAAACAAAATAACATCTTAATCTTAGAGATAATATTTAATATTTTCACTCAAATCATACTCCAAAGTTGTTTTACATCATTAATAGATAATAAAAATAATAAAAATGGAATACATATTTGAAATTAGTTGAAAATAAAAAGAAATTTTAATTTGTAGCACTGTGACGTATGATTAATATTAAATAGGTGCTTTTTTAATGAAAACGTAAAGTGTCTACGAATTCAACTACATATAACTTCTAAACTAATTCTCTGCAACTGACGTTGTAGTCTAGCAGACACCAGTAAACAGAAAACATTGTTTTAAAATTAATGTTAAACTTTTTTACCAAAAAAAATAATATATGAAGTTTTTTTCTTTTTGTATGGATGTAAGTTTTTTAAGGCTAATTTATGCCATGTCAATAATTTTTTTTTAACAAGAATTGTCGTTTTGTTTTCAACAAAAAATTACAATAAATAAAAAACTACTACATTCAACTAAAATCAAAAATAAATTCAGTGGGCTTACAAACGGAACGTGAAAAATATAAGCAGTCGAAATAGTGTCTACTGTACTACTACGTCAGTGGAATTGTGATAATGAAATCACGTCAGTCGCAGAGGGCTAAAAAATCGAAAAAGTTTCATATGATTTTATTTTGCAGGTCCAAATAAGGCTTTTGATATGATGTACATTAGAGGGCTGCACAAGTATACTCGAATGTGTATATATGGATGTATGTATGATCGTGGCTATGTATGCACACACAAGCACATGCATGCATACATACGTACATACAAAAAAACATACATATGTGCACACCCGAAATTCATACGAGTACATTCTACGAATATATTTTAGTACTCTTTGCAGCCCTCTAGTGTACATTTTTTATACGTAAGTTTTACAAAATTTCTCTGTAAATTACTAATTGCGTATAAGTAGGAAATTAAGCTTTAAGCACATTTTAAGTTTTTAATGATTTTAGGAGCTCAAGTTATGTGCTGACCTTGGAAGTCTGTAAGGACCAATAGAAGAACTTTATGGCAAATATTTTTGTAGAATATTTTAGCCCGCTATATCGCCGCTAAGAGGATTTTTGTGTCCATTTTTAACCGACTTTGAAAATGAAGAAGGAGAAATGAATACGTCTGTATTTTTTATGTTTGTACACGCATACTGCTATTTGTGAACTGATTTTAAAAATTATTTTGTTGCTTTAAAGGATTTGTCTGCAGTTTGAACGCATAATTTTTTTTGAAAATCGGAGGGGGAAATTTTCTCCCCCCACGCATAAATCTGTCATTTGTCAACCGATTTTCAAAATAATTTTTTTGTTTGAAAAAATTTGCCTGCAGCTTGGTCCCATATTTTTTTGCGAAAATCGGAGGGGGAAATTTACTCCCCACTCCTTACATAACTGTTATTTATGGATCGATTTTCAAAACTCTTTTTTGTTTGAAAGGGTTTGCCTGCAGTTTGGTCCCTTAATTGTTTTTCGAAAATCAGAGGCGGAAATTTGTTCCCCTCTTGCATAACTCTGTCATTTGTCAACCGATTTTTAAAATTCTTTTTTTTTTGTATGCAAGGGTTTGCCTGCAGTTTGGTCCCATAATTTTTTCTTCGAAAATCGGAGAGGGAAATTTGCTCCCCCCATGCAGAAATGTGTAATTTTTGAACCAGTTTTCAAAATTCTATTTTTGTTTGAAAGGGTTTACTTGCAGTTTGGTCCCATAATTTTTTTTGGGGCAGGGGGATGCCTCCCCTCTCTCGGAAATAATGATTATCGCATAACTCCTCCATTTATGGACCAATTTTCAAAATTGTTTATTTTTTTTGAAATGGTTTGCTTGCAGTTTGATTCCATAGCAGTGAATTCGCGCGGACGAAGTTGTAGCGCCATATATTAATTATCGCATAACTCCGCCATTTCTTAAGCAATTTTCAAAATATTTTATTTGAAAAGAACATGCAAGGTTTGATACTATGAAAAATTGCGGCCGGACACTCAATTGGATCTAACAGAAAATCGTGCTCGTTTTGTAATCTGTTCCATAATAATTTTGCTTTGAAGTCGGGTTCTTTTGGCGGAATTATGAAAGGAAGTGACAAAAAGAACTATTAAACGTGAAGTTGAGGGTTAAAATGTACCACATAAATATTTCCAGTGGTGTTTTACATAAAACTTCTAAACACTTCTTATAGCGTTTAAGGCTTACAAGACTTCTATGGCGGGTAATAATTGTGAATAAGTACAAAGTTAACCCCTAAACATATTTAAATTTTGGATGTTTTCTTGTTGCATAGTGTCATTATTCACGTCAAATTAGTAGCTAAGCTATTCACAACATTTTATTCAAGTTGAGTCTGGAGCTGCTCGGATGCCCTTGAAGACCAATAGTAGAATTTCATGTCAATTATTTTTTAGACCATTTCAGCCCGTTATGTTGCGGTTGAAAAGGAGTTTTTTTCAGCCTTTTTAAGAAAGGGATAAAAAAACCATTAAACGAAGAGCTGTAAGGATAAAATATTTTACAAAAATGTTTCCAGTGGTGTTTTACATAAAAGTGCTGAGTACATATTTTACCTTAAACTTGAATCTTACATAATTTACTATGCCAAGTACCCCTAAAATTAATTGCATATGTAAACTTTCAAAATGACGATGCATGACCAGAATCAGTCGTTAGAATAGTGTTATTTTTTTTTTTGCTGTTGTACAGTGTTATCGGTTATATATTTTGTTAGAAACATCTTAGAACAATTTTAAAAAATGCCGGTAAATGTTTCTAAATATAAACATTTTGTTAACGTGTAAAATTTAATTTTCTTTTAAAGCTTTTTGGTTGTTAATTTTATATTTTCATATATTTTTATGAGAAAAGTTTTTTAGCGTAAAATTTTGATATATAAACTGCTTCCTTTTTTCTGGATATGTTGTTTTCTTCATATTTTATAAAGCTGTTAAAATATTTTTTATAGCATAATTTTAGGAGTTTGTTTTTGTTTTTTATACATTTACTTTATTTTATTGCTAAACAAAAGAAAGAAAAAAAATAGTATTCTCTTGTTAAGTCTTATATGCTTGTTAAAAGTTTTGCTAGCTATCGAAAAATGATCAAAATACACTTGGTTTTTAATGGCAGTGGATGATTTAGGACTGACTACAAGTATTACAAGTAATTTGAAAGTTAAAAAACAAAGCAACGCACATACAATAAGTTGTTCTTTAGTCGTTGTTAAGGCAACTGGTGCTTGTTATATTTGTTGTAGAAAAATATGATTGATTTTTTTTCTTGCATTAACTTAATGAATGTATTTTTTCGTTGTTTTTTTTCCTGTAGCAAAATCTGATATTTCTATGATTGATTTAATTTCCTATCAAAAATTTAATAAATAGTTAAGTAAGCTGGCTTATGCAGCTGCTATTTTAAGAGTAAAGACGATTTTATTTATAAAAATAGAAATAAAAGTGAATATTAATTTATCAAATGGGTTTAAGAAGATTTTGAAATTTAACGAAAAATTTAAAGCAAATATTGCTGACTCAGTAATTTCTTAAAACTTTTGAGTTTAGCCTTTTCAAGTCTTGTTACTTCTTAATTACTGACGAAATTGAATTGGATCTTGCTGAGTTTTGCCATGAAATTCGAAATTATCACAGAATTAGCCATGAGTCTCGGCTACAATCTGCAGTGATTTTTAAATTAAAATTTTATACCAAAACCCGTTAAACGTCATTTATGCCAACTTTATGTCACGTTTTCGTTATGCTTAAGGCCGTAGAAAATTAATGTTATTTTAAATTTAAAATTTAATATTAATTTATGGCTTCCCAGGAAACAATTTTGTCCGGCATGTCCAACATCAGAAAAAATCTAAGACTTTACGAGACAATCAGCCGAGTTGTCTAAACTTCCCTCAGACATTTAGCGGAGCATTAGGCAGTTTTCTAGTACGACGTTTCTGCACATTATCTGAAATATTATCCGATTAATATCAGAATAGTCTTCACATTATCCGAAGACATTAATTTTCTTTAAGGCATTTAACAGAGTAGTCTTAACATTTTCTGATCTACGTCTTACGACTTCTAGCAGTCACTTCTGCACATTGTCTGATTTTAGTTTTCGTTACAATTCTCATTTATCTCTTAAGTTTATACTAGGGATGTAACGATACGGCGTTTTGCCGATCCGATACCGATACCGATATTTAAAAATAAATATCGCCGATACCGATTCCGATACCGATACGAATATTGAAATTGAGTTCAATATTCGATCAACATATTTAGATCAACAAAACTCAATTGCAATTTTTTTATTATACAAAATTGAGTTCAAGTTTAGATCAACAAAACTCAAGTGCAATTCTTTTATTATACAAAATTACATTGTAAGAGAGAATATTTAAAATTGATATTAACCCAGTAAAAAAATTGGAAGTAATTATTAAGGAGCTACATTTTCTTTGCTTCCAAAAATCTATATTAAAAATATGCAGATAATTAGTAGAAAAGCAAGAAAAAAATTTTTAATTTCCTTATAATTTTAAAAAATACTCGCCATGCTTTTTAAAAAATCGATTTTTTAAAGGACATTTGTCAACTAATATTATTCTAAACAACTTAATAGCTTAATTATTAAAAGTCTTCTAAGTTTATATTTATACACCTAAATTTACATGAAAATAAAGTTTTGAGTTCAAATTCGCATAAAAAAATTGTGAAAATGGGTAATTTTTATCCTTTTTCCTTGAGGAAAAATCATTATAGAACACCGAAAAAGAAAATTGTCATAGCATCGCTTCCAATTCGGTGATTGGTAATCGAAAAACAGAACTTCTTGCGATGGCAAGGATATGTAAAACTAATTAGAAATTATCCGAATTTGCAATACATCCGGATCGCGAATTCTACATTTTCATGACTTCTTTGGAGTGTGTTTTTTTGCTGGAATAAGATTTAAAAAACAACGACTTGAATTTGAATTCATGGTAAAATTAACAAAAAATAAATAATTTGTTTACAAAATAACAGCATAAAATATTATTAATTTTTAAAATTGATATTAATAAGATTTAAAAAATAACGAAGTGTATTTAATTCATGGTAAAATCGAACAAAAATAAATTATTTGTTAAAAAAAAACTCTGAAAATTTTTTTAAAAGTATCGTCGTATCGGCAGTAAAATATCGCCGATACCGATGTATCGGAAAATCTGAAGTATCGCCGATATATCGGTATCGGTATCGGTATTCGTTACATCCCTAGTTTATACGCACAAATATTTGAGTTTTTAAACTTATAAAATGTGGGTAAATGTTTTCTGATGAGCTGCCATAAGCAGCACAACAATGCAAACGACATTTCTGATAAATTTCTAATTTAAACTCCGACTTTTCTCTGATATTAATACGCCAGGACGTAAAACGCATCAGATAAATCGGAAAATTTTCTGATGTTTTGTCGAACATTTTTCCGACATTTACAAGACATGTCGAAAATTCCTTTAGAATTTCCCTGCTAGACCTTTCGGTATAGTTTTTAAAATTTTTTCAGACAAAGAGATCCGGCTTCTTGTCAACCACTCATATGATTTTCGGTGCTTTTTCTGACCGACATCGGATACGAATTCGGCATCTTGTGCAGACTTTCTGATTGAGTTCGGACCGAAATCGGCAAAATTGTTTGCTGGGTTATTTCCATGTTTCTTGTGGTGATAGATAAAGAGGTATTGACTAATTATCTATGCGAATCATCAAATTGTAAGTAGTTTGGCATCGATTTGTAGTTGCATATTTTGGTGTTAATAGCATATTTTGGTGTTAATAGCATATTTTTGCATTTCTTGGCAATAAATGCATATTTTTGGATTTATAAAAATTTTTTAATGCATATTTTTAAATTAAAAAAAAATAATATTAACAGGCCGGATTTGGATGGCAGCCGAGCCTAATTTGGGTTTCCAGTTGCTGATTACTATACTACTGGTGGCAACTGACAACTGAGATCTGTCGGTTTCAGTTGCTATTTATGCCTTTCTGGCAACCATTAATTTTCAGTTGTCGACTGGCAACGCAACTAAAGTTTGGTTGCATTAAATAATAGACCCAATTATATTTGTTTTATATATTTTTTTCTCTAATAATAATAACAAATAAAAAGAAAATATTTTAGTTTTGGTACTTTTTTCCTAGGTAAATGCATATTTTTGTGCATATTTTTCATTTTTAGGTGCATTATTTAAGCGCTTAAAATCAATTTTTAGTTGCATGAAGGTTCGAGCCCTGCTTATTACTATGACTCGGACTTTCATGCAACTACAAATTGATTTTAAGCGCTCAACAAATGCACCTAAAAGTTAATAATGTGCGCAAAAATATGCATTTGCCTACGAACAAAGTGCCAAAACTGAAATAATATGAAAATATATTTTTTAATGTTTAATTATTATTAGAGAAAAAACATAAAAGTAACATAATTCGGTCTATTATTTAATGCAACCAAACTACAGTTGCGTTGCCAGTCGACAACTGATGATTGCCAGAAAGGTACTAAATAGAAACTGAAATTGACAGCTCTCAATTGCCAGTTGTCATCAGTAGTATAATTTTCAGCAACTGACAACCCAACTGAGGCTCGGCTGCCATCCATAATCAGCCTTTTAATTTTTTTTTAAAATTGAAAAATATGCATTAAAAAATGTATATTACTCAAAAACTATGAATTTATTGCCAAAATATGCAAAAATATGCACTTAACACCAAAATATGCAAATATATACAACTACAAATCGATGCCAAAGTACTTAAAATTTTACGATTCGAATAGATAATAAGTCAATACCTCTTTATCTGTCACGACAAAAAATATGAATTTGCATGAAAGTACGAGCCCTGTTTATTACACTGTGCCACAAGAAAAATGCCAAGAAGTGCCACTATATTTTTTTGATGTGTTATGGTCCCCCAACTACAAAAACAGTAGAAATTTTAAATTCTCTGAATATATATTTTTTTTAATATTTTTTTCTCAAAAATTTGGGATTTTTGACGAGACTATTCCACTGATTTGATCATAACTTGGAAAGGGATGGTCCAATTTTATTATAAAAACCCCTAAAACATTTGAAATAAAATTACCTTTCAACCGTTCTAATATTATTTTTTATATAATAAATAGTTTCGGAATTATTCCGAACGCAATGATGAAAAATATATTATTTTTTTAGCAGAATTTAAATACATATTTCCACTTTTTTAAAATTAAAAAACTAGACATTATAATGGAATCAATGTAGCAGCCTCTTGGAAAATATCAAATTTTAAAAACAAATTAAAAAAAAATTATTCAAAGAATTTTAAATTTTAATTGCTTTTATATTTAAAAATATAGTTTTGATCAAAGGTCATGACAAAAGTTTCATGTTGTTGCATATTATTACACACCAAACTTCTAAAGGAGTTAACAAACGAATTTCGTTTAACCCCCATACAAATCTTGTTTTATTACATTGCAACATCGATCCCCTTTTATTGAAAAACTCTTGCAATATTTAACTTTAAAGGTTTTCAACTATAAAGCGTTGGATGTACAACCTGTTTGTCTGATATTGATAAACAACAAACTGGTGTCCTCCCCTAAAAGTATGCTTTATTTTATTATTGCTGTTTATGGCTCAAAAAATTTATGGTAATTTTGTAAATAAAATATTTTAATGATGACTGCATAGCGATAACATTAATTAGGTTTTCGTGTTTACAAAATACCCAGCCAGTACAATAACTAAATTGAAATTATTAAATCTATTCGTGTTAAACAAAACGGGGGCGTTTCTGTTTTAATAAAAGGGCGAAGGTAAATGACTTCGCTGTATAGCAAATAAATTTAGTTTAAAGTTAATCACGTCAAAAATAATTATTTGATGGAAAACAATAAAAAAAGAGATAAATATTTTATTGCAACAAAAGAATAATGCGCCTAAAAATAGTCACATAATTCGTATAATTTTTTATTTAGTTCAAAAACAAAGTATAATAAGTTTTAGTAAAATAATACGACTAAAAGTAGGCACTTAGCACCTAAGTATTTTTGTAAACTTTTTTCTTTAATTCAAGTTTTTTGCTTTAAAAGAAAACCAATTTGAGTATACATTTATAACTTTACTGTCCAGTTTTAAATAAATTAAAATTTTATTTTTCAATTCCATTTCCAAATACATATTCCCTTTTTTCAATTAACTTTTTATTTAAATTAAACTATTTTTATATTCTCTGATATTTTTCAATTATTTGCATATTATATACAATAAATTTTCCAAGAAATTTAATTAAAACCATAGAGATTATACGCTTCTCGTTTGCAACACAAGATAGCATATGTGTTGCATACTTTATGGAGCAGCTTTAGTTTTGAAACTTACCTCAAAATAACAAAAAAAAAAAAACAAAACAAAAACCGAAATAAATGCAAAATACGAAGTAAAATAATAATAAATACACCTTTAGAGTTTTATTTTTATTTTGGATGCAAAAAAGAAAGGAAACAGCATCCTTAAGCCTTTCAAAACAAATAAAGAGTTAAATAAAAATAATGTTCATATAAAAGAATTTCAAATAACCCAACAAAATTTGTGGTTGTATTAGGAAAAATTAAGAAAACCAAAATTCGACAACAAAATTATCTTTAAGCCGACCAAACACTGTTTCTAAATCTGCCCATTAGTTTCACAGATATCGCAAAAGTTTGAGCATAAAATTTAAAAATTTCATAAAAAATTTTATAAAGTTCTCGCTCTAAATTGTGTATAACATCACAAGTTGTACACCAATTTTAAAGAAAAAGATCTCATTTCCTTTAAAATATATTAAATTAAATGATATTAGACAATTAGATATTAGTGTATTTTTTTATGAATTTTTAAAGACAAAAAATTTTTTAAATTTTTAAGAAATTTTTGATTTTTAGGCTCAAACTGTTACGATATCTCCGAAACTAATGAACAGATTTAGAAACAATGTTCGCTCGGGTTAAAGATAATTTTGTTGTCAAATTTTAGTTTTTCTATTTTACTAAAGAGGGCAAACCCGTCTTTAGTTATGCTAACATATACCGTGCAAGTGCCCTCATTTTTGACATAACGGCATAACTCGAAAACTAGAATGAAATAAAAAAAATGCCAAAATGAAAAAAAGCGCTAAAACGAAAAAGTCACCAAAACGAAAAACCGAAAAAAGCAACGAAATAGCCAATTAAAAAATGCTTAAATCAAAAACGCCAACACTACACTCAAAATATTCTGGACGTAAAATTAACTAAAATTGTAATATAAAATAATTTAAAATTCAATTAAAAACCGGTCTACTTATTTTTCATTTAAATTTAACAAAAAGTTTATTAAATTTTAAATGCTAGAAAAACTAACAGACTTCAAACCATAAGCAATGAATGGTTCTTTCTTTCTTGGGATCAATTTAACTGCCACAAAAACTAATCGCAACATCCGTAAAAATAAAAGGAGTTTCTCTTTTTCTGCTATTTTTATTTTTAAATAATCAATTCCAAGAGTTCCATAAAAATAAATTATTTTTGCTTTATTTTTAAATGTTTAAAGGCTTATTATTACGTATCTTTTATTATTATTTTATTAATTTTATATTTTTACTCACTGTTTGTTATTTTAATTTCCACTGGCCTCCTTCAGGTTTGAAATCCAAGGCACCAACAAGTCGGCTAAGGCATAGTATGTAAACCAGTAGCACGAAGCTAACACAAACTTATGAATTTTTCTGCATTTAAAATTAAAAAAAACACGCTTATGATCTTGGCTGAAATTGAATATTTGACCTCCCCGTTAATACTCTAACGTGCTATCAACTACACTACTGATTTTAAATGTGTAGTCATATGTTTTAAATTACATATGACTAATCATTTTACGTACAGAATATTTTGAGTGTTTGTGTGTGTGTGTGTGTGTGTGTGTGTAATTTTTATGCATGTACTTTTTTCGTACTTCTAACATAAACAATTGATAATATTGAAAGCAACTGAAAATCCGTATTAATGTATTTTTATTTTTTTCACTTAATGCTACAATCAGTTAAAAATAAGATTGCTTAAAATTTTAAATGTTTATTCATTTAAAAATTACTGCACGGAATACTTCTTGAACAAACTACATTCCGTTACTACAATAATATTGTGAGTATAAAGAAACCCAAAATTAAAAAAATAGCTAAAATGCAAAAAAAAATTTCCAAAGCGAAAAAAGCACTGAAACGAAAAAATCACCAGAACGAAAAAAGCACCAGAACGAAAAAAAATCAGCAAAACCAAAGAAATTGTCGCAAAAAAACGAAAAAAATCTTTAAAAAATAACTAAATCCAAACAAAAAACAACAAAACTAATAAAACTGAAAATTGAAAAAATTGCCAAAACAAAATAAAATAAAATACGAAAAAAAATCGACAAAACTAAAAACTTTTTTAAATATTTCGCTGGTTTACTCTATAACTGGCTATATAGTTCTAAAGCCTGCGTGTGTGGCTTTGCATTCCAGGAAATTGTTATTCAGTCTGTATTCATACTAGCAAAACATATTAATATTTATCTAACAATGCGACAAAAAAAAAATAAGCATTAAATTAAAAGAAAAATAAACTTTTTTTTTGTTATTGTTTAAACAGATGTGCAGTTCTCGTATGGTAAAAATAAATAGGAATTAATTTTAAAATATTATTTTAAAAGTGGTTTCAATATTGTTTTCTATGCAAGATAAAGTAAATAGTATGAGTAAAAAGAAAGGCAAAATGTTGTACAAAGGACTTTCATTAATTTCCTTAGTTCTAATATAATGAAAAATGTCTCATACAGATTACACTGTACAACAAAAGCAAGTAAAACAAATTAACAAGTTTCTAACGGTATATTCTAGTAGACGGGACCAAAACACAGATATACGCCCAGCAAAACCTTTTGGCATTTCTGTAATTGGTAGTATATTTTCTAAAGGACTACAAAGTAATGAAAGGTACTTATTTCTCTTATTACTAAAGCTACAAATTAAAACTACTACTTGGTAAGTAGTAAAATAAGTACTTAATTATTTCTTTATTTAAAAGTGGTTATAATTTGTTGTTGTGTTTCAATTAAATAAGTAGAGAAACACTTTTTAAGTTAACATGTGTTTGTATATGAAAAGTAATTTTTGTCGCTTAAACTTTTAAGTCAACAATAGCTGAGTAGGCAAAGTTTTTGTCTTTATATCTGAACGAGCACAGGTTCGTATCACAGCTGGGTCAAAAATAAAGAAATAAAATAAAATTGAAAAACTATATAAAAAATAATATATAAAAAAATATATTAATTTTAATTTGTTTATTTGACTACTTATTTTGTAGCTTCAAGTAAGCCAAATAATAGCTGGTTAATTGCTGTGACATTGTAAGTGCATTTGTAAGGGGTACTCCTTATATTTTGGACTTCTCAAACAAAAATAAGTAGTTATGGAGTCAAATTGTAAGCGGTTACGACTTAAACCCTCATATTCTTTTTTGCCTACCAGTAAGCAAAGTTTTTGCTGGGAAGTTAAATCAAACCATTTAAAAAGTTAGCAGAGTATAATAATGTTAAATTTTTTTCTTCCTATATTCTGAGCTGAGCAAAAATATATAAAAAGTTTTCTAACTGATAAAAAATTTGCGAAAGTTACAAGACTTCTATAGTTTTTTACATGAGATGTATTTACTTTTAGCCCACTGTAGAGTCGTTAGTTCATATCCTGCTTATATTTGGAAACTTTAGTGTACAGATAAAGCCCCTTCCTCACCTATTGATCGGTCAACTTTCAAATAACTCTGACCAGTAGCTTAGCAGTTATATATTTTTTAACATTTATTGTGTAAGTAGCTGCACAATGCACTGGGATATGTTACATTGAAATTTTGTTTAAAAAACTTGTAACTTTTCCAATTTCCATCCGATTTGAATAAATTAGAGCTTGTCGTAATCTTTATAAGATACACTTTTTAAAAACATAAAAATGGGTAGGTTCTGAAAGAAAGTATTGCCAAAAAATAAACAAAATGAAAAAAAAAAAAAAAAACTAAAAAAAAATATTTTTCTCTTGATGATATTTCTATTAAATATAATTAAAAACAATATCCTTCACATATACGCGGCAAGCTTAAATCCTCCTCTATTTGACAGTGTTTAAAAATTAAAAATTGGTGCAGAAACAACGCAGTGAAAAAAATTTCTTTTGTCCGTGAAGTCCCAAAAAATCGTTTTTTTATCGATATCTTCCGATTTTGAGGGTCTATTGCAATTTTTTAAAATGGCAAAATTATTTACTCAACTAGAGCTATAATCCTCGCTTCGTCGTTTTTCACGAGTAAAAAAAATTCTATTTTGTAACAGCGTGTAATGCAGTTTGTTTTTCCAGTTGGGGTATGACTCAGTCTGTCCAGGACGGTGTCAAAGGTCTGCTTGTTTTAATACTAATGCTTAAGGGTGTTATTGTGTGAACACAGTTTTCGTTTACGAAACTACAACTCCCACGAATGTGCTTTGTTTCATACCCACCTTATGCTCGGCCGAAGTACTAAATGCTCTATAGTGACTATTGTGTGAATCTGGGGTTTCTCACGACGGTGAGTATAAGGTGAATTTGGGGGACCTTACACTCGCTAAAATACGAAATAATATTAGGATGAATATAAGGTAAATTCGGGAGACCTTACACTCGGCTAATAATATTACGAATGAATATAGGGTAAATTCGGGAGACCTTACACCCGCTAAAATACGAAATAATTGAATGAATATAAGGTAAATTCGGGAGATCTTACAATCGGCTAAATATACGAAATAATTTTACGAATGAATATAAGGTAAATTCGGGGGACCTTACACTCGCTAACATACGAAATAATGCTAACATAAGACGTATTACTACGACGAATATAAGGGAAATTCGGGAGACCTTACACTCGGCTAAAGATACGAAATAATTCTACGAATGAATATAAGGTAAATTCGGGAGACCTCATACTAGCTAAAATACGAAACAATGGTACCAATATAACTACATTAACTACGGACGACCTTGGTGTGACCACTACCATGCGAATATACTTGGGAACAAGAATCGGAAAAGCTCTCTGGAGACAGTTCAAGTAGCTTGCTTGTAACTGCCGTTCGTACGGTATCGTGACTTGCTCCCCTTTCTGTGCACAAAACTAATCTACTTATCCCATACAAAACATAAAGCGAGTGAGAGTTACTAGATTTTTACGTACATGCTTACTACCACTAGGTACGTGCGTGTGTGTGAATGTTTATTGCTTGCCGTATACATGGGTACATAATTGTTATCACGTGTTGACAACGTGAATGTTTGTTGTTTGTCGTCGATGTTTTATTAAATATATTGAGTGAGGGTTCTAGTTAAAAAATATTGGGTGGGGGGCATCTGTAACGTCACGTTATAAAGCGTGTCATCCAAAGAATTTAAAATTACTCCTTTTTTGTAGTTAGGGCACCGTAACACATCAACAAAAAAATATTTATAAATAGTGATACTTCTTGTTGCATAGTTTACGTCTGGCCTGAAGTTTACGTCTGGTCTTTATTTTAGGTGCAGCTAAGTTGTGTCCATTTTGCACATTGCTGTGGCAAATCAGCATAGAAAATCTTGTAATCCTTACATATTAGGTATAAGAATTGTTCAACAGTTTTATGTACAATACTAAGAGGAACATTTTTGTAAAATATTTTAGCCGTTTAAATATTCGCAATATGGGTCTTTTCCAGAAAGGGATAAAAAAAATTCAACTTAAATAGCGATATTGCAGCTAGAAACTGTAAAAATGTTTGAAATATCGGTTCCATTGGTATAGGCTCTTCTAGCTGTTAAATAAACAAAAACAGAAAGAAATATTTATTTTTAATCTATAGATTACTCTTTAATATTTTAGTGCTTTTAAACAGTTTTCGCCCAATCTACTTTATTGTCCTTATTATCGTTGGCATTTTAAAAAAATCGCAAGTTGCTGATTTGTTTGCAAAAAGAAAACAAAACAAAGAAATGGAAAAACTTTTCTTAATATAATTTTTTTCGTTATTTTTGCACCATAAAAATCTGATTAACAAAAGGCCATAAAAATAAAATACCCTAGCATACATTTAGGGCTTTTATCTAACAAACCAGAAAACTAGATAACAAACAAAATTCAAACAACGGCAACAACAACAACAACAACAACAACACCGACAACACCAGCAAGACAGCAACCAGAAAAAAATAAATTTAGCTTCAACAAATTATCTAAATATCCCCAGAGACTAATCTATTTTAAAACTAAATATATATTTTTCACAACCAAATCGTTAGGAAATCATATACAGAAAATCTAACAAGGCATAACAGAAGATATCAGGGCGACAAGACTTTAAACTGTCATTAAACAAAAAAAAAGAAAAACAAAACTCAAAGCAAAAAATATTTTTGCACATTTTGCCAAAAAAGAAAAATACAAAACATAAAAAATGTACAAAACTCTATTATCTTGGAACAGAGTGTTACAAAACCCACATGAGACCTTTTTTAAGGCACAAATTTTCTTTCTACTTTTTTTATATTTTTTTTTGTGGAGATTGTAGCATCTCTCGTGCTTAAGTTAATTTCAACAACTCAAGCTGAAAATCACTAGATTTGCTATGTGCTGGCTGTATATTTTTAGATTTCGTTTTTTTGTTTCTTTCTTTTGTGTGAGGAAAAATTGTCTTCTAATAAAATAAAATCAAACTATAGAAAAAAGTTTGAAATTTTTTGTCAACAGCAATGAATAATTAAAATGCTCCCTTGACTAGAGCCGGAGAATTGTTTTTTTTTTCATTTTTGCTAAAAAGGAAAAAACGAACATAAAGAGAGACAGCAAACATCTATAAAATTGTTAAAATAACATCAGCAAACAAGGGTAATTAATCAACAGCCAGTTTGAAAATATGAAATATTTTTAAAAGGAGTTATTAAACCAAAAAAAAAAATGGAACCGACTTTGATATAGTGAGAGCAACCGAGAGACGAGAGAAAACCACTCACACCAACCATACAAATTTTGGAACCATTAACATATCTCAAATCAACAATTCTCGGACGGAACTTCACTCGCTCGTTGGGTTTTTTTTATCATGGATCACAAAGAATAGGAAAATCCAATTTTTGTCACGTGCGACACCAAGCAATTATGTTTATAATTTTCAAAGAAAATTAAAGTTTTTTGTTACTTCTTTATACATTTATGTAGGCCTTAAGTAGCTCTACGTTAAGTAAAAGTTTAAGAAAAATCGAACTGCATGGTTCTCAAAATACAAGCTTAATTGCTTGATGTCGCACGTGACAAAAAAGTGGATTTCCCTGTGGGAATCCCCATATGTTTTTTTTTTTCATAAAAGTAGCTTTAAACAATTATTATGGCTCTTGCAGAACTGAATATAAATCGGTCAATAACACTGGACCACACAAAAAAATTGCATGGTTCTAACAACTGAGTCTGGTGAAAAAAATATATATACATAAACGTGTATCGCCGTTCTAAAGGTTTGCATCTGGGTTTCATTTTAGGAGGAGGTAAACTTTCACTCTTAAAGATATGTTATGCTTACTCAACATCCGAACTGGTCAGGGAATGCCGAACATACTTCAATGAGATGATGAGATATGCCACCCTGGAGCTTCTGTGGATGTCAGGGCATACCCAGTAACATAATTACAGACGAGTTAACCGCTTGTAAGATTGCCAAATCGGTTGGCTACTAGGAGTCAAATTGAAAAGCTGCAAAGTACAAATCCGCCAACAAATATTTAGGAAGCACAAAACAGATTGATGCGCATGCTAGGAGCTTGAATCTTCAATACAATGATTTCTGTAGAAGTTGTCAAAATGAAGAGAAGAAAGATACTGTGAATGTCCATCTTTAACAAACAATAGCGTGACAAGCCTGGCAAATTGGATGTAAAGGGAATCGATTTATTTATTTGGAACTTGTATTAGTTTAATACTGAACCAGCTTTCGAACAGGCAGGAAACTTTCACGTAATCATTTTTATGGGTACAGCAACTTCTAAAGGGCCCTATCTCGAAGTATATTCATTCGTATGACAAAAAATCCAAACCTTTTCATAAATATGGAGTGCAGTTCTCATATAACAAATATTGAAAAAATATTTCCAACATTCATTGCCTACTTACAGGCTTTAATTAACAATTCCATTGTTTATTATTTACACTAAGGAAATAATTAAAAACCAAAAATTATATGAGTTTCCCACTCTCTCCCTCTCTCTCTCTCTCTCTGTCTCTTTGTCATTTTAAAAAAGGATGCCAAACATTATTTAAAAATTATTTTCACCCAAAAATCAGCTATAAAACAAAAGATTTCTTTTAGCCTAAAATCCTGCCTAGATTTTTATTCAAATATGTTGGATATAGATAATTTATGCTACAAAGCAAACAATTATAATATATGAAAACAACAAAGAAAAAGTACATATTTTCATTTTCAAACATAAAACAATGGCATAATGTGAATTATAATGGTTGGTTGGCTTAATAACACATAACAAAATGCCACCTAAAAGTATACACTAGGAAATATATAAATAAATGAAAATAGATAACAGAAGCAAAAGTAGAAAGGATATACTATAGAGAAACTATGTAGAAAAGGCAAATTTAAAACAAAATTTTTAGTTGCTTTGTTAAGGAAAAGTTTTGTTTAAAAGCTTAGCAGCCTAAAATTTGCCTCAATACTTTATGGCTTTAAGGGTGAGTGGTTACAATATTTTATTTAATGTAAAAGAGAAAGTAAACCTTTCCTAACCGAAAACAGTTGTAGCCTGCCAATAAAAACTGTTGGACTTTTTATACTTTACTGTTAAAAGAAAAAGGGGGAGGGTGTGGGGAGGGGGTTTAGAGAGAAAGAGTTATAAGCATTTAACTAGCCTTAAGACATCATAAGTTAATTAAGTTTAAATGGATTAATATTAAACAAAAACTAAAAAGGAAGGAAGCGGAATATATGTATGTGCATTCGTACGGAGCCCTTCGTGTGCGAACCAAAGTCGCACTTTACTGAGTTTACTTGTATTTAAATCTTTTCGTAAGTCGGACGATTAATAGTGAAAATTAATTGTCTCCGATTCTCAAAATTCTTTTGTTATTTGTAAGGGTTTGCTGACAGTTTAGTGTTTGTAAATCCAACGGGTATTTTCCCGCCCGAAATTTTGATTGTAGCACAACTTCTCCATTTATGGACCAATTTTCAAAAAAATTTGTTTTTTGTTTGAAAGGGTTTGCTTACAGTTTTGTAATCTGTTCAATTCGCTCATTGTATTCAAGTCGGCATATATGGGCATTTCGACAGGAAAGTCCACTTTCTGTCACGTTCGACACCAAGAAAGTAAGCTTGTTTTTCAGAACCATGTGGTTCAATTTTTCCTAAAATTTTACTAACTGTAAAGTTAGTTACTTACGGTCTACATAAACATGCGAAGAAGTATAAAAAACTTACGTTGCTTTAAAAAAAACAGACTTAATTGCTTGGGGTCGAACGTGACGGAAAGTAGAATTTCCTGAGGAAATACCCATATGTAAAAAATTTTATTTTCAACTCTTAATGATTTGATTTCTTTCTTTCTCAAAGAATTAAAAGAATAATCACATTCCTTATTCCCTTTTAAATAACTTGTCTTAAAGTATACTCAAATAATTACATTAAGTGTAATAAAATAATCTTTCTATATATCACTTCTTATTTCCATTTCTTTTATTTCATTGATATTTGAAGCTTATTTTAAAAACTACTGACAAAAACTCAATTGAATCATTCCTTAAAGCAATAACAACAACAACAACAACAACGACCAAACAAAAATCAATCCGTAAAATTATACTTTAGCTTTAAAATGTTGCAGACTTTATTATTAAGTTTGCCAAAGTAATGAAGCATTGCGGGAACTTCTTTTATTTTGCAAAGTATTCAAAAACTTCTCAGCATGCACATGCATGATTGTTTTCAGTTTAAACAATACAAAGCAGCAGAGACGTAGTGTAATAAGAAAACATAAGTAAAGAATAATAGTTGATTTATAAAAGCTTTCTAAAACATAGACTCTCTTAAAATTAATCTTCATTTTCCAGCAAAACGCTCCTGTCTTAAAAAGATGTTGCTTCTACATGAATAACTTTCTTTCTCCATCCATCAGTTTGATTTTGTTCAAGTGTGTAATAAATAAGATACAAAAATCTTTTGTATTAAAATACAAAAGCATCAGCATCACTGTTAGTGACTGACTTTACACATGTTAATGTCAGGTACGCAAACACTTTTGCACCTTCATGTTCTCTGCAGGCATATAAAAGGAAATATTTGTGATTTTGTATGTATTCAGTTTGATGTCTTTATTGTCATTAAAATAATTACTTGAAAATATGAAATTATATTAATGCTTTTCAAATCCTTTTGTTGTCATTTTGATTTAATATTCCTTTATAAGAAATCCTTAAAAATATTCAATAATTTGAAGCATTAAACAAATGCTTTTTAAAAGTCAATCCTGAAGCTTGTTTGAGAATATTAAATTAAATGAAATTTAAATAAATTAAACTCAACATGAAGTGAAAAGTGCTAAAAATGTTTCTAAAGTTCTAAAAAAAATTTTTTTAAACTTAACTTGTTCGGAGAAATTGGTTTCGGAAAAATGATGTCACTCCATACACCGTTTTGGTGAGACTAAGGTGGTGGCTTTAAATATTTCTAAGCCGTTTGATAGATTAAGGCATGGTGCACTTTTATCAAAACTTGTTGGATTTGGTGTCTGTGATGATTTCAGCACGATATAAATCGAGACTTTCTCAGGGATCGTACTATACAAGTTGTTATACACAGAAAAAAATTATCAGCAAAAAATTTTAAAACAAAAGTTTGTATAAAAATAAATTTAAGTTTCAATAAATGTTCTTTACTGAATCAGTGAATTTTTTGTTTGACTTTTATTTAGAACGCAAACACAAAAAGCAACCACAAAAACCCGTTTTCGGTGTCGTAAAAGACAACCCTGATGACGACATACACATAAATAACAACAACAACAATGAAAGAAGAAGGAATGTGATTGTATCAAATTTATTTACTGAAGATTTTTGAGTGAATCAATTCGTAAATGTAGTTGCGTTACATCTCATTCGATTTTTAAGAGTCTTTAGATAAATATTCAGAGTTGAACACATTTAGCAAAGTGAAATTTCATAAAAGCTATAGTCAGGGCTATAGGCAAGGCTATAGTCAGGACTACAGTTAAGGCTATAGTCACCACTATAGTAGTCAGGACTATAGTCAAGGTTATTTTCTGGACTATAGTCAAAGCTATAGCCAGGACTATAGTCAATGGTATAGTCATGAATACAATCAAGGCTAAGTCAAAGTTATAGCCTGGACTATACCTAAGACTAAATTCAGCACTATTATGAATACTAAAGTCAGGAATATAAGCCAAAACAATAATCGGGGCTATAGGCAAGACTATAGTTAGGGCCATAGCCAGGGACCATAGTCAAGACTATAGTATTGACTATAGTAAAGACATAGACTATAGTCTTGACCACAATCTTGACTATAGTCTTGAATATAATTTTGACCTTAATGTGGGCTAGAAGTTTGTGTGGAGGCGTGACTATAGTATGGCATATCGTATTTTATATAGCTGGACTATAGGCTATACCTTACATAGTCCAATGTAGAATGTAGTCTACAGTATACTGTTTTTTCTGTAGTCTTATAAATAAAAAAAAAGTCAAATATTCTGTATTATTAATATTATTATTGTGTAGAAAAAACTTTCGAGAATGCCGTTAAAATTTATGTCTTTATTTTTTCGCCAAAAATTGCTTTAATAAACAATTTTCATAAATTTACTCTCAAAAGAAAAAAGTTGCCTATTGTTTGAGAAAATAATTGAGCTAAGCATTGAGAAAAAGTGTATGTAATTTTTGCACATTATAAATTATTACCATAATTTCCATTTAACAAGGTTTTTTCGTTTTTTGCTCCCCAGCGTCGTATAATTCTTTTGTGTTAATTTTTTTTTGTCATTTTTATAGGTTTTTTATACAAATTTTCTTTTCATACAAGCGATATTTATTAAAAGGTAGAGAAATTTGTCAATGTTCATTTCTTATTACACTATCTTTGATAAAATTTCTTTAAAAGCTAGACTATTTAAGCAAAAATAAACTTTTCGCTGCTGCTGCTGCTGCTGGTTACTTTTAAAATTAATTTCTTATTTTATTAAAAACTATATTTTCAGTCAGTTTAATAAAAGTTTTCAAAAAAGAAAAAAATATGTGTATAAATATAATAAAACATGGTCTTTGCGGCAAACTGTTGAAAATGTGGTAAAGCTTTATTTAACCGCAAACAAATAAGTAACAGTTCAAACAACTTCCCTTTGGCTGGCTTGGCTTGGCTTGGCTCGGCAGCTTATTGTAATGTTACTTAACGAGTAGCAGGAAACACCAGAATTTATACAAGTTACAAAAATAAAATTATAACCAAAACGAGACAAAAGTAAAATAAGTTCAAAGACAAGAAAAAACCCAATACAAAAGAGTAGAAAAGGAGAGCAAAAAAAAAAAAAAGAAAACCCGAAACAAAAAGTGAACAAAGTTTCAAGCCAAATATGGTGGCTGAGAAAGCCAATATTTGTAGCGAGCAAAAAGGACTTTTGAACGCAATGACTGCTGACTTTTTGGTAAATGCAGTGGTTTCAGTTTTACTTTATGCTTAAGGATTTCAAATAAGCACATTCTACTTACACACGTAATTAAAAACACAAAAAAAATTAAATAACTGAGAAAGGAAAAGAAATATAACAGCAATAAATTTTTGCAATTTTTAATTTGGTTACAGGGAAAGGATTTAAATGCTATTTGAAATTAGCTTTTAAATTGAAATAATTAAAAAAAGAAAGATCTATAAGTGTATTAAAGTATAGTAAGTCAGAAAGCATTGAACATGAGACAATAAACCATGTACCAAGGGACATATTTATTTCACAACCAGGCACGGGAGAACATAACAACGTTGTTTTCGGAAGCGGCAACACTGTCCGTTTAGTTTTCATGAATACTTCATGTCTTTTGTCACTGTTCAGGTAGCTCGCTCGGTTGTATGTGATTTTAAATCTTTTTTGTACAAATCATGGCGGCAAATAGGATACGAGAATTAAAAAAAAATATTCTAACTCAAATTCAAATCTACCTTTATATTGAAATTTACCATCACTAAATTAGCATGAAATTAACCCATTGTTAGGAGTTGGTTTTACATCATTGAAAAGTCAAAAGCTGCCACTAGTTTCTTACAGCTAAATATGTATATAATGTTAATGCCTCTAAAACTAATACTATTTATTAAAAACTATCTAGAGCTCCTTAAAATTTCATTAGAAACTTTTGAAAAACTTTTCCTGATTGTAAAAACGGTTTCTGCACAAAAAATATATAAACTGTCATAAATCCACATTATTACAATTAAAAACAACTGCTTAAAACAAAAAATAATTATTTTTTTCTAGTATTAATAATCAAAAATTAAAAAAAAACTGTTCCCATACTCAAAACTCAAAAGAAAAAATGAAAATAATGCTAAAAATAAACTTTGAGCTTAAAAGTAACATTATTCTGCAGTTTAAGCTAGTTTGTAAGAAAACTAAAACTGTTCCCATAAAATTTAAAAACTGTTCCCACCCCTAAAATAGCACTTTCATGGTTCTTTTAAATCAAAAGTAAAAAACTAACTGCTCCTATAATTAAAACTAAAAGTTGCGTATGATAACAATTCTAAAAATAAACTTTGAGCTTAAAAGTAACATTATTCTGCAGTTTAAGCTAGTTTGTAAGAAAACTAAACCTGTTCCCATATCATTTAAAAACTGTTCCCACCCCTAAAATAGCACTTTCATGGTTCTTTTAAATCAAAAGTAAAAAAAATACCTGCTCCTATGGCCAAAATTAAAAGTTGCAAATGAAAATAGTTCTAAAAATGAAATTTCAGCTTTAAACTAAGATTGTTTTGCAGTACAAGCAGCTTTTTAAGAAAAATAAAGCTGTTCCCAAATCTTTAGAAACTGTTCCCACCCCTAAAGTAGCAACTTTATCGTTCGTTTAAATCAAAATTAAAAAAATGAACTGTTCCCATGCTCAAAACTAAAACTTTCAGCTGAAAATAGTTCCAAAAATTAAATTAAGATTGAAGAATGAAACTAAGATTGCCTTGAAGTTTAAGCTGCTTTTTATGAAAACTAAAAATGTTCCCATATCTTTAAAAACTCTTCCCACTCCTTAAATAATACTTTTATGGTTCGTTTTTATTTAAATAGTTTTTAAAACATATACAAATACTGTTCCCACCACATTTCCTAACAATTTACATAGTCAGTTTCCCAAATAAAATAAAATTTCAACATTTATATGACAAAGAAAAAATTTGTATTCTCCTAAGCATGCATTGATCTCACTTTAACAGCATTTTCCAGCATTCTTAACTAGCTTTGATAAAAACCTGGAACTGTTCCCAGTTTCTAAAAAACTGTTCCCATCCCTAAAGTGGTACTTTAATGGTTTGTTTCTATTTAAATAGTTGTTAAAGCAAATACAAATACTGTTCCCACCACATTTCCTAACAATGTGCCTACTCAATTTTCCAAATAACATAAAATTAAAAAAAAAAAGTTTTTCTTCTCATCAGCCGGCATTTAACCGAAACTTTCGTTCTGTTCTCCGTCTTCCAAAATTGTTCACACTTTAGAAGAGCTCCAGCTATACAGATTTTCCAGCGTTCTTAACTAGCTTTGATTAAAACTTGGAACTGTTTCTAGTTTCTGAAAAACGGTTTACAATTCCTAAAAACTGTTCCCAGCCTTAAAGTAATATTTTTACAAAAATGTTATTTGTTGCGAGCATGTCTATATGCCCGCATTTCATTGGCGCACTGCCAAATCATCAGAAGACTTCAACCATGCTTTTGAAAGGCTTCAAACCTCAAAGAAGCACAACAATGTATTCAAACAAGCTTAAAATTGACTTTTGAGAAACTGTTCCCATTTGTAAGCAAGGCTAAATTATATACATCCAATCTGCATCAAGAATCAGCCAAAAAATTTTAACTTCTCATACAATTGTTCAAAACAATAGCTTATGCTGGTTTTACGTTGAGAAACAATTTTTTTATAGCTTTTTTGAATAGAAAACAAGGCAACTTACCATACAAAAGACCAAACAATACATGCTAAACTAAAGAAAAAAATAAACATTTAGAAAAAACACAATAAACCTTACCAAAATAAAAGCCGACGACTTCCTTTCTTATATTATAGCAAACATGTACTAACACTCCCACACATAAATATAGCCTAAAGTATATAATTGTTTAAAACACATGTTCGCACACAAAAGGAAACCACCAGAAATTAAAAAAAGAACACTATTGTCCTTTTAGAATGGCTTACAAAAAGGGATGTAGTAGAAATGGGAACACTCAAACAAAAAGTTCAAAGAAACAACAAAAAAACTAATCCAAACATTACCAACATATGATTATCATCAGAAAGGAAATTATAGCATGCTTTTAGGGATTTTAATTTAGGTTAATGTTTATTAAGAGCGGAATGAAATAATTTGTATTCTAGATAATTTTTTTTAATAATGAGGGCGAAAATAAAGTAAATCATTGAAGTTTGGACAATTATCGTGGGACGTATGAGGGACAATCAGAACAATTCGTCAGTGATATTTTCAAACAAATATCGCTAAAATCGTGTATGACTAAATGAGAGACAATGTCGCTCAGATCATCGTTCAAGCAATACCAGTGTAATTACGTGGGTAACAATGTCGCCAATGCTATCGCCAATTATTACACTATGCAACAAAATTAAACTTTTGTCATGACCTTTGATCAGTTAATTTTTTTCTAAAATTTGTGATTTTTCAAGAGTCTGCTACATCGATTTCTTCAAAACTTGGGAAGGAGTAGTCCAATTTTATTACAAAAAACTACTAAAAAAATTGGAATAAAATCATCGCTAAGTCGTTCTAACATTATTTTAAGGTTCCGTATACCAAAAGTGTAAAGGAACGGTATTGTTTTCGCTACGCTGTCCGTCTGTCTGTCTGTCTGTCTGTCTGTCACAGGCTGTTTTCTCGAGAACTGTAACAGCTACAGACCTGAAATTTTCACCGAATATGTAAAACTTTGGACGCTACAACATCAAATATATGACAGTTAGAAATTAAAGGGTGTTCTAAAGCGAGCAGCGAAACATATTGAAATACTAATGTAATATACAGACAATATATACACACTTGAAATTTTCAAAGACAGGATATTATTGTACAGCCTACAGCAATTAACACAGATATTTAAAACAATAAAAATTAAAGGGTATTCTATCAGTTAACGTAATTTAAACCACTTGCTGCATCTTGGAAACTGTAAGAGGGAAATACTATAAATTTTTAAAAACGCTAAAACTAAAAAATTCCAAAATTTAAAAGATGTCAAAACGCAAAATCGCCAAAATGAAAAAAGCGCTTAAAGGAAAAAAGCACAAAAAATCGCTGAAATGCAAAAAATCACCAAAACTAAACAAATCGCCAAAAAACTAAAAACATCGCCGAGAACCGAAAAAATCGCTAAAACAAAAGCGCTAAAACTAAAAAATATCACCATAACTAAATATGTCGTCAAAAAACGAAACAAATCGCCTAAAACCGAAAAAAATCACTAAAACGAAAAAAAGCACAAAATCTAAAAAAGAGACAAAATTAAAAAAAATCCAAAATCGCCAAAACGAAAAAAAGCGCCAAAGCTAAAAAAAATCGCTTAAACTAAAAAATACGCCAAAACAAAAAATATCACCAAAAAACGAAAACCACCGCCAAAAAATATTAAAAAATCGGAAAACGAAACAAATCGGCAAAAAAAAATCGCCAAAAACTAAAATAATCGCAAACACGAAAAAAGCGCCATACTAAGAAAAATCGATGACACAAAAACATCGTAAAAAACCGCAAAAAATCGCTAAAAAGAAAAAAATCACCAAAACGAAAAGGCCGAAAAATCGCCAAAACGAAAAAAGTCGCCAAAAGTAACAAAAATCGCCAAAAAAAAACCAGGAAAAATCGCCAAAACTAACAAAAAATCGCAAAAAAATTGCTAAACTAAAAAATCCCCAAAACGACAAAAGCGCCAAAGCGTTAAAAAACGCCAAACCTAAAAATATCGCGAAAAAAATTGCAAAACGAAAAAAATCGCCAAAACTAAAAAACTCTCAAAAAACGAACAAGTTCGCCAAAAGGAAAAAAATCACGCTAAAATTAAAGTAAAAAAAAAATTAATAAAAATCGCTAAAACGAAAAAATGGTTATTGAGGACTGGATTAGTTGAGATTCGAACTAAGCATGTTTAATTGTTGAGTGTTGTATTATTCTTCCAACGGGGTTTGTTTGAATTTGGAACGATTTTCCGTCATCCCACGTCATATTTGTTTGATAAACAGACCGGTTTCGGCTATATGCCATCTTCATAGAACACTGCAGGTGGCACATAGCCGAAACCGGTCTGTTTATTAACCAAATTTGAAGTGGGATGACGGAAAATAATTGTACTTTATAGTGTTCTCAAAAAGGTTTGATTAACAACAAAATGTAAGACATTGTCGTTAATTGGACCGCAACAGACTTTGATTAAAGACAAAACGTAAGACACTGTCATTTATCTTACCCTCAACAGAGTTTAATTGAACACAAAACGCAAGACATAGTCGTTTATCTTGTCCTCAGCAGAGTTTGGTTGAAGACAAAATGTAACACGTTGCCGCTCATCTTGTTCTCAACAGAGTTTGATGGAAAACAAAACGTGTGACATGCCGCTCATCTTGTCCTCAACAAAGGCAAGCTTTACGACGTTATTAACGTTATCTGCCTTTAAAGTTTTAAATACAACGAAAACAAAAAAAAAACAAAATTTACAAATTGAAAATCCTTTATCACTGCCATGCTTAAAAATTACAGAAAATCCTTTATGGAAAACAAATACGCTGTATTTCAAATGAAAAAAAAAAGTTTCATACCTTTCTTGCCCTTTCCCTATATTTTCAGCAAATAATCATACGCATAAAATTTTAAATGCTCTTCAAAACTTACCTAAAAAAAGAAGAAAGAAAATAAAGCAAATTAAATTTACAATTCAATAAAAGTTATTTAATAGCTTAAGAAAATTCAATATTAAAAATACACATTAATTCCATTGTTACAATAGAATCTTATACGTAAGTTTCAATTATTTGTTAAATATTTTACGTTAAAAATCTCATTCATTAAAATGCTGGTATTGTTAAGCAAAGTACTATCCCCCTTTTCGAACAGCTTAATTTGAATAACAAACACCATCTTTTATTATAATTTAATAACCAGTAAAAAAAGGGGGAAAAAAGAAGTGGATCTATTCTACTAAAATATACATAATATTTTCATATGATTTTTTTTATGAAAAGAAAAAAAAAACAAACGATAAAAGGATTTTTCGTTTGCCAGAATCTCGTATGCGACAAAACCCGGAACAAGTTTTACAATTATGCATAAATAAAAACTCCTTAAGGCTAAATGCCCTTTTATAATAAACCACATTCACAAAATCTTATACTGTCATATAACTAAACAAAGAAAGTTTTATGCTCAAACACACACACACACACACACACAGACAAACACACAAACACACAAACACATGCATAACCAATTTCTTTAACTCTTCTCCTTGTAGAGTTTTACTTTAGAAAGGAAGTGTCTTTAGCACAGTTACGAGTCTAACTCAATAGACAGCTTGCAGTCAAATTAAAATCATATTAAATTTGCATATTTTTAAGCGCTAACAAAATATTCCTACTGCCACACTCATACACGCCTTAATGTATACTTGATTTTTTTTTCTTCTTATTAAATGCAGGGACAGGTTTCTTTTTTTTTTCTTTTTTTGCAATAGAAAATCCAAAAACAGACTTGTGGTTTAGTTGAACAAATTCTATAACAATTTTTGAAGGGTTAGAAAAGTGTTACAAGAAGAAACTCTTATTTTCTGCAAACATTGCTTATGAATATTTGATTGCACTTGTTTTGTCTAAGAAGTTGCTGAAATTTAATTTAAAATTTGTTTTTTTTAATGCGATGGTTAAAAAACAAAACGTCAAACATAATGTCTAATACTCTCATGGGGAGAATAACAAAAATCTAATGAACACAACAAAAACAAAAGCAACATTTTACGAACAACACGATTTTCATTATAGACCTAGTGAAATATTAAGTATAAAAATTAATTTTACAATAGTTTTCAATTGTACGTAAAAGATTTCATAGATTTATTGTATAAGAAATCTTAGTATAAGACTTGAAATATTTATTTACAAGGACTATCTGTCTCATTCATACTACTGCACAGCAAAAAATAAGTGTCGTTTTTGATAACAAAAATCCCGGTATTCATAAATTTTTTTTTCAAATTTGATAAAGAGTTTCGCTATATTGATAACAAAAATTAAAAAAAAATTATAAATTTTTAAATTAATATTTGAATGAATAAAAAAAAAACATTTTATCAATAAGTTATAATTTTTTCAGTAAACTTTATTTAAAATTTAAGAAAGTTTTTTATTAAAACTTGAGGGAATTTTTATAAAAAAAGTTATTTAAAATTTATTTCAAAAGAAAAAATATATAAATTAAAAAAAAAATGTTGACATGGCTGGGATACGAACTCCGGCTTTTCGGACGTAAAGCATACCTCTCTACAGCTGAGCCATATCCCAGTTATTTTTAATGAGATACAATATTTTCTAAATACTTATGTATGAAAAGAAATATCCGGCTTCTTCAAGAAATAAATGCAGCGAATAATGAATTTGATTTAACGGCTCTGTTTATTAAATTTTTGCAATTTGTTAATAACTTTTTTTTTTTAATTCGCGTTTTTGATAAATATTGTATTCAGTTAATGACAAATGTTATTCAAATTCATAAATTTTTCAATAATATGGTTTTATTGAACATAGCATGGTTCTAAAAACTGATTCTGGTAGATGGTACCAAAAAATTAATATACGTGCATCGGCGTTTTAAAAGTTTACATCTGAAATTACTTTTAAAGGGGGTGCGGCTTAAATGTCCTCCCTTTTGCACATATTTTTATACTGACTCGGCATACGAAAACTTGTGAGATTCACGTTTAAGAAATAAGATATTTTCACACTTGTATGTAAAAGATCACGCGGAGCATTTGGTAGAGCAATTTAACACTCTAACTCTGAGTCATTTTGCACCTTTCCTAAAATTTTTCTAGCCCAAAAAAAACCAACTTCAATACAAAGAGCCAATCGAACAAATTACCAATATTTCGGGCGATTTTCTTTTAATCTTCCATGGAACCAAACTTCAAACAAATACTTTCAAATAAAAAAATTTTTTTTTACAAAATCGGTCCATAAATGACAGAGTTATACAACAATCAATGTTTGGGGCGGGCACAGACAACGGGCTCTCCGATTTTCTAAAAAAAAGTTGTGAGACCAAACTCCAAGAAAAACTGTTTAAACAACAAAAAAAATTGGAAATCGGCACATAAATGGAGCGATAAAAAATAGAATAAAAGTAGTTTAAACATGTTTATGCCCCAAAGTGATGTTCAATAACAAAAAAAATAGTAAAACTTATTTTTTGGTTTGTTAAGTCAGTAAGTTGCTAAAAACTATAAAAGTGTAAGAAAATTGTGTCAATATTTGGGGCGGACAAATTGCCCGTACGATTTTCGAAAAAAGTTGTGGCACCCAACTGAGGTAAGTTAGGGGATCGTAACACATAAAAATATATAATGGTGATCAAAGGTAAAGACAAAAGTTTACTTTTGTTGCATAGTATAATAAATAAAATGGCTACATTAAAGTTATATTGTTTCAACCTGAAATAACTTTGATTCTACATGATTGTTCATGTTGTTGCAATGTCAAATTCACGTTATTTCAACTTAAATAACTTTGTTTCAATACGATTTCAATCATGTTGTATTAACATGGAACACCCATAAATCAAAATCAGTTTACAAAAAATCTAAAACTAATATTGTTTTCGACGATTTTATCATACAATTTTTCTGTGTGTAATCTTAAGACTTAATATATTTTTTTTAATCAAGAAAAAATGTTCACTACTATTTTGGAAGATTTTTATAAAATATTGAAGCAACTAGTTCACGGAGCCTAACATAATCTTAAATTTAATGTTAGATTTCCGTTGCTGCATTTCATCAACCAACGAAGAATTTTTGCAAATCATGTTAACAGAAAACCACCATAAAGCAAAAATTATACATTCCATCACCTGCATTTGATCGTATGCAGCTTCAAAATCGTAAATCATGCAGCCAGTTAAATTTTAGGGGGTTTTTTTTTACTTTCATCGTTTGTATCACAAGTGATAATGAACTCGAGCCATTGATTGTCAGATAGAAAGAAGAAAAAAAACCGGAAACCCAACAAACAAAAAAAATATTAAAAACTACATATTACCCTGACCACAGCATACGCTTAGGCGCAGCTGGCAAAAGAAAAAAATTGTGCATACATTAGAGAGAAGAGGTTTGTGTGTAAAAACTCTTGTATGCTGTTTGTGCTAAATAACAACACAACAGCAAATAAATGGTGAGATAATGGCAAATGCTTGAATAGTGTACCTAAACAAACAGAATAAGCAACGGAAAATAGACACACACAAAATAGATAAATAAAAAAAAAACAGACAGACAGGAAAAACTACACAGAACTGAAAACTTTTTACCGCAATGCTGGTCGCGTATAGTTTTTTTCCCCGCCTCATAGCGTGCGAGTGTTTGAGTGCTTTAAAACGAGTCGAAGTTTTCATTAGGTGCGCAGTGCATTTGTGGTTGAATTGGTACCTGTATGTTTACAGTTTTTCTATTCTCCGTTTTCTACACCGATGATGCTGCAAAGAAAATGCAATGTGCTTGAATAGTGTATAAAGTTGCATCATTAAATGATAATTTTAGTGCAAAACTTTAAATTGTGGAAAATGTTTAAGTTCATATATCAAGTTGAAAGCGCCTAAAGATGTGCTTCACTTTTTAATTAAAAACAACAAAGAACCGGCACAGACAACGGAAGTGAGTCAGGTTGCTGAAATTAAATAGTGAACGTGAAAAAATTGTAATGAAGGCAGAATAATTGTTAGAGAATTGAAAGAAATGAGGTAAAATCTATTAAAAATAATTAGCTATAAGAAAGTAAAGAAAATTTTTAAAGTTTTTTCAGGGTTTTTTAAAGTAATGAATGTTAATGTTTTAATTTTGTTAAACATTATCTGATGGCTGATAGATATCATAGGTTGTTACACTGTACAACAAAATCAAATTTTTCCAAAATAACAAGGTTCTAAGGACTACTTCTGGTAGAGGGCACCAGGTAATTTTGCAAGCCTTGCGTTTTAGGTGTAAGGTGTGTTCAAAAATTTTATGTCAAACACCATGAGGAACATTTTTTATGGAAAACTTTAACCCTCTAACTCTTCGTTGTAAAGGTATTTTTTTGTTCCTTTTATAAAAAGGAGAAAACCTGCCTTTCAGTACAACGCACTATAGGAAATTTTACACCTTTTTGTGGTCATTATTAATTACAGCAAAATGAGAAGACCGATTTAACAGCCATGTCACAGATTCCGTTCGGATTGGTTTTGATTCCGTAGTTGTCATTCCGAAAAAGTACATTTTTATTTTGTATTTCGTTTTTACAATGATAACGTGTTTATACCTTGAGGCGCTAGCTTACTCTTGTTTTAGATGCAAATCTCACATTAAGCTTTTTATTAACATGGAAAGCTCATGACTAAATATTTATTTGACGCTCCTAAAAGTATGCACGTTTTTTAATATTTACTGCAAATGAAGTCTGTAGAAAAGTGTTTTTCAATTCCACTTTGAAATTTAAAAGTTGTTTGATTACGAAGAAAATTTTCGGTTTTCGTTTTCTGAAGAAGCAACTTACGGAATTGAAACCACTTCCGATCGGAATGGAAACCACTTCCGATCGGAAGGATTTTCTGTGACATGACTGTAAATATTTTGTTTTTTTTTATTTCACCTTCGGAAGCCTCATTACGGCTCTCAAAATTATTTAGCACTTAATGTTACGAAGAAAAAATTTTTAGGAGGGACTTAATATGTGTACAAAATTTCAGTTTAGTAGAAACAGCTTAAAGCTAATATTTGCTCTGCATGGACGTACTACTGCCCAAGTTTCTAATCCATCGCTTGTACTGTTAAAGGCATTCAATGTGAATGGACAATTTTATTGGAATTCAGTTGAGTAGAAGAATATAAAAACGAATATTATCTATACATAGGCGTGGTACTGCCTACTTTTGTAGCACTAAATTGCATTATCACGGGAATTTATTACGATAATCGTTTTAGTAAAACTAGTTGAAAAAGAATATTTCATTTGTAAAGGCTTGCCACTGCCTTCATCTCCTTCAGAGATGAATGTAAGCAAAACTATAACTTTTCTTAATTTTCGTTTTTAAATAAATGTTTTCCTCTCCCTTAGAAATCCTTTTTTCAACTTAAACTTTCATGGCTTTTGTTAGCCCCAAAATGTATGCTCCAAATATTTTAAATAAAAACTATGGTATGCACTTTTTTTAATTTCAACAAATAACCTATTTTCCATATGAAAACCACAGAAAAGGTTTCTACGAACATAATACGAGTATATAGGAATATTATAATAATATTCTAAAGCAATAATAACCAGCAATAAACATAGTTAGTCCTAAATAAAAACATTGTGCTGGCTGCCTAAAAATATGCTATAATTTCCTATATAATGAACAAAAAAAAACTATTATATAGTACATGAAAACGAAAAATATATTTATTATGTGTGCATGTATTTCTAATATGCCTGGTTGATTGCAAAAGTATGTTTAGTTGAATAAAAGAGTTTTAGTTACAGAGTCATTGTAGCTAAAAGTGTAGTGGTGGTTGTTATAATTTTTTTTCTACTTCTCTAAACATAAATTCACCTGTTTAGAGGTCATAAATTTTGTATTTTTAGACAGTTTAAATAAAACAGAGCTTATACCCAAATAACTAGAAAAAAAATTTACATTGCATACATTGAGGCATGCATTTTATTTATATAACAAAAATATTAAATTTTACCTAATATTCTTGAAATTTTTTTTTGTTTAATTTGGGAAGGAAAAAAATTAAAATTGTTGAATAATTTTTATAGTCTAGCTTTAGGAGTTTAATGGCATTTTCATCTACATTGTTATTATTATTATTATAATTTGTTGGCGAATAATAAAAATGGCCAATTGTTTTAGTTGTACAACTATAAAGCTCATACAACACATGTCCTAGTTTTATGAATACAACACAAGCAATTGTCTCATTTTTATTGTCAATTTCCTATTCTTTCTTTTTCTTTTCATATATCGCATAGTTATAGTTTTCATGGTTTTTTTTGTGTTATTATTTCATTTCATGTGTTTTTGTCTTTTAATATGAAAACAAGGTGTTGATCAATGGTTTTTATTATGCTCATTAAAATATTGACCTAAGGGAGCCATTAAGTAGACAATAATTTTATTTCGTTGGACAGAAATAAAGTTTTCTTTTATGTAATTTGTTTGGGGACAATATTATAAATGAGTAAGGAGACTTAAGTGCAGAAAAATAAGCACTAAATATTTTTGCAGAAAAGAGGAAAGTGCAATAAAACGACTCCTTAAAGTATGCAATAAAAACAGAATTCATTGAAAAGCTGTTTGCAAAAGTAGTTCGTTACAAAGCGCATTCGCTATAAACGAGTTTTATATAGCGAATGATTTTTGTATGAAAACGATAGCGAAAATGTTGGGGCTTTAGGGTAAGCTCGTTATAACATAAAATTTTTTGCAAACCTGTTCGCTATAGCCGAGTTTTACTGTAATTTGTAACATATTTTTCTTCACTTGAAATTAACAATGTAAAAGAATCTTTAAACAATTTTTATGATTGGCAAATTGGGCATCGCCACGCCCATAGAAAGAATATGTACTTTTTCAACGGCTTTTACTTAAACAGTTCTTATAAAATTTTCCACGCACATCGAGTTCCTCTGAAGATGCAGTTAGTGATGGGAAAGTGGACAGTGCCACGTCTATGCAGTGAAAATATTTTCTTTTTCAACTACATTGATTTAAACGATTTTTAAGAAAATTTGCATATATTAAATTACTCTAAAATATAACTTAATGATAAAGGAAAAAGGTCTTGATTACAAAAAAGGCCAGTGATACACCCATACAATGTTACTCAAGCGCTTCTTATGGCAACTTTGTACACATATTGATATTTTTTGACAATATAATTTAAAGACTATTGAATTGCCACGCCCATAAGGTATAAATAATCTCTTTCTATTACTTTTACTTAAAAGTTTTTTTTTTTTAAATTAGCATACATACATATTGTGCTATCTTGACAACAAAATTTAATTCAATGAAAAGTGGGAAGTGGCATGCCCCCCCAACCCTCATTCTAAGAGTAATAATCTTTTAAAAGTACTTCTACTGAAGCAATTTGTATAAAATTTGTCGGACATATTGAGCTATTCCGGCAAAACAATTTCATGATAAAAGAAGTGGGCAGCACCATGCCCATTTAATGTTGTTGATATTATTTCTTAGCTGCTTCTCTTAAAACGATTCTTATGATACACTGCACACTAGAATAGATTTCTTCAAGTCTCATACCCCCAAATCGATGGTTATTTATAAATAAATTCAGTAAAGTGTGACGTTGAGTCGCACACGAAGGGCTCCGTACGAATACCATATATGTACATACGTATACCCCTTTTTTCGTTTTAGCGATTTTTTTTACATTAATTTCAGTCTGATTATTTTTCGTTTCGGCGAACTTTTTGATTTTTTTTTTTTTTGGATTTTTGTTAGTCTTGGCGATTTTTTTCGTTTTACCATTTTATTTTGTTTTTGACGATATTTTTAGTTTTGGTGTTTTTTTAGCTTTGGAGCTTTTTTCGTTTTTGTGATTTTTTTAGTTTTAGCGATTATTTCGTTTTGGCGATTTTTTGTTCGTTTTGGCGATTTTTTCGGTTTTTTGCGTTTTAGTTTTCGTTTTTGACGATATTTTTATTTTAAGCGATTTTTTAGTTTTTGCGCTTTTTAGTTTTAGTGCTTTTTCCGTTTTTTTGGTTTTACCGATTATTTTTTTTTTTTAGTTTTGGCGCTTCTTTCGTTTTGGCGATTTTTGTAGCATTGGCGCTTTTTTAATTTCTTGCGCTTTTTTCGTTTTTGTGATTTTTTTTTTGGTTTCTGGGGATTTTTTTTCGTTGTTTGACGATATTTCTAGTTTCGACGTTTTTTTAGTTTCCTCACTTTTTTCGTTTTGGCAATTTTTTCGAATTTTTTTTTTCATTTTAGCGATTTTTTTACTTTTGGGGGGTTTTTTCTGTTGAGCGATTTTTTCCATTTTGGTGATTTTTCGTTTTGACTTTTTTAAATGTTGGAATTTTTTAGTTTTAACGTTTTTTTTTTCATTTCAAGAGTTTGCCGCTTACGGTTTCGAAGAAACAGCAAATTGTCTAAATCTGAGGGTGCTGTGGGCTGAGTAGTTAGCGCGTTTGACTACAAACCCTGAGGTCTTGAGTTCAAGACTAGTTTCAGGCAAGCCAACAACATCATGCAATTTTTCTCATGTGCATTGGTGTGTTATTGTGTTGGTTATTGTTGAACTATTAAGGTGATGAAGGCATAGCACTGATCACTTTGGCAGTACCGGCAGCGATTAATACTAACATATCCTAATGCACTTTACAGCACCCTCCTTCGTCGGTATTGCAGCAGAACCGTCGGCGAAGTAAAATAACTAATAAAATGGCTGCACAGCTTAAACAAGTCAATGCCTCTACTTGACACCAGAGGGGCTTGCAACACTGCTCTACAAAAAAAAAGAACGCGCAATAGCAGAGTTGTAAATTAATTAAGCTTTCTATCTCTCTCCCACTTCACCACCTTTTCTCTCTACACTATCCCTTTCCCAAAGAAGGTAACGCATTAATTAAATAACTGGTAGGCATTAATTGCCTGATTGTGTTACTTCTCTTTATAAAAAAATAAAAAATTACATAGAGTATATAAAAATATAGTGTTAATATGCCTTGAAGATAATTTTATTTCAAGGTTTTTGTAATAAAATTGAACAAGCCAAGTTGTGATAAAAAACCCAAATTTTATTAAAAAAAAGTGTAGTAATACGGGACCATAACACATGAAAAAAAAATATAGTGGTACTCCTTGGCATTTTTCTTGTTGCATAGTGTTATTACATGCTTTCGAATTTCTTTCAAAAAATAAAAATAATTTAATTGTGAGTGATTAAATTAAAAACGAACTTAGGCTTTTTGTTAGCTTTTTCATATTTAAACGGGAGTTCGAAATTTTCGTACTACAATATCCTGAGTATTGTAAACACTATGTCATTGTAAATTCTATAAATTTTTGTGTTTCAATGTTAATTTTTAAAGACCATCTTGTTTTATTGCATGGGGCCCTATTATGCAAACACAGCATAAAACAGAGTAGGAGTTGGTTGGTTGCTTGGGTGCTTAATGTAATAGTAGAACGACGACCACCAGCCGTGTTAGAAGATTTATGACTTTTCGGCACGCTGGCTCTACAATTTTATGGCGTTAATGTTATTTTTGTTGTTTTTATTTTGGGACTCCTCCATGAGAATTACTTCGTTTTACGAATTTCGATTGCCAGCAACAAAACTTTATGCCAAATTGTCGCGTTTTTTTCTTTCTTTAATTTTGTTTGCCTATAATATTTTTGTCAACCCGGCAATAATAGTAGGAACAACAACAACAAATAATAAAAAAATAAGAGAAAGTGTAATTTTTTCCGGTATATTGTGTTGTCACAGTATCCAAAAAGGTATTTGTGAGAGAATTTTTGTACAAGAGGTGGGAGTATGGTAGAGAAAAAGTGTGTGTGTGTATTGGGTGTCCTGGTCCCCAAAAGCAGTTAGTTTCATTGCTATGTTGTGAGTATAATGTCTGGTATATGGGTTCTTTACTCTCTTTTAGCCATTTAAGTTGCTTGTTTTTTTTTTTGCCAAAAGCGGATCTAGTTGGCAAATGTCAATTGTAAAATAAAACAAGTTTGTGACTGCTCCTTTTTTCTTCAGTTTTTGTATAAAATTTCGTTGTTTTCGTTATTTCTTTATAGAAATTTTGTTTGCTTGTGTTTTTGTCTGCAACATACTTATGTTACGCTATTTCAGTTGTGTAACATTTTGAACTTTTCATTTCCGTTGTGATTTATATGAACAGGATTGTAAGTGTCGGGAATTTTTTCTTTTTTTCAACATTTGTTTCAAAGAATATTTTTACTGTTTGTATATGTTTTATTTGTTAAAATTGCAATTTACATACAACCTGGCAATACATATACACACACATACAGAAATACTAACATATTTTTTAAATTTTCTCAACTAAAAGAAACAAACATTTATATAAAAAAACAAATTTTTCATATTATTTAAAAACCACCCCAAAGTATGCTTTAGTTTTTGTAGGTACATAAATAAACAAAAGTAGGCTATGAAAACAATACAGATTTAGCTTTTTTCAATATTTTTATGGTTTTTGTATATTTGTGTAGTATATTTCTTTGTGTTCTTTTTAATATTTCAAATATGTATTATTATTGTTTTTCTCTTTCAAGGCTGCATAATCTTTAACAAAGAAATCCCAGGAGATTTAAAAGCTTTCAGTTGATTTTTAACATTTCAATGTCCTTTAATTTTTTATTAAAAATAAAATATGCTAGAAAGTTAAATAAAAAATATGAAAATGATTAACATTCATCCTGACTCTTATATACAGTGAGTTTTTCAGTGTCCATGGAAAGTAGAGTAAAATATTTTATACTAAAATGGCATATATTTGAGAATTAAATCACCTTCAGCGTAATCTAAATGGTATGAATGAAGATACATAATGTGTAAGACGACTTTGAAGATATGTAAGACGATAATATGTAAGACGATGATATGTAACACGATATCTAAGATGATATGCATGATTATATGTTATATGATATGTAAGATGATATTTAGGATGATATGTAACATGATGTGTAATATGACATGTAAAATGATATGTAAGATTACATGTTAGATGATATGTAAGATGATATGTTATATGGCATGTAAGATAATATGTAAGATGACATGTTAGATGATATGTATTGCGTTATGTAAGATGATAATTAGGATGATATGTAAGATGATATGAATGATAATGTGTAAGATGATATGTATGATGGTATCTTAGATGGTATGTAAGATAGTTTGCAACATGATATTTAAGATGATATGTTATATGGTATGTAAGATGATATGTAAGACTATATGCAAGATGATGTGTAAGCTGATATGTAAGATGACATGTTAGATGATATGTAAGATTATATGCAAGATGATAATTCCGATGATATGTAAGATGATATGAAAGGCAATATGTAAGATGATATGTTAAATAATGTTTATGATGATATTTTAGATGATATTTAAGATGATATGTAAACTGTTATATTAGATGATATATAAGATGATATGAAAGATGATGTGAAAGATGATATGTAAGATTATAAGTAATATGATATGCATGATAATATGTAAGACGATGACATGCAAGATGATGTGTAAGATGATATTTAAGATGATATGTAAGATAATATGTTAGATGATATGTAAGATATTTGTAAAATGATATGTAAGATGATATGAAAGATGATATGTGCGATGATATCTGTATCGTTTTATCATAATTGAGAATTACCGGGAATAAAATTTTCGAGCAAATATTATTCGAATAAAAACTATTGGAATAAAAACTATTGAACTAAAGACTGTTCGAATATAAATTTTCCGAATATAAACTACACGAATAAAAATTAATCGAAGAAAAATTATTGGAATAAAATTGTTCGAATAAAATTATTCGAATTAAAATTATCTAAACAAAAATTTTTCCAACAAAATTCATTGAAAGAAAATTTGTGCTATACATTATTTGAATAACAATTACATATCTCAATAAATTATTTAGAACAATAAATTAAAATATAGCACCCGGTGTTTAAAGATATTCTTCAGAGAATATAAGTGCAGCATTATTTATTTCACATAAAATTATATTTTTTCTATTATTTACGTAAATGGTTTATTGCCAGGTTCTATTCTCTAAGTGACAATTATTGCTGTAAATTATAAACAGGATATTTTATTTGAACCGCAGACTAGGGGATGTTATACAATTGAAATTTTTAAGAAACTTAATGACAAATCATATAAAAAAATTATTAAATACTGAGTTTTACCATATTTTCTTTTAATTATGCATTATTAAAAAGAGAAACTACGCTATATATTTTATATCGCATTCTTATTAGGGCGAAATCTAGTGCACAGAAAAAATTATAAAAAAAATTATCAAACAAAAGTTTATCGAAAAATAAATTTAATTTTCAGTAAATGCTCTTTACTGAATCAATCAACTTTTTGTTTGAATTTTATTTAGGACGCAAATTACCTTTTTTTATTTTGGTTACCAAACTCCATATAAAAACAGAGCCTTCAAAAGCAAAATAAATTATAGTTTCTGCACAAACCCAACAGCAAGTACACACACCTTACAGCTGACAATTTTTTAGTACGATATGAAAAAACCACACTTGTACCACTTGGTAGTTCCCATATTTAACCAGATTTTGGCAAATTTAGTAAGGACTTAGATTTTTTTGTATGGGCAAACTAATAAAAATAAACTAGATTTTGCACAAAGTCTCGTTTGTTTCAAGAGCAAATGCAGCATTACTTTTTTTGCGAGGTTTTTTTAAATTAATTTTTTTTGTCAAAATATCACCTTAAAATTATGTATTGTAAAAAATTATACTTTTGTTACTAGAAAAACTTGTGTTTTTACTTTTAAATAAAACTTAAAGCATTTCCCTACCTTCGTTATTCATTTCCTTTTTTGGCATACCTTTTACATATAACATTTCTTAACCATTAATCATTTTTGCCATCAAATATTTGCCTGAAAGTTCTAATGATTAACAATCTCTTTATGTTATTTTTTCTCTTTGCCATTTTCTCAATGCCAATATGAAATATTATTTTTGGAAATTAGCGGTTGTGCTCGCTCTCCTAAATAACAAAGGTGTTGGGTTTAGGTTTTTTTTTTTGTTTTCAACAAACTAGACAGCTTGACGCCATAACGTAAACACACAAGACGAGAAACGAATTACAGCAGGGCAATGAAAAGTAAAAAAATAAGCTAAAAAAATACTTTTTATTTTAGTTAAACACAATGTGAGGAATAGTTAAAGTTTAGAAAAATTAATGTTTTGTTTTGTTTAAATTACTTTGTAAGGATACATCAATCAATATTGAGCTATAATTTGATTTATAACAATTAGAGCATAATTTTTGGATGATATAATTTTAAAAGAAGTTTAGGTTAGGTGGAATAGACTTCCGTTTCTAACAACCGGTCCACTTGGGAGCTTGGTCGCTTTTTAATGCCTGAAGTGGATAAGAAGAGATTAAAGAGAATTCCCTGCCTATCCTGTTGTGAATGAATTTATTCCCCTTTTCTCGCATTCCCCAAGGTCTCCTAGTTCGGGTTGTGGCGGATCTCTCAAGTTTGATGCCCTATTTCTAGACAGTGCTGGACATCGGCAGAGAGAGTATCATCCCTCCCAAAACGAGATTTCTATAGAATTTCTAAAAGAAGTTTGGAAAAATAGTAGCTTTCACTTAGAAGTCCCCCCAAAACCCCCAAGCTGGATCGGCCCCTGCTTGTAAGTGTTAAATAAAGATGCCCCACCTACTCCAATACCTAACCTTTACCATAATTTCAAAAAGCCAGTTCACGTTTGTTAGATTTACACCCCATCTATTGCCGACTGCCCTTTTGCAGCTATATGCAGCCTTGGCTGCGCTACCTTGAACCTTGAAAATGTTACAATTTTCAATTTAAAAATTTTATATTTTTCAACTCATAAGGCAGGAAGGATTTCATTACTTTTTATAAATTCTTTCAAATTTTGTTCTTTAACTAACAAAGAAAAAAGTTTAAAAATCTGATGATATTTTTGTATCCGATATCTGGAAAACACTGGACCAAAGTTTTGGAAAATTGAGAAATTTCAATTTTCAATGAGTTTAATTCACTAAATATAACAGGTAAGTGTACAACCGAACATGTATGTTTTGGTTTTTGGCAAAAAAGTTTTGAAATCAGATGAGAAACAAAAAAAAAATGCCAAACAGTAAAAATTTTGGCATGGCCAAAGTGCCCTAATTTGAGACTTCATAACTCTACTCCTTAGCAATTAAGAGAGCTGATATTTATAACATAAATGGGATTACTCCTCTACTATCTTCATGCGAAATTTTATTCCGATATAACGTTTCGTTTCAACATACCTGACTTATGTTCCAAATATTTGGATTTCGCCCCACTGTGTACTTGTAACGAAAACTGGTAACGAATCCTGGTAACGAGTACTGGTAACGAAAATACAAAACGAAAGAAACAGATCGAAGGCGGCAGGATGAAGGTTGCGTATATATACCAGCCGATCCAAGGTAGCTAAACGAAAGTGGCTGGCCGAAGCCGATAGGCGAGAGCTGGTAGCCTGCTTTGGCCGAAGGTAAGTTACCAAAGGTGGCTGGCCTAATTAGCCAGACCGAAAGTGGATGTGTCAGACATCAAAGTAAAATGTCAGCGAGAAGGTTAAATACTTAAAAAATCAGTGTTACCGCTTTGGTATTTTGTGTTTTTCAGTGTTGCCGTTGTTTACCGGCGAACTTCTGGGATTTTGGACAGATTTTTTTCCCAGTTTTTGTGAATCCTTAGACCAGGTTTATGCCTTGGTTAACGGTTGGTGTCCTTGCTAATTAAAAGTGTATCGGCTAAACGCCAGTTGTCACGGCTAAAGTCTTGAGAACTATCGCGTAGGTATCGCCTAATTATCTTCCAGGCGATAGAGATTTTTAGTCACAAACTGTTCTCTTTTTTCATATAGAGGTTTGAATTACTATTTGGAACGATTTTCCGTCATTCCACGTCAAATTTGGTTGATAAACAGACCGGTTTCGGCTATGTGCCATCTTCAGTGTTCTATTGAGTATTCAATAGAACACTGAAGATGGCACATAGCCTAAACCGGTCTGTTTATAAACCAAATTTGACGTGGGATGACGGAAAATCGTTCCAAATTCAAGCAAACCCCGTCGGAAGAGAAACACAACATCAAATTTCTATCTTCACTTACTTGGTGTCATGAACGTAGAACTATCCGCTTCGGACTCTCCATTTAAAAATTAATTTAAAAATTCATTTTGATTCTACCACACTGTACACTGTATAACAAAACCAGACCTTTAAAAATCGATGGAACCCAAAAATATACGCGTATCGGTATTTCGAAATCTAGCCTTTATTAAAGGGGCAGTCAAAGTCCCCCACCCCCTCCCTTTATTTTTGTTATAAGATGTGTTTAGCGATTTTATGTAAAAAAGATTTTTTTGGACCAGCCTTTAACTATTGGCTTTTTGAGTCGTTTTCGTCTCTTTCTTGAAAAAGGGACAAAAACATCCCTTAAATAGCGATATAGCGGTATGAAATGTCTTAAATAATAACACTATGATACAAAAGTTGAGACAAAAATTATTCAGGGGTTCTCATGCACCAATTCTGTTTTGTTAGAGTCCATTGAGAAAGAAAATACCTTTAGTTTTTTTAGATCACTTCGTGATTTCGGAAGCTATTTTAATGTTTCGTTTCAAAAAAGTAAATATATATAGTGTTTTAGTATCTTATAAGCACCATAGAGCCGCTGAAAAATGATTTTTTTTTTGAAAATGTTTTCTTTTTTATATTTAAACCACCTTAATTTAGCCATTTACTAATGAATTTTCAAAAATCATGCCTTATTTTAAAGATAAGAATTATATCTTTCATATTTGAGAAAGATGGTAGAAATCCGTTTTGAAACAAAGAACTTAACACTGTTTAAGGTTCAATTTGAAGAAACCCGGAGTTTTACTACATTTACCGTTATAAAATCAGTTTCCGCAGTGACCTAGAATAACTAAAGGTATTTTCTTTTTCTGTTGGCTCCAACAAAACAGAATTGCTGCATGAGAACCCCTGAATAATTTTAGTGTATCACAGTGTAATTGCCATAAAATTTTACTATTTATCTTGAAATACAGCAAGCTGACAATTCAACTTGAACGTTAGAAATAAGTCAAAGTTTAAAAAGTGTTTAAGGCTTTTAATATCGTTCTTATTCACGATTGATGCCAAAATTTCCCACCGGACGTTTAGGGAGCAAGTTTGTATCAAATATATATATGTTTTTACTATTTTTATATTAAAATTAAATTTTAGTAACGCAGAAACATTTCTAGTAAAATTTTTCATAATTTTTTATTATTATTATTATAATTTTTTTTGTTGACACTAAAATTATTATGGTTTACTAAAACTTTGTCTCATTTCTTGTAGCATATTTTTAGGCTTTCAAGAGAAATTGTTAAACATGTGCTGCATAAATTTTTTTTATTGCAGTAACAAGCCATAAAATTGTATAATTTAGTAGTAGGCAGTTAGGCATGTAGCAACTATTTTAAAGCTGCTGCTGTAATACATATTTTAAAAGTTTTCTTTAGTTTCTTTTTATTGACACTTATTTGAACAATGCTTTTAGATAGTGAGTGACCCATTTTTAGAGCAGCTTAAGTTTAAAACAATTTTATGTAGCCTACTTTTCAGGGGCTTATATAAAAATAATTTGTTTTTTTTTGTATTATTTCTTTTTAACAACAAATTGCCTTGAAATACCATTTGACAAATGCCATCCTTAACTTACAACAATAAATTGTGTCACAATAAAAAGTCAAAACGACTGCAAGAACATGCTGTCTTTTCAATTTCTTATGTATTTTTAACAAAACAAAACTAAGTAAAAGTGACAAAGAAAAAAAAAAGCATTTGAAAATAAGAAATGCTAAAAAAAGTTTTTAGTGACCTAATGTTTAGTATGGAGGCAGCCAGCCAGCAGAAGCAAAAACTTTCTTCTAAATTAGTGTTAGAAAAATACAAAAGAAAATGTAAAAAACTTGCCAAAAATAAGACAAAAAAGTAAAGCATAAAAAAAGGAACCTTAAAAAAATAATGATAGCCGTATTCATATCTATCTTATTTGATTTTATGTTTGTTGGATTTTATTCATTGAACCAATCTAAATTTGGATAATTTGTGAAAGCAAAAGAGACACTTATTGCAAAATGGACCCTAATAAGAGCAACAACACAATAGTGATAAATGAACCAAAGATATATGAGCACCAAGCTACAAATAAAAACACATTTTAAGTTAATTGAACAAGAAAAGAAAAATAACTATTTGTATTAAAGTTAAACCAAAGATACCAAAACATTGGGAAAACTATACCACAATAAGATTTTGGCCAATTACACTTTACAACAAAATTCACTTTTCAAAACTTTTTTTAAAGAGAAGTAACACAATCAGGCAATTAATGCCTACCAGTTAATTAATGAATGTGTTACCTTCTTTGGAAAAGGGATAGTGTAGAGAGAATAGGTGGTGAAGTGGGAGAGAGATAGAAAGCTTAATTCATTTACAACCCTGCTATTGTGCGTTTTTTGTAGAGCAGTGTTGCAAACCCCTCTGGTGCCAAGTAGAGGCATTGAGTTGTTTAAGCTGTGTAGCCATTTTATTAGTTGTTTTACTTCGCCGACGGCTCTACAATACTGTCAAAAAACTGTACTTCAAGACTACTTTTTATACTTTTATCAATAAAAAATTTTAAAGGAGAAATCAAAACAACTAAGACAATATTCTTATACGATTTTTCTTCCTTCTAAAACACGCAAATATTTAAAAAACCCAAAAAGTAGAAAAATCATTAACTCAACGATGAAAACATTCTTAAGGTTACCAAAAAAAAAAAATGGTTGCTGCAATAAAGACAAGAAAGAAAAAAATCAACGAGATAAAACTAACAACAAGAAAAATCACTAACGAACTGAAAAAAGGAGCAAAAAGGGTTTTCTGCGTTTTTACGAACATCTTAGGGGATTTGACTTCAATTAATTTTAATACACTAGATACCAACAAATGAAGCTTTAAAATAAAATTGGTTAACATTGGCAAATATTATACAAACATCTGAGGAAAAACAACTAAATTCTTAAGAAAAAACTTTAACATTTGAATCAATATTGAAAAAAAACTTGGAAAAAAAGGAAACTGTGATTCTTTCGAAATTGAGTCATTATCAGCAAAGAATAGGTTTATTTTGTTATTTAATAATTCAGGATTTTGTGTGAACATTAAAGTTTTACAGCAGAAAATTATTTTAAATTGATTCTCTTTAATTTATATTTTACTTTTTAAGTTATGAATTTAGTCGAACTGTATGGGTTTATATACTCAAAAATTTAATTATTTTTAGCTTGAGTTCGATTTTAATTTAATTTTTCAGTTAAATTATATCTTTATTTAGAGATAAATGTGCAGCATGTAGACAAAGAAAATGTTGACTGTACGGAGGGTTGAACTGACGTTTCGATAGCTACCATCTCACCAGAGTTCTTCACCGCTTATACCAATGGACCAAAGTTGGTGGTTTTCAGTCAAGAGTGGAATATCATCTACTTTTAATCAATTCATTTTTCTGCTGTAAATCATCGATTTACACTAATGCCGAAGACACGTAATCGTAACGTAATCAGATCAATCAGCTATAAAAATTAAATGTGTTCACGAAATTTCGGATCAATCGTTCCTGTTGACCGATTGATCCGAAATTTGGTAGTAAAACTAAATATTACTTTTTATGGGAAAGGCGAACCAAGACCGTATATGCAAGAAACACTGGCAACTACGATCGTGTCCCTGCGCTCCAAGAGGGAGCAGACGGCAGAATAACGCAGCATGTCAATTCTGTCGTTGATTGCAGAGTCTTTTTCGATATAAGTATCAGTTTGTGGCAAATAAGCTTCGGGCTGATAGTAATCATAATAAGAAATGAATTTTATTGCCCTGAAAGGTAAAGTTGTTTAGCGAATTTCAGATCAATCGGTCAAGAGGAAGGGTGTAAAAGTCAATATAACTTCTTATGGGCGTAGAAAAGCCCACCTGTTTAATCTTAAAATTGTATAATAATCAAAAGTAAAGGTGTGTACCAAATTTTGGATCAATCGGTCAACAGGAAGGGGCTAAAACTAAATATTACTTTTTATGGGCGTGGCTACTCCCACTTTTGTGATTACAAAATTATATAGTCATTGTAAGTAAAGGTGTCTACCAAATCTCACATCAATCGGTTAACTGGAAGGGGGTAAAACTAAATATTACTTTTTATGGGCGTGACTACGCCCACTTCTGTAATTACAAAATTATAAAGTCATTGTAAATAGAGGTGTTTACAAAATGTTAGATCAATCGGTTAACAGGAAACTGGCTAAAATTAAATCTTACTTTTTGTGGGCGTGACTACGCCCACTTTTGTAATTACAGAGTTATATAGTCATTGTAAGTAAAGGTGTCTACCAAATCTCACATCAATCGGTTAACAGGAAGGGGGTAAAACTAAATATTACTTTTTATGGGCGTCGCTACGCCCACTTCTGTAATTACAAAATTATATAGTCATCGTAAATAAAGGTGTTTACAAAATCTTAGAACAATCGGTTAACAGGAAGAGGCTAAAACAAAATTTTACTTTTATGGGCGTGGCTACGCCCACTTTTGTAATTACATAATTGTATAGTCATTGTAAGAAAAGGTATCTATCAAATCCCAGATCAATCGGTTAACAGAAAAGGGCTAAAACTAAATATTACTTTTTATGGGCGTGGCTCCGCCCACTTTCTTAAATTAAAGATTTTAAAGTCATCGTTAATAAAGGTGCTTACTGAATATTACATTAATCGGTTAACAGAAAGGGGCTAAAACTAAATATTTTTTTATAGGCGTGGCTCCGCCCACTTTTGTAATTACAAAATTGTATAGTCATTGTAAGTAAAAGTGTCTACCAAATCTCAGATAAATCGGTTAACATAAAGGGTTAAAACTAAGTATTATTTTTATGGGCGTGGCTTCGCCCACTTTTGTAGTTACAAAATTCTATAGTCATTGTAAGTAAGGGTGTGTACCGAATCTCAGATCAATCGGTTAACAGGAAGGGGCTAAAACTAAATATTACTTTTTATAGGCGTGGCTCCGCCCACTTTTGTTATTACAAAATTGTATAGTCATTGTAAGTAAAGGTGTTTACCAAATCTCAAATCAATTGGTTAGCTGAAAGGGGCTAAAGCTAAATATTACTTTTCATGGGAGTGGCTCCGCCTACTTTTGTGATTACAGAATTGTTTAGTCATTGTAAGTAGAGGTGTCTACCAAATCTCAGATCAATCGGTTAGCTGAAAGGGGCTAAAACTAATTATTACTTTTTAAGGGCGTGGCTCCGCACACTTTTGTAATTACAAATTTGTTTAGTCATTGTAAGTAAAGGTGTCTACCAAATCTGAGATCAATCGGTTTGCAAGAAAGGTTAAAACTAGGTATTACTTTTTATGGGCGTAGCTCCGCCCACTTTCTTAAATTAAAAATTTTTAAGTCATCGTTAGTAAAGGTGCTTACTGAATATTACATTAATCGGTTAACAAGAAAGGGGCGAAAACTAAATATTACTTTTTATGGGCGTGGCGCAGCCCACTTTTCTAATCACAGTATTCAATTGTCACCAAAATTAAAGGCGCTCAGAAACTTTCAGATCGGTCAAAAGGAAGGGGGTAAATTTTCAATTATGCACAAACTCCACAAATACGATAAGCTAAAGAAAACCCTTTAAAAATATAATTTTTAAGCGCCTAAAAATACGCAACATATTAGACATACCTTTCTTAACATATCATCTAATGAATCGGCATCCAAACCGGTATAATTATTGTTAAATTGTGTTGAACAATTAGAAGAATTGCTGGTATAACGTTTACGGCGACCCATGGCGGGTGAGTTGACCAACGAATTGGGGCCACTAGAAGCATAACAACCTGATGCCATCAGTAGGCCCGGATACAAAGTATGATGATGCAGTGGTGGCGTTGAAGAGCCACTTAAACAACCACCGCCAGTACAGCAAATATTTGCACCTGGGCCACCACCACCGCCACCATTGCTGCCCGCATGTACATGTGAGGAACATTGTTTTAAATTGACTATTGCTGGATGCTGTTGGGGCGAATGATGCATGTGTTGTAATGTTGCAGCTGAAAGCGTATGATGGAGATGATGTTGTTGATGATGCTGCTGCTGCTGCTGTTGATGATATGCCGATGTTAAGATTTTCGAGGGTGAAGAGTTAACGGACGAGCAATTGGAATGAGTAGAGGAGATATGTAGATTTTTATTATTGCCACTGCCAATGTTACCACCACTAACAATTGTTGCACATGTATTGAGAGAACCATTGGTGTTGTTTGTTTGTGTTAATTCTAGGCTTGTGATTGTTGAATTCGCTTGTGTCATCATCATTTCCTGAAGTTGCTGCTGTTGTTGCTGCTGCATTTGATGTTTTTGTAAAGTTGTGCTGTTGGCGACGATGGTGGGCGGGGAACAACTTTTTTTGCGTAAATGTTGCTGTTGTTGCGGCTCATCACACAACATCATGGTGGCATCCATTATATTTTAAATATAAATTTTTGTGTAATTTTTTTTTGTTTGCCAACTTCCCAGTGATATGATGTATTCAACACATTTTTTTGTATAATTTTTTTATGTTTAAGGAAAAAACCGTTACTTTTTGTAAATTTTTTTCTATCGTTTGATTTATATTTAACAATTTTTATTTATTTATTATGCACAAGATTTATTGGTTTATATAAATTGTTTTTGTTGTAAACATTTTTTGTTGGCTCATTTATAAGCGGTTTTTTCGTTCTGTATTATAGTTTTTTAATTACTTTTAGTTTTTATTAAATAGCAATTTTTTCAGATAACATTTTTTGTAGCTTATTTTAGGTTGGACAGTTTATTAAATTTTTCATGTTGACTTTTTTTGTTTTGTTGGGTTCTCATTAAATTCTATTTGTTAGGTTTCTTTATTATTTTGGCGAATCATTCATTTTTGTTAACTTTAACTGAAAAAATTAAAATCATGAAAACTAAAGCAAAAGTTTGCATGCTATTTTTTTGTGCTATAAGAGCTAATTATTTTTAACTTAAAGTAAACAAAAACCTAATTGTTTACTTTGAGTAAAAAAGTTAATTTAAATTATTTTCAACATTATTTTACATTAAAATAGATTTACACTAAAGTTATATTCATTTTAGAAAACTTGGTGAAAAGCAAAAAAGAAATAAAAAAAATCCAGATAGTCCTATATAACTCATTCTCATTCTAAACGTACATTTTTGTATTTTTTTGTCACCAATGTAACGAATAGAACAAAAAAAGGTAGAATTCAAATCATAGTTTTCGCTTCATTCATGGGATCGCGAAATAACATTATCTTTTTCGATTTTTTTAAATTTTTGTGTGTCTTGAGCGTTACATTTGCTTTCGCGGTTGTTCCGGGCATGATTTCTCCCAAAAAAATAAAGCACAAAAAATTAGTATAGCGTTTGAAAGCACTATACATCTACTCTCTAAAAACAAAAAAATTATAATAATTGAAGAATGAAATTAAAAGTTATGACCACTTTTTCAATTTTGACTTGGGTTCACATGGAAAAATAAAAAAGTTGTATGTTTTAAAATAACTCTGTACAAACTTTATAGATAATCGATTCTTCTAATTTTTCTAATACTTCTTTCAAATAAGACTTATTTTAATAAAATCGACTAACAATGTCAAATGTCAAAGGACATGATCAAAGGTCATGACAAAAGTTTCATATTGTTGCATAGTGTTATTTTCACGAACACATGTATTGAGATAACTAACAAATTTTTTCTGCATATTATCAAGGATTAAATCATAAAATATTTTTTTTTGAAAATATTGGCTATGCTATTACCGGAGATATTTTCGAAATAGGGAAAAAAGTAGAGGCCAAAAACCAAAATTTTTAAATTCAAAGCTAAATATCTTTAAAAATATTAAACATATCTTAATGAAATAAAATGTATTATCTTTATTTATTCATAAACTTTCTAACAAGTTTAAATTCATAAAAATTGTATAATATTTGATAGAGTTATGAGGCGAACAAAGTTTTTCATACTCGGGGTAGTCAACTTCTTGGCACCCTGTAACTCACCGTATGTTTAAACAGAGTAGTCCACATTTCAACATTTGTAAAGCTTAGGTCTTTCTCTATGATTCTTTTATACATCGTTTTCTAATCGGATGGCATGTTTTAAAGATACAGTTTTATTACAATTTTTTCCAACTGGAACCACTTTACGACGTTACGTATTGTATAAACAACCTCTTACGTAAGGCCATATTAATAATTTAATGTAACTTGCTTACTTAACACATGCTATTGTTAAAAAAGTAATTCATTTAAAAAGCAATTTTAAAATTGGGCTACATTGCATAGGTAATATTCCACAGGAGGTCTGCTAAGACCTATTCTTGAGGAGTGCCTGTATTTAATTAAATTAAAATATCTAATTTTTTAAGTAAAAAGAAAATCAATTGTTTTCTTAAAATCAAAAGCTTTGCCATTATATACATTGCCAATATGGGGTAATCTCTATAATGTTTAAAGAAAAATGTATGTACAAAATTGGTTTACAACAAAAAGAGTAGCATGTTTATAGGGGCTTTTAAATTTTTTGCATACAAATATGTTTGCATTATATTATTGTTTAGATTTTTATATTATTTACTAACATTTTATTTAGTTTTTAAGTCTTTCTTTTTTATAGCATACCCTTAGGCTTTTTGTATTAAATTTTTGTATTGCCTATTTCTAGGCTGCATTTTTTCTTTCTCTTATTATTTAACACGTATAAACAAACAAACAAACAAACAAACAAACAACAACAAAATGTTTTTGTTAAATAAATCAAACGAGTTAAATCGTGAGGCAAAAATGTTGAGTTATTTATGGCACTGCTCCATCGATTGTCGACGAGACTCTGATACCATCACTCACTTTGGCAGTCAGGCCATTATGCCTTTATACACTCATGCACTCGTATAAATAAATAGTTTGTGTTTGTAGTTTAAATTTTTTTCGTATATCTGTGCAGGGAAATATTATTCTGCCAGACACTTGGTAGACATTATTAAAATACAAAGCAGTTGGAAAAAAAGACAGTTCATATACGAGTACATACCAGACCTTTTATTTCAAAAGCATTTATCTCTATTGATATGGAAGTTTATTTTTGTGTTTTACCTTTTCTTTGAATTCTTGTAGTTAAAGGTTCAATAATATTTTTTTATGAACGAAATCAGTCTTTTTTTATCTTTCGCCGACGCTGTCCAGAGACTTAAAGTGATAAAAGACGAGCAGACAAGAATAAATAAAACAAAAATCGATTTATAATTTATATATACCAACAATATATACATATCTTTTGCCTTATGCTGCAGAATATATAAAAAAAAATTTCTTACAGAAATGACAATAAAGCGAATACACAGATTGTCCTTGTGGGTAACTAAAGTAGAGTGGGGCAAAAATAAAGGACATGATAGACTCTCAAGTTGAAAAGACAATAATAATGACCAAGTAAGTTGTTGATAATAATGATATGAAATTTAATACGATTTATTAAATGGAGAAATATGTAATAATGTAACTGGTTTAGATGAAAAATACTAAAATCAAACAAAATGATGAAAATTAAATAGAGACAAAGAAATAAATTATATGTGAAATAAAACAAAATTTTTTAAAGATAAAGAAAACTTCTTTAAAATAAATAAACTCCTAAGGTTAGGCAATAGATTTGAAAATTTTGCGCAACAGATTTAAGGCTAATAAGGTTTTAAGGATTTAAGGTTGATAAAACTCTGTAAAAATTGAAGTTTTTAACTAAAGGGTTGGCAATTTTCCATAGAATTTTTATTTTCTAGTTTTCATTTTGAGTTTTTTTATATAAGTATATGTAGCACATTTTTAGGCGTTTAGTATATAATTAAATTTTTTGGGGACTTTAACTGATATCTTTCTTTGCTTCTTTAATCATTTTTATATAGAAATTACCATTCAATTCATTGCAATTTATACGAATAGAAAAATAAATTCTACTCTCGAAAAGCTCCTTATTGTACGCAATAGATTTTTACATTATTATTGGAAAAATACAATCTTGCAACAGATTTGAAAATTCTTTGAAAAAAGGCGAAGAGCTTAATTTAAGTTACAAGTCACCTTCAAAAACACACATTTTCTTTTATTTGTAAAAACATTTTGTAGCATACTTTTAAGCTTTAAAATATCCTACACATGTCTTAAAGAAGTTTTAATCTTTAATATTAAGTTAGGGTTTTTTATTTTAAGTGTGTTATCATTGACCGAATCTCTTTGATACACTAATGTAATATGCAGCATAATCTTAGGCGTTTAGTATATTTAGTGATTTAGAAAAACTCCTTTTTATTAGGAAAAGATTTTTAAATTTTTATAAAAAAAAACTTATTTACAAAGAAAATTCACTTGTATTGACAAATCTTCTTTCAATAACTTCTTTTATTTGTAAATATATATAAAGTATAGTTGAAGGAAAAAATAATTCTTAGAATTTGTTCAAAGAATTTCTAGTTTTTAGTTTTAATTTTGAGTTTTTATTTTGCTTGTGAAACTGTATAAGCATTGACAAAATCTATTTGATATTCAATAAAATTTGTAGTATATTTTTAGGAGGTTGGTATATAACAATTCTAACTTGTGTTCATATTTTTAAAGATTTTAGTTAGATAATTTTTTTTTCTTTTATAATTTTTGTTAAAAAATTTACCTTGAATTAAATGGATAGAAAAAAATAACATTTGATTCCATTAACAACTCCTTGTTATAGGCAATATATTTTGAAATGTTTATTAAAAATTAATTAAAGTTAACAGCAGGTTTGTAAAGTTCTTAAGAAAGGAGTAAAAAATGTTTTTATTGGTCCTGCTTGTGTAAGAAGCCCGCGTAAACGCCTATGTCGTTTTTTGCAATAGATTAAAGCAACAAATAACCCGTATTCTCTACAAAAAACGACTTAGGGGCTTACACCAACGCCTTACACCATCAGTCACATTGAAAAAAACCTTATTTTATTCATAAAAATATTTGATAGCATACTTTTAAGCTTTAAGAAAATCTTTGGAATGTTTTCAAAGAATTATTAAGTTTTTATTTGCTTATAAAAGTATGTATGCATTGAAAGGAATAGTTTTATACACAAAATAGCGGCCCGGATAGATGTTGTTCTGCTACAGATCGACTTTAAAATATATATCCTGGAAAATAGCGCCACCTGTCGGCTTCAAAGGTGTATTATCCGCCAAGCCGGAACGCAGCCTGTAAGCTTACAAAATTTAATTGAAATCGTTGAAATCGTAAACGAACAAAAGATCGCATGATATTTATATATGAAGATATAATAAGTGGTATATTTTTAGGCGTTTGGCATATTTATAGATATTACAACAAAAGAAATTTTAGACTTTAAATGATTCTTTCTTTTGATTCTTTTATAACTTTTTATGTTTTATTATTTTATTTTACATAAATTAGTAGAAAAAAATTAATATAATCTTAATAAAAGAGACGACCATTAGAAATTAACCATTTTAAAATACAGAAAGATTTTTTAATTTAAATCAACTTGAACATAAGAATATTTAGTTTATACCATTTTTAATAAAATCCTGCTTCCTCCACACTTTCATTATTCTATCCCCCTTTTTCTAATCAATTTTATGTCGAAATATTATATTGCATGAAAGTGAATGCCGCTACAAAGCCTTAGAGCATGCAATACATTTTAAAGCAAACAAATAACATGTTTTGACAACAACAGCCGACAACTATTAATGTTATATTCGTCATAATACCACCAAAGGGTGGGTTTTTGGGAAAATTTTGCCTTTACCACAAGTGTTAAAGATTTAATAATATTTAGTTCAAATAAAGGAAAATGTAGGTTAATTAAATGTTGAAAAACAAAATTTAAAAATGTTTCTACTCAAATATGTAAAAGCAAAATATAAATTAATCAAAATTCTTCATTATTTCCATTTAGCATATTTAAAGGAATATTAAATAAAAAATAAAGAAAAAGTTTTTGTTAAAAAAAGATTTCTTATATTTTTTAGTTTAGAAATTTGACTGCACAATTTACAGTTTTCGTTGTGGGGATTTTAAATGTTTTCTTTTATTGTATTTTTTATTGTTGCTTTAAATTTATTACACTTTATATCTTAATTTTTTTTCATATTGCATGTATAATTTCTTGGTTTTTCTCTTTTTATTTGAATACCACTTGCCTCCTAGAAGTAGGCTTTTTAAAATGTTTACGGTTTCTTTCTTGTTTTCCTTATTAGAATTTTAAATTTTCTTCTTTGAAGTTTGAAAAATGTGTGTTAACTAAGCTCAGCTAATAAAAAAATATTTGTTTTCACATAAAACAAGATTTACGGAAATTTTGCCTGAAAGTAGGCTTTGAAATATGCTAGCAGATATTGTGTAACACAAAGAATATGAATTAAAGAATATTTGAATTAAAAGTTATTAAAACACTGTATTTTTAACATTTGAGAAAAGCTATCTAAATATGAACAGTTTTGCATATTTTAAGTTGTAAAAAATAGTTTTTAATAAATTACACTACGCAACCAGAAAAATGCCAAGGTGTACCATTATATTTTTTTGATGTGCTATTGTCTCCTAACTACACTAGTTAGTTAGTTAATAAAAAAAAATAGTAAGCTTAAGCCATTTTTGATTTTTTTTTTATAAATTTTTAACAAATAAAAATTTTCCAATTTTGCTTAAGAAAATTATATTTTTTTATCATTGCGGTCTAAATAATTTCAAAAACTATTGAGTAATAATAACATCAATGTAATAGCTTAAAGGTAGTCTTGTTTAAAGTGTTTTAGTGGTTTTTGTAATAAATTTTGACAACTCTTTCCCAAGTTATGCTATTTATTATCGGTCTCTTCAAAACTCGATTTTTTCAAAATCAGGTAATTTCACTTTATTGTGAACAAAATCAATATTTATTCGTCGATTTCCATGGATTCCCAACATTATTTTATTTGTGGTATATGTGGCTTTATGGTCAGTAAATAAAAATGGTAACATTTAGCCATTTTAAATTGTTTATTCATTTTTAAACAAAATAAAAAATTTTCAATTTCGCATAAAAAAAAATATTTTTCAACATTGCAGTCTGAAAAATTCTGAAAATATTGAGTATATAAAAATATTATGCTAAAACTTCGTAAAGGTAATTCAATTCCACATTGTTTAGTGTTTTTTGTAATTAAATTGGACTACTCCTTCCCAAATATGATAAAATCGGTGTAGTGAAAAATCCCAAATTCTAAAAAAAAAATTAACAAAAAAAACGTATCCATAAGATTTTAAATTTCTACTGTTTTTCTAGTTACGGGACCATAAAATATCAAATAAAAATAGAGCTGATCAAAAGTCATTACAAAAGTTTCATTTTGTTGCATAGTGTAATCAAAATAAGCAATCTTTATAAAACAAGAAACTAGTTCTAAAGCATACTTTTAAGATTTGATTTTTTTCATGTTTTTTTCAAAAACTGATGACTTATTTAAAGAAATTATAAATCCTGTCCACGTTCATTTAGCAAATTGCATACTTTTAGGCACTTAATCTTTTTAGTATCACTATCACTGTTGTGTCACTCACTGTGTGTTCCTTGAATCTAATCTCCAAAAATTTATTATATTTAAATAGTTTCCTTAAAAAAGTAAGGGCCTTATTCACAACAACTTATCAAGGATTTAAAAGAGGTTTATAAAACATTTTTTTTATTTTGTCTAAACATTTTTGCAGAGACAGAAAAAAGGAAATTCACAGAAAGCATTTATCAGAATTAAAGTGAAACCCCTTTAGTTATAATACTTATCAAAAGCTTATGAAAGGTTTATGAAACAAATTTATTTATTTAATTTATTATGGCCCAAATTGTTTTGAAAATATTATTTAATTTTTCTTAAAAAAAATATTGACATTCTTTATATTGACACCTGTTTTGAAACAAATTTTTAGGCTTTAGAACTTTTCTATATTTCACTTTCTTTTAGCGGCTGAAATTGGTTGCCTTAATTTTGTTATTCTGTTTATTTTATTTAAAGGCCGTCAAACTGTCTTTAAACAAATGTTTAAAGTATTTTTGAAGCATACTTTTAGGATTTAGAATTTGTTTGTATTTGGCACTCTTTTTAATGTCTAAGACTGTTTGCTTTAATTTTTAATTTTGTCTATTCACATACTGCCAGGCAGTAACATTGCTTTTAAATAGTTTTTAATACAAAAAATTAAAAATACTGTCATTTATTAAAGGCTATTTTTAGGCTTTATAGCTTTACGCATTTCATATTTTTTCAATCACTTTGATTGACTTTCATACTTTTTCCGTCAATTAGTCAAACGTTTTTTAAATCAATTTTAAATACCATAAAATGAGCTCATGGCGTGCTCTATATAGAGAGAGCATATTCTTAGTTGTTCGACTACTCTTATTATAACGATTCTTTTCAAAGGCTGATTCCTTAATTTCACTTCTGTATTTTTAAGCAGACAAATTTATGTTTAATTTTCAATACTAAATTTTCAAGCATTAAAAATTTAAATTATATTATTCTTTAAAGAGAAATGAGTATTCTAGCATACTTTTAGGTTTGACTAATATTTTTTTTGTTTATCACTATTTTCAATGACTGAGATTGGTCGCCCAAAATTTTTATTCTGCCTAATTACTTTTATATTGCATTTCGAATGTCCTTTTCATATATCAAAAAATATTGTATCATATTTTTATTGCCTATAATTTGGAATTATCTTACTTTTTCAATTCAATTGCTTACGCAAAACTTTTGGTTTTAGTTCTAATATCTTTATATTTTGTAAATAAATTTTGCAAATGTTATATTAAAAATTTTCTAAAAAGAAGAAATATTGAATTTGACTTCATAAATATTCTTCCAAGCTGATTTATAAAATTTTTTCTAATACTAGTTTCATGAAAAATTCTCAAAACCATGTTGAAGTTATTTCAATGGAAAAACTGCAATGTAGTTGTTATACTAAAAAAAATAAAACTATACAAAAATATTTTGTAGCATATTTTAAGGCTTTAAAAAATATTTTAAGGCTTTTTAAAAAACAAATATTTTCTTTTCCAAAATGTTTGGCTTCTAAACTTAATTAATTTACTTTATTTTTATAAGTATGAAGGTATTAAGAAGCGGTTTAATATACAAATAAAAAAATACATATTTTTAGGCATTTTTTCTTTTTCTACTACTTTTTCAGAGATTTTTTTAATTTTTCAGCGATTTCAATTAATTTTTTCTTATTTATTTAAAAAAAAACACATTACTTTTAGAAAATTTTTTTTCTTCTCTTAACTTTTTCACTAAAATTGCAAAACTTTTTTATTTGTTTTTTTTTTTGTTTAAAAAACACGTTTTTTAAAATTAAAAACGATTTTATTTCTGTTATTATTTCCGTTTTACCGACACCATCCGTTACGCAGCATAAAATCAACTGATTTTCGCTGTAAAATATTTGTAGTGATTTTGTCTATGTGAAAAACATACAAATTACAAGAAGGAATATAAAGCAACAAAGATTATAGGATTATAGCAAAAACATGCGCAGATATAAAAAGGAAAATGTTGATTCAACCGTTAAAAAGTATACCGAAAGGAAATCATATAATTTAGGGAGTAACAACAGACAAGAGCAAGAAATAAATAAAAATACAGAGAGTTTTGAAAAGCTTGTGCTATAAAAGAGTAAAACTATTTTTTTAGATTTTTTTCTGTTTCCTTCAAACAGGAAGTAAAAATGAAAGTCATTAATAACACAAAACATGATTTGTTTTGTTTTTTCTTTCTTTTATTTTGTTTGGTTTGTTTTTAGGAGGCCAATATCTTAAATTCCTTTGCATACTTATGGGCAGATTTTTTTTTCTTTTATTCAAATGTTTGATGGATTCATTAAAGCTTAAGTAAAGGATGAGTTATACAAGAAAATGAAAATTAAAGGCTAAATATATGCATAGTATACATAGATAATCAACAAAATAAAGGATGAAATAAAAATTAAAAATTTTTCAATTAGAAAATATCGTCCTATTTATGATGAGTATTTACTCGATGAAATATTTTATGGAAATTTCTTCATTAAACTTTTTTTAGTTGCTTATTGCAAATGTTCAGAAGTAAATGAATCGGGTAAAGGAGACTAATAAATACCTTTTTAAATTTAATTTCCACCCAACTTGCTTCCTTGGGTATCCTGTTGGCAGGACTCTTCGCTAGTTTCTTATTTTCTAGGAGTGCTAGGAAGAAGTGTTAGTTGCATAGTTCGGAAAATCCTGCGACGACGACTCGCACATGTTAGAATCCTATCACAACACAATCTGACGGATATAAAAGTAGGCAGTGCCACGCCTATACTAGGTAAATAATTCGTATCATGAAAGCTATAGCAGTCAGAGTGTTCATATATGGTTTCGTTTATTTAAAGAGCAAAATGCGAAGTGTGTCAAAAAATTGTTTTACAGGACCGAGGAAAGGGGTACTCACCAAGCAAACTAGCCAATAATTATCTGCTAGCTCGAAAGATAGAACAATAGGAGTTTTCAAATTTGCTACCAACTTATTTGAAGACATGATACGAAGCTGTGTAAAAAGCTGGGAGGGTAGGTGCGAGGAAACGGGTGCTCCCAATACAAAATAATTAAAAATTACCCGCTATCTGTAAATCTATAACAGTAAGAGTCTTAAAATATGGTATGAGTTAATTAAAAGACAAGATATGAAGTTATGCAAAAAATTAGTGGGGTAGATGCGAGGGAATGGGAACTCCCCATGTAAAGTAATCAATAATTAGCTTCTAACGGGAAAGATATAAGAGTAAAAGTCTTCAAATTTGGTATGAGTAAATTTGCAGAAAAACTGGCAGGGTAGGTGTGAGGGAAGGGGTACTCCCCATACAAAGTAATCGATAATTACCTGCTAACTGGAAAGATATAAAAGTAAGATTCTTTAAATTTGGTATGAACTTATTTGAATACAAGATACATAGTTGCGAAATAACTGACAGGGTAGGCGCAGGGAAAAGGGTACTCCCAACCCCTGCTAAATTTTTTAGAAACGACCAATCCTAACCTGATTAAAAAGTTATCCTAAGTATTATTAAAATGATTTGTTTATCCACATATGTCCTTTTTAGCCGACTTAAAAAAAGAAGGAGGTTTTCAATTCGTTCGCATTTTTTATGTTTGTAGACACATAACTCTGTCATTTGTGAACATATTTTCAAATTTTTTTTTTTGTTCGAAACGGTTTGTCTGCAATTTAGTCCCATAATTTTTTTTCGAAAATTGGATGGAGAAATTTGGTTCCATAAATTTTTTTCAAAATCGGAGGCGAAAATTTGCAAAACTTCGCAAAATTTTTCGAATTAGACAGTCAAATGTAGTGTCAAGCAAGCTATAATCATATTTGATACAGACTGGATGGTTTGCTACGTCAGTAGGGCAGTAATTACACTTTATCCGCTCGAGGGTATCTCCCCTCGGGGTCACGATTCTATATCTTGGTGATTTTATCCACACCTTAATGCTGTGCTTCCTGCGGAAAAGGGTAATTGGTCTTTCTAGACATTATCTTTTACCAATTACCCATAAAACTTATGTCTTACTACCCAATCTCTGGCATAGCGGAGCAACGGGCGTACGTATTAGTATATAAAGGAAGTAGGTAGCCTATGCAAGTCTGGAAGAAGGTGAACAGATACCCAAGATGTCGCCTAGCACGAAAGTCGATAGAAAGTTGATTTCTAGGGGTTTTCGTTCGGAGCTCAACCAGTAACCACACACTGGCACCACCGGTATCGGTAGGCCCACAGATGACATGCCTTCTAGAGGGTTAAAGAGATGATCTTGGATGATGTTCGCGAAAAGCATTCTGTTCGTCTTACCCTCAACATGAAAAATGATTTTATGACCGGCTATTGGTAAGGTCTCCTTTCGGAGTTCACGTGATGGCTGTGGTTACTATCAAAATTGCTGAAATAGATGTTGATGTGATGACTGATGTTTGACCAAGGCTAGTGGCTAGTTGGACTTCGGACACCCAATGGGAGCCTCTTTGTGCTGTTGCGAAACCAACAGTATCTGGATCGGTGGTGCTTTGTGGTCGGGTGCTGGGAAAGGCCAGTACAGCTGTCGTATGCCTTTGCATTCTACCTTACTGGTTATTCCTTGGCTAAGCTCGGTTGCATCGCATTAACCGCTAAAGTAGTAAAAGTTTGGAAAGCTAAAATACTTTAATCAGGTGTTTGTGCATGGTGAGGCATCCATGCACAAGAATTTGCTACCTGTGTGTTCCTTGCAAGTCACACTGGTGTGCCTTCGAGAACGCTCGGGGGTGGTGGTGAACACTCAACTTCACTCGATGTAGGGAGCACTGTCAGGTTGTGCTGTAAAGCGGCTACTAACGTTAGTCTTGAACACATCTCCTCCAGGGTATCATAAAGGACCCAAATGATTCATCTTTTACCAGTTATTAATAGATCTTTAAGCTTTTTTTAACTTGTTTCGTCAGCAACTCTATCAAATAATGAACCTGTTCATTCCAGTTCGCAGTAGGTAGTAGGTTACAGTAAAGGCGCTTCTTATCTATTGAAGCTTTTACACTACTCCTATCACCTAACCCCATCCCTTAATATAGGCCAACTTTCAATATGTATTTTTTCATTAAAATTTCTTAATTAATTTCCCTTTTATTTAAAATTGTGTTAAACATCCTAAATATTTTTAAACAGGAAGCTATCACAACAGTTTTTTTTCTTTTTCCCCTGTCCCCTTTGCCTTGCCCAACAATGAACAATAAAGATTTCAAGGAAAGACATGTGTTTGCTACAAAAGCAAACAAATAGAAAACGGCAAGAAAATAACTTGCTATAATAATTACAAAAAACAAATATGATTGAAAAACTATCTCATCTAAGAAAAAGCATACTCTCTTGATAAAAAATAACAGTATATTTTTCCATCTCTCTTGGAATTAAAAATATACACACAAGAGAAAGAGAGGGAGAGAGTGAGAGAAAAATAACGGGAAATAGCAAGAAAAGAAACAAGGAAAACAACAACAATGAATATGTTTGAAGAAAATAATTCAAAAGTTACAATTTAAAGCCTACTTTTAGGAGTTAATTTATATTATATTGCAGAAATTTAAACAGTTATTAAGACAAATTTAAATATACGATTTAAAACATATTTTTTTTGTTATTACACCATTTATTTATAAACCGATTTCAACTCCTTTTAATTTTAAGATTGGTCAGGTTTTTTAGGTTTTTATCTGGTTTTTAAGCTTTTATATTAATACATTTTACTGAATTTGTAAACAATAATACTTACAATTTCAATATTAATTTCTTGTCTAAAATTTTATCTTACCTGAAAAGAAATAAAAAAGAAAAATATGTGATTAGAATTTTCCGTGTAGCGGGAAATATGTTAAGATTTTTTATTTTGCAAAATGAAATGCATTTTTAACATTTAGCAAAACATTTTTCATTTGGTCCAAAACGATTATATCGGCAAAAGCATAACGTTATATTTGGAAAAAAATTAGACATGATCAATATTGCAAGAAACAAGGGAAAAATTAACCTCAATCTAATTTTCAATGTACGCAGTAGAACAAAACAACATTGTTTTCGGAAACCGTCACACTTCCATCTTAAGTGTTTCATTTCATTTTATCATTTAATTTTCATCATAAAATTATATACTGATTTGGCCACATAGACACAATGGAAATTTCGGTCGTGAAGCACCCTCACTTACATGTGAATAAAATCAGAATTTAGGAGACAATACAGTATACCCTCAATACGTAGTATTTAACAAAGATTGCTTAGTCATTTCCTAGACACGAGACAATAAAGTAAGCACTCGATAAGAAGTCATTAGCAAAGAGTGTTTTGAATTTCTATTCAGCGTTACAATACAGTAGACCCTTGATGAGTACCATTACGAGGCAATATAAATTGATAAAAATTAATGTTGAATTTTATTCAAATAACATGTTGTGTGTTTTACCTTCGAAATTTATGTTTTAGCTTTATGACGTTTTTAAGCGGTTTGCGTTGTTCACTTCGATTCCAAAAAGCTAAATTTGTTTTGGAACAAAGTTCACTATACCACGTTGTGCACATCAATGTTTGCAAAAATAAAATTATCAGTGCTGCCGTTGTAGATTTTTCTGGTTTTTCAGTGTTGACATAGTTTTCCGGGGAAGTGCCAGGGAACTACTGCGATTTAGGGAATTTTTTGCACTGCTTTTTGGGAAGCTCCTAACTGGTGAGTCCTTTCTAATTGGTTTTTGACTTGGCTAAGTGGTTAATGGCCGTGCTAGCTGAAGAACAGTCTCTGCTAACTATTGGTGATAAGTAGCGCCTTAATATCTTCCAAGTGACTGCTCGTTTAGCTGCTGCCGACGTTTGAAGGTGTCTTCTTCGTATCACTTCAAATTATTATCTTCCTACTGATTGATGTTGTTAAGGTAAGTGTTTTTTTTTCCTCCAGGTCAGCTAACGAAGCGGAAAATTCTGAAGGGAGACAGCGCCGATGAGACGTAGGATAAGACGAACTTCGAGTCTATGGGGACACTTGCTGACACATATTGACACGGATAGCGAAGTTGATAAGAGTGAGAGAGGAAGGCGTTCTAAGCCATCGTCAGTTAAGACCAGGCGCGCTACTGCAGCTGGTGCTGCTGCTTCAAATTTTGTCCCTGCTTCTGGTCCTGCTATAATTGTTCCTCTGGCATATTTTTTTATAAACAAACTTAACCCACGAAGCGATTAGCTTGTCTGCGGAAAACACCCAGGGTCTATGGCGGGAATAGAACCCACGACCTCCGGACTGACAGGCTAGCATCACTACCACTCAGCCACAGGGACACCCTTGCTGTTGTTGGTTCGGCTGGCACGTAAGTTAGTGCTGCTGGCATGTCGGCGGATGTCTGTGTGCCAGATAATGGTATGGCTGAGGAGGTGGAGGTGTTTAATGGCACTGATAATACTGAGAGTGCTGTGGCCTTTCGAAGGAGGAAAAAGCGGGAGAAGAAAAATGCGACTGTTAGTTTCGGTACGATTAATGATGGTGGTGATTCCGTGATAGCGTTTTCACTGACAGATGTTCCTAGCTGATGGACTAGATAGAGTGACAACTCGTAAGGAGACTGCTATTTAGATGGAGTATGAGGTTCTTCATAGCTGTGAATGAGCGTTTGCGTGGAAGGTTGGAGACAGCTTCTGAGGCTGATGTCATGTCATGTCCCACTGTGTCCTTTCATGTTATGACATGCCCTGATATGTTATGTCAAGTCATGGCATTTCATGTCATGTCATGACCTGACATGTTATGTCATTTTATATCATGTCATTCCATGTCATCTTATTTGCTGTCATATCGTGTCATATCACGGCATGCCGTGTCATATCATGCTACGTCATGTCATGTCATGCAATATCGTATCATGTCATGCCATGTCATGTATTGTTATGTCGTATCATGTCATGCCATGTCATGTGTTGTCATGTCATGCTATGGGAAAATAGGGAGGGCACTGATCAGACTAAAACAAAACCATGGGGGTCGTCGAATTTCGGTTATCTATAGTCAACAGCGCTCCACGATTTTATTTTAGTCTGATCAATGAATTCCAAGTCAGAAAAAAGTTCTGTGATATGCATTTTATTTCGCATATTGAATATTGGTGGAGAGCACACAACTTCAGAAGGGAATTTCAAAAGTGATTGGTTTCTCTTAGACGAGACTCTTAGTTAGCAAAATATCACATCAAAAACAAAAAATATGTATAACAAAAGATATTGAAATATTAACAAATACTGAAATGTTTTGGAAGCCAAAAAAAGTATCCTTCTTAAATTCCTAAAACACTTTTTCACTTTTTTTACCTTAAAATAACTTTCATACGAAATCATATTAAGTTCCTTAAGTTTTTTTTCATTTTCAATTAAGTTTGAAATCCCGTTAAAGGACTTTTAGTTGTTAACCGGAAAAATATGACAAGACATACATTTACAAACAAAAATTTATTACTTGGTTATTTGCACCACTCATCCCATTGATGATGTCGTACACACATTTTGTGTGTTGAATATCGATTTTTATTTGGGTTTTGATAGAAAATTTTTCTTTTTCTTCCTCCCAAAACAGATTGACGTAAAACTGTCGCTCGATATTAGAGGCATGAACAACACGACAGCAAAAAAGTGTGCAAAAGTGTCTGCAGGCTTTAATATCACAGACACAAACAGTGAAGTATATATACCTAGCGGTAAGAGGCAACAGGCCTGCAAATTTCAGGCCTGCAAGACCGATACACATGCCACTGCCCTCTTGTTGAAGAAAAGGTGGAAGTAGTAGTAGTTTTTTTTTCGTTCGATAGACATTCCACATTCCCTTCTTTAAGCAGGGAAGATGGAAAAAATATTGTATTTTTAAATTAAAAAGTATAAAAGTGCTTTGGATATAACAAACATTCTCGTATTCTTTCTTCGCATGTAATTTGCATATAGGACTAAAGTTTACATACAAGAGACATCATACTTATTTATTTATAATTCAACTTTCGTTTATGTTAGACGACTTATCATTAAGATCTGTTTCAACGTTTGCATGCTGCTATTATGTCGGACCTGATTAACTTATCATTATTCCGCCGGGACTACATCATATCCAATTCAATGCATAAAAACCTACTTTGGATGAAAAGAAATAGTTCGAAAAAAAAACATTAAGCAAATCGAAAGACGTCGCTATGAAAATACTGAAATAGAAAACAATGTGCACCTCCATTTGCTTTTTAACAGACCTTCCTTAGATAGCCTTCAAAATTTCATGCCAGAAGAGGGCTGTAAGAATCCCTACATTGGGAGGCGGCTGGGAAGGCTTGCGTCGAAATGGCAGCATGGGTAAAAATGAAATGAGTATGGAATGCGTATTGGCAGGCCTTAGGTCTGCTAAACAGGCCTTCTAGAAGGCCTCTTTACTCCTGCAATTTACCGCTGGGTATATGTGCACATATTAACTCCACGTATCTGTTTGTGTGTATTTGTTTAAATACAAATACATGAAAATTCATTTCTTTTCAAAACCAGCAAAATAAAACCTATAAAAACTGTTAAGGATTTTGACCTTAAAAAGAATTTTATGTCGGCAAATGTATGTTAACTGTCACATGCATAATAATTTCAACCACTTTTTTGTGCTTTCATATTCCCTGAAACAGAAAGAACTTTTATGAAATGTTGACGTTTGTGGGATTACAAAAAAAATGTAAAAATTAAAGATAGAAGAACACAAAACGGTGCAACAAAGAACAAAATATGTTATTACACGGCTGCAAAAGCAAATGGAAATGAGAAGGAAATTAAAGCCATAGATAATTAAGATTGAAATTTTGAAGGTCATGAATTTAAATTGCACAGGTTGACAGAAGCATGCGTTCATGGCCTATTTTGTTTTTCTTTTTTAATTCAATCCGATTCCAGAAATGAAATATTAAGTAGGTTACTAACGCACTAGAAAATTTGATAACCTTCAACTAATTTTCAATGCTAATGAATTTAATTACTATCTTTTGGAATCTAACTAAATTTTCGAAATATTATTTGCTGTGTTCGTCAAAAAAAATAATATAAATCTTATTTTGAAATCTTACAAAAAAGATTTCTGGCTAATTCATAAAAATTAAATTAATATCTTTATTTTCTTCTTATTTCAACAATATTTTTAAATAAGGCAACTTAAATGATCTAAAACCATGCAACTAAAAGTGATGGAAGTGTCTGACGGGCCATATCTTCCAAGAGACAAAACTTGCATTCACATATATCGAAATTAGTTATTATATTTGTAAATTAGAATAAAACTTTTACTAGAATTGCTTAGAAAAATAAAAACAAATTTGAGGCGGGCCATAAACAGAATTTTCAATACAAACTTTCGAAACATTAATTTCTATTTCTAATAAATATTAATGTAAATCATGCTTCAAAGTCATATAAAAAAATTTTCTGGCGGGCCAGTGTAAGAAAATTGTATATAAATTAATATCTTTATTTGTTTAAACAATATTTTAAGATAACATAAATTTTCAAATATTTTAAAATGGTATAAATGACTCAGCAACTAATGAAGACGCATATCTCAGGCGGGCCGGGCCATATGCTAAAATATTAAAAATATATTAATTACTCTTTTTTTACAATTCCTTGGAATGAAACCTTTTTTAAATTTTCTAACAATATATACAACCCAGAACTAAGTGTACATATCTCAGGCGGGCCATGTGTTGGTAGGTATGAAAATTGTGTTCGATATAGTTATTTCTTATTAAGTATGTAAATTAAAGTTGCTTAGAGATGCTTACAAGTTGCTTACAAGCTGCTTAGAGACGCTTACAAAGAAAAGCTGAGCCGGGCCATCAACACAATTTTTATAGAAAAATGTCTAAAGATTAATTATTGCTATCAGTATATAACAAAGGAAATCTTATTTTAAAGTCAGGGAAAAAGGGTTCTCTGGCGGGCCATATTTTAGATTAATAATAGTAAATTGGGATGCTATAGGGGTGGGGTTGTCACTGCGTGGTATATGATACCGAAGGTCAATCACACTCAATTCCTTTCTCACCTCCATCGTGGTGCATCCTGGAAACCTGAGCAACCTAAATGAAGATACGGTAACCAATCCATGTGGGATTTTAGGTCAGGGCTAACGAGAAAGGGAGTTCCAATTGGGCAATTTCTGAAATGATCAATGTAATGGCCAATTGGAATTGAGTATCGGAAGAACTCTCCTCGCGGCATCTGTTCCCATATTGGGCGGCTGCAAACAGCGTCTGTTCTCCAAAGGGGCGGCTGAAAACCAGAAGGAAAACTACAAACAAACCCTTCAGAAGGCAACGGGAAACCACTGAAGGAACATCCCTTGTAAATCATTCAATGCAAAGTACAACACATTACATACGGCCCTCAGTCTCCGGCCAAACGAGGGTGCTAAGAATCCCCGGAGGTAAAACAACTCAGAAACTTAATATCGGAACACGGAATGTTAGAAGTCTCTACGAAGCTGGAAAGCTGAACAACACCATAAGTGAAATAAATAGACTTAAAATAGACATACTGGGTATAAGTGAAACATGGTGGAAAGAAAGTGGCGAACTTAGATCAGAGAATACTAGAGTGTATCACTCAGGAAATCAGGATGATGTCCACAGAAAAGGTGTGGCAATTATTGTCAAAAGCCATATAGCTGACTGTATAAGTGAACACGTTCCAAATGATGATAAAGATAACGGGAAAGCCAACTAATATTAACATAATCCAAGTCTACGCTCCTACATGTGATGGAAATGCCGATGAAATTGAAGAATTCTACGATGATATTGGGAAATTATTTAAAATGACGAAGCCACATGAAATAACAATTGTAATGGGCGACTTTAACGCGAAAGTCGGAAGGGATGAAGTATTGGGCGTCACCGGGAACCACGGATTGGGCGAACGAAATGAGAGGGGAGACAGACTCGTACAATTCTGCCAAGAATACAGGCTGAAAATAACAAATACCCTATTTCGATTACACCATAGAAGACTATACACATGGAGATCACCACAGGACAATAAAGGAAACATTGTGAGGAACCAAATCGACTATATATTAATAAACAGAAGATATTGCACCTGTGTGACAAAATGTTCAACATACCCTGGAGCAGACGTACCATCTGATCATAACCTCCTGCTATCAAATGTCCGCATCAAACTTGCTATTATTCGAAAACAGAAGCCACAGCCCAAAATTAATATTGCAAAACTTAATGATCCATTAATAAAAAAAGAAGTTAAGGAAAGTATAAATAATAAACTTGAAGATGTCGATGGAGAGGATGTAGAAAATTTGTGGAGTAATGTAAAAAATATTATAAATACGACTACGAGAAACACTCTTGGAAGCAGCATAGCAGCAAAACAAGAGGAATGGATGACAGATGAAATTCGCGAACTTCGAATCGAACGAAGCAAATACAAAAACTTGAACTGCGAAATCTACTGGGAATTGAACAAAGACGTCCGAACTGCAACCCGAGTTGCCAAGAATGCACTACTAAATCGTCAATGCCAGGAAATTGAAATACTGCAAAACCTACACGACGATTTTAACCTACATAAAAAACTCAAGGAAGCTGCCGGAGTATATAAAAGGACATCTGCAACAATTCTGTTTGACGATAATAATGAAGCTGTATTCGAGATGACGGATAAAAAACGCATTTGGAGAGATTATGTAGCGAAGTTATTTACTGATGATGAAAGGTCGGTTTATGATTGTAACGCAGATACCCCTATATCTGGAACACCAATCACTAGATGTGAAGTTGAGTGCGCAATCAACTCGCTAAAAGACAAAAAGGCAACAGGTCCAGATGAAATCCCCTCCGAATTCTTAAAACTCATAGATGGTGATAATACACTTTTACTTGTGACACTTTTTAACTACATTTATGATACAGGCCTATACCCACACGAATGGCTCAAATCTACATTTATTACCATACCAAAGAAGAACAACGCAAAAAAGTGTGATGAATATAGACTGATTAGCCTAATGTGCCATGCGTTAAAAATATTTCTCAGAATAATACACAAGAGAATATACGCCAAATGCGAAGTAACTATGGGCGAGTCACAATTTGGCTTCAAGGAGGGAATGGGCACTCGAGAAGCGCTACTCGGAATTCAGGTACTTATCCAAAACTGTCGCGATGTCCAGAAAGATGTCTTCCTCTGCTTTATTGACTATGAAAAAGCCTTCGATACTCTTCAACATGACAAGCTAATGGAAACTTTAACATCCATTGGAATAGACGAGAAGGAAACACGGTGTATAAAAAATCTTTACTGGAACCAGTCAGCGCGAATTTCAATAAATGGTGAACTCACTGAAGAAATTTCCATCTCAAAGGGAGTAAGACAGGGGTGTATACTGTCGCCCTTGCTTTTCAACATATACTCGGAAAAAATATTCCAAGAATCAATTGAAAGAGAAAGAATAGGAGTAAAAGTACGTGGAATGTTTATCAATAACATACGATATGCTGACGACACCACGTTATTGGCAAGCACTATAACTGGCCTACAGAAACTGATAGACAAACTTACCTCTGTAAATGAATCATATGGCCTTAGAATCAATATTAAAAAAACAAAATATATGGTTGTTAGCAGAAAAAATTTACACGACAGCACGATACTGAAAATAAAAAACGTAGAAATCGAACGAGTGAAAAATTTTAAATATCTCGGAACCCTAATAAATGATCGATGGAACGCATCAAAGGAAATAAGATGTCGAATAGAGATGGCAAGAGATGCATTTTTTAAATACAGCAAGATATTGACCAGCCATGATATTAGTCTGGCAACAAAGTCACGGTTTATCAAATGCTACGTGTGGTCCGTGTTATTATATGCAGTAGAAGTATGGACAATTAAAGCAGCGGATGAGAAGATTAGAAATGTGGATATACAGACGTATATTGAAGATATCATGGACTGACCGCGTTTCAAATACCGAAATATTGAGAAGAATGAACCAGGTCCGACAACTAGTGAAAACTGTGAAGAATAGGAAAATCTCGTATTTAGGGCATATAATGAGGAGCGATAAATATAAACTTCTTCAAAAAATTCTCAGAGCCAAAATTGAAGGAAGACGTCCGAGAGGCAGAAGAGAACTTTCCTGGTTGCAAAATATTCAAGAATGGACAGGATATCGTGATGAACTAAATCTACTAAATTCTGCAACAAATAGACAACTGATTAATTTCTGAATTATAAAATTAAAAAAAAAATTATATCTAAAAGTTTTGTTAAAATGTATATTGTTATTCAAAATTGTATTTGTATGATCGCTTACATCCGAAAACCGGATTTGCAAATAAAAGAAGAAGAATAGTAAATTATCTTTGTTTGTTTTTTAACAATATTTTAATAAAATTGTATGAGGTCAATAGTTTTCTTAACTATACAATAAAAAGCGTTACATACATACATATATCAGGCGGGCCAAATGTTAATTTATTTACATAACATTATATCTTCATTTTTAGCATATTCTGAAATAAAAATAATTTAAGATTTTCGAACACTATACAACCAGGAGGTGCGTATATTTCTGGTAGGCCAAATTTTTAAAGAGATAAAAATTCCATTTATATCAAAATATATCAATTATCATAAAAAAATACTAAAATTGCATATAAAACATTAACAGGAAATATTGAGGCGGGCCACAATCAGAACTTTTAGTGAAAATATTTTGAAAGTTTATTAGCTGTTTTAAATAATATTTGAAAGTCGTCGAAAAGAAGTTGTTAGGCGGGCCATTGCTAGAAAATTATGTATACTACGTACTATTATCTTTGTTTTTTAAAATAATATTTGAAAATGGTAGTACCACTTTCAAGTAACTAAAAATGTTATAAGATCATTAATTTTCTAGAGCTATGCAATGAAAAATGTCGCACATCTCGGGCGGGCCATATTAATAGTTTTTAAAAAATGCGAAGATTTCAAAAAATGTTTACATTAAATGTCAATAAGAATGAAAGTAATGCTAGAATTGCATATGAAACATTAAGAATTTATATTTGAGGCGGGCCATTACACAATATTTAATACAAAATTTGTGAAGATCTTATATAAATTTTTAATACAAAAGGTTGAACGCTATCATACTTTTTTCATGATATGACAAAATGTATACTATTATTTAGTCATAGCGGAGGAGTTTTCTGGCGGGCCATATAATAGAATATCAAAAATAAATTAAAGCATTGGTTTTCAGTAAATATGTATTGTACAATAAAATCAGTTTCAAACATTTGCAGATTATATGAGGTCATCAATTTACTAACACTACAAAATTTAAAATGGTACACATTTCAGGCGGGCCATAGCTCGAAAGAGATAAGAACTACATTTATTTCAAAATTTTTTTATTAAATATGGCAATTAAAATAAATATAAAACTATAATTTGACACAAGATCTACTAAGGGTATCGGTGCTGGTCTTACACAGAAAACCCTAAAACACGATTTCAATTAAGAAAATTGCTGATTCAGTTAATTGTGCTATTGAAGTGCAGCCTGCAATAAAAATTGTATGTACAATTACTGAAATTCAAATTTTTGATTATGTACTCATAATTTGTAAAATTTTTTTTAGAAAAAGTTTGTTTTTGATCACATGTATAATTGATTCAATTACAAAATTAATTAAAACTAGTTTTAGTTTTTGTTTAAGATTATTAATTGAAAATTTGCTTAGGACTAAATTGTTCATTGTAGACCCAGATCGCTTCTTATAAGAAATGCTGGAGTTGCATATGACACACTACAAAAGTTTATGGCGGGCCATTAATACAAGTTTTAGTGCTGAAGCTTGTGAGATAAAATTTTTGTTTAATACATAATAAAATTACTTCTGCTTTTACGTTGTAGCAGAGAAGTTTTCTGGCGGGCCATATATTAGAATATTAGAAATAAATTAATATCTTGTTTTCTTAAAAAGTACTTTAGAAGCACACTGGCACACACACACAAATCTAAGGGTATCACCAAGGCGAGTTCATAGCAAGGTAATATCACCGGCGAATTCAATTCGCTTGGAGCGCAAACATGTTTAGCACCATTTAAAAAAATTTTAACAGAAATTGTTTAACTCATTTTTTTTAAACAAAACGATCGAAAAGTAATCAGCTGCCGTAGTAACGCTGCCTGGTGATAAACTTTTGTCAATGAAGTACCGTCACTAAATTGTGAGCAAAATTAAAATTTGTTTCTTGATTTTAGTGAAATATGCAGTTTCTTTTATTTGTAGCATATTTAGCTTTATGTGAGTGATGTAAAAATAAAATTTTTGTTGTTTCTGATCTATATGAGTTTTTCTAAACAAATTTTATTAAATTTTGCGTAAAATATATTTAAAATGATATATCTCCAAATTGATATTGTAGTGGATGAAATCTGTAGGATTCACATCAATACCTTCACTGTGACCACTTGGTTCTTTGGAGCCGGAATGCTGTTCTACATTTCATAGTAGGCGCAAAAGCCAGCAAGTGTAATCGCAATGTAATGTTAGCCTACATATTTCATGACATTCGCTTTATTCTTTAAAAAAGTTTAAAATTGTGTAAAACAATCAGTTTTTGCTTAAAGTTGTTGCTCATAATTTTTGACATTTTCAACCTAAAAGACCAAAAGTAGCACTCTAACCCTTAAAATCTTATATTAAAACCCACATGTTGTCAAAGAATTTTTTTCCTTAATATTCATTGTGAAATTAAACTACATACTACTCGTTTGTTTAATGCCATCCAGACTTTGTACAACATTTACTTTTGCTACAAAGATTTCAGTTTTCTTTCCCATCCCAGAAAAAAGGACTTTCTCTTGTTAATGGCTGCGGCAAACGACAACGAAAAAAAACTCAACTAATTGACTTTAACCCGTACATTAAAGCATACTTTAAGGGGCTTAAAAAACAATTTCATTGTTTGTAGCTTAGTTTTAGGAGCAAAAATAATAAACATGTGTAGCATACTTTTGTGATGTTTTCGTTTATTATTTTCCCTTTTTGTGCCATAATGCCCAAAATAGTTTTGCTAATATTTTAAATTACTTCAAATATTTCTTTTTATTGTACAGCTTCTTATTTTGTTAAGTTTTTGTAAGGCCAATAGATTTTTAATAAAGCCACATATATAATGGAGCATACTGGGAGGCTTGATGCTAAGAGATTAAATATTTTTTGAAATTTCAAGCAATTTAAACTTTTAAATTAAATTGTAAAAGTTTTTAATTTAAATAGCCAGATTTAAAGCCAAATCCTTTTGAAAAGAAATCCAAGAACTTTCTGGTGAGTAATAACTCATTCTTTTAAACTCATTACAAATTAAGGGTAGTCTAGCTTTACGCGTGCAAACTAAAAACTGCATTTTACTTTAGAAAAATATTTGGCAAAAATTTAAGTTTGATTAGATTCTGGGGCGGACCACAAACGTAAATCTGTTTTGTATAAATCAATTAAATTACAAATCTATTACAAATTCAATATAGAATTTCAATAAAATCATTTCTGAGTTTTACAAGCTAAATAAAAATGAAAAATTCCAAACAATATTGAAAGCTACTCTGCTTTAAAATGAGATTTTAAAATCAAATTAAACTTGCAACTAAAATCTACGTATATCTCAGCCGGGCCATATTTTGCAAGACATCAAAATTGCATTTATTTTAATATTCTCAATTCAAGATGTAGATTTAATTCCACATTACACCGGAGTTACCTATCTAAATATCTGAGGCGGGCCATACACACGTTTTTAAAACTTTATTTATTTCTAAAAAAATTTTAAATATAACATCTTAAAGTTTTCCAGCGCCATACAACCACAAATAAAGGTTATTCAATTTATTAAAAATTACAATAATACTTGAGTTACTTATAAAACACTAACTTAAAAAATTGAGGCGAACGAAAAACGCCATTTTAAATGAAAGATGCCGAAATATGGAATACATTTTTCTATGGAAAATAAAATCGTTCCCATTATTAAGTCGAAGAAGAGAAGTTTGCCGGCATGCCATATGCTAAATAATAAAAATATAATAATATCTATCCTTAGTAACAAATACTCTAAAATAAAATTACTATTAAACCTCAAATAGGCCACATCTCTGGCGGGCCATATCTTGCAAAAGATAAAAATAAAATTTTTATCAAAATTGGTTATTCAATATATTATATCCCACTATAGTTGCTCATGATTCATAGGATTAGAAAAAAGTTTGAGGCGGGCCATATATCAAAGTTTTTCAACTAAAACTTTAAAAAATTTTATGATAAAAAAATTAAATTAAATAAATAAAAATATTATAAAAAATTCATTCTATTATTAAGTCGGAGGAAAGGAGTTTTCTGGCGGGCCACATACTTGAATATTAAAAATATAATATAATATTTCTTATTCAACAAATAAATAAAATTTCCTTGAAACCGCAAAGATCACATATTTCAGGCGGGCCATATCTTGCAAAAGATAAAAATTGAGTTCTTATCACAATTTGTTATTCAGAATATTATGTATTATTATCATTTCGTATGAGAAATATGAAAAAATCTCTAATTACATTTTTTTTAAATAAGAAATGTATGAGATTCTTTTTAACAAATTGTAAAATCGAAGACAGTATTCTAAATAAAATTGATAACAATAGATATATATGCATGTTTCAAAAAAAAATTCTCCGGCGGTCCATATATTTCATTTTAGAATATAAAAAAATTTTATATCATTATTCGAAATGAAATTTTATAGAATTTATTCTTGTTCGTTTACTTCGTTTCACAAGTGAAATAAACACCTAAAAGTATACTGTTTTTATATTTAATTTATTTATATTTAATTTCTCTCTTATTAGAAATTTGAAAGCTTCTTTATAAGACTTTTTCTTATTATTTCTTATAATTTTCTTCAACAAGTTTTAAGAGAGAAAATATTCAATTGATAAAAAATTATAACAGAAGATCAGATATTAGGTTTTGGACGAAAGTCTTAGGAGGGCTGGGCCTACATTTAATTCAGGCAGAAATATTTTTACAGCTTAACACAGATAAGTTTTCTAAACTTAAATTTAATTTTTTAATACAAATAGTCGCCTAAAAATATGCTCTATTAAGCCTTTAACTACATATTTCTTTTCTTCGATTGGAAAAATGTGTCATAAGTGTTTTTGTAGTATTTCTTTCTTTCTTTTTTTTTCTTTCTTTCTCTTATTGCAACCTTCATTAACCTGCTTGTCAAAATTGATTCCTGTCATAAGGACACCATGTTAATAATAATTAAAATCCACGACAAAATTTTTAAAAGAACTTTATGGCAATACAAACATGCATATGTACATTGTACATACAGATTTGTATAGGAAAAACTTTGGCTGGAACAAAAGAAGAATTACAATCCAAGTAAACCGCTAACGCCGCCTTCAAAAAAAAGAAAACGGTACCCAGAAATTATGAACTTTATGCCAACAAAATGAGAAAAACTGAGATGAGTGTGTTGTCACGCATAATTAAAATTAAATGCGCTATAGGGAATAAAACAAATGAATTACAACAGCAAGAAAAGCACAAAAAGTATAATAAAACACAGACAATGTCGCAAAATAAAAATAAAAACAAGAAACATGTGTCATTATAAAAAGCATATTTATAGGCACAGAAACAGAAACCAGATAAAATATTTTCTTTTACAAACACTCATGTTTTCGTTTCAGATTTTTCCCGCACTCTCAATATTTGCATTAAAACAATGACAAAAAAGGATAATACCAACCCACAAATGTATGCTTTTTGGGGGTAACCGCCCAAATGTATACTGTAGATTTTTTTCTTTGAAAACATTTATTGAGCAGTTACTGCAGATAACCAGCATATCCTTTCAGTCATATATACAATTTCTTCTTTACTTTCATATACATATTTTTTTTCTTTCAAGTTCATTTATTATGCTTGTGATGGCCATTAATTACTTTATATATGGTACATATTAAAAAGTCACAGTGTATAACTCTACACACAGGTGGAACCAGAACACAGTAGAAATATGCTGCTGCACTCCAACTGTTATGTTCACAACGGCTTTATAACTTGTTAATCTTTGCATGGAGTTTATGACTATATGAGCGTTACAGGAAAAAGTCCGTGTCGTTTTTAGCAACGTACATGGAAATATTCTTAAGCCTAAAAGTATGCAATGAAATGCTTTTAAAACTAATTATACGCAAATGAAGCAAACATATTTTTGGGAGAGCTTTAGAAACAAAAATCTTGCGTGCTTAAATAACACTTAAGGGTATTAACATTCATTTGGTTTAGTAACTAAAAATACATACAACAAAAAAACCTAAATTAAAAGCCTTCTGTAAACTATGTATTCTCTCTTTGTCGTCAGTCTAAAGAAAAGGGTTGTCGATTTCAAGGTTTAGCGACAAAAATTTATATTAAAAACGTTGAAGGCATATTTAATGAAGGATTATTCAAAACAGAAATTAATATAAAAACAATTATGAGAAAACAAAAATTTAATTAAAAAATCAATCATATATTCTTGAGAAAGGCAAGAAGTATAATTCTTAAAATATGTTGTATAACTCCAGCAAAACAAAAAAAAATCATTGAATATAAAATATGTATGTATGCCATGCAGCTTTCCCCAATGCAAAAGGAAATTCCTTATAAATGTTACACAAGACATTATTACAAAATATAGTTAAATTTTTATTTAATTCTTCCTACAAAAAGTAAAATTTTCGCTGCGGTACAGTAAATTTTGAGGCGGGCCGGGCCATAAAGTTATATGTAGCATTATTTTAGAAAAGGGGAATAGTTAATGATTTTTACGAATAGTTCACCAGAAATTTAACAATGATTCAATATTGTATACTTCTTTAATATAGTTCTCATTTATATTTTAGCCACACTTATGGCCCGCCAGAAAAATTATTGTGCCACAGCGAAAACCTGACTTTTTACTATAAAAGTTAAATAAAAATATTCTATAGACTTTATCGAATGCGTTACGTGGACATTATATTATTTCAAGAAATCCAAAAATTTTACGGTGAAACCTCACTACATAAAAAATTCAACAAAAAAATTTACGTAACAATCTTTTTATTTAACTTTTGCTATAAAAAGTAAAATTTTTGCTGCGCCGTACAATTTCTCTGGCGGGCCATAAGGGTATATTTAAAATAATACTATTTTAGAAAAGAGCAATAGTTTATGGTTTCTATGAATGTTTCACCAGAAACATTAGTAATTTACGTGAGAATAATTTTATATTAAATAGTTCTTTATAGTTTGCAGTTATATTTTGAATAGTCTTATGGCCCGCCTGAAAAGTTATTCTGCCACAGCGAAAACTTGACCTTTGGCTATAAAAGTTAAATAAAAATGTTTTGTAGATTTTGTCGAATGCGTTATGTGATACGTAAATGCGTTACATATACGTGAACAGCCTTCTACTTTAACTAATCCATAAACTGCGAGACAAGGCGTCAGTGATACAAAAATTCTGTACATAACTTTACATTCTTTGAATTTTACATAACAATCTCTTTGTTTAACTTTTTTCTATAAAAAGTAACATTTTCTTTAGGCCATAGTAATTTTTCAGGCGGGCCATAAAGTTATATTTAAAACAATATTATTTAAGAAAAGAGCAATAGTTAAAGGTTTTTACTAATACCGAAAACATTGATAGTTCACGCTAGAATGATTTTACATTGTATACTTCTTTATTGTTTTCAATGATAGTTTTGGTACATTTATGGCCCGCCTGAAAACTTACTGTGCCACCGGGAAAACTGGACTTTTTACCATAAAGTACCGTAAAGTTAAAATGACCTCAAAATGTTTTCGAATGCGTTACGTAATACGTGTTCAGCACCTTACTTTAACAAAAGCAAAATATGGTGGACGATACGCCACTTCATATAAAAATTCTATAAGAAATTTCACATAACGACCTTATTATTCAAATTTTGCCATAAAAAATAAAATTTTCGCTTGCCCATAACAACTTTTCAGGCGGGCCATAAGGTTATATTTAAAACAATACCATATTAGAAAAATAGTTCATGGTTTTTATGTTTGACCCACCAGAAACATTGACAATATACGTGAGAATGATTCCATATTGAACACATGTTTATAGCTTTTAATTATATTTTTAGCAGACATGTGGCCCGCCTGAAAATTTTCTGTGCAACGGTGAAAACTGGACTTTTTATCGTAGATGTAAAGTAAAAATGATTAGCAAATGTTGTCGAATGCGTTACGTGATATTAAATGTGTTACGTAATACGTGAACAGTCCTTTACTTTAACAGATCAAAAAATTGTATCTCACTTTATATAAAAAATTTTTTTGGCAAATTAAAAAAAAATGCGCTGCGTTACAGCATTTTTTCAGGCGGGCCATAAAGTTATATGTAAAACAAAATTATTTTCTAAAAAAGCAAACAATTATTGGTTTTTACGAATGTCCCAGCAGAGAGATTGACAATCCATGTGAGAATGATTTTATATTATATATTAGCCTATAGTTTTCACTAAAATTTTTACCGACTTATGGCCCGCCAGCAAAATGTTTCTGCCACAGCCAGAACCTTGGGTTTTATCTTAAAAGTGAAATAACAATGCTGGTCTGTAAGGTTTGTCAAGGTTGCTTTTAAAAAACACTGGCCCGCAGCATAATTTTTGAGGGCTTTAAAGTGCTGTTCTACAAAAAAAATTGTTGTGAGATACAAATATGATAAATTTTACCAAACAATTATTTTGCCATATGATATTCATATTTTTATTGAAAACTTTTTGGTTTTCATTGGGTCTTAATGCGTGGAAACTGCTTAGGTGGGACATGCAGGAAATAAAAACAAATCAATACGTTTAAAGTACGCAAGCCCTTACCAGGGTATACAACAAGCCATAAAGTTAAGAAATTTTTTATATATTTTTAATTCTCAAGCCTTTACCTGAATACGTATGGAATTTTTAAGGCGGGCCAAAGAATGTACAACCATAAGAAGGAATCAAAAAAAAGTTATATTAGAAAACTCTAAAAAAATTGTATTGGTATTGCTGTGCCGAATTTTTCTGGCGGGCCACTAGGTTTCCAATAACTAAATATATGCAGTAATTTTTCGGGTAGGCCATAAAGGTAAAATATAACATCGTTTCTAGAAAATATGAAATTTTTGTTGCTCGGCAGCTTTTTTCCTGCGGGCTACTAAGTTTTCTCTTTCCTAATATATTCGAAAAGTTTTAAACATTTCAAAATGCACCAAATCTATAGACATTGACAATATTTCTGGCGGGCCAATATATTAAACGTTGGTTCTAAGGACTTTTAGAGTTAAAATTATAAATCTTTTAATATTTTACTTTTCTTTCATCATTTCCTTTCTTATAATATTTTAATGCACCTCTTCTTTGAACTTGTTAAACCATATTTATTTCTAATTTTCTGCGCATACAAATGCCTGTCTATAGAAATCCCGGACAAAGAGAACTAAATTATAAGCTTAAATATATTATATTCCTCTTGTGTCGAGACTTAACCAAAAAATCCTCTTAAAATCATATATTGTTGGTATTACGCGATAATTTAGAACATTAACCACTCAACAATACAATAATTGTCGAAGCTAAAGCAACACCACCTTCAACCTCTTTTAAATGACCTTTTCCTTTCAAAAACTTCATATTAAAGTGTATGTATGTATGTGTGCTGTATGTTAGTGGCGACAAGAATGTTAAAGGGATTAAAAAGGTTTGAAATCCTCTTAAGTGTTGAAATAAAATGTGGTTTATGCTCCTGCAGTCACACTTCTTAGTGGTGGCAGAGGTCGAACTAATTGTTAGTGACCATATAACTCAATAAATACGTTAATAATACTACAACAATTCAAAAAGAAACGAAAAAGAAAATACATGTTTTGATGTTGGCATACAAGGAAATATGAGATGAATGAAGAGCAAAAAAAAATTGGAATTATTAAATAGGAAATATGATATGGACTTTAAGAGATGGAAAAATAAAAAATAAGAAAAGAAAATCTTGTCATTTTCAATTTAAACTCAAGTACATATTTATGCTTCAATAAAAAAAATATATTTTTAGGATATTATCAAGGATATTGTTTAAGCAAAAACTTGGAAGTTATGTTACAGCTACAATCAAACTTTTACTATTACAATAACCGCACAATAACCTTAAAAGGATCCAATCAATACTTTCGATAACTACAAAAAATAATATGAAATTCCCTAAAAGCCAGATACTTTTACAAGCAACCACAAACTTACAAATAAAAGAGTAAAAAAAAATTAAATGAAAACAATAGACAATTGTTGCCAGAAATAAAAACGTCCAAAGCAATAGACAACCAACTACGTGTTTGTTGGCCGCAAAAAAAAAAATAAAGTATTAAAATATGCACATATACAAACAACTTTATCTCCTATCACATACACACACACAGACACTCTAATCCTAATGCAAAACAATGATTTTGATAACAAAAGGATTTATGGAATTTTTATCAAAGTTCAAGTACATGGAAACTAAACAAAATTGAAAATTATCGAAACACAACAAAAGTATTTGTAAACGATTTTTGGTCATAAAAAATGTAACAAGGGAAGATAAACATGAAATAACAGGACAATAAAACAGTGGATTTTAGTATATATTTCCGAAAAGGATGAAGATAAAAAGATAGCTAAACGAAAATTGTTAAATTAAAAAAAATTTACAAGCATATAACTTAAAAAACTTGTAAAGTTTGAGGCGGGCCTTAAAATAATTCTGAATATTTTTAGCATATTGCAAAATGCAGGTGAAATATACAAGGAAACTTTAGTAAAAATACATACTAAGCGCTAACGAAGAATTTATTAGGCGGGCCAAAAACTGAAAATAAATACATTTAAGGATACTTTAGTAAAAATACATACTAAGCGCTAGCGAAGAATCTTTGAGGCGGGCCAAAAACTGAAACTAAATAAATTTAAGGACACTTTAGTAAAAATACATACTAAACGTTAACGTAGAACTTTTTAGGCGGGCCACAAAATAAAACGAAAGAAATTTGCCATGAAGGCTATAATGTAAGAAACCTTTGTTAAACATCCATCCCAAGCATTAATTAAAAACTATTGAGGCGATCCTGCAAATAAAGTTAATTATTTGTACTACATTTAAAAATTGCAGAAAATATTGTTCAAACTAATATTTAATCATTAATTAAAATTTATTGAAGCGGGCCTTTAAGAAAAGTCTGAATTATGTTAACATATTTGACAATGAAGGCCATGTATTTTAAAAATCTTGCTTAAAATTAGTTTCAAGCACGAATTCAAATTCTTTGAGCCGGGCCACAAAATGAATGTCTATATTCTTAGAATATTTGAAAATGAAGGCCAAAGCTTAGGAACTATTTGGTAATAATCAGTTCAAAATATTATTTGAAATATGCACAATTTATGCACCCATTCAAATTTATTCAGGCGGGCAACAATATTAATGTCTATGTGTTTATAATAAGTATTTAAAAAGGCGAATTTTTTTAGGCGAGCCACGATTAAGTTTAAAAAGGAACTAGAAATTAGGAGGTTTGTGTAATATACAACTTAAAAGACATTAAATTAATTGAAATTTTTAAAACTGAATAAAGTAACCAGTTCTAGTACTTTCGAAGTTCTAATATTATTAAGAATAAAATTCTGTGGTGGGCCACAAATATATAAAAATTTTATTTAATTTTTTTAATAATTATTAACAAAAGTTTCATCCACAAATTTCTTGAGGCGGGCCATAAGATAACATTGTTTCACGACATTTTTAATTTGAGTTTTAAATTTTTGCATTAGTTCCTTTTAAAATGTTTGGGAAAAAACTCGCAAGAGTTTCTCCCTCTCCCTCTCATATTTAGAGTATTTACTTTTTTCCCTGGGAGTTTTTTCCCGGGGAAATTGTAATTTATAATAAATTAATAAATCTGTTTTAATTTACTAAAAAACGATAAAACTTTCAAAAAATTCTAAGTTGAATCAAGAAAATTTAAAATTTTTCGATTTTTCGACACATTTTCGAACATGCTCAAAACGTGTTTTTAATTCACCGGATATCTAGTTTCACTCAAGAAAGGCAAAAATTGCAAAAAAAAATTCAAAGTTCAACCGAGAAAATCTTGGAATTGGAATTTTTGAAGTTTTAAAATATTTTCGAACATGCAGCAAATGTGTTTTATTTAGTTCATCAAATATATATAACTTTACTAAAGAAAAACCAAAATCTAAAATCTTCGAAATTGAACCGCTAGTTTTTGAAGGTTTCACTATTCTAAAACATTTTCGAACATGCAAAAATGTGTGATTTAAAAAAAAGTATTTTTGAACGAACATGCGCCAAATCTGTTTTTATTTTAATTCACATAATATTTCTCCAAAGAATGTCAAAGATCTAACAAATACATATAAAATTTTTCCAATGTTCGAATTATAAAATATTTTCGAAAATATGTTTTTAATTCGTTATATGCATGCATATTTATGATTTCACTAAAAACAAAAAAATCTCAAAAACTTCGAACTTAAATCGACAAAATCGAAAAATTTTCGAAATTTCTTTATACACCAAATATATTTTTATTCACCGGATATTTATAGAGTCACTGAAAAACGACAATGATATCAAAAAACTAAGCAAATTTTATATATTTTTCGAATGTTCGAAATTCTAAACTATTTTCGAACATGCACAAAATCCGTTTTGAAGTCAGTGCAGAATTATACTTTCGCTAAAAATGACAAATCACACTTATAATGACACTAAAAACGACAAAAATCTGAAAAAAGAGTTCAAAATTGAACCGAGAAAATCCAGAAATGTATTTAAATTTTCGAAATTTAAAATTTTTTTAAACATGAATGAAATCTGTTCTAAATTAACTAGACACTAATACTTTCGGTAAAAACAATAAAGCCACTTATAATTTTATTAAAAACGACAAAAAAATATATTTAAAAAAGTGTTTAATTGAACCGAGAAAATTCTAAATATTTTAAATTTTCGAAATTGTAACACATTTTCGAATATTTTCAAGCATGCACCAAATCTATTTTAAAATCACTGGATATTTATACATCAGTAAAATATGTTTGTGTGTGTGTTTTTTTAGCCTAAGCTACAAGCTTTTAAAAGTTAGTAAGATATGAACTCTCTTAAAAATTATAAACATTTGTTAGGCGGGCCATAATCGTAGCATAATTCTTCCTCAACATTAATAATTTAAAAATCGAAACTGCATTATCAAAAAAAAAAATAATTGAGGTGGGCCAAAATAAGGAAAACAAAACAAACTATTAATGCATATATTGCTAATTTATTATTGCGCAATTTTATTCGCAAGCACTCTGCAGGCGGGCCACAATAATATTAACGATTGAATGAAGCAATAACAATAAATGTTTGGCATTTATATATTAGCAACTGAAATTGAGACGGGCTATTTACAAAATAAAGAAAAATATCAATAAAATTTCACAACATAATACTAGTTTTAAGGTGGGCCATAGCTGCAACATAATGATTGAAGTAAAAATACAAATAGAAATCAAAGTTTCTATGCTAAAGAACATTTTTTGTGGCGGGCCACAATAGGGAAAAGAAAAAATTTTAATTTATATTAAAAAAAATATTTTAATGGTGTGAAAGCTAAACAGTTAAGCTTAGGTTTCTGGACTATGCTGCACAAAAACTAAATTTCGAGGTGCAGCAGTTGGAAAAATTATGAAAGTTTTATATTTTTCTTGAAAATTTTTATATATTTCCAGCAAAATTTAAGATTAGTTAAATAAACAAGGACAAAATTTACGAATATGTCTGAAAATTTTTACTGAATATGTAACAAGACCAAAAATTTGAGGCGGGCCATTTTAGCTTTGAGGGAATGTTCATACATTCTAGATCTTTCTAGAATTGAAATGTTATTTGGAGGAATTTTTAGCTTTCGCAAAGAGAACTCTAAGATTACTACAATAACTTAAAGACAAAGAAGAATAACTTACAAAACAGCCAAAAAGAATTTAAGTTAACCCTAAATAGAGCGGCCTATATTAAAAAATCTTATTTGGGAAGTTTTTTTTGTTGTTAATTTTAGTGAGAAAACTTAATTAACTATTTAATAACTAATGCTCTAGAGCAAGTCCAGAGCTGTGCAACGAATTAAATAGTTTCACAGAAGTCAAAGTTTTCATTACTTTGCATTTTTTGATTTGAAACCACTGTTTTAAACTGGAAAGCTCTTCTAAGTGGTAGAACAGGTGCTTTTATTGTTGTTTTCCCATTATGATTGCAGCCAAACAGCATCATAAATTTTAAAACAACAATGTTGTTCTTTATTTAAATGTTTCATTTTTATGTTTTTGAGACAATCTCCGAAAATAAAAAAAAACAGCAAACAACATTCTTTAATTTGTTTATTTTGCCAGATTTTATGATTTTCTTCACGTATTGGCTTAACCAAAAAATAAAGTACTAGAAAAAGCATTTGTTACTTGGTTAAAGTTGTTTCTTAGCAACACCAGACGAAAAGAATCTAAATGCCAGGCAGAAATATCAAGAGAACTTTTGTTTTTCCAACTTTCGTACTTTCTTTCAAATGCCATAAAATCCTCTTTACAACATTGTCTTACAATTGGTATTATTTGCCATCAAAGGCTCTCAAGTGTGCATGGTTTATGGTACGCCTTTTTTATTTTGTATTTTGTTTTTCGAAAAAGAAAATGACTATAAACCAAATGAATTGTAACTTTAGCAGCCAACAAAAACTGTTACAAAATATACAGAGTTATACAAATTGTTGAATTATGGTCGAATGTACGAAAAAAAAGCCAACTTGTATGTAACAACATATTGCAACACATTTGTGCAAAGTCATAAAAAATTCAAGTTTATTACCCTACAATAATGCTGGTGTGGCAGCACAAGGACAACAACATTTAAATTTATTAACAAAATCCTATTATTACAAATCAAATTTAAAGAATATTTTCATGATAATTTATTTTATTCAAGTTTCAAAAGATCTTTTTTATATGAAACTATTTAAAAACATATTGAAATTTTATTATATAAAATCTTAGGCAGTAGAAAACAAAACTTTTCAGGCGGGCCAGAAGCAAAAATTAAAAATTTTAGAACATTAAAAGGATTTTAAATTGCTTATAATCATAGTACTCATATTTTTTCATCATATTTTTTAAGATATGCTATAAAAAATTAAAAACAAAATTTTTTTCTGGCGGGCCAAAAAAACAGTAACACTATTTGGGTAACTTTTTACCCAGCTAAAGAATTTAATATCCCACTATAGCAATATCGTTAGTAAATGTTATATTTTTATTTGCTAAAAGCTAAAAAAGCAGTTAACTATAAAAAGCCACGATTTAAGCCCCTGTTGCTAAGAAAAAACTATTTAGGGGCGGGCCACTAGCGGCGAAAAAATTTTATTTTTGAAATTAAAGAATTCTCATCATTTTACGATTATTTTACAAAAGATCAGGGCTTTCAGCTTAATGGACAACCTACACTTTAGGCGGGCCATAATAAAAAACAGTCATATTGCCGGTATTCTTGACTAATTTAGGAAATTCTTTATTATTATATATAAAAAGAAATTTGGTAATATCACCATATTAATTATATGAAGTTTACAGAAATAATACATATAAATTTCAGGCGGGCCATTAATTCATAACATTTTCATCGCTATTTTAAAAATTTATTAAAATATTAGTCATCTAGGATTTTCAAAAAATTAATTAATAGCATCGCACCGACACCATTATTAAATTTCTTTGGCGGGCCACAACTTAAAAATCGTAACCTCCTTATTTTGGCTCCTAATTATTTCTAAGAATCATTTTAACATTTTTTATTGCATATTTGCGAAGAAAACAGTTTTTGCTCTAAAGCGAAAGCACAAAAACAAATCCCTTGTCTTATTAACAAAATATTTTCCCGGCGTGCCTCATACTTGAAAAAAAAATTCAAATAATTTTAATAACTTTTGCAGATATCAGCAATTTTTTTTTATAAATAAAGCATTTTATGTTGCATTCAAACTTATTTCTCAGGCGGGCCCTATGGAAGGTAAGATTAGTTTTTAATTCCAAGCATTTTTTTTTTAATTTATTCGCTGATGTTGTGAGCAAAATTTCATTGGACAATGAAAGGCAATTTCCTGGCAGCCATTTCCAAGGCGGTCTATAAAGTCAGATGTATTTACATTGTCACAGCAATTAACTAGTTATTATTTGGTTTACTTGAAGCTAAAAAATAAGTAGTTAAATAAACAAAAAAATTTAAAAAACCTTTTTACACGCACTATATTTTATTTATATTTTTTAAACTTTTTTTACCGAGTTGGGATACGAATCTGTCTACTTGTTCAGATTGGAAGACAAAGGCCGACTTCTTAAATGCCTAAATGCATTTTTTCTTCAATATTTAGCTATTTTTTGTAATAGGAAAACATGTTTTATGTAAATAAATAAAACCATAAACAAAATTCTAGATAATAACACAAATAGCCATGTATAAACAAAGCGAAAAATCTCATGTCAGCTGTTCTAGTGAGACTACTAATACCATAAACCAGTGGTGGCCATACATACACTATCTTATTCTTTGTTTGTGGTTGTGCTTCGCAGCTACCCTGCAGACAAAATGACTAGTATGTGGTTAGATATATACTAGTTGCTTTTTTATTCAGACTAGTTGTCTAACTGTCCTTTTTCCATGTATCGAACTATCGATTTTAACATTAGGTTGTCATAGGAGCCCAACTAGTTCATTCGTACATGGTTATATGCTAGTTGAAATACTTTTTATTACACAGAAAAAATTATGATAGCTTTTTTTTAAACAAACATGTTTTTGAAACTGATTTTAAATCTTTATTATTGTCCCTATTTAGTTTGATAAATAAGTTTGTTTGACTTATTATTTCATTTCATTTCGCTACCGCCAATGTTGGCAACCTGACAAAATTATGAAATTCTTTGATTTATTTTTTATATTTCTCTAAAACATTTTTTTAATGAAACAATTTTGTTTATTGAAAAAATCAGAATTTTTTTCAATCAAATTATTACAAATTTTTGCATTTGAATTTACAAATTTCTTTATAGGACCTAAATTGAACAAATTTACATTTGATTTAGGGAATTTGGTATTTGAAGTGAAAAATTAGTTTTTTCTGTGTATAGACTAGTGCGCTTACTAATTTCTTTATTTATAGCTTTTTAAATATTAAAAAACCTTTGCCTCAACCGAGGTATGAACACACAGTTCTCATATATCAAAGCTTGTACTCTATCCACTGAGCCACTTTCTACTTATTCTAAATATAATAAGTAGAAAGTGGCTAAAATTTTGTTTTATTTATTTACAACTGAAAATATGTAAAAAGTTAAAAAATATTTAAATTACTAGTATCATCAAAACTAGTTGTATGACTGCTCCAAAACGTTGTTGTTTGACTAGTATCGTTACTAGCTTTATTACAACTAGTAAGATGACAGTCCTTTGTTGACTAGTAGCATTACAACTAGTAATATGACTGTCCCAAAACGTAACTAGTTGTACATTTAGCAGCAGGGTATGCCTTGGTTGATGGTAAAAAAAACAGCCTATACTCGCGAGTATATGAAATTGAGAGAATGGCCTCCACTGGTATAAACGATTCGTGACAATTAATCAATAGCATTGATAGCAGCGTTGCCATAACTTTTTTTTAAAAAACTGCAAATTTAGATTTAAAAAACTGATTTCAAAACTGCATACAAAAAATCCATAATATAGTTGCTCAATTCACAACCTGTTGTATGTCTTGTAGATCGTATAAATGTTGTTGGTAATTTCCACATAAACATGTTTTTAAACAAATGTTTATTTAGAAATTACCAAAAAAAATTTTACGATCTAGAACAGATACAACTGGTTGTGAATTGGCCAAGTATATATGTACCTACATTATTTATATTAAAATATTTCTTATTATAACATATCACTCTTTCTTAAAATGTGTCCACATCAGAACTGCCAGCAAATTTTTGTATTGTTTGTCAAAAAACCAACAAGTTCGCACACGTCCACACAACCTAAAATGAAATGGGAATATTTGCGGAGAGCGCGATCGGCGCAAATATTTACAGATGTAAACCCACCTTTAGGAATTTTAAAATTTTATAGATGAAAACGAAAAACAAGCAAAAAAAGTGCCAAATTGGTACGCTTTACCACCTCTCTCGGTAGTTAGGAAAATGTGGCACTCCAAATGTATAACTTTTTGAATTATATGAAAAAGAAGTCTATCAGTTGCACTATGGGACATTTAATATAAAATTTCTACAAATTACACAGGGAAATCGATTAATTTTTTTGAGTCGGCTTAAAGACGTAAGGAGCGAAATTCTATTTTTTTGGGATAAGAAAGTATATTTTTTTTGTTTGTATGAATCACTAAAAACTTCGCCAAGAGAATTCTGAAAAAAAAATTTACGGACGTATGACTATAATAGCAAACACCACAAGAAAAACACAACTTTCTTAGACCTAAATGAGTGTGAATTCCCTCTTGCATTACATTGTCGCATTAAAAAAGTATAATTATGACTTCAAAAATTGGAATTAAAAATTTGAGAGCAAAAAAGAAAAATGTGAAAACTGCAAAATCTGCACAATTTGCAGAAAAACTGCTTTTTTAAGCAAAAAACTGCAAAACTGCTCAATGCTTAGAAAAACTGCAAAATACAGATACGAAAGATACATTTTTCGTATCTTTTCATGACTTTACGTACTATGTATAATCCTGACATTTTTCGTATCTTTTGAATCTGTACGCACAATGTACAGAAATAAAATATTAAACTTTCCGTCTCTGACAAAGTTTTTTAAAGTTATCATTTCGTTATGAATACTAAAAAACGCCTTTTCTCGATATCATTTTCTTTACAATATTCATTAAATATGAAATAAAAATGTTATGTTAATATATCAACCCCCTTGCGGAAAATGATCGTAAGCGACATTTTGTAAAAAGCAAATTTTTTTATTGAAATCAAAATTTTATGATTTTTTTAGTTTAAAATCGTAAAAATATCAAAATTGTTGATAACTTTTGAAATACAGGCTATAAAATTTTATCGTAAGCGACAGTTTATGAATATAAATCATGTTTAAATACAATAAAAAACCCTCCTCCTGAAAAATAACGTTTTTGTCGCTTACGATCATTTGGCGCTAAGGGGTCGATATGTTAAACGTTAAAAACTGATTTAAAAATTTTTTTCAATATGTATCTTTTTGGGAAAAAATTTATCTTTTTGGAAACTAAAATGTATCTTTCTCGAAATTTCACTGGCAACATTGGTCAAAAGGGCCTGTTATTCTCATTCTCTTAGTAGCTAGAACTCTCTCTTTCTTGTATAAATTATACAAGCAGAAATTGAGAGTACCCAGCAGCTAATTTACCACTAGATACGCTTTGGGACAGTCATATTACTAGTTGTAATGTTACTGGTCAAAAAAGTACAATCATATTCCTAGTTGTAGCAAGACTAGTAACGATACTAGTAAAAAAAAAGAACAATCATATTACTAGTTGCATCGCGACAATTACGATACTAGTAAAAAAGGACAAAATTTTTAGGTATACGACTTGTATATAAAACATATTTTTAGCTCTTAAAACAATAAGTAGAAAGTGGCTCAGTGGGTAGAATACTTGCCTTAAATATGAGGAATGTGTGTTCGTACCCCGGTTGAGCCAACGATTTTTTAAGAATTACAAAATCTAAATAAACAAACTAGTAAGAGCCTAGTTTACAACAACTAGGATTTCAACTGAGATATAACTGTATACAAATGAACTAGTTGGGCTCCTATGATAACCTAATGTTAAAATCGATAGTTCGATATATGAAAAAAGGACAGATGCGCAACTAGTCTGAAGTAAAAAGCAACTAGTATAGTTCTAACTACATACTAGTGACTTTGTCTGCAGGGTAGTTATATTTAGCAACGTATAAATTGTGCCTCTCACAAAAGTAATAATAATAATAATAAACAATTAAAATGATTTTGTTATAACATCCATAAAGTCAGTTGAACATCTAAAGCCAAGAAAGTAGTAAGTGTTTTTTTTTAATATTATAAAAAACGCACAACCATACACACATATGTACTAAAGTAAATATATTTATAGAAAATTGTGTAGTGAAAATTTGTGTAACAAAGCAAATTAAAACCTTTAAAATTTGACCATTCCACTGTCAACTAAAGAAAAGAGCACAAGTATAGCAATAAAAATATGTTTTGTATTGGAAATATTTAAAATTCCAAAAAAGTTCAAATTTACGGAAATATAAAAACCTAAATTAAGAGAAATTACTAAAGTGAGAAAATTAAGTTTATTTACATGCGTAAATACATAAATAAACAAAATACATATTCCGGTTGAAGAAATAAATAAAAATTTACAAATACATATATCGACACCTTAGCGCCAAATGATCGTAAGCGTCATTTTGTAAGAAACAAATTTTTTTATTGAAATCAAAATTTTATGAGCCTACCCATAGTTTAAAATCATTAAAATGTCAAATTTGTTGATAACTTTTGAAATACAGGCTGTAAAATTTGATCGTAAGCGAAAGTTTATGAATATAAATCGTGTTTAAATATAATTTAAAAAACCCTTCTCCTGAAAAATTAAATTTTTGTCGCTTACGATCATTTGGCGCTAAGGAGTCGATATATTGATATATACAAAAATAAACCACTTTAATTCTTATCAGTAATGAAGATACCTGGCAAAAATTTTTTTTCCGATTTCGGTCCGAAGTCGGTGAGAAATTCTGCACAAGATGCATGAGAGAATTATGTACAAATAATGAAATTCTAAGGGAATTGTCCGACATGTCTGAACAATAATGCACTAGAGCTTAAAAGCCTACATTGTCAACTAAATTACAAAGAGGGTTAATATTTTTTACAGATTATAGAGAAGCTTGGTGAAAAATTGGGCGGGAACGCAGCATTGTTAGGCCCAATCTCCATATAATGCTTAAAAGGATTATCACAGTAAAAACTGTGAATAAAACTGTGCTGCAAAATAAAATTATATTACAAGGTTTAGAGGGCACACAAAAAAATATACACGTATATCGGTGTTTTGAAAGTTTACACACTCATTTTAGGAGGATTTAAAAAGACTCTCAATTCCTTATGCATGCAAATTAATAACATAATTGTTATAAGCGTCTAATTATTTAGAAAAAGTTTAACTTTTTAAGGTAACAATATGTGGCCCGCCTCAAAACTGTGTTGTTCTGCGTGTATTTTAAATTTTTTTGCTGGAGCAAGTTTTAAAAATCGAAGCGTTATTTCATTGAAACTTTTTTTTTATTTTATCCAAAGAAAATTTTTGTGTCAGTATAACAACAACTTCAAGTCTCAAAAGTCTTTTAAAAATTAGTTTTTGTTATAAGTTTAAAAAAATGGAAAAATTTAAACTAAAAGGGAAAAATTCAAGTTTTTTTTTAAATTTTTATATGGCCCGCCTGAAAACTTTGCAGTATTTACATATAAAATTATCTATTAAGCATATAATCGCTTTATGAGCTTTTCTCTTTGATTTAAGAAATAAAAACTTAATTAAGATATTATTATTAAAAAAAAGTGTTAGCTGTTTTCCTTGTGTATATAAATAATTTTTTCTATATTTTTAATTGCCCATCAAATGTGCTATATTTAAATAGCGTAATTAGCATTAGTTACTAATTAGTTAAAATAAATTTTAATTATGGCCCGCCTCAAAATTTTGTTATTGCTAATACAAGAAAAATTTTTTGTCTTTAAAAATAGTTTTATAGATCCAAACTTTATTTTGCAGGATTTTTATTTGCTAGTTTTCAATAAAGATTAATTTTTTGCTGCATTATACATAATAGACTCAGGGTCTAGAAAGTCCATTTTAAAGATATATTTATAATTTTGTTTAAAATTAATAAAAAATTTTTAAAAAAGAAAGCTATGAAGCAAAAATAGTTTAATTTTTAAGATAACAGTATATGGCCCGCCTCAAAATGTTGATATTGCTAATGCAAGAGAGATATTTTGTCTCTGAAAATATTTTTTAGATTCAAGCTTTATTTTGCACAATTTTTATTTGCTATTTGTCACTAACAAAAAACTTTTACGGCGATATACATAAAAAACTAAAGGTCTAAAAAGTGCATTTTGAAGATACATTTGTTTATAATTTTATTTTGAATTTTCCAAATGTCTCAAAACGATTCCAAACAAAAATAGTTCGATTTTTAAACTAACAATATATGGCCCGCCTCAAACTTTTTTATTGCTAATGCAGGAAATATTGATTGTCTCTAAAAATAGTTTTACAGATCTAAGCTTTATTTTGAAGGCTTTCTATTTGCTCTTTTTCAATAACGAAAAACGTTTGCGGCAGTATAATAAACTAAAATTCCAAAAAGTCCATTTGAAAGATATATTTTTATAACCCTATTTTAAATTTCCCAAAAACTAAAAAAAAAGCTTGGAAGCGAAAATAGCTTAATTTTTAATATAACAATATATGGCCCGCCTCAAAATTTTGTTATGGTTAACTCAAAGAAAGGTTTTTGTCTCTAAGAAAAGTTTAATAGACCTAAACTTTATTTTGAAGAGTTTCTATTAACTCTTTTTCGATAACGAAAAATTTTGCGGCAATATACATACTAAACTAAAGGTACAAGAAGTTCATTTTGAAGATTATATTTATATGTTTATTTTAAATTTTAAAAATTTCTCAAAAAAATCAGTGAATCAAAAGCGTCAAACAAATATTTTTAAAAATCTATATATGGCCCGCCAGAAAATTTTAGCGTTTTTATAGATAAAACTATTTATAAAGCATAAAATATATTTTTGAACGTCTGAAACTTTATTATTTCGGCTTTTTAGTTCAATATTTCAATACTTCGATTAAATAAGTGAAATAATTAAGTTTAATATTTCCGGTGAAAAATTTAAATTTAAATTGTTTCTTTTATGCAAATAATTTTTGCAATATATTTGTTTATTTACGTCTGCATGCAATAAATAGTATAATAAGCTTTGGTGGCTTACAAAGCGCCATTTTTGTCGGGTTTGGCTCCCCCTGGTCACGCTTTTTAAGCTTGATTCTGTGGACTTTTTATATTTTTTTTAGCGCAGAAATATTTTTCTATAAACATCAAAATATAAATTCTAAAAGAATGTTTTAAAATTTCTCCAGCAACAATTTTTAAAAACTAATATATGGCCCGCCTAAAAACTTGAAGCTTTTTACAGATAAATATATCTATTAGCACATAATAGGTATATGAAAGAAATCCTGGCTGTAATTTAGTATTGAGTTAAAATATTTTTGGCTAAAAATTCAGAACTTTGTTTCCTTTTATATTTTCTATATGCATAAATTTTAGCAGTTGTGTATGTACGTACCTAAATTAGCATTAGTGCCTAATTAATTATGTAGTATTATGAATTTTTTAGCAGAAAGAAAAACATAAATAGCCAGGCAGCTTCAATTCATAACAGCATTACTACTATGACTGCTTTAATGATATTCATTATTATAATGTTTGTGATAATGATGATAACTTTAAAAGTTTTTCCTAAATGGTTTAGGGGTTAGTTTGTTAGTTATAGAACTACAGCACTAACAGTGTTAATGAGTGGAAATTCATCTCTGTGTGTCTGTTTATATGACTGCTGTTACACTTATTAACTCATTTCTTTCGTTTTTGTTAATAATGGACTCCCCAGAGATCTTAATAAAACCAGAAAGAAATGTCTACTAATGAAAGTTTGTTTTGTAATTTTATGACAAAAAATTGGAAACCCAGAAAGACATGATGTCATAGTTTTGCTGTTATTTAAATGTTCAGAGAAAAAATGTTGCATATTTATAGAAAAAAAAATATAATAAAGTTTGTTTTCTTGTGGATTTTTAGGCAATTTAATTAAATAATTATCATGTTTGATGAATAATGATGCAGCTTGATATGAAACAAAGCAAAAAGTTTCCAACAGAGCATGATTTTTGTAAACGTTAGAGGAAAATTAACAATTTAAGCCAAAGAATCTGTCTAGTAAAGTATTTTTAGATTTGAGAAGAAAAAAGTTCTTTACTTTTAAGAGAAAACAATTTTTTTAATATATAATATATAAACGGAGGCCCGTCTCAGACCTTTGTATTTTCTAAGTGCCAAAAACAAACTTCAGAAAAATATTTAACATTTTCCTAATTTTTCTTTTGCCTCGCCGAAAATGGCCCGCTAGAGATATAATATTCTAATAAGGACCAACTTAATTTTGAATATGATGAAAAATTTTCCAACAGTTTTAAGTCTTAGAAAATTACAATTATTATTCAAATAAAAAGTGGCCCGCCTCAAAAGCTTTTTAATTAAATGGAATATGCGAAAAGAGACTTGTCAAAAAAGTAATTTCTTATAAGACCAGCAATATCCACAAGTTGGTTGTGGAAATAATTGTCCGCCTCAATTTCGTTATTTCAAATTGATCAAAATATTATATTAAAAAAAATTAACCTTTTTCGCCCTTTTTCGTAAGTTGTTAATTGCAGCAGAAGGTAATATTTTTATAAAAGAGAACTCTTTCGCTTTACGCACTACCAGAGAACTTAAAATTTTTGCATAAATGATAATCAATAATATTAATTTAATGTGTGAAAAAATTTTTGCCATGTTGCTGCTTAAGCGGAGTTTTTTAGACCTTTTCACAAAGGTGACAAAAAAGGATCGATACAGCGAAGAGCTAGAGGGTTAACATTTTTACAAAAATGTTTCCGTAGTGTTTTACATAAAAATGCAGAACACATTCTATACTTAACATGTAAGAATTACAAGTTTTCTTTTGCCGATTCACTATAACAATTTGTAAAAGGAATCGAAACTTTAACTCCCACTTAAAATAAATGCCAAACGTAAACCTTCAAAGCACTATACACGTACATATATTTACTGGTCCCCCTCTGCCAGAATCAATCGTTAGAATTTTCATTTTTTTTACGGTGCTATCAACCACATTTATGTACACAATTTCCTATTTTATCGCAAACTTGATTATCCCAATTAATGGCCCGCCTCAGGTTGCCTTCAAAATCTAAAGCGAGCAAATTAAACACTAATCTAATATTTGTCTTTTTTCTTTGGCTAAATTTTAGTTAAAGAATTTTTTTTAGAAAAAATGCCCGCCTCAAAATTGCTTGCTTTACAAGAGAGACGTAAAAGTTCGCGAAATAATCACTTGATATATTTCAAAGTTCATTTTCCAATTTACACATTTTATTTTTATGACATATTTACTTTGGCCCGCCAGAAAAAATTTTATGCATGAATAAAATAAACCCTAAATGTTCAAAAAGGCACTTATTTTTATTGTACCTTTATTATTTTCAGGCGTAAACTAAGAAAACACTAACACACGTACATATATTTTTTAGTCCTCTATGCAAGAATCAATCGTTAGAATTTGAATTTTGTTGCACAGTGTTATAAAACTACATGTATTCAAATAATTTTCAATTTTATCACAAACTTGATTGTTGCAATTAATGGCCTGCCTCAACTTGCTTTCAAATTATAAAGCGAGGAAATTAAACATTAATCTGAAAGTTGTTTTTCTTCTATGGCTAAGTTTTAGTTAAAGAAATTTTTTTAAAAAAGGGCCCGCCCCAACATTTTTCCCTTTCCAACAACGACAGAAAAGTATCTGAAAAATCACTTGAAATATCTTAACGCTAAATTTACTAAGGCCCGCCATAAATCCAAATTGTAGGAAAACGCGCTTATTTTTATTGTAGCTTTATTATTTTCGTACAGAGTTTTAAATTTTGAAATAAAATAAAGGGCAGGCGTAAGCTTTAAGAAACTAATACATGTACATATATTTTTTATTCCCCTTTGCCAGAATCAATCGTCAGGCTTTTAATTGTATTGTACAGTGCTATGAAGCCAGATTTATTTAAATAATTTTCAATTTTATCATAAAACTTGATTGTTGCAATTAATGGCCCGCCTCAGGTTGCTCTCAAATTCTAAAGCGGCAAATTAAATATTAATCTCAAAGTTGACTTTTTTTCTATGGCTAAATTTAAGTTATAGAAAATTTTTAAGAAAAATGACCCGCCTCAAAATTTTGTGACTTTACAATGACAACAAAAAAGTTTCTGAAAAAATCACTTGAAATATTTTAGGGTTAGTTTTTAAATTTATACATTTTATTTTTATGGCCCGCCAGAACAAATTTTATGCGTTAAAAACAAAAACCCAAAATTTGCAAAAGGGCCCATATTTTTCTTTCAGTGTAATTATTTTAACACAGAAATTAAAATTTTGAAATGTGGCCCGCCTCAGATTTGTTATTACTTCACAGCTTTTTTTTTGGTTTTTCATTTTTCAAATATGGCCCCCTCCAGGGCTCATTTTTATTCAATAAAACTAACATGTTGAGCATTAAATTTTCAAAAAAATTATTTTACAGTGCTTCGTTTTACAAAATATATGGTCCGCCAGAAATTCGTTAATATATAGGAGAGCGATGCATACTGTATAATATGGCCCGCCCCAGATATTAAGACAGAATTAACAACAATTATTTGATTTTATAACAATAATCACTGAACTTTGCCTTTGTTGGCCACTTTTTATTTCATAATAACAACAATAAGTATTTCACTACAAGTTGTAAATTTTTTACATGTATCTGTCTTTTAGTTGTTAGGCCGCACATCCAAACGTACAAATGTATAAACTCGTACGTGTATAAACTTCATATTACCTGGCGAATTAAAAGCAAACTGTGTGGTTGACAAAAAACATAATAAAAAAATTTATGGTCTTTATGGCATCTGTAAGAGTCAAGGCATATTCATTACAACACATGTATTTTGTTGGTAGAAATACCCCAGAAATATGTTAAATCCATTAACTGTGAGTCGCACACATTCATAAGCTCTCTCAAATTTACTAACACATGCCCGTTGTTGATAGAAAACTCCCAGACATGTGTCAAAATCTATTGTCTGCGTGACGCACACATTCTCAAATTTACTAAAACAGCTGTTCTTGTCGTGGTACCTGTTCAATATACCTTGGTAAGAGTAAGAAATAAAGAGAGTAATAACAATATCAATTTAATGTTCCCAGTAAAGTTGCCAGTTTTTATTAAAAAAACACTGAAAATTTAGAATAAAAAGAAACTGATCTTCATGTGAAGAAACTGCACACAAAATATCCAACAAATATATGGGTCATTCCACTCCAAATCGAACGGTTTAAGAAAATTTTTTCCGATTACCCTAATTTTGTGATATTTTCTAGTACGACTCAAAAGAGGCTTCCTCGTAAATTCTTTTGATTACTCGTTTAAAATATATTAAACCTTCCAATAATTACTTTTTTGATCATAACTTTCTTAATAATGGTCCAAATTGGGCAATTTATTTTATTTTTGTTTTTCGAAGTTTTTCCTAGAAAAATATAGAAACAAATTTTTTTTTAATTTTTTTCATTTTGATTTTTGAGTTTGATATTTCGAGTCGTATTTTGAAAATGAGTGCAACCTTCGATTTTTAAATTGTTTTAATTACTAATTTTTAGCTTCTATACACCCAGCAACTTTTGAGGCCGGCCCGTTAATAGTGGACTTTCCATAACTACTATTTTTTTCGATTTTTGAAAATTAAAAACAAAACAATTTTTATAAAACATAAAAAAGCGTGTAAGTCTTGTGTTTACGGTATACAATATGTTCAGTATTTTTATGTACAACACCACAAGCAACATTTTTGTGGAATATTTTATCCCCATAACTCTTCGCTTTATGGATCATTTTGCCCTTTTCATAAAAATACGTCAAAAACTCCCCTTTCGCGGCGATAATTATTCGAAACTCGGTTTTTTGTATATGTCGAATATTTGATAGTTCTAAATATATAAGAGGAAAAGCAACGTAAATGAAAATATTAAATCGTGTGACAGTCTTTCAATCTTAACAAAGAAAGTATTCCGGCTAGTCTTCTTCGCCGAAACCGCCAAATAATAAATACACAAATTTCGCCAAGTGTTTGCTCAGTTTGTCCGTACCTTAACTATATAATTTGTGTTTGCATAGTGAAATTAGTGCTACAAAATATATATAGATATTTAGTTAATTCCTATAAAGTTTTTAAAAAATCCACAAAATATCCCAACTAAAAATATAGACAATAAAGGGACAAAGAAAGGCCCATACAGCGAAGGATTGGAGGGGCTAAAAATTTTGAAAATAATATTACGTGTAATGTTTTACATAAAAGTATTGAAACCATCCTATACGTAAAATACAGAGATTCTTTACCGATTCACTATAACAATATGCAAAAAGAAAGAGCTTTTACTGTCATAAAATGAGTACCTGACCTATAAATTCAAAATGCCGATTTAAAAGCGCCAAATAACTTAATATCCGGTTTTATTTAAAAGAAATAATTTTGTGGATATTTTGGGCATTTTTGGTTACTGCAACAGTTATTTCATTAGAATGTACATCTGGCAGCACCTGATTTTTCTTTAGAATTATCTTCTTCTCTCTCTTTCTATCTTTCTCTATATTTTTCTCTCCCTCTCTCTCTCTCTCTCTCTTTCTCTCTCTCTCTCTGTTTAAAGCTCTTTGTTTATATATTCAAACTAAAATGTGTGTAATGTTTTTTATCATGAGCAGGTCAACAGTCAATTTGCACCGTCAGTAGTGAGAAGTGGTTACACGTTGCACTTTGGTATATAGTTTTAGTATTTATTATCATTATTATTATTTTAATTTTAGCTTTAGACTCAAACACTTGTCACTTTAAATAATTTCAATATTTATTTACAGCACCATGACAATTGCCGAATTTCTCAACTATTTATTTTGCCGTGATCAAGTGCGGGTATTTTGCTTTAAGGGAGGACAAGAGTTTGAATTTATCTGCTGGTGTCTACTGTCAGCTGTGTCCATTTACGTCTTCTATAAATGGCGTGAGGGTCCGTACTACACAAAAACCAATCGTTTGGATGGCAAGGTGGTCATTATAACCGGTTCAAATACGGGCATAGGCAAAGAGGTTGCCTTAGATATGGCGAAACGTGGAGCTAGGCTGTATATGGCCTGTAGAAATTTCGAAAAATGTGAAAAAGCCCGCCGGGAAATCGTGCAACGTAGTGGCAACACTAATGTGTTCAATTGTTCTTTGGATTTATCTTCCCTAAAATCGGTAAGAGAATTTGCCGAGAAATTTCTTAAAGAAGAAAAACGTCTTGATATTTTAATCAACAATGCCGGCATAATGAGCACACCGCGAAAGCTAACGCAAGATGGTTTTGAGCAACATTTTGGTGTTAATCATTTGGGTCATTTTCTTTTAACAAATCTATTGTTGGATATTTTAAAAGCTTCTGCTCCCAGCCGCATAGTAGTGGTTAGTTCTTTGGCTCATATTTTCGGAAATTTCAATAAGGAAGATATGAATTTGGAGAAAAGCTATGTACGTTTTGCCGCCTATGGGCGCAGTAAATTGGCCAATATTTTATTTACTCGCAAATTGGGACGAATGCTTAAGGAGGCAAATGTCACGGTCAACTGTTTACATCCGGGCTCGGTTCAATCGGAACTCACTCGTTATGATCCGATATTGAATTTCTTTAGTAACATATTTGCCAAGTTTGTTTTACGCTCGACGAAAGGTGGTGCCCAGACGATATTATTTTTGGCCTTAGATCCCGATATGGAGGGTAAGACGGGCCAGTATTATGATCGTATGAAATTATTTCCTTTATTGCCGAAGGCCCGAGATGATGAAATGGCTGATTGGTTGTGGCAGGAAAGTGAAAGAATGGTGGGCTTGAAAGGAAAATCCACTTGAGTGAATAATGAATAATTTATATTTTAAAATTATATAAAATATTTCTATAAGTCGGTCGCAGTGCCAGTCTACTAATAATATTTAAAAGTAAAATTATTATAGAATTACATTTTTTTATAAAAGAATTTTAAAATAAATAAAACAATTAAAAGTTTTTTAATTAAGCTGAATTTACCCAACAAACAAAGCTACCTTTTCCCCTGCTCCACGGAAACAGAGTAGAGTCACTGACGGTAATAGAAATCTCAATGCTTAGAGTAATATTATTAATTTTATTGCTTTTGCAGTTATCTAAAATCATACTGGTCTGCAAAAACAAATTTTTAATACTGTCGATATATGGAATTTACTTTCAATAAAAATATGTGGAATATAAATGATTTTAAATCCGTTTTCAGTTTTATTCTATCACGTACAGATTTTTGGAACGAAGTTTCTTATGGCACTTTGTGCATTAGATATGCATCATATAAATGTTTTCTATGTTGGGGGATAAAAAAGTTTTTAAATTAAAAATACGTGTAACAAATACGTGTAACGAAGGCAAAAGTCCAGCGGGAAGGTTAGATAACTTAAAATCTCAGTGCAGCCGCTTTGGTATTTTCGCGGTTTTCAGAGCTGCCGTTGCTTTCCAGGGAAGTTCTGGGATTTTAAGAATATGTTTGTCCTAGTTTTTTGGAATCCTTCTAGAATTTTGGGGAGATTTTTATCTTAGTTTTTGGGAATCAGGGAAACTTTTGGAATTTTGGAGAGCCTTTTGCCCAAATTTTTGGAAAGCCTTGAACCAGGCTAGTATCTTGGCTAATGGTTGGTACTCTTGCTACATGAAGGTGCTTCGGCTAAACGCCCGGTGTCTCGGCAAAATTCTTGAGAAGTATCTTGCAGGCGATAGTTGTTTTTTTGTTGACGAATCATTTTCTTTTTCCCTCTAGAGGTTGGAATTACTACTTTCGTTTACTTAGTGTCATCAAGGTAGGTGAAATTTTTGTTTTTAAATAACAACTTTTGTTTTTATGGGTGTAATTACGCCGGGTCCGCTGACTAGGCGGAGTGTGTCGAAGGGCGATAAAGATGAGGACGCGTCTGATATAGCGACCGAACGTGGTCGGCCAAAGATGGTCGACCGATGGTGGCCTGCCAATGACATAAGGCCAAAAGTGGCCGCTGCAAGTAGCAAGCCGTAGACGCACAGTAGTTCCAATTGAAAAAAAGGTTAATAAGTCTGTATCTTTGAAACTTGCGATCCGATTACAAAACGATGTTAGTAGTAATCATAGAGGAGGGCATACGCTTTAAGAATGTTTCAAAGTTGAAACATTCTTGAAATTTTTTATTCTCAATATTTCAATAGAATAGACTTTAAAAATTAAGTAAAGTGCGACTTTGACGCGCACACGAAGCGTTTCTAACTAGCACACGTATATCCTTCCTCATTTAATTTTATTGTTTTTTATTCAGCCTTATTACGGTTATCGTAGTCGTTACGAAATCGATAAAATGTGGCAACGCGCGCTATATGTTTTACATTGGAGTCGGCTACTTTCGACTACGATAACCGTAATAAGCGCCATTTTTAAAGTTTTTTTTTTTGCTTTGACAATTTTTTCGTTTTGGAAATTTTTCTTTTTTTGCGATTTTTCTTTATTTCTAATTGTTTTGCCGATTTTTTTAGTTAAGCGATTTTTTGGTTTTATCGTTTTTTCTAAACTCTTTTTTTCGATTTTTGACGATATTTTTAGTTTTAGCGATTAATTTTAGTTTTGGCGTTTTTTTTTTTGTTTTGGCGCTTTTTTCAGTTTGGGGTTTTTTCGATTTTTGGTGAATTTTTAATTTGAGCGATTTTTTCTGGTTTTGGGAATTTTTTCGTTTTGGTAATGTTTTAGGTTTTTCGCGTATTTTTTTTTTATTTTGGCGCTTTTTTCGTTGTGGTGATGTTTTTTTGCATTTTTGGCAATTTTTTCGTTTTTGACGATTATTTTAATTTTAGAGATTTTTTTAAGGTTAAGTGCTTTTTTCGTTTTTGGCGTTTTTTAGTTTTTTGGTTATCTTTTTAGTTTTGGTGATTTTTTGCGTCTTAGCAAATTTTTTTATTTTTGCTGCTTTTTTCCTTTAAGCGCTTTTTTCATTTTTGGCGATTTTTCGTTTTGACATCTTTTTAATTTGGGAATTTTTAATTTTAGCGTTTTTTAGAATTTCAAGAGTTTGGCTCTTACGGTGTCCAAGATACAGCAAATTGTGTTAATTACTTAGTCCAGACTACATTAACTGATAGAACACCCTTTAATTTTTATTGTTTAAATTTCAGTGTTTATTGGTGTAGTCTATTATACAGACTGCACCAATTAACACTAACTTTGAAAATTTAAAGTGTCTATATATTACACTAGTATTTCAACATGTTTTGTCGCTCGCTTTAGAACACCCTTTCATATTTAACTTTCATATATTTGTTGTGTTAGCGGCCAAAGATTTACATGTTCTGTGGAAATTTCAGATCCTTAGCTCTTACGGTTCTCGAGAAAACAGTCTGTAACAGACAGACAGAAAGGCAGACGGATGGACGGACAGCGTAGCGAAAACAATAGGGTTTCTTTAAACTTTTGGTGTACGGAACCCTAGAAATGACTGCATTTTAAATTCTAAACCGTTTGACGAAAATGGTGAATTTTTCTACGAAATTCTAAATTAATCGCTAAAGAAAACAATCGAGCGACTTCCCCTGACCCAAGAAACCAAACTAGAGTCTCTGACGGTAAACGTCACCTCAATGTTTGTAACATAACACTAAGGCATTAGCTAAAATTTTTGGTTTTCGTTGCCTTTTCAGTGTTTTCGATGTATTATTGTTTAATATATTACTTTTTTAAGTTTGTGGTTTTGGGCATTTTGGGGATTTATTCCAGTAGCTAGAATAAACTAAAACTTGTTAATATCCTTTTTTTAAAGCTTTTAATAGGTTTTATACTAACTATACTAACAACGCCGTAACAAATAATATATAAATATATATATTTGAATGGGGGTATTTTGGGGATTTTTATAAATTTTGTGGAATTTATATAAAACATTCTATACTTTAGCCACATATTATATTTTCTAGTAAAAAATTCCATAGTTGCTTTGTAGTGAATTATCACTCCCTCTACTGTCATAAAATATGGCCAGCCTCAGAATTATTTTTGGAACATAGATATATTTGTTTTAATTATTGCATCTAATATTTGGATGTTTTTGCGGTTTTTTTCAGTTTTTATGGTTACAATGATTTTCAAACTAAATTTTTTGCTGCTTTTTTTTACAAAATATGGCCCGCCTTAACTCTTCTTACTTCATTTTTAAACAGGTATGATATTTCAACTATTTAAATGAATACTTCTCAGCGAAACAATAAAATTTTCATTTGCTGTTTTAACTTCCCGCAATCAAAAAATGAGAAGCTACTGAGTTCATGCCGTTTTAAAAAAATCGAGTTTTCATTATATTTCGAAGTTTTGAGGTGCTAGGAAGCTCTAAATTTAATATTGTGAACTGCATTTGTATTACCACTTTCTCTTGTTTAAAATATTTAATGCTTTTCTACTTATCTTTTACAAATCTTCCTGTTCCACAAGTATTATCCGGCCATTATTATCTAACAGATGCATTCATTACTGATGCTGTCTATTGTTTTGCTGCATAAAAGCACAATTTACTTACTGTTAGTTTTAGTTACTTTCATTAAATGAAATGAGTTGATTTTTGTTTAGTTTCATTTTAAAGAGTTTTTTCTTTTTGCTTAAAAGAACTTTCAAAAGGAAATTACTAAGAAGCTGCACTGCCATATTGTTGTTGGTAATACAAAAGACCATTTAGTTGGTTTAAATGTGCAACAAGCAAACGAAAATATCTGCAGGGTAATAATAGTTTATTTTCTTTTAGAATCTAAGAAGGCTGTAAACAGAACAACAGAACTATTGTTGATAGATAAGAAAAGATTAAAAGTACTATTAGTTAATAAAAAATTTTAAAGTATACTTTTAGGAATAGATAAGTGTATTCTTTAAAGACTACTTTTAGGAGGCGATTAAATGGAGATTTCATTTAAAAGTTAAAGACCTCAAGAAGTTTTTCTTTAATTTACTTAATCTTTTGAATTAAAAAATTTACATACATGTATTATTTATTCAACTCTTTTTTAATTTCCTTGTATCCCAGTGTTCTACTTATTTTATATTTGCTGTTTGTAGAACAAAGTAGTAATAAACTTAAATAATTAAAGCATACATTGCCATGTCATATATTTGTTTTATTGTTGATTTTTAATGATATACTTGTACCTTTTACAAAGTATGCAAACAGGCTGGTTTCTTGTTATGGTCTATTTTTGTTTGCTAAAGTATTGCATAGTTAAAGGGGTATATATTTTTTTTACGGATGCATGAGTTAGTAAACCAAAATGAACAAACAAACTGGTATCTCTGTGGGACTTTATTTCATTTATTTATTTACAACATTTTTACTGTCATTCTTTTGTCTTTTTGTTAAAGGGAAAATATGTTGTTTTTTTTAACTGTCACTTTAATAGACAGTGAAAAGTAAAACAGAGAGGAGGGCGGAAAAATTAGCTACCGCTAAATTAAATCCCAGATGTAAGCTTTCAAAACGCCGATAAACGTATATGTATATACTTTTTTCATGTTGATTTAATATTTCAGTACAGTTAGAGCAAAATGAAGTTGATATTGAAATAGTACGAAGAATCATGTTGTATCAAAGTTATTTCTAATTGAAACAACATGAATTTAATGTAGCCATTTAATGAATTGTTTTACTAATGTGATGTGTATCAGAACAGGCATTAGCAAAATTTTTGTTTTAGTTAGCTGCCCCACCCAAGATTTGAACTCGGGCTCATCGATTATCTATTGCTTGGTAGTCAACACACTAACCACTGCAGACACAACAGTCTCAAATATACTTTAGATATACACTAATATAAATAAATACTATCATAAGTGACATGAATTTCATTTTAGTTCAACATTTAATTGATGATTTAACATAAAATTTATTTGAAATTAAAGTTATAGTCATGTTGATTTCAAATGAAATGTAAAGTTGATTATTTTATTTTCAGTTTTTAGTGGTTTTTGTTATAAAATTGTACAACCTCTTTCTAAGTTGTGATAAAATCAGTGAAAATCCTTTAATTTTAGAAAAAAATTTAAACAAACGTATCCATAGAAGTTCAAACTCCGACTGTTTTTTGTAATTAGGGAACCATAACACATCAAAAAAATTATATAGTGGTGATCAAAGATCATGACAAAATTTTCTTTTTGTTGCATAGTGTAATATTTCCTAAGAAATTTTATTATTTTAACTTGAGTTCGGTTTTAATTTAATTTTTCAATTAAACTATATTTTTATTAAGAGAAAAATTTAAAGCATGTAGACAAAAAAATGTTGATTGCGCGGAGGGTTGAACTTACATCTTTCGAGACCTCCCAGTCTAGTCATCACATATTACACTACTCGACGAAAGTCGGTAGTAGAATATCATTTACCTAATGACTAGACTGTGAGGTCTCGAAACATGTAAGTTCAGCCCTCAACGCAGTAAAATTTTTCTTTGTCTACATAAGTTTTGTCTACATAAAAATATAATTTAACTGAAAAATTAAGTTAAAATCGAACTCAAGCCAAAATGTAAAAATTTCTTTGGATTTAACCCATACAGATTGACTAAAATTCATAACTTAATTGTTAATAATTTTTCATTTAAAATTAATATGCAATAATGGTTATTTTAGAAAAAGCTTGTACTTTTGTAGAAATTTAATCTGATTTCCAATCAACATTGCAACATGTTGATTTTACATTGGCATTTTTTTCTGTGTAAATGAAACAAATAATTTAACTTCTTTTTAGTTTATGGCACCTATTTTGTTGCTCACTGTTTAATATATTTATAAAAAAACCTTCCGGTAAGATGGCAATCGCTATTACACAACCATGTAAATGGCACACATATACTACTAATGACTTTAAACTTAAACATATGGCATCGCTCCTACAGAGGCTTCAATTTAAAGGGGCTACCATTCGTAGGCAAATAAAAATTTTCATAAAGGTAATAAGCAGGTTGGTTAGTATTTACAAAAGTATTTATGATTTTAAATGTAGAGATTTTTTTCCAACTACATTTAGTTTGCTTTCCCCTCCGGTCTGTCACTCAATCACCCTTTTAAAGGCAGTTGGAGTGTTTTTTTTTATATCTTTAGAAAAAAGCTTTTTCCGGTATAATGAAGCATAAAGATTATAAATAAAATATAATAAAATAAAACAGTAAAAAGAAGAGAGAAAAAAATAGAAGTGCCAACAAAAACAATGGCTGCACCAGTTGAATTGTATGGCGAAATACACTAACCCACACACACACACACACACCAGAAAACAAGTGCAAGAAAACAAAGAATATGGAGATTTAAGCTGAAAAGGAAACGGATATATGTGCATGTTATTTATTCATAAAAGAAATGAATATAAAAATTCATACAACTGGAGTAAAATAAATGATGAAACTATTTAAATAAATATATTTCAACATTTAACAAAACAACTTTACAAACTCTCATAAACTTGCAGTAGAGGATTTATGTGTTTATTTAAATATGCAGCAAACAAATTTAAGAAAAGTTTATGGCAAAACAATATGTAACTTTTATGAAAAAGTTTGAAAAACATATAAATATGGGGCACACCATGGCAAATTAGAAGGTTTGAAAAAAAGGTTTTTTTGATTACCCAAATTTCGTGATATATTTTAGTACTCCTTAAAAGAGCATTCCTTGTAAGTACATTTTGAAATTTTTTCAATAACTCGTTCAAGATATTCAACTTAAAAAAAAAATCTTTTTTTAGATTTTTGCTCATAACTTTTTTAATAATGGTGCAAATTGGACAATTTTTTATAAAATTTTTACAAAAAATTTTAAATAGTGTCTTTCAAAATGAGTGTATCCTTCGATTTTTTTAAATTATTAATTTATAACTTCTATACACCTTAAAATTTTAAGGCCGGTCCAGTAGTTAAAATTTAGCGAGAAGGCTTTTTCTGAGAGTTAAAAAAAGATCACAATATTTGGGAAATAAACAAAAATTTCAAACCGTACAATTTTGCGTGAAATAGCCCATATATATAGATTTCAACAGAAAAGTTTGTGTTAAAAAAATATATTCCTGCCTTAATTTAAACAAAATTATGAAACTATTTAACACTTTTCAAAAACACTAGCAAATACTGATTTGAATGCACGAGATCTATTAAACAATTTTGATGAATATACTAAAGAAGTTCATAAACTATTTATTAGTAACCCTTTCCTCGCACCTACCCCGTCAGTTTCTTACCCAACTTCGTATCTTGTATTCATATTAGTTCATACGAAATTTGATTATTCTTACTTTTGTACCTTTCCAGTTAGCAGGTAACTATTGATTACCTTGTATGGGGAGTTCCCCTTCCCTCGTATCCAACCGGCCAGTTTTTACCTACCTTCATATATTGTCTTCAAAATGACTCATACCAAATTTTATGACACTTGCTCTTGTAGCTTTCCAGGTAGCAGGTAATTGTTGATTACTTTGTATTGGGAGTGCCCTTTCCCTCGCACTCACACTATCAGTTTTTTATTTAACTTCGTATCTTGTCTTCCAATTCACTCCTACTAAATTTGAAGACTCCGACTGTTATCGCTTATTACATTGTATGGGGAGTACCCTTCGGCTCGCACCAACCCGACAGTTTTTCACCTAACTTCGTATCTTGTCTTCAAATTCACTCATACCGAATTTGCAAACTCTTACTATTACAGCTTTCAAGATAGCAGGTAATTATTAATTACTTTGTATGGGGAGTACCCCTTCCCTCGCACCCACCCCCTCAGTTTGTTTTATCTAAGTTCGTATCTTGTCTTCGAATTCACTCATACTAAATTTCAAGACTCTTACTATTGTTGCTTTCCAGATAGCAGCTAATTATTAATTAATTTATATGGGGAGTACCCCTTCCGCCGCACTAGATTTGTTTAACTTACGTCGTACCATCTCTCCAAACTAGTTCAAACCAAATTTGAAGACTCTTACTGTCAAATCTTTCGAGCTAGCAGGTAATAATTGATTACTTTGTATTGGGAATACCCCTTCCCTCGCAACTCCTCCTTCAGTTTCTAACCCAACTTTGTATCTTGTATTTACATTAACTAATAGCGAATTTCAAGATTCATACTTACCTTTTCATTATATGGGGAGTACCCTTTCTCCAGTCATATACTGCCTATTTTTTTACATATATTCTTCGTATTTTGCTCTAAAAATACAGCATACCATATATGAATACTCTGACTGCTTCCTACAGCTTTCATGATATAAGATATTTACTTAGTATAAACGTGGCACTGCCGACTTTTATATTCCATCAGATTGTATTGTCATGGTAACCTAATATGTGTGCAAAGTTTCAACTTGATCGAACGTCTTGAAGTTGGTGAAAATTTAGCACCCATTCTACGCTGATATGGAATAGCGTTCTTTGAATAATAATTTTTGAGTAATTTCAGTAAAACTAAAAAAGTGTTCTACGGACGGCTTCGGACAGGTACAAAAGTGTATATAGTGTTAAAGAGGACACTTTGACTTTTCTATGGTCGACCTGTGTAATTCATAAAACTAGATATTTTAAAAGAATTTAAAAATAAATTTATATTTTAAATTAGCTGTAATTTAAGCAGCCACACCCAGCAAAAGCCTTCTTAAGCTTGAAAATTTTTTACACTAGGAAATTTGTTTTTATTTATCCAATTTTTAGCTGAATTACTCTTGCAAACAAAGTAGATAAACCAAAACAAGTACCAGCTATAGCAAATACAATATTTTTAAAACTAGATCCATTTTAAATATGGGCATTTCCATCGAAATGTAACGTAACGCCATATTAGAATTTCAGAACCATGTATCTCGATTTTTTTTTACAATTTTAATAAATGTAGAGCTACTTACGACTTATACAAAGAGGTAAAAAGAAATTCGGTTTTCTTTGAAATACAGCTTAATTGCTTGTTGGCGTTGAGTTACGAAAAGTGGACTTTTCCCTGGATATGCCCATATTCCAAAGGCTTTTCCTTATTTTTAATCACTCCGCGTTAAAGAAATAAACACTGTGACCCATAGCGTATGATTAATATTAATTTATGACTTTTTGAAGAAATTATTTGATAACTTTAAAGCTGCAAGGAACAAATGATAAAACTTTGAAGTTGTAAAACCTCAACACCTGCCGAGTCTCTTAGACATATCAAATATAACGAAAATCTTTATAAAATTTTTAAATTATGAGGCTTTTATGTACAAAAACGATTGAAAACGATGTTCAGCACTTACCTTTTCTCTCAACATATCACGTATACGGCCTGCCTGATTTTTTGACCGATGTAATTCCAATTGCAATTCCAAACAACGTTCTTGCCAGTTGATCTAAAAAGAAATTTTTGTTGAAAACTTGCCACTTTAATATCCCGCTACAAAACGGACAAACCTCCGGCACTGGTTGAGCATAATTATTAACCTGATGCACATCTAAGTAGTCTGTTAGAGCAGAAAAATGTGGCCAAGGAGCATCAGCTCCATCTAACGAAGATGCTGGATTTATATTACAACCACTATCCTTTTGGTTTGATTTATTGCTGCTAGAGCTGGTGGTCGATGAAGTACTGGGTATACTGATGGGTTTGGCTGGTATAGGTGGAGGTTTTGCTGGCCTTCTAGGCATTAGACGAGGACTACTGGGGGTAGATTGAGCCGTTAGCTGTACTTGTTGATGCTGTTTGTGGCCAACAGTAATATTGTAGCCTTCCATTTGTTGTCTATTCAAAGGCATTTGACCACTAAACGATATGGCTCGCTTGGTGAGCAATGGTGAGGCCGTCAAGGATTGTGAGGTATTATATAGGGGCGGTAGAGAATGCTGTTGTTGCTCTGTATGGTGCAGGAAATTTGAAGAATGCATATTATGTGACAATTGCTGATGCTGTTGCTGATAGCGTTGATATTGGTGCTGCATATAATGCTGTTGCTGTACATGGCTGGGAGTTTGAGTTGAGGGGAAAGTATGCAAATAATTATGACCCACTGCACCAGCTTCCCCATCTTGCGGACGCACATGAAAATAGTTCTGAGGTTGTGTTAAGTATTGATAATTTTGCTGTTGCTGAAAGTACTGATGCTGCTGCTGCTGCAAGTGAGAGCTTGTACTACTGGTGCCACTGCCATTGCTGGCGGCACCCGCGGAGGCTGGTGTAACTCGACCCGATGTTGAGGGTGAGGGTGAGGAAGATATAGATCTTCTACGATTGACAGCCAATTGTTGTTGATAATGAGTGGCAGGTTGTTGTTGTAAATTGGTTAGAGGATCAAAGATTTGTGACAATCTTCCCGAAGGCACTTCGTCGGACATTTAGGTGGCGTTTTTGGTCAAAGAATTTCTTTAAAGCAGATTCAGTTTTGAAGACACCCTAGCTAAGACCTGCATGACTTTGCTATATAAGCTGAAAGTAAACGACAAGAATAAAAGGTATAATAAGACATTTTTAATTTAAATTATACCTAAAAATATTTGTGAATATTTTTATGTGCTCAAGTTCAATAAATAAATAAATGAATTCTTGATTTTTTAAAGAATCCATTATCAATTGATCAGTTTCTACATCGATTTTCTTTAAAATCTTAATCAAATTCCTATTTTATATACATAAATTAAATACCTATTGCCTACTTTAAGGCGTTTCTCTCCATCAATTTCTTGCATGTATTTAATTTATTGTTTAAATTTAATTTAATTTTTAATTGTAAAACAAGCTTCATAAATTATAAATTACTCATTTATTATTGCCAAGTACAGAAACACACACACGCACACGCTTACACTTAAACATACATTTAGACAACTTTAATAAACATCACTTGTCTTTGGCATTCGAATTTATGTGGAATTTACAAGTTTGTAAGCAAAAGCGAGATAGAGATAAATAAACGACTGTATATTTTAATAAATTAATTTGTGAAAATATTATTGTAGAATTAATTTCCTTTTATTACTGCAAATTTATACAAAAACAAGCGGAGGCATGTTGGCCTTTAAAGAACTTTAAAAGAATTATATTTTGTTAGTTTTAAATAAAAAACAGCTTTTAGCCACAATTTTCTTAATGAGGAAATACCTCAGCTTATGAATATTTACAAATTTTTTGTTGACATAATTGTTTTCCAAAAAACATAAATTTCCGTGAAAGGGAAGTTTTTCAAACCGCGTCCAATACTTGGAGCGACTAACAATTACTTCAAATATTTAATCTTTTCAAAAATTAGCTAAAAGTAAAAATTTCCTTTTAAGGGAAATTTTTCAAAAAAAAAGTATTTTCATAAATAGTTTAACGAATTAATGATATTTTTACAGAGAACACCTTTTAAGCCTTCGGATGTTTCTAAAACTAGTTCAATATTTGTTTATTTAAAAAGGGAAATTTTATTTAGTACAGAAAATGGAATAAGTTTTAAGGAAAATGTACTTTAAATAGCAGAAAATTCCTAAAAAATAAAGAATTTCTGGCAACACGGCTTAAAGCTAAAAATTTCCCCAAAAGGGAAATTATGTAATTTTATTATTAGTTTATAATACTTATATTTTTAAAAAATTTCCTGAAAATAAAAATCTGGAAATTAAAGCAAAATGAAATAACAAAAAATAAAAAGTTTACATTTATGTTTATTATTTATTTATCTAAAATGAATTTTTTTCGAGCAAAGAAAACTTAGTAAAATTATACTAAAACACACTTTAAATTACAAAGAATTGGTACTACCTACGAATTGGAAACTTTATTAAAAACCAAAATTTCTTTAAAAGGGATACTTTTTTTAAATTATTTTAAATCATTTTGAACCATTACAATACACTTAAGCTAATTGCATTTTTTTCTAATTTCGCTTAAAAAAAATTCCCTCTAAGGAAATTTTTTTGAATTAAGAATTTAAAAAAAAGTTGATGTTTGTTTATTTAGAGAAAAACTTTTTCAAGATTGGGAAATTTGTAAAATTTTTCAATATTTATTTCCTTGCAAAGGAAATTTTTTTTTCAGATAAAAAATTTTTTAATTTAAACGAAAATTTTGTTTATATTACAATCAGTTATTACAAATCATGATATTCTAGCAACGCTGCGCAAAACTAAAATTTGCTTAAAAGCGAAATTATTTTAATTGACTTCATAATTGTTTGACTGATAAAAAGATACCAGAACTACTTCATTGTTTTTGAAAATTTTCTTAAAATAAAAATTTCCCTTTTAGGGAAATTTATCAAATTTATAAAAAACTAAAAAAATCTTTAAAAGGTTATTTTTTACAAATTGACATTATAAATTGCTAGACTATATATTAAAAAAATGGAAACTTAAATATTTATTGAGAGTTTTAGTAAATATTTGAAAATGCTAAATATATGCTCTTTAGCTGATATCTCCTTAAAAAGGTAACTTATTTCTCAAAAAAAATTTTTATATTAGGGAAATTTTATAAATGTTTTTAAATTTTGTTTGTTTAAATAAAACTCATTTTAAATATTACAAAAAAATTCAATATCTGCTGCATACTAAAATTTCCTTACAAGGGATATTTTCTAAAGCTGGGGACATATTATTAATCTAACTAGATCTCTTTGGCATTATCGAAGTGTATTATAAATAAAGTGAAATTTTCAATAATTAGCTTGAAAATAAAATTTCCCTTTAAGGGAATTTTTTCAAGTTATGGAAATTTTACAGTTTTTTTTTAATTTTGTGTGCGTAATAAATTGGCATACTCAATACCGCAGAGTTTTAAATATTTTGACTCAAACTAAAATTTCCCTAAAAAGGATTGTAGCAATTTTAGAAACAGATACTGCATTCGCTTGTTTTATTAAAACTTACCACAAATATTGTAAATTTTGTAACAATTTACATAAACGTAAACAATTTCTACAATTCTAAGAAAATACTCCTTTACAAATATTTACTTCACAACCATTTGGAGCGCTTGCTAACTACAGCATACACTTTTTATTGGCACTCGTATAAATATTAATAACCTCAAATTTAAAGGCATAGACAGCCAAACCGACCATTAACTAGCTTTCAGGCATGCAATCAAATCAAGTAAACCTTGCTGGATTGGATATACAAGTAACTAATATTTGTTTAATATTACTTGCAACGTGCCATTGCAGTTACTTGCAACAACACAAACGAAACATACATACATACATACATACATACCTACATATGAACTACAAATATTTTTATGCATTGAGCCTAGTGCCTGTTGAGTCGACATCGAATCGTCCACATTAAAAGGAAATGTCAAATCACAAATATTTATTGAAGAAGACACTAACACTATTGTTTGTTGCTGAAAAGACAGAAGTATCAACAACAACAACAAGATCAACAACAGCATGTGCTGCTTTTATGTCACCCAATCCCTATGGTGAGTCTCGTTTTGCATTTTGTATTCATATTAAATTTTAATATGCAACATGAGTTTAGGTTGCAACAAAAATGTAAATGTGTAATTGTATGAACAACATCAATTCATAACGGCCATGATATACAATAAAGTTTGGTATTCAAGGCAAATTATTACTAGGAAATTTGCGCTTTTTTTATACCTTAAGTACGGTTTTTTTGTTTTTTTTTTGTTTCCTAGAAAGTTATTTTTGGCGGAAATGTTCTGTAAAAGGAGTGGAGAAAATTTTGTGCCAAAGTTCCAAAAAAAGCTGTATTTGTTTAATATTTACTGATTGGCAAATGCTTTTCTTAAGTTTTAAAATAAAAGAATTTTGTGTTGAGTGACACTGAGCATGTTTGGAAAAGTCAGTTTTTACCATAGGCAATTTTAGAGCTTTTGTAAATGCGTAATTAATTCTCACCTTTGAGTTTCTTCATAGCTTTAAAGCCGTGATTGCCACTTCATAGCCTCGCGAGGCAGTCAATAATCGTATTTTTCACACAGACACGGTCGGCAATTGACATGTATATAACACAGGGATGGCAAATGACATATGCCATCCCTGTGTTGTATACATGTCAATTACCAACCGTGTCCGTGTGAAAAATACGATGATCGACTGCCTCGCGAGGGTATGGAGTGGCAATCACTGCTTTAAAGTCAAGTTGGATGTATAGTATAAATTTACAATGCAGCCATAATGTAGAGTATCGCCGAATAAGCCAACACCTAAAATAAAAAAGTTCATAGGTTAGAATTGCACCAACCAATAAAATACAGTAAAATCAACCAATTGAATTTTAGTTTAGTTGATAGTGTGCTAAACTTCTAAACACAAGGTCGCAGGTTCGATGCCTGTCAAGGCTTAAAGGCTCAGTTAGCCGACCGTAACGTTGATGTAGTTGCATGTACTGATCGTTTCTGTCTCATAGCTTCTCAATGTGAAAGAAACGATCAGCACATGCAACTACATCAACTTTACGGTCGGCTAACTGAGCCTTAAGGCTCCATTACTCATACGTAAAGTTGATGTAGTTGCATGTTACTGATCGTTTCTGACTCATAGCTTTTCAATGTGACAGAAACGGTCAGCAACATGCAACTACATCAACGTTACGTGTGAGTAATGGGGCCTTTACACTACGTCTACATTAGACATGAAATGACTAACATTAACACCTAACATCATGTTAAAGTTAAGTGTAGACTGTTCATGTTAATGATTTCTTAATGTATTCACATGGTTGTTAGATCATTTGTTTTAAAACCGGGTGTCCACTAGCAAGTCACTTGCTGAAAAGCTTCTGCATGTATTTGCTGAAGTGTTTCCACTCGAACCGAAAATTGCGAAAATCTGCTTCCAGAAGTAGTTTGTAGAAGTAAAAGTAATGACGAACTTGCTGCAAGAAATTGCAGACATGTTTCCAAACGATGTGAGTACAGCTTGCAGTAGAGTTTGTTTTTTTTACGAATGACACTAAAAAATGTCTTGTGGCAAAATAAGGTTGGCAGGTGCCACCGCAGCATATTTAATTAAAAAGAAAAAACGCTAAAACTAAAAAAATTCCAAAATTGAAAAAATGTCAAAACTAAAAATCACCCAAATGAAAAAAGCGCTTAAAGGAAAAAAGCACAAAAACTAAAAAAAATCGCTAGAACGCTAAAAATCATCATATCTAAAAAGATCGCAAAAAAACTAAAAGCCCGAAAAAAAGTCGTAAAAACGAATAAAAACACTAAAATCTAAAAAATCGCTTAAACTAAAAATATCGTCTAACACGAAAAAAATAGCAACAAAAAATTAAAAAAGATCACCAAAAAGTAAAAAAGCGCCAAAGAAGGGCCAAAAACCTAAAAAATCGAAAAAACGAAAAAAGTGTCAAAACAAAAAAAAAAAAACGCTAAGACTAAAAAATCACCAAAAACCAAAAAAAATCCCCAAAACCGAAAAAAAATCTCCAAAACCGAAAAAAGCGCCAAACTGAAAAAAGCGCCAAAACTACAATAAATCGCTGAAACTTAAAATATCGCCAAAAAGCGAAAAATAAACGTTAAATCAAAAAACGCCAAAACCAAAAAATCGTCAAAACTGAAAAATCGGAAAAAATAAACAAAAAATTGTATAAAAAGAATAATCGCAAAAAATTGAAAAAATCACCAAAATGAAAAAGCGCCAAAACCATTTTATTTTTGTACATTTTTATAAATTTGGAAAAAAAACTCAAAAAACACAAAACAAAACTGAAAACAGAAGAGAATACCACCACAAATCGTTTACCCAACGTATACCCGACTTCTGCTGCAAGTCTTCAAAACACTTGCAGTGCGCAGCAAGTCGTTCAAGTTACTTCCAGCAAGCAACAAACACGTGTTTTCACATATTTGCTGCAAGTAAATTCTGCAAGCCGTGGATTCTGGAAGTAGACTTCTAATACGTATTTATACGACAAAAACTTCTGGAAGTCACTTATGGAAGCAATTTGCAAGTGGACAATCGGCTTAACAACGCTTTTATAACATTATGTCTTAACAGCATTTCATGTCTAATGTAGACGGCAAGTTAAGCAGTAAGTATGTTTGTTACAAAAATCGTTTGCTTGTATTTTTTTTTTTTTTGCTCTTGAACTTAGGTTCTCACAATTTTACTTAAGTAAATTTGTTGACTATCTCTGTGATATTTTGGCCATGTTTGGGCACATCTTTACTTGTAGCTCATTTGGACCATATGAAAAATGTAGCCAGGGATCCACACTATTCGAGAATATAAGTCGCTTTTTTCAATTGTATTTTTGAATTTTTTTACAAAAGTTATTCTTGTTACGTAAAGTTATTAAAATCAATCACCTTTGGCTGCCACAATTTCAGTTTTAAGACATGATAAAAATTGCCAATATATTGCAAGTGAGAAAAATTAATATTCAGTCAGGAAAACATTATTACGAGTATAATACTCTTGTAATATACAACTTTAACACATTCCTTAATACACCCAGAAAAAATATTGGTTTGGAAAATGGTTGGTTATTCCTATAATATATTAGTTGAATAGACTATATTTCAACTCAGGCTATAAATTTTCTATGAATCGAAAAAAAAACAGTTCCTGTTCATTACCATAATAACATAATTGTAACAAAGATATGATTCTGACAATTCTTAAATTGATTAGATCAACCCCGATCGTATGCTTTTGTCATGACTAAGTAACGAATATGATGAACACAACCGAATAAAATATTATGAATTGTATATTAGTACAAAATCTTGGTATTTGCAACTAAAAAAATTTTTTTTTCTAAATTTACTTTACTTTTTATCGGTTGGTGCAACTAACTAGCGGTTAACTTTATTGTTATTGATACACCTAACCTAATAAGCGATTCGCAACGGTAGCAATTATTTTTTAATATAAAATACCTTATTTTTCAATAAAAAATTCTATGATAGTTAGTGTAAGTATCAAAATTCGATTGGCAACAAATTCGGTTGCCTCAAAGAATCTGTTTTCTCTGTGTAGTCAACAACAGAACTCTCAATAGCACTCCAAAAGACACGCACCCACTAAACACATACAGGCAGCAGCAGCAGCAGTAGTCAATGTCTGCTTTAGAGTTAAAGTAATATTTTATTTTTAATATTGTGGTAATATGTAGTTCTAACTACAAGGTTTGCGTTTTATTATTTTTTTACATTCCCAACATGCTCTTTAGTATTTTTTTTTCTATTTTCTATTTTTTAATAAAATAATAGTCAGTAATTTTTATTCTCTCCCTCTTAGTTTATTAAGTTGAAAGTTTTACTATAGAATGGTTTTGTTTCGATAGATACTAAGAATAACTAACTACACGTTTAAGTTCATGTTAAATATGCACACATGTGTCGCGCATTTTAATTAGATTTTATCGATATGACACCAACGAACGACAAAAGAAAAACAACTACAAAACTCTTATACGAGTTTGTACTTATTGCTGCTACTACTACTGCTACTGGATACAAATGATGGCAAAATAAAACTATATAATCTATGGACTTCATAAGAGTCATAAATATCCATAAATAGTTTTAAAGCGGGATAAGATATTGTTACAGCCGATAGGTGGCGCTGTTGCGGAGAAGTTTTTTCTTAAGATTTCTCACTTAAAAATAATACATACAAACCTAAAATTTATATTCTAGTTTAAAGTTTTTCTAACTGCCCCTGTGGCTGAGTGGTAGCGACGCTAGCCTGTCAGTCCAGAGGTCGTGGGTTCGATTCCCGCCATAAACCCTGGGTGGTTTTCCGCAGACAAGCTGATCACTTCGCGGGTTGTCTTTGTGTTTAAAAAAGCCTTAAGTCAAGCAGATATTATAACCAGAAATTTAGTGAGTAGTTTATAAAAAGAAAATTTGCAATAATTTTGCAATACTTGCGATCTCTGATGGGCCTTAAACAGACATAACTTTGCTAATGTTTCGCAAGAAAAGAAAAAAAAGAACCTTTACTTTCTATGCGCTTCTAAATACACTCTAAAACACTTTTGTTGAAAATTAGGTCAATAATAGTCGGCAACACTTTGCAGATTATTATCGACCTAAAATTACACACGCATTATTTTTGAACAAAATGTTTTTACTATTGGCTGCGTACAGGTTTGAACCGCGACCTCCTTCTATCAGTCAGGACGTATCTACCGTTCAGCCATTGCCGTATTATACTTTATGTTACATTTTTTCCACTTGGACTAAATATGTTTAATTTGAAAGGGTTTTTCTTTAATAAAATAACTACAAAATCGATGTAATTTTAGACGAGGAGAAATTTTCAACACAAATTTAAACAATATATGATCGTAAATTTGAAGTAATGGTTTAGAGTGTAACCTGAAATTTGGTGAGTAGTTTATAAAAAAAGAAAATTTGCAATAATTTTGCAATACTTGCGATCTCTGATGGGTCTTAACCAGACATAACTTTGCTAATGTTTCGCAAGAAAAGAAAAAAAGAACCTGTACTTTCTGTACACTTCTAAATACACTCTAAAACACTTTTGTTGAAAATTAGGTCGATAATAGTCGGCAACACTTTACAGATTATTATCGACCTAAAAGTACACACGCATTATTTTTGAACAAAATGTTTTTACTAAAAACAAAGCGATTGGCTCCGTGCAGGTTTGAACCGCGACCTCCTGCTATCAGTCAGGACGCATCTACCATTCAGCCATAGCCGTATGATACGTTATGTTACATTTTTTCCACTTGGACTAAATATGTTTAATTTGAAAGAGTTTTTCTTTAATAAAATAACTACAAAATCGATGTAATTTTAGACAAGGCAAAATTTTCAACACAGATTTAAACAATATATGATCGTAAATTTGAAGTAATGTTTTAGAGTGTAGTTTATATAAACTATTATATTTACAACTTTTCAACGCGTGATATTGTCGTGAAAGGAAAGTTGTTTACCTCTTTTTTAAGACCGAGGCAAAAAGACTGATACAACGAAGAACTAGAGGGTTAACGTGGTGCACAAAAATATCTCTCGAATATTTAATGACGTAATATCTTACGTTAAAACATATTTAGGGCGGTTTTATTGTCTTCACTCATTTTATTCAAGCCTTAAAATAAAAAAAATTTGCAATTATTTGATATTAAAATCAAATAGCTTTTTCGAAAGCACACACTAAAAGTACAAAATTTATTTGTCAGCATTTATTTGCTATATATAGAAAATGAAGCAATGGAGGGCAAAGAAAGAGCACATCATATACTAAGGCCATATATTTTCTTATTACTTAACATACGTTTTAAATAATTAAACTTTAACCAAAAATTTCGTCCACTCTCTTTATGTTCTTATCTCCTCAACAAAAAGAATCTTCTGCTAAAAAGTTTCAATATTTTTATTATTTTCGTGTTGTACAAGCTTAGTAATTCTATTTTTAACAGTACTATTGTGTTTTGTTTTCTGTGTTACAGTTATCAAGCCAAACTATACGAGTAATAACTGTGTCATTTGGCATAATCCACCATTAAAACAGGAAAGAAACAAAAAAAAACAACAGCTCAGCTATACAAACTACTATATGCCTCAAAATATGCAAATAAATCCTTACAAAATATGCATCATAGTGTATCAAATACGTAATGAAAATAGCACACGCATACACGTAAATAAAATACGTACAAATGTGTGCATTAGGGGGTAGTGAAAATGTAAAAAAAAATGATAATTTTTTAAAATCTCCTGTATTGTTAATCGTTGATGCTGTAGAAAAGCTTAATTCACGCCGAATATCAAAAATTAATGACTATATTTAGAGGTGGCGCACGAGAGCTGAAGTTTGTAAAAAATTTACTATGAATTAAAAAATTTTTTCTTTGTTCCGAAAAAATTTTTTTTTCTTATTCCTGATTCTTGATATACTCAATCCGTAGAAAGGCGCGTTAATGTGCTATTAATATTTATGCAACGCCATTTTCGACATATTTAACCCCCACTAGCCATACGTAAGGCTTTTTCACAAAGTTTTACTACAAAGTCTCAGCTCCATAACAAGTTTGAAACGCCCTAAGTACACTCAAAAGAAAAATCAGTCCATCCGTACTTACATTAATCCCAAGCGGTATCAAAAGTACGGAAATCCCGGTTTTTCTTAAATCAAGTACAGAAAGATTGTTTCAAGTCGTAATATTCAAGTGCAAATTACTTCATTTTAGCCCCGACCAGCCTTTATTCATGTAAAAAAAATCTTATTTTAAGTACGAGTATGTTTATAAACTTTATACACAGTCGTACTCGTACTATGTTGGTGTTTGTTTGCTTGATGATGGCCACAAATCACTGTTCTGCTTTTGTTGTTGTTTATTTTCATTACTCGGACATAGCCGACAAGTAGCTGATACACCTCGGCTTGCATGTAGATTCAAGCCCGCTGTATACTTGAATCAATCCGCCGCGTACTTGAATCAATCCTAACTGCGTACTTTAATCAATCCCGCGCGGGCTTGAATCAAGCCCGAATCAGGCTATTACTTATTTAATAATCCTGGAACAGACTTGAGAATTTTTATTTATACTACTTATATAAATTTAATATTTTTACTTACTTGTTTTAATTTAAATTTATTTTCGTTCATACCTGGTATTGAACTTAACTCATCATGTTTTGTAAACCAACGCCTTAGACAACTCAGCTAACTCGGTATAGCATGTAATACGACGTTTGTAGTCTATTAGCCGGCAGTGCACGAACTTCTCTTTGTTCGTACACCAACACCAAGACAACAACATAAGCACAACATCCCAGCAGCTAAAGTTACAACTAGTAACGCTTTGGGACAGTCATATTACTAGTTGTAATGGTAGTAGTCAAAAAACGACAGTCATATAACTAGTTGTAACAAGAGTAGTAACGTTACTGGTCAAAAAATAATAATCACATTACTAGTTGTATCGATACTAGTCAAAAAAACACAATCATATTACGAGTTGTATCGAAACTAGTAACAATACTAGTCAAAAAATGACAAAATTTTCAGGTATACGATTTTATATAAAACCAATTGTTAACAAATAATTCGAATGTGGCTCAGTGGGTAGAGTACTTGCCTTAAAGTATAAAGAATGCGTGTTCGTACCCCGGTTGAGCTAAAGTCTTTTTAAGAGTTATAAAACTCTTAATAAAAAAACTAGTAAGCGCACTAGTTTACAATAACTAGGATTCCAACTGGGATATAACTGTATACAAATGAACTAGTTGGTCCCCTATGACAACCCAATGTTAAAATCGATAGTTCGATATATAAAAAAAGGATAGATAGGCAACTAGTCTGAACCAAACAGCAACTAGTATAGTTCCAACTACATACCAGTTACTTTGTCTGCAGGAATGCGACTGAAGCTATCAACAAGCAAACAAATACCAACACACTACGAGTGTGTAAAAAGTTTATACTAATAGTAGTACTTAAAATAAGAATTTTGTACACAATTTAAGTATTTTGTCATTGATTCAAGATTTCTTACGTGATTATCCCGTTTTCGTCTTGACTTAAGTACATTTTAGTGTTATTCGTACTTAAATTAGTCTTACTCAAAGTAAGTAGAAAATACTTGAATTTAGTACGGCGTTTTTCTTTCTGTGTACGTTACGTAATATGTGAACAGTCCCAGAACTTATAGCTGAGGCTTCAATATCTGTCTGTGAACCAGAATCAAAATATTCTTACTTGGAAAAATTGCATGATTCAAAACTTCAAGTTCTCTGTGCCACCTCAAGAATTTAATCAAGGGAGCTTAAAATTTCAGTACGTTTTAGACTTATTCAACATCGCTTCATAATACAGGAAAATTCAAATTAAAAAAAAACGTTTTTTACTCCACCCTAATGTACACACTTGTGTGTACAATTTGTATGTTTATACTGTTGTTATTGATGCTTATATTTAGAAAAATTGATTTGAAAATGTGCAAAAATAAAAGAAAAACTGTGAAAACAAAATGAAACGGAAACACAAACACAAACACTCACACACACACAAGCATAAAGAATAAAAGAGGAAATGACACACCGTTATAGCAGAAATTGTTTAGTGTAATATTTTTTTATTAGTATGTGCATTTGTTTAAAGGTGAGCTATTTGCTTATTAATCCTTTAAAGTGCACAAAATATTTTAAAGCCTTTTCAATATAAAGACAAAAGTCTAGGTAAATTCATACTACATGTACTTATGTAATAACGAAGTTAATAGCTTGAAATTAATGTTATTTTGGCTTATTTTTGTTTTCGCTATACAATCTTACAGAAGCAATCAAGTGACTTTCTCGACCTATTATAGTAGTAATCATGCCTAATTATTTTCTGAATATAACGTTATGCGCCTTAGCCTAACAATCAATTTGGATTTAAAAGCAAATAAGTTCAAAATAATCATATTAACAATCAAGTTATGAGTTTTAGTTGAACCGTAAGGGTTTGTAACCAAAGAACTTTTAACTATTTTGGCTTGAGTTCGGTTTTCATTTAATTTTTCAATTAAATTTTATTTTTATTTAAAGATAAATGTGAAGCATGTAGACAAAGACAAATTTTGACTGTACGGAGGGTTGAACTGACGTTTCGATAGTTCCCGCTAATCTCCTTAGAGAAACCGGCAAGCCCGATTTCGTATCCCAGGCATGTCAACATTTTTTTTAATTTATGTTCTTGTTTCTTTTGTAATAATATTGTTATCAATATAGCGGAATTCTTTATCACAGGAAATTTTAAAATAAATTATTGAATACCGAGATTTTTGTTATCAAAAGCGAAACTTATTTTTTTTTTCTGTGCTTAGACCACTCCACCAAAGTCGGTGGTTTGCAGTCAAGAGCTGAATCAATTCATACTGCCATTCTTAGAGCTGTATTACATTTGATAGTTATTGATATTCACTTTTTTCTTTATGTCTTATGTTAAGCTTCTTGTTCAACCCTGCGCGCAGTAAAAAATTTTCTTATTTTATTTGTAATATAAGTGGCTTTATGATTTATTAATAAAAATGGTAAGTTTTTGCTATATTCGATTTTTCATATATTTAAAAAAAAATAAAATTTTGCAATTTCGCCTAAAAAAATATATTTGCTATCTTTGCAGTAAAAATAACTCCGAAACCCTTGCGTACACTCTAAAACACTTTAGTTGAAAATTAGGTCGATAATAGTCGGCAACACTTTACAGATTATTATCGACCTATAATTACACACGCATTGTTTTTGAACAAAATGTTTTTACAAAAGAAAGCCATTGGCTGCGTGAAGGTTTGAACCGCGACCTCCTGACTGATAGCCTGACGTACCTACCATTCAGCCGTAGCCGTATTATACTTTATGTTAAATTTTTTCCACTTGGACTTAATATGTTTAATTGGAAGCTTTTTTTTTCTTTCATAAAATAACTACAAAATCAATACAGTTTTAGACAAGGAGAAATTTTCAACACAAATTTACACAATATATGATCGTAAATTTGAAGTAATGTTTTAGAGTGTATATAAAAAAAATTATGTTAGAATGGCTTAAAGGTAATATTATTTCAAGATATTTAGTGCTTTTTGTAAAGAAAGTGGATAGCGCTTCTCCAAGTTATGGTCCAAAACTAGATTTTTTTTATTGCGAAAATCACACTCTAAAACACTTTTGTTGAAAATTAGGTCGATAATAGTAGGCAACACTTTACAGACTACTTTCGACCTAAAATTACACACGCATTATTTTTGAACGAAATGCGATTGGCTGCGTGCAGGTTTGAACCGCGACCTCCTGACTGATGTCCTGACGTACCTACCATTCAGCCGTAGCCGTATTATACTTTATGTTAAATTTTTTCCACTTGGACTAAATATATTTAATTGGAAGGTTTTTTTTCTTTCATAAAATAACTACAAAATCAATGTAGAGACAAGGAGAAATTTTCAACACAAATTTAGACAAATATATAATCGTAAATTTGACGTAATGTTTTAGAGTGCAGGTAGTTTCGCTTTCTTGTAAATATGATCAATCGATTATCGTGAGATAACGATTATTTTATTTGTGGTATATGTGACTTTACGGTCAGTGGATAAAACTGGTAACATTTTACAATTTTTTATTTTCAAAGAACTTTAATTATTTTGGCTTGAGTTCGGTTTTAATTTAATTTTTCAATTAAATTGTATTTTTATTTAGAGATAAATGTGAAGCGTGTAGACAAAGATTAATTTTATATTACTCTTGACTGCAAATCACCGACTTTGATCGAGCGGCGAAGAACTCTGAAGAGTTTAGCGGGAGCTATCGAAGCTGCAGTTCAACCCGGCGTGCAGTCACATTTTTCTTTGTCTACGTGCTTCACATTTATCTCTAAATAAAAATATAATTTAATTGAAAAATTAAATTAAAACTGAGCTCAAGCCAAAATAATTAAATTTCTTTGGATATAAGCTCATACAGTTCGACTAAAGCACATAACTCAATTAATTTTTAATTTTTTAAAAATTTTTAATAAATAAATATATTTTGATTTTGAATAAAATATATCGATGGCTTAATATAAAAAGGGCGTAACTCGAATTTTCGTTATTTTACAGGAGAAGGAAAACACTGAATAAAAACTAGAGCACTTACATACAAAAAAGAATTTTAAAGTGATTGGAAACCCGTCATTTTCAACAGTAGCGTACATAGGGAGGGTGTATTTAGACTTTAGCTACCAGTAAACGTTAAAAGCACGATTTCGAAAAAAACCGAGATACACCTTTTTTATATTAAGCCATCGATATATATATTTTTCATCATTGCGGTCTGAATAATTCCGAAACCATTGATTAAATAAAAAAAATAATGTTGAAACGGCTTAAAGGTAATTCTATTTAAAGCTTTTTAGTGGTCTTTGTAATAAAATTGGACAACCTTTTTACAATTAATAATAAAATCAGTGGAGCGAGCAGCCTCTTTAAAAATGGCAGACTTAAAAAAATATATACAAAAAATTTTAGGAGACTATTATAACACATCAAAAAAATATAGTCCTCGGCATTTTTCTTGTTGCATAGTGTTATTAGACTAAGCTTCGTAATGTTTTATTCATAAAACAATCAGGCTAATGGTTAATATTCCAATGAGCAAGGGAAAAATTAACCTCAATTAAATTTTTCAACATACACAGCAGAGCATAACAACGCTGTTTTCGGAAACCGCTATACTTTCATCCACAGTGCTCATGTGTATTTGGCTTATCACCCTTTTAGTTTATTGCTCGAAATCGGGCATACCGTTCCCGAGCTGTATTAAAATATACTGATATATCTAGGGGATATATTAGTCATGATCTTTACAAAATAAAATAAAATAAAAAATCCGTACTTAATAGAAAAAACCTAAAATAGAATTTAATTTAGCGCATAAGACTCTTTATAATTTTATTTAAATGATATTTTCTTTTCAGAGCAGTGTAAGTTGTCACTGATTTTACATTGCAATTGGTAAGCCAAAAAAAAAATTTTTTCAATATGTATCCTTTTTTTTTGCTAATATTATTTTGCATGCAAACGAAAAACTGCACAAGAAACAAAATTTTATTAATTTGCCAGCTGTGAGAAACAAACCTTGGTCTCCTTGCAAATCACCAAACAGTTCTTCTTGTAACATAAAAATTCCTTCAACACAGCTGGATAGTTTCCGGTTTGCTGCAATTTTGAATTTGTGTTCTTGTACACACACACACACAGCAACACACAAATGAATGTATATGTACATTCAGCGTCAAGCATTTAAGCAAAAGTCATTGTTAACATTTGTACTAAACTTTAGTAACTAAAGGTAAATCTTGCTTAAGGCATATTTGTACGAGAGCAAATAATGCAAAGTGCAGCAACACCAATCATGGGGGTGCTTGCTGCAACATGCAACGTCAATAAAGCTAAAGCTAAATAGCCTCTAGTCTTCTAAATGCCATCTATATGAATGTATCATCTGGTTGAATTTTCAATTTCCTTTTGGATTTCTACAGTCAAATGCCATTTGTTTGATTATTTGTTACAAAAATATATTTACACAAACGCACAATGGAATGCCATTTGAGGTAGGCGGGGGATGTACACTGGCGTAACTCAAGTGTTATTTAAATTAAATATTTGTTTGTTTGTCAAGTTCAACTTGAGGTTTTGTATTGTGTTGCTTGCTGTTGTTTAGAAATGAAAAATTAATTCAAATCATTTAAAGTCGGAAAGGAGTAATGGAAATACAAGTGACAGGCAGCACTAAAAATTAAATGATATTTGGCTGATTCTCATTCTAAACGTACATTTAGTGTTTTTTTTTACAAATGTACACTCTAAAACACTTTTGTTGAAAATTAGGTCGATAATAGTCGGCAACAGTTTACCGATTATTATCGACCTAAAATTACACACACATTATTTTTCAACAAAATGTTTTTACCAAAAAAAGCGATTGGCTGCATGAAGGTTTGAACCGCGACCTCCTGACTGATAGTCTGACGCATCCACCATTCAGCCATACCCGTATTATAATTTATGTTACATTTTTTTTCCACTTGGACTAAATATGTTTAATTTGAAAGGTTTTTTCTTTAATAAAATAACTACAAAATCGATGTAATTTTAGACAAGGAGAAATTTTCAACACAAATTTAGACAATATATGATAGTAAATTTGAAGTAATGTTTTAGAGTGTAACTAATATAAATATGAGCAGGTAGAATTCATATTATAGTTTTCGCCTTATTCCATTTATCCATCGATTTTCTTGAAATAAAGCTTATTTTATTTGTAGTGTATGTAACTTTAGGGCCAGTGAATAAAACTGATATCATTTTGAAATTTTCGATTTTTTATAAATTTTTAAAAATAAAAATATTTAGATTTTGCATAAAAAAATATATTTTTCGTCATGGCGGTCTGAATAATTGTGAAACCATAGAGTCTATAAAAAATAATGTTAGAACGGCTTAAAGGTAATTTTATTTAATTTTTTTTTGTGGTTTTTGTAATAAAATTGGAAAACTTCTTTATAAGTTATGATAAAATCTGGGTCATCATCATGGTCCATTAAGCATTTATTGCAATTTGTCAAATGTGTTCAAGTCTGAATGTTTATCTGAAGACTCTAAAAAAAAGGAATGAGAATTAATGCAACGACATTAACGAATTGATTCACTAAAAAATCTTAAGTACACAAACTGGGTACAATCGCATTCCTTTGGCTATCATTGTTGTTGTTGTTGTTATTTGTGTGTATGCCGTCATCGGGATCGTTTTTTACGACACAGTTTTTCCTATTGTTTTTGGTGTTTGCGTCCTAAATAAGAGTCAAACAACCAAGTCATTGATTCAGTAAAGAACAGTTACTGAAAAGGAAATTTATTTTTAAAAAACCTTTGGTTTGAAAATTTTATGGTCATAATTTTTTACTGTGTGCACATCAAAAAATGTAGTGGTACTCCCCGGCATTTTTCGCGTTGCATAGTGTAATATGACAGGTGGTAGAAAAGAACAAAGAACGCTGAGGAGATGGTGTAGAGGCTTCGCAGTCAATACTGCTCCATTCTGCTAGTCTGATGATTAGATATTCTAGTATTTCTTTCTCAGTAAAAGCTTTAATTTATTATCATAAAATTTTCAATTAAAAAGTATTTTGTAAATTCAAGTATCTGCATTTAGTATTTTTTTTTAAGTTTGATTGCAGATTTCTGATATTTTACCTTTTAAAACTCTTCCTGTTTGTTTCCTCTTAACGACTTTTCATAGCAAAAATCCATATAAGGTAAAAATAGTTTACAGATTTTTTATAGCAAAAAATATTTGTAAAAAAAACTTTGCAATTAAAAAAAATTAATAAACATTTTTAAGCACCTGTTGCTTTTTGCTACAAGTGATGGCAGGTAAGTTGGCGAGTTGTAGGTAAGCGAGGTAATCAGTTGTTCGTTCATAAAATAATATACAAGAAATATTTAGCCAGTTAAATGAAATAAATAAATTAATAAACTTTTTTTAATACCCTCCGCAACTTAAAAATATGGGGTTCAATAAGTTTTGTTTACAAATCATGGCAAAGTTACATTATGGAAAAATCAAAAAATAATTAATAGGGGTATGCATAAAGTAAAGCAAAAGTGCGATTAAAACATAAACCAAAATTTTTTTTTAAAAAACTTTTCTTAACATATTTTTTTAGTTCATTTATATAAACATTTTTAAGAATTTCATATTACCTGGAGAATACCCTTAATATAATTCAAAGGCTTTAAAACTTATAACAACTTACCAACAACTAATTGCCTTTTCAAATAAAATTTCAACAAGTTGTTTCAATAGTTTTTCTGTGCATATTATGTTACCACTCCTTCCCCTTCCCTTCCCATGTTTTGCTCCTCATAATTGTGTATTTGTTTGAAAAAAAAAATAGCAATTTTTCTGCTTTTCTTTTTGTGCAAAATATCTTGTAATGACCATGTTTAACCAATTACACCTGGTCTTTAGGTAACATTAGTCATGTGGGAATTTTTGTTTCATTCAAAGGCGGCAAAATACAGAAAACAGCAGAAGTCTTTAGCGAACATAAAAGAGACCCACAACATTTGATAATTTCTATAAAAGGCATCATGTAATACGACGACACACATTAATATTTTTATAATTAAAACCATTTTTTCTATTTTTGGTTTTAACTATTTGTATTTGACTAGCTTAATTTCCCACCGTTTTTAATTTTTCTTTAAATTAACAAGAAATAAATTTAAAAAAACTAAAGCTCGACCACTTAAATTATATTGACTCACAATCTGAGGCGTAATTTTAGAAGTTATTACCAATTATCGAGTGCAAGCGAGCACAATATAACAATGTATATATTTTGAAAATGTGGTAATTAAGACCTTCATGTGATACCCAGCAAGGCATCATTTAATTATTTTCTCATGGCTTTTTGTCCTATGGAGGGCGCCAAACTCAATTTAAGGTGACGTCACATAGACTGTTCTTAGAGTAATTCCCTTAACATCTCCTTTGCTTATTTCTTATATTCTGCATACCGCTTTTCGTCTAGTGTTAATTTTTCTGTATAACGTTTTTTAACTCTGGTCTGATTAATTTAATTTTCTTCTCCTTTAAAGCTCAACACAAAAACCCCGAATTTAGGTATTAAAAACAACTAACGAATTAAAATTTTTTTATATGATTCTTTTCATTTACAATAAAATTTTAAGCAAATGGTCTAATATAATTAAATTATTTACGATTCAAATTATTACGATTGGAATATAATTTTTTATTTTCGGAATTCACCTGAATTTTTTAAACAAATATTGTAGTAACGAATGACGAATTCTCTAGCTCATGCTACAAATTTTCCAATAAACACTTTTCAATTTCACATGTTTTTAATAGTTGTTTTTTTGCAATGCAATTATTACTAATAGAGTTTAGGTAAATTTATACAACTCAACATTTTATTGATTTATTTGATTATAACATATAATATTCAAAAGAAAAGTCACGAATGATAAACAACATGTAGACATGGGTTTTATATTAAAACCCAACACAAAACACCGAATTTAGATATTACAAACTAGCACTACGAAATCCATACAAATAAACAAGTAACGAATTGCAATTTTTTTGTATGATTCTTTTTCTTTACTATCAAATTTTAAGCAAATGCTCTAGTGCAATTAAATTATTCACAATTGAAATTATTACGATTGTAATATAATTCGTTCTTTTCGGAAAATGTTTGTTTTTATTCAACACTCGCCTGAATTTTTTAAAATAAATATTGAAGTAAAGAATGACGAATTCTCTAGCACATGCTACAAATTTTCCAATAAACACTTCAATTTCACATGTTTTTAATAACTTTTGTTTTTGCAATGCGATTATTACTCATAGAGTTTTGTTAAATTTATACAACTCAACATTTTATTGATTTATTTGATTATAATATATAATATTGAAAAGAAAAGTCACGAATGATAAACATGTAGATATATTTTTAAAAATAATAAACAAAGCCCTTTCTTATGAAAGTGCTCTTATTTGAGGAAATGATTAAGGAAACTGATATGTTTACTTTTGTATTACGTAACGCTACTTTCGGAGGTTTTATACACCCCCCGCCCTTCCGTAACGCTTTTTACAAAATTTTCAGGATAAAGTATCTAATCCGTAACAAATCATTAACCCCTTTAATAGTCGGACAAACCATTCTCGAGTTATGATTAAATATATATGCGTTACTGCACTATTTCGGGAGTCATCTACAAAAAAGCATTATCGAGTTATGATGAAATATTTTAGCGTTAACGCCCTATTTTGGTCATGCCCACTAAAAAAATATGTGCATGATAGAAAAACCAACTGAAAATGGATTTTCATTCAACGCATTAAACTTTGAATATTCGACATATTTTTATTTAAAGAAAGAAAAAAAATTATGTAGACTAGTGTAATTCAAAATCAACGGAACTTGATATAAGCGGTTATTCATGAACACCACAGTACCGGTCATTATTATTATTTTAAATTTTTTTTTTTAAATTATGAATGTAATGTCGGATTTAAGCAGCGCCCGCCGCATTCGACACATCATTGCCTCAATGCAGTCTGATTTATGGCAAAGAGGCTGTAAAGTCCCCAGATTTAGGCGCCTTCTGGTCGTTATCTAGCAAAGCAATTGATTGTGAAAAGAAAAAAATATAAATAGAATGGAATAGCTGTTGTAATTCTTCATATAAAATGAAATTCCAAGAAAAATTCTGCAGTTTTTATTAATAAAAATTTCCACATAAAACCGTCAACGAAAAATTCTTTATTTTGTTTTTTTATTATTTTTTGATGTTAGCTCGTAATTTATAATCAAGGTCAACTTGGATTGCCTATTAAAAGATTATGTTTTTAAAATATGTCTTTGGAAAGAATTAAGTTTTTACAAAAAATCTATGTATAAAGAAAAAACTTATTTACACCACCCATAAGGAACGTACTTCCTTACGTCCTCAACCGGTTTGGGAGCAACCGCTGAGATGACTATAGGTGTCACCACTGGAGCAGCATTTTACGCCCTCAAGACAGCAACATGATCCGCAGCTATAAGTTTCTTTAAGAGCGCCTCATTCTCAACCGAAATAGTAGTCACATAACGAGCCAGCACTCTATCTAGTTCATCAGGTGGTAAGACCTGATTCAGTGCCTCTTTTGAACTCAATCATGGATTGACCACAAACATTAACTGCACCGACACTAGCGGCCAATAACTCCTCCTCTGCCGATAATTCATCCTAGCAGAGGCCAAAGCACTGTAATTAACATCAGTGTCATTGAACACTCCCTAAGCCACATCATTATCATCCGTACCGATATTAGGCGACGTCTCAGCAGTAGTAAACAACCAATCAGGCGCACCAACAGGACCAGAAAGAGTAAAAATTTGCACTAAATTTGCATATTCGACAGCAGCAGCAGTTTGTCTTATAAGCCAATGGCTTATTTATAAACTAAATCAGAAGAAAGATAATAATTTTAACTTCCAAATGATAAGAGGAAGACAAATTTCAAAAGGCGTCAGTATCTAAACCAACTATCAGTTGGAAGATAGTAAGACGATACTTATCAGCAATCACTGCCCCGAACCACTTAGCCAAATCAAACCCCATTTATAAAAGACACAAACCATATTGCAGATTCCCATAACTAGGCCCAAAATCCCCAAAATCACAGAAGTTCGCCGATACTTCTCCCAAAAATTACGGCAACACTGAAAATCTAAAAAAAAATCTGCAGCGGCAATACGATTATGTTATATTATGCTGTGTCATGTCAAAAAATTTCAAATCATTTACAAGAATTTATCGGCCATGTTCTGTAAACCGAATCCGAGCAAATTTCTCGTTTTCCAAAAATAAATAATGCCCCATTGATGTATTTTAAATCTTATATACTAAATTAATTTTAGATATGATATTTAAGCTCTAAAATAGAAAACTAGAAAAACTTGTGAAAAAAATTCGCTATTAGTGGACTTAATTTTTCTAAATTGAGCGCTTTTAAATTAACTCGATTTACAGAACAGGGAGGTATATAATTAGCAGAGACAACTTCAGCTAGCACCGCCACGTACCACTTATCCAAGCTACAAACCATTTAGCAAATGTACAAACCAGATTGGAGATTCCTAATGACCAGGCTAAAAACCCCAGGAGTTCCCTGGAAAATTACGGCAACACTGAAAATCTAAAAAATCCGCAGCGGTAACAGCATTATACTATGAAGTTGCGCGGCCAGTATTTTTTCCATTTTAAACATTTTTGGCTTTACCCCTCAAGCATTGATTTTTGTTATTCAAAGCATTGATGTGTATGGCGCGCCATAAGGAACTTTCATTCCAAAAGCGCGAAAAAAGATAATTTAATTCTTATCCGAACTTACCCAAAAGAAAAAGTCCGTTTAAATTTGGGCAAGCAGATAAACAAAATTGCTCCCTCACGAGCTCTCTCGTTTGGAAAATGTTTATGTTCTGGAACGCTTTTGGGTAAGTTTATATAACCTTTCGTAAGATTCGTTAACCACTTGGAACTAGGGATGACAACTTTTTGGAATCTAAAACGAGCAAAACTTTTTGAAAAAGGAGCTACAAAGGGCTTAATTGAAAAAAATATACGTATAAAGCAACATCCAGTAAAATTTTACGAAAAATCGGACAAAAAGGGCTAACTTATAAAGTGCTTCTTCGGAAAATCAAAACACTTTTAAAGAAAATTATTCTAGACTCTTCTTCTTCTTCTTTTAATTGCTGGTGAAGCAATTTAACAAAAGAAAATTAGTAAAAACGAGTTTGCCACATTAATTCACAAGTCGCTATTGCTAGAATAAAGAAATGGGCGCATAATCATAGTCAAAAAAAAGTATACTTTAGGAGTTTAAAACCAGTATTTTGTAAGGCAATACTGGTTTTAAGTTGTTAAAGTATACTTTGTTTAGGACTATGAAAATGCGCCATAGTTCACAAAAATAAAAAATTTACCCATATTGATCAAAAACGTAAAAGGGGCTAAAATATTATTCTAAAAAATGATCGATTTGCGCGTTGTTATGTTTGGAGCTAAAACGTTTCGCATTTTGAGTAACTAAAAACGGGCTAAGTCTAGACCGAAAAGGGCTAAGTTGGCATCCCTGCCTGAAACGGACCTAATGGCTATTAGCTGTCGTAACACATTTCGTTTCGGTGCAAAGTGTTACACAGATGTTATGTCACTTAACATTTATGTAAATAATTGATACATATGTATGTATGTACATATGTATATAGCTGTTAGCAACAAAAAAAACAATAATGTAGAAAAGCAAAATTTTCTTTGCAGAGCAATTTTCTTGATAGAATAACAGGAGAAAAAATATCAGTAATTTTAACTTTACACAATGTAAAGTTTACATAACATTACAAAAATACTGTTAAGCTCTTTTATTATATAAAAGACTGCATCTCTCTCTCTCTCTCCCTCTCTCTCAGACATACAAAGCAGTAAAAACAAAAGCACTAGCAGAAACTGCTAAAACTGCAACAGTTTACACACTCTAATATGTGTACAAATAATTGCAGCTTTTTGCTTTTGATTGTATGCCGTTGTTTTTGTTGTTGTTACAGAATGTTTGTTGTTGCTAAAAATTTGTTGATTGACTTGTTGTATGCAACGAACTTTTGTGCCAATTTTTTGTTGTCTTTTATTACATGGGAATTCAATTGAATAATTTTACATGATAGATATTTCTTTCTGTTTTTTTTTTTTTAATTTAAACACACTTTCCTAATGATAGCAAATCCATTCATTCATGCATGCATCATATAAAGGGGGTTTTGTTGTAACTTTTTGTTGTTTTGTTAGTGTTTTTACTTTTGTTTGTATTTTCTTTCGCTACTTTTAAGTGGCAGAGATAAAGAGAGGAATAGCGTGTGAAAATGAGTAAATTAATAGCTAACAGTAGTTTTATTTACATTTTATTTTTCAATATTAACTTGCAAAGACAAACACTTCTTAATGAACTTTTTGTTGTTACTTGCATTTGTTAGTAATTCTAAACATACACTGTATGACGAAAAATAGTGCGTTACTTTAAAAGATTTATGGAATTACAAAAATTAGTTTTTAGTTTAAATTTGAACTTTATTACAAGATTACAAGATTTGCTTGTAATTTGGTCCCAGAAGCGTTACAACAACTTGGCTAAACAATACTTTCCAGATCTCTTCCATTTGAAAACCCTTGATCTCATATATAAAAATCGATATTTGTTTGTTCATATTCGATCGCGACTAAACTTTGTGAACCTATTTTCTACACCTACGGGAAGACTATAAGCTACATAAATGTTTCTTTAAAATTCCATACTAGCGAAACTGCGGCAGCAATGCGCAGATCAGCTAGTGAATAATAAAAAAAAATATCGGTAGGGCGCATGAAAGAGGAAGACGATCCATTGTAATAGCTACATGTGTATAGGGGAAGACCCAATAAGCAGGCATATTTACGAAATACACCAAAGAAGCTCGGAGAGAAGCAAGTGGCAATAGATGCCAGTTTATCAGCAAAACAAAAGCAAAGATCCCGTAAATAAATTTTAATCTCCGAAGATCTGATTGAAAAGCTACAAGACAAGACAACATACGATCGGTTTCAAAGCGTTAATTTTGAAATGGTGTGATGAGCTAAGCGAAATATTAGAAATCAATTGTAAAATAAACACCAATTACTACATATACCATTCCAAAATCGGTACCAGAAGATAAAATTTAAGTGTTGTAAAAACAAAAAATTGTATCATAATAACATAAGTATGTATTAAAAGTGATTTTATTTCGAAAGTGATAACAAAAAACTATAGATGTGATATAAGAGTTATTTTTTGCCACCAACTATACATCTCATTAACAGAATTTAGTGGAGAGTAAACAAATGAAAGCATGCACGCTGCATGCACCATGATACATTTTTGCATTCATTGAACTTACTTTGTTAGTGTTTTTTGCTTTATTATTTATTACAGTAAATTTGTTTGTTTTTAATTTTTTTTTCTTTTATTGCAATTTATTAAGAGACAAAATAAAAGTTTCTTTGCAAAAATTTATTTTCCCCACATTTTACAAGTTTTATTTAAATAAATGTAACAGATAGAAAATCTATAATTAAACATGCAACAATTGTTGCAAAAAATAAATTAAAACATATTTTCTTCATACATGCATGCATATGTATATATCGTCATATAAAATGCAAAAGGGCGTATCTACATTTTTAAAAAGATTTCATTAGTTTGCTTTTTATTAAACCTTGTATCTCTCCAGAACAATTTTTAAAAATGTAGATAGGCCCTTTTGCATTTTATATGACGATATGTATGTATATATTTCATTTCTTTTAATATTACTTGGTTGTGGGTTTTCCTGCAATTCTTTTATTTATATAAAATAGTTTTAATTAATCTTGTCACTAGAAATGTCCAAGCAAGTGAAGTTCAATGTAAATATTTTTTAATGAAATAACCTTCCCCTAACTAAATGCTAAAATATCGTAAAAGACAAAGCACAAATTTTACATATTACTACCCAATATCTAAATAACAAAGCATAAAGCGTATATATCAATATTGTTAACGAAATAAAATTCATAGTAATCAGATGTAATTTAGTTCACCACGCCTTTAAAACTTGAACAGCGTCATCTGTTGTCCGAAATGAACACTACAGTTGTAATAACTTAGTAATAAGAAAGCAAACTCAAATTAACGGAAACGAAACTTTACTGGTGCTCCCCATTATCCTTGAACTTGGTATGAGCATCATGTCGGACATTGCATATGGCTAATGTAGACAACTCATGTCCATGTTTCGTCCATGCTCTGACATCGATGCCCGAACATATGGTTGAACATCAATGCCACCCCCGAGTTTCCCGAAGGCACACCTGTGTAACTGCATGTTGGAACATACAGTTAGCGACTCCTTGTGCATGGCCGGCTTATCATGCACAAACGCCATGTTCAAGTGTTTGAACTATTTAAACTCTTACTACATCAGCAGCTCTGCAATGCAGCTGAGCTCAACCCAGGAATAACCAGGAAGCTAGAAGTCTACCACAAGGCAGCCGACAGCTATACTGGCCTTTCCCAGCATCCGACCACAAGGCACCACCGCTCGCTCCAGCCACTGTTGGCTTAGCAGCAACACAAAGAGACTCCCCATAAGTTGACCGAAGTCCAACTAGCCACTATCACTGGTGGAGCACATCAGTCTTAAAACAAACAACTCTCCCAGTGATTTTGGTAATAGCCACAGCCAACACGTGAACTCCCGAAGTAGGCCTTACCAATGACCGGTCACAGGATAATTCTTCATGTTGGGACGAAGTCGGCCAACAAATCCATCCCCATAGGAACAGAATGCTTTTCGCGAAATTTCATTTAAGATGATGCCCTCAAGAAGGCAAGTCATCTGTGGGGCTATCGGAACGCGTGGTACCAGTGTTAGGTTACTGGTCAAGATTCTCAAGAAAGCCCCTAGAGGTTGACTTCCCACCATCTTTGTCTTCGGGCGAGACCTTTGGTGCTTTTCTACCTTCTTCCAGAGTCACATACTTGCTTTAAATAGTTATACGCACGCCCGTTGCTCTATTATTTCAGAGATTGGTTAGTAACACATAAATTTCAAAGGTAATTGGCCAAAGGTTATGTCTGGAATGACCAATTACCCTTTTTCCCAGAAAGCACAGCACTGAATAGATACGAAATTCCAGAGTTTTTCCGAAAGGTAGACTTACAGATCTTCAATAAACTATACTCTATGTGAGCCCTACTGGCTAGCCACATAATTTCCCAAGAATATAGTTTAAGATATTTTTTAATAGTTTTGCAATGGACAGAACTAATTGGAATTAGGCGGAACGCTTCAGGGTTATTAGTATCTCCTTTTTTTTAAGGACTGGCCTTAGATAGGCAGCCGTGCGACACATCGGAAATTCACTAGCTCGGTACAAGGAGCTAAAGAATACTTTTTCAATACCACCACTAAAGACTTTTTAATGTTGAGGTCCACTAAATTCTTTTAAAATGCATGCGCTCTAAGGAATTGCTGTGGTACAGTTGCCAATACTCTATATATCACTGGTAAAGGTTGATTGCTTACTGGAAAGTAAGAATTTTTTTTGTAAATAGTTCAAGCTGAAGGTTAGCTTTATCAACCGGATAAATATTTGGCCAACCTTTTGATTAGACAAAATTGAACTACCAGCATTATCCGATACTCTCTCATTAAAGCATCACCTAGCAAAAAAGAAAACCCTGGCTGAGAACTCGATAACTCGATACGATAACTAAACTGTTTGAATTTGTATGTAGTTCACGATTCGAACTACAGTCTCTATTTCTGTCTCTAAGGTCACACACTACTTGTTCTACTTTAGTTATCCAATATCCAATGCAATCATGTGCTATTCAGATTAGGTGGTCGCACAGACGTTATTATCATCTGGGTTCCCGCTCACAGCTACTTCCCTTGCAACGAACAGGCGGATTAGCTGGCCAGGGCTGGCTCTGCTATGGACGCCTCCACTGCTGAATCAATAGACAGGCCGTTTGGCACTATTAGAAACCATATTTTCAAGGATTATCTGGAGAAAGCTGAAGACAGGTGGCGCCAGTTGAGCACGTGTAAGGTGGCTAGGAAGATGTGGCCTTTACTATAACGATAAGCGCACAACACAACTAGCTAATAGAAGACGTAGGGACATCTCGAGGCTCATCACAGTAGTCACGTGGCACTGGCCGATCAGCAGACATGCTAGCAGGATAGGGCTTTGCGTTCTGCCGTGGTTACCAGGATCATAGTAAAGAAGAATCAGTTTTTCACTTTGTTTGCGAGTGCCCGATCTTGCACCTCTCGAGCCACAAATTCTTTGGCAGGAATATTCTCGGCGTCCTATCAGAGCTATGAGAGATTGGTCTAGGTGATCTTATCAGGTATCTCAATGCAGCGGGTTGGATCTAGTACCTAGTACCAGATCCGAGATCTGGGTTCGAATCTACATAGGTTGACACAGGCGAGTGGAGTGGTCTATCAAAACGGAGTCTTATTGATTCTACTTGAAGGATGGCGTGCAGTAGGCAGCCACGTATACCAACCAACCAACCAACCAACCAACAGTGTAAAGAACTTTGCTGTGAAGTTTTCCGCCACTACATCAGAACAGCATATATCTTATTACGCCAATGACAGACACGTAATTTGTATAATGATTGCTTATCAAGATGACTCTTTTTTTTTATTGCCGCTATTCAGCTTCCAGATTCTTTAGCAAGAAAAACAACATTTTGCACATTTCCTCAAAAAAAACACTTTTAATAAAATATTCTACCACAAAAATAAAAAATATCAACCTTAAGTTAACACTTTATAAAACTCTCAGCATACGAAATGCTTTTTGTTATGTACAATTTTCACCCATGTTTACCTGACTTTTTCATTAATTATTAATGCATTTCAACCATAGACGATGATGATGCTGATATTGGTATACCCAAACTAAAGTTAAAGATACAACCAACCAACCCAGCACTGAAATATAAATAAAACAACGAGGTTACGTGTTGCATCATTCAAGCTTTTAGTTGTATGAATTTTTATATGAGAGTATCCTTTTTTCCACAAAAAAAAAAGAAAATAAAAATCGTACAGATAAATAGAATTTATTGAAATGGTTGAATAACCCATCATCTAGACAGTCAAATGAAATGAAGACAGACATTTGGAAAAGAGAGCTGTAAAAAAGCAAAGGAAAGCAAAAGCAAGTTTATATGGAAGATAAACAATGAATTTGATTTTTGCTACAAATTTCAGGGCTGTGATGAACTGGGAACTTGATTTTAGGACAAAGGCCTTTGCAAATCCATATAAATAACAGCACGTGCAAGAATCCATATAAATAACAGTACGCGGCGTGGAGTACAAAAAAAAAACTCATGGAAAAAAACTTCCTAGGAAAGCGGACAACAATATATTTGTGGGAATATTGAATAATCTGTGGGATTTAAGAACAACTTGTGCTAATACACAACATAATTAAACTAATTATGATTTTCGAGCTGGAGTCGATTTCGATCTCCAAATTTTGCTATTAATTAAAGAATCATGTTGACTTAGGGCACAAATATCTTCATCGAAATACAACAATGGCATTCGTAATACATACTGATAAATATTTTAACATATTTAATTTCATTGTAGGGTACTTCACAAACTTTCCTCCACAGTTTTTCCACACTTCATTTAAAATTTACTTCTGCCTTAAGCTTTGTCTGTCTTTTTTTTTGAAGAAATTGTGTTTATTTCCTTTCTGTTTTCATTTGTATGCATTCAGAGCAGTAAGGTATTTTTTGCATAATTGATTAAATGGCTGCCTATAATAGTTACTCAACTGATTTGTTTTTTCTTTCTTTACTTTTTATGCTTAACCTCTTTCCTTTTCTGGTTGGCCCATTTATCTAACGTCTACCTCAATAAAGAACTTGTAAAATAATCTGTTGCTTTCTTTCAATTGCCACATACATATTTTATTATATGCTTCGTATGTGCTTAAAAGTAAGTGCCACCATTCTGGGTTAATTACTGCAGTAGTTAAATCAAAAATTGTATGAAGAGGATACCAAAGGTGGCATGAATGATCTGCCTTCAGTGCAGGATCTCAAAATATAATGCTCGCCACTAGGCGCAGGTCCAGATCAGAGTTCCAAGCCGAGGCCTTTTCATCGGCGGCGGCGGCGGCGGCGCGGACAATATTGGTCGACGGCGGCGGCGTTTACAACGATGACTCGGCGGCGGCTTAAATGTCGGCTTGAAGGAAAATATATTGAAAATTTTTTTTTAAATAAAAAAATTGGAAAAAAAATTTTTCTAGCTAAAAAATTTTAATATATCATGAAAAATAGTTGTATTGTATTGCAAAAGTCAATTGGCGGCGGCGCGGTTCGGAGAAAAAGGACCGGCGGCGGCTAGCCGCCGATCTTGAGCCGATCGGCTTGTATCTCTGGTCCAGATTAAGCTTTTGCAAGGTGAATTTTTAAAGCAAACATAAAATTTGTAGAAATTTGTTTTAGCAACGATATAGAAATGAGGGACATTTTTGAAGGGGGTATATAATTTTTCTCTGCTCCCCTGAAAGCGTGCCTGTGGCTGCATGCTATCATTCAAGTAGAATCAAGAATTTGCCGTCTTGATAGACTACCCCAATCGTCACTGTCAACCTGTGTAGGTCCCAAGCCAGATCTCGTATCCGGCTGTAGGTACTAGATCCAACACATCGTATTGAGATGCCTGATAAGGTCACCCAGACCAATCTCTGATAACTCTGATAGGTCGCCTAATATACTGTTGCGCAAAAATGATTGTCTCGCGAGCTGCAAGGCCGGGCACTCGCAAAGATAGTGGAAAACAATTTCTTCTTTGTTCTGATCCTGGCAGCTATGACAGGATGCATTGTAGGAAAGGCCTACCCTACTAGCATGTCAACCGATCGCCCAGTGCCCCGCCACTACTACGACGAGCTTCGAGATGCCCCTACGATTTCTGGTAGTTAGTTGTGTTGTTAGCTTATTGTTGCAGCAAACCCACATCTTTCTAGCTACCTTACACGTGTTCAACTGGCGTCCTCAGCTTTCTGACGAGAATGTTTGAAAATTTAGTTTTTAATAGTGCCAAACGGCATGGATACCAATTCAGAAGGCGTACATGGCAGAGCTCGCTGTGGTCAGCTCATCTGCCTGTTCGTTGCCAGGGAAGTTGATATGTGCAGGTACCCAGATGAGGGTAACATGTCAGTCTGACCAGCTAGTCTCCATAGCACATCCTTGCACTGGCTAACGAAAGAAGAAGAAGAGAGGTAAGCTGTTATCTTAGAGACAGAATTTCCGCTTGGTTGTCGACGAAGATGCCGATTCTCTCTTGGACCGCCCTGTCGATCAACACCCTCGCCGCCTCCTTAAGGTCAATATTTCAGTCTGACATGCAGTGGCCTTATCAGGAAGTCGGAAAGAGAGTCTTAACCCAATACCATTCAAGAAGACTCCAGAGCCCAGAACGCAGATCATTCTTGTTTCATCAATATACACCCTGAATATGAAGTCTCTTTCTATGTCACCTCCCTTCGATTCCCGTCTAGATGGAATAAGGACTTTGAAAGTGCTATCAATGTCAAGATAGGGAGCCATCTTATCGGAGGATTTCCTCAGTATCGATGGTAATTGATCTAAGATTCTGGTATGTCCATAAGTCCCAGATCTCCACCGCCCACATGCCACTAGTCTTACCGCGGTGCTCGAGGATACATCCAATACATAAAGGTCTATCGGAATTAAGTTTAGTATAGCATTCAGAGCTTCTGAAGGACTAGTACCAGTTCTCGCCTTAGTAAGGGAGGTACTTTAGGTCGCAAATATAAATGATGATTTCGCGACTGGTTGCTGATGAGTTCGACTTTAAGATTGAACGTGGTGGCTATGGTCTAAACCTAAATCATAGAGCTGGGTTAGTGTCTCCAATAGAAAGCTTTAATTGTACAAAAGAATTCTAGATCGACCTCTCAGAAAGCGGTACAAGTGTGCAAGAACTGCCAGAACTGGTTAGAGACTAGCCACATTCATCGTGTAGTAGGGTCACGTTAGGTTAAGCCACAAGGCAGGTACTGCCATTAATCTAGATCAGATTATTTAAAATTTAATGAAGAAATGCTAAATTGGTTATTCCGGGAAATTTTCCATTTAATATTTTTTTATGATTTGAAATTACTTCGTGCTCTCTGTTACTCTTTGTATGGCGAAAAGGATGGGACATTTACTTGGCTGAACGATTCATCAACAATTTCTGAAAGTAGTATTCTCCAAGATAACGTGGACTGTCGCGCATGAGTGCGGAAATCCGAAAATCCACTCCTTGTTTCCTTGCAATTGAGTTTTCCGCAAATATCAATATTTAAGAAGTTTTTGCATGCGCTTAATGGCAAACGACACGAAACTGTACCTTGGTACCTTTAACCGATGCCAACCACTTAACTAATCCGAAAGAGTGAGACGCTAAAAAAATAAATGCCAATAACGTTTGAAATTTAATCTTTAATTGGACTGTAAATCATAAAGTTGTATCCAAAAGTGTAGCCCAACCTCTAGAATTTGTTTCTTATTTTTATATGAATGAAAACACAAGACCTTCAAGGGAGTAAACAACCTTTCGAGAGAAAAATGTCGCCATTTACTTGTTGTCAAAGTAAAAACAACACAACTACAATATTGTTGTTGTTTTTTATTAGACACATGTTTTTGTTGTCTTCTATTTCTTTAATATTTTATACTTTGCTCTACATTCCTATTTTACTGCTTCTTTTAAGTGGTTTTTGTTTTCTATTTTGCTGGCTAAACAGCTGTAAAGTATGCTTTGATATTTTATTTTTATTTTTTACCATTTTCTATTTTACTACGTCTTTAAAATGTCTTTAGAAACTTTTAATTGCTGTTTATGTTTGTATGTGTGTGTGTGTGTGTGTGTGTGTGTGTGTGTGTGTGTGTGTGTGTGTGTATAGAAGCAAAACAAAAACGATAACCAACCATTATAAACGGGGTAATAATCCATTGAACTTGAGTGTGTTTTGTGTTTTGCTCAAACTTATGTATCAGAGGGGATTGTAAAGGATGATGAGTTCTGCAAAAGTGTTTTAAAATTACACCAACAACAATTGATTATTCAAAGTTTAAAAGGGCGTAAATACAAAAAGGTTTATGACTGAGTGCCAATTGTTGCATACTTTAATGCTTTTTGATTTAATTTGCAGTGCTTAAAGTCTATTTAACAAGGCGTAAAATAAAGCAGCGGATATCTAACTAATTATTGAATTCTTAGTGGAAATGGAAGAAACGCAGTAAAAGTAGAAGAGGAATCAAAAGAAAAATGTACTTATTTAGGCCAATGAAATAATTAGTTTACTGGAAAGCTAACTGAAACATACTATTTTGCAAAACTTCTTTTAGAAACTCTATAGAAATTGGGCATATTTTTCTTGCTTTGGGGGGGGGGGGGAGGGGAATATCCTCCCCTTGAATCCACGCCTGCCTCGAACCCAACATAGTCAGACACTATATTTGCCCATTAGCCAGCTGAGGGCTCTCCTACAGTCGCTAATTAGTTTTGATTTGAAACTGTGTCGCTACAAAGCCTTTAGCGCCGCCAACGTAGAAGGTTACACCCTTGCCATCAGTCTCATTATTGGCCACCGATTCCCTGGTATTTAATAGCGTCAAGATATCAGCCTGGAAAATACTACATTTGTTCGAGAGTCTGAAAGGTTTACGATTGTCGATCCTCAAAATAAAGACAAGGATGGATCTAAGTTGCAACGACTATTGCAGAAGTGGTAATGATGACGAAGAAACAGTATTTTACCTTCTGTTATATAGAGCAGACAGAGCGCAATAAATCGCTTTATCGACCAATTATTTACGATTGTTCTATCGCCGTGCCAAACCATCCCGATTAAGCTAAGTACGACTATAGCTTGACTAGACATACATTTTCTATGCTATCTAAGTCTGGAAACATGTTAGTGCCCAGAATTTTTGGCCTTACGCTGGCTAGTGGCGGATATTGGCACAGAAGGTGAGGAGCCGCTTCCTCCTCTTCCTCATCATTACAACTTCTACAATAGTCGTTGTAATTTAAGCCCATCCTTCTGACATGGGTGCCTATTTTCCAGTGTCATAAGCACTTAGCCACCCGGCAGGTGCCTTCGTAAGAGCTTGTATGATTCAAGCCGTATTAGTTGCTTACAGTGAGATAGAGAAATGCCAATGAAGTGGCAGATTATTGAGTTGCTCAATGTCACACCCTGTTTAGCAATTCCGTCCGCAATATTGTTTCGGGGGCAATTCGAGTGTCCCAGAACCTAACCTAGTGTTACTCTCAAATGTCTCGCTATCTCGTTTAGAGATACCCAGTATTCGCCAACCGCCAAAGATGTACTCTATACAACAATTATAGCGGCGATAGATAGATATCTTTGGATATCGTATAATACCTAAGCCATCTTGGCACCCCAGTAATAGCGGAGATTTCTACTTGGAAGATGCTACAGCCGTCCTGAAGCCTAAATGTAACTCTTACAATGAAGTTTTCCACATAGAAACCTCCGCGAATTCTAACACCCTTTTTGGAGCCACTCTGGCCGCTCCGCCAGGGTTAAGAGAGGAGCAGTACTGTTCCCTGCTAGCAAGCGTAAGGGCAAGATTACTTGGCTCTAGCATCCTGCGAGACTCAGAGAGTCTGGCAAATGTACGACTAGTCAAGCTATCATCTTACTTGAAAGAGACTGAATGGTTTGAAATGACAGTAGCGCAATAGATACGCCTTATTTGCTTCCGAGTAGCACAAAGGGGGCAAAACAGAAAGACGGACGGAATGACAACCTGTCCAAAATATTTCCTTTAGAGCAGTGATAATAATATGGAAGTATATTAGTATTAGAAGTATCGTATTTTCATACAAAATTAAAATTTTCTGCTCCTTTTTTTGTAGTCGGTATGAAAATAATAATAGCGCATCTTTAACTTAAATGGATCTACTTAAATATTAGAACGTTTGCAAATCTTCTTCAATATCAAACAAATAAACTTAAGAAAATAGAGCACGAATAAGTTCTAGCAAAAAAAAAATTTTTTTTAAATTTAATCTCTAATACAACGTTCTTTGAACTCTAACCTGACCATTGGCAATAGTTCTTTTAGTAGCTACATTTTTTTTTTTTTTTTGGAAATAATCCAAGTGTCATTTCCTATTTCCGTTTGACTGCGAAAAGAAAACAGTACAAAACAATGAATGTCAATGCTTAAAAAAATAAAAAAATAGAAGATAAAATCTTTAAAGAAAACCCAAATAAATACAATTTTCATTAAAATGTATGTCAAAAATACTTGAAAATAAACCCTTATATATTGAAGATTTCTTAAAAACCTCATCAATCAATTTTCATTTGGAAATTGAGTTAAAGTTTCATTTAATAAATACAGCCAATATTTAAAAAGGCTACTGCTCCCAGCCTTCTTATATCCTTAAAAGAATAACAAGATGTGGAATTGGTTAAATAAAACAATAACAAGACGACCTGCTATATAAATTTGTTTCTCTTCATTTCATTTAACAAGCGCCAAGTAGTAACGTTTTACCATTGATTTTTCCCTAGAGTAGGGAAATGAACAAAGAAAAAACAACAAACTGAAAAGCAAAACAAATAAAATAGGCAACAGCAGGAAGGCAGTAGCAATCATATGTGACAAGGCTCTTCAGTGTTTGTACAGATTTGTTAGTCTGTTGTCAATGGCTTTTCTTTTCTTCTTCTCTCCTTTCCGTTCCACACTCTGTACTTTTTCATAGACCGTCTTATTTTACTGTTCATCTACAAAATTTTTGTAACTTGTGGTTTATTTGTTATTCCGGTATGTACAATTGTTAAACTGTTTATGTTTTACTTGGCAACCGGAATTTATGCTTTTTCTGTTCCAGCAAAACATTTAATTTATTTGTTTTTGGAAAGAATTTTAATGCTCTTGCAAGAAATGGGTGTCTTGTGGAAACATTAACAATCAATGCGATTAATGTGGATACACAATTATGTTCCAGTTGTCGCAATGTTTCAAGGAAATACATAACTTATGAGTCAAAGAATGCTGGCAGAATGGGTTCCAGGTATATATACAACATCCAAACATTTCTTTAACAGGTTGGTTTAAGTTAGTTGGGCGAATTTTCAAATGCTCCAGGAAGCCGCTGGGAAATTGTGACGTCCAGAGAGCGACATTCATCGCACACAATCCAATCCAAAGTTCTGGCACTTGAGAATCAAATACAATTTTTTAAAAACCCTTGGGATAGTCCAGCTTCTGAAGAAAGCGATTGCCGATATACTAAGCCTGCCTTCCTGCATAGCCGAACACTCATAGATAAGGCGTTGGAATATCACTTCTTCTACATCGAAGATGCAGCTCCTATAGTAACATTCATGGAGAAAACTTAGATCTTCTTCCATTGAATGATTGCACAGTATTCCGTATGACGCCATTCTGAATTGCAAACGATATTCTTTTGAAAGTTAGAAGTTGCTTCGTTCCCAGCTTTTCCTAATGAGAGCCGAAGAGTCTTGGATTGAAGGGTACCACAGTATCCCGTCTGATACCAACATGAATTGCAAGCGATCTTCTTTCGAAGGTTAGAAGTTGCTTTGCACCAGCTTTTTCTAATGAGAGCCTAAGGGTTCTGGATGTCGCACAAGTGTTAATTACGGACTACTTTATTGCTGTAGTTTTTAACGAGCACTTCTCAATCTCCGATTGCATTTAGACTATCGATAGCTCTGAGTTATGAAATGAGCCTCTTAATTTTTTTCGCAGCCTCTAATATGCCATTCTTCTTTATATGTCCGCTTGGAGTACAGTTCAGGACTCGGGTAGCTTGAGAAAGCTATCTCATTTCTATCCTGATGATGTCGCTCACACATTTCGACTTTACCACCTGTTTTAAGCAACCTGTTGGCGGACAGACTACCGATAATACTGAACTCTGAAGAAGCCTATTAATTCTTATGTAGTTTCAATTATGAGTGGTGTTCTTTATTCAAATGAATTAAAAATGCGCACAACCGAAAATGTTGGACCTAATCACTAAAAATCGCCAAAATGTTCCAATCTAGTCAGCCTTTAAAAGGTCGCATTCCTTAACAACTGTAACCGCTAAATATTTCGCAAAATATTGCTTTAACAAAATACTATCTACAGCTAGAGTTTCAGTTATTTAAATGGCTTTATAGCTGTCACCATGATGTACCCATTTTAAAATGTATAAAGAGGTTTTTGTTGCAAGTTTCTGTATTCTATTGTCTACATTGCACCCCACATACAATTGTGCTGCCTTCACATGTCATTTGTGTTTGCTTATGGCTGTGTAGTACTTAACAGTTTGCAAGTTTTATTTGTTTTTCCCCAACATTCCGGTTGCCACTGCTACAAGTCAACAGAATTTAAGCTGATTTAATTTTATTCCCCTGTTAAAAGAGGTCGCTGTGTGTTGAAATAAGCATAAATTGTTTAGCAGTTATTGTTATTGCTACCGATGTGCAACAATACAAGTAGCACGCACTATATTTATTTATTCAGTTCTTGCTGTTGTTGTCAACATCAACATCATCATCATCATCACTATTTTTCCTCGCTTGTCATTCATATACTTCCTTTCTTTGGTTGCCTCTCTACTTTTTAGGTTTTATATTTTGTTGCCTGCCAGTTATGGAAATGAGTTTATGAATATTTTGTTGTGCTTCCATGTCTTTCTTGTTCGTTTTATTTAAAGTTGTAAGTTTTAATTTTTTTCTAAAAATAAGACACTTCGTTTCAGTTGTATGTGTATTTCCGTTCTTTGGTTTCATTTCAGTTCAATTTATTATTTTTCTCCAGCACCTTTAGATTCATACCCACTATTCCCATTCATTCACTTATTACACTTTCAAATGATTCATTTTTACCATCTTTAGTAGTTTGCGAAACGTGACTGTTACGCGTTTTTCTGTTAGATGTATTTTATTCTTTCGGCTTCCATATTCCATAAGTAGTTCGTTCGTTGTTAAGGGATGCAAATTAATTCGCAAGTTGTTTTTTTTTCTTTTTATTTCATTTTGCTTTTTAAAATTATGTATTTATTCTTTACATTTGCTTGAGGTATTCACTACAAGAATAAATAAAATACAATAAATAAATATTTATTTAAAAACATGTAGAAAATATTGCTGGTCTTATAAGTAAGAGAAAGAATGTGTGTATAGGATTATTGCCCTTTCGTAGTTGTCGTTTGAATATTTTATTAAAATCAATTTGCAATGATTTAATGTTTCCTTTTAAGAAGCTTAAAGATATAAAGATTTCTTATGCCAAATGAATATATTTTAAAAGACTTCAAAGGCAGTTAAAAGCTTCAAGATTCAGCTGAATATCAAGCTGTTCATTGACTTGCAGATTTCTGTAAGATTGATTGGATAAAGTTATTGCAAAGAAGTTGTTGCTGTCAAAAAGTGGATAAATACTCAAGATAATCCAAATTTGAACTCAATCCAATTCAAATTTGCTTTCTTGTCTAAATTTTTTTTTTGAATACTGACGTCAACAGGGTTTAAAATAAAAAAGTATCTGGCATTAGCGTAGCTAGGGGCCTAAAGCCCACATTAGTCCCTACAGTTCGCTTATATTATCAAAATTACTCCAATATTTTGAATATCTAGGGAGGCTAGACCGATTCAGAGGGTGGCTTGCTCCCTCAGAAGGGCCTAGCTATGCCAATGGTTATTGGTTGATTTCCGTTAACTGAAGTTTGCACATCCAGTGTCAACCTACTCCAACTTTATACATTTGATGGCTGCTTTATAAATTTGAAACCTTTTCGAAGCAGGAGCTACTCCTGGTTCCAGGTCATAGCAATATGCCCCTAAATATCATTGCGGACGAACTAGCCAAATCCGGAACTCCAATGAACATTCGAGATACAAATCAAATGGTTGGTGTCTCTTTGAAATGCTATAAAACTCAAATTTAGCAGAAACTATTTGGGATCGCACAGACTTGATGGTCTAACGAGGTAACCTGCTCGACATCGAATCTAATATGGCTCTAATACGATTGTAGTAGATCTTTTATCCTGGAGGCAGCACCTCGTACTTGTGGCGGTAAATACACGACACTATTTTATATTTGGGTGTATATATACAGGGTGGCCCAAAATTAACGAAGGTGTTTGAATAGTCTATATTTCCATTATTTTTACATTTCTTTGATTTATTTTTTCAGATTGTTATAAAGAAGATTTGGGAAATTAAAACTGGGAAGGTTTATTACTGACCAACGAACATACATCGAGGGAAACAATGGCGCTGTTACCGGACATTTTCGTGGTTTTCCATGACTTTTCACGATTTTCGAAGCCATCGTTCGAATTTTTTCTCGACTATTATTATTTTTGGTTGGGTCATAGTCCGTGGCTTATTACGTATGCACGATCTTTAAAATAACCCAAAGAAAACGTTTCGAGAGCGGTTTAGTGCAGCTAATAAAATCACTGCTTCTTGAAATAATGCGTTCGCTGAAAACGCTCCGTAAGAACGTCATTGTGTCTCTTTCTCTATGATCGTTGCTCAATAGTAAATCTTTCCAGTTTCAATTTCTCATATCTTCTTTACAAAAGTCTGAAAAAAATAAATGAAAAACATGTTAAGATTATGGATTTATAGACTATTCAAACCCCTTCGTTAATTCTGGGCCACCCGGTATATATTTCCTTATTTATAAAACAAACAAATTACATATTGAAGCTAGTATCTTTACTTGGTTCCAGGTCATATTACGAGATGCACATTCATTCTTTACCATCCTGATCCATGTATTTCGAGGCCTGCCAGGATTTCTATGCCCTTGTGGGTTCCATTCGAGCGCTTGTCTTGCAATCTCATTGGCAGGTCTTCTTAATATATGGCCAATCCCGGTCCATTTTCGCCGGCAGATTTCATATTCAATTGGCTTACAGTTGGCTATCAAGAGCAGTTGATTATTTGTGACCCAATTCGGCCAGAAAATGCGAAGGATTTGCTTCAAGCATTTGTTTTAGAACGTTTGTAGTCTCCTTCGTGAAGTTGGAGTAGAGCTCCATGTGGTACAACCATACAGAAATATAGATTTGACGCTGCAGTTAAAGATTCTCAGTTTTGTGTTGGTCGAGATGTTGCTTGCGCGCCATATTCTGTGCAGCGAACGAAATGCAATCCGCGTTTTGTTATTTGGGTATGCTTGGAGATTAATTCCACCGTATAATGATTTCTATAGAAGTTGTCATAATAAGAAAGGCGAAGAGAATGTAGCGCACCTCCGCTGTTTTTGTCCCGCTCTCTCTCTCTCTCTCTCTAAGGAAAGGGTGGCTTCACTGGGCATTCCGCTGCTGCAGAACTTAGCAGTCTTATCGAATTGTGACATATAATGGATAAGTTCGTTTGTCCGGTCGTTCAGCACTGAACCGAATGGATAAACGTAGAAGAATTTCAACTCTATTAACGTCTCTGTTTCAGGTAACACAACGAGACCAACTAGATTTTGAGTTTCAAGCAGGGAACTTGTGCAACACCTAACTTAGTCTAGGCAGGAATCGAACCTGCGATCCTCGGACTAAGAAACGTGTTTACTGGTATAAGGGGCACCCATTTGTAATTTCCTACATCTTAAGTAGAAGTGATTAAATGAATGGTTCAATAATACGTAGTGCATATCTATAAATATAAAACTGAGCCGTTAGTATTCAAAGGTTTCAAAGGTGTTGCACTAACGAGTAGTCACTCGTGAAAAAGCGCTGCTTATGCCTCCTTGTGGTAGCCACTGGAAGCAGGCTCGTGGTAAGTTTCTAACTGTCTAGGAGTGCTGACTAAACAAGCCGGGCTATATATGTAGCTAGAGCAAAGAGAAATGGACATAGATCTATCGGAAAGAAGCTAGGCTTTAGCCTCTAAGTTAGCTCTAGTTAGAAAGGGAACTCGAAGACGATACGAAAAAGAATCCTTTACATTGTCTACTTGTCTCCTCCATAAAGTAAGAAGTATGTTTCTGTGCTGATTCCAGTCAAGAATGTGTGCTGGGTCGACGACTTGGAGTTGGTGCTAATCATAATGTAATTTGAGCAACCACCGTATGGGGTCATTAGCTTTCAACCATCTAAACAGGCTAATTTGCAAAGGAACGGATATTATAGATTCTGGCCTAAAGCCGTTACAGGAAAAGAGGCAAAGCATAACAATTATGCAATACGGATCATGCGTAAATGTAAGAATTCGAGAAAAAATATGAAGAGGCGCAAGGATCCATTTTGATTAGAGGGAACACAAAGAGATAAACAATGACGCCTTGTAATTTAACGACGAAACGCCTGTGTAAACTCCAATCTAGAGGGTAGCAGGAGGACTGGAAAGAGTACAAAGAAAACATAGTTTGTCTCAGTCCCCATTTGGTAATGGGTTCTGACCAACAACTTTGATTTATATAATAGCGAAACGTGAGTAACTGACGCGATAGGTGAGTCGACGTAGAGATTAAATGTCTATGGAGGAGATGTCAAATCAGCTCGATAGAATGATGATGGAGGTCCCGGCGCTGGAGGCAAAGGGATAATAAAGGGGTTTCAAGTCGACAGCTACAAACCGGCTCAACCGCGAATACGGAAGAGCCCTAATTACAATGCCGTGCAGACTGCAGATGTATTACTTTTACAAGTAGTTGATTCAGCGGTGAAAGAAAACGAAGCAATGAGATGATCTGAGCTAGTGCTAACAGTAGTTTGATCTACTTGGATACAAGCTTAAAGGTTGCTTCAGATGCCATTGGGAAGGACAGCGAAAAAAGTGCTTTAGACACAGTGGAAATACCGTAAGATGACTGCATGAGTGAAAGAACACTGAAGCTTCAGGTAACATGAAACAGATACCTGACTATCATTAGACTAAGATGCACTTACCACCACATTTTTAATGTGGTTCAGCCAACAGCCAGAATTCACTTAAAATCTACAGCAAACGCTGGAGATGGAGAGGTACTCAGTGATCGTGGGATATATCTACGTCACGTTTGACAGGGCCAGAGCCTACTCCGTTATGTAAATAAAAGATTCTTGCATTCGTATTTAAACTAAACCAACCGCAATGCTAAGAAGTTGATCTTAGTATACCATCTAGATTATACGTCTTTAAACCGTCATTAAAGTATTTGTATTTCAGAAGGAATTGTGTTCCGGAGGCAACCCTAAATCAACTTGAATGCCAAACAGATAGCTGACAAAAGACTTGATCCCTACCTTGCTGCACGGTTCAGCATCTTTGCGGGGAAAATGATAATTGGTCTTTCTGGGCATTACCTTTGGCCAATTACCCATAAAAAGTATGTGCTGCTACACAATCTTTGAAAAAACAGAGCAACGGGTGTTCATATAAATATTTAAAGGAAGTCGGATATCCTATTCGAGTCTAGAAGAAGGTGGACAGGCACCTTAGGTCTCGCCTAAGACCAAACTCAATAGAAAGTTAACTTTTAAGGGTATTCTTTCGAGGCTCTATCTACCAGTAACCTAGCACTGGTACCAACGGGAACCAGTAGTCCCACAGATGACCTGCCTTCTAGAGGTTTGAAGAGATGATGCTCGCCAATAGCGACATCAGCTTGAATAATGTTCGCCAAAGGCATACTCTGTTCCTATTGGGATGGATATTCTGGCAGACTTCGTCTTAACTTCAATATGAAGGATGTTGCTGTGGCCGGTCGTTCGTTGAGGCTGGTGGTGGTTTAATGGCTGATGCTTGACTAGTGCCAGTGGCTGGTTTGACTTTGGACAATAAAAATTTGGTGCATGTGTGTGTTCCTTGCAAGTCACACAAGTTTACCTTCGGGGAAATTCGGGGGTGGCGGCGAACACTCAACTTCACTGTGTTAAGACCACCTTCATGTTGAGCCGTAATGGCAGGTACTGATGTTAACCTCGAACACATCTTTCAGCACATATTGATGTATATTCCACTATTATCCTTATCCAGTTATGGGCGATATATTAGACTGTAGTATACCATAATGATCAAGTAGCTTGAACCTCATCTTTTGTCGATAGTCAGGGATCAAGTTAGCTCCCTCAATACTAAAACTCTGACTTGGATCTATATTTGCGTATAGAACTAAAATGCGTCGTGTCTATTACACAGATTTTGCATCAAAGTTATGATATCCTATATAGCAACAGCAAGAATTTTGTCATTAAGGTTTATTACTGGACAGTAATCTATGTCATACCGTATGTTTTGTGTGTATACTTTAATCATGGAATGTATTTCGCCCTTATTTTCTATGCAACAGTTGCACTATGCTTATGCATTATGGTCTTTCTATATGCATACTGTACTACAATAAACTTATCTGCCTTTGTGCATTTCGGTGCCCAGGCAGCTCGCGGAGCAGAAAGATAACCTCTCATTTATTTCAAGAACTCTCCTTTGTACTTTATAAAAGTCTTCAAAACTATGAAGAATCGGTTAGTTCCTAATAATAATTCAAGCTAAACTTCTTCACATTTCGAGGTAAAAGCTGTAAATTTTGCTCGAAATACGTATATTTTGAAGTGTGAAATGCGAACCCAAGCACATACGAATTTTCTACTTTTTCTTATTCTCACAAAACATAGCGTTATCACAACTTTCCAATCTCGGTTAGCATGTCCCTTTAAATTTACAATGAATACAAGTATAATATACTTATATTTTTATCATCAATTTAAATGTGTTTTTCTTACGTTCAATTTCAATATGATTTCAAAACCGATTACATTTACAATCCACTATTGCAAACATAATGATCATCATCATTATCATAAACAATGACAAGCACAAGATAAGAGAGACATGAGACATATTCAAGAACAAACACTACTGATTGTCATTTCGCTACAGCTTACATAATTCATAAGTAGCTGGTTTAGTGGTTGGGGGACTACAAATAAATAGACGGACAGAGTGGCTCTCATCTAGTCCTTTTTAAATGCTATAAGCATGCAGCTACATGCTCGTTAAAGAGTATGAAAACAAAAGAACTAAATTTTAAAATATTTACTTGTAAACATTTATAAAAACAGACATAATATTGCATTTACAATATAATTTAAGGGGAGAATGATAATTTTTTTGCTAGTACCCCATTGAGGTTTATACTTTGACTACTGGGTACCATGCAGTGTCCTGAAGTTATATATACTTTCAAAGAGCCGAAGTAGAGATATTTCAACATGTTCACTCTTCGCTCGGCTTTGTGGAAAGGGAAAGGGAAAGGCTTCCATCAGTGCAAGTCATAGGATCTTTTACGGAGACAGATTAACGCTGCAGTTAAACCAAATTTTCTTTGTACGACTATAGACCACATATTTCAAAAGAAGGCACAAGAGGTCCTCAGATACTGTAATCTATAGGACATTACAGCCATACAGTTCCAAGGAATGTGCTCCAATATTTGATAATGCTTTCCTTCTATCTTGGGACCTTAAGAACCTTAGCCTATAAATCAATTTGGATTTTACAATGTAATTCACAGAATAAAATTGGTGGCCCTTAGGATATCACGCTACAATAACACCTGGGAACTGTTGCGAGACAGTCAGCTGCGGATACAAGGGGAGGTAGGAGGAATGGGATACTATACACATATTAAACGAATAATAAACACCAAATTTATATTGAGTTTCTTAAAGAATTTTTGCAAATTAGTATGTTTCACTTAAAAGTTTACCTCCCAAGCTCAAACTATATCCGCGCCTGAAAGCAGTTAAGAAAATAGCTCCGCTTTCCCAGAACTAATTCGATGTCAATCCAGGAAGTTGTTTCCACATTGACACGTCCCTATGAAACAACCGTTTCCAACAAAGTAAAAATAAATGTATATTTTTTATAAAAAGCAGAGAAATGAGACTGCGGTACTAAATAGCGGTGGCACATAGGTAAAGCAGAAGGTGGGTCTTAAAAAATATTAACATAGACCAGGGCTGGCCAACCATTTTAGTTGCATTTTTGACTTTTCTGCAAAAGCATACAGAATCTTTGGACGGAAGTTGAACACAAAACCCATTGAATGATAGACAAGGAACAGAACATCGATTGTTGAAAGTGTCAACAATCGTTTAGCATAAATATAATTAACATATCTATTCCGTACATTTTACATGCAATCTTTAAAGCTCCTTCAATGAATTGGAGTTTATGAGCCGTTGGAGCGGGTCATTCGCCATGAACGTGTTCCAATGGCCTGCCTCTAAGACTATAATATCCATCACCTTTTTAGTTTAAGAGGATGCTGTTATCTGAAGTAGTTATCACTTCGACTACAAAGCAAACTATGACTGCGAACATGAGTTCCGAGTTCAGGGTAAGTCATTATTGTTGGACTCTTTAATTAACGAAGGTATAAAACTTGTTACTAGACTGTACCGACATCACAGCGCCCTCCATCGCCAGCAATATAGCAAAATCATCAGCGAAGTAAAACTATTAAATTACTATACATACAGCTTATAAAAGTTAATGCGTCAACTTAACAGCAGAGGCGCTGCAACTCTTCTGTAAAAATTTGCAAAACACGCAATAGCAAAGTTGTAAGAGAATTAAGCTTTCTTTCTGACTTTTCTATCTGTCTTTTCTACACTTTATTTTTCCGCAAACAAGGTAAAACAGTAAGTAATAACGTTAATTGCCTGATTCTTTTTTTTTTTTCTTAAAAAAAATCATTCTTATTGAGTAACAGTGAGTTTAAGTCTGTGTTGCGAGACAGCTGAATATATCACTATGCTAGTCGGAGACCGCAAAGATCTCTTCAATTGGAGAAATCTCGTGCTCAACCTAGGAGCTTTTCTTCTCCTTGGCACTCTCACATGAGATATCAAAAAAGTTTTTGGCTATATGAAACCTATTCGAGCCCCTCTGTTAGGTAAACAGTCCGCCCTCATAGCCAGATATATATAGCCTTCACCACCATCATAATATTATCCAATTTTGGAAATAAACTTCATTAGGAGATACAACAGAGTCCTTAGTCACTTCTGCCACTATCTTATCGACATTTTTGCAATTTTGTTTCACGAAGCTTGATTCGGTCCCTCTCAAGAATAAGGACACCGAAGTTCCTGTGCAAAGCCGTAGACGCTTGCACTTGATCTGCTTTAGTTACTAAAGAGTCGCTCAGAAAGTGTCCTAATCTATTTATATGACTCACCAGGTCACCAGTGCATTTCAGGCCATCCACCATTACATATCCTTCAAAAACTCTTCATAAATATATTTCATCATTTGAACCAAGTTCTTACTTTTACTTAATTCTTAATATTTTTTTTTTCTGATAGCAAACCTCTTGTTCACATTAGCCTTAATTCGTACCATCTAAAATTGCAAACAACAAATGTCTGTATTTGTTTTCCTCAACGCTGGCGTTATTATTTTGTTATTTTTATAAAACAATGAAAACATTTTCTCTTTTTTATAATATTTTGTAGTCTTATAGTAGACCAGAAGTAAAAACAAAATAAATAAATAATAAAAAAAGAAAACTGAGCCACCAAGTAAATACTGTCTAAAGTTATGTTACTATTATTGGCCACATAGGTAAAGGGTTAAAAGGTGACCAACTAAAATACTTTTGGAAAGTGCTTTTAAACAAATATCCGTTTATTCGTCCGCTCTGTAGTTTCGATTATAGCCTGATCTAGTCCACTCAAACAGGAACCCGGGGTAGGTCGGAGAAGGCCAGGGATCTTTCGTATATTCAATAAAACGTGTGTGCTCTAACGTTATAAGCTAGAGGGCTGCACGAATATACTCGAAAGTATTCGTATGTATGTTTGTGTGTGTATGCATGTATGTTATGTAGTATGTATGTGTGTATATATGTACATATGCATATATGTATATTTGGTCAAGGACGAAATTCGTACGAGTACATTCTACGCATACATTTGAGTACTCTTTGCAACCCTCTATTATAAACAGTTTTTCTAATCTTCTTCTCGTTACAAAAAGACATTCCAATTCCTTACTGAGCAGAAACTGTAAGACATTGTCCTCAACAAAGTTGGATTGAGGACAAAATGTACGACATTGCCGCTCATCTTGTTCTCCTTAATGTAACTGAACAAGAAACGTAAGACTCTGTCACTCATATTGGCCCCAATAAAGTTGGATTGAGGACAATTAAGACATTGTCGCTCATATTATCCTCATAACGTTACTAAAGACAAAATGTAAGACATTGTCGCTCACATTGTCCTCAACAAAGTTAGACTGAGGGCATAAATTAAGACAGTGTCGCTCATATTGTCCTCCACAATGCTACTGAAGAAAAATTTAAGACAGTGCCACTTATATTGTCCTTAATAAAGTTGGACTGAGAACAAAAATTAAGACATTATCGCTCATCTTGTCCTCCACAATGTTACTTAAGACGAAACGTAAGACATTGTCACTTATATTGGCCTCAACAAAGTTGGATTGAGAACAAAAATTAAGACATTGTCGCTTATCTTGTCCTTCACAATGTTACTGAAGACAAATGTCAGACATTGTCGCTCATATTGTCCTCAATAAAGTTAGATTGAGGACACAAAATAAGATATATTCGCTTATCTTGTTCTTCACAATATTACTGAAGACCAGGCGCAGATACAAGGGAGGGAAAAGGGGATATTCCCCCCCCCCCCCCAACAAATAAATTTCTATAGAGTTTCTAAAAGAAGTTTGGAAAAATGATGTTTTACTTAGAAGTTCCCTCCAAAAGCTCAAGCTGGATCCACGCCTGCTGAAGACAATATACAAGACATTGTCGCATATATTGTCTTCAACAAAGTTAGATTGAGGACAAAACATAAGACATTGTCGCTAATTTGTTCATCAAAAGTGTTAATAGAGGACAACATGCAAGAATTTATCGGGCAGGTTGTCGTGAACGTCTAGAAAACGAAATCGACAGGGGATAATTCGTACAAGAATCGTCGGTTATAATGTCGTGCAAGGCAATATGGTCAGCTGGGATATGGCGTGCCACAACACTAACGTTAAGCTCTTCAAATAGTTCCAGATGCATTTTATAGTTTCCTTTCGAAAGCTTTCCTTTAAGATCACCTCAAAAGCAACCTAAGTTCTTAATAATCCTTTAATGGATTGCTGCAGAAAAGGTTTTTGAAATGATAAGCTCCAAATTGATACTTCCCAGCATTAGGAATTTATTGGTCACATTATTTCTTTTAATTTACAACGCAAAAGCAAATGTCTGTCAACATAAATTTCTGCTTGTAGCCAAGGATACGCAGGACTACCTATGTGCCTTTCAGTTTCTCTACTCTTCTGTCTGACTACTTTGTTTTTCGCTATAGTTTTATGGTGTTACTGTTGTAGGAGTCAACACCCATCAAAACTATTATTATTGTCATTATTTGATTCTTAGAAATAAATGGATGTAAAACAACGTACCAACTGTTCTTGTTTTAATAAGCAGTAGCAACAGACCTAAACAGTTACAAAAACACTAAAAAAAAGGTTTTTTTTCAAATGTCTTATACACACTTGCACTGAAAATAGCACTTTATCCAACTATTAAAAGAAAAAAAAACTAAAATATACACTTTACATTATAGCAACACCCAGTTCGACAACAACACCTTCTGTATTCTGCTAACAAAAATAATAAAATAAACTTAAACCGATACAAGAGTAGAATAGTTTACAACACTGTGTTGTTGGTCGACAAGAAGAACTAACGAAATGTATCCACTTTTATCCACTACTACATGAAGTACTTCCATTTTTGCCACTACACATATTTATAGTTAATACTAGACTCGTATATGACCATGATAATCTCTTTAGTGCAGTCAGATTTTTTGGCTTGGCTGTATAGCAGTGCACTTTTGGCAAGCTAAAGCAGACAATTTTTGTTTTGTGTTTGGAAGAGGGTGGTTGGTGGGTTAAGGCAGTCGTCATTCATGCAGTCATATCGTCGTCATTCAGCCATGGTAGCCACTACATGGCCAATGTCTCCACCCACTCGCAACGATTTTAGTTTACTTTTTTTTTTTTTGTTACATTTAGAAAAGTCTTTAGAATTGTGCATATGGTAGCAGGCAATAAACTTGGTCAGCTATGCACAGACACATGTACACAAAAAAAAAAAAAAAAAAAAAAAAACTTTGTAAAAGTGGTGAATAAAGTTTTAAGGACACCAGCAGATATTTAAGAGTAGCGAAATAAACTTGCTAAGAAATTAGTTTTCAACTAATGTTTGAACGTATGTATACTTATTAAGTGCCATACATGCTTTTGGCATCATAGAGTTTTCGTCTCAAAAAAAAAAAAAAAAAAAAAAAAAAAAAAAAAAAAAAACTTATTCATATATTATTTGATATTTAAAATAACGTAAATTTAACTGTCCGGAATTCTTTGTAAGCAATAGGAGGCCTTCACATATTGTTTGAGAGCAGCTTATGTGAAGTATTACAAGGCCACTATGGCTGTGTGACAGTTAAGGAATTTTACATGTAACCTCACAAATTTTGAGTTCCTCTTTCCATTTGTTACATTTCAAATTTTTGCTTGCAATTTTCCCATCAGTAGAAATTTTTTCGCTGCAAGTGTTCTTAAAACTATTTTCGCAGGTGTACCATGTTGTGCTACAAGCAAATGCCTCTAACAATTGTGTCTGTTTTCTAGACAAATTATAACAACGACAAACATACTCAGATATAACACAAATATTTTTCATTCTTCTACATAAATGGAAAAACATTACAAATATTTTACATAAAAGTTGTTGTTTACTTGTGTTGCTGCTTATGCAATTGTTAGTTCCAAAAATAGAAAATTGTTTATAAAAACATGACTATTTTATTCTATTTGGGGGAAGGTAAAACATTAGGCAGAGTTAGCTTTTAGCAAATAAAACAAAATTATGTTCTTAGACTTTTGACCAGACTAAAGTTCTGAAAATATTTCAATACTAACAACTTCCAACGAAAACTATAGATTAAAGTTCGGACTAACTTTCAAACCTGAAATCCCACGTCAGATGTCAATTTTCGGACTGTATTGTTAAACTTCAGACTGGAGTCAAATAACACTATGCAACAAGATAAATTGCAAATAGTATCACTATATTTTTCTTTAAGTGTATTGTTGAGAAAAATGTCGAATAATTGAGCTCTTTTGTTAGACATTTTTCAATCTCATTTTAAAATTTTGATTTTGATTCCTTTTCACGACTACATGAATAAATCAATACATAAAAAAATGTCTGCATATTATTAAAGATTGTGTTAAAAATTATAATATATTTTTAGGCAAATTTTGGCTTTGCTATTACTGGAGATATTGACAAAGTAGAGAACAAAGTCGAGGCCAAAAAAGTAAATTTTTAAATTCAAAGCCAAATATATTTGAAAATATAAAAGATATCTTAACGGTATAAACTGTCTTTTCTTTATCTATTTGTAAACTTTAAATTCATTAAAATAAACTTTGACACCCTGTAGCTCATTGTGTGATTCAACAGATTGGTCCAAATTTCAACATTCTTAAAGCTTAGCTCCTCTTTTATGACTTTTGCCTACATCGTTTTGTAATCGGGTCGCAAGATTCAAAGATACAGATTTATTACCCTTTTTCCAATTGGAACCATTCTGTGTTATTTATTATTATTTTGGCTTTTTCTTGACTATAGTGTCTTGAAAGTATTTCTATTTTTGCAATCGTTGTTATAATACGCAACAATTTTACTTGTTGAAATATTTCTTGCTTTGCAGTTACATGTGTCAGCAAAATAAAATTTACTTTGCTATGGGATCAACTTTTAACAGTTAATAGAAAAATTGAGCATAAAAATATCTAAAATAGTAGGTTGATGGTAACAAGTAGGGTTGTGACCTGGTTAGCATAACAGTAGAAATAGAATAAAATTAGTATGTAGCAAGATTTGAGATGATTCGGTGTTCTGGTTGACGGCTCAAACTCAGTTGGCGTGAGATCTTGTCTCTGCCGTTTTATTGTAGCTATGCTACAAAAATAAAATAAAAATAGAGAGACAAGATCTCACCCTAACTGAGTTAGAGCCAGCAACCAGAACACCGAATCGTCTCATTATCCAGCCTTAAGCTAGAATGTTACAAATGGAGCCCAACGTGGGGCTCGAACCCACGACCCTGAGAACAAGAGTCTCATGCTCTACAGACTGAGCTAGCCGGGCAACTACAACACCAAATTGTCTAATTTTTCCTTAACATCCAGCCGTAAGCTAGAATGCTACAAATGGTGTCCAACGTGGGGCTCGAATCCACAACCATGAGATTAGCAGTCCCATCTTCTACAGACTGAGCTAGCCGGGCAACAACAACACCGAATCATCTCATTTTCGTTAACATACAGCCTTAAGCTAGAATGTTACAAAGACTTACTTTGGAATATTGAAGCTTTCGCTATTTCGCAGGTGAGACAATTTTCGTTATTGATTTGTTTGTGTCGCCACTTTAGGGGCCATTAATTGAAGTTCCTTCTTGCTCCATTTATAATGTAAAATTTTTATAAAATGTTTTGCAAACTTTTTCTTAATATTTCCTTAATAATATAATAAATTTTTTTTACAACTTACCTGTCATTTACAAAAAAAAAATGCTCCAAGCAAATATTTTTAACTGCTGCCTGTTTTCTTTTCAAAATATAGGAAATAATCCTTGAATAGTAAGGAAATGCATTTTGTTGTAGATGATGTTAGCAAATTAGAGAATCCCTTGCTGCCTGTCCTGCGTTACACGTGGAGTTGACAAAATATAAAGTAAGAATTAGTTAGACGCGTTTTAGACACATTCAAAAAGTATAGTTTACACACAAAGTTTTCTTGTGCACAAACTTTTCAATGCATTCAAGGTTTATACTTTTCAGAAAAACCAGTAAGATGTTTTGTATTTTTTTTTTAATTTCAAAAGGATAAAGGACTACCGAAATACACACACACACACTCGCACACACGAACACGAAACCGACAAACACTTATTAAAGAGAGCACAAAAACGAATTTAAAAACCGAGACACTGCGAAAGAGAGGAATTACAGGAATTATGAAAAGTGTTTGCAATTTAGCAAGTTTTTTGTAGATAGTTTTAGACAAATTTGCCAAACTTGGTTTAAGGGATTTCAATAATTTATGCGAGATAAAAGTAAAATTTTAATGAGATTCTTTTTTTTTACAAATTTTCATGTAGACTATTTTCATCACACTTTTCTTACTATTTGAAGAAATTCAATACAATATTTGTAACTTTTATTTTCATATTTTTCACGTTTGGATTAAATTTTTTTTTATAATTTCGAGTTACTTTTATTACAGCAATTTTTTAAAGTCACAATCTTTCAGCGATTTATAGTTCCTTTAATTGTTATAAATATATATTTTACTCTATTTTTTCTCTTTTTAAATATTTTACAATTTGGTTATATTTTGTTTAGAATTTGAGACATTTTTCATTATAGCGATTTTGTTGGGACTTTTTTATATGCAGCGATTTTTTCTTGTCAGAAAACTATTTTCAGTTTACATTTATGTTACTCACAATTGATTTATATTTTCTTATTTAATACATTTTTCACTAATAGTTTTGGTTTAATTTACTTAGATTTCATGCAAATTGAGACATTTTCTTTTCATATTTTTTTGGTTTTCATAAAAATTATTAATTATTTATATTATTTTTAATTATTATAATTTATTTTGCACTGCTTGCTATTTTTGCATCTGTCTGGCGGTCTTTTGGAACTATTTTCACATTAGCGATTTATTGGTGGTTGCTTCAATCTCAAATACTCTGTCAGTAGTTCGTTTCAATTTTAACAATTTTCCAGCATTTTATAATGTTTTTCGAAAGTTTTTGTCACTTTCTTTTAGTTTTGAGCTTTTTTCAGTTTTGAGACTTTTTTCTGTTTTAAAACTCTTTTTTCATTTAAGCGTTTTTTTGCTTAATTTTTCCAACGAAAGCTTATTTATGCGTTTTCCAGCTCTATGTAAGTCAATTCTAGGAGATTTTTATTTTATCTTTTGATGACTTATGTCGGTGCTATCTAAGAAGAGAATGCTTATTTAAGCGACTCTATTTCTTAATGGTTTCTCAGATATCAATAAACATTTTACTTCTTCTTCTTCTTCTGCAGCAATTTTACTACTTTTATCTTATTTTTTTCCAAGAGCTTTTATTTAGCCGACTTTTTACGTGTTTTTGCGACTGTTGAAAACGGCCTTTCTTTTTTTAAGTTCGTAAAATTTGCCAGCATTAACGATTTTCAAATTATACGCCACATTTTTTACACTTTGCTTAGGTTGTTTCTACCTGAAATAATAGATATAATAAATTTCTTTAAAAAGAAGTTATAAATATATTGGTTTCAATTTAATTGTATTTTAAAATCAAAAGGGATTAAGACTAATAAAGTTTTTCTATTTAAAAGATAAGTTTCTAACATTTCTGGCAAAAAAAAATCCAAAGAGCCAATCAAAATGATTGCAAAACGGACGCAGTTATGGGCATGGTTTAAGCATACCTTTTCCAATAAAAAAGATTTTTAAAATTAGTAAAAAAAAATTGCGGAGCTATAGGATACTTACCAAGTGACTGTCTGATTTTAAGTGTTCGTTCGAAATTGTTCATAGTACCAAACCTTTCATGACCTTTTAAATAAAAACTTTTTACAATTTGTCCATACATGGTGGAGTTATGCGATAATCAATATTTCGGGCGGTCACTTTGCCCAAGTTAGCTTCTTCCTAGCCTCACTACTTCAGCACTACCCTAGGATTGTCTACTACATTCGCGAGCACTGAGAGTCATGGAGGGCCCTAACCGAAGTTAGTAAATCGTAGGGCCGATAATAAAGAACATTTAAAGCAAAGTGTTTGATTTTTACCAATGAGCCTGAATTCCGCTGAGCCTACCAAGGCAACCAGCTTAAACGTGTCGTTACATTGGCGCCCGAGCAGGGACATTACGGCGCACCATAATATATGTAAAAAAATATTTAAAAAGAAATAACAATCATTTGCTACCCTTACAATTTTAACCAATCTAAAAACCACGTGGACAAATTGTCTAAAACGAAACGAGCTTGAGCCAGTTCGGCCGAAACTCCACAGGCGGCGCTATAGAGGCTTGCTGAATTTGAAGTATTTGAACATGAAGTTACTGGATATTAAAGCAAATCAATGGCTGGAAGTACCGCCAGTAGATGTAGACAAAACATCAGCATTGCCGGTGTCATTGAAACTAACTACGGAACACCGACTAAAGGTCATAGAATCAGTACGAAAATGAGGTGTCATAACGATGGTGGTAAGAATCCCTTGGAGTTTATGGAGCGCACCGAGGAACTCTCACATATGTCTTTGAAGTGGTCTAAAACTCAAAATATATGCTCAGAACTAAATCAGAGCTGCAAATTTTTTATAATTTTGATTACGACCGCCCTGCGCTGTTCATCGATATTTCTCAGGCATTTGATAAAGTATAGCACGAAGGTTTAATACATAAACTAAAGCAAAACCTATCCGAAAACACCCTTAAGCTTTTATAAAGCTACTTAACTGAGCGAAAATTTATTGTTGAGGAAGGTAATTTTCTAAACCCTCCTCAGCCGAAACAAGACAGAGTTCCTCAAGGCAGCATTCTCGGTGTTGTGTTATATCTGATATATGCCTCTGACTTGCCGGTAAGCAGTAACATACACATATCAACATTCTCTGATGATAGAGCCTTTCTAAGTGTTCACAAAAGCCATCAAGAAGCTTCCCGCAAACTGCAAGAGTACATATATACCTCAGTTGGAAAAATGACTAAAACCATGGCGGCTAAAAATTAACGAGCAAAAATTTCTACATATTACTTTTACATTGCGCAGAGAGACATGCCCGCCTGTACAAATCAGTAACCAAACTATACACCGATACACTGAAGTTAAATATATCGGTGTTCATTTTAATCGTCGTCTAACATGGAAATCCCACTTAATTACAAAGGTGATCCAAATGAAATTAAAAGCGGCTCAAATGAATTGGCTCATTGGAAGGAGTTCCACACTAAGCCTGGACGGTAAAATTCTGCTATACAACTCCATTCTATAACCAATATGGTCCTACGGTATCCAGTTATGGCAAAAGTTCCGTTATTCGACATACCACGAAAAAAAATCATTAAGTCCGACAGAAGGCCGATATCTCGAAAGCGAAGCGTGATATCCAAAAATGTCTAATGGAATTTTTGTCTTATTTTGTCAAGTTCTATAAGAAAGCATCAAAATTAAAAAATATGTATAAAAAATTCTAACTTCAAACGTCGATATCTCGAAAAGGAAGCGAGATATGAAAAAATTGTATTAGGACTTTTCGTCTTATTTCGTTCGAGTTCTATAAGGAAGTGTTGTCAGATCAAGGCGCCGTAGAAACCGTAGTACTGTCGCAGAGAGGACAGACATTCATACACATCAGTCAGTGCGGATATCAACCATCTATCTAGCAAAAACAAAACAGTATCGTCAGCGATATGCACTAAATTAAGGGCTTTCTCGCATTGTTAAGCTGTTTTAATTGGGAGAAATTTATAAAATTTTTGGGGAATTTCAGATTTTTTCCCTAAGATTTTTTGTTGTGGTTGGCATAAAGATATTTCTAGCTTTCACAAAATGTTTGGTTAGTAAGGTTTTCCTAAGGATGTGGTTTAGAAGACTAGTTATGTATGTATGTATGTATGTATGTATGTATGTACCTGTATTGTTTTCGCTTTTAGTAAAACATAAGGCTTGAGTTCGTTTATTTAAGTTTTAATAAACTAGCATATATGAGAAATTGATTTTTAGATATGTAAAAACTCTCTAAATTCGCTCCACTAATATTCCTTACTAAACCATATGTTTAGCGTAACATGCACGATTTTGTCTTGTTTTATTTTCTTTTCGTTTGTTTTATTTTTCTTATTATAGATACACTCTCTTTGTTTTTCTATGTTTTTGCAAATCCTCAGGGACTCTTTTGCACAAAATAAAAATCGTTTGAAGTTGAAATAACAGGAACAGAAATAGCAACAAAAATAGCAGTAACATACAAGGGAGTTCGTTGGCGCATGTTACAAACAACAACAACAAAAATAAGCAAGAGATGCTTTTACAAGCAACAAAAACAAAGTAAGGCAAAACAAAAAAAATATATATATATAAAATGCAACAAAAGCAACAAATATACAGACTTACAATCATATGTGCATATGTATGTATGTATCAAAGAATGATGAAGATGAAAAAGCAAACAAATAACAAAAAAAAACCATAAAGAATAACAAGAACGAGCAGCAAAGAAATTCACAAAAGGGAGTTGGTTTTTCTTAACAATTTGTAAATGTAATAAATTTTTACTTTTAAACAAAAAAACTTACACAATAGGCAATTTTCTTGACGTTGCGAATTTACCAAATTTATTATTAAACTTGTAAAATTTTAGTAAAGTAATAATTTAATCAATAATTTCACACAAATATGTTAAACAGAAAAAGCACTTTAGACGACTTTACATTTCTTCGCCTTTTTATAGAATTTATTTCTGTGAATGAATACACTCTTACATTTTTTTTTTGCTCATTTTATTTTTAATTTAGTATGAATTAGTTGTTATTTTAATTAATAAATGTATTTTTTCACATACTAATAGTTTTATTAAACCAACACACGCACACAATTGTTTTAATTACTACATGTATCAATAAAAGAAAAAGACCGTAAAAAGACCGTCTCCACTATTTGATGTTTATCCTAAGATGACATATCAAAAACTGCTCTTACTCAATAAAAATAATTTTAAACCACTACTAACTAACATTCCCCCACCACAATGTAACGTAAAGAAAACACAAACAACAAACAGCAATATGTACCCCATAATGCAACAACAATTTGCTTTATAAATGGCCCCTTTATAAATATTAACCACTCACTGTCTCTTAACATTACAGAGAAGATGGAAAACAAAACAAGAGAAATGTTAAAAGCAAAGTATGGATGTGTGCATGTATGTAGTGTGTGTGAACTTAAAATTTGTTTTGTATTAACAGTCGGGTTTTTTTACTTTAACATGACTTTTTTTTATTGACTTTCAATGTATTATTATTGTTGCTTGCTTTTATACATTGTGCATAATGTTATTGTATGCAGACTGTTAATGGGCGACAGCATGTACATATTGTTGTTACAGTAACAGGTGGTTGTTTGTGGCTTTAACTTAAAATTTTAAGTTTTATATGGTGCTTTAACAGCAGGCTAGAATTTAATAGGGTTGGATTTAAGCGTAAATTGTTTAATATCTATGGACTTTTGACAAAAACACTTATGCTGACTTTAGACGACATGTTTTTTACATAAGGCTTGTTAGGTGTGTGAGACATATGTAACTTCGCATGTTTGTCAAAATTGTCAATTTACAGACGGTTTATAATATTTGCTTTCACACGTACATGTGCAATTACATCTGACATAACCTCTGAGTGTTCACAACAGCTGAGTTTTTGCACAATATTCGTAAATATATAAAGCGCTCTTTGCTTTTTAATGTTTTTTCAGCCAAACCACACTTTTGATAATTTAATACAGCTGATGTCAGATGCCTTGTCAGATGAAAATAGAACACGCTCTAATTGAAAAATTTTCATCTGACTTTGCTTCTGTAAATGTCATCTGACAATGTTTCATATGTTTCACACGGCATGTATCACTTTTGCAGTGGGAAATTTTACAAGTCAGATGTAAAATACATGTCGTCTAAAGTCAGCATTAGTCGACTTAAGAAAATATGTATGTTCATATCGTCATATAAAACGTAAAACCATGTAGCTAAAATTTTTTTTTTAATTTTACACGAGAGACAAAACAGTTTATGAAATATGTAGTAGCTACTACTTGTAGTGGCTACGTTGTATTCTTTTTGATCATAACGTCGCCGAGCATGACAGTAGAAGGCTATAAATTTGTGGGGTACGGGCTTTAGTATAATATGGGCATTTCCAGGGAAAATTCCACTTTTCGTAACGTAACGCCAACAAGCAATTAAGCTGTATTTCAAAGAAAACCCCATTTTTTACTTTGTACAACTTGTTTAGGTCGTAAGTAGCTTTACATTTAGTATAATTTTAGAAAAACACATTTAGAACCATATGGTTCTGAAATACAAGCTTCATTATAATATGGCGTTACGTTAGTTTTCGCTGGAAATGCCCATATGCAATAATTGATTAAAACCCCGATTTTGAAATTTTTGTCACTTAGTTCATGGTTTTACGTTTCATATGACAATATATTGTTTATGTGACATTTACTAAATAATAAATTCATTTGGTTTTTGCAATTTTTTTGACGATATTTTTTTTTTGTTTTGCCGTTTTTTTTTTGTTTTAACGTTTTTTTTTTCGCTTTTTGACGATATTTTTAGTTTAAGCGATTTATTTTAGTTTTGGCGCTTTTTTCAGTTTTGGCACTTTTTTCAGCTTTGGAGCTTTTTTTCGGTTTTGGGGATTTTTTCGGTTTTGGTTTTTTTAGTTTTTTCTAGTTTTGGCGCTTTTTTATATTGGAGTAATTCCATTTAGCCGGGTATGACCATTTTAAATACATTTTTTGTTATAAATCAAGAATATAAAATTTTTTACTTAAAAAAAAACGTTGCAGCTCGCAAGGACATTAAGCTTAAAGTCTTTGAATAACGGGCAGACACTGATAGAACACGATTTCTGCTCAGAATGGTCGTCAGAAAGCTGCAACGGGTGTGACTTTATAAATTTTAGTTTTAAAGAATTATGACTTTCAGTATAAATTCTATAAAATTTTTACTATAAAGTTCACAATAATTTCGGTATAGATATCTTTTCAATTTTATTATATATTTACTGTTTTTAATTGTATTATATATTTACTGTTTGACAGAAAATTATTTTTCTTATAAAAAAATTATGTTTAAAATGGGACGGGTGTGACCGACTGGTGTGACCAAGTATGAAAATTTAAAAAATTCAAAGAAATAAAACTTCTTATTGATTTAATTAATATAAATAATATAAAGATGAGCTCATAAGAAAATAATAAGACATTAATATATTTGCTATCCGATCTATTATAGGAAGCAGAATACTCTAGCTGAATATTTTTTTTAAATTCAATAAAAATCAAAAAAAGTACATATATTATTTTCAGAGATAACGGTTTTTATTATTAGCGAGAAAGGGAATGAAAGAAAATCGGAAATAAATATTAAACATACAAAGAGGGAAAGCAAAATGTTTCTTGCTTGATCATTTAAAAGTGCCTCAAATTTATTAAAAAATATTAAATAGTGTGTTTTTTATTTGTTCTATAATTGTCATTCTCTAAAAACATCAATTGAAAGATTTTCATTAAAATGAGCAAATTATTTTTTCTTTGCTTAGGGCCATTTTACGTGGAATCACTCATTGGTGCTTTTCTTTCGTTTTGGCGACTTTGTTCCATTTTTTGGCGATTTTTTTTTCGTTTTTGCGGATATTTTTAGTTTTGGCGATTTTTTCGGTTTTAGTGCTTTTTTTGCTTTGACGACTGTTTCGGTTTTTGCCGTTTTTTAGTTTTTTTGTGATCTTTTTAGTTTTGGTGATTTTTTTAGTTTTCGCGATTTTTTAGGTGCTTTTTCGTTTTGACATTTTTTTTATTTTGGAATTTTTGGTTTTAGCGTTTTTTTAATTTTCAAGAGTTTGCAAAATACAGCAAATTGTCTTAATTACAAAATCTAAATTACATTAACTGATAGAACATCGTTTAATTTTTATTGTTTTAAATAGCAGTGCTAATTAGTGTAGTGTATTCTACGACTACACCAATTAACAATAACTTGGAAAATTTAAAGTGTCTACTAATATGTATATAAGTGTCTGTATTAGGGTGGCTCAATTGTTATCAAGTCAAGATTTCCCATTAATGGTATTTATGCCAAAACCATCATTCGTACTAAATTTGATCAAACTCGGAAGGGGTAAAGTCCAAAATGTTACTTATATTGTTTTGTTATAAATGTTTTTACCCAATAAAAAGCTTGAATTTTGATGTCTCTCGGCGGAAGCTAGGTTTTGATTTTAGACCCCTACTTTATTAGAGTAATTTTTTTTGAATTTTCGGTAGATTTCGTTTTTGCTGGACGCCTTTCACTTTTTTTCTCATCCGAACAATTTGACCCACCCTAGTCTGTATATAACATTACTATTTCAATATGTTTTGTTGCTTATTACTTCGAAGTATTTTATGGAGCTAGAATTGAACTTTTTTCCGGCATAGTTTCAATGTAATTTTTTTCGAAATTGTCAATCACTATTGTGGATGGCTCAGGGATGGAGTTTCTAATTTTAAAATCAACGCAGTACTATCACAACAGTTACAGCCATCGTGTGAACGGGGCTTCACTGTCACACAGCGTTATCAATGATTTCCAAATCTTTTCGTTTTTAATTTTTGTTTGCATCAAATTATAAATAAGAAATAAAAACAATTTTTATTATTATTAATTCGGTGCTTTTTTGAAAAATTACGCGTTTTTTTCTCGGTTTTAGTTCTTTTTCAAATTTTAAAGTTGACAACACTGCTACTAATATTCATCCCAAAGACACATAAATAAACCTATTTTCTATTTAAGTTCCCTTAAATGTGTGTTTGTTTGTGTATAGTATCCTACATAAATTTGTTGATATGATTTTTTAGTCCTTGACATAAAAGTTATGACATGATGACATGACACATACTAAACAATAAAAGAGATGGTCGTCAACTTGTATTCAGTCATGTTGACTATACGTTTGTTAAATTATTCTTTTAATGGATTAAATAGCACACAAGACAGACTGACGGACTGACGGACTTCGTTTTCAGTTTCTAAATACAGAAAAGCTGTCAGAGAAAAATATCATAAATATTAAAACTCATTGTAACATTTTCGTTAAGCAAACAAAGAAAATGTGGAATAAAATATAAATGTCATTCATATTTTTCATTAAGATTTTGAAGCTGTTGTGGAGATGAAAGAAGTGTGTGTGTGTGTGTTATATTTCCTGTTTCCTTTTTGCAAAAATAAAGAAATAACAAATTTTTTCGAGTACGTTTAAATACCAGAGTGTGTGATTTCATATTATTAAAACATATACGCAGGTGTTTTTATTGCAAATGAGATTTGTAATAAATAACCAGCACGTATCTCATCCCCGCCATTACAATTGCAGAAAAAATTACTTTATAGTGGGAGCAACAGGAAAATTAGTTACAACTTTTGACACATTTTGTTATTAATTTAGAAAAGGGCTATACCTTTTTTTTTTTTTGTTTAATCACTGGACGCATAAGAAGTGACAATCTTACTTACACCCACCCAGGATATAAAAGGATTATAAACTAATTTTCATTTGCCCGAGTTGTGAGTTTTAAAAGTTCTCCAAAAAATTTTACGCTCCACTGTATTACCCCCATCATTTGAAAAGAAGGGCCATTTATTTCCCACACAAACATATTTCTAATCTCATACAAATATTTTACAAAATAACTGTAAAAATCTTTTATTTCCTTGTGTGTTGTTTGTTGGTGTTAAGAGTTGAGTGCTGTTTGGGCCAAAAGTAATCTGTCATGAGAGAAAAGAAGAAAAAAAAATTATGTTCATTGGATTTTTATGGAGGACGAGGAACATTTTTAAGTGTGTTCTTGATTTTCATCATCTTGCTTTTCCTGTGTTGTATTTCAATTGTGGCATGTGTGTGAATGTTTTTTAATGCTGAAACCTGTTTATGCCTTTTGCGTGATCGTTGGATTTATGTTTAATTTTTCTTTTTTTTTTCATTTCAATCCTACTTTCTCACATATTGCCAGTGCAAAATGAGGTGTTGAAATTTATCATTTCATTAGTTTTATTTTCTATTTACAAAGACAATAATAAAATGTTTTCCAATAACAGCAGGTCGATTTTGAAGTGGAATAAAATAAGTTGTATTTTTCAGGATTTTGTAAAATTTTGTGATCCATTAACACGGCTGAATTTAAGCGTTCTTTGAGTTCAAAATTTTGGGTGTAAAATCTTTTAATTCGCAACTTCTCACTGTTGGAATTTGGGTAAAATGAAGCGATTGGCTGGGGAAGTTGTTCTATTTTTATCAAATTTAATGTTTTGTCATTTAAGGGAAATTCCTATTGTTGGCATTTCAAATCCCCATTTAGGAATTTAAGGCGATTTTAGCTAAAATTTACTGCAAATGTCATAACTAACTGGTATTGAAATTTAAGAAACGTACTCAAAATAGTTTGTTTATAAAAGTAATGAAATTCGACAATTTTAAAAGTTCCTGGCTTGGGCAAAGAAAATACCCACTTGAGAATTTTAGTCGCATTTTTCCAAAGGCTTTTATATACATATACATATATATGCAAGCTGTTTTGTTATGAATATAAATCATTCCCATTTTATCGTAGTCTGGCAATGGCCTGCCATATGTTGACATTGGGAGCCTTTAGTTTGGGAATACTCAATTAAGAAATTTGAATAAAATGACCTAATTGTTTTGAGAACTTGTCCTATTGCTATTTAAAATAATTTTTTGGCATATAAAAATATTTTAAGGATTCCCATGTTGGGAATTAAAAATCTCCCCATTAGGAATTTAAGCAAAATTGAACTAAAATTTTTCACAAATATTAAGAATCAACAGAATTTAAGTTTTAAAATCTCACAAAAAATAACATGTCTTATCTAATATAAGAATTTGCAAAATTCCTAGTTTGTTTAAAGAAAATACCCACTTAGGAATTTAAGCCGCATTTGTTCCAAATATTCCTTTATAATTTGTCTGCTATTTAAATAAATTTTTTTGGCATATAAATAATTTTTTATGAAATCCTATTTGGGAATTTAGAATCCCCCTGCAGGAATTTACACCATATTTAACAAAAATTGTTTGCAGTTTTTTTTTAAATCTTGCCCAAAATAACATGTTTTGTAAGAATTGTATCTAATTTAACAATTTTCAAAATTCCTAGTTTGGCTGCAGAAAATGCCCACTTATCCAAAGATCCAAAGAATCTTATATATATATATTTTATATTACCTATTTATTATGAATACAAATAATTCTAATTTTAGTACAGCTACTTAATTTTACTTAATTTACTTAAGTTCAATTTCAAGTAAAGATGTGCCCAAACATGGCTAAATTCTCTCAGAGATAGTCAATAATTTACTTAAGTTCAATTTTCAAAGTTTTGTAAAAAAAACTCACAAATACAGTTGAAAAATGCGTCTTATATTTCAATATAGACCCCTAGAAAAGCCTCATTTTGAAATAGTTTGAAATATTTTAAAATATATTTCCAATTAAGAAAATTTTTTTAGCAATCTTTACTAAAACAATTTATTATCAAGTTCCTGCGCCAATAGAAATTCTCATTTTGGGTATTAAAAATCTCCAAATCCGTTATTAAGTTAAAATGGTAATTTTTTGTACAAAACCTATTTCTTCTTTATGCTTGGTCGTATTGCTTTCATCTTTATTGTTTTTATGATTTTAATGAAGAACACCCATTTGATATTGAGAAAACATTCCCCACTTCCGAGATATATGACCAATTAAGAAAAAATTTGCTATCAATGTTAACAAAAACTAGTTATTATAAAGCTCCTGTGGCAAATTATCAAGTAAGGAAATTCCCATTTTGGGTATTAAAAATCTCCTAATCCGTTATCAAGTTAAAATAGTAGTTTTGGTTAGAAAAGCTTTTATTTTACACGTTTGGTCGTATTGCTTTAATATTTATTGTTTTTATGAATTTAGTGAGCTCCCATTTGAGCTTAAGGAAATCCCTCCTACTTTGAGAATAGAAAATAAATGTATATTATTTGCTTAAAATGTCATGGGTAGTAAAAAATTGGCGTTGCTTTTCATCTTTTTTTATACTTATTCTTGGATAATTTATTAATCTAAGAAATTCCCATTATTAGTGCAGAAAATGCCCACTTTAATACTTTTGAATGTTTTAATGAATAGGGCTAGTTAATACTAATACTATCACTAATAAAACTCATTTAGGTGCTCCTAAATAGGTAAATTATGATAAAAATTTTGCGCTGTCTAAATAGTTTTAAAAATTCCCATTTTTTTATTAAAAATCCCCATTCGGGAATTACGTCAAAGTGGCTGATTTTGTTAAGAAAACAGAATTTTACAATTTTGTTGTGTTATAAGAGCATTAAAAAATCTAATATATTAAATTCACTGATTCCCATTTCGGGAATAAAAATCCCCCCTAGAATAAAAAGTTGAAACTTTTTATTTAAAACTTTGCTCGTCCAACTTTAAGCTAATGTAAAAAGTATACCCGAATTTTTTAGCAATAATCGTCTTTTATTGCCTGTGTACTTAGGCTTCGAGTCTCCGCTAAAATTCTGTGTGTTTTCTGCATGCAAGCCAAAAATGCAATTTGCATTTTCCCTTTCCTTGTAAATATAAAAATAAAATCTTTAAGAACAATTGTACTTAATTTGTGTACAAATTTTAAACATTTTTTATGAAATTTCTTATGGAGGTAAAGTGGTGGATTTTCGTACGGTGTACCTGCTAGCCAATGTAATGTTTTTTAAAAGGTTGAGTGCTCCTCTAGTCGCTTGTCAAGTTAAGCCTCGGGAAAATATTTCAAAAGTTATGGAATTTTGATTATCTTCTTTCAAAGTGCCTCATTCGTTAAAAGGTCATGATGTAAATATTTTATCTGAAGTTTTGAACATGAAGTAAAGTTAACATTTTGTCACACAATTTTTTCCAAGCTTTATGCTTCACAAAAACTGTTAAATTTTTCCTCAAATGCCTTGATATTTTGTGGTTATAGTGTGTGAAAATTAATTTGAATGTATTTTGGTCATAAAACGTACACACACAGTCAATTTTTCAAGGTACTTCAAATACTTTGGGGCATCATTTGCCAGCAAAAAAAAAGGATATAAATAAAAAATGGTAAAGAAAATTTAATTAGATGACATGACAATCACTCAATGTTGTTAACAAACCAAATTCTTTTAACAATTTGAAGATGAGATTTATTTCTAAAAAAAAAGTGTAATAGACAAAGCAAGAAACGTAGAATAAAACATAAAATACAACATAACACAGAAATTGAAAAATGAGAAAAAAAAGTTGAAAATAGAACCCTTTAAGCTGGGGATATCTCTATCTTTTCAGTAAATTTACAATGGAAGTATTTTGTCTCGTAGTTTTTTATAAAGATCAAAGCACTAAAAAATGTTTTTGTTACTTCCTTTTGTACTCTTACAAACATACTTGGTCTTTTTTCGGACAATATTCCTTAAGCAACATTTTCATTTGTAAAATTCAACATTCTTAAGTGTCTGCTGATTGTCTGGCAAACCAAAATTAACAGAATGCAAACAAAAAATAAACTAATTAATTTCAATAGGGATTTTTAAGTGATTTCAAAAAAGCATGAGCAAAAAATTTTTTAATTCGTTAAAGAAATGCCTCTATTGGGTATTTTCAATATTCTTTTAGGACTTAATTTTTTACAGTTTTATAAAAAGGGAAAGGTAATTAAATTACCAAGAAAAGTTCATTACGTTCGAATATTAGTCCGATATAGTGAGGTCTATTCTTTTAGGGTTTCTATAAAAATCAATTCTTGAAGAAAAAGTTTTATTCCCAAACTACTGCTTTTCACGTTTTAAGAACTTAAAAAATATTTCTTAATATAAATTTTAGATTTAAAAATTATGCTTTTTTATTAAGAAATTTAACTAAAAGATCCTTTTCTTTTTTTAAATAAATTAATAAAATTTCCTAAATGGTTTCAGATATGCTACCAAAAAGGTACCAATGAGAACCATTTGGACTACTTTTCCCAAATTGTTTCGTAAGTGTGCAATTCATATTTGTCCAAAATAGTCTCCAGAAATTTCTCCAAAAGATGATTTTTTTTCTTAAGACCTTTCACTATTGTGACATTTAAAAATCCCATTTGGGAATTTAAAATCCTGTTTTTGGATTTCATTAAAATATTTTTTTTTTGCATACTTTTGTGTTATTTTTGTTATTTTTATTTCAAAACTTGCAAATTCCCATTTAGGAGATTTTAAATATATTTAGGGAATTTCATTAGATGACTTTAAATAACTGGGAGTTCTTTTTTGCTTACTATGTATAAATTTTAAGATATCCCAATCTGACTAAAGAAATCCTCTATTTCGAAAAACAAATTTTCGAAAGTTGGAAAAAAATCAATAAAATAATCTTCTAACGAATTAAAATTTTTATTTACCAAATTGTGTACGAGAATTGAGTCTCTAATAAATTCAAGTTAACTTTATTCAAACTCCCAGTGCTACCGTCGGTTTATTTTCTTCACGTTCCATTGTTTCCCTTTAAATTTTTTCAACTTATTTATTATTTTCATTCATAAACTTTAAAATTCCCATTTAGGAGATTTTAAATCCTTTTAAATGAATTTTATTAGATGACTTTAAATAACTCACATTTTTATTTTAGTTAATATCAATTAATTTTTAGAATTCCCAATCTGACTTAAGAAATCCCCTGTTCACAAGAAACCCCTATTTTCGAATATCAGAAAAATAAAAATCAATTTAAAAAATCTTTTAACGAATTTAAAATTTTTATTTCTAAATTTGCATATGAGAGTTAATTCACTACAAAATTGATGTTAAACTTAGACAAATTTCAGGTTCCTTTTTTTACCCTTGTTACTTTATCAACTTCTTTGTTATGTTTGTTTAAAAAGTTTCAAATTCCCATTTGGGAGATTTTAAATCCCTTTAAACCTTTACAAGAATTTCATTGTGACTTTAAATAATCCGCGGAAATATTTTGTTATAATGTTAATTTTAGGAATTCCCACTCTAACTTAAGAAAGCTCCTTTTCACCCTATTTTCGAAAATTCGAAAAGTCCCAAATCGACCCAAAAAATCTTTTAACGAATTTCAATTTTCATTCATAAAATTTCATACGAAAATTATAGCACTATTAAATGTATGTTACCGTTGGTTTATTTTCTTCATGTTCTGTTGTTCTTTCCCCTTTTAATTTTCTTAAACTTTTTTGTTTTTTTTTATTCAAATAGTTTTAAATTTTTATTTAGGATATTTTAAATCCTTTTAAAGGAATTTCAATGGACTTTACATAGCCCGCAGATCTATTTTAGTTAATGCATGTTAATTTTAAGAATTCCCAATCCGACTTAAGAAATCCCCTATTCACAAAAAAACCCTATTTTCAAAAATTAGAAAAATAAAAATCAATAAAAAAAATCGTTTAACGAATTTCAAGTTTTATTTATAAGAATACTGGTTTTAATACATGAGCCCTTATTTTTGAAAGTGGTATAAGTCTACTTAAAAAAACTAATTAACGGTAATTTTAATAATATCTGGTACATATCTTACTAAAAATGCCGTTAACATTTTTTTTAAAAAGTGGAGTTATGCTGCTTTTAAATATAATAGATCATTTAATTGTGATTAGCCTTAAGAAAATGTGTCCTCTCGCTCTCGCTCTCTCTCTCTTTCTCTCTCTCTTTTATGCTCCCTTTCTGTCTTTACATCTCCAGTCCCACCATTTTCAAGCTCTCCTGCCACAGCCAATGAGCTAAATGAGGATCTCTTACCCAAGGTGGCATATAAGACTGTTTCATATCCACATAAAATCCTCCAGATTTATCAGCCAACTCTGGTTCCAAGGCCAAATAAATGGCAGTTTGTGCTCCCGATTTAATACTTTTGGCAAAATATCTCAACAAAGGATGAAATAAGCACCAGGTATTTTCATGCAACAAATCGGTGAGTACTAGGCCAGGATACAGGCAATTAGCTGTGACTTGAGTATTTTGCAGTAGTTCCGCCAATTTGAGTGTAAAGAGAGTATTACAGAACTTACTTTGTAGAAAGGCTTTAAACCATATAAAAGACTTTTCACTTTGTAAATCTTGTTTGTTGAGAAACGCCAAAATATGGGCATTGGACGAGATGGTTATAATTCTGCTGGGAGCGGAGTTTTTTAGGGTCTCCAGTAATTGATGAGTGAGCAGAAAATGACCCAAATGATTGGTGGCCAATTGTAGTTCATAACCATCTGACGATAATTGTCTTTTTTTGGTGACTACGGCTGCATTATTGATTAGTACATGCAGATAGTTTTCTTGCTGCAAAAAATGCTCTACAAATTCTCTAACCGATTGTAGCGATGACAAATCTAAAGTTCTATTAAAAACTTGTAAATTCTTAGTTTGTTTTATGATGTCCAAACGGGCTTGTTCACATTTTTCAAAATTTCTACAGGCCATATAAACTCTAGCCCCTCTACTTGCCATTTCCAAGGCGATTTCTTTGCCTATCCCTCTATTACAGCCGGTAATAATGACCACTTTTCCCTCTAAACGATTAAATTTTTGATAGCGTGGTCCCTGTATATATTTCCTTAGGAAATACAATATTATCCACATTAAAGCTAAGACAGCTATAAAACCAAATACCCAAAACCATAACTGCTCGCGTACGTGATTATAATGGGAGGTATCTTTATTTATGGTGCTATTGGAAGATTTTAATCTGTTAAATTTAAAAGAATCATAATTAAACAGTGCAAAGATTACAATGGAAAAAAAAGTTCACTCAAAAAATTTACTTGATTAAATCCATTTGTGCAACTTAACGGATGATGTTACGTCGTCTATGACATATTCCAAACTGTTTACAATAAAATTGTTTCTTTACTTTGTTTGCAAACGATTACTTTAATAATTCGTAATTAATACAGTGTCTAGTAAAATGCAAAATAAAAATTAGCAAATTTATCAAACATAAATTGTAAACAAACTGATTGGTTTTTAACGATCACTGTTTTGCTATTTGTTGTACGTTTTTTTTTTTTGTTTAACAATTAAAGTTTTGTTTTAAATGCATAAAAACGTGATTAGAATTCTTGATATTTTTCTAGTTGTTTTATACGTTAACTATAAATTTATTTCTTATATGGCTTATTGAACATTTTAAACTTAAAATATCAACTGCTTAATGCGTTTGCTTAAAATCAGTGGCCGGCATTCGTACTATGCAGAGGCAGCTTTTCTCACTCACTCACTCAAGACGAATGAATGTTAACGATATATTGAACAAAAAGTTTAAAGAAATATTTATTCAGTATAATACCAGTTTTTATAATTGTGAGTTCCAATAAACATCATAAATATTTTTAATAAATGCGTGATCTCTCCGTGCCGTTCAATGCTTTTAATAAGAGAGACTTGAATAATCAAACTTGTTACTTAAAAGTGAGAAAATTAGCACATTGCTCTCACTTTGTTATTAAAAGTGGAGAGATATTAATTATTTATTTTTTTTGTTTGAGTAATTTTGAACATTCATATTCAAAAGAAAAAACACTGTACAACAAAACCAAATTTTTATGAAAACAACAAGGTTCTATCGACTGATTCTGGTAGAGGGGAACAAATAATATATGAGTCATTATATTTGAAGCGGACAACCCCAAAAATTTTTTACCAAATCGCAAATAACAAATGAAATTTATGTTCCCATGAAATTTTCATTTCCCTTCGAAAGAAAATTGCTATCGTGAACATTTTTTTCCGCTATCAGTTCTCATTGCATGTAAAAAAGAAGCTTAATAAAATAAATTAAAAATCAAAGAAATGTTTGTTTAAAATTAAAAAAAAAATACAGGGCTACGAATTGGAATAATCTTTTCATTCCATGACGAATCTAAACAAAATCGAATTGTTCGTCCAGGTTTGCTAGATGCATCCATCCCTTGGAGTACCCGAGAAATTGCAAGCATCCTAATTCAATCAAATAGTCTTTGCACAGAAAAAACTAAATTTCATTGTCTGTAAAGGAATTCAATGAAATAGTAAATATTTTGTCTAGACCTACGGACCTACAAGCAAATTTGTAAATATAGACAAAAAAATCCTAATAATTTCATTGAAAAAACGTGTTTTTTTTTCAGTAAACAAATTGTTTAAATCTTTAAAACAATTTGCATAAAAATATTTATAAATTGTAAACGAAACAATTTACTAAATCAAACAAAAAGATTTACTGGATTTTCTGAAAAATATCAAACAATATTTTTATCTGAATTTATAAAAGTACTAGCAAATATTAAACAAAATAGTTTACTTAATCAAACAAAAATATCTACTGGATTTTTTGTAATATATCAAAAAAAATTTTTGACTGGGTCATCATCATCATCCATTAAGCAGTTATAAAATTTTACTTTGTTAAATGTGTTCAAGTCTGAGTATTTATCTAAAGGCTCTAAAAAAAGTGAATGAGAATTAATGCAACGACATTAACGTATTGATTCACTCAAAAATCTTCAGTAAACAAACTTGGTACAATCGCACTCCTTTTGCTATCATTGTTGTTGTTATTTGTGTGTATGTCGTCATCGCGGCTGATTTTTACAACAGAGTTTTTCTTGTTGTTTTTAGAATTTGGGTCCCAAATAAAAGTCAAACAAAACAGTCATTGATTCAGTAAAGAACATTTACTGAAAATTATAATTATTGTCAGACAAACTTTTGTTTGAACATTTTTTGATGATAATTTTTTCTGTGTGGGTGTTAAATTGATTTTTCTCAAGAGTGAATATAATTGTGTTTTTATATATTTTGGACGCTATGAATAATTCTCTACAGGTGTGCAAGGAATTATTTTTATGATAAATGTGTTGTTAGTATTATGATAAATGAACAATATTTACTGATTGTGTCCTACAAATAAATATTTACAAGTTTCAATAATGAATTGGAAGGATAAAATATCAATTACATGATGTATTTATTCAGTTCGCCTGCTAAAATAAAATGAACAAAACAGTGGAAACGGGAAAAAAGTTCATGTGAAAAAAATCATTCATGATAAGGGGAGTTTTTGGAGTTTTTATTTACGACCACAAAAGTAGCGAAAGGGAAAAGATTTCGAGGGAAAAAGTATTCACGATAGGGGTGAATAGTTCTACTAGATATGAATGTATATGCAAGTTTTTTGTATGACGTTTATTTGTGGAGTTATGGGATGCGAAAGTGTTGCCGTTTTTGAAATTTTGTTTTTTCTTTAGTTATTGTTTTGAAGCAGTAAAACATAAAACAAAAAAATTAATATAAGTGATTCTAATAGAAATCCGTCTAATGTGTAAAAAAATATTTAATTAAAAAAAATTTCATGATCAAAACCGGAAATGACCAATTGAAAGTAAAATTTTTCTAACGTGGACCCTTTTGTTTTTTATTTTTTTTTTTACCAAAACTAGCCTCGTGTGTCCTCATTACATTGTAAAAGTTTGATAATTGGATCTCCATAAATTTTAAAGTTATGTAACTTTCTTTACATGAACTCCACCTTTTGGTCATTGTTCTAGAGAATGGGTGGGTATAAGATATCGTGTAAAACTTAAGTTTAATGTATTAGGTGTGTTCAGCACTTTTATGTAAAACTCCACAAGAAATAATTTTATGGAACATTTTGACCCTTTAGCGCTTCGCTCTATGGGTCTTTGTTGGCACTTTCTTAAAAAAGGGAAAAAACTCCCCTTTGTCGGCGAGATAGCTTTCGGGTCTTGGCAGGAATCGAACCTGCGACCCCCGGCTAATAGTCTAGCACACAATTTATCAATAGAATATACAATTTTTACTATTTCTGTAGTTAGAGGACCATAACACATCAAAAAATATAGTGGTACTCCTTAGCATTTTTCTTGTTGCATTGTGTAATTTGATATCTTCAAGGAACTGTGATTACCTGCTAAATAAATCCACCTTGCTGTTATAAAAATATCTTTTAAGAATTAAAAAAAAAACTATAAAATATTACATTACAATTGCACTTTATAACATACGCCCTCCTCTAAAAGTATGCTGCATCTCCAAGTCATCACCATCACCTTCGAAGTATGCTATAATTTAATAGCTAAAGATATGTATATATATATATATATATATATATATACATACGTCCTTGCAACAAGAGATATATGTATGTGCATTCCATTTCTAAACGTAACAAAACACACATGTCTTTATAAATCTTCACCGTTATAAAATCGTCATTTTATACTTTTCATATCACATGTAAAGATTTCATTATTCATTTTCATCTAAGAATACAGAATCTTTATAGTTTGACATGACAATTAACACTGTTGAAGGCACAAAAAGAAAAAAGAAAGAGAAATATACAACACAATTTTAACTGCAGCTGATGCAATCCAAAACGTAGTGAAAAGGAACGAAATTGTGTTCGTGACAAATAAAGAAAAATATTTTAAACTAATAAAATGGCATGATAAGAGAGATTTTCTTTTTATATATTTTCCAACACAAGAAAAATAAGTTTCCTTTTTATTTTTCATTTTACATACATAAGCAACGTTTGAAGTGTGTGGCTTGCTATGGATGTTAAAAAAATTTGCAAATATGATCAAAAGAAACTTTTACTTCTTACTTGCTTCGGCAGAGCCATTTGTGCTTTTGACATTTAAACTGGTTGTTAATTTTACAAATTTTAAAGATTTTTTGTTCAAAGTCAAGGGTACAAAAAGTTTATCAATATGTTTGTAACAACATATAAACTTCTCTCATTGATAGAGTTGAGGGAGGATATTTGTAAAACTTCTATTCTATCTTTGAAGTTTAAACAGGGCATCTAAGACCACTTCTCTGGTAGTAATTTCATCGATGTATTTGATTTTTAGCAACTCCTCGTTATCAACAGTCCTTACTTCGGTATTCGTGCCCAGGAGCCCATAAGCTATATCTCTAAACTGCAGCAAGTTCTCCTGTTGTGGTTTATTGAGAGCCAGTAGCAGTTGACCTTTACCAGTTTTTCTGACGGTTGTGACATTCTCGCAAAGAACATTCAGATTAAAGTCATCCTTTAAATCCTTCAGAATGCTTCAGAATGCTTGGGTAGAACTCTCTGATGAATATTTGATTGTGAGAGCATGTGCACTCTGCTCTTCTTTCGTCCCATCCATCGCATCCCGTCTATTCTCGGAGTTGCTAACTCTGTCGAGGGCTTATGCACCGCCACACAGTGGACCATTTTACTAGAAAACGGTACAAAAAACTACATAACTTTTGATGGGATTGCAATCTTGATACGTGGTGTTCTTTGTTCTTTGGCATGTGAGACTTTGGCCTTTAATTTTTGCTATAGCACGTAAAAATCGACCGATAAGAAAAACGATTATGGAGGTTTTAAAATGCATTTTAATTTTTAGTTCAACTTTAGTACAAAAGTAAAGTGTTAAAACTTGTTTTAAAAAAAGTTTTTTTTTGCCTTATTGGAACGAAGTTCCTTATGACATGTTGTGCATATGATATACAGCACAGAAACGTTTTCTAAGCTGGGAGTAAAAAAACAGTTTTTAATTAAAAAATACGTGCAACAAATACGTGTAACAAATACGTGTAACAAATACGTGTAACGAATACTGGTAAGAAATACGTGTAACGAATACTGGTAACAACTACATGTAACGGCAACTAAAAACGAAGGCAACAGGCCGTCGCGAAGGTTAAATTATTTGGTATTTTCGCGGTTTTCTGCATTGGCGTTGTTTTCCGGAGAAGTCCTGGAATTTTGGGGAGATTTTCGGCCTGGTTTTTGTGAATCAGGGGAAGTTCTGAGACTTTTGGGAGGTTTTTGTTCTAGTTTTTTTTTGTGTCCGGGGAACTGCTAGGATTTTGGGGAGATTTTGTCCAAGTTTTTGGGAATTCTGGAACCAGGCTTATGCCTTGGCTAAACGGAGGGCAGAAATTTGCTCCCCCATGCATAACTCTGTTATTTGTGAACCGATTTTTAAAATTCTTGTTTTGTCTGAAAGCGTTTTCCAAAAGTTATTTCCATATTTTTCCCCGTATTCGGACGGAAAATCCATAACCAATTTTCATAGTTCCGGCACAATACATTGCATAAGTAGGGGTCATCTCCTAAGTGCTGGTCCCCAAAAAAAAGAGGAAAAAAATTTTAATTTTACAAAATACTGAGAAAGTCCATTTTAGATCACCCTGTTCGCTCTGATATAGTTGAATTAAAGTTGTAATATTTTGCTTCCCGAGGTTCACTGGTATTTGCTTTGAAAAGAGTAAAATAATAAAAAATATGAGCCACAGTGCGGGCGATTGACTACTTTTCTTAAGCGCAGGCTGCTTTTTTCTCTTGTTTCTCAGCTTGTTTCAATGCGTTGCTTCCTTCTTTGCAAGTCATAGTCGAGTCACAGTTTAGTCATTCTCTAGTCATACTCTATTCATGGTACAGTCATAAACAAGTTTTATTCTAGCCTTAATCTTGTTATGGTTTAGTCAATAAAATAAACTAGAAGCTACTCTATAATCTAGTCTATTACGAAATCTAAAAACTGTTTTTCAGTCGTTAGTGCCTCTTAGTTTTTTCTTAACCAAAAACTGCGTTACTGTTCCCTTTCAATTCAAGTTTTTCTTTTTAGCTTTTTTCTAGTTTTTTTTTCAACCCCCTATTTTCTACTTTTTATGGTAAGGACATCTACTAGAAAAGCTAAAAACACAGAAAAAATAATTCGTGTTACTTAAGTTGTCAACGACAACAATTTTCTTGTCAAAATCTTAATGTTAAACAGTTAAACTGGCGTTTTTTCCTTTCTAAGTTCCTTTCTTTTATTATGTCGTCTGTGTATGGGTGGATTTACACACAAGTGCTTGCATGTATATTGGTGTCTTTTAATTACTGAATGTGAAAAACAAATCCTTTTTAATATAATTCTTTCTTTGCTTTCTTTGTACAACATTTGGCTGAAATCCCTTTGCTTGGCATAAAGTCAAAATGAAAATCTTAATTCAGTTGTTGGCAATTAAATTATTTAAAATATTTGTTGGAAATTGAAGGAAAGATATTTTTACACTTAATAAAAAAAATCCAACAAAAAAGAAAAGGGGAGGTTTAAAGAACAGATGATACTAAATTCAAGAAACTAATGAATTGAATAAAAAAATTTTGAATATGTTTTAAAGTTTGTTACTTGGCTGCCGAAAAGTAATAAATATTAACTGTAAATGGTGCATAGTTTAAGGCGGGTATTATATATTTATTACTTTTCTTTGGTGTATAAGAATTTTGTGTTTTTCTTAAAATTAATAGTCTTAATTTTATTTTAAACTGCTGTTAACAAATCCATTTCATATTATCAACAATTTTTAGTTTGTTATTTAAAATTTTGTTGCAAACTTTTTTATGGTTATTAAATATTTTAGTTGTTTTTCTTTGAAATGCCTTAAGTTATGACATTTCATTTTCTAAGTTTCTTCTTTTTATTATCAGTTTTATTTTTGTTCTCGAATATGTACTAGAAACGAAAATTTTGAATTTAAAAATGCAGAGAGCTGAGATATATTTAGATAAATAAAAATTCTTAATAAAAGGAAAGAAAGCAAGATGTTGAAAAATAAATGAAAGCATAACTTAAGGCGTGTTTTGCTTTATCGCTGCATTTGTGCACATTTAAATGTTTCTGTTTATGATGATTTGTTGATATTTGTTGAAGAAATTCTCAGAAGAAATAATTCAATGTCTTTTAAAGCTTGGAATAGTTTTAATTTTGTTTTGAACTTTTTATTACAGCAAATTTTAGGTCAATATTTTTTTAAACAAACCCACACATACTGCTTAAACATTTTTTTTTGCCATTTCTTCAGCAAAACCCAAGGCAACACCTTGGCAATAATCGAATCTGCGACATCCCGGTTATTAGTCTACCGCACTATCCATTACACATACTACCGGGGATACCCCAGAAATGTAAGAAATATTAATTTTAGGTCGTAGTTATTAGCTTTATATATAACTAGGGATGTAATAAAATGTTTCAACCAAATCCAAAGCGTCCAAATTTTATTTTTTAACGCATTAAGTTCCCACAACAATAAAATCATTGTTTATGAAAAGTGGGCAGTGCCACGCCCATCCAAAGTAAATACTTATTTGCTTTTAAATACTTTTAATTAGCTGATTTTTAGAAAACTTTGCATACAAATTGAGTTCCTCTGACAATACAACTTATTAATAAGAAAAGTGGGCAGTGCCACGCCAACACTAAATAAACAATCTTTTCCTAAGACTTCTACATAGCCGGTCTTATAGAACGTTGTATGCGCAATGAGTTCCCATAGCAATAAAACTTTTTGATCAGAAATGTGGTCAGTGCCACACCCATTCGATAAAAATTGTATTTTTCGTTTCAGCGCTTTTTTATATTTTAGCGATTTTTTGTCGTTTTTTTTTTTAATTTTGGGTTCTTTTGGTTTGGCGTTATTTTTTGTGTTCTTTTTTAGCTTTTTTCGTTGTCTTCCATTTTGGCGATTTTTTTCGTTATGGCAATTTTTTAATTTTGTGTTTTCTTAGTTTTAGTTTTGCTTAACGATTTTTTTTCTGTTTGGTAATTTTTTTTAGTTTTAAGATTTTTTTAGTTTTGGTGACCATTTTCGTTTAGATGCTTTTTCGTTTCAGCGCTTTTGGCGATTTTTTTCCCGTTTTGGCTATTTTTTAATGTCGGGTTACCCTTAAATTACTAATTTACCCTTTAACTATTGATTATTTTTGTTTCAAGTGTCTAATTATTACGATTCATAAGATACAGCTTAATTATGAAAGTCAAAAATTAAAGGGTGTTTTAAAGCGAGCAAGGAAACATGTTGAAATCTTAATATAATATATAGACACGTGATAAATAGACACTTACATTTTCAGAGTTAGTGTATGACTATACAGACTACACCAATAAATACTGAAATTTAAACAAAATAAAAATTAAAGGGTATTCTATCAGCTAATGTAACTTTAACTATGTGATCTTGACCTTGGAAACCGTAAGAGGCAAACTGTTAAAATGTTTACAGTGCAGCATTTTAAAGGCAACAGTGGCAAATGCTAAAAAATCAAACTAACTAAAAATTAAAAGGTATTCTATCAGGTTGTGTAATTTTGAAATTTATCTGTATCTTTTCAACCATAATAATTAAACACTTGAAACAAACAAAATTAATAATGAATGGCCAAATTAATTATTAAAGGGTGTGTCAATAAGGAGATTGTCAGAGCGAAAAAATCGCCAAAAGCAAAAAAAACGCTAAAACTAAAACAAATCCGAAAATTAAAAGAATGGCAAAGCAAAAAAACCGCTCAAATAAAAAAGCGCTCAAAGAAAAAAAGCACACAAAAAATCGGTAAAATGCAAAAAATCTCCATAGCTAAAAATATTGTCAAAAACAAAAAATATTGCCTTAAACGAAAAAAAAAAATCACCAAAAAATAAAAAACGCCAAAAAGGAAAATATTGAGAAAACTAAAATAATCGTCAAAACGAAGAAAAACGGTAAGAGCTAAAAATATCCCCGAAACTAAAAAAATTTTCAAAAACCAAAAAATCGCCAAAACTAACAAGAATCGGCAAAACCCAAAAAAATAAAACGATAAAAGCTCTCACAAACGATAAAAGTCATTAAAAATAACAAGAATCGCCAAAAACCGAAAAAAATCGCCAAACTAAAACAAACAAAACTAAGAAAAAATCGCAAAAAAATAACTGCCAAAAAGGAAAAAATCGCTCAAACTAAAAAAATCGCCAACACTAAAAAAAATCGCCAAAAACCGAAAAAATCGCCAAAACTAAAAAAACAACACTAACAAAAAACCTTCAAAAAACAGTCATAAAAACAAATAACGGCCAAAAACGAAAAAACTGCTAAAACTAAAAAAATCGCCAAAACTAAAAAAAATCGCCAAAACAAAAAAAGCGGCAAAAATTATAAATCACCAAAACTAAAAATATTGTCATAAGCTAAATAAAAAAGCATAAAAATCTCGTTAAATTAAAAAGTCCCAAAAAACATATAATAATCGCCAAAACGAAAAAAGGAATATACATATGTTATGGTATTCGTACAGAACCCTTCTTGTGAATTTATTTAATTTTTATTTCTTTACTATATATTAAAAACACATAGCAATCCTCTTATGTTTAAACATGTTTAACGATATATTTATTAAATGGGAATTTTTTATGAATTTTTAAATCCAAAAAAAAAATATATGAAGAAAGTGTGGATTTCCCATATTTTATGCCATTTTTGCTGGGCGTAAAAATGTCTTACGTATGAGTAATATGATGCTAGGCTTTCATCTTTATTTAAGGCGCCCTTTTCTACCATCTCTTTTTGTTTTTTTTTCGTTATAACTATAAATAATTCTCGTATCCTAGTTCCACTCATGAATTGTATAAGAGTGATTCCATTTAGTCGGGTGTGGCCAGTTTACACAAACGTTGAGGATGTTGGGGCTAAAGCCGGGTAGCCGCTGAAAGAATACGATTTCCGCTCAGAATGGTTGTCAGAAAACTGTGACGGGTGTGACCTTACAAAATCTTAGTCTTAAAGAATTATGACTTTCAGCAAAAATTCGGTAACATTTTTACTACAACGTACACAATAATTTTGGCGTAGCTAATTGATCAAAGTATTTTTGTTGTATGTATTACGTATTTACTGTTTGACTAAATATTATTCTTCTTAAAAAACTATTTTTCAAATAAGACGGGTGTGACCGATGGGTGTGAACTAGTACGAAATCTTAAAAATTCGAAGAAATAAAACTTCTTATTGATTTCATTAATATAAATAACATAAAGATCAACACCTAAACTTTATTAAAAACAAGAGCCGTTTTACGTGGAATTGCTCATAAATAAGTTTTAAATTCATATACAAATTTTCAAGCCTAAAATTATGCTTTAATATATAGTAGAAAATTGTCATCAACTTTTTTGCTTAACAAAGAATACCATTAAACACAATCCTTAACATAAGTTTTATATAAGAAAAAAAATCTGCAGATAAAAATAGAATTATAACCAGTTTATGAAACAAAATCATAAAAGCTATACCTAAAAGTATGCACTAACAAAGAAATGAATACCAGATGCGTATCCATAGATTTATATATATTATGTGTATGTATGTACATATTTATTTGTGTGTACATGAACAGCTGTATATTTTTTATTACTTTTGTTTATTTTTAACCAATGAAACAAATTTTACGACTTTAGAGGTTTGGTCATAAACAAAAAACCAAATATGAAATGCGTAACAAATGAGAAAAAGTTTGAAAAATATGTATATAAAAAAAAAAGAATTAAATGCAGCAAACCATAAAAATCAAGCAATTTTCATGGCACCATACACGCTTCCAGACTCTGGAGAAAACCTAAAAAGTTCAAAAAAAAAACTTTGCCATTTAACAAAAATCAAACAGAAATTTTAGCTAGATTTTATTTTCAACATGAAATGAGTTAGAAAATTACCAAAAAATAACTTCATAAAATTTTATTAACCCAGGGAGTTTGTAATAAATACAACCAAAATTACTTTTTTTCCTTTGCAAAATACATATAAAAAACACAATTTTTGTTAAATAAATAAATTTTATACTATATTAAATTTGTTGCACTATAAAAACCACTACATGGACATGGATATTTAATGTATTGGAAATAAGTACTGCATACATTTAGGCAACAGAAATTGAATTCAATGTAACAACAACAAATACTGTTTGTTCTATACAATGGCCATAGTCACTTACATTTGTTGTGTAGCCAACATTAATTTATGCTAATAAAATTTAAATTAATTTTGATTGCTGGCAAATGTAATTAGATTATGCCGAATGTTCAACACGCACACAGACTGTACTGTACCTCCCCGCCGCCGACTGATTTCATATTTTAATCTTCTAACAAGTTTATTTTGAATTATGTTTTTTCTTTAATGTTTTTTTTATTATTGCAAGCATCTAGATAAAAGGACATTTGTGTTTAAACAAAAAAATAAAATTAAATACTCTCAGAATTATACGCTTTATTGTGGAACTTTGCTAATGATCTAAGTAATTAGCGTATACTTGAGTATTTTGCTGGGAGGGTACAACAGCCTGGATTAGCCGAGAATAGCTTTTAATTAAAAGGAAATTAATATATATTAAACATAAAAAGATAACACAGTTAAATAAACATATAAAAAACAACACACGCTCACACACAATACGTAAAGCATACTTCTAGGAGAAAATAATTTTATGGCAGAAAAAGCCAAATAAAGACAAAACAACTTTAAAAAATAAAAACTGAATTGACATTTTCAAAAAATATTTCATTTGAAATTTAATTTTGTAAGTTTTAGGCGCCCTCTAGCGTCACCAAATTTTTAAACTTTAAGCGAATCGTGGAAGGAGGATATCGTCTTTATCGTATCATAAATGAAAAGTTGAACTAAGAGAAAATATTCAAATCTTAAAACTGTTTAAGTAAAAATTACACTGTACAACACACAAATTAGCATGGTTTTAACAACTGAAAAAATATGTATATGTGTATTAGCGTTTCGAAATTTTACATCTAGGATTCATTTCCTCCTCCTCCTATATGGGGCTTTTTGTCTCTTCTTTCAAAAACTAACACAAAACTCCACTTTAGCGGTGATAGAGCGGACAAAAATGCTCTACAAAAATATTTGTCACAAATTTCTTCTATAAGTCTTTAAGGACAACCATTCGCCAGAAACCAACGGAACGTCAGAAATAATTCAAAACATAAAATGTGTATAAGCGTTAATTTTATACATCTTAAATTACACTATGCATCCAAATATTTTTTTTTTTAATTAAGAAGAAGATGTATTTCAATAAAACCATCATTAAAATGTTAGCCGTGAAAATATCTTACACGCATAAGCTACTGATTTGCTTGAAAATTTGCATCAGTTTTCGTAGATTTTTTTCTAGCACAAAATGTGGCTTTTTATGAAAACCAATTATAGCTTTTTCTTAGTGAAACAGTTCTCTATAGAACTGCATCGCTAGCGTTTTTTAAAAATAATAGTCAAAAATTGTTTTTTTTTTCACCAAAATACCACTGGGCGCTGTAGCTCAACGTGTGTGTTTCAACAGCACTGTACAAATTTCCACATTCTGAAAGGTTAGGTCCCCTCCTCTATGTTTTTTTACATGTACATCGTTTTGTAATCGGATTGCAAGTTTCAAAGATACAGATTGATTACACTATTTTCCAATTGGGAACACTATGTGTCTGAATTTTTTTACAATTTTAACATGTTTCGTTGCTCACTTTGGAATACCCTTTAATTTTTAATTTTCATAAACTTTTAGTTGTTGTTGTAGCGGCTAGAGTTACCCATAGTCTGTACCTTATAGGCATGTCCTCACCTCGTACCGTTCTCGATATAGAAGCCTGTGTCAGACAGGCGGACAGAGAGACAGACAGCGATAACAATAAGCTACCGTTTAACCCTAAAAAGTATGTTTGGCAAGCCGCTTGTGTAGTCTATTTGGCTCTCTATTTAAAAGAGTTTTTATTTCTTCAATTTATTAAATATACATAGTAGTTGCAGTGTGCTTAAAAAACGATTCTTGTCTTTTTATATTTGTTGCTAAAAAGGTGTCACTTGTATGCAACAATAACATTAGTATCTTTCTAGTTGAATAATTTTTATTGTCTATTACCAGTTGCCAGTTGTGTCACATTTGCACAAAAAACCATACAGCATTTCCGTTTCCGTAAATGCATGCATACTACGTACATACATATACGCATTTATGCACACTCACTTATGTTTAAACAAATCAACAATGAGAGAAATCAACAGTAAAAAAACAGTAAAATAAAATAAAAAATTTAAGTGTGAGTGTGTGTGTGTGTGTGTACGTGCATGTGTTTATGAAAGCCTTGTATTAAAATAACAGTAAACTGATAACGACTTTGAGTGGGTGAGTGTATGGCCGAGAGAAAGAGAACGAGTGATGTGTAATAAAGTTAAAAACAGTTAACAGTTCTTAAAATTTATGTATGCATGCACACATGTGTATGGGTATGAGTTGTTATATATACAAAGCATGGATGATTGTATAACTGTTTCTTAAAAAATAAACGGCAATTGTATATGTTTCTGTATTTTATGTAAAAGAGTATGTGTATATGTATTTGTTTTAATGTATTTGCAACGCCATTGTTGTTTATTTCTGAGTCTGGCTGTAACATTCTTTATGGTTACAATTCACTGTTTTTCTTGTTGTCTTTCTTTTTTTTTGCAGTTGTATAAAATTCTTGTCTGTATTTGTTTGTATAAATGTATCAATTTTGTTGTTTTGTTTTTTCTAATATATTTTATACATTTAAGAACATATAAAGTTTAGAAATTGTTGTTATTTATTTTACTGTTCAGTATTGTAAATTTTTAGATTTGTATGGAAAACTTGCTATGCAGTTTGATTTTTGTTTTTTTTTTCTAGAGAAATCTCTGACAAATACAAATCACTTTAGATTTATTTGAAAAATTTATTGTTTAGTAAAAAGCAAGAGCACAGCTATAAAAGTAACAAAAATTTAGAGAAAAAAAAATTAGCAAACACATTTGATTTAGATCAAATGTTATTTGTAAAACACATAGAAAAACTGTTAAATAAATTAAACTGAAAATATTAAAACAAAAATGTAGAAAGACAAGACTTTATTAGAATGTAGAACAGGCTTTAGTAAAACAAAACTTAAGAAGAATTGCAATATTAAATAATTTTAGATTTTTGAACAAAATATAACTTATTGCGAGCTGGGAAACTGCATTGCTGCATTTCGTACGTGGGCCTCCATCTATCATGATATGTGATGATCCTGATGAAAAGGGAACACATCTTCCCAGTAAGAGTTTTCAATAGAGCGAAAAATAGAAAAATGGTTGGTATCACTACTCAAACATGCTTCCCCTACTTTACAAGAGGAATTATCCATATAAAAAAGATTTTTCCCAACCTCTACATTATTTTTCCAATATATTTACTCAAAAATATATTTATAAATTTATATTTAAAATTTTATATAACGGTAAATTTTTGGGTTTCACCTTTTTAACCGACTAAAGACCCCTTTCGGAACTCTGGCAATTATGTTCACCCTGCGATGCTTTCGCAGTACTTCGAGGTGGCTCCGTCTTTGGTCTTAAACAACCATTTTCTCTTTGCCTGAGTCCAGTCATCTTCTGCTTTTAGTTATTTAATTGCGATTGTTTTGACTTGCGCCTGGCTCTAAATTCTTTAGAACGCCACAATTTATATATAAATAAGTTCGATATTTTTGTATCAAGCCAAGCCTTAACCCTTCTTTTAACTTCAAGAAACACATGTTTAACCATAAAAGTTTGATAGTGATTACAAACAATATTTGATAATAAATATTAAGACAGCTACTTGCTACTTAAATTAAAAACAGATGTTCATAGTTTATTTTTTTATTTATTCTTACTTACTGTACACCTGAACCTTATGGCTTGCTTTCTCATTTCTAAAGTTTATGGAATCAGAGGGTATAAATGAAACGAATCCAAAATAAAATCCTTAAGTAACCAAGGAGATGATAAACACAAAAGAGCAAAGTTTTATGAGCACAGAATCATGAACGTCATCTTGAACATCAAGGCCTTCATCATGTTCACGATAATGGAGGTAGAGTATTAGACATACGCACATACAAACGTATGTGCTGCTAGATAATGTCTCATAAACTAAAAGCTGCTTTATCTTTACGAGTTGCTGATGTTAATGTTAGTAAAGGTGTATATTTTTTTGAAGATGTATAAGTGGGTGTGCGCACATATGGAGTAGAACAGTATATTAACTTGTTGACCTTTCCTGTGCATCCGAGAGACTGTGTGTGTGTGTTATATGAGCTGTATGATGCAGCTAAAGAAAACTGTAGGTTATATTAACTTACTAAGCTTATTATACTTATAACCCCTGCTCTGATGAGATTTTTTTCTTATGAAAGACTTTAGTTTATTTGAAAGAGTTAAAGCAATGAATTATTACAAATTGGAAGCCCTAAAAGTTATAAAATGATGTAAGCAAGCCCTTATGTACTAATAACACCAAGGAGGTTTAATACTTTAAATAATAATTAAACAACGGAGTTGAAGATAAATTATACTAGGCTAAAATTAATATTAACTTTAGTTTGGTAAAGTGAAGAAGTTGAAAACTATATTGCCTGACCAGCCTCAATATTAATTTCCAGCAAACAGTAATAGGCTGAGTGTACTTCTTTCTTTTTATAGTCACAATAACGAGGACAATTTTCAAAGCCAAAATTCAAAAATGTTTATCAATCGGGGGTACAAGGATGGGGGTCATGGGCTAGTCGTTGTTGTTTTAATTAAAACCTATTATTGTAATCAAATAGCGTTAGGAGGCTGCCCTGACTGAAGTTCAACTATGTGACCCCCTGAAATGAAGGCTGGATCCTCCTTTGATTTTGATAATTAAATCACATACATAATTGAAGCACATACACGCAAAGAAATGATATGGTTGTGGCATGGTTGCGTCAACAATGTCATGTTTCCCGATATAGCTTATGATTGTATCAAATAAGTTATTATTGTTTTAAAGAATTGTGAACCTTAATTTGTTTACGACAAAAAAACTCATGCTTATGTTTAATCATGACATTATTATCACTCACATTAATAGCAACATGGTTGAATCACAACAATATTATTATTTAAAAAATTAGAGCCACAGTCATGATATATTTAAAAATTCAATAACAGTATGGTTCTATAACAATAAAATATGATTCTTGGCCATACTATTTTAAAACAGTTTACTTGCAATCAAGCTTTGGTTACAAAAGAGACATGGCTCTCTGCTTCCAAAAAGATTTTGGTTATATCCCTTGGTTGAATGCGTTTTCGCCAGTTTTTTGTTTTGCTTCAGAACTGTTGGTTTATTTTTGTGTGTCGCTTGGTTTGAAGAAATAAAAATAATAATAAATTGCAAATAACAAAAACTGATAAATGCTAGCAATTAATATTCGGCCATGTTTGTGAAAATCATTTGAAAAATCATATGGTTGTCTCGAACCATATATATGGTTTATTCAAACCATATATTGTAACTTTGAACCAAATATATATATTTGTCTCGAACCATATATTGTAATTTTGAACCATATATATGGTTGTCTCGAACCATATATATGGTTATTTCAAACCATATATTGTAATTTTGAACCATATATATGGTTGTCTCGAACCATATAAATGGTTAGTTCAAACGATATATATGGTTGTCTCGAACCATATATATGGTTAACTAAAACCATATATTGTAATTTTGAACCATATATATGGTTGTTTGGAACCATGTATATATGGTTGTGTTTAACCATATTATATTTAAAACAGTTTGTTTTAAACCATAAATTCAACCATATATTCAATCATAGTATGTTGCTCATCGATTATGGTTGCCTCAACCATGTTTTTTCTTTGCGTGTACAAAGCTGAAACATCAAAGTCCACTTGTTCTGTAATCCATTGAACAAAAACTTTAGACTTCAATTCATGACGCAACTTGGTTTTGCAGCCAAGAAAATTCAAATACGCCACACAGTGGCTTCCGTCGCAAAATAGATGGTAAGAAATATATAACTTCTTAGCTTCTTAGCTTCTCTATATTCGTTTTGTTAATATGGCTAATTTTTTCCGTGATAATCGGAATATTGTCTCATGTCATTTTACGTATCTTAGCCTAATAATAATAATCACTTTGGATAAGTTGTTTCATTAGTAGCAATGATTGGGTTTCCACATTGACTTACCTCTGACATAGTTCTTTAGAGCCCCTTACCCCCACCACTTTCTGGGTATTGGTACTCCACCGTCCTCCTTCTTCATCTTCTAGTTCCCTGCCTAGCTTTACTAACAACTTCACTTCTAAGTTGGCTATTTTTTATTATCTCTCTTCGTCTTCTTCGAGTAACATAAAGAGAGGTATAAAAAATCACTTTGAACCCAAGTAAGCTCGAGCATCAATATGAAAAGAATAAGGCTCTCCATGTATCCTCCGGCAAGACGTACAGTCTAAACAATTAAATCTGACCAGTAATTTGTATAATAAAGCTTCTTAGATTAGAGAGCTTTCCGAACTTCTTATAATCAATGATTGATTTATCAGTGTACCTGAACTTTATTAGTAATCTTTGTATATTTGATTAATTTAAATCAGATAAATTGTAATAAGCTGTCATGCTGTCTTAAATTTTGATTAGCTCGTTGCAAACTGTTAATATCCTGATACATGTAAACTTAATATTATTTATGCTAGTATTATACTAACATTTATTTTGGACCCTGTCGCGTATGTAATAAATAAATTTCCTGAATGTCTTTTTTTTTTTGTTGTATTTCATTTTACCAGCTGCCATAAATTCACAATTTGACATTTGTGTACACATGCCATGTGTTTTGTTAACGATAATGCTGCCACTTAATTGATATGAAAAAAAACATCTAAATATCCCACCACGTCCTTTTTATCTTGGCCATTTAAAGTTATTAAAACTTCTTTGTTAAGCCAAGGGGGGTAATAAATTTCATTCTTTCTTTTTATTTTTTGTGGACCAAAAAGGGTTAGATAAAATTATAAATTTTCTTTAGCAACGAAAATTGGTGTTAGTATTTATATACTTTCCATTTTAACTCTTGTTTATCTTAATCTTGCTGCTTTTATTTATTTATTTGAAATGTTGTAGTTATTTTTGGTAAAGAGAAAAGCAACTTCTTGCAATGCTATAAACATAAGAAAACTGATAAGAAAAAAGGGTTCAAGGAAGAAAGCATGAGAAAAAAAATTAAACACATAAATTTATGTAGTGCCTGACTAAGCAGAAAATTAGGGTCCATTGCCTGCCGTATATCTTTTGGCAAGTATTCTCTCTGCTATGGTCAGTACTCGGTGGTTGTTTGGTCAACTGTCATGTGCCAGTTGCCATAAATCCCTTGTAAGTATATAAATTTTAAAAGAAATTATTGAAAATCAAACCATATTTGATACATTAGTTTGTTATTCGACATTTTGACAAGAGAGGTTTTATGGCCAATGTTATTGACAATTGAAAATTACATGTCTCGTTTTGTTAAACGTCTATATCGTTTAGAAAAAAAATAAAATGAAAGTAAGGAGAACAGATCATAGTCTACTTAAACACAAACACAATTTAAGTATGTTTCATTAAAAGAAGTAACAATATTTTCCATATTGAAAAAGCCTAAGCCTACTCCACTCCAATGTCCCCAAGGCATGCAAAATATAATAGTAGAGATTATAATGGCCTGTATGGTGATTGGTATATAAACTTGAAATTTATATAAACTAATTGTAAACATTTGTTTTAATATAAAGTTCGGGCCAGTTACTGTTTTCATTTATCGATTTTCTGTTATGTCAGTCTTTATTTAAATCCTGAGAGTGTAACAACTGGTTACATAAAATTAAGTAGAAAAGAAATTTAAATAAATCTATACACTATTAAAATTTTAAATATTAAATTAAAATTTAGTGTAATAACACAAAACATGGTGCAACACAGCATAACCAAATAAATTTATCACTACTATTACCCTATCGCTTTTCTCCAACCCTCTCATCCATTATCTTAGCAATATTGCCATACTTTACTATAAACAGTTGTGTTTTGTAAACAAAAATTTCTTAAAATGTTGATTCACAATAACATACAACTCACAATAGCATATCAACAATAACACATAGTATTGCATTGCTTTAATATGTGAAAAATACTGAACATTTGAAAATATTGAGAAATATTATTGTTGGTGATTCGCGAGGCGTTTAAAGTTGTGCATCCAAGGTAAAGGAACGTATTGTCTTTAATCTGGTAAATTCAAAAACTAGTTCCTGCTTTTCTAACGAAGTAAAAATAGTAAAGATCTTCGATCTCTCGGTGTAGAGGACACCGGAGGATCTATGCTCTACAGGGAGCATAGGTAACAAAAAATATTTTATTTCTAATTATTATGTAAGAAAAGATCTGGTCCAAGGACCTGCAAAGGATCCTTTGTGCGATATATCACCAATTAAGAGGTAATCTAAAGATATATGCAGTTTTTCATCTTCTTCCATGCACAAATGACACAAAGTTGAACGAAAACTTGGTCAAGTTAGGTTAGATGTGCAGACTGCATGCTAGCGAATACACTTGGAGCCCATTAGGGCAACTGTGATGCCTAGAGCAACATCTACATCCTAGGCATTCCTACGAAGCTCTATAAAATCCAGCTCTTGAGAACTATCCAGAACTTTCTACGAAGCCTAACAGCCAGGCGGGGGGAAAAAGGATATTTCCCCTCCCAATACTATTAAAATAAATCTAATTTCCATTGATTTTGTAAAATAAATTTTACAAAATGATGTACTTCATTTAAAGGTTCCCCTCCCTAAAGCTTAAGCTGAATCCGCGCCTGCTAACGGCCCAGCCAGTGAGACCGCGGTTGCTTAGTTGCTTAAGCCATCGTTCCTGCAGAGCCGGGCAGTAACAGAGAAGATGTTGGACGGACTCTTCTTCTTCTTCGTCAAATTAAATACCTGCAGTGAACATCAGAGGGAAGGGCTTGACTTTCCGACATACGTCTTATCGCCAGGAGTGCAAGCGACTTTGTTCAAAGTGTTAGGAGTTTTTTCGTCCTAACTCTACTGAGTGAAGCCCAAAGAGTCTTGGATAGCCAACTAATGGTAATGAGTTTCATCTACCATAGTGACCACTATTTAATCTCATTTAATAGCACAACAAATGGAATATCAATATCCATTTGTGAGTCTGCTACATCTATGGCCGACCTTGCTCTAGTGCATTCATCAGTCATTTCGTGCCCCTGAATGCCTTCTTGCCCTGGAACTGAAACTATCTTGACATTAGGTCGTTCAAGCAGAGTCAGAGATTTCACCACCTTTGAATTGAGGTAGAGGTGTCGGGTAATCTAAGCGATACCGCAAAATCAAGATCTTCAGAGAATACTCCCGATACAGTACCAGCGTCTATTTTGAAGCTGTCCGTAAAGATCGAAGCTGCATTCTCTCTAGTTACATAAATTCCCTTTCATTCGTCCCTATTTGGGATCTCGACTGGGAAAGGCTTGCCGCAGGACCTGCCCTCCTACTAGAATGGTGCCATGTTCAATACAGTCATTCTTAAAGTAATTTGATTCTGGCATCAAGTGGAGTTAATTGAAGCATTGTATCTACACTGACCTGAGCAGTTGACCTCATTGCTCCAGTAATTGCGAGACATGATATACTTTACATCTTGCCCAGCGTAGAGAGATATCTACTCTTGTCCACTGTCCTCCATCAGAAAAGCGATCCGTAGGTGTCGGATCTGCTATATACATATATTGAATATATTGTATACGGCTTAAGAGAAATTTTTCCAACGGTTCTTTTACACTCATTAAAAGCGATTACAGCTTTCTTCAACTTGTCTTCCCCATTACGTCTCCACGAAAGCTTGGAGACCAGGATTATGCCAAGTTATTTAGCCTCATTTGAGAGTTATTTTGTAATAGCACCAAAAAATGGCGGTCTCTATTCGGTTTTTGAAGAATTGATTCGCAAACAATTTTCCTTGGCCGATTCAAGTAATTTTCCGAGTGCCGATTTCATAAGGTCTCTAATCGTTGACGGAAATTTACCTCTGAAAAGGAGGCTACTACTATTGAGCTTTTCTTTACGACAAGATTCCGTAAGTGTGGAGATGGAACTGTACGGTCCGGAGTAGCTGTTACCACAAACTGCTTAGTTATCCATAAAGGATAGCTTAGTCTGAAATGACCAGAGATAAACCCAGTAACCAGCCGTCAATGCTTTAGCCTGACTCATACCTCGATAAGCAAGCGACACAATAAAGATCGGTGCTTGTGAGGGGAGTAGCAACGTCCTGCCTGGCTAGTTCATCTGGTTCACCAGGTATCCAGCAAATAGGAACCTTATTACTTATTGATAACTTCTGTGGTGAGCCAAAACACTCTAACACAAGCTTCGATGAGAGTTCCCAAGAAAGCAGATATTTCATAGCTGCCTGACTATTGGAAAAGATAGCTAAGAATTATTTATTATTTCCTGTTGCTCCTATAAGGAGCCTTGACGAGTTCGTTGTAGTTCCGCCTGTTCCCAGCTATGATCTTGACTTCGTTCCACGATTTGTTTGCTCCACCCGCTTCAATTTCTAACTGCTTCCTCCAGGTGTGACTCGGTCGTCCCCTTCTTCGGCTGCCTTGTGGATTCCATTCTATTGCACTTTTTGCAATGTCGTCCTGGGGTCTGTGAAAAACGTTTGCTATCCACCTCCATTTACGTTTTTTTTTTTGTTTCAGTTTCAATTACCGACTGCCCAGTCCCATTCATAGTCGGTGATTGCTTATAATTGGTTAGAAAATTCTTAGAATTTTGCGCAAGCGACGCTTGTAAAGCATTAAGATCACGCCGGTCTGCGTTGCAGCCGTCACTGCCATATAATGCCACAGCTATGAAATATGTTGATTTTCCTTCTTCTGTCTGGCCGAAGGATTGATTGCCTGGCTTCTTTAATGCGATTCAACATATCTTCTTTTGAGCCACCGGTTGTCAATATTATACTACCCAGGTAGCAGAAAGTGTCAACCTTTTCCAGCTGATGGTTATTTAGGAGGAATTGTGATCTTCTGGCCACACTTCAAGAGCTTTAAGTTTGACCTCCATATCCACGAATCGGTGGGACAGTAAGCAGATATCATCGGCATAGTCCAAGTCTTCCAACCTTCTGCTGAAGCCCCTGGGTGCTATTGTAGGTCTTATCATTATTTTATCAAGAACTACAATAAATAATAGAGGAGAGAAAGAACAGCCCTGTCTAACACCTTTTTTGACGTGAATTGGGCTGCTGATGGTAGCTTCCTGAAGAACGCGGTATTTCGCATTATTATACATGACCTGTATCAAAGATATGAGTTTTTCACGAATCCTCTAGCATCTTAAAGATTTCCATATTATAGAATGCTGAAGAGTATCGAAAGCTTTGTTCAAAATCGATGACGATTAAATAGAGTGGAGATCGCCATTCAACGGACTGCTCTACTATTACCCGACGAAGGCTGTTGATGTAGTCAATGCAAGATTTTGTAGGCCGAAATCCTGCTTTATCCGCTTCGGATTTCAGGGATCAGAGTATCTGATAATCGCTTGTGTGATATAATTGGCGATAACTTTGTTGACCATGCTGAGTAACGTTATGCCTCTCCAATTCTTACATTCCATCAAATTTCCCTTCTTTGGTATGTTAATAATCATGCCTTCTTTTAACTCGTCATCAAGATTGCCAGAGAACCACCACAAGTCGGATATCATCTGATATATTAGTCGTGCTCTTACGTTGGGGTCGACTTTATGGAGTTCCGGGGAAATGTTATCGATTCTAGGCACTTTATCGTTTTGAAGACTTCTGATTGCGTTTTCAATTTCGGGCAAGAACATGTAATACCATACGATGGTAAAGTGTTATTGTTCAAAAGGGCTTTGTAGTGCTCTACCCATATTTTGAGTTGTCCCGTTTTATTGTGATGAGTTCTCCGTTTTTATTTTTAAGTGGCTCCGAGCTGAAAATTTTTTTATCATTTCCTTGATAGTTCCTTTAAAATTTCTTTAACTGTATTTTGCATATTTCTTTTTTTTTCTCTTTTCCATTTGTTTTCATTTCGAAAAAATTATGCTTATTTTTGTTATCTGACAAATAAATTCAATTATTAACCTTAATTTGATAGTAATTTGTAATTTTGTTAAAACAATAGAATCTACAAATCATTTATATTACGCATTATATACAAACATATCGAAATATTGCCTTCAGGACAATTTAAATTTGTTTTCCAAACTGAATTGAAAAGATTTTCTTTTTTGGTATTATATTAATAATTTTGTATTGCGTATACACTTAAAATACAAAACTCTGCATTTATGTATATATGTTTTGTTGCTTTTATAAAATCTTCCTCAAGGCAAATAAGGATAATGAAAGATAATGTAAAAAATTTATATAAATGTAAATTTTTGTTAAGAAATTAAAATCTAACTATTTTATAAAAGGAACTTTAGGTCTAATTGAGGTCATGGTCTAACAAAAAAATGATTAATAATCTTGTCTGAATGTAATCAAAGTCTTAGTCAAGTTAGAGTTTGGTCATATTCCAGTTATTAGGTAGTCTTGTGTGCTTCCTTTTGCCTAACCCAAACCTTCGGTTTGGAGAGACTACACCTGCATCTTTGTGGTTTTGCCTTTGTAAAAAATAAATAAGAACGCTGATGAGATAGTGTGGCGACCACTGAAAACGGTGAATGTTGCTGTTAAATGTATTTTAATTTCGCTAGTCTTCCATTCCCTGTTTAAGATATTATCCTCACAAAATCTCCATAAATTTTCTTCATATTTCTCAACCCCTGATCCTTTGTATTGACAATGGTTTTCGTTGCTAAATATTTTTGTTGTATTCAATTAAACATTGATTAAAATGTTATTATTATTATTATTATTAAATAAACAATAAACAAACAGTAACTTTTGTTCTTATGTCGACAAAACCATCTTCCATTTATACTTCATCCCATTCCCTTTCTACGCACAAATATGCGACTGCTTTTGTATGTAAGCTTGTATATACGAATACAAAGACAACCATGTGGACATCATTTATGGGTAAAAGTAAACATTGAATGCCATAAGCAAACAAATAAATTAAACAGACTCCCTAACATATGCAATAAAAATTCTTAAATAAGCAATAAAAACAACAAAAATGTAACAAAAACCAAACAAAAGTACAGAAAGGAAAAGTTAAAATAATATTTTCGTTATAAGTGTATTGTTTGTAAATGTGTTTTACATTTTGTTGTTGTTGTTGTTTTTTTCTGTTATTGTCGTTGTTAAGTCTATGATGATATTTAAGTAGGTACTTAGTATTGGTACGTACACACATGAGATTGTGTACAAACAATGTAGAATGAGTAATAAATGTTAAAAAAAAACAAAGCATACTTCTATGGAATTAACAAGTAACCCAGTGAACATTTATTGATGACATTTCTGATGTTAGCAATATACTAAAACTTTATCAGGTTAAATTAGAAGTGGAAGGAGAACCGATTCAGCTCACTTGGCTCTAAGCTGATTATTTTCTTGTGCTTTCTTCTTCCTGTTCATTGTGACAGCTAAAGCAATAGTCGTTGTAAAGAAGATCCACGCGTTTGGCGTGGACCGTAAACATGAAATCATTTTTTCGCATTCCTGAGAAATTCATGTTGCGTTCTTTTATTTATATCAATGTGAGTCCAAAGGGATTGCTAAGTCATCCACCTGGTTTGCATTAACCGCATAACGGCAACATTGATACATTTCCAGCAGGCTGAGAGTGGGAGGGCGCAGGCTATGTCAATATAAATATCTGGAAGCATGACTCTCCTTTTTGCCAGATCGCAAATGACCATATTGCCTAGAATAGTTTCGTGTCCACTTTATGTGGGTAATGTATGAATGACTCGAAATCTCATATGGGTTTGCCCATCATTCTTGTACTACGTTATATGTGGTGGACACACTTGTAAGTGACCTGCCAGCATCTTATAATTAGGATATCTCTATTTAATACCCGATTAAATCTTAGCCAGTTCTTTGCTCTCTTGATGACAGATATTTCCAATTGAAGGACGCTACAATCGGTAGTCTGTAGTTCGGTAGTCTTTAGAACATTTTGCTCTTGAATTGTTAAATTTAAAGACCAACTCCGACTCTGATTTCTATTTTAGAACCATTCGTGCAAACATAGAAAGTCCCAGGTAGTAGAAAAATACCATCTGTCAAGGAAAGCTGGAATAATAACGGCAGTACTTACCGTTTCACACAGCCTACCAATGTCCGTTTGGTCATCTTAACTGTCTGACTTCCAAGGCACACATAGGTGGCAACTTCTTGTACATGATCCATCGCGTCGCTACTATACTTTTCTGAAATGCTTGAGCTATACTCGTATAATCTCATACTAAGCCCGCAGTCGGAGAGTACCAAATATATAGCCAGTAAGACAAAAGCCTACCACAAATGTATATGATACAACTTCTGTTAAATTAGGAACATCACAAATAGAAGTATTTAGTTAGCCAAAGTTTTCCTTTCTACTATCACAAGCCAAGCATCAGCCATTACCAAACACTCTTTACCAAATATTTTCAACTCAAACACAGGAACCGCGTTCATTCCGGAAGAGCACCTCACCAATAACCATTTGCGGAATCATATTCGACCGTTGGCGTTAAATCGCAGTCAGCCAGAAATTACATTCCGTATGAATGGAGTCCACCTTAACGGCGCGAATTATCTTTTAAATTCCTTTTGCGAGGATAGTTAATCCGTGGGACTACCTGTCTCACTTATTGAGCCACGGAATATAGTGCCAAAAGATCTATTAGGCATCACAGTGCGATCTTAAGATCACATCTTTTCTTTTAACTCCAGAAAGGCTATTCCTCTATCGGGTTTAAGTCAGGGTGAAACCTTAGTTGCCGCTTCCTCTGTATACAGGCTAGTATACACAATGCAACACATCTGCAATGTGTGATGCAAGAAGTGCTTCCTTAGGGTAATCTTTTCGGACAGATGTGTTTGAGATTATATATATATATACACCCTGCTAGATTGTTTGAACTATCCAATCTTCAACTACATCAGGAGCTTACGCAGTGCTGTCGAGTTTTGCCCAAAGAACACCAAGAAAGCTAGAAATCAACCACAAAGGCAGACTGGCCTTCCCTAGCACCCGAACACAAAGCACTACTTGATACAGCTTCTGTTGCACTAGCAACACCACAAAGAGGTATATTTCGTTGTCCGAAGCCACCAGCCACTTGCACTGGCTGAGCAGCAACCACAACCGGCTAGAGAATCATGCTTCACGTTGAGGGTGAGACGACGTCCACTAGCATATCCATTGCAAGTATGAATAGAATATGCCTTAATGGTGAGCATCATCTCCTTAACCCTCTGTGAGGGCCGGTCATCCCTGGTGCTACCAGTTCCCTTGGTACCAGTGTATGGTCACTGTTAAGTCCTCAAAAGAAAACCTGTAGAGAATAACATTATATCGACATTGGTGCAGGAGGAGACCTTAGGTGACGCTTTAGCTACAACCAGACTAGCGTAAAACATCCTATTTCCTATAATTGGGAAGTTTCTATGGGTAATCGCCAAAAGTTAAGATCTGGAAAACCGAAATTACCGTTCTAACCAGAAAGCACAGTATCAAGGTATGGACATTCACCAAGTTGTAGAGCTGTCCCTTGGGAAAAAGTTCGCCAGTTTCCTCAAAGAAAAAAAAAGAACACTGTGTTGCGAACTACTTATTATTTGAGGTATTGCTTTCTGATCGCTTTTAGTTATAAACTTTTTTACAACTTTTGTAAAGTTTTTGTATGATCTCCGACCGAGTTCGGCCAAGAAAAATGTTTGTTGGGTATCCATCTACTCATATGTGTAAACGGAAGACCAATGAAAACTCACTCACAATCGTTGTTCCTTTCACAGTAAGATGGCCAACTTGGTACAAAATATTAAACCAATTAGTGGTCATCTTCAGTGTGGTATCATACAAAATCAAGCTGGTTACATTTATTGTTACAGACTTAAACAAAACTTTAATGTTTCCCTATAAGTTGTCAATATTTCTAAAGAGAGTTTATGTCTACATAGCAGACTGAATAGAATTTATTTTAAGGTTACACTTGTTAGTTTAGTTTTCAGACAGAATTTTGATAATGAATTGCTTGGACATTCATAATTTATTACATCAAATCGCAGCAAACATTACAAAATGCTGTGTATTGTCTTACATGAGGCTCTTAGAACTCTTACATACATTATGGTAAGAGTGTTTGTCCAAAGATATTATATTTACTTCAGAAATATTCTGTCATACACACACGCATACGAGTATACTCACTGGTGAATGGACAATTGTGTCCATTGTTAGTATTGATAATGGAGTAAACACATCAAGTTGCATGTATCAATCACTTTTAAGAGGATGGCAAATATTTGTTGCAAGAGTAGTAAAGTAACTCTAAAAAAAATCTTATCAATAGCAATTACAAAAAAGCTTAACTAAGCTTACTTTATGTTTTAGAAGAAAGATAAGAATAAGTAAAAGATTTATTTTATGAGCGCATAGAAGAAACATATGACCGCTGTCCCAAGCATGACGTTAAAATTGTTGCAGCTGGTTTTAACGCCAAAATCGGAAGGGAAGAAATCTGCGATCCAAAAACCGGCAGATTCAGTCTCCACGATAACGGTTTGAGACTGATATCTCCATGTTCATAAGGCGAAGTGGGTATCTCTCGATCATGTAACGAAGAATCGAATTAGTCACATTGTTATGAATGGAAGGCATAACTTGATAGAAGTGCGTTTGATCCGATGTGCCAACATTGATTCTTATCATTATCGGCATCCTAATCTAGCGAGAAATGTACTAACGGTCCCACAGAGGAAGCTGGAAGTCATAAGGATGCGTGCTACTGCCTATTCCACGCAGCCCAAATGCTACAAGAGAGCACTCAAGAGAGCACCGATGTAATCTGCACAGAATGGCAACGTATTGCACACTGCATGAAAAATGCTGCCAAACCTGTACTTGGGCTTTGAAACCCCTTCCCCCACAGACCGATGGTATGACCAAAAGCGTCGCAATGAAACTTTAGAAGAAAACGCTGCATATTTCAGAAGACTGCAGTACGCTGCAACGCGAGAACCACGGAAGAGATACCGAGAGAAAAGGGAAGAGGAGAAACTCTTGATCCGTAGCAAGAAAAGAGAAATGGAAAGGCGCGAGTGTGAGGATATCGAAATGTGCAGCAGTAGAAACGAATTCCGCAAAACCAAAGAGTAAAACAGCAAGCAAAGGGTAGTGATACATAGTGAAAGGAAAAGTTTACTGAGGGCATGGAAAGAGCATTTTTCCAAGAAATTGGTATCAGATGTTAGAGGCGACGAAGATACCCTTGAACCAATCATTGACGATGGTGTAGAATGTAGGATACCTAACCAAAATTAGATTAAGAAAGCTATATCCCGGCTGAAAAATAACTAAGCTGCAGGAGCTGATGGGCTGCCCGCAGAACTGTTTAAAGCCGGAGGCGTCTAGTTGTTAAGGGGCATGCACCTACTTCTTAGAATCATTTGGCTGGAAGAATGCATACTCGATGATTGGAACCTTAGTGTGTTATGTTCTCGATAGTTAGTAATTTTTTTTTTAAACAAACACAACCCGCGAAGCGATTAGCTTGTCTGCGGAAAACACTCAGGATCTATGGCGGGAATCGAACCCACGACTTCAGGACTGACAGGCTAGCATCGCTACCACTCAGCCACAGAGGCACTATTAACAAATATTGTCAGCGATTACTGTAGTCGCAAAGCAATACAATAGAACTTTGATAAATACTAATTAATAGGTATTGTTACCTAGTCGCAAAACAATACAGTAGAACCCCAATAAGTAGTGGTTTACAAATATTATATTAATTAATACAAGTGAACCTCTATAAGTAGTAATTAACAGATATTGTTAGCGATTACCCTAGTCGCGAAACAATGCAATCGAACCTCGATAAATAGATATTAAGAATAACAGTGTAAGCTCGATAAATCGTGCTACTATATGGCGCTGAAGCAAGATATATGGACCTATCTGCGTCAACAGAGAGTATCGCCATCGAATCAATCGGGAGATGTATGAGCTGTACAGAGAGATTAATATAAACTTCGGTGAAAAAATCAAGCTGATGAAGATCTCTCAAAACATGGTGCTAGAAAAAGAAGGAGAAGCGTATATGGAAAACTATTCTGAATCAGGCTATTGGCCTAAACGTTTGTTTATATCCATCTAAGGAAGGAAGGATTATTAAGTAAAAATATTTTTGCAAATGATTTCTAAGGAATAAGCAAACACTAATTAACTCCAATGAAACATGGCAGAACATAAGAATACACTGCTTTCGGAGGATGCCACAACCACCTCATTAGTATTAATGCGCATCTTTACTTTTTAAATAGTGTTTATTGCATTTCAGTTTTCTATACAACTCCTTTGAAAGAAATTATTGAAAGAAACCACTTGTAATATTTTATAAAAAATTTGAAGCACTCTTTTAGTTTACTGGAACACTAGGGAAAAGATAAAGTAAAGAAGATCTGTCATAAATATTAGTTATTTTTAATTTCCTGGAACCAAACACAGCAAACAACAACATCTTCCTTTATTTACAACAGCTTTATTACATGCCCTTTCCCTAACCCATTTTTTCTTCATTCTTCTTCTTCTTCTTCTTCTTCTTGACCTTTTTCTCCTGTTTACATTCTACTCAACCGTTAAGTGAAATTTTATAGCAAATAAATGCTTTTCGCTAGAAAATTCAATTTTTAACGCACATTACACGGCTATAGAAAACTGAAATACGGAATACAGCAGAAAGGTCGAAACAGAATGTACAACAGAATGCCTTATCATTTTAATATTGTTTCCTTTATTTTCTTAAACATTTTACCTTTATCTATTTCCGGTAATCAGTATTATTATGGTGATGAAGCTATTTTAAAATAACATTTTCGATTTTTCTCTTTTTTAATTTGAATAAGTATAAATAAGTTTAATAGCTGCTAGTAAAGTTAATATATACATCAAAATGTGTACAGGGAGCTTAGTTATGAGGTAAAATTAATTAAATTTCAAAGAGTTTAATAACACTGTACAGCAAAATCAAATTTTTTTTTCAATTAAAATGTTCTAACGACTGATTCTGGTGGCGGACACAAAAAAAATATAGTATACGTGTATCGGCGTTTTGAAAGTTTGCATCTGGGTGTCATTTTAGTGGGAGTTAAATTTCCGCCCCTTTTGCACATAGTTGTACTGACTCGGCATAGGAAATCTTGTAAGTCTTACGTTCATGATATAAAATGGACTAAGCAATTTTATGTAAAACAGCACGAGGATACTTTTTTTAGAACATTCTAGCACTCTTAACTCTTTATGGTATTTGGTCCTTTCTTAAATAAGGCACGTAAAACTCCCCTTCGGCATTGATCTAATGCGCTCCTCCTGCAGTTTCTAGGACCAAGTTTTGAAAAATTTTCTTCAGCTTCATCCTTCCACCAGAGCTTTGGTCTTCCCTTTCTACATCTTCCTTCAAGATCAAATTCGAATGATTTATTCTCTGGAGCATTTTCATTCATGTGTATTACATGGCTAGCCAACGTAACCGTTTAATTTGATTCGTATAATTCCATTAATACCTTCGTACAGCTCATACATCTTGTGATTCATTCGATGGCGGTACTCTCCGTCGTTTTGTTTATGACAGTACCGAGCTAGATAAAATCGTTTACCTACCTTGAATTTACTGTCACCATAATTCACAAACTGACCCAGTCTCCTGGATTCTTTTTTCGTTCCTACCATTAACTTGTTTTTATCTTAATTTACTACCAGAACAAATTTCAACGACTCCCTTTCGATACTTGAGAAATTTGCTGTTACCTCTCGCACAGTGTGCCCTATGATATCAATATCATTGTCATATGTAAGTGGGATTGTATTTTTGGTGCATACTGTACCTGTTCTATTAACTGCAGCATCACGTAGAATTTTTTCCAACAAAATGTTGAATAGATCCCAAGATAGAGTATCACTTTAAATATATGAAACGTCGTTTGGTATTGAACGTTTCGGAGAGGTCGTTTCCAATTTTAGCCGACGATCTTGTGGCAGTTAATGTCATTTTGTATATATTCTTATCAGCTTTGCAGGTATTCCAAATTTAGACATGGCTCTAAACACCTTGGGTGATATCGCGCTGTTAAAGGCAGCTTGGTAGTTGACGAGCAGGTGGTACGTTTCGATTTGTATTTCTTCGGTCTTCTTCAGGACTTTGCGTAATAAAAATATCTGGTCAGCGGCCGATTTACCACATTGATAGGATCGATAGAATTTTGTTACGCACAGGACATAAAGCACTTAGGTTCCAATCATCGCACATGCATTCTTCCACCCAAATAGTACTAAGAAGTCGATGCATTTTCCGCCTGCCGGCAGACCATCCCATCCTCCAAATTTGTTGTTCTTCAGACGGGCTATTGTTTTCTCAATCTAATTTAGTTTGGGTGGCGTACATATGACACTGTCCTCAATGATTGGTCGCCACTATCATCTGATACCAATAGATTTAGAAAATATTCTTTCCATATCCTCAGTACACATTCAGTTTCAGTATCTGTCACTATATATCCGTCTTTGTTTATACAGGAGGAGTTAACCGCGCCAAAAAACCTCTGTTTGGGATTTCATTCTTTGATACTCCTATACATCTCGATCTCGCGCCTTTCCATTTCTTTATCTCTGTAGTAGCATTGCGCAAATCCTGGTCGTGTTATCGTTTTTATTTGGGGTAGGCTTTTGAAATCCAACTACGGATTTGGCAGCATTTTGCATGGAGCATGCATTGGACAAGGAGTACTCTCTTGTTGCATTATGGGTTTGTTATCGTAACTTATACAAAATAATTTAGTTATTTTATAAAATCATATTTCTTAGATTTGTTTACGTACATAATTTTGTATCTTAATTTTTTGTTTTGCATTATGATATTTCTAGCTCTAAAGGGCTATTCACATATTACATAAAGATATTTTCGCTGTTTTTAAGCCCCCAAGAGCGGTCTGGATTGTTTTGGTGAGATGCGGTAGAGAAAGACTCTCATCGCAAAACACTTGAGAAAATCTTTCGGCTATCAGCGATCCGGATAAAAGTTGCGCTCAGGTCTACTCCAACGGAAGCACTTTTCACCTTGCAGGCGCTGATACAAGGGAGATAAAAACGGGATATTCCTACCCCCCCCCCAACGAGTAAAATATACCCAATTTCTATTGAATTTCTAAAAAAATTGCATAATAGTATGTTTCAGTTATAAGCTCGAGCTATCCAGCTAATTTCTCTATATGAAAGGTTTGAAAATGCAGTGGGGCAATAATAGTGCATTACCTGATCCAGGGTATTACAAAGGAACAGAATCAGAACGAGCCGAAGCTATACACCTCTTAGGTGGTGACTGTCCTTTTAACCTAACCTAATAGAGATGAGCGATCCCGTGATTTTTACGGAACATCGTGAACAGTGAACGTGATTTAAAAATCACTGTTACTTAAAACTGTGACTGTGATCACTGTTTTCAGTTCTCTTGTCAAGTACATACATAAATACACGCATCTCTACAACAAAAATATCGTTCTTTCTTTCTTTCTCTCTTACAGAAGAAATATACCAAGGTAGATTTAAATACGCCTTAAAATATGCTTTGAATTTTAAAAAGAAATACTAATAAGGAAGAAGAGAGAACACAAGAAATAGCAACATTATTCATTTATTACTACTCACACAATCAGTAAAATATAATAATTTTGTGTATGAATAGAAGAGAACACCTTGCAAGTAGCACTTAGTTGACAAATTTTGTCACAACTGTGATTCATGATTTTTCAGTAAAAGTAATTAAATTACAGGTAGAGAAATATCGCTCATCTCCATAACCAAACCTTTGTTAAGGGAATCTAATATGTGTCTGTTTAAAGTTTTAATTAAATTGTTAGTTACACAAAAATCTAAACAAAAACGTGCGGTTGAACTTTGAATCTATTATGACCAGACTTGGACATTGACTTGAATGCGATTAGAATATGAGCGAACTATTTACCAGACTCTGGCAAGACATTGATTACTCTAACACAAGACAATTATAGATTTTTTTTATTTAATTCTTTTAACTTACTTGAAAGCTCATTACTTTTATTTGCCGCTTTCAAAACAGATCTTTTGAATATAAAAGTGTTTTCACTAACTAAACAACTTTTTCCTTTACTTTCAAGTTTTTTTCGCTATAAAACCAGCAAACCTTTGACATAAAACAAATCTTTATTCTTTAAAATAATTTCATATTTTTTCTTAAAGCTACAAAACAATTTAACTACAAATCACTCTACTGACTCCCTTCTACTAACCTTCAGAAAACTTAAAAGCAATCTGCGGCTTTTATGTTTGAAAAATCTTTATGTATGTTTCTGATTGCCCTCTTCAAAATGTATGACAAAGTCTATCAAGAAACCATTTCTTTAGTTAATTTTATAATATGATGATGACTGTGTACTGTGGAAAAACTATCCTTATAAGAAGCAGTGGTAGAAAATAAGTAACATTCAAGTACAGCCAAACACAGATACATCTACTTATACACTCTCTCGCATATCTAGTGGTACTTGAAATATTGCCATTGCTACGACTATCAACGTCTACCATGTCTGAAACAGCAGCAGCAGCAGCAATAGCAACATTTTCAAAAAGCATCATAAATACAATCGAATAACTCATACCCAGTATTTGTGCCGCATTATTCGCCATTCAGCGGTTAAGAAGCGTCTAGTAGAAGTTGTTGTGGATACTTTTTTTTTACTTTACGACTATTTTCCTTTCACCCATAGTTAATAATTTCTTGTTTCGAATATTGTTCGCACTTACGGCGCTGTTCAAGTAGTTTCTCTATTGCGTGCAGACAGAAATTGTGTAGTAAGTAAGCACAGCTTTTTATTAATTAAGTTTCTTACAAAATCTGCTCAAGTGTTGAAAATTTCGAGAAAGCAGCAACAATAAAAAGTAAAGAAAACAAATTCGGGGGGAAAAATATGAAAATATCATTTCGACATAAAAACAGTCCTTTATAATCAATAATGATAGTGCTTTAAGATACGCAACCCGTATAGTCTGCTAGTAATAGTCTTGCCATAATAGCACTGCGGGAAATTTTTTGGACTGGTACAATATGTTCCCGATTCGTGAGTGGTGAAAACATCACTTAACTAGAACAAAAATCTTAGCAAAATATCTTCACTGTACAAGCAGAGTTTTCCCAAATCAAACATATTTTTATAAAGTACAGTAACTTGACAAGTATTAAAAAAGGTAACCTCATGAGAAGTACCCTAAGTTTGGATCTAGAATCCATTACTGAGCATCCTAATTGTATTAATTGACCCCCTCAAATAACAACGCCACGTAAAAGGTCCCTCTCATATAAAGTTTCGGAATTCGAAGCGGTTGCTAGTCCTTCGGAACCAGTCACGAGACTAATCTTGTGACAGGTACTCTTCCCTCCCTCTATGGCATATATTTGTTCCCGTCATTCCAATCTGGAGCATATGGCCATAAAAAATGCCTACCACTGAGATCTATAGTGCGCTATTGGTATTATTTTGCTCTAAGTCTTGCGTGCTATATACACCTCTTTATCCAACTTTCTTCTCTACCTCTACCTCTTCTCCTGGTTCCCTGTGGATTCCAGTCAGTGGCTATTCTTGTAAGACCGTCTGCTAGTTTGCGTAATGTGTGACCCAGCACCAGTTCTATTTGCTTCTTATAATTTCCGTGTGCAAAGGTGCTTGGTTTGTGGGTACATCATTTCACTCCAGGTATTGAGTTCTATATCCACCTTTCTATTCAACTGTCTTCTCTATGTATGAGTCGGTCTTCCTCTTCTACTACTACTCTGTGGATTCCACTCCATGGCTGTTCTTGTAAGGTCAACTGCTGGCTTGTATAATGTGTGATCGAGTAGAGAGTTCCATTTACTATTTAGCGTTTCGATGCGGAAGCTGCCTGATTCGTAGCTACCCAGAGCTCAGTATTGGCTTTCATATTTGGCCATAAGATTTCCGTTATTCTCCGCAGACATCTGTTGGTGAATATCTGCAGCACGTTTGCATAAGTACATAGTTGGATTTTTGTTCTCGGATAAACATGTGTGAAGCCTTCTATACTGGATTTAGTAGGCTATATGAGCGCCTTGCTCTCCAGCATTTGGTTGGTTAGTACTTTGATTGTTAGGTTCATCCTGAATGAGTTAAAGAGCGAACTTCTTCTATTTTCCCAAAAGTCACAAAATAATCTGTTCCACACTATCATCATCCCCGCTGCACATTTCATATTCTGCGACCGTCTATGTTTTATATTTGTGAAAGTATTTCCCAAAATTTCCATGCACGCGTAAGGAAGAAATTGGTTTCGCCATGTGCTCTGCATACCCATTTTTTTCAAACCAGGGATAAGATCATGGGTAAACCTTTCTTTAACATCGCTATTCCACCGACTTTGTCAAGTTTCAAATAATTTTAACCTCGCTTCTTTTTTTAATTTGTTGTTTTACCATGAGCGATTGATTCATGGATCTCCACTGCTGGTATATTTCATACCTTTCTCGTATGAGCAAGTCGATTGATGGAATACCGGCGAATCCCGATGCTGCAGCAATTGATATTGTCCGGAATGTAGAAGTAACACGAAGAACAATTTATCACTGTATCCTTTAAAGCTACCGTCATCTTAGTCTTCTTGTTGTTTGACCCGGACCCCCAAGGTTTGGCATTATACTAGCCAGCTTTGACACCGTTCCCATTGCTTTCCCTGATACTCGCCTGATATGTTCCTCTAAATATAGTTTGAAATCTAAATATACACCGATATATTTAAATTTTTGTAAATTGAGATTTAGTATCCATCTACTTTTAATCTTGGCTGTGTGAAAGTTCTTCTCCTAGTTGGCTACGATAGTTTCTGTCTTCATAGCCGCAAGTCTTTACTTTTTCGTTTTTAGCCATCTACTTATTCTCCGCAATGCATCATTTGTTACAATCTCTGTTAGGACAACGCACGCTTTATCTATAATAAAGACTATGTGATCAGCATAGTCAACTAATGTCGCTTCTTCTGGCAGCCATACGTTTAGCAGTCCATCATACATCAGATTCCCCAGAAATTGTCCCAAAATAGACTCTTGTGGTACACCTGCTGACACCTTATATTGGCTAATTCTTTCGTCTGTAGTGTAGCTCAAGACTCTGTCTTCAGGGTAGCTACCGAACATTCTTATCAAATGGGCGGAAAAGTTTCTATCACATACTGTGTCTCTTGTAACTCCCCAGTTTGAACTGTTGCAAGCCTTTTTGATATCTAGCGTTACAATTGTACAATATCGCATGTTTCTCATTGACTCCTTTGCTAAACTCATAACAATGTTTATAGCATCAACTGTTGATTTGTTTTTTACAAAACCGAATTGCATAGATGCCAATATTGTTAAGTTCTAGTTTCCGTCTGTTAATAAGTATCAGTTTGTCCAGTAGAGATGACTAGTATATAATGATGGGTCGTTGAAAGGCTTATCTGCTATGCGTAGTAGAATTAGGAACTACACAAAGAAGATCAGCCTTAGAACGAGCCATATCATATAGTCATGGTCCAGTCATAGTCCAGTCATAGTCTAGTCATAGTCTAGTCATAACCTAGTCATAGTCTAGTCATGGTCTAGTCATAGTCTAGTCATAGTCTAGTCATAGTCTAGTCATAGTCTAGTCATAGTCTAGTCATAGTCTAGTCATAGTCTAGTCATAGTCTAGTCATAGTCTAGTCATAGTCTAGTCATAGTCTAGTCATAGTCTAGTCATAGTCTAGTCATAATCTAGTCATAGTCTAGTCATAGTCTAGTCATAGTCTAGTCATAGTCTAGTCATAGTCTAGTCATAGTCTAGTCATAGTCTAGTCATAGTCTAGTCATAGTCTAGTCATAGTCTAGTCATAGTCTAGTCATAGTCTAGTCATAGTCTAGTCATAGTCTAGTCATAGTCTAGTCATAATCTAGTCATAATCTAGTCATAGTCTAGTCATAGTCTAGTCATAGTCTAGTCATAGTCTAGTCATAGTCTAGTCATAGTCTAGTCATAGTCTAGTCATAGTCTAGTCATAGTCTAGTCATAGTCTAGTCATAGTCTAGTCATAGTCTAGTGATAGTCTGGTCATAGTCTAGTCATAGTATAGTCATAGTATAGTCATAGTCTAGTCATAGTTTAGCCATAGTCTACTCATAGCCTAGTCTAATCATAGAATTTGTCTTAATTCATCGTTTAAGCGCTTGCTAGTATGCACCGCAATAAGTGGGTGTGTAAAAATGAGTTTTTTAATTGAGCTAAAATGAAACATATAAAAACTTCTTTTTTGGCCAACAGTATTGCATATTTTCAGGCAAAATATGTAAAAAATATGTTCTCCTTCAAAAATATCGAGTAGGCTTTGCTGTTTGTTGTGCTCATGCTAATATTCGCAATTTTTTTACTATTGCCTATTTCCATAAAATATTTGCATTTGTTTATGTCATGCCTAAAATTCCCCTTTTTTTCTTTAACATAAGCTTCTCTTTAAAGTATAGTGCAGAAATGTACACATTATTGTAGCCACATAATTATACATAATAGACTTAATTACATAAATATTATTAAGTTTATAAGAAACTTCATTTTACAAGATAAGCCACCCAAATTAGTATAAACAAACACATTTTGAAATCTGTAGCAAGCATGCTTATGCATGCTTAGTTGAGAGACACATGCATAAACAAAACTTAATTAATTCTTTATAAAATTATTATTTTTACTAATTACGGTTAAAGACTAAAAGCCAAGAAAGAATATGTTAAAGAAACTAAACAACACAAAACCACAGGTATTTTAGCAACATAACAACAATGCCAAGACGCCTTAAAGTATGCTACAAAAAAGATTGTTTAATAAGCTAATAAAATATATGTAGTCTACAATATATTTAAATAAAATTTTTATTGCACTTTTATTAAAGTAAAATAGTTAGTGAGTGTGCTCTTTATCTTTTTTAATCATAATTATTTAATACATATTTTAAAGCATACATTTAGCTGTCTGCGCTTAATAAAAACTGAAGTTTTAACGTGTTTGAATTGAGACAATTGTGAAAAACGTTACACTTTTCTTAGGGAATGTTTCCAAGTCACACATAAATCGTTTCAATTTAAGTGCAAGGAAAAATATTTTATGCTTAAAAAAGGGTCGTTAGGGAAAAAGTTCTTAAAAGAAAAATGCTTATTGGTTTATAAGATCTCCAATTTTACGTTGTGGTTGTTATGTAAAGGTTTTGATTGTTGATGGATTTTTAATAAAAAATATAATTTAAAGTTTAGTTTCCTAACAGGTTCTCCCAAATCTTGAATTGTGTTGTTTGGGTTGCAGGAAAGTCATAAAATTTTCATTTTAATAATACGCATTTTGAATTTCATTAAGTTATTTTCTTTTTGCTTTATTTTTATGAAATCTTAGAGTCAAATGAATTTCTAGAAAACTCGCAGCATATGGTTTAATAAGTTAAACGAAAATTTGACGTTCAGCTTTAGTAGAGAACTCTCAAGGAAATAAATGTGATGTGTGAAATAATGTTTGTCTATAAATTTTCAATTTTCATTTTGCAAGCACGTTATAAATCTCTCTAGTAAAATAAAAGTTAGGAGAGCGAAAGTTCTATATAAATACGAGTATGTATGGAATTTGTTCATTTTGTTCTTAAAAAAAATTTTATTTTATGTCTCTTCCGCCAGAGTATTGGTTGTTCGTTTGCGTTATAGGCCTAAAACGACATTTGTTTAAATTATTAGAGCATACTTTTAGGAGCCTTATTATCATTTAAAATAGATTTGTAAAATTTGTTGTGGGCGAAAATACACCAAGTCACATTTTCTTCAAAATACGTTTTTTGGGAAAAAAAATGGAATCAGTATCTATTTTTCTATCGATGGCTTAATTCCAGTAGGTCCTATGTTTCCAGAGACACAGTATTGCTAAAAACCGTCTAAGAGGTAAAGAACACAAAGTACTTTTTATTAAGCAAATTATACGACGTAATTTTATTAAGGATATCTTCGACATAAACAAACAATATTAACGGCCTTTTCACAACGCACGATTAAAAGTTAACGTGGACTTTAACTGCAAGTTCGGCATACAAAACTTGACGTTAAAGTCCACTTTAACTCTTAATCATACATTGTGAAAATGGCCATAAGAGTTGTATCAAATATTAGGGGTAATTCAAATTGTTAATAATACAGAGATAGAAGCATTTGTAATTTTCAATATGTTTTTGCGGTCTTGTGTAAAGTTTCCAAAATGTGACTTGGTGTAGTTTACCTCCCATCTACAAATATAGAAAATCATAACCTTGTTAAAACATTAAAAAGGGAATAAACTTGACAACAAGTAGCAGCTGCTACAATAATATATGGCAAATTGTGGACTATTTTGAATTTATAATAAAACATGTCCCATATAACAGGCCAATTAACAAACTTTTTACTAGGCAAAATCTTTTATTTTGGTAATATTTTATTGTTATTTTTTTTAATAGCGAACTCAAGAAAATATTTTACAAAAATAAATCTAGTTGTTATCAGAAAAAACTGTTTAAATCAAACAGCAGGATTGTATACTTTTCGTAGAAGTATTGTATTGTGTGGCTTCATGGTATACTAATATGGTTGTATCCCAGTTGGCCAGAACGTCCTGCACGACATTTTCGCCGATGTGTTGTATACGGCTTGTCATCTGTCCATTAGGTTTTCTAGTTGACAATTTAAAGGAAATCGTCAAGCGGGACAATCTGAGCGGCAAATTCATGGATGTTCTCCTCTATTAAACACGACAAGATGATCGACAATGTCTTACTTTTTTACTTCAATAAATTGTTGAGGACAAGATTAGCGACAATGGCTTACATTTTGCCCTCTACCGAACTTTGTTGAGGACAATATGAGCAACAGTGTCTTATGGGTTGTCTGCAGTAAAATTGTTGAAAACAAGATGATTAGTAAAATTGCTGAGGACAAGATGGGCGACAATGTCTTAAATGTTTTCCTCAATCAAGCTTTGCTAAGGACAAGATGAGGGATGGGGTCTTAATTTTAGGATGGAGTCTACATTTTGTCCCTAGTCCAACTTTGTTGAGGAAAATATGAGAGACAGTGTCTTAGGTTTAGTCTTCACTAAAATTGTTGAGGACAAGATGAGCAACAATGTGTTACATTTTGTCCTCAATCCAAATTTGAGAGTGCTGTTGGCTGAGTAGTTAGCTCGTTTAACTACAAACCCTGAGGTCTTGAGTTCAAGACTAGTTTCAGGCAAGCCAACAACATCATGCATTTTTCTCATGTGCATTGGTATGTTATTGTGTTGGTTGTTTGTTGGACTGTTAAAGTGGTGAAGGCATAGTACTGATCACCTTGGCAGTACCGGCAGCGATTAAAGTACTAGCATATCCTAATGCACTTCACAGCACCCTCCTTCGTCGCTATTATAGCAGAAACGTCGGCGAAGTAAAAGAACTAATAAAATAGCTAGACAGCTTAAAACAACTCAATGTCTCTACATGACACCAGAGGGGCTTGCAACACTGCTCTACAAAAAAGCTTTCTATCTCTCTCCCACTTCACCACCTGTTCTCTCTACGCTATCCCTTTCCCAAAGAAGGTAACACATTAATTAGTTAACTGGTAGGCATCAATTGCCTGATTGTGTTACTTCTCTTTAAAAAAAATTTTGTTGAGGAAAATATTAGCGACAGTGTCTTGCATTTTGTCTTTAGTAAAATTATTGAGGTCAAGATGAGCGACAATTTTTTTAATTTTTTCCTTAATCCAACTTTGTTAAGGACGAGATGAGGGTCGAACAAGATGAGCAACAATGTCTCATATTTTGTCATTAATCCAACTTTGTTAAGGACAAGATGAGGGTCAACGTCTTACGTTTTGTCTTCATTAAAATTATTGAGAATAAGATGAGCGACATTGCCTTAAATTTTGTTCACAATCAAACTTTGCTAAGGACAAGATGTAAATTCATTCATCATTCAAATTGTTTAGGACAAGATGGGCGACAATGGTTTACATCTTGTCCTCAATCCAACTTTGTTAAGGCCAAGATGATCGACAATGCCTTACGTTTTCAGTCTTCAGTCAAACAAATGAATAATTTGACCTCTTGTTGTCAATGTTTCAGATAGTGCTCCAGCAAGGTGGCAAGCGCGATAACTTATAAACTTGCAGCGAATTATTTAAACAGTCTATGTTCGAATTCTAGCTAAGTCAGTCCGCAACATCAGTAATTTACTGACATCAATAATTTATATAGAAATTATTGATGTCAGTAAAAAGTTAAATTTGAGTATTAAAAATATTAAATAAAGCCCGTTCTATGATTAAATAAAAAAATTTTAAAATATTAAATAGGCGATAATGTCGCCCACGAATTCACACGAGTATTATGGGAACAAGCTGAGCGCACTGTCTCGTCATTGATTCATGCACGATTATCGCGCTATTTGTTCGAAAACGTCGTTAATGTCTTGTGCCGGCTGTCCGCCAAGTGTCGTCGAGGATTTAACATAGTCGTGCACCCATCATTGATAATGTCTTAAAGACGTGTCCAACTGGGGTATTTATACCTTTTTTTACTGCCAGACATTTTTCTTAATTCCAAAAATTATTATGTCCGTACATTGGCAACTATTTTAATTTGTAAATGCCATTTTCATAAATATACTTCACAAGTTTTTTAAGGAAATTCAATAAATAAAGAAAGAGTAAAAAATAAATGACTTTTCTTATAAATTTTGCAATATAAGGAATTTTAAAAGCTATTTCTTTGAAAGTAACTTGAAAAATGTTAATACAAAATAAAAAGGAAATAAGGTAAATGATTTAAAGAAATTTAAAGATGATTTTTTCCTAAAAGAAATATTTTAACAAGCTTGTATAAAAAATACAGACTCCAAAAACAAAGAGTCAGACTGTCAACGCACGATTGGGGGGAGGGGAGGGAGGTTGTGGTAACAAGTATCGAAACTAAAAAAGATTATAAGCCGGGATACCATTCACCTGAGATCATCAAATTGGATGTGTGCAGGATCCGTTCTATAACCCGACTGTATGTGGTCTTCTCTAGTGCAGTCTACGATATTAGTGCACTATACGTAAGTATGGGTTTTATTACTATATTGAAGAGCCATTTAGAGTTCCTGACACTTGTTCTCCAAGTCTTCGCTATGACCCCTAACATGCTTATGTGGCCATCGCGGCCTTATCTACTCTTGACTGGACGTTGCGGTGCCATGACATTTTGGAGTCTAGGTATATCTCAGATTCTGCACATTGTCAGACATCATGTTATATTCTATTTAAAATTGAAAGCGGAAAAGATTGTACCGTATATCTTCTTGTGAAGAGTAGAAGTTCCGTTTTGCATTCTCAGTAAAGCCTGCAGACATTGTGAGAAAGTATCCTATGTCATCGGCAAGCTTCTAAACATCATGGAATCGAGTTTCGTGAGCGAAGAGCTCAAAGCAAAGTTCCACAGAAGAGGTGACAGAGCATCTCCCTATGGAGTGCCTCAGTTTGCAGCTTAACAAATAGAGTAGATATGATAACCCTGTTGGCCAGTAAGTTCCAGACCAGGATTATGACCATTTGATGGATACTCAGTCCTCTTAGAACCATTATGATAGTCTCTGGTTTCACATTCTTGAAGGCACCTTCTATATCTAGGCCACTAATGGAAACCCCTTCTGCTCTATCGATTTCTCAATGAAATCAATGAGCGAGTGGAGCGCAGTCTTAACTGATTTGGCTTTAGTGTAGGCATGCTGAGATGCTGATAGCAGAAGTCAGCCTTCTAGCAAGAAAAATATTTAAAAACTGGATAACGTGAGTTTAAGGGAGACTGTAACAACCTAATGTTACTATCGCAAGATAAAATTTTTTCCTAAGAGAGAAAGGTACCACAATATTTTTATCTGGACTCACTGAAATACCGTGTTTCCCACAGCATGTCATAACAGTGCACAAGGCATCATTAATGACATCTGAGAGAACACAGCCAAATTTTCCAGCTAACACAGCCTTTAAGTTGTCGGCGTATCCGATCACTTCATGCCCTCGTTCACTAAGATCGTGGGGAAGTTCGTCGATCTCCACTTACCAAAGGAGTGGGGATAGATCCACCACATTGAGGACACTCTTTTACTGCATTAATCATGTAAACATGTCGTTTTCCATTGCAGCAGTTATGTCCCTATTTTCAAGCACCGATCTGATACAACTCTCAGAAGTGTACTCAACACTCTTCTGTCCAAGGATCGCAGTGTATCCACTGGGTCTACGTGTGGATGTGTCTTTATATAGACGAATCTTTTGTTGCAAAGGTTTTTATATGAATGCTAAAGAAGACAACCAAAACATTACGTATTATACACTACTTATGTTTTCATGGAACTTTGAAAAAACAGAGTAGTCGGTTGTTCGTTTTGATATCATTACATTATTTTATCATATGACATGTTATTGAAGAAATTCAGCCTGATTTGCTGCGGAAAGTGTATTGAAATTGATGCTTCATATATTCACAATTAATTAGTTAATTCAATTTAAATATCTCCGCCTCTAAAATAATACTAAAAAGACACCCTATAAATGCTTTATTACAAAGGATATTGAAATCGGAATAACCAAGTTATATGTTTGCATTAATACTTTCCACCTGGTGTGAAGGGTTAAAGAAATACACTTTAAGTAAGCAAAATATATAGCATACTTTTAAGTGTTTTATTTTATATATGCACGTGGCTGTGTATTTTGAAACATACTTTAAGGCTCTTTATTGAAACCAAGTAATTTCTCTTATTTTCGAATAATTTAATTTTATATAAGTCAAACTTTTCACCCAAGAAAGCCTTTAAAATGTGAACTCGCTTTCTTCGGAAATATAATTTATTACCAGTTATTTTCCTTAACAAAGAAATGATTTGATATTTCAAACACACACTAGAAAATCCCGAAAAATGTTATTAAGACGTAAGAGAAAAAAATACGATAATAAATTTAAGACCGTTTTTTTTTATTTTTTTCTTCAAACGTTTGAAAAGTTAAGAAATATTAATGTCTCAGTGAATATGTGTAAAAAATAATAAACAGTTTCTTTTCGAAATGTGAATGAAGGGGTTGTTGGAAAAATTTATGTATATATTTTCCAGATTTAAATGAGAAGAAAAGGTGAGATTTACTTGATGTATGCAAGTGAAGATTTAAAAGGGCAGTGGAAAAGTATGAGAGTTTTTCAAAAATAGTGTTTGTGTGAGTGTATTTCTTTGTATGCGTGTGTGTGTGTGTCGGTGTGTAATACATACTTTTTAAAAGACCCATATGCAAATTGTGATAAATTTTTAAACATCATTTACTTTTTTTTAATACAAACTGAAGTATAACGTTTTTTACAACATGTTGCTTTAAAAGAGAAAAATATTTTCCTATAATAAATTAGTTTCAACGGAAAAACTTTATTGAAAATAAAGTGTATTTCTGTAACCAAAAATACAAGACAAATTGCTAACACACTTTTGTTTGAAAGATGCAACGATTTGTGGCAAATTGTACGCTTAAGAAAACAGTACTTCTGCCATAAGTTTGTTATAGATCCCTTCAATTGAAAATTAGGCTGAAAAATTTACAAAACAACTTAAACAGCTATTAGATCATCAAAAAACAAATTTGTACAAGAGTTTGACGCAATATGATAATTAAATTACTCGATATGGCAAAAACCCAGAGGCATTAGAAGACCATTGATATGCCAGACTCCATTAAGAAATGTGAATTGAGACTGGGCAAGAACTGATACCGAAAATGGCGCTCTTTTTGTCACTCACTTGCAAAAAGTCTTCTCTCCAAACACATTTTAAGAAACTAATATGGCTGTGCTGCTACCGGTTATCGCCGAAGCAGTCGTTCCCTTTAGATTTAATATTCTTTATTTTTTTTTTAATATAAACAAACTCAACCCGCGAAGCGATTAGCATGTCTGCGGAAAACACCCAGGATCTATGGCGGGAATCGAACCCACGACCTCTGCACTGACAGGCTAGCATCGCTATCACTCAGCCACAGGGGCACCGCTACCACTCAGCCACAGGGGCACCGCTACCACTCAGCCACAGGGGCACAGGGGCACAAATGAAATTGAAAGCAGTTCAACTTAATTGGGTTATTGGGAGAAATTCTATACTAAGCCTAGACTGTAAGCTTCTATACAACTCGATATTAAAACCAATATGGTGCTCTGGAATTAACGGTGCTGCCTAGCCATAAAATACGGAGAAAATTCAAAGGCAACAAGATAAAATCTTCGTTTTGATTCCGACAGCTCCCTGATATGGTAGAAACCCGCGTATTCATAAATATCTAGATATCGCGATGTTAAAAACTCTGTTTTCCCATCGCCTAGCCTGCAACATATTTAAGTTTAGAGGCCAGACTTGGTTGAGAATTAGAGACACTCTAGCTCTCAGCCAAATACGAGAGACATAAAGAGAGCCAAAGAAACAACTCTTGAATGTAATATTTTGGCTGGACTTATTTTTAACAATTTTAGATTTAAGTTTTGAATACTTATTGTTAGTTCAATTTATAATTGTTGGCTTGCTAAAACACATACATATATAAATAGAACAAAAGTCCCCGTAGCTTCTTTGTTTCTTTCTCTTTTTGCATCATAAACAACCAAATTTACACTTTCACTGTCTCCTCAAAACTTCATTGTTTTAGTTCTAATTTTATTACAGAGCCATTAAAATCATCATTGTCATAGTAACGTCATAAATGATTAAATTAAAGCTGACAACTTCACGGAGACTGACTGCACAGTGTCAGCCAGTAAAAATAAATACACCAACCCTCAATCGCTGGTATACACAGTTTGGTTACTGGACCCTAAAGTACAGCATAAGTTTAGGAGCTTTGCTTGTTTTCCCTTTCTTTTTGTCTGGAAAAAATCTAATTTCATTAAAGTTTAAAAACGGTTGTAAAATAATAAATGTTGGCTAGTAACATCAATGTTCTCACCATCATCATCATCATCATGCCACCATTTGGGACTTGGCAGTTAAATTTAATTTGATTTTACGCCACGAAGTATGCTATAAATTTCGAAGTTTGTTTTTATATCATTTGGTTTTGTTCACCTTTTAGCACTGTCGAGATTTTCCGGTATTTTGTTGTTGTTGAAATAAATATTAATAATTCATACTGAAAACAGCCATAATAATAATAATAATGACAATTATGTTGAAAAATGGTTAAGGTCTGTTTTAGGAGTAAAAGGAAATAATTGAAATTGAAAAGCTTAAATGTATGAAAAATGTTGAAAAAGAAAGAGTCTCATATTCGATAGAAAACCTTGATACTTTAAGAAGATCTTTACACAGACAGAATTTGAGAATTGCTCTATTGAATAACACTATGCAACAAAATTAAACTTTTGTCATGACCTTTTAACACAACTATATTTTTTTTGGTGTGTTATGGTCCTCCACTATAAAAACCGTCGAAATTTTAAATTCTATGAATAATTTCTTTTTTTCTAAAATTTGGAATTTTTGAAGAGGCTGCTTCACTGATTTCAAAAAACACTAAAAAACTTAAAATGAAAACTTAAAAAACTTAAAATAAAATTATCTTTAAGCCGTTTACACATTATTTTCATATACTCAATGGTTTCGATATTAATCCAACCGCAAATGATATTTTTTTTTTGCTAAATTAAAAAATAAATAGTATTTATTATTTGGGCTCAAGGTCACTGTTTTTATTTTTAATAAAACTCTTATTTTTCGTTTTATCGAAATTTATTTATAATTGAGTTATGAATTTTTAGTCGAACTGTATGTTTTTTATCCAAAGTTATTAAATTAGTTTGGCTTAAGTTCATTTTTAATTTAATCTTTCGATCAAATTATTTTTTATTTAAGAAAGAAATTCTAAAGCATGTAAATATTGAACATTGAAAGAAAAATTTGGCTGTACGGAAGGTTGAACTGACAGCTGTTTCGTGACCACCAAGTCTACTCATCAGAGTCCTTTACCCACACTACCACTGACAGTGGCAACAACACTGTAGCGAAACTCCTACTAATATTAGTAAGCTCAATTAACACACTATCGCCATCTTGTGGCGAGTCGCACCATATTGAACTTTTTCTAAATGTTCGGAACTTCACTAACTGTCTTTTCTTAGCATGTTCAACTATTTCAAGCTTTTTCCATTTCAGTCTTACCAGCGTGGAATATCGTCGATATTCTCAATGCTGGGTTTTTATTGAATGTTTATTTTGCCCAAGTTTTTGGAACAGTACACATTCATGTTTAGCTAAGTGCCTTTAGAATTTTAATAATTGAGTTATGAATTTTTAGTCGAACTGTGTGGTTTTTATCCAAAGTTATTAAATTAGTTTGGCTTAAGTTCATTTTTAATTTAATCCTTCGATCAAATTATTTAACTTATTTATTTAACTTTCGATATTTCAATCACCGTCGGTGATCTTCTTCAGGAAAAAAATGCAGAGTAAAGCTGTCCAATTTCTTCGTGAATGCTAAGCTCTCGAAGAAATTGGACAGCTTTACTTTAAAATAATATTATTTCATTTTAAGTACTAAATAACGCCAATATTTTCCATAAAGAAAAAATACATTTGTTTCGTTTATCTCAAAATATTATAACACACTAAAACAGACAATAATTTTCATTGTAATAAAAACGAACTAAAACACGTGTAAGAAAAACTGTCGCACACATTTATTTTCATAAAATACTCGTAATAAAAAACGCCCCAAGGTTTTTTTTTTTTGTACAAAAGCTTATAAACATGTATTGCCAAATAAAAATAATAAATATAAAACGATTTATCGATATGCTTTATATAAAGCAAGAAACATTTTAAATTTTGTAATGTGTTATGAACTCCAGTGGCAACTTTAGAGAACAATTGTTCACGTGTTAAATATAAACGGGGCGTTTATATGTGAATTTATAGACCACCCAACAAGGTAAGAAGTTGCTAAGACTTTTGAATTACTGCAAATTTTGAGCATCATGTTATCGCCGCCAGTTTAAATAAATAAATTTATGGCTTTCTTGGCAATTTTAAAATTGTTTGCCAAAAAGTATGCTACAGTTAAACTTTAGCTTACTTTAATTCTTTACCCGCAAGCTCGTTAAATGTGTGTGTGAGCTTGTTTTGTTTCTTATTTTGTTCTATGGGGGATAAGTATTTTATTGGTGTATTTGCGGTTGTTTACTTTTTGTTTGTTTGGTATGTCTTCATTGCCTCTCATACTTACTCATAACTGTATATTGCTTGCTGTGTGGCTCATGATCATAATTGTTTATATGTATGGGTATACGTGCCCAGCAAACAATTTTGGCCGACATCAGAAAATATCTGAAACTTTACCAGACAATCAGCCGAGTTGTCTAAAATTCCCTCAGACATTTGGCGGAGCAGTAGGCAGTTTTCTGGTACCACGTTTCTGCACATTGTCTAAAATATCCAATTAATATCAGAATAGTCTGCACATTATCCGAAGTCAATTTAATTTCCTTTAAGGCATTTAACAGAGTAGTCTACACATTTTCTGATCTACGTCTTACAACTTTTAGCAGTCACTTCTGCACATTGTCTGATTTTAGTTTTCGTTACAATTCTCATTTATCCCTTGAGTTTATACGCACAAATATTTGAGTTTTTAAACTTATAAAATATGGGTAAATGTTTTCTGATGAGCTGCCATAAGCAGCACAACAATGCATGGTGAATTTTAAACGACTTTTCTGATAAATTTCTAATTTTAGAGCCGACTTTTCTTTGATATTAATACGCCAGGACGTAAAATGTGTCAGATAAATCGGAAAATTGTCTGATGTTTTGTCAGACATTTTCCCGAAATTTATAAGACATATCGAAAATTCCTTTTGAATTTCCAGAGGAAATTCGTCGGAATTCGTACAGAATTCTGTTAGACCTTTCGGTAGAGTTTTTGGAATTTCCTCAGATAAAGAGATCCGGTTTCTTGTCAACCACTCATATGTTAATTGGTAGTGTTAATTGGTGTAGTCTGTAGAATAGACTACACCAATTAACACTGATATTTAAAACAATAAAAATTAAAGGGTGTTCTATCAGTTAATGTAATTTTGACTATGTAACTTGAACAATTTGCTGTATCTTGGCAACCGTAAGGGGCAAGCTGGTGAAATTTAAAAAAAACGCTTAAACTTAAAAAATTCGAAATAAAAAAAATATCAGAACGAAAAGTCGCCAAAATCAAAAAAAAAACTTAAAGCAAAAATAGTACCAAAATTAAAAAAATCGCTATAACGCAAAAAATCACCGAAACTGAAAACATCGCCAAAAAAACTAAAAAAAGCAAGCCCGAAAAGTCGTCAAAACAAAAAAAAAACACTAAAACCTTAAAAAAAATCGCAATAACTAAAAAACATCATCAAAAAACGAAAAAATCGCCAAGAAATGGAAAAAATCCCATAAACGAAAATAGCGCCAAAACAAAAAAAAAGTGTGACAGAACTAAAAAAATCGTCAAAAACCCAAAAAGTTGCCAAAACGAAAAAATAAATTCAAAACTAAAAAAAAAATCGCTAAAACTAAAAAATTTCCAAAAACCGAAAAAATAGCCAAAAGCGAAGAAAGCGCCAAAACTAAAATAAATCGCTAAAACTAAAACTATTGACAAAAAGTAAAAAACGTTAAGCCAAAAAACGCCAAAAAGCAACAAATTGCCTAAAACTAAAAAAATCGAAAAAAAAGAAAAAATATTGCAAGAAACGAAAAATTTGCCGCTAATTTCTGAATAACTCCGAAAAAGTGGGATATATAAAAAATTTATGTAGGGATGACTTAAAGATAATTGTATTCCCCATTTTTAAAAGGTTTATTTATTCAAATTGGGCAAGCTGTGCTTGAGTTATGATGAAATATACTGATGTACCTAGTGGAAATATCACGCATTTAAATTTAACGCGTTAAAGTTTGTATATTCCGCATATTTTTATTTAAAGGCAATTTTTTTCTGCAGACCAGTGTACTCTAACTTCAACTATACTGTCCTTAAAATACAAAATAAAAAATGCATTTTTCGTTACCAGCAGCATTAAACATACATACAAAATATGTAAAATCTTAGGGTATGTATCTTATATTCCATTATTTAAACTAATTTTTACTTGAATTTATGTTATTTAGCGTTATTACTTTATAAAGACTTAATTTCATATAAGATTCTTCATATATATTAGTTAAATTGAACTTAAATTATTAGTCCACAGCAAATAGACCCACTCTCAAAAACATGTTCAAAAAAAGCGTACGAATAACGGTTTTCCAGTTGGCTACGGTATTGGCTACACTGTGAGTTTTGTAAACATGTACGAACCATGTGGCACCTCTTCGTCAATAGCTGAGTTTTATAAATGAGCAGAGCAAAACAAAAACTAAGATTTCATTGATAATCTTTCTCACTTTCTCTTGTTGTCTTCCTCATAACACAGTGGTGCTATATTATCGTTAATAAAACTAGCTATAATAGTTGAAAACCCACTGAATTTATGGAAATAGTCGCCTTGTGGCACTACTGCTGTTGGAGCCCACTAGAATCAAGAACAATTTACAAAAATAAAAGCAAAGACTGGTGACGGGGGCGAGTAAAACACGCAAGATTTTTTATCTGCTGTTGGTTTTTATTATACACACACGCATTAAGAAAAAGAAAACATTTTGCACAAACGGAAAAAAACATTCAGATACATATTAGAAAATTATAGTACATTTAAATAAAATAGTCGAAAAAATTTAACAAAGTGTCGCATAGTGAGAAAATTAAACCGAAACAACGTTTTAAGGTTTATGATACGTTCATGCTAAGGGCGATTTTAGGGTCGGATTCGACCGATTCTCAGGAGGACGCAGCAACAGCGGGGGCGGCTAGCAGCAGTGCAAGTAGTGTTGGCATTGCTAGTGGCAAAAGTTCGAATAGTCCTGCTGCTAGCTCGCAGGTTAGTAAAGGAGCCGGCAGTGGCACAGGAAGATTAGCCAGTTCATTTTGTCGCGGAGGCTGCAGTCGTTCTATATCATCGAGTGCAGTTTTAAATATCTACGACTACGGTACACCAGCCACAGTAGCACCATCCACTTCTATACATTCAGGCAACGTCTGTATAGCATGCGAAGCTGATAAGCACTATCAGTCAGAAACGGGAGAACGTAAAAGTCGTCGTAGTTTTGCCACACGCAGTAGTTGTAGCAAAATGTCACATTCCAGTTCAAGTTCTATGCGTGGCAGTTCACGCAGCTGCATGTCCAGCAGTTCAAAATCCGTTTCACCCGGCAGCTATAGTTGTAATGCTTTAAATGTGGACTTTAGCACCTACACAGCCACGCATCAGTGGACAAAAATGTTAGAATGTGCAGAATTTGTGGGAGCCAAGTAAGCAACTTTTTTCTTAATTATTGTGGAATTAAATTTTGTTTAATTTTTTACTTCAAGGCGTTCTAAACACACTGTGGTGGCTTACAAGGACGCCATGTACGTGTTTGGTGGTGACAATGGCAAAACCATGCTTAACGATTTAATACGTTTTGGTGTTAAAGATAAATCATGGGGTCGTGCTTGTGCCACTGGCACACCGCCAGCTCCTCGTTATCATCACTCAGCCGTAGTGTTTGGCAATTCTATGTTTATTTTTGGTGGCTATACCGGAGATATTCATAGTAATTCAAATCTTACCAACAAAAATGATTTGTTCGAGTATGAATTTCAAAGAGCCATGTGGGTGGAATGGAAGTTTTCGGGAAAGTAAGTTATATAAAGCAAATTTCTCTTTACAAATTTTGCTGAATTGTTGTAATTTTTTTACTAGGAGACCTGTGGCTCGTTCAGCCCACGGTGCCGCAATTTATGATAATAAAATGTGGATTTATGCCGGTTATGATGGTAATGCTCGTTTGAACGATATGTGGACCTTAAAGTTAACGGTGAGTAAAAAAATCGAGGAAAATACATGTGTGTACATAAATATCTATTCTATATATCAAATTATTGTTAAAAAAAAATTAACCGAACAGTTTTTACATAAAAGCTCAGGTAGGCATACATTTATTTATTTAAAATAACATTTCACCAGCAATTAGTCACTGAATTCTGAAAAGTATATACCATAAGAGGGGTATTTAGAGCACATTAAAATTATATCCATGTCGCTTATATGATATAAGCGGATATAATTTATATCCGTTCCATGTTATGGTCAATTAAAATGCATATTTTGAATCCGGTAATTCCGGAACTAAGAGAGAGAGCACCACAAAATAGTGGTATTCTAGATGTAAGCCCTTTTATCACACTTTCTATGGAAATGTTTTTTGTTCGAAAAACACAACCAAGTAATTTATATCAAGTTTTTAATTTGATATTTGCAAAAAAAAAAAAGTAAAACCCACCCATATTCGTAATAAAAAATATTTTACCTTGCATCCTTATTTGCTTGCTGTGTCTACCCAATTTGCCCATTTTCATAGCATTTAAGTAAATCGCAGTTTTAGTGGTCATATGATGGGTACATAAGCATATGAATATTTTCTGCAATTATTAAGATGATATCTATAATTTAAGTGCTATAAAATTAACCTTGAAGAAAAGTTCTGTGCTAGTATATTGTTGAGACTTCTTTACGTACTAACACACTTACACTCACACCAACAACATAGAATCAACAGTTTTTTTTTTATTTTGCGATTTCTTGTAATAGGCATTTGCATATTTCCAATTGGATTTTTCGCTAGCATTTGTACACTTTCTTTAAACTTTTTTATATATTTATAAAGAATATTAATTAAATAAACACTTTTCATAATTTTTTGTTCAAATGCAATATTTTTACTTTTTTAATATGATTGTACGCGCAGAAATGTTTTAAGTAACTTGCGAAAATGGCGCCTGAGCTAAGGATGGAAAAGCGGATACCACAAATTATGTATGTGGGTGATACGATCGTATTTTTAACCCCCCAACTGTGTGTCTGTACGAGTTCACGTACAGACCAAACGACTGGACCGATTTTGATTTAGTTTTTCTGCATGAAAGGTGACTTCGATCGAGAGCTGTGTTTGAAGAAAATCGGTCCAGCATCTTTTCTAGATGTATTCTGTTAAATCTGTGTGTCTATGACGTGACGCTGTAGCTCCCAAACGGGTCAATCTACTTTACTTTAGTAAATTTTGTTTGAAAGGTGACTTGATGCAAAATCTTTTAACCTATGTCTGAAGAAAATTGGTCCAGCTGTTTTGAAGCTTTCATCTATTTTCTTTAGGGGTTTTTAAAATTTTTAATTTAATGTTATTAATACAATTGAATACATGTTACAAAATTATGTTATGTCCCAATTTTAGCATTCAACTAGCAACGTTACACGTTCGCAATTATTATTAGCTTTTAGCTACGCTAATGCAGCTCAGATATGCTTTCTTATAATTAAGTTCTGTGCCCATGCTCTGTAACTTGTGAGAAGTTTCCGCATCGAGAAAAATTTAATAGTTATATTAGTCATCTCTTTTTTTGCGGGGGGGGGGGGGGGGGGTTCATGAATAATTAAACTGGGTACATTAAAATAAACAGAGAAAATTGAAGTTTTTTGTTACTCACCCTGTGTTCTATAGGATGATAACAATTTACTCGCATTGGAAAGTTCTCTCATTAGTTACAGAACATTGGTTCTGAAAAGTACAGTTTTAGGGGCCGCTTAATACAATTAAAAAATTCGCTTTGCCATCCCTGTAGTCTAAGAGAATTTAGTGCTGCCAATCTTTTGTTTGTTATGTTCTAAGCTGTTAAAAATAAATAAGGAAACAAAAAACCCCTAAAGTTTGTCTCCGCGGAAACTAAAAACAATTCATTTTGAAATTGAAAATTGGAAGTAAATCGGAAAAATATTTTTTTTTTTTGGATATTTGTTACTCAATCACATAACAACGGCTGAAAGGATTTGAATGAGATTTGGCACATTATTCAATATATAGGATAATTTTTATCCCCAATTCTGATGAACTCCAAGTGGACAGAGCAGGTTTGTTTATTGACACATAAAAGAAGTATTTAAAAAATATTGGATGATGAACTGAAAAAAGAAATGTCCTAGAAATAACGATATTTTAAAAGAAACTTATAGCAAACTGTAGTTTATTGTACTGAAGATGATTATTTTGAATGATTTCAGGGAGAAAATCATCAATGGGAGGAAATTGAACAGAAAGGAGAACGTCCGCCTACTTGTTGTAATTTTCCTGTGGCTGTGGCCCGCGATTGCATGTATGTGTTTTCAGGACAAAGTGGTATGCAAATAACGAATTCTTTATTTGAATTTAATTTTAAAACAAAAACGTAAGTAAAACAATATGCAATCTAGCTTTTGAAAATTTAGAAAATGCGTTTTATAATTCTTCCCAAACAGCTGGCGTCGTATTGGCAACGAACATGTTTTAAGAGGCGTAGCCTCTCAACCACCCTCACGACGCTATGGCCATACTATGGTCCATCATGATCGTTTCTTGTATGTATTTGGTGGCTCAGCTGATTCTACTTTGCCCAATGATTTGCACTGCTACGACTTGGACTCGCAAGTGTGGTCAATTATACAGCCCGAAGCCAATTCGGATGTACCGTCTGGCAGAGTATTTCATGCCAGTGCTGTAATAAGTGATGCCATGTATATATTCGGTGGTACCGTAGACAATAGTGTACGCCGGGGCGACACTTATCGTTTTCAGTTTTCTAGCTATCCCAAATGTACTTTGCGTGAAGACTATGGTAAATTTTTTGATGACAAACTATTCTGCGACATACAGTTTATCGTTGGCCCGGAAGAAATAAAAATTATGGCTCATATAGCTTTTGTGGCAGCTAGGTCGAAATATTTAAGAACCAAAATATTGGCGGCACGTGATGCTAGACAACAGCAAATGGAAAAGGTATTTGGTTCGAGTTGTATTGAAGTGCGCACATGTCCTCAAGGGGCCAATCAAGAACCTCTATTGGAGGTTAGATTACCCAATGCCAATCCCGAGGCCTTTGAAATTATTTTAAATTATATCTACACGGATCGCATAGATTTGAAGGAATCCTATAACAAGAATATCATAATTCTTATAACGGATATTTATCAATTGGCTGGGTTATTTTTAATGCCACGCTTAGCTCATGGTTGCATACAGTATTTGGACTTTAAAATCAATAAGCAAAACGTTTTGGAAGCAATGTATAATGCCGATAAAAAGAAGTGGGTTTAAATTTTGTTGTTCTTTAGCGACATTTAATTGGATTTTATTGTTTTCAAGAATACAAATTGTCAAAGATCATTGTATGCATTTTTTGGTCAAAGAAGAAAACTTTACCGATGTTGTGATGTCCAATGAATTTAGTGATTTGGACAAGCCTTTGCTAGTGGAAATCATACGCAAGAAACTAAATCCTAGTAAAATAGTAGCAGATCCAAATATGGATAAAAATGTTGGTATGTAAGAAAGCATATTTTTTATTTGTTTCCTAATTTTTTATTCCTATTTTAGGCACTACTTTGGAAAGTGATATGGCATTATTTTTAGAGTCGACGGGCAAAGATTTTTGCGATATCAATTTGGTTTTGGAAGGCCAAGTTATAATGGCTCATAAATCCATATTATCGGCTAGAACTCAATATTTCCAGGCCATGTTCCGTTCATTTATGCCACCGGATAATACGGTTAATGTAAGTAGAATATTACTCGTTAAATTAGATCATGGCTGGCTTCCAAAACATATATAAAAAGTTTGTAAACAGTTCTGATGCGGTATTTAGATCGTGTATGCATACATATATGCAAAGTTGATAAACATTGCATTAACTTTGAAACTGATGCCCTGCCCGATTGCTCTTTTGTGGCGTTTCTAATAATATTCGATGACGTTTTGAAAAGGTATGCATTGTCAATGTTTTGTACTGCGACATTATGAAACACTATATCTTGTTCGAATACGAAGCAACCGATAGTTTGGAAGCCAGCTCATATTAAAGAAAAAAATTGTGTTTTGGCCAGAAGGTATACTCAGGGAAATAATCAGGGTAGTTATGAAATCCAAGCCAGAATTGTCATGTGTCAGAATTAAAAATCGATTCGATAATAAACAAAAACCATGTTCGAATCAGCGGTTTTTTTAATTTTTTAGTATCATTTTAACGAGTAGCGTTGCCGTTTTGTCGATTTCAATTCTGATTCTGACAGCAAACAGATTCCATAACAACCCTGATTAATCGGCATCAGTCTTATGCATAACTAAAAGCTGCCATAAACCTCATAGTTAAACTAAACTGATATTTAAATGTAGTTTAAACTGAACAGCATTAAATCATTGTCCCATATATTATACATAGTTTAAACAATAATAATATGGTAAAACTACGATAAACGTCGAAAAATATGGTAGTTTTTAAACACCCAATTTTTAGTACAAAAATAGTTTATATGTTTACCGATTTATAGATATGCTGGTTTAAACATATTTTAAACCAAAAAGGGAAGTTTTCTAAGTTATGTAATGATTTATTAGCTCGTATTAAGTTTATTCATAAGAGTCAGGCAACACTGGTGTTTTTAAAACGCGCGTTTCTGCTTTTTGTACTAAATTTGAAAATTTAAAAATTTCAAATTTAACCGTTTCTTAACGACCGTTAAACTACTAACATGTTATTTTTATGTATTATTCCTTTCTGACTCAAAAAAAATTTTATAAAATGGTAATTTTCCAAAACTATAAATTTAGCTCAAAAATGCAGTTTGTTAGTAGCTCGTTTTACGTTGGCTCAATTTTTGTTATGCATAGGGTGGCCCTAAGCTTACATCTTAATATATGTATTACTTATTTCAGATTTCCATTGGTGACATCTTGCCCTCAGTCGAAGCCTTCCAATCCCTGCTACGCTATATTTATTACGGTGAAACCAAATTACCTCCACAAGATGCTTTGTATCTATTTCAGGCTCCTCACTTTTATGGTCTGTCCAACAATCGCTTACATTCGTTTTGCAAATATTCCCTAGAACACAACATAACCTATGAAAATGTTTTGCAAACCTTAGAAGCTTCTGATTATACGAAAATTTTCGATATTAAAGAACATGCCTTGAAATTAATTGTTAAGGATTTTGCTCGTGTTGCACGTTTGCCAAAAATATCGGGCCTTTCGCGTGAGCTGCTTTTGGAGATTATACGAGCCGTAGCCGATTCACATGGTGAATTTTTAACACGCATTAGTATTAATACAGATATCTGAAAATTGGTGTTATTACAGCCTGCTTTACAATTCCTATTGGCGTGGTTACAAAAGGGCAATGCTGTCTGACACCTTAAATTAGTATAAATTTTTGGTGTTTAAGTTTCTTGTATTATTTTAAAAATGGTGAAAAAAATATTCTACAAAAATAAATGTATCTAAAGTTAAATAGCTCACTATTATTCTTTATTTTTTTTACCTCTTTTTTAATATTAATTATGTACATATATGGTTTAATCAAGCTTTGTGTCAGTTTTATATAAAAATGTATTTATTTTTAATAATTTGAAATAATAATTTTAATGCTAAATAGATATACATAAATAAAAATATTCAGGTATGTGATGGGAAACGATCGTTTTCAAAACGATTTCAATACGACTGTTTTGAAAAGGTGTGATGAATTCCGACCGATCTCTTCAGTTAGTTTTGAGCCTATCTGAATCTACTGACTTTTAAAAAGCTCACTAGAAGATAAAATCTAAACAATGTAACAGAACTGTGAAGAGAAATTTATCAAAAAAGGTTGAAAAAACAATTAAAACCAGATTTGAAAATGATTGACAAAACGACTATAGCAAACACATCACCCCTTTTATCGCTTTCAAATCGTTTTTATGTCTAAATCGTTTTTCATCACATACCTGATTGTTTTGTTTTAAATGTAATTGTGGGAAAGAAAGAACTCTTTCGATATCGGCGAACAAGCAGTAAGCGAAAGCGTCATCACTAGCAAGCGTCATCACAGAACAAGGCAAATTCATATGAATTCGCGTTGTTCTGGACGTTGACTATCCAATAAATGGCACAATATTTTCAAACAAAATATTGCACAATTTTCCCGACAGTGAAAAGTAAAGATAACACTGAACAATGCTGCTAACACAGAAAAAGTTGCTTTTTGCCAATATATTGAGCCAACTTTTAATATGACATACACATTGGCGATATTATTGTACAATATGAAAAATTGCACAATTATATTGCAAGTGTGTGGGGCGCTTATAAGGATCGTCTATTTAGAAGATGACTACTAGAAAACGCTAAAAATCAGATTTCGAAAAAACACGTCATTTCGAACCGATTTAATTTCCATTGACTTATTTCTAGCGAGTAGTGTCAATTGCATGTTTTAGAGTCTGCATTGAAATTTCTATTTTTATGCTAATATCGACAGTTCGTGTCAATTACATGCGATTCAATGGGTGGAATTCGCCACCTCAGTCGGATGAGACAATGAAACAGATATGCAGTGTCGTGAGGGCTTTGAATGCAATCTGGGCATCATTTTAAAGTGCCGTAAATTATCCGTTGCCGGTAACAGCTGAGTGTATTTCAGCAACTAGCCCTTGATTGTTCCACGTTCAAGATTCCCCGGGCAATTGGCACTAACTACAAAAACGTCGTTGATTGGACATTGAGAGCTTTGTTGGATCTGAGAATTAAGTATGTAGCAAAAAACCTCATTGTTAAAATATAATTTTTAATTTTATATAAAAACTTTTATAATAAAACTGTATAAAAGGCCTCTCACACAAAACTTTAAATCTTATTTTTTTAGTAATACAAATTACACGTTTCTAATTGAAATGCATCAAACTTTCAGGCAACAATTTACTCCTGCATTTCATCAGATTTAGCGGACTCCCCAAATTCTAGCTTTAACAACTCTACTGACTGTTCCAAACATTTTATCTGTTCTTCCATAGCCTGTTGCTTCGAACGCAAATCCAAGTTGTGAGGACGTATTAAATGTGCTGCCTCCTGTATGACTTCCAGTGTTTCTAGCAAATCCATAATTTTTGTCTGGGAATCACCATAGTCCTCCAAAGTGCGCGGATCTATGGATTCTTCATATTCGCACAATTGTTTATAAATACTATCCACACGGCTATTAATGCTTTGCACCTACAATGATATGTATACCTTCGATTGAATTCTCATAAATATATATGTAACAAAAACTACCAGTTTAATATGATCCTGTGTTATGGAATCTTCTAATTCAGTCATTTTATTGGTTTTTGCAGGCAGTATTATGTTATTAGTTATAAAATTCAGCGGTATATGTACGTAAATATGTTTGAAAAAATAATTAATTCTTTTTATTTGTTTTTGTTAGATTCGCTGAGTAGGATGGTCGCATCCTTTTTGAATTTTGTCGCCTAATTCGCCAAAATAGTTTTTTTTTTAAAGCATTTTTCCAAGGCGAATTCATAACAGATGGCGTAATCAGCACAGCTGATTGTTCAAGTAACTGCCAAACTTTACGTGTCCCAAGATAGTGTCGACTTTGGAAATTCAAAAACCGGGAAAAAACGGCGAAAAATTTGGTATTTTCTGTGTGACAAAAAACAAAGCGTAGATTTTGGGAGTTCAAAAACCGGGATAATTTATGGGTATTTTCAATGTGTCCAAACAAAATCAGCGTCGATTTTTTGACCATTTTGGAAAAACCTACTTTTCTCGGGAACGGCTCTGACGATTTTTTGCGCGAATGTCTCATTTTGCGCGTTAAGGTGTCTACTATCATGTTCCATAGGTCTGTAGCCGAGCAGAAGTACCCTGCTCCTGGGAAAAATCAGCGTCGATTTTTTTTGGCCATTTTGGAAAAACCCTTTTACTACATGATGTAAAAATACCCATAAATTTCCCCAGTTTTTTTCACGGTTTTTTAATTCCCAAATTCGCACTATATTTTCGACGATATCTTGGCGCATTTAATTATATAAAGTACGGCAGCTCTATTACTGACTTAAAACAGCTGGTGACATAAAATAGGCGGTTTAATTTTTTCTAGAATTTAAAAAAGTTGTTTTGCTCACCGTAACTGAAAAGTCTGAAAATTCGTGCGACTATCAAACAAATATGCGATTCTTAACAATTCTGAAGAGTGGAGCTTCCGTGAAGGTATACATTTTATATTTACTATAAAATATTTATGATTCTATAAAAAAATGTTAACTTGTTCCGCAGAATGTTGCTCTTGAATTTGTTCAAGTTCTGCTGAAGAAATCTTGGCAGGAAAAAGAACTAAGCTTAGAAATGGCTTGTGACTTTGTCAATGATATTTTAGTAACTATTGGCCTGGAGTGTAATATAACACCCGAGCAAATTAATGACGGCTGGTCGTACGTCTGGCCTATGGAACAAATACAAATTTATAACTTCCACTATTCGGCCGATTTCAAAAAAGTTGAAGAATTTCTTCAAATTGTGTGTGATTTTGTTAAACTCCAAAATGAAATATTTATCAACGATTTAAAAGATTTACATGATGATGATATTGAAAGCCCCGTAGAATATTTTATGCAACTAATAGCGGTGTGGTGCAGTGTCTTCAAGCAGTTATTAAAGTTGGAAGAGCTACAGACTAACAAACGTTTCGAGGAGCCTGTAGCAAGAATAAGTTAAGCAGAAAATGTCTTTGAAGGCATATAATATATTTTTTTTTGTTTGCAGATTATCATTTACTGATGGGCATGCACGAATTACGTAAAGTATATCGCTTAGATTTGCATATTTTGGATGCTATCTGCAATCGATTGTACTGGAGTGCCTTGCAGGGCTTATTGTAAGTACTATATTGTTGTTGAGATATCTAATATTTAAGATGTCTGCGATTTTGGTTTATAATTTATTCGCCGCACATGAATGCCGATAACAGGGTGTTGCGACCTTCGAAAGCAGTATGTTGTTTGTTATGCTTTAGTTTCTCCAATAATATGAGTTAAGCGTGATTGAGTAACTTCCAATTAAACTAATATAGTTAGAAAATTACCTAATAATAATTATATGTACTATAATTTGGAACGTCAAATTTGGTTGATAAACAGACCGGTTTCGACTATATGCCATCTTCAGCGTTCAATTGAATATTCAATAGAACACTGAAGGTGGCACATTGCTGAAACCGGTCTGTTTATCTACCAAATTTGACGTGGGATGACGGAAAATTGTTCCAAATTCAAAAAAACCCCGTCGAAAGAAAAACGCCATTAAATTATAATATACTTACATTTTTTTCATTTAAAGCTATCAACAAGCTCATGACATGATTTCAACTGGTTTGCTGGAAGTTTTCTCCAAGAACTATGACTTATTTTATGAGAGTTCTGCTCAAACAATGAACTTCTTTTTTGAAGTTTTTGCAGTGGAGGTAAGTAAATCTTTAAATATAAAAAATTAACGAATTAATTTACAATAAAAAATGAATCCTCATTTCTCCAGACAAGCAGCTTAACTCCTCTGAAAGTCTATCAAACTCTGCAAAATATGCTGCAAGAGCAAGTTAATTCTAATAAATTGAATATTTTACTAAATTTCCTTATAGAGCCTTATATGTTGCGAGTTTATTTCAATACATTATTAGCAAAAAAGTACAAGTCGTATAATAAAATCACTATAAAGAATATAGAAAAAATACAACAAGCAGCGGTAAAATTTTTGAATATTTTACAAAGGTGCAATATCTGAAATTTTATTTTCTAATAACTGAAATAAATAAGCTATTATTCATATATTTTAATTTCTAGTAAACTATTAAGTTTGGATTGTTTTTCTCGCGAATTCATGGAAGCCATATTGAATTTGGTTTTCAAAACGGATAATTTAACCTCAACTTTAGCCTGTACTTTGTATATAACAATGATGAAACGAAAATTTTCGAATGAAATGATTTTAAAACATATAATGGATTTCTATGTGGCTCATGTGGTAAGGATAGTTTTTGTTTTAAATAAAGCAAAAGTTGCAATAACAAAATTTAATAATTTTAACATATATTATGAATTTATATTTTTCTTTGTTAGGGTTCTGTTACTCATTTAAAACCTTATATTCAGGCTTTGTTTGGAAGTTTTGAATTTTTATTAAATTTCAATAGTTTGTTGGAAATCATTACGGATGTCCAAACTTCAGAGATAATAAGATTATTAAGTGCTCATATATTGGTTATCGTGTTTGAATTGAAACTCCAGAAAAGCGGTAAGTAAAACAAAATTAAATAATTTCAGTAAGTGCGGCTTTGAATCGCGCAGGATAGGTTCCGTACGAATAGCATATACATACATACGTATATCTATTTTTCGTTTTGACAATTTTTTTTTGTGGACTTTAATTTTAGCGTGTTTTTTTCGTTTTGGCGAACTTTTTCGTTTTTTGCGATTTATGTTAGTTTTGGCAATTTGTTTCGTTTTGCAAGTTTGTTTTTTGTTTTTTTAACGATATTTTTAGTTCGGGGATTTTTAGCTTTAGCGCTTTTTTCGTTTGTGTTGATTTTTTGTTTTTGGCGATTTTGTTAGTTTTGACGATTTTTTTGTTATGACGATTTTTTTTTGTTAGGTTTGTTAGCTTTGGCGACTTTTTTTCGTTTTGCGATTTTTTCGGTTTTTGGCGATTTTTTGCGTTTTTTGATTGTGTTTTTAGCTTTGTCGTTTTTTTAGTATTGGAGCTTTTTTTCGTTTTGGCAATTTTTTTGTTTTCGCGATTTTATCGTTTTTGGCGATTTTTTTATATTATTTTTTGTTTTTGGCGATATTTTTGGTTTGCAACATTTTAGTTTACAGTGTTTTTCGTTTGGCGATCTTTTTCGGTTTTTTGCGATTTTTTAGTTTTGGCGCTTATTTTAATTTTGGCGCTTTTTTTACTTTGGCGATTTTTTTCTGTTTTTGGCGTTTTTTGACGATATTTTTAGTTTAAGCGATTTTTTTAGTTGTGGCACTTTTTCGGTTTTTTGTTATTTTTAGCTTTGGCGTTTTTTTAGTTTTAGGGATTTTTTAGAAAAATTAATAGAATCTTCACTTACGTTAGTTTGCAATAAAAATAAAACTTAAAATAATAGTGGTTTCTAACATAACTAACAATAGCTCTCTAAACCCGAAACTAAAATTCAATTATTTTTCCTACGAAACGTTCTCAAGATATCCCTGAATTTTTATCGTAATTTTTTCAATCAATTACATTTTTCGCGAATATCTCGGAAACGGTTCGTAGGAAAAATAAATTAATCTCAGTTTCACGTTCAGCTATCCATAATTATCTTACAAACTATTTTCTTTTAAGCTTCATATCTATTGCAAACTACTCTAATTGAAGATTCTATAAATTTTTCTAACTTGTTTTTGTCAAGTTTTGGTAGACATGAAAGTGAACCAAAACATATATATTTTTTTGAAAATTCGGAAATTTACGATAGCGATTTTAAATTTCGGGAATGCATAAATTATTTCAAAATATTTTTATGTCCCGAAAAAATTTAAGTTACGTCATTGTGAAGGGGGTTCTATAATCTTTTAAACGGTATATTGCTGAGGTCTGTAACTTAAGCACTTTTCGAGATATTGAAAATTTTTTAAGTAAACTCAGCTTTTATAGATAGATGTATTGTATATATATTTTTAATTTTGAAGATGTCTTATTTCCACAACCGAAGCAAATGGAAATCAAAAATTTGATATCCATTACTTTAATATGCCAGAAAAATTCCACACAAAGTTTTATCAAAATCGAAGATGGTGAGGTATGTCCACCCGTTGGTTGATTTGAGGTTGAATAACTCTGTACAAATATTTCAAATTAATTGAGAGTTCTTTCAAACCTATTTAATTTTTCGCAGGTTCAAATAGCCAAATACAACATTTATTACAAATATTACCCGAAATATTGGAAAATTTAAATTGCCAAAAGACGGAGGGCATTTTATTGAAAGTCTATACTTACCTGCCAATTGAGAAATTAAAAAAACCGGTAAAATTATTACACATATGTACTGTATATATCGCCATATAAAATGCAAAAGAGCCTAACAACACTTGAAAATTTAAAGTAGATATAAAAACAATAAAATGAAAACTATAGTGACTATAAAATCATAATATGAGAAAAAAAAATCATGAATTTTTTTTCTATAAAATACTAAACACTTGTGAAAACTTGCATTTTTATGAAATGTATTATTTATCGATTAAAAAGCACAATTCTTAAATATTTTTATTGCCGTTACCTTTTGTATTTTGCACGACGATATGTATGTAGATATGTATATAGATTCTTAACTTCAAATTCGGACTCTTCCAAATCAAATTCAGGTTTTAAAACCTAATTCAGAAATTTCCAAATCAAATTCAGTATTTTACAAATCAAATTCAGCCTGAACTTGAAGTTAAAAACCTATATAGGGTCATATAAAATACAAAAGGGTCTATCATCATTCTTAAAAATTTTTCAGGAGAGATGAAAATCTTAACAAAAAGCAAACTTTTGTGATAACAAAAATTGTGTGTTTCAGCATAGTATCATTGATTCTGACTTTATTAATGATACTACCCAAAAAAATCGTTTTTATAATCACAATAGTTTACTTCTCATTAAGTTTTTTTTTATTTTTCCTGAATATTTTTTTTTTTTTGAAAATGATGATAGGCCCTTTAACATTTTATATAACGATATGTACTAAATTTTTTTCTTTATATTAATTGTTATAGTTGTATACTTACTTTATTATCTTGTTTCAGACTCTAGATAATTTTATACATTATGCTGTGGGCATCTTTACATACACAGACAGTCCTTTGGAATATCCTTTGCTCATGAACATTTTTAATGTTTTTCATAAATGTTTGCTTCATAATAAAGAATGGCAACACTTGGAATTATTAAGTGATCATATCTTAATTAAATATTATGAAATGATAAAAAATCTTAAGCAAATTGAACAAACTCAACAAATGGTAAAATAACCTCAAAAAAGGCAAACATAACCTTAAAAAATGTTTTAAGCTAACTTAAAAATTTTTCATCGTTTTTTTTTCAGGCATTTTCAAAACACACTCTTGCGCTCTATAACAGCTTAATAAAACGTTTAAGCATTATATTAAAAACAGAATATTATATATTGGATGATATTTATTTGGAAATCATACGCGATTTGTCTAACTTTTTTCTTTACAATTTGGAAATTAAAACTTTAATTTTCGCAGATAAATCTTTAATAGATTTATATGTTTTGGAAATAATTATTTCCTGTACATTGAAATTAGTGAAATTGGAAAGTAACAATCAAAATTATAGCTTCTTATCGGACGCTAAAGAATTATTTAAATTTTTGTGGTCAATAATTAAAAATATGAAGGACTTACTGGAATTTCCGATAGTAAGAATAAAAACGGTAAGATTTTTATATTTAATTAAACTCTTATAAAGTTTAATAATTATTAATGTTTTTTTTAGTATTTTTGCTGTTTTTTGCAATTAATTACCCATTTACCTATAAAGCTTGACACTCAAGTTTATCATCAATTGGTGCAAATTTTAATTGATGTCAATTTTAAAAATAAATTACTGAATCATAAAGGATCAAATGAATTGCAGCAAATACATCCCTTGCAATCCTTGCAATATCAACGTCTAATGTTGAATCAGTTTACGGAAATGCATAAATACCAAAGAGTACAAATCAATACAAATGTGGTGTGGAAATTATGTATTTATTATGGAATGGTAAGAGTGAGCAGTAGTGCGCTGCTGCAGAAAAGCAAACTAATGATGCTTTGTTATTGTATTTGATATATTTTGGGCATCATCCTTTTTAACTATTAGTATTAGTTATTTATTTATTTTGGTGTTTGTTCACACGTAACTCTCCCATTTGTAGATCGATTGGAAAATTTATATTGCATATGAAAAGGTTATACTTCCAGATTGGGCCCATTAAAAAAATATGGAATACGGTTGACCTTGCAGGCCATCCCTGAAACTTCCCGATAATTTCGAATTTCAAATAAATGTGATTAAATTAGAAATGTAGCAATCAATATTTGCATAAAAATTAAGATTGAATTATTACATCTGATATTCTACTTAAACTCGAAGCGAAGTTCGAAACTTCGCATAAAAATATTACTTCTTCATAACATTTGGACCTAAATTTGGTTTTTGTAAAATTTCGAAGTTAAGCTCGAATTATTTATATAATAAATTACACAATTTACATAAAAAAATGCTATTACATTACATTCTGAGCTTTGAAAATAATATTTACATATGATATTCTACTTAAACTTATAAAAATACGAAAAAAGTTCGAAATTTCGAACATTACAGCAAGTATGTAATAATAATTTCACGCTTTCGCTTAAGAATATTTCCTTTTCATATCGTTTGCCTCTACATTTTTTTCTTGTAAAATTTCAAAACTAAGGACATATTAGAATTGGGTCGAACTCATTCGAACTCGTTCACCAGCTCCTTTTAGGCACAAACCTATGATTTAAATAGTTTGATCATAGTTTTGTGTCTAAAATGAGCTGCTGAACGAGTTCGAATTATTAAAGATACTGAACAAATTGTACATTTTGCATAAAATGCGATTATATTACACTCTTAACTTCTATTAATTTTAAAAATCAAAATTATTTTTTGAACATACATATTTTTATATTTTTGAAAGAAATAAAAATTTTATGTACATGGCACCTTAACGCCATTTATTTGCACAATTTCGAAAATTCGAAACTAAATTCGAAACTAAGTTCGAAATTTCGATCTTACTGCAAATATTAATATATCTACACTTTTGCATAAAAAAAATCTTTTTCATACAATTTGTATACTTAATTGAAATTTTCGAAAATATAACTCATTTAGAAATTAAAAAGAATAAAGTCAAGTTTTTAATTGAATTACTTTAACTTTTAATTTTAGTTTAAACACATTTTCCAAGAAGATTTAAAACATTTACTTCTTACTTTGGCCAACTATAGAATTAAAATCTATAAGCACATAATCTCGGTATTGATATACAATCTTTATACACAATCTCCTGCTCTAAAGCACAATACCATAATGGTAAATATCATATTTTGCAAATAAAACCTTCAAAATATTTTTAATATTTAATTTATATTTCAGTCCATACTAAAACAACATAAATATATAATTGATAACGACATTACAGTCGAGTCATCACAATTGCTTAAAGTCCATGTGATATTAATGCTATTACAAATATTGGCAAAGGCCTTAAGTATTCATCACATAAAGACAGGCCGCAATCGGTTAGAGGCTTTAAGACATTTGAACATTTTTATTGAGGGCTTGGACTTAAATCAATTGCAAGCAAAAGAATTATTGTAAGTTGAAAAGGAAGTATAAAAAACTATTTAAAAAATATTAATTCTTAATGCTACTATTTTTTATAACTTATAGGCTAGAACAATTGAGTAAATTGCAACAGAATTTATTAGGCGTTGCTGAAGGTAAAATGTTGACAGATTTCAAAGAGCTGTTAAATAAACAGGTAATCTAGAGTTTAAGAAATCGTATTTTCTTTTATTTTTCATTCCCTGCCAGACATGGGGTTCTCTTCTGTTGAATTGCTTTTGATTTTTGTATTTGATTTGTTTACTTTATTGTAAAATAATAAAACCATTTAAACAAAAACAAAATCAAAGTTTTTGGGCGTCTACACTGAATAAATGTTCATTGTTCTTAAAAAGCCACCAACTAGAGTTAATTATTTTATGACAATTATTTTATTTATCTAAACTAGCTAATAAGATAATTCGAACCACTTTAGTGTTTTTGTTTTTGCTCTATATTATCCATAGACTTGTTTTGCTATAATTTGATTACGACAATTTCGATTTTTTTCCCCAACACACCTCAAAATTTAATGTGGAAAATTTGTCAATTATTTTTTTCTTTTTTTGAAATTTGAGTCACATGTAAATGTCTTCGTTTTAAATAAGATTTATGGGCTTACTAAGGTGACCAAGCTTTCAAATAAACAGCAACACAATTTTGAATAAAAAAAACACTAAACTCCAATAAGGGTTGAGTTTTTGACTGCGAGATTAGGGATTAAGTTGAATTTAATATTTGTATTTACTCTTTGAGTTTACTTATTTTTTAAATTTTTTGATGGTTTAGGATTAAACCACCAACATTGGCCGCTAAACTAGCAAAAAACAGTTTAAAAAAGTCAACTCAAACAGTAAATACAGATATTAAATTTAACTTAATCTTGCAGTCAAAAACCACTCGTAAGGGCCATTTTTGAATACGAGATTAGAGATTAAATTAAATTAAATATCTTTGAGTTGGCATCTTTTATTTTTTTGCTAGTTTAAGCGTTCAATGTTGGTGGTTTAATCCTAAACTAGCAAAAAAAATTTCGTATTAAAAAAGTGGCCTGGCCCTTGAATATTTAAATTTAATATCTAATCTGGTAATCAAAATGGAGACCTTAGCGTTTACGACGCAAGGTTCTCTCAAATGTCTAGTCCTACCAATTAGTGGACGTCAGGTTTATGTTTAAACAAAACCAAAGATACCTGAATTCTGATTAATTGCATTTCGGCACAGAAAATACTTTGCCTATCCTGCGGGTATAAACCTATAGTCCACAAACTCTGCTTTGATACCGACAAGAAGAAATCACAATTGCAATTACCGATTAACTACATCAAACCAAAGTCTGTAGAAACCGATCTTTACTTTCTAGCCAGCCACATAGAAAAATCTTTTTTGACCAAAGAATTTGCTACGGTAGACTTTCTTTGGTCAATCCCGGCTCCATTATAGATGAGATAGTCGCGCTAGGAATTGATATGAATATCTGCCGGTTTGTAAAAAACCTGCTAACAAATGTTACTGAATAGAGGGCAGTCAATTGTGGAACTCCTCAAGAAAGTGGTTTATCACCTCTCCATGGGAACTTGACTCTTTGCTGGTAGGTCTTAAGTGTAAGATGGTCAAGCCTGTTGCATACACTGATAACGTGGTAGTAGTGGTCTCTGGTAAGCGCTTCAGCACAATATCTCAGTGCATGGATTCTGCACTGACACTCCTTAGCGAATAGAGTGCCATCCGTGGCGTTGGTTTCAGTCCAGTTAAAGCTGAATTTATACTTTTTATTAGGAAGTACAAAGTTGAAAACTTTTTATATGTGTGCAAAGGAGCAGTCGATTACAGATCGTGTATAGAACTTATGAACTTGTGCAATGAAGGTAGAAAAGGAAAGGTACCTGCCGAGTAGTTAGGTCTACGTGACCCCAGTACGACTGACACGTGATCTGATCTATAAAGGTAGTATGAGGCAATTAGTAACAGAATCCAGCTAGAACGGTGGATTTAATTTACAATGACTATTGCAGAAATTGTGCCAATGAAGAGAAAATTGTGTTTCACCTTTTATGCCATTGGACTGCGCCAGCAAGGATGAATATTTGAAAGAGACTGGATGGTTTGAATTGGCGAACCTATGTGAGTCACCTCACAGGGATATACATAAAGTAAGGTGGGTTTCTCCTGATCACAACAGAAACGCAAATTGACCACATTGTGATAGAGAGAAAATGGCCGGCATCATTACTCGATGTACGCAATAGTCGTGTTGCAGATGGAGGCTCAGATCATCACTTGCTTGTAGGGGAGATAAGACTAAAAATATCTGCAATCCGGCGACAAAAAACACAGTCTTTGCCAAGACGTATCCAAGCTTAAGTCTACACATCTAGTCTATTCTTTAAGGACCCGATATTAAGGTGTACCGGACGACAGTAGAAGGCAGTGGAATAAAATAAAACGCATTTTACAGAGAGCCTGGATTTAAGACGATACTTGGCAACTTAATGAAGACAGATATCGTACGAAAGGTGCCATAAACGCTGCTCGAACAAGACCCTCAAAGTCTTGCCTGCAAACGCTGTATACCAACTTAGATCGCCTGGTCAAACGCGACAAGACAAGTCCATTTGGATGGAAAATATGGCTTCTGAGGTCCATGCTATATATCAGGGAACGGCCGTACAACCGCATACCCACTAAAAAATCCGGAGGATGGAACTGTCTCGTCTATGGAGCGGCAATTGGCAATATGGTTCGATTGCTATGCCCACATACTGTCAATTCCGCAACCTACAACGAGATCTAGAGATGCCATTGCTCTTCACATGATAGCCGAAGTAAGTACAGCTTGCCTAGATGAAACTGAGAGAGCCAATGCCATACGAACATTGAGGAACGGCAAGGCACCAGGTGTAGATAACAACAACCCGGAACTGCTTAAAGCCGATCCAACTCTCAGCGCAGCGATAATCAAACTCATTATCGAAGACTTCTGGTCATCCCAGTCTCTTCCATCCGAACTAATTGAGGGAGTGATAATTAAGCTGCCCAAGAAGGGAAATCTCACAGAATACAAAAACTGAATAGGTATAACACTGCGAACTGTAATCAATAATCCACGGAGACTGTCATCCTCACTTGCAACATGTCTTCAAAACAAACAAGCTGGTTTCAGAACTCACCGCTCTTGCATTGATCTCATGTAAACAGTCTACGTATCATATTAGAGCAATCTGTGGAATGACGTTCTCCATTATATATATAATCTTCACCGACTTCGCCAAAGCATTCGACACTGTCCATCATCAGGCGATTTGGAACGCACTTCAATGCAATTCAGTTCCAGCTGAATTAATCGACCATATCAGAGCTTTGTATCAGAACTCAATAAGCCGAGTACTGCATGAACGCTTGCTGAGCAACCCAATTGGTGTAAGCACTTGAGTACGACAGTGATGTATTTTATCACCGTTTTTATTTATGTACCAAGCAACACGCATTAGAAGGGGCATTACATTAGTTATGAATGTTGCGAATCCCATAAAAAAAGCAAATCAGTTATTTGGAGCGCTGCATAAGGTATGGAAATCACAATTCCTCCTTTTCTTCTCAAATATGAAATATACTCTACTATACGGCTGGGAATCTTAGAATTATACTGCAAACGATATTCAGTGCAAATACTTAGTAACAGCTGCTTGCGAAAAAATATTAAATATATTCTGGCCGAATGTAGTTTCCAATAGAGATCTTTGGCTAAGAACAGGCGAAACACCTATCCGCAACGAAATTGCAAAAAGGAACTAGTGCTGTATCGGCCATGTTTTGAGAAGACCTCAGGATGATACATCCAAGATGGCAATTGAGTGGAACCCTCAAGGCAGCAGAAAATGAGATAGACCTGCCTACAACTGGAGAAGATTAATAGAAGCAGAGATAAGCGAAACGGGAATAACTTGGTCTGAAATAAAACTGATGACGCTAGAAAGATCAAGATGGAAAAATTTTGTTGCGGCCCTTTGCTCCAACTTGGAGCCCCTCTCAATGTTCGATGCCAGTGGAACTTTTTTAATGAGTGCTTTAAGGCACTCTTGGGCATTAGAGGGCCAAGCACGCGAATCTTATGAATGCCATAAACCGGTTAACTTATCGTTTCAGTTTTGCTTGCATTTGGTCACCTTTATTATTATCTCAATTGGAAAATCATGTGTTTTGGGTAATTTTTATTTAAACGCCCTTAAACTGTTCATTTTGTTTCAATTTATTGCTTTATTTTATTTAGAATTATTTAATTTAAAAAAAGCATTTACCTGCCAATTAACATTATATTGTTAAATGAACAATGATTGTAATCAGTTCAAAATCGTAAAGACAAAATCAATATTAAACAAGTAATGCACTTGCTGAAAATTGTGTTGAAAACTTTTATAGGAAAAGGGAAACAAAACCCTTTAATTAGTTAGATGAATGAATACAGAATATAATTGTGGAATAAAAGGAAATCTTTAAACAGATTTATGCCAATTAAGTTGAACACCTAGGAATATACGAGGGCAGCGTAGGAAGTTTTCAAACCTACATACATACATACATACTTCTAGAATAAATTATTTTCCCTTTAAGATTAATTTTTTTAAATCGAATATATTGTAAAAATATGTTTATTTTAATCAAATAATTCTGTTAAATGTATGTCACTCCCAACATTATTGTTTTTTATTTGCTTATTGCAAGTGTGCAGAAGGTAATGGGATAAAGAAGTATCATTACATATGACTTTTCCACCCAACTTGCTTCCCTGCACATGGTTATGTTAGGTTAGAAGAGCAGCCCGCATGCTGGCGAGTACAGCCAGAGGCAACACTAGGACCATTGTAATGCGCAGAGGACTATATATATATATATATATATATATATATATATATATATATATATATATATATATATATATATATATATATATATATATATACCCTTAACCATTCCTATGAACTTCTAGACAAACCAGCCCTCGAGAGCCAACCAGAACTTTTAACGAAGCCTGAAAGGCCATCCAATGATGCATTCCTGAGGCAGTCTGTGTCCACCATGCATGTCGAAGCTTGCATTCCTGCAAAGCCGGGCAGTCACAGAGATGTTGAGCTGAATTTTCTTCTGGATGTTTCGAAATACGCCCGATTATATAATGACCCGTAATGATTCCAACCAGGAGTGCAAGTGACCCTCTTCCAAATGTTAGAATTTGCTTTGTCCTAACTCTACTAAGTGAGGGCCGAATACATGTGTTAATTACCCACCACTTGCGTGCCGTCTTCTTTAGGGCGACCTCTTTAGTCTTCTTTTATAGATCAACTAAGGAAATAGGCATGCATCCACCACCCATTTCGTTAACTTGAATGTTGTCTGCCCTGGAACTCAAACTATCACGTGAAATGTGTTCCCTTTCTCTGAAATTGTGATCGCCACTACTGTACTATTGGTACACTTCTAAGGTAATTGAAAGAGCTGACATTTTCAATTAAATCATCGCCCACTTTAAAATTGATGCTTGGGTCGAGCGAATTTATCTTCACTGTTTTCGTCTTCATAGGGTTTATTTTCAAACCAACTGCATGTGAATCGGTAATGATGTCACCGATTTCGCTTTGCATGTCACTGTGCTTTGCAGACAACAGACAAATATCGTCAACATATGCCAGATCTTCCAGACGGTGTTAAAAATTCCACTGGATTCCGCGTTAAAACATCGTCCAGAACTATGAGGAATAGTAAGGGCGAAATGAGGCAACCTTTACGTACTCCAGAAATGGTGTTAAACTGAACGGATAGTTTGTTATTATAGAGAACTCTGCAACGAAAGCTATCATATTGGGCCTTTATTAGCCTTATCAACTTTGGCGCAATGCCTCTGCCGTAATGCATCCCCGCTACACTCTCTGTTTATGCTGTCAAATGCCGTATTGTAGTCGATGAATACAAGCTGCAGGACTGCTGTCCATTCCACTGACTGCTCGATGATAACTCTTAGCGTGTTTATGTGGTCAACATAGGAGCGGTTTGGGCGAAAGCCAGCTTGCTGTCTACGTTTGGCTGAGTCCAGTTTTTCGTTTATGCGGTTAAGAAGAATCTTAGTGAGCATCTTAGACGAAATTGAAAGCAACATAATACCTCTGTAATTTCTGCATTTACTGAGATCACCCTTTTTCGGGATTGTAATCAGGATTCCCTCCAACCGGTCTTCAGGTAATTTTTCTGTCTCCCATATTTTTTCGAAGAGGGGTTTCAATAGGTGGGCGGTGGTTCTGGAGCAGGCTTTTAACATCTCAGCCGATATGCTGTCGACGCCAGGGGCTTAGGTGCTCTTCATAGCTGCTATAGCTTGCATGATTTCGTCCATCTGCGGTGCCTGAGAAATTAGTGTCGTGACAGACTAATTGATCTACAATCCTTCGCGGACCTATGGTTATCTTTCCTGCTTTTGGAATGAGTACTGCGATCAGCTTTCTCCACTCCTTGGAAATGTATCCAGATCCGAGGCTTCCGAGGAAATGGATATCAACCATTATAGAATTAACTGTATCGATTGGTGCACTAACACCGATAAAAATGTCGCCTGGGCCTTCCGATTTGTAGGGCTTAAAAGAAGTCACAACCCACGTTACTTTAGCCGGCTCTATAATGGAGTATACCGTATCACTTTTGGATAGCTGATCTTGGAGGGACCTCCAAAGCAGGATGTCAGTTTGCCTTCATCTTTACAATGCGGAAAGGGAGTTTTCATGAGTATATTCAAAGTTTTCTCGCAGCTTTCAGTAAACGTCACGCCCGGCTTCACCCGGCGTGTCATGTTCTTTGTACAGCTGCTTCAGAGGTGCTTTCCAGCTCATGGCAGAAACGTTGCCACGACTCCCTGCACATTCTATTGGCAAATAGAAACATTTGAATGCAACAAATTTTATGAAATAGTTTGTCGTGTAAATTTAGCCTAACTGTATACATTTAGTTTTTAGGTTAGGTTGAACGGGCAGTTACAACTTAAGAGGTGGCACGCTTGAGTCCGTCGGTTCGGTAACTTTGTGATGGCCCACTGCCATATCAAACCATCCAGATTGACGTTCTACTTTAGTAATGTCAAAATTAACTAGATTTTCCTATATTCCTCTTCTAAAAAATAATTTAAATTAATTCAAATTCAGGAACTCTAGAATGTTGTTGTTCTAGTTGGCAATCTACCTGTTAAAAGAGGTCTTTTACTGCAATATTTTTCTTACATCGAGTTAATTCTTGGCTTAAATGAAGTCATGTTAAGACTTTTAAGAGTGTCTAGCTTTAAGAAAGCCCAAACAAGCAATTTTATCTTATTTATTTTTTCCTACAGCACAATAATATTCATTGTTCTATTTCTAGTGTATTGAATTTTTTCATAATTCTTATTTTGTATAATCATTTAACTAAATATTTATTAAATTTATTTAACAGTTATTAATCATTTGTTGTAATTAATTATAATTTTATCATTCAAATCCTAAAATTGGCCTTTATTGACATAAACGTGACAAGGAGTTATCAACAAAATACTTTAAGGAATATTGATTGGAATGTTTTAAAAGTTAAAAACAAAAATCTCATAAAAAATAATTTGTTTGTTTCGTTTACTTTTTTTGTAAATATGTTGTACAGCAGTAAAACATTCAAGTAAAGACATTTGACACAAACCGAAAATTTTTGTACTTCCATATTTTAATGGGTAATTTATCAAATAGCAGATTTACAGTAGGATTTCTTTCCTAAGAACAGTTGTAAAAAAATTCAATTAACTACTTAAGTAGTAATCAAACCAAAAAGTTTGACTTAAATAATGGCACATCAAGTAAAACCAATGCGTAGTAATGGATTAACTTAACGTTCGGTTAGGCTTGGAAGGATAGTACCCTTCCTTTCGTAGAACCATTGGGATCATTGTGAATCCCTTCTATATTACCTGAAAGATCTATTCCGAAAAAAATTAAAAATAATGTAATATGTATATATCCAGCTTTAGTACTCAGAAACCTTATGACCTATCATTAAGCCAGATGATTCCTATGATGAAGCTGCTAGTATCCTTAAGCTTACAATTCGCGATACTACTAATCCTCTCCCGGAAACGTCTGCGCAGAAATTTAAGCCTGCTTTGCAATCTCGTGCACTGACAGGTAATATGCTCAATAGTTTCTGGCACAAACTCGATAAGTTTGTGTACGATTTTGCCAAACCGCCAGCAATTGATAAACACCCTCTGACCTTTACAATTTGCATCTCTATGTCAATAATCGTGGCATATAAAACCTTATTGGTGTATATGTTTATATGTTTATACGTATAATACGTGTAACGTGGATTTTGTCGTCGGCTGAGGTAACTTAGTCGCGTCCAGGATCCACAAAGCTTAAGTAATAAGACCTTTGATTTTCCCTTTCTGGGGGCAAAATAAAATAATCTTTTTTATTGAATATTCTTTTCTTCTATATCTAGTTATTTAATTTAATACGAAGATAGCTATGATAACTTAAATATAATCGGGCGTCAGATAGATTCGGTTTATGGCAGGCACGGTTCGTACAGCTTGACGCGATAGGCTAGTAAACAATAGGTTCAGCTTCGGGGCTTTAGGCTGGTATATGGCGGGTTCGGGTCGTATATTTTCAAGCGGCTCATTCGTAGAATAGTAACTCGGCTAATAGTATTCGGGTTCGTACGCGCCTTAATATCGGAGTTTACAGGTTGGCAGCTTTACAGGATCGCAGGTGTACGGGTTCGGTGATAACAGGTGCGGAGATAACGGGCTCGGAGATAACAGGTTCGGAGACAACCGGTTCGATGATCGCTGGTTCGACGATTTCAGGTGCGACGAATAACAGGTTCAAGTTACATACGTACAATTATTCTTAAACTAACGCCTACAATATTACAATCGGTGCTTAGCTTAGGGAACAGTCAGCCGAAACCGCTGTGAGAACAGACAACCGAAGTCGCTGTGAGAACAGTCAGACCGAGGTCCGCTGTGAGAACAGTCAACCGAAGTCGCTGTGAGAACAGTCAGACCGGGGTCCGCTGTAAGAACAGTCAGCCGAAGCCGCTGTGAGAACAGTCAACCGAAGTCGCTGCGAGAACAGTCAGACCGAGGTCCGCTGTGAAAACAGTCAACCGAAGTCGCTGTGAGAACAGTCAGACCGAGGTCCGCTGTGAGAACAGTCAACCGAAGTCGCTGTGAGAACAGTCAGACCGAGGCCGCTGTGTAAAATTTATAGCTCCTCTTTAGCCTAAGCCAAAGAGCAGTACAAAAAATTGGTGACTGCCTTTTCCACTACGGAAATCCCAGTCGATTCTTATTCAGAATCAGAGAGCATATTCTTGTCGTGTATGAATCGCCGCTGATTGTGTGCCAACCTAATCTACTTATACGGAAAAAGTTACAACTAGATACCCTGCACTTCTTATAATTCACACTACCCTGCAATTCTAAGATTTATATTATATTATTATTTTATTGGATTATATTATTTTATTATTATACCATTTTATTATCTTCCTATATTATTCCTGCTATTTTGTTATTATTTTGTTAGTATTACACTTATAACACAAATTATGAACGTTACATACGTATATTGACTAGTAAATCAATTGCTACAATATCAGTGTTCCCCTGTGTAATAGTTTCAAAAAATCTAATGGGTCGATTATGAATAGCAACCGAACTTCAGTTGCGTTGCCAGCTGGCAACTGAAAATTTGTGGTTGCCAGAAAAACACTAAATAGCAACTGAAATGAACAGTTCTCAGATGCCAGTTGTTATTCGTAATGCCGTTTTTTGGCAACTGCTAACCCAACTGAAGTTCGGTTGCCATCAATAATCGACCCCATAAAGAACCACAAGCATTTTATAGTGACATTTTTCGCACTGAATTTCTTATAATTTTTTTTATCACAATTTCTGATTTAATATAATTATACAATTTGTCTAATCAAATTAAATTTATCTTCTTTTCTTGTTGTCAATTGTAAAAATACTACTCAAGTATTTACAAAGCAGTGGAATTATAAATCTTAATTGTTGAAAAGCATTTAATAGTTTGCAATAAAATAGATAAAGATATTTATTGTAATGTCATAAAAATCATTTAAGTGTAGGTGTAAATTATAAAGAAAGTTCAACGAGAATGTTTTATGAAGAGATTAAGGAGGCCAGTTGTTGGAAATTGTGATTGTCTTTACAGCGTTGCCATTTTTGTTATTTTTTTTTAAACAAAAGTTGGTTATGATTTTTTTCTCGCCAAAATAATTAAGTTCTTTGAAGTTTTTTTTAATTACTATAAACATTAAGGTGTTAATTTTCCAAGAGACGGTGAAAAGTGTAAGGAACGTTTTTCCCTCCGCTAAAACTTAAGCTGATAGAAAGCATCAGCGGTAGAGTGGCATACATGTACCTGAGAACAAGAAAGTGAAGAAATCCACTAGCTTATCATTAGCATATGGGTTGCAAGTTAAGCTGACCATCCCGGGCAGAAAGATGGTTGATGATCGCGGAAATGAGTCTTCTATTTGCATCTGAAGCCATCGGGCAAAGTGAGGACAATTATTGTCTGCTAAAATAATAAAGTATTGTTCGGTTACTAGGCTTTGTGAGATTCAGAAGTGGAATAATCAAACTCGGTCTCAACAAGCTGAAGTTGGTTATTCCAGAAGACAATTATACTACACTACTGGTGTAAATCAATCTACACCACAGTGAGACTAATGCTCAGATCTACCACAGGTAGACGGTAAAATCCGTAGTTGTATTTTAGGCAGGAAAGATTTAAAAACAACACCTATTTCACATTGCAGTGACGAAGATATGGCATTGGTTGCCATGGCGCATGCTAACCAACCAATACTTGTCAGACTCTCTACTTATCTAATATACGACAACGACGACGGTGCGCACCATCCCATTTCTTTTAAAAAAGCAGGTTTTTTACTATTATAGAGTAAAATTAGCGCTTACAAAAATACCGATATCGCTGCTGATTTTTGTGTGGCGAGTACCGGGTTTCGAGTACTACATTTTTGATACAAAAAGCGCTTTTTTAAGCGGCGAAATTCATCACTATTTTCAGCACTAAAACTGAAAATATATAGAACTTTCTCGTTGAAAAATCTGCATTGTGCCAGCCGTGAGAAATCAGCTTTTCCTGTATAGTTTCTGTCATATACGTTCACCGCTCTGAAATAAGCTCTTATTTTAAAGTGTATTCTTATGCGCTTTATTGCTTTAGTGATTTAAAAAACATGAAATTTTTTTTACTGGTATGGCTAGCTAATGTAGAACTTAGCTCACGTAACCCAATGATTATTCCCCACACTTTTCCCCAAGCTTTTGTCAAATGGTATAAAACTAAGAAGCATGATTCCTGGACTACGGTCACGTAACCTAATGGTCATATCCCCCTAGGAAGAAAGTAAGGTAGCCAAGTTTAGTCTTGATTTCACCTTACAGCGAGACGAGCTTAACTGTGGTTGCCGTGGAGCGCGCTAACGAACCAGTATTGGTCCAAGCCTTCATTTATCCATCATACGGCAATGATGACTTTCCAACTCAACCGGTATGCACCATGGTTAACTGGTGTAAAACTAAGGAGAATGATTCGTGGACTAAGGTCACGTAATATAATGTTTATATCCCTGCCGCTCACCGCAAGGAGAAGGTAAGTTTCATAGTTTGTACTCAGGAAAGAATTGAATCTAACACTGGTTTCCCATTACAGCGACGAAAATTTGACAGTGGTTGCCGTGGAGCTTGTTACCAAGCCGGTCACACCTTCCAACTTTAACTCCAGCGGCAACTATGCACCATGGTCAACTGGTGTAAAACTAAGGAGAATGATTCGTGGACTAAGCTCACGTAATATAATGTTTATATCCCTCACGCTCACCGCAAAGAGAAGGTAAGTTTCATAGTTTGTACTCAGGAAAGAATTGAATCTAACACTGGTTTCCCATTACAGCGACGAAAATTTGACAGTGGTTGCCGTGGAGCTTGTTACCAAGCCGGTATTGGTCACACCTTCCAACTTTAACTCCAGCGGCAACTATGCACCATGGTCTACTGGTGTAAAACTAAGGAGCATGATTCGTGAACTAAGGTCACGTAACATAATGTTGATATACCTCCCCCTACCACCGCCCTTGATTCTAACACTAGTTTCCCATTACAGCAACAAAAACTTAACAGTGGCTTTCGTGGAGCCTCCTACCAAACCAGTATTGGTCATATCTTCGATTTATCTACTTTACGATAATGACGACTCTCTACCTCAAGCGGTATATGTACCCATGGTCTACTAGTGTAAAACTAAGGAGCATGATTCGTGGACTGAGGTCATGTAACCTAATGTTCATGTGTTTCCCCCTCATCGCAGAGAGAAGGTAAGATTCGTGGTTTTATTGTAGCCAGAAAATACCTGAATATAACAATGATTTCTCATTACAGCGACGAAAACTTAACAACAATGGTCACGGTGGAGCGTGCTAACAAACCATTATTGGTGCTACCCCTCCATTTATCGACTATATTTACTACAAGAATACCCTCGGCTCCGGTGTTATGCATCATTGTTAGGTATTGTAAAACGAATTGACATGATTTTGCTATTGGAGGCGCAGCGAATGCTCAGCATACCCTGGAAGAGTACCGATATAAAAAACAAAGGTAAGTTTACTTGTGATTACTTATCCACTAATTTGCTTATAAGTATGTAACTAGGGTAATGCCTTAAAGTTGCATAATAGGATCAGGGAATATGTTAAAGATATAACATTAGTAACAATTAGTGATTCGATGAAAATAGATGGTATTAATAGAGTGTCCTTGCTCAGATCAGGGGTGTTACTCTGTAATTCGATGTGAAAAGAAAACTGTTCAAATTTGTATGTTATTTACATTGCGATTCGAAAGCATTTTCTTTCGAGTCGAATTACAGAGTAACCCCCAATTTCAAGTTGGAGCACGAAAAAGAGCAGAAAAGAAGAATCACCCTGCTCTTAAATTATATAACATCCTCTCTACAGCTGCAGCTGGCTAGAATCGTCGTTTTTTTAAATATTATTTTAGCTATCCTGCAGCATCAAAAGCGCATGTTGAAATTTTCTCACCAACAGATTAAAAATTCGGTTTCTGCGTCTTAGCTCACAAAAAAATGAAATTTATTTTACGCTTTCAACCCGGTTTTTATGCTGAAATCTTTTCGTGTGACTATTCACTTAAAGGGAAGCAATTAGATGTAAATATTGGGCCACAAATAACGAAATAATGCCTTTGAAAGTAGAAAGTCAGGATATTCAGATAAAATGCGAATTTCTTCATTCTTTAAGTAACTTATTTGCAGGACAGCTTTTGCAGATTATCTGTCCAAGTTGTCTAATATTTCGTTCATATCCCTCTTGCGATGGGGTAGCTCGTACTTGTCATCCGCATATTCCAAAAATGTTTAACCATAATTTAGACTAAGGAGCAGCAGTGGCCCGCCCTCCTTACCAATTCATCCGTTCCCTCGTCATCTGTATCACCGCTGTAGCCAGATATCCAGTAAATAAAAACCTTTCGTTTCGATAGCTTCTGTAGTGCGTCAAAGCACTCTAAAACATGCTTGAATCGGAATTCCGAAGAAAGGAGGAACTTAAGAGCTGCCTGACTATTGGAAAATATAGCTAAATGCATGCCCTAAATACCCCTACTTAAATTAATATGAACACACTTGGTGATCGCCAGTATTTCCGCCTGAAATACCGTAGGCCATTTGGCAATGGGCACAGAGATTTTTACATTGGATCCACAGACTCGAGGACCAACTTCATATACCGTTTTGGATTCAGCCGTGTACAAACACTAACTTCTGGAATCTCACGTTGTCCTAAGCGGAATTTTTACATTTAATCTCCTGTCCAACTCAGTTCATAGTTTGTCCTGTCACTAGGCATTTCTAGCAGCTCTTAGCAGAGCATAGTACTCCGAATGGATGAGTGTTCGTTGTCGATACAATGGGCAGAGTTCCCGAGACCCATCCTATAACCAGCCATTGCCGCAGAGGATCTTATGAAGATTGGTGTGGGTGTTAATCCAATCAAGGCATCAATGGCCAAGGTTTGACACGCCACCGTTGCGAGAAGTAAGAAGACACGCCAATCTCTGAACCTTGCGGAGTTTGGTTGTCGCCGCTACCTGCCACCACACAATCGCGCCTTACGTAATAATTGGCCTAACAATCATTGTATAGATAGAGATGATCATTTCTTGGCTCATGCCACAGGGGCACTCGGCACAACTCTTCGCCTCCCAGGTCGCCCTAATCGCTCAACGCAACCTACTATCAAGAGTAATCGCCAACTGTTTGAAGTCGGCCGAATAAGACATATTGCACCCATTCAACGAGACTGTCCCCAGATTAAGTTTTCGCCTGAGAGGGAAAGTTACCAGAATAGTCTCCCACACCATGTCATAACAGTGCACAAAGCATTGTACATGACATCTAGCATCACAACCAAGTCATCGGCGTACCCTATAACTTCATGTGCTTGCTCACTAAGAATGAGGAGACTGAGGCACTTGAACTCTTCTTTCTTGAGCAAGAGCTTCTGATTCCTCAATATTTTTATTATCAATAGTTACAGATGAAGTTCGGTCATAGGTCTGTGCGTAAGCATGTACATACATATACTCATGTAATTACTATGCATTAAATAATTTTAAACATAACATGTGGCAACCTTATCTTTCTCTCACAAAGTTCATTGCATAAAAATTGCATTACTACAGGGTGCAACCAATACGTACACATCTACTATGTACGTTTGCTTATAAGTGTATGAAGAAAAATGTCAACAAACAAAAATACCGTTATGTGAGACTAATTTTTCAACAACAACAACAACAAAACAAATGACTGCTTAACTTTAATACATACTTACATAAATGTGCGTGTGTGTATGTGTATAAAAACATAGCAATGCCTTTACGGTGAATTTGGAGAGTATTAGTAAATACTTTTCAAGTATCTATGTTTTTACGTATATAAAAGTTCATATACTTGTGTGAGTAAATATGTATGGATTAAGTAAGTTTGTATGTATGTATAAAACGTTTAACTTGAACTCAAGCTTCTTTGCTATTTCGCTGAGGTTTTTTTTCGTTAAAAAATAAGTAGTATAAGCAAATTGTAACAGAAAATTAGTGTTGTTGTTGCTGTTTTTGCCATTGCTATTTATTGTTGAGTGTGAAATTTTAACAATACAATAAGTACTCTACACATGTCTCATCATTATCATCATCAACAACATTACTGGACAGTCACAGTACATACAAACAACAAATTAAAGCAAACAAATCTCAACACACAACAACTTTGCTCACTAGTAGTAATAATAAGTCACTAATACAACTGCTACCTTTTTAATAAACACACTAACTACTTAATACAACAACAGTTGTCTTTCTTTAAAAAAAATAAAAAATAAATAAAATAAAAGAAATAATGTGAAAATTATTTAATGTTCGTAGAATTTACCCGCTAAACACCAGTCAGATGACGAACTTCAAAACGATCGTACACTTGTAAAATAGAAACAGAAAAAATTTTAAAACGGGCAAAAAGTTACGAGAAAAAATATAACGGTATTAAGAAATTTTGAAAAAATGTTAACGACGTTTAAAAATTTCTTAAAAATACAAAAATTCAAAATAAATTAAAACAATGAATAAAATATTAAAACAATTATTACACTACAAAACAAAATAAATTAACCTCAAAAAAGAGGTATTTTTTATGAACATTTTGGGGTGCTGAACACGAATGTGAAATTAATTTATTTTTCCTAAGAAGCGTTGTCGAGATATTCGCGTAAAACGAGTTTTTTGCAGTTATAAAGCTATTTCCAAAAATCTTGAGAATTATACATATTTTCCACAGTTGCATATACATACATACATACATCATACATAGATATATGTTTTCCTCTTTCAGTTAATACATATACTGTAATCATTGGGTCAAAATTTATTGAGTTGCAGGCGTTAAAATTTTAAAACATTGGAGTTTTTTACGTTTTTCCAAAATTTTTATTTTTTTGTTTTAAGTCGCTCCATTAGGGCAAAAAACAAAAACATTTAAATTTTTTTACTGATATCTTAAAGAACAATTTATTCCCAACGTATTAAAAGTAAAACTGTTAAAATCGCGCAAAATATGAGAAAGTTACAACATATTTAGTGAAAACATCCAAATTTTAATTAAAAATTTTCATTAGGGATTTTATACTGAAACTACAATAAAAAAAACTCAAATTTGTTACTGTTTTCACTTCAAGATCAAGAACGAAAATTTGGCTGTAAAAAAATTCCAGTGGGGCAGAATTCAAATATTTTGGAAATATATCAAACTTTTTTTTTCTAGACCCGATAGTCCGATAAGTATAAAATTGCACATGAGTCCTCTGATTTATTTTACGAAGATGATTTTCCCATATTGCTCAGGAGCAGCGGAATGAAGTGCAAAGTAGTGCACTTCGGGCATGTAAAATTTTTGCAACGCTTGTCATTTCTTTGTTTCTCTCCCGATTCTAAAAATGATTTGTATCCTTATCAGCGATTCCATTTTTAGCCATTTTTTACGATATAACAAAAAACTATATGACATACTGTGATGTCATATCGTAAGTTTTTTACGATATGACAACACTGCGATATGACAACACCACTATCTTACACTATCTTAGTGTTGTCATATCGTAAAAAACTTACCCGGGATTTTCGGGATCCTACAATCGGGGTTTCCAAAATCTTGAATCCCTGGATTTTAAAAACTCAGTCCCGATTGGCATCCCTGCGTGCACACTTTCGAATACGACATATTTTTCAAATTTGTTTGAACTTTCTTAAGGCACGGTCACACTTGTAATGAACTTATAACTAAAACCTCGTACTGATCTAAGGATTTATAGAATAGATACTAGCTAAAACCCGTGCACATCGCTACATAATATCCCCTTTGTGATGAAAATAAAAAGAAAACTGTTATATTTAATTCATTCTCAATTTTGTTTATTTAAAATTAAATATTAAAAAATTTGGAAGGTTTCTATAAAACTAACTATTGGTCTCAATTGGGATGTGTTCACTAAATATTGTAACTTTATCATTTTTGTGCGATCTAACCAATTTTATGGGTGTTAGCATGTGGTTCTAAAATAAATTTTGAAAATTTTATTTTACCTTACTGGGGCGTCTTAAAATGGTGAATTTTGAAAAAGACCTAAAAAAATCACACTCTTTCAAATCTTAAGGGCCGTACGTAACTCTATGAATTTTTGCTGAATATATTAGCTGAAAGAGAAAAGAAAAATCTATGCAATAGTGCAAATTTTGTACAATTCAGATGAACAGTTCTTGAGATTTTTGAAAAATAGCTAAAAACAACTGCAGAAAATCAGGTTGAATTAAATTAATGCCATATTCGAGTTCAGCGATTAGCTTAGAAAATATCTCGTTTTGAAGTTATGGCCAAAATTTTAAAATTTGTGAACTAGTGTTATTATTAAACACTCAAACATTTGAAAGAAATTTGTGAAAATGAGCTGTAAACAAAACAATATTTTTAAAAAGCTGCTGCATTTGTTAAGAAAATTATAAGAAAAGAAAAAGTTTTGTATAAATTGTATAAAAAAAAGACATTTTTGCGTCAAGAGATCGTTTTAAATTACATAAAAATTAAGAATTATCTATGGTCGTTGAGGCCTGCCTATATTATCTATAAGTGCCTGAGTTGAAAATTCTTTATCAAATTTAGTAAAAACAGCTTGAACTTTAGTTTATATTAATTTTCGAAATAAAATTAACAATTTATAGAATACATAATAGCTAAAACCTGTGCACTTCGCTACATAATATCCCCTTTGTGATGAAAATAAAAAGAAAACTGTTATATTTAATTCATTCTCAATTTTGTTTATTTAAAATTAAATATTAAAAAATAAGTATTGAATCTATTTGGAAGGTTGACTCCTTTCTATAATACTATTTTCGCTATTCACGTTAACACCCACGAAAAAAGTTCAAAATTTTGACTTTCTTGTCTTCCAAGATATTTTAAAGTAAATGTTGCTTCTATATGGGAAGTGCAATTCCAACATTAAAAAATTAATAGACTATTGTTCTTTATAGACCACAGTGATACGTTGTTAACAAATCAGCAAGATCGGTACGCTGTTGTTGTAAACCTCAAATTGCAGCTTAGAAGTTCCAGATTTATTAACATTTATTTTGCGAAACTCCCCACTGTGCAGCGCCTGCTTAGTGCTCGTACTATGATTTTGTAAATGTTTGTCGATTTCCCCTCATAGTGTTTAATAATTTGTAAAAATTTACGTAATTTTTTACGTTTTCCCCATATTCAATATATTTATTTACGATATTTCATATAAAAGTACTTTGATTTTTTTATAATTTATAATAAACTGCTTCGAAATGATTTTCCACGCTAATTTTACAATTTCTTTCATCTTATTTATTTTTTTCTAAAGAATTTTATAAAATTTTATTCGTAAAGGTGTGTGTGTGTGTGTGTGACGTGATTTGTTCGCAACATTGTGATTGAAAATCATCCCTGATGGAAGCCAGGGCCAAATCACCACTTTTGTCGACAAGTTTGGTGAGAAGTTTTTGACAGCTACAAAACAATTTTTTACTTTCTCATTTTGTATGTGTTGAAAATAAATGCGGCTGCACGAAAAACTAGAAATTTTCATGCGTTGACTAGAATCATTAAAATGCAATGTGCCAATGTATCAATGTGGTCCCATAAGAACCACCTAGTCTATAGTAAGTCGATAGTTCCGAGGTCACTAGTGGAATCTCAATGACAATCACATGCTAACTGTCTATAGCCCAGAACATTGGCTGGAGTACAATTAATGATGAAACAGAAGTGGGGCTAGACGAGTTTTTCCACACAATTTGACATTAATCATACGCCGTAAAAAGCAGTCATGGGATAGAATCTATTTTATTTTGAGAACGTTTTTTCTCATGTTCTCAGTTTTAGCCACTCATTCTCTCCACAATGTTGCCGTGTTTGAATAAAATTTCATATATTTTTCATACGAAAAATAAAAACAAAAGAAAATAAACAATAATATGAGAGCATTTTGAAGCTACTGCCGTCGATTTAGTTTCGGGCCTGTTTATTTGGCAGCGTTTTTGCCTGAAGTTGAAGACTTAGTTCTGTTTCATCATTTATGCTGACTTTAGACGACATGTATTTTACATCTGACTTGTCAAATTTCCCACTGCAAAAGTGATACATGCCGTGTGAAACATATGAAACATTGTCAGATGACATTTACAGAAGCAAAGTCAGATGAAAAATTTTCAATTAGAGCGTGTTCTATTTTCATCTGACAAGGCATCTGACATCAGCTGTATTAAATTATCAAAAGTGTGGTTTGGCTGAAAAAACATTAAAAAGCAAAGAGCGATTTATATATTTACGAAAATTGTGCAAAAACTCAGCTGTTGTGAACACTCAGAGGTTATGTCAGATGTAATTGCACATGTACGTGTGAAAGCAAATATTATAAACCGTATGTAAATTGACAATTTTGACAAACATGCGAAGTTACATATGTCTCACACACCTAACAAGCCATATGTAAAAAACATGTCGTCTAAAGTCAGCATTACTCAGTAGGACTGAGGACAAAGTCAATACTGAATCAGTACAGTTTTACTATCGAAATTTCCTTTAGGGATTCTATTCTTTGGCATGCGTGATCATGAGCTTAAAAATTACAAGAATAAATTTCTTATTTTTCCATGTTTCTTTCCTTCTTTTGAACTTAATGGTAACCCGTAATTAATATTTTGTTTAATATTAACGTTTCAATTTCCGACATGTTTGCTGACATATTTAAACTAAAATGCATTGCAATCATAGTTTAATAATAATTTTAAAAAAAGCGAAAAAGTAATAAATAATTAATATGCCAAACACAAATTCGTTTCGTTCTTTACATTTGTTGTTGTTTTTTCTTGTGATTTGTCGTAAAACTTAGTGAAAGAGAATTTTTTTTATCAAAGTTCAATTTGAAAAGAAAAAGTGAAATAAATCACGCATTGAAAAAATCCACTTGTGCAAATAGTAAACAGTAGCTTGAAAAGGGTGTTCCAAAATTCATGTGCGATCAAAATTAAATTGAAAATATTTTTCTGTTTAATTGAAACATAAATTACATGAAATAGTTTCATATATGAAATATGGCAAATGGTATCCACGGCCTTGCTGGCATAAAGCACTCTTGTCTAAACTTTCTATCAAATTCGTATGGGCGATCGTACGTCCAGGGTTTTACGGGCATTGAAATCGTGCCTTAACAGAGACTTAACAAGATCGTGATTAAGTAAGAATATCATAATGTTTTGTTTCACGGCCCCAATCTGTGTTAATTATTGTTGGACTGTTTAATTGACAAAGCACTGGTTACCGGCAGCATTTATTACTATTCTATGCTAATGTACATCACAGCGCCCTTCTTCGTCTGTAATATTAGCAGAATCGTTGGCAAAGTGAAACAATTAATAAAATCGCTATAAATACAGTTTAATAAGGTTAATGGGACTATTTAACACCAGAGGCGCTGCAACCGGCGCACAGTGGCTCATCATAATCGTTTTTCGTTGGCCAAAATTCTCTAACTTTTTAACCGGTTGAGATATTTTAGTAATTTTTTTAACAGGCAGATAACTCCTTGAACTTTTAGCAGCTTTGGATTAGATTCAAATCGGTTCAGCAGTTGTTGCGAAATTCAAGCCCAAAATTTCACTTTTGAAATTTTTTTAACATTTTAAGTAAAAATGTGGATTTTTTTTTTAATATTTGAGCCCCTTTATTTATTTAAAATAAGGTCATATGTGGATAAACAAACCAATCCAAAAGATCAATCAATTGCAAAGATATAGGGGAGATGAGTACCCCTTCTTTGTATGGAGAGTACAGCTTCCCTCTCACCTACCCCACCACTTTTTTGCATAACTTCGTATCTTACTGTTATAGATTGCCAGATAGCAGGTAATTTATTAATTACCTTGTATGGGGGGTACCGCTTTCCTCGCACAACCCCACCAGTTTTTTTTATATAATTTCGTATGTCTTCAAATCAGTTCGTACAAAATTTGAAGAATCGTACGGCTATATCTCTCCAGTTAGCAGGTAATTATTGATTACTTTACATGGGGGGTACCCCTTCCCGCGTATCTAACCCGCCAATTTTTTTCACAACTCCGTACCATATCTTTAAATTAACTCATACCAAATTTGAAGACTCTGACTGTTATATCTATCTACTTACTTTGTATGGGGAGTACCCTTTCCCTCGCACCAACCTTACCCATTTTTTGCATAACTTCGTATCTTGTCTTTAAATTTACTTATACGACATTTTAAGACTTACTGTTATAGATTGCCAGATAGCAGGTAGTTATTGATTACTTTGTATGGGGGGTACCCATACCCTCACACCAACCCCACCAATTTGCATAACTTCGCATCTTGTATTTAAATTAACTCATACGACATTTTAAGACTCTTACAGTTATAGATTGCCAGATAGCAGGTAATTTATTAAATACTTTGAATTGGGAGTACCCCTTTCGTCGCACAACATCGCCATTTTTTTACATAACTTCGTATCATGTCTTCAAATCAGTTCGTACCAAATTTGACGACTCCTACTGTTATAAATATCTTTCGATTTAGAAGGTAATTATTAATTACTTTGTATGTGGAGTACCCCTTCCCTCGGTGCTATACTGCCAATTTTTTACCTAACTTTGTATATTGTATTGCAATTAAATCATCCATTAAGCATTTATGAAGTTTCACTTTGTTAAGCGTGTTGAACTCTGAATGTTTATCTAAAGGCTCTAAAAAATGAATGGGAATTGGCGCAACAACAAGGAAACTTAGTACAGTCGCATTCCTTTTGCTATCATTGTTGTTATTGGTATTTATGTGTATGTCGTCATCGGGGTTGTTTTTTATAATACAGAAAACGGATGTTTGTTATTGTTTTTGGTGTTTCTGTCCTAAATAAAAGTCAAACAAAAAATTCACTGATTCAGTAAAGAACATATACTGAAAATGAAATTTAGTTGTAGACAAACTTTTGTTTGAAAAATTTTTGGTGATAAGTCTTTCTGTGTATGTGTGTTTAACAGCATACCACGCCCACAAATAAAAATATTTTGACCTAATTTTGTGGCTACCTTAGCTTAGATATGCTTCCTATTAAAGGCGTTGAAATTTTTAAAATCGAAAGAGAAAATCGAACAAGAAAAAATTTAGGTTTTGGCCAACGAATTCTATTTCTGAGCCACCCACCGTGCAGCGTATAAAATAAAAGTACTGCATCACAGCACTTTTAGATATTAAAAAGTTCATTAAATATACCGCACTAAGTTACAATTCTCATTCAGCTAACGTAATAATTAGTGTAAATATGCAAGGTTTTAACACAAAGAACTCCGATAAACTGAAGTTATGATACGTGACCTTCGAGCAACATGAGGTCAAGAGTCCTGCTCTAGCTATTGGCCACAAGTCAATAAGAGTAGTTAGCCGTTTAATAGCTGTATTATTAATTTTGTCGGATCGTAATATATGCTTGTCACAGTTAGACGATCGAGAGCCGAAGAATTTTTCCCGACGTATCTCGTCGGATCGTATTATTCGTTTCTTATTAAGCGATTGGATGCTATTCCGAAGAGGATTAAAATGTTCCTGGAAGTGCTGAACACACCTAATGACTAAAATGTCCAAAAGGGGAGGAAGATTAACTCTCCCTAAAATAAAGGCTAAACGTAAACTTTAAAAACGCCGATTGGGCGCGCTTATGCTAAAGCTTGAACCTTGCTACTGCACTTCACATGGGCAGTAACCCTCGTAATACCAAATATTTTATATTTTAATTACATTTTTCAATATATTTATGTCTTAATTTTTCATTGATCTTAAAAATCGTTTCAATTAAAACTCTCAACATTTCTCAGTCCACCTTAAAAAAATTAACACATTTAATTTGCTAATTTCGTTTTAAAAATACACTGCTTTCGTAATTCTTATGCTAATTGATAAGCTAATAAATCTTAGAAAAAAAATTGAATTTATACAGCTTAAATATTGAAACATTTAGCCGAAAATTGTAAATGGATCAAAATGAATAGAATAGAAAAAAAGAAAAGAGCAGAGAAAAATATAAAATAAAAGTTAATCTGTAGTACGATAAAAAAGTGATGATAATAAGTTGAAGTTACATGAAAACACACACACACACATTTTAAGTTCAAACATAGATAATTTTTGAAATGAGTAATGGTTAGAAGAAATATGTACAATCATTCCTTGTTTTATGCGCAAACCGCACTAAAAATCGTACATTGCCTTCCCGTCTATTAAAACACTAAATAACTTTGAATCACAGGGTTTAAAATTAAACCATAATCGCATTAAAAAACATTGAAAAAAAAAATTTTATTAAAAAATTCATTTATTTTTTAATGGATAAATTACATTACATATTTGACAAAATGTATAGCAAAATATTTAAAGAAAAACAATTAGTTGTATTGAAGAAGGTCAGCCCAAATCAATCGAAATTGCAAATTTTGCAACTTCAGGCGAAATCGCGGTCAGCTAAATAAGTCAAACTTGATCTCCTCCATCGCGATTAACTATTCCCATGAGAAAACCCCCAAATTTTTTTTCTATCGTGAATGGTTCCCATAGCAAATGTTTCGGGAGCGAATTCACAAACTTAAAAATGTGGCATCGCCAATATTTACTCCTAACTAGATTCTTCTAGAATTCGCTCTGGTGTAAACATATCTGCCAGATCTGACGATTTATCGTCATTTTTGCGATTTTTGGGCCTAAAAATAACACTGACGATTTTTACCCTAAATTTTACGATTTTTAAAATTAAAAGTTGACAACATTTATTTCTTGAGAATGTGAATTTTTCGTCTTTTTCAATCAATTCTAATGTACTTTTTCTCGTCCAACATCTGTCATCTCTAAAATCTCGCTAAAAATGTTTACGTTCTTGAAGAGTAAACGCAACGCACGCATCAAAGTCTCTCATCGAGCGTGCCAAAAAGCCAAATTTGTTGATTTTCTATCTAGAATCATTGGTTTCACACATACCAAGAATTAAAAATCTTCGGATGACAATAATTTCAAGTAATTGACTTCTGAGAATATCTCAAATTAATTTAATATATATCGTCACCTAAAACGCAAAACGCCCTAACTAGCATTTTCATAAATTTGCAGGAGAAGCAATAAATATGCTAAGTTATATAATTTTCCAGGTAGTTTTCCTTTTAGATTTTCTTAATTATTTCGCTAAATTTGTTCCGGAAAAAGTAGTTAAATATGTATATGAAAAGCATCGGAATTTATTACAAAGCCCATTGTTTAAAAAAGTGATATTTTTATGACGATTTCGATAGATCATTTAGCCGATTTTTTCTCTAAATTTTTACGATTTTGCCCCTAATTCATCTGGCAGCTATGGGTATAAATGTGGCATCTCTGCCAGAAAAGCAAAAACTATAAGGAGGGATAACAGGGAAAATAAAACTAATACTAATTTATACATATATTTTTAAATTTAAATAAATTTTTCTTTGTTTATTTGTATGTAATTTAAAAAATGCATCATGAAACAAATACACTTTAGAAAGCGCTACATTTGTTCTATTTACTTCGTATATTTGTAACGTTAAAAACAAACAGTGTCTCAACTGTTGCCTTTTTTTCTTAAATCACACGCTATTTTTCTTTTCGTTAAACACTCGTATGTACGACAAAATGCATATGTAACTAAATATGGAAATACAGACGTTTAATCTTATAATATCTATTAGTAATACTAAAGTATTTCTGGCAAAATTAAATACTCTAAAATAAACAATATGTTATTAATGAAATTATTGTTCTTTTTGTTTTGTAAATAAGTGTGTTAATAAACCCATATAATTAATGATTTGTTTACAAAGTACAAATGAAGATTTTTTAAATATTAATGAGGCATTAATATATTACTTAATGCATGAAAAACGAAACCTTTTTAAATGTAAGGCATGTGATACCTCATGACAAAACGGCCTACATTTATTTACCACTTGTTCTGTATTACGAGTGGAATTAAATAAATATTTTCACGCTGCATAGATATTTATAACAATATATTTTAAGAATTTTGAGTTTGAAAATATAAACTGCTTTATCCTAAAGAAAAATTTTGTTCGTTTTTAGGTTAGTGTATTATTTATTTCAATTTTTGATACTCATACGCCACATTGTACTATGGCCGGAAATCGCACATTTGCGGCAAAAAATATTTCCCGACAAGCTAACGTCACCAAACTTGGTATGCAGACTTCCGCTAACAAAATGTATAATACAAAAAAATTGGTTGTCAATATCCCTTTCTGCAGTGGCGCACCTATAAGTGAGATTTGCACATAGTTAAAGTGACTTGACGTAGAAAATTTTATAAGCCTTACGTTTGAGGTATAAGACATGTTCGCATTTTTATTTAAAACGCAGTGAGAAATATTTTTGTAAAACATTTTAACCCTCTAACTCTATGTTGAGTGGGTCTTTTTGGCCTTTTATTAAAAAAAGATGCAAAAAAAATCTTTCAGCGGCGATATAGTGACCTAAATTGTTCTAGGAAAATTATTTGCCATAAAATTCGACTATATGTCTTTAAGACATCCAAGAAGCTTCATACTCAACCTCAACGCCAGAAATCATTCAAAATTTAAAAAAGTGTTTAAGGGTTAATTGCGTACTGCAGAATTATTCACAAAACTTATCGTAGTTAGCCAAATTATAAATCAGTTTTCCATAAATTGAAGTGTGGGAACAAGACAGCACCTTGATCATTTATATGTAACGAAAGAAGTATACTAGGGTATTCATTTTAATCGAATTTTCCATTGTTCGATTAATCAATTAATCGCAATTAAGGTTTTTAAATTAATCGAACAATCGAGTAACACTTTTATTTCATTCGAGTTATTCGATTAAGCTTTTCTGCTAAAAATTATTCGAGTTAATCGGAAAATTTTTCAATTTACTCGGTTCTTAGCACATTTTTGTGAACAAAAAATACAACAAATCAAATTTTTCGCGTTTTATATATTTTAATAATGAAAAGAAAAGAATAAATATTTCTACATAAATTAGATCATAAACGGATCATTTCAAATAGTTTTTCTCGCAATTCAAATGCTTCGTTTTGACAAAATATAGTATCAGGAAATATTTAATAAAATTCAGACTTGTTCTGTATTCTATGTGAAATAAAAATAATCATAAACATTTCTTTATTAAAGTGTAACAGCACAGCTTTTACAATTCGGAACATTTTTATTTTGCATAGAGAACAGAACAGAATAATTCAATAAATAATCGAACAAAATCAATACATTTAGTTCTACAAAATATCATGCTTTTACTTTATTTCATAAATACTTTTTTCGGTAAACATTTCTCACATTATTAAGAATGATCTTTCACTAACCGTAGACGCTAGAGAATTGGAGGGAAGTGAATTAAAAAAGTATTTCCAATTCATCCGATCAATTCTTTTCGCCGTTTGATTACATTCAATACCTTAACACGAAAAATCTAGTTAACTAGTTGCTCTTGAAATCTCTTATTTATTTCAAATAATTTTTTATCAATATTTCCGATTTTTTATATAAGATATTTATTGCTGCAGCATAATTTACTTAATTCTTTGATCATGCAGCCTATTAGTATGAAATAACGTTTGAAATTAATGGCAAATTTCACATAATTTCAAAAATGTATTAAGAAATCTACAAAAACTTAATCAAAAAAGGAAAATTAACATAAAATTTTTTAATCGAGTTATTCGATTAATCGACATAAATTACTCGAATAAATTTTTACTCGAAATTGATTGCGATTTTTTGTTTCATCGAACATTATTTGACTTCAATTATTCGATTAATCGAGCAAACATTATTCAAGTGAATACCCTAAAGCATACCTTTGAAGAGCCTGGACGAACTCATCATACCTAAGCAGGGAGAAGAAACTGTGTTACAGGATAAAGCTGTTGTTTAAAATTATATTTAAGGGTGCGTTTACTTCATAGTAAAGCTAAAATATTGGCAACGGTGAAGTGTAAATTATAAATTCATACAACTTTTTTCTTAAGAATTTTTGAGGCGGGCCACAAAAGCAGTATAGCTTTTAATCTTGCACATTTTCTTGCTTAAAATCCTAAGAAAACTTTTTTAAGGCGTGTCTGCTACCTAACTTCAAAGGTAGTAATAATATCGTTAGGCGTGTCATTTATGATAACTTTAAAGAATAAATTGCTAATAGAAATTTTCGAGGCGGGCCAGATATTTTATCAAACATTTTTCATTTTTTTAATTCATGTGGCGCAAAATTTTTTATCAATTTAAAGGTGGGGAAAATAATGTTTGGATTAAATTTGTATATGTAGTATATGAATCGCCTTAAATTATTTCATTGTTTCTTGTCTAAAATTGTCCTAAAATTCTAAAGGAAATGCTAAGGTTTGTGGAGAACCATTCGTTTTGTTGACCAAATTTGAAATTTAGACAAAAAACTTAGGCGTGGCTTTGAAGATAAAGACTAAAGTTTTGTTTCCTGTATGATCAATAAGTATTTTATATGGAAAAATAATATATTTTCCGATAAATTACTCTTGATCTGTTTAGTAGACGCAGCGTAGATTTGTTTCAATCTCAAAAGAAGATTTTTTCGTGATTGATTTATGAAATTATGACCAATAATAGATTAAATTAATCGATAACTAAAATTATTGTATAATTTTCATTTAATCATATTTTAATAGTGACATTTTACAATGTTTTTTCTTTAATTTGAGCGCACGCTCATAAATCAGTTCTTAAAACGAAAATTGATTAGTACAATAAAATGAAATCCCCTGATATAATTTTGAAAAAGTCTAAAAGGTAAACATAAAATGAAGGGGTTTCCAATAAGGGCGAGCTGATGTTAAAGTAAAAAACAAGCGTTTTTTGGGTAATTTTTATTTGAAAGAACTATATTGGTGAAGCTTCTTACTTGCAACGACTTGCATCCTTGCAAGTGAGGTCCCATTTTCAATGACTAATGCATCACTGCAGCTTATTGACATAGACCTGCGACTTTAGAAAATCCAAGTGAATCACTGTGCACGATCGGTTTTATTAAATTTTTGAGTTGGCTGAATTTCGAAGCCTTTGAAAATGTTAAATTTTAATTTAATTTCAACCTTTTCTAAAATGATTGAATTTTTGATTGAAGATATCATTGCTAAGGGTGCGGTGAATATTTACTTTTTCGAAAATGCTCAATTTTTCAAAATATTTAAATTGGTTTTATTAAATTTTTGTGAGTGATGGACTTCGAGAGCTAAGACAAGATTGTCTATTTCATACTTTTTATATTATTGAGAGTCTGGTGAATTTTGAAGCTTTCGAAATGTAAAATTTTTATTTAATTCGGACCTTTTCAAAAATTATTGAATTTTTCATTGAAGATATCAATGCCTAGGGTGTATTGAATATTTACTTTTTCGAAAATGTTCGATTTTTCAAAGTATTTAAGTTAGCTTTATTAAATTTTTATGAGTGTGGTGAATTTCGAGAGCTAAGACATAATTGTGAATTTCGTACTTTCAAAATTTTTTAGAGTGTGGTGAACTTCGAAGCTTTCGGTAATGTTAAATTTTAATTTAATTTCGACCTTTTCAAATATGATTGGATTTTTCATTGAAGCTAAGGGTGTGGTAAATATTTACTTCTTCGAAAGTGCTCGATTTAACAAAGTATTTAAGTTATTTTCATTAAATTTTTGCCCTTTTCAAAAATTTTTGATTTCTTTTTAAGTCATCATTTCCCAGAGTGTGGTGAATATCGATTTTTTGGAAATGTTAGATTTTTGTTTGAAATCAGCAATTTTCAAAGTATTTAGCCAGTTTCACTAAATTTTGGGAGTATGGTGAATTTCAAACTAAGACAGCGCTGCAAATCTACACCTTTTCCAAAATTTCTGTTTTTTTCCTTGAAGTTTTCATTTCTGAGGGTGTGGTGAATATTGATTTCTCTTTAAATGTTCGATTTTTGCTGGAAAATTTGCAATTTTTGAAAGTATTTAAGATATTTTTATTAAATTTTCGTGAATTACGAGAGCTAAAACAGTGTGGTGAATTTTGATCCTTTCAAAAATTACTGTCATAATATCCGAGAGTGTGGTGAATATTGACTTTTTCCAAAAGGCTAAATTTTTTCTTAAAATCACCAAGCGATCATTTCTGAGGGTGTGACGAACATTAATTCTTTCGAAAATGCTCGATTTTTGCTTGAAATTTGTAAAATACTTAAGCTAGTTTTATTAAATTTTCGGGAGTATGGTGAACTTCGAAAATGCAAAATTTTTTTGTTAATCGTCACATTTCAAAGTATGCATGTATTTTATAAGTTGTATAGAATTTTTGGAAGTGTGGTGAATCTAGATTTTTTAACTTTTGAAGTTTTTAAATATGTTTTGTAGTATAGGCAATTTCATTAAAGCAATTCACAAGGGTATACTAACTGTTGTATCGGTTGTATTTAAGACAGTGGTAAGAGTGTGTTGAATTTCGACTTTTTGAAAATTATTATTTTTTTCTTATATTCCGTTATTTTAAAGAAAATTTTATACTGTGGTGGATTTCGACTTATTGGAAAATTTAGTTAACAGCAATAGAAACTATGGGCATGTATTGCCATCTACCACCTGTAGATCCTCCTCGTGTGGATTGAACTCATCCGGTATAGATTAATGTTTCTTGCTAAAAACGTGGCTCATCGAACACTCCTTTTCATAATAAAGTTTTATCATTTGGTGTAATAACAAAAAACAGATATGTTACACCCTACCAAAACAACATAGCGACCACCGATTATGTGTGAACATTGACCCGCCCTAATCATAAACCGCTTTTAAAAAACGTTCTTATCAACAAATTGAATTTGTTAACAGAAATTAAGGTGTTTTGATACTTTATCATTTTTCAAAACTTATTGAATGTCCAATATTTTAGACAGACAATGATAGAAGATTATGAAATTAAAACAAAACCACACAATGATAAAATAAATAAATGTTAAAAAAGTACGTAAAGCAAAACTTGTGCTTAAATTTGTTTGTAACAATAAATTATACTACAAGTTTCCAGTTCCCATTTATTGTCTTCAATTGATAAACTTTGCTTTAATTTTAGTATTTATATTTATTTTAAATAAAAATGATAAGAAAAGTATATGTATATTTATTATATGTACATATGTAGTATGCATGTATGTACATAAATAAATATTTATGTATGCACAATATAATTTTTGCAATAGGCGATTTTAAAGTGTGAATTAACCTTGTTATTAAATTGTATCAACAACACTTACTCTACCACTGGCATTTCTCTTTAATTTATAAGAGAGAAATGAGTTTGGTGAGATTTTCATTTGTTTACATTGAACTAACGGTTATTTACTAAATAATAACAATAAAGTAAAGTGTTGGCAATTAGTTTTAAGCAAAATGTGGGGCAAGATTTTCAACACAGTGAAATCACGATATATCGAATCTGAAGGTGATCGAAAAATACTTCGCTAACGAAACCTGGGTAAAAAATTCATTCATGTTTTTCAAACGAGACTATCATTTTGTTTAGAATTTAATTTTGTTTTATTCTGACTTCGTTGTATAGAGGCTTTTAAATGAATACTTCGCTATATAGAGGCTTTAAAATTCAGAATATCTTCGTTAGAGGTAAAGTGCATTTTTATATGAAAAACTTTGTAATTAAGAGGGGGTTTTCTGGGGACTCAGAAAAAATTCGTTATATTGTGTTTTTCCTTATATCGAAGTTTCACTGTAGTTTTAGAGCATGAATAGACGAGCAAAGTTTGCAAATAGTTTTTTTAGAAAACATAGTTTAATCCGGGGAACTCATTTGACATCACGTGCATTTTGTGATGATAATAATAGTTCACCGGAACGATTAGTTGGATAATTATAATCTATACATCGCTTTCGCTATACGTTTTCTCTAAAGATAATGCACATCCCGGGAGCACGGTATGCATACAACAAAAATTGTGCGTTTAGATCGAGATTTACGTGCTTACAAGATTTTAATTTTATACGAATTGAAGTCAAATGATCATCGTTCGCGTCATGCATTTGGTTAATGTGACAAAGGAAACATTGTCATTAATCTATAATTTCCGGTTTGACTGACTGTTCAGTTGCTTTTCAACAAACGTTTTGCTGCTCACGCATATTTACGAAATACATACAAAGTTTTACATATGTCCGGAAATAGACCTTCATTTCTTACTTTCGCAAAATATTACAAAAAAATATGTCCACCAAGAAAAAGTGCCTTTTAAAATTGAATTAATTTACTGCAAGCTCAGACGCGATATTTCGATCTCGAAAAGAAAATTCAAATGCCTTCTCAGATTTGCCTCTTAACTTCATTAAACATGTGTATTATCAATAATGCAATTAAACGAAAATAATGCAATCTACTTAGATTTACATTAAATTGTAAATTATAAGCAGTTGATAAGAAGTTCCTATAAAATTATTAATGATTACGAAAGTGCAAACTGAAAATAATGTGAACATCAGCAAGTTTATTAATATGATTATTTCGAACTTATTTGCTTTCGAATCCAAATTAATTATTAGGCTACGGTTCGAACGTTATCTTCAGAAAGAATTGGGCATGATTAATAATACAAGGAACAAGGGAAAAATTAACATCAACTTAGATAGCAATGAAGAAAAATAGATCAATGGTAACACAGGAAATTGGCGAGAAACTGTGTAATTAACACCAACTTGAGTGATTTAATTCTCGTATTCAATTTTCACGAAAAAGTTGTATATATAAGAATTGAAATCACATTTTTCCCTTCTTCCTTGGAATTTTAATCATGCCCAATTCTTTCTGAAGATAACATTACGAACCTTAGCCTAATAATCAGTTTGGATTCATCAACAAGTTTGTCTTCCAAACTGAAACGTCTGTACAGTTATGTTTTCAGCTTTTAAAAATATGTAGTTTTGTTTGTTTGCTTTAAGCAAACGTGGGTTCTTTGCAAAGAACACGTATTGCAAAACAGGAAACAGGCAACTATTTAAGAACAAACCTTTTACTACCACGAACGATTAAACAATCAACGGTGTTCGCCAAGACGGTGATGATTGCTCAATGCGGCTTTGTACTAAATTAACGTGCTTTGCACTAAACTAACATGCTTTATTCTAAACTAGCTAACTGCCAGAAAGTGTTAACCATTAAAAAAATTTTACACGAAAACCTCCACCAAAAATAAAAATTGTCATTTAAAAACAAAAATTTCACTTACCTTGATGTCACCAAGTAAAGGAAGATAGCAATTTCAATCCCTAGATAAAAAAGAAGACAATTCGTCAACAAAAACCCACTACTGCCTGGCAGATACTTAGGCGATACTTCTCAAAAATTTAGCGAAGCACCTGGTGTTTAACTGAGACACCTTCACTTAGCAAGAAACCCAAACATTAGTCAAGACACAAACCTGGTCCAAGGACTCTCAAAAACTAGAACAAAAATCTAACGAAAATCTCAGAAGTTCGAGAAAAAGGTCGAGAGTATTGCTTTGGTGCCCTTCAACACACGCAATACTAGTGGGGTCATTCAATAATTGCGCAAGGTGATTGTGCGTGGCGAATAACTCAACATATTGGCCTTCTGGAGTTGTATGGCTTGAATGGCGAAGCCAAGATGAATTGTGAACATTGAAATCACTAGCAACAACAATTTCACTGTTCGGACAACTCTCAAGGATCTTCAAAATTGAATCGGAAAGGGTATTGAAATTGAGTATGGTTTCATCTCTTACCGCACTTAGACTTTTATACAGAAATCCGAAGTGCAAATAGTGTGTCCAGATTTTGAATTTAACCCCATAGACAGCTAAATTCAAGATCACACGTGCCTAAAGGTTGCTGGCATTGGTACGGTACACAACTTCATTACGTATGTATACCGCAAGACCTCGGTGAAGACTAAGAAGTGATAGAAGGTGATACCCAGGTAAATGAAAATCCTGTGGATCAGCATTCTCAGATACCTGGAAAACAACGGCAACACCGAAAACCGCGAAAATACCAAAGCGGCAACACTGAGTTTTTAAGGAATTTTACCTTCGCGCCGGACTGTTGTCTTTGTTTTGGATTTGGTACACGTATTTTTTCATTTTAAAAAAATTTTTTACCCCCCAACATAGAAAACATTTCTAAGCTGCATATCGTATGCACAACGTGCCATAGGGAACTTCGTTCCAAAAAATATATTTAAAAAATATACGAACCTTTACTTACGTCTTAATTGTTTTTGTTATAAATTCATAACGGCACCTCTCGCCGTTGTTATCGATTGCCATCAAAAACCGAAAATATCGAACAAAGCATGTCGATCATACTGAAATGCTTACTGATTACTGAAAAATTGCAGTAACCAGTAAATTTTTACTGATAATAGAACATTTACTGCTAATGCAGAGTGTGTTAGTAACAAAGTTTGAGTGTATTGAAACTTGAACCTGTAACTCCCAAGTTAACTTGCTAAACTTTCCAGCTCGGCATAAAAGCAAATCTGGCAACATTGCAGATCTCCTTATAAAGGTGAGTCCACATCTGGCTACTTTTACTGTTTGTATTATTTGCTTGAGCGTGGGGACGTAAAATTGTTCTTGAAAAAATATTTGTGTGGTAAATATTTTAAGTCTCGTCCACATCTACAAGATAAAATTTGCGAACGCGTTCGCCGCAAATATTTACAATTGTGGACCCACCTTAAGGACGCCATTTTATTTATGTTGAGTAAACATTAGGGTGCTCCCTTTTAATCGAAATTTGGGATTTTATATTATTCGAACAATCGAACAAAGCTTTTACAAACTAGATTCTAGCAACAAAATAATTTAATAAAAAGATTAATAAGTATACCTGATTTTCTTTTGTATTCATAAAAATTCTTTACGTTTTTCTTTTGGATGACACTTGAAAAGATAATTAAATTTTTTGTTATATTTCTTGATAATACAACATTTATATTTTGTTGTTGAAATTATTAAAAACACTTGAAGTAATTACTACTAACATATGTTATTTAAAGTTTTAATAAAATAGTATATAAAGAAAATGTGATAATAATAAATTAAATTATAAATCAATAATGATAATAATATACGTTAAATGAGAGGAATTTTTTACTTTTTGGGTTCGTCTTCTTTATCAAATATTTATTTTATAATTATCATCGGTTTGTTCTTTTTCTTCTGGTGTAGGGGTTTGTCTTTGGAATTGGCATATAAACATAAAATCTTTTTACGTCATAGCAGAATAAAGAATGAATAAATACTATTTAAACTTATTTAGCTGGAAAATTTGTCATTTCTTGTTAGCAGTACATATATCTTTTTCGTATCCCTGCAGATAACGCGACTAGTCCGTACAGGCATGTAAAGTATACTCCATAGAGATCTAGGACTAGTGCAAAGGTAGCCCAAATGTATGGAGAAAACATGGTCGATTTAACATTACGATGTCTTAGGGCTGGACTATATATACCCAACTTTGCACTACATTGGAGTAAGTTACAAAACTACTCCATGTCACCACTTGATGGAGCACTCAAACTCAAGTGTTCGTGTTGAAATTGTTAAAACACGAGCACTTGTCGCTTAACTACAAACTCTTGTTTGCAAACGACATGGTCCATGTCTGCATTACATCGGACTAATCTTTAAACTACTCTATGCCATTATTCTATGGAGCACTCAAAAGTGAACGTGTATTTAACGATTGCAGTCGTTAAAACGCAAACACTTGTTGGTTAACTAGAAGCTATTGCTTGCAAATGTCATGGTAAATGACTGCATTACATAGGAGCATGTTGTAAGTACTCCGTTTCAGCTAAAATGGAATACGTAGTCCAATATTATCTGTTGGGATTTTCAGCACAAATATTTGCATACAATATATTAACGGAAAAAATTACACATGCATATAAATGTAAATATGTACATACAAACAAAGATATAGACCATGTTAAGTACAAATCTGTAGGTGAGTGTTAAACTACACCAAGTCACATTTTGGAAATTTTAAAGGATTGCCGTCTCCTTTTGAAAATTACAAATGATTTTATCTCTGTAGTATTAACAATTTGACTTACACCGAATATTTTATATAACTCGAATACTATTTTTTTATATCGAAGATATTCTTAATAAAACTATGTCATGTAATATTACCGTTATTTTTGTTAAATGAACTTGGTGTTCTTTACGTCCCTTGAAACATAGGGCTTACTGGAAAAAAGTTTTAACTTATTTTTCAAAATAAGATTCTAACGACTGATTCTGTAAAGGGTACAAAAAATTATACCTTAAACGGCGTTTTTGACCGACTTCAAAATAGAAGGAAGTTATCAATTCATGTGTATTTTTTTTAATGTTTGTTGAATGTTTGTCATATGTCAACCGATTTTGAAAATTCTTTTTTTTTTCTTTGAAAATCGGTGGGGGGAAATTTGCTTTCCCCCATCCATAACTCTGTCATTTGTCAACCGATTTACAAAATTATTTTTTTGTTTGAAAGGGTTTACCTGCAGTTTGGGAAAATCGGAATGGAAATTTGCTCCCCTCATGTATAACTCTGCCATTTCTCAACCGATTTTCAAAACTCTTTTTGTTTGAAAGGGTTTGCCTGCAGTTTGGTCCCATAACTTTTCCCGAATCGGAGGGGGATATTTGCTCCGCCTATGCATAAATTTGTCATTTGTTACCCGATTGCCATAATTTTTAAGATCCTTAATAATCTTTTTTTTAATTTAATAAGATCTTTGGAATGAAGTCGGTTTTTTTTGCAGAACTATTAGGTTAATTAATTCCAACTACACACGGCAGCGGATGCCAAAATGTCTCATCACGTTATATTCTCATGTCAATTCTCATTTTAGAAAAAATAATACGAGAATGTTTAATATTCCAACATATACAATCTTTTGAGCGAACTGAAAATCTCCAAAAGTTCTGTCTTCAACTTTAGTGCCATCCGCATTGATCTTCCCGATATATTGTTTTCGTATTTTGGGGTACTAAAGTATGGAGTTCTTTTAGATGGATAACGATTCCAGTCCGAGCTCGATTTAATATTTGCCGTGTGGTCTAAGCCATTCAGTAGTTCGACAAATGACATAAACACGTTCAAGGTCTCAAGAGCGTCAATAGTGGGTGAGTATCCGCCATTTCGTTATGTACTTGCCTCCAATTTAGTAGTGGTATGTATACAATTCAAGATAGAGAAAATAATAGGGCAAGGATCTGGTCCAAATACCGGCACTGGAGCACCTAGTGGATATTTTGTGCCATAGATCTATAAATTAAATCAAGCTCTGCATGACTCTCTTTATGAAAGTCAGCACAGAGCTTGAAGAAACTCGCCTAATATCATCCGAACACAGAAACTCAAAATGAAAAACAATATTTCTACTATTACATAAGACAATACACTCACAGAGAATGTGTGCCGTTATCTCATAAACGACACAAGGGTGAACGATCTTGGTTACTTTTCCACAGAGGATAGTTAAGTCCAAAGTGACCAGAGAGAAAACTAGTAAGAAGTCATAAATCATTTCTGTTAAAATTCAGGATGCCACTGTATGAAAATGGCTGCATCAATGCTTTGGCTTGCCTTAAACCAGAATAAGCCAGCCACACTTCCTTTGAGGTCGATATGTAATTTCTTTTGATAGGGACTTGACAGTCGACCAGTTTACACCACAAAAATACTCTGGGCCAATAAGAGGAGTAGCAGAGGCCATCCTAGCCAATTTATCTGCTTAATCGTTTCCCGGATGACCACTGTGGCCAGGTATCCATTAAATGCAAACCTTGCTCCATATCGATGGCTCCTGTAGTGAGTCAAGCCACTCTAAAACGAGCTTAGAATAGAATTCCCAAGAAAGGAGGGACTTAAGAGCTCCCTGACTACCGGAAAAGATAGGTATATGCACGTCCTTAATGCCACTAATTAAATTAATATTAACACACTTGGTGATCGCCAGTATTTCCGCCTGAAATACCGTAGGCTATTTGCCGATGGCCACAGAGATTTTCACGTTGAGTCCACAGACTCCAGCGCCAACTCCATCTTCCGTTTTAAATCCATCCATGTACCAACATAAACTTCTGGAATCCACCGTTGGGCCGCTTTCTTCCCATTTTGCCCTAAGCGGAGCTGATTTCCGTCTACTAACAATTAACCAGGGAACTGCAGTAGAGACAGGATCGTACTAAGGTCCTATGCTCGACCTTCCTCCAGCCATCAACATGGAAAGAGGATGTAAGTACACTACCATCACCGCATAAAGATACTGCACTCCTTAAGAGCGTGGATCCCCCAACATGATTTCTGGCTGATCGGAACATACTTTCTTCTCATGATCCAGACACATATCCACCTATTGCACCACTAGGACAGTACTGATAGTCAGATGAGTGTCTAACCCTTAGCCAAGCACCGTTCTAAGAATGAAAAGCAGAAGTTGGTCGAAACAGTGGTGCTTGTTACCAGCTGGCACCCACGTGGAGGTGTAGGCGAAGGAATTGCGCCAGCCAACAATTCTACAGCGCAAGATTTTCAGTGCTCCCATACTCTCTACATGGATTTTGAATTTGAGTGGAGAATATTTCTTTCCAAAACGTTTTCTGCAGCAAGGTATATAATACAACTCTCTATCTGAAAGACTTGACACTTTATCACTCATGAACTGCGATTTATTTGATTTTTTGTATTGATAACAAAACAATAAAACACACGTATTTTTTAATTTTTATTATTTGAAAAGAAAATTTCACAATTTGCCTACGGGCGGGCGGCCAACAGTCTTTATTTGCCAACAATACCAAAGCGTAAAAATTATTCAAAAATAACGTTCCACAATAAAAGTTCAAACACTTACCTCTTCAATTTATCAGGGTAACAAACAACACACAAACAAAACAATTTATTATTATACATAAATTTCGTAATCGCTACAAACCGGCCCTTTTCGTAAATACCGTCAATCGAGAAACTAATGCCAATTTGCAGCAAGTAGTGCCACCTATTTTTTTACAAACTAATTAGCTCAGTGCGTAAACCACAAGATACATTGTGCAATTATGTTAAAAAAATTATTTCTATTAATTTTGAAGCACTCGAACGGCATGTTGCCTACAGTCTGTAATTCATGTTGCATGTATATGTGCTCCTCCATGGCTGTCGAAGACTACAATTAGGATTTTGGGGCTTCGGGCCGCAGGTAGACGTCTGCCCTCGACAGAGATGAATAATTTGCCAACAACCCGAAAAAATTAAAATGGATATTGACCACTCCCATTTCCTCAAGTCATAGGACGAATATGTTTAGATCTTCTTTCACCAATTTTTCCGCAGGGTTTATATAAGGGAGTCCTATCACGTTTACATGGCGTTGTCGTTGGAGGGCGTTAATTGACATATTTACAAACTTAAGGTACTTGTCCTGTGGTGGTTTCCTTAATACAAATTCAAGGCAAATGTCTGTACTTTAAAGATATATTTTTGATTTAAAAAAAACTGCTTTCACAGTGAGGGTATTGTGTGATGATGTGTTGTCCTTTCATCACTCACGACTCGGCAACTTATTGTACCACTCCAAGGAAATAATGCGCATGGTTGTTATTTCCACGTTGCAAAGGAAATAATGTTGTCCATGGACATTACATCCATTGGGGTTGTGAACACTAAATAAGCTCGGATAAAATCAGGACAAGGTTTGATAGGCAGTCGAGACAAACAGATGGTCTCGAAATTTATTGGGTGGAGTGTCAGTTTGTTTTGTTTGTTGTTTTTCATTTATAGATGTTCGGATACGAGGGTGGCGAGAGGGTTGGAACCTGCTGAGCAGGCGCGGATCCAGGGTAAGGGAAAAAGGGATATTTCCCCTCCCAAAACGAATAAAATAAACCCCATTTCTACCGAGTTTTCAAACGAAAATTTTCAAAATGGTATGTTTCATTTAAAAGTTATCCTCCTAAAAGCTTGAGCTGGATCCGCGCCTGCTACTGATGTATGCCAGAATTAGCCGGAAACCTTGCTAGCCCAACCGGAAATAATATCCTTAAAAAATGGAAATAAAGTCCATGAAAATAGTTCTGCAGAGTAAAGACCTTCCGCTAGGTTTAAACATTTTCTCCTCTAGATGTGTCGAATATTTGCTTCGCTGAGATAAGATGTTTGCGTAGGCAGTTATCCACTGAACTGCCTACGCAAACATCTTATCTCAGCGAAGCAAATATTCGACACATCTAGAGGAGTGGAAATAATGTCCATGGTTATTATTTCCTGTGCACTCCGCTGGGTAGCATTCACAAGTGGCTTGCCAAAGTATAACGATAATGGGAAGTCCCACGGCGACCACTTGCAGCCGATGCGAATTATTTGGAAACGTGAACATGGCCGCAGTTAACTCAAACAGATGGACAACTATGCCATACAATGGGTAGGCGAAGTTAGGCTCTGTATTAACTCCAATCTGATTGGGAAGGACAGGAGAGATATGTATAACAAAGTTAGTCTGTACTGAATTCAGCTGGGAATTTATCCTGCAAGAATAACTCAGAGTTGTTGCAAATCTCACTGAAATGTGATGAGGTCTAACGAAAGCGGAACCAACATAGTGATGGTGTGTGTTCTTTTAATTCCCATTGGAGCATAGAGCGGCAATAACAGCCGATTGCCAGGGAACCCGATTTTGCGTAGTTGATCTTAATTTGTTCCAGGGAACGACAAGGATGTTCATTTCTTGAGTTCAGTGGAGCGTTACCACGTTGTACGTGGTCTTCCAGCTTTAGGGGTTCCAACGGACTGCTTCTCGTAGCGGAGGTCCGATCCACTCTGCCACTTACGTTTAAGAATTTTTGCTGACGGAGGTATTTTATTCGATTTCGTCAACAGTTCGGCATTTGAAATGGTTCTTTTGCCACAAAAATACACAAAATATTCTTCTAGGGCAGCGTTTGAAGATATTTTGAAGACTGTGAGTGATGCTACTGGTAACTTCACATGTTGTGCATCCATTTAACAGCAAGGACACGATCCCGGATGTTGAAAAGACAATAAAGAGTTTTGAGAGCGATAGCTGGTTTACGAGCGAAATTGAAAGAATCCTAGCAGAAAACTTTCTTGGCTAACTAAGAAACAACGGTGAAGGGCAATGAAAATCAGAGATGTCTGCTATGATATTTTAAGGACTAATAGCGGTAATTGCACTGGGAATATGATAATTGGAGGTAGTTCTTATAGAGATTGGATTTCGTGAACCTGAAAAGGTCGCAGGTTACAAGTAACTTGTATTCAAGCTCGACTGATGCTCAATAAGGATCTGTGGAGGACAAAGGTACTTTGGCAATAATCGGAATATCCTAAGCTGGATAACCGCGATAGATACAGAACCCAAAAACTTCCAATAAGGTGATATTTGCAGACCATGCCTGGATTAAGCGGAAGCGGAATGTCACTGAGGATCAGAAATGGATCGTTATCCATCTACATGTTAAAGAAAACATCAAGTTCCTAATGCCATAATTTGCAACGTCGTTAAAAGGTAAAAAGCAACTATTTCTTTTAGATTTGTTAAAGACTACTGGCAGTACGAATGTTTAATAAAGATTAAGATTTTTATTTTCCATTTTAAACAATCTCATATTTTTATTTGCTACTAAACTAATAATTTTTTAATTGACATTTTTGTACTATATTGTCAGATAACTAAAGTATCGATATGATTATGGCCGTTTGTTATTGTGTTTCTTTTTTTAATTTGAACTAAAGCAATTTTTAGCAATAAGTTAACAAAGTTTAAAAAAAAGAAACTGTTCTATTGAAATGCTTAAGAATTTCAGTGACTAAACAGAAGTCGTATAGTAAAAAACGTGATTTTTTTGCTTAAAGTAAAATATTTAAGTTTGAACGGCTATAATTCAAAAGATTGTTTTTATAATTTTCTTAACAAATACAAAATATTTGAATAATTCAATATAACGAAAAAAACAAAAAATAACAACAACAATAATAAACATGGTTAATGTATTTTTTCCATTTGCGCGTAATCCCAGAGCACCCGCGATTTTAACTTCACAATCACGCTGCTGTGATTGTGCTGAAAAATCCGGCAAACAAAGTGCACCAGAATTCCATACAAATAACAAAAATTTTGCTGAGTGCTCGAATCACTCCAATGATACTTTAGCTGGCCAAAGAGAGCGAAGAATGATGTCCCCAAAACGTTGGATTTTATTGTTGATTTTCTATATATCATATTTAATGTTTGGTGCCAGTATTTATTATCACATCGAACATCGTTTGGAAGCTGAACAAATACAAGAGGATCAAAGGGAGCGTGCTAGAATTCATTGTAAGTTGTGGAAGGTATTAATGATAACACATTTACTTTTTAGCCTTATTATGTCTTAGTCTACGTTCACACAGAGCAGGTTTTCTTGCGGAAGTTTTGATTCAAGCGGGAGAAAGACAGAGGAAGCAACACAATGTTTCTCTGCCTTTCTCCCAGCTGAATTAAAAGTTGCCTAAGAAAACTTGCTCTGTGTGAACTTAGACTTAGTTTAAAAACAACATTTATAGATATATTACGTTAAATACAATTGGCCAATTCACAAGCCACTTGTATCGCTGTATCGAGTGTATTGTTGTATTATTTTACACATATACATTTTCATTTCATATGTTTTGAAAAAATCGTGTTAACAGAGAGACTCGCTGAAAGTATTTCCATGTATCTTGCTCTTCTTTTGTCTAACAATGCAAAATAGAGCTGATACAATAAAATTTACTGTTCACAAGGTGTATTTCAGAGGTGTATTTAAATAAACAATAATGGCATTTTTTTTTAAGTGTGCCATAAGTGTTACCTGTGATTTGCGAACATTTTTAAATGCTCACCTCATTTTTAAGAAGTGTTGCATATTTGACGTTTACAAAAGAACACAAGTTTATTTTTTCAGAAACAATAACAAAACCAACTGCTAATATAGTGTTGCACTAATGCTCCTTTAATTAAAATGAGTGTTGAACATGTAACGTTTTTTTTTTCTTTTTACGGGAAACATCATGAGAAAAGAACACCTTACACTTTTAAAATAACATAAAGAATGTAAAAGGCAGAATAAATGCAAAATATTATTACTCAGAAAAGAAAATGCCATAAAAGATACAATGAGGGCTTATGAATTTGGCAAATAAACATAACTTCTAAGAATAAATTAATGGATATTGTAAATTCAAGAGCTTTTGGTAAGCAGTGGTGAGGTGAGGCCATCACTGTCAACGGAGAGTAAAAGCGATAATGAATATTCTGTATGAACGACCCACTATTATTTGAAAACTCTTGTAAACGAAAACGTTACGGTGCTAATGTTTATTTTGACTTTTTTCTACAATTTACACTGTACAACAAAATCGAAATATTTCTTGCAAACCCAACTACTAAACATGCGTGCTCCTGCCCACTATTCTAATCATAATGTTGTATTGTCCGGAGAACTTAATGTGTTAGAAAAGTTTTATAAGAATCGGTTAAATAGAAATAGTTAAAAAATCTTTACTACGTTTGGGCGTGGTATTGCCCACTTTTCCAATCATAATGTTGTATTAGCCTGGGTATTTAACGTGTGTGCAAATCGGTTTAGTAGAAGTTGTTGAAAAAAATGTTTACAAGTACTCTCTCTACCCACTGAGCCACTTTCTACTTATTTTTTTAAGAGCTAAAAATATGTTTTATATACAAGTCGTATTACCTGAAAATTTTATCCTTTTTTGACTAGTATCGTTATTGTCTCGATACAACTAGTAATATGATTGTTTTTTTTTTACTAGTATCGTTACTAGTATTGCTACAATTAGGAACTGTGTTATGACTGTCCTTTTTTGACCAGTAACATTGCAACTAGTAATATGACTGTCCCAAAGCGTATCTAGTTGTAAGTTTAGATGCTGGGACATTTCTGCTGGTTTCGTTTGCAGTTGTACGATTGAAACGGGATATTAAAGCAAGCAGATGAGTGAAAAGCCAATTGTATTGTTTGCAATTTTTGTCATTGCATATACGAAACGATTGAAGATATTTTATAAGTATGTGTCTTCGGATGAAACGTTTGCGAAAGTTTTGTTTGTTTGCACACTCTGGCATAAACTGCAGCACAAAAACTTTTCTCACCTATTAATTGTATAGATATTATATCTATAGCTTTCTCTTGCGTGGTGATTTATAGTGAAATTTTACGTAAGACATATTTTTAATACAAAGTGGCCTTAATTAAATTCAGTTTTGTAGGATATTTCAGGTTTACCTAAAATTAATTCCAGATGTAAATTTGTAAAACGCCGAAACATTACATTTTTTGCTTCTCCCCCTCCACCAGAGTTAGTGCTGAAACGGAATAAGACTGTAACGACGACCGAAAATCAGTTAGAGAGCAACAAAGCCCATAATAAAAACGGCAACCGAAACGACAAATTTCTCATTAATTTTATTAAAATTTGTTCTTTTCTTTGTATTTTTATTTTTCTTCACTCAAATCAAATGTTTTGCTTAAAAAAATAATGAAATTTTATGAAAATATGGTAACTTTTTTGTGAGAGTGACACTTGTAAAGCAAAAGCAAATGAAAATATGTTCTCAAAATAAAATAAATTCTATTTCAAAACTGCTACTGTGGACGTATTTAAAATGTCAATTTGTATGGAAAAACACGTTGTGTCGGAGTTCTGTTTCATCATTTAGTCGTTAGAACATTGTTATTTTGAAAAAAAAAATTGATTTTGTTGTACAGTGTTATCTATATACCGCACATGTTGAGCTCGTGTATAAATTTTCAAAGGCAGACTCAAACTTTAGGCTCAATATTTATTTGATTCATTTTCGTTGAAAAAACTTTTGTTTTTAGCATATGACTTAAGCAATTTTATTACTGTTAATTTTATTAATCGTGCGCTTCTATTTATTTAAGTGAATTTTTTCTTTTTTTTTGCAAAAAATTTTTTTTTTTGTTATTTTAGAGGTTCATAAAACGTGTGTTAATTAAATTAATAAATAAACTATTTATTCATGAGTTAATTATAAACGCAGATAGTAAATTGCTAAAAACCAACAACATAATGCTGCACATTTACCATAGTCGGACAGGTTGTGGTGAGTTGCTAGCACACCACTGTTAGCTACAGTGCAAGAAAAAAGTGTAAAGGAAATGACAGAAAGCAGGAAAATGAAATAAATTTTTAGGAGGAACATAAAGGATATTTTTCATAACAACAAAAATAATATGATTTAGCAATAGGGATGAGACGGTGAATGAACACATCTCATAATAATAATAAGTAGAAAATTAACCCTGTTAAACACATTTTAAGTTTTGAATGATTTCTAGCTGGGGTGTCTTTGAAGGACTATAGTAGAATTTCATGTAAAATATTTTTGTGGAACATTTCAGCTACTATATCCCCGCTGAAGGCGAGTTTTCGCTCTTTTTTTAAGAAAGGACAAAAAGACCCATACAACGAAGTGTTCCACAAAAGTGTTTTTCGTGGTTATTACATAAAAGTGCTGAACAAAGATCCATACAAGATTTCTTATGTCGAGTCATTATAACTATGTGCAAAGCGGGAGGGACTTTAACACCCCCTTAAAATGATTCCAAGATGTTATCAATGCGTTTGTATTTTGTTTTACTTTTTTATGTTTGTACACGCATAACTCTGCCATTTGGGAAACGATCTTCAAATTTTTTTTTGTTTGAGAGGGTTTGCTTGCAGTTTGGTGCCATATTTTTTTTATCGGTGGGGAAATTTGCTCCCCCGAAATGTTGATTATCGCATAACTCTGCCATTTGTGAACCGATCTTTAAATTTTTTGTTTGTTTGAAAAGCTTTGTTTGCAGTTTGGTCCCATATTTTTTACAAAAGAGGACGGGCAATTCACCCTCTCCCTCAAATACTGACTGTGGCATAAATCCTTTATTAATGAACCTTTTTTAAAAATTCTGTTTTTGATTGGAAAGGTTTGCTTGCAGTTTGGTCCCATTTTTTTTATCGATGGGGCGAATTGCCCACCCCTTCCCCTGAAGTAATGATTACGCATAACTCCTCCGATTTTAAAAATTTTTTCTTGTTTGAAAAACTTTGGTTGCAATTTGGTCCCATAATTTTTTTCGAAAATCGGACGGATGATTTGCCCGCCCCCTCGAAATATTGATTATCGCATAACTCCTCCATTAATGGACCAATTTTCTAAATTATTTTTTGTTTAAAAAGGTGAGCTTGCAGTTTGGTATCATAATTTGTTTTCGAAAATCGGTGGGGCAATTTTTCCGCATTTTCCGAATTCGACTGGCAGATGGTTGCATGGTTGCCCGCAAGGTGAACTCATACCAGGTGGCAGCACTAGGGCAACAATTACAACAATACAACAACGTGAATTTTTGTTTGTGTAAATCGCCAAGAAATGTCAAAAAACACAACGAAGAAAACATAAAACAAAAACATAAAGAAGAAAAGCAAGAAAACACACACACAACGTAAGAAAAAACACTCACACAAAGTAAGAAGAACACACCGACAAGGTTTTTTGACATTTCTTGGTTAAAATACGAGTAGAGCAAAAAATAGTCATCTGCGGTTATGCTGCCACCTGGTAATGGATTCACCTTGGTTGCCCCATATTGTCAACGTCGACCCTCCACTATCCAAAGCTCCCTCATAATATAACTGAGCAAAGTAAACAATTAAGAAAAGTGTATCTTGTTTAGTAAATAGTTACGCTTATTTCAGTTGTTTACTATTGATTGACATCAGACAAAGCTATTTAAAATCAATAATAATATAATTCATTGTTATCGTTCTTATATAGACTGAACATTTAACCTGGTGGCAACCAAAATACTTTCTTTTATGTATGTCTGTCTATGTACCCAAGTAGTTTCACAATACTTTAAAAAATAAAAAATAAATAACTTTTCATTAAACATCAAAATTTAAACAGAGATAAGTTATATGAAATTTAATTAAGGACAATAAATATGTACTTCTTATCACTGCACATATTTAATTGTAGTAGGGTAGGTTCGGTTTATGGTATCATTATTAATCTATTGACACATTTAAAAATTTACAAGAATTTTTCCATTATTTTTTTGTGCGCCATGAAACAACTGTATTTGTATACAATTGTTGACTTATCAGAAAACAATTGTCTTACATTAGTCATTAAGGCAAGAGTTGAAATGCTTGAGAAATACTTGTAGCTTTCCTCGTAAATAGCTATTTAGAAAAAAAACGATTTGCTAACAAGGTATAGCTTTTTACTGTTTAGTTAAACTTAGTTTAACATGAATTTAATTTAAACCAAAAACAAATATGAAAGTGGTTTAACCATCAGTACTGCTTTAATAATGGATTAAGAGCTGGAAATTTTGCTAGCACTGCTATACTTTCTTTTTAATCCAGATATGGTATTCATTCAATTCTTTCATATAAATAAGGAAATATGTACTTTGTTTGCCGAAATCCGAAATCTCCGATCCATAAACGGAACTAAATCTATTCCGTCGCATTAAGATATCTATTCAGGTCGTCTAGACTAATCTCTACACAGACAAAACTAAATGAATTAGTAAATATTTTGTCTAGAAGCGGACGTACAAACAAATTTTGAAAAAGACTGGTTTTTCGGTAAGTAAATTGTCCAAATCTATAAAACAATTTATCTAAAAATATTTACAAATTCTAAACAAAATAATTTACTGAATCAAAAAAAAAATAATTACTGGATTTTCTGTAATACATCAAAGAATATTTTGGTCTGAATTTATGAAACGATTGGCTTAAAAATACTTACAAATTCTAAACAAAATAGTTTACTGAATCAAACATTTTGTCTGAATCAGTAAAACATTTTTTTTAATATTTTGAAGTTTTAAATAATAACATCATCATCCATTAGGCATTTATGAAATTTGTCTTTGTTAAATGTGTTCAATTCCGTATATTTATCTATAGACTCTAAAAAAATTAATGAGATTTAACGGAACAACATTATTGATTCACTCAGAAATCTTCAGTAAACAAACTTGTATGAAGTCCGACGTCGCATTCATTTTGCTATCATTCTTGTGTTGTTATTTATGTGCATGTCGTCATGGGGGTTATTTTCTTACGACACATAAAACTGGTTATTGTTGTTGTTTTAGGTGCTTGCGTCTTAAATAAAAGTCAAACAAAAAATTCACTAATTCAGTAAAGAAAAGTTACTGAAAATAAAATTTTATTTTAGACAAACATTTGCTTCAAAATTTTTTGATCATAATTTTTTCTATGTAATAGCACCGATATGTCAGTCTAAAATATGATTGGCCAGAAATTTGTGCTCCGAGAGATGCAAAGCTGGGCACTCGCAATGAAGGTAGAAAACTAACTACCTCTTTCCTACCTGGTTCACGACAGCTATGGCAGAACGCATTGTAGGAAAAGCCTAGACTACTAGCATGTTTGCCAATCGCACGATGTCCCGTCGCCACTGCGGCGAGTCTCGATATGTCCTTACACAGAAAGAAATTATCACGAAAAAATGTTCAAACAAAAGTTTGTCTAAAAAAATTCACTTTTAGTAAATGTTCTTTTGTAAAAAATTTCGTTTCTAACCGTTTGAAATTTGTATGAAAAAAAAACGCAAATACGTTGCAAAAAAAATACGTTTCGAAAAAAGCGTTTGTATTTACAAAATCTGGCCTTGAATCAATAAATTTTTTGTTTGACTTCTATTTCGAACGCCAACACCAAAAACAATAACAAAAGCCCCTTTTCTTTGTCGTAAAAAACAAACATTTTTTTGATACATAAAAAAAAATTTTGTAAATATTTTTGTTTGATTCAGTAAACTATTTTCTTTAGTGTTTGTGAGTATTTTTAGACAAATTGTGTTATAAATTCACGCAAAAATATTGATTGATATATAACAGGAAATCCATTAAATAGTTTTGTTTGATTCAGTAAATTATTTTGTTTAGAATTTGTAAATAGTTTTAGACAAATTGTCCCTTATTCCGTAAGTATTTGCCGACGTCGCGTCAAGACAATACCAAAAAAAATTGGCACATCTCTACTAGTCATCGACAACAATTTACTATTACTGAGAGCCAGTTACTATTTTCTAAGGCATAGAAAATGGGACGAGGCTGTTAATAATAGTAAATTTTTGTCGACAGCGAGTGCACAAGTCCCAATTTTTTGGTATTGTCTTGACGTGACGTCGACAAATAGTTACGGAATAAGGGGGACTATTTATAGATTTATACAATTTGCTCACTGAATAAAACCAGTTTTTTTCAATGAAATTCTTGAGATATTTTTCTCTATATTTACAAATTTATTTGTAGTTCCGTTTCTAAACAAAATATTTACTAATTCATGGAATTTCTTTGCTGAAAATGAAGTTTATTTTTTTCAGTGTTACGGTTTTTGTTACCTAATTGTGATGAGCGCTTGTCATTATAGTGAGGCCAACTCTTCCTAGCTAACCCTACAGGTTATCAGCATTTGCCATCTATCTTGAACTTTTTGAAAATAGTGTTTAAAGATATATATTGTTTCTAATACTGCCGAATGGCATGGTAACCGATTCAGCAACGGAGCCATCCAGAGTATTGCCAGGGAAAAAAATGGTGTGTAACCTTAAAAACAAAAGTGCCGCCTGACTTTCGACAAAAATGCAAATTCTTCATGGACCAATACATCAGCCAGCAGGTAGTCGGAAGGACTACCATACGCCAATATCTCCCCATAATACTACAGAGCCAACATCGCTCAAAATCCACGATGCATCAGTGTACACCCCGAATCATAGTCTCTTTCTATGTTACCTCCCTTCCTCGAAGCTGGCATAATACTTATAGGGGATGCAAAGCATTCAAGAACATCTGAAAAGCTAACAACAAGACTTGAAAGTACACTTTAAGCTCTTTTTTCATTTTTTTCGCAAGTCCTCTTTATTATGGAACACACCTAATATTTTAATTTGCCGTTTTAGTTTAATCGATTTATGCACGAGGACTATTATGTTGATACCTCTGTCTAGAGAAATCAAAACAGAGTTTGTGGTAAACTGCATAAAATTTTTTCATAAATCAACACCTTTTAAATTTCTTAAAAAAAGATTTCTTCAAAATGAACATTTTACGCTTCAATAATTTTTATTACTTTTTGTGCAAAAATTATCAAGTCTTATGTGCACGCAAACAAAGTGTTTTATATTTCACACATTTACATCTGATTGGTGAAATGTTCTTCAATCAAGCATGAAAATACTTTTTTTGTATATACAACAAAATCATCAAATAAAAATTGAATTAATTTAACAAACACGATAGATAAACAAATTCGCCAGCCAGCCAGCCAGCCGAAAAAATAATCCGGAAGTCAAAGCAAGCGATACACAAAGTGTTATCATTAAATCGACAAAACTCCCGCTGACATATAACGGGTCAAGTTCCAGACCAAAAACAAACAAAATAAAAAACAATTGTAACCGTCAACTGATCATTTAATTTGAATGTCAATGATTTTAAGTGTTTTTTTTTGCCATCGCATCGGTATTATTTCCAATGTTTATTACATTAATTGTTTGATCTATGAATGAATCTTGTTTGATAGAGTGATAAGATTAATTGTAAAAATTAGGTGTGTTTTGCCTACAAATTAATTAATTTTTTATTTAAGACACATGTTTACAAATAATTTAATGTATTGTACTGTAAAAATAACTACGTCATTAGAAGCTAAGATATAAAAAGTATTTGCTTAATTCGATTTTAACGATTATTGTCATTTTTTGTAACTAATACAAACTGCGAATAATTTTTTGGCTTGTCGGCATTAATCCCAGTGTCTTAATAGGAATCGAAACTGCGACCGCCAGATTAACACACCATCTACTAGTCTACGGGAACACTCTTGAATAGATTTATAGCGATTCTGGTAACACCGTCACTTCGACTTCATTAAAAATAATCCTTGAAATGAAACTGATGGACAAGCTTAATATTAATTGCAATTAGATCGTCATGTTAGCTTGCATTTCAATGGCTAAAAATTTCAGATGTGGCCTACGGCTTATGTAATGAAAATATTTATGAAAAAACCCGCTTTGCCATCGTGACTTAAATATCGAAAATTATTACTAAAAATATGTTAAAGCAAAGAATTGTGTTGCTGAATTGGAAATAAATTCAGTAAAGCGAAACTTTGTGTCGCACACAAAGGGTTCCGAACGAATACCATATACATTAGAGTTTGCACAACGATTATAATCGTAAACGCAATCGCGATTAGTCTCGCACCTTTTAATCGTAATCGAACTTATTAATCGCACGATTACGATTAAACATTTTACCCTTTTTCAACCGCCTACGCCAATGAGCGGGTTTTCAATCCAAGATTAACTTAAACTGTTTCAATTTGCGGTACAGGACAAATTTAATTTATAAACACTTTCAGCTGTATTCATAAAAAATAAAATAGGTTTGAAATGTGTTTTACGACGAAATTTCCATAAATTTTTTTTTTAATATATTTCAAACTCATGTTAGTTTTTTATCAATACTGCAGTTTAAATTTAAAGATTAAAATGAATTTCGTAATTAATAATGACACAAATATAAAATAAATATATATTGGCCCGGTTGTCATAGTAGAAATTAAACGACTCCAATGTAAAGCCACATTTGATCGGTTTCGTCACGACTACGACAGCCGTAATAAGGCCGATTGTCTAAATGTTTTAAACATTTGCAATTACTCTATTTATAGTCTGAGATCTCACCGAAGAAAAGTTCATTCATCTGCCAGCCACGTAAAATATCTTTTGTAGAACTCTTAAGTCACATAATAAATTTAGATCAGGGCGTCCTTAATTGAAGGGTTTGTGGTCAATTTGCATTCATCTGGTAAACAAACAAAATCATATCTTAAGGAATGAAAATAACGCTGGCTTGCGATTTTTGTTTTTTTGGGGACTTTTTAATTTTACCGCATCTTTTTGTTTTAGGAATTTTAGCGAATTGTTTAGTTCTAGCGATTTTTTAATGTTTTTTTTTTTACTTTTAGCGCTTTTTTATTTTAGCGATTTTTTTCGTTTTGGCTGTTTTTTTTAATTTTTGGGTTTTTTGTATTGGCAATTTATTTTCTTTTGCTGTTTTATTTGAGCTGACTTTATTTCTGCGATTTTTTTCATTTGGGTAATTTCTTTAACTTTTGGTTTTTTTTAGCGATTTTTTCAAAAAGGTGATTTTTGCGTCTTTTGGCGATTTGTTTTCGTTTTATTGTTTTTTTTTTCGTTTGATGTTTTTTTATTTTAGCGATTTTTTCAGTTGGCTATTTTTAAAGTTTTAGGGTGTTTTTCAGACTTATTTTTTGTATTGGCAATTTTTTCGTTCTGGCAATTTTTTAATTTGGGTTTTTTTAGTTTTGGCGTTTTTTTCGTTTAGGCTATGTTTTTAATTATTTAGGATATTTTTAATTTTGGTGTTTCTTTGGCTTAGTGCTCTTTTCATTTCATTGCTTTTTTTAATCGTAGCGGTCTATTTTTTGATTTTTGATATTTTTTTAATTTTGAGTTTTTTTTTTGGTTTGGAATTTTTTCGTTTTGGTGTTTTTTCGTTTTAGCGCTTTTTTTTATTTTATGAGATCAAAATGAGCGCTTAAATTGTTGTGTATTACTGGGAAGAAAAATTATTTACTCCCGATATAGCGAACTTCGCCTATGGCGAACAAATTTTACCAATACCGTGGAGTTAGAAAATACATATATTTAAATAAAAAGTTCTTTATTAGTTTCTAATTTAAATTGTTTTTAGCCTTTTTAATAGATCAGCTAGAAGAGAAAAATGTAACTACACAGAATGAAATTTTAGAACGTATTACCGATTATTGCGGTAAACCGGTGACAGATCATACCAAAGATGAGGCTGAACCCTATTACAAATGGACATTTTATCATGCATTTTTCTTTGCCTTTACGGTCTGTTCGACCGTGGGTTATGGCAATATATCACCAACTACCACTTTGGGGCGTATGATTATGATAGTTTATTCGGTTATAGGTATACCAGTTAATGGTATATTATTTGCTGGCCTGGGTGAATATTTTGGAAAAACGGTAAATAAAATTTATATCAAAATGTTAATAACAATTAATTAATTAATTCTCTTTGGTTTAGTTCCAATCGATTTATCATCGTTATAAGAAATACAAAATGTCTAATAACAAACATTATGTACCTCCACAACTAGGCTTAATATCTACCATTTTAATAGCTCTAGTGCCGGGTATAACACTATTTTTGCTTATACCTGCTTGGGTGTTTTCCTACTTTGAGGGTTGGCCATATCCTTTGGCATTTTACTATTCTTATGTTACAACTACAACCATAGGTTTTGGTGATTATGTGCCAACTTTCCAGCCACATCAGGTAATTATATTGATAATATAATGATTTATTAGTATACGCAGAGTAAGATTATTTAACAGGTAAAATTGATGCTACAACAAATAGAACATTAAAAAACAGCATGTATTTTGTTGGTAGAATCTTTATTTCAGAGATGGCAAACGAAATAAAATAGTAGGCTAAATCTAGCTTTTATAAGTGTGAAAAAGTATTTGTGCATCTTAGCATGCAGCTCTTAAAAAATAACAAGAAAAATTTTGTAATCAAATTTTTTCAGCGGCAACGCTGAACACTACTTACAAATGTGGCTTCCCAGTGAACAATTTCTATCGCGAAAAAATATGAAACTTTAGTAGAACCGAGTTGCTTAAAATTCCGTAATTTGCCCCTGGTTTGAATATTAATCATTATTAAACTATTTCTTTTATTTGTTATTGAGCGCCATCATGGCACAACAAACAGGTACATCCATTTCTACAACAAAAGAAAATTTGTTGTAGAAACTACTCTAGTAGTTATCAAAAAAAGTTGAAAGACGGGTCGAATTATCAGCGCAGCTAGCTCTTGCAAGGAAATGTCAAATATCGTAGGGAAGGGAATCTCTATATCTGTAGGTTGGAGGTAAACTACATCAAGTCAAAATATTTTTCAAAATACGTTTTTTATACTACTGGAATCAGCATTTTTTTTTTTATCGATAGGTGAAATCCAGTAAGTGCTATCTTTCAAGGGACACTAGAACTGATAAAAATCATGTGGGAGGTAAAGAACACCAAGCCCATTTTAATAAGAAACGGTAATATTACATGACGTTATTTTATTAAGGATATGCTATAAAATATTTGGGGTAAGTCAAATTGTTAATACTACAGAGATAGAACCATTAGCGATTTTAAAAATTTATTTGCAGTCTCCTGTACAATTTTAAAAATGTGACTTGGTGTAGTTTACCTCCCACCTACAGATATAGAGTTTGACAGTTTGAAGGCGGTGATGATATTATGATGATTTAATCACTCGACTAAGTTTGACGTTTAATAGAGTGATGTCGTCAGCTGTTCTAGTTATTTCACATGTTAGATACCCTTGATTTGCAGTCTACACCTAACTTAACTTAACATTAACTTCAAGTTAATGTTAAGTGTAGACCGCTCAAGTTAATGCTTTTTTCAGGTTATAACATAGTTGTTAGTGCAATTGTTTTAACAACGCAGTCATTGTTTTAACACAACAGCATTTCAAGTTAGGTGGAGACGTAGAGTGAACGACATTTAACATTATCGGCTATTTTCAATCTTTTTAACTTGGTAGCACTGATTTTACTATAGCGAAAATAAGGTTGTAGTTCATGAAATCTACTAAAAACCAAATTAAAATGGCTTTTAAGATAGCTTTAACAAAATTATTTTGTATGGTAAAACCAGGTTTTAATGATTGGTTTTAACGTTAAAACCACTATTGGGATCTTATGTTGTAAGACGCAACGCTAAGCGTTGACAGATTTTCAATGTGTTTTTTTTTTGTAACGCTAAGCGTTGTGTCTTACAAAATAAAAGCCTTAGTAGAATAGTCGGCAGTTTTTCTGATCGATTCTGAACTGTTTGAGAATTCGCTTCTGCTCATTAAAAAAAAACATACAATATGTCTGCTGATTTTCTGCTTTTCATAGAAATACATATAAAATTTTTTAAGTTATCTTTTAACAGAATAATTTGACCATATTCTGAACAATTTTATAAATTGTTTTACGACTTTCATCCCACACTTGTACAAATTTGTCTGACACTTCATCAGATATTTCTAGTTTTTGCCAGGGGCCGAATTACCGCATACGTGATCGAGAAAAATTGTTCGAAAATATTCTTTTTGGGATTACGGCATACGATAATCGAGTAGCTGCTGTTTAAATTCCACTCGTTAGCACTAGAGCGATCGAATACAATATCTTTTTTATTTTGTTTGTTTTGCAAAAAACCATGGAACAATACCTATAAACCTTATTACAGTTGGCCAATCGATTTGGTTGTTGTACTAGCTGCTAGAAACACAAAATTTTCTTTGACGTATTACAAATTTTTAGTCGATTCAACTACCGGTATAATATAAACTTGGTACACTTTTTAAACATTTCCATACGTTAGCTATCGAATGCGGTAATCCATCCATTCGATACGTGACAAAATTTTATTCGATACGAAAGCCTACTCGATAACGAATGCGGTAATTCGGCCCCTAGGCTTTTCTCTGACATTCTGATATGTGATGGAAATCGCTCGATTTGAATCGGCGCCGATTTCAAAAACAAATTATACTGAAAGGGGATTTATTTACGCTTTTTATTGGTTTGTATCGAAAAAAAAATATTCGAATAAAATATTTTAAGATTTGAAAACAATAAAAATAATAAATAAGTCATCTTTTAGTAGAATTTCGAATTCGATAGAAAATGCTTACTGGGTTATTTCTTGAAAAATTTGCTGACAGCCCAAATTTAAAACAAAAAACTATCAGCTGTGGAACCAATTTTACCTGCTAAATAAATATACCTTGAGTATACGAGTACATATTTTGATTAAAATTAAATTGATTACTGTAATTTCAAAAATTAATATTAAGCTTTTCGATTATTTAATTATATTTACAGCCGAAAGAGTTTGGCGGTTGGTATATGGTTTATCAAATATTTATTATAGTCTGGTTTATATTTTCATTGGGGTATCTATTGATGATAATGACATTCATAACAAGGTGAGTGAAATAAGCAAACATTATTTAAAAGGCTGTTAAAGCTCTGTTGGTTTAGTGAATACTATTGCATTTTATTTTAAACAATATTATGTCTAGTAAAGTCAGTGTGGCAAGATTTTCCATTTGGATTTAAAATGATTTAACCCTTATTAAACGTCTATTAACACTAGTTGCAATAATTTTCAAATAAATCCTGCTGATATTCGCACCCAAGTAAATATTTTTATTAGCACTTGTATGTATATGTACTTAGTTGTAATTAGAGATGGGCGCGTGTCGTGTTTTTTTCGTGTCACGAACACGCACGACTTAACACGAAGTGTTCGTGACAGAAAATCTGATTTCGTGCGTGTTCGGGTCGTATCGTGTTGAGAAAACTTGACACGAAAAGATTTTAAGATTAAAATATGTATGAACGTAGAGGATTGCCGCAGAAGACTATTGAGCGAAAATCTTGATAAGTTACTGTTTTTCAACAGAAATATGTAAATAAATATACAACTAGAACATGAAATGTTATAATAGAAGAAAAATATGTCTTTGAATTTAAAAAAAATTATCTTTGTTTTTGGATTTGATTTCGTGCGTGTTGTGTCGTGTTCGTGTTTTGAAAATTTTCGGCGTGCGTGTTTCGTACGTGTTGGACATCCGGGATTCGTGTTCGGTCGGGTCGTGTCGTGTTGGAAAATTTTGACACGCGCCCATCTCTAGTTGTAATTTTTAGGGAATATACATTTTAAAAAAACAAATTTGGGGTCCTCTTTATATTATATAATGCATGCATATAATAATAATTAAACATTTTTTCTATTAATATTAGTAGAACAATAATTCTTGGAAAAAAATTTTATCATAATGATGTACTTTCACGAGAACTAATTGTGTGCGAAGTTTCATAAGAATCGGTTGGGTAGAAGTAGTTTAAATGAACATTTACTTTTCGTGGGCGTTTCACTGCCCAGTTTTCTAATCATACTGTTGTATTGTAACAATAACTAAATGTGTATGCAAAAGTTTCATACGAATCGGTTTAGTAGAAGTTGTTGATAAAGAATACTTGATTTGCATGGGCGTGGCATTGCCCACTTTTTTATTCATGATGTAGTATTTAAACAGATGCTTAATGTATGTGCAAAGTTTCATAGGAATCGGTTGAGTAGAAGTGACCGCGCCCACTTTTCAACGGGACCAATCTGGAAGTGCATTCTTTTCAATAAAAAAAATCCGAAATCCGAATAGCGGAGTTTTGGGAGAACACCCATAAAAAAATACATGACGAATTGATAACCTTTCTCCTTTTTTTTAAGTCGTTTAAAAAATCAGAAAAATGGGCATGAAGAAAAATAAAGCAACGATAACACTGCGATTTGTTGCGATAAACATGAGATTAACATAAATTCAGCAGCGACTTAATTCTCGCATTCAAATTTCACGAAAAGTTTATATATACATATAAGATTTGCAATCATATTCAACAGAGCCACCTAACTCGTGGTGGTAAGCAAAATACACATAAGCAGTGATGATGAAAGTGTAGCGATTTCCGATAACAGCGTTATTATGATGTGATGTGTACGTTGAACAACTAAATTTATGTTGATTTTTCTCTTGTTTCTAATTCTTTCCAAGTATAACGTTACGAACCTTAAGCTGTGCCATTGCAATGTCTGAGGGCCATTATTACAACTCGGCAGTAAAGTAGAAGATAGTTACTGGCACCTTTAGCAAAAGTGAGCGATAAACGGATTTATAAGAATTTTTCATTATTACAACTTGCCTGTAAAATAAGTTATCTTTTTCAAAGTATTGCTATACCAGAGCATTTACCGACTATTGTGAATGGCTAAAGAATAGAGCAAGGCGTATCTAACAAGTGAACTCACTAGAACAGCTGACCTTACTCGCTTAAGCGGCAAACTGAGTGGAGTGATGAAATGATCATAATATCATCACTGCCTTCAAGCTATATACGTTCTTTACGGTATTTGACATTTATTTATTCCACCCGTCTTTCAATGTTTTTTGACAACTAGTAGGGTAATTTCTACAAAAAAATTTCTATTGTAGAATTGGATGTACCCTGTTAGTTGTGCCATGAAATAGAGTGACAACGTCATACAGATCTATTTACAATAGGAAAGTTTACTTTGCAATGTTAGATAAGAATGGTAATTGAATCAAAAAAATTTTAAGCAGGCCTTTAATAAGGCCTGAAGTAAGAAGGTCTTCTGAGTTGTCCCGCTGGGCCTTTTCGCACTAAAAAAATCCTTGTAGTTACGTCCGTTTGAATTTCTTTAATAAATTCTTCGTTTTTGATCTCATGAGTCTAAAATGTAGTTTGATAAAACGAATCATAATCATTAAAAAACTTGATTTCTATTTTTTGTGTAGTTACGTTTGTTTACTTTTAAGGTGACGATGTGTGCATACATACATATTTACTATCGCAAAATTAATTATTTAAAATGGACACACCAGTCGTAATCCTTATTAAAAATAATTAATTAACAAATTGAATTTTTTTCCTATTATTTTTGGAGTTTCTAGCACAGATTTTGTTTTGTCCCTACAATTTTTGGGGTTTCTAACAAGAACTTTGTTTATTTTTTTTATAAATAACGTGTTGGTTTGATTCCTTGACTTAAAACATCTATTTCTTCCTCTATCCAAACAATTGTTATACTTGTTTTTCGTTTTCCCTTCCTATTTTTCCTATACATTTCAGAGGTTTACAAAGTAAGAAATTAGCACAATTGGAGCAGCAATTATCATCGAATATTAAAGCTACGCAACATAGAATTTGGAGTGGAGTTACGAAAGATGTGGGCTATCTAAGGCGCATACTGAACGAGTTGTATATATTGAAATTTAAGGTAAATTAAAAAAGAAAAACTTACTGCCTGTCCCACAATAACGACAAGTCGATTTCGTTCTCATATTTATATTAAAAACAATAATGAAAATTTTTAATTTGTTTTAGTTTTCAATATAAATATGAGAACGAAATCGACATGTCGTTATTGTGGGACAGGCAGTTAAAATATTTAACAGAAAGTCAATTTTACAGAAATAAATTTGATGCCTACTTTCTTTTCGGAGAAAATATAAAATTTTATGATTCTGTATAATTTATTTCCTAATTTAATTATTTTTAATATTAAATACTTTTATACTGGGTTTTTTTATAATTTATTTTACAAATTTGTGTTTGTGTTTTGCACTTTTTAATACGTGGCAATTTAATAACATAATTTGGTTTTCATTGTATTTAGTACAGAAGGTTTTTACAACTTTTGATTTTTAAATTTGCATAGTTAATTAAATAACTTGTCATTACTCTTAGATTTTTAACTAGCAAAATCGTTAAGGAAGGAACCTATTGTGTAAGTATTGATTTATGTTAAAATTTAATATAATTCAATACACAACCAAAAAAAAAATCACTTGAATATTCGCCCAAAAAAATGTTAAAATTAAACTCTTACAAAAACTACCCAGAAATAGTCAAAAAGGTATGGCAACCACAAATGTAATTTCCTGTTAAGTTTAAGGTGTGGCCACACTTGAACATAGTTTAACAGCCTTGTGAAATGGCAACCTATTTTTTACTGTGTACTTTAGTGCTGCCAAGTTGTTGAAATAAAAACGAAATGTTTAATAAAAAATTAATAAGCTATTTACGCTATTTCATATAAAAATATTTTTGGGTAGTATCTTATATCTTAAAACAACTTACTTAGTCTACGTTCAGACGACGCAAGTCTTATTGATCAGATTCTTACTGTTTCTTCTTTGAACTTTCTTTGGCACTCAGACGATGAAAGTCTTATTGCTTAAATGTTTCTTTCTTTCAGAATGCGAAAGCAAAACAAATTTCGTGAGCACATGATAGTATGTGCCCGTTTTTTCCTCTTGCCTCTCTCGGCTACAAAATAAGAAGCTGATCAAAAAGACCTGCTTCTTCTGAACGTTGACTTATTATTCCTGATATTTAATTATTACCTAATCTTTGTCCTTTGCAGCCTGTGTACACGGATGAAGATGACTTTGAAGAATCACTACATCGTTCGAATTCCTGTCCTGAGCTCACCATGTATCGCGTTGATCCCGCTCCTTTACCCTGCCGCAAAAGAGCCTTTTCTGAATGCTACGATGCTGTTCAGGTTGGTGCCCAAGGTACGCCCTTGCATGCATCTTCTGATACGGAACTCAATCGCTTCGATCGTGAGAAATCATTTGAAACTGCCGAAGCTTTTAGGCAAACAACTGGCCTGTTAGTTAAAGTAGTGGGTGCTTTAGCGGCGGTAAAACCTCCGATGGAAGAAGAGGATACCACCTTAGGAGCAAACAGTATGTACGGCGGTTATCATGGTTTCTCCGACTCACAGATATTGGCTAGTGAATGGTCATTCCCGGGTGCTAATGATATACCAAAAACTCGTGCAAGGGCTTGTTCTGACTTCAATCTTAATCCCAAGCCGCGAACGCGGCGCACTACGGTAGCTGGCCATAATGAATGGACTTGGAGTGGTGATAATAATCAGATACAAGAAGCTATTAACATAAGAAGTCGTCAAATGAATCACGATAGGGAAAATCTTTATCGCAATAGTTTTGGTTTACCTAACGCAGACTACGCGGTGGACTTAGAAGATGAAGAAATGAATCGCAAACCTAGTAGAGTTAAGAAATTCTCGATGCCCGATGGCTTACGCAAGCTATTTCCTTTCAAGAAAAGGCCTTCCCAGGCTGAATTCGCTGGTGGCGATATTGAAAAGGCCAGCAATCGTAAATTTTCAGTGGTTAGTGTACCGGAGGCTATTCATCATCAAACTCCTACTTTGGACTATTACAGCACTGTTACCGCCAACGCAAGTCCTACTTTCTTCCGCAATGGCAAACCTTTGCCCACTTCTCAGCTAAATCCATCTCAAGCTAGTCTTAATCAGCAGCAAGCCACCATATCAAATGGCCAATCTCTAGAGTCAAATGTAATATCAAATATTTCTTATCAAAGAAATGTACCCATGGGAGGAGCTCGTAGACGAAGAGACTCTATTTTTGCCCAAAATCCTGCTTTGGCTCATCGCAAAGGGAGTTTATTCCCACCCACAAGTGTGGCTGGTCTTAGCCAAAGACGAGGCAGTCTCTTTACAACAGAACGTAGAGGCAGCACAACCTCAGCAGCCGGTCTGCCACCACGACGACGAGGTAGTCTTTTCCCCGTTGCTGCCAATGCCAATAGGCGACAAAGTATTTTATCTTCTACTTCCCAAGAAGAAATGGATGTTTTGGAAAATACTACTTTGGCTGATTTAATAAGAGCATTGGAAGCGGTGCATACCCAGGCAGTATTGGAAGAAGCAGCTGAAGCCTCTAATGCTGCACTTCTATCAGGGAAGAGGAATCGTAAAGCCAGCACTAGCGCTTTAGATCTACCACCTCTGCCACCCATACTATCTTTGTTTGGTAATGATAGTGCCACACTCAAGGCAGCAGCAGCCAATCGCTTATATGCCCGTAGATCCACAATTGTAGGAACATTGCCACAAACAAATCAGCAACTCAATCAAACTTCCATAACCAGCACCAGTACGCCCAATATATTGACCAGAAGACGACAGTCAACAGTGCAAATCCAAGACCCACCTCCTAGTTATAGTGAACAACAACAAACAAGTAGCATCGCACAAACGCAAATTAAATTCAAGAGACGTTTCAGTGTTAGGCCAACAGCTTTACAAATACCTCCAGGCAAAGCACCTCCACCGGGTGTTAATATAAGTACTGCAACAGAAAATATAGATAGTAACTTAAGTTCCAAGTTGCCAAACCTAAATTCAGCCTCACAGACAGTGTTGCAAAGGCGTTTATCACTTAGACCTTCACCCTTGGCCAGTACACCAGATGTCTCATCAACTAGTCCTAACACATCCTCATCAATCAATAGCGCTGCACGATTATTGCCATTGCCAGCACGACCCTCAAACACCAGCACTCATTCCCCATTATCACGTATAGTTCAAATATCGCAAGCTCAACGTAAATCTAGCATGCCGGATGGATTTACTGCACGTAAAACCGATAAATAATTTAAAAAGCAAATAGCAGTGGTATATTTTTATTATTGTTACACGCATACATACATGCTTATGTAACTCAAATGTACTCTTGCTTTGTTTTACTACACTCTTAAAGCAGCCATTTAACTGTGAATATCAAACTAGTAAATATTATTTAAGTGATTTGACATATTTTTATTTTTTAAAACCGACTTATTGTTTTATCACATATTCAAATTCCGGCTAATAAATAAGCCAATTCCCTGTGAAATAAATGTCAAACGCCACATATAAAAAATTAAGCATAACTTTTTTATACATCGTATTTTGACAGTTGCTTGCACCGCATACACCTAATTAATCTGCCTTAAACATTTCTGCAATATGTACATATGTATTTGTTTTTGTAATAGCGGAGTTCAGTATTTTATGCAAATGGTCTTGCGAAAGTGCAAATGCAAAATCCAACAACAAAATACATAAAATTTCATTTAAAAAAAAACTACGATATTTATTTTGCATTGTCACTTTCGTAAGACCATTTGCATCAAACACTGGACTCCGCTAATATATTTTTTGTGTCATTATTATAAAGTATGAATAGTTAGTTCAAGGCGTATTTAAATAAATATGACTTGGTATAGTTTTTGTTTCCTGAAAATTGCCAAATACATTTAAAAAATACATCGTTAATTTTAATATTTTTGTAGATTTAAGTCTAAAATATATTTATGTATGTATATCCAACAGAATAATATTGTTTATAACTAAACGAGCAAATATGAACAAATTTTTAATAAACAAAATAAAAAGATGATATTGAAGGATTTTTCTGTTTTATGTTCCTTCTAGAAAAACTGACAATTTTCGGCTATAAGTCTTACAACTTCCACTGATTTTCTTTAATACCCACACATCCGGTCAAAAACTTGCGGTACCTACTAAAACATTTATTTATTATATCCGCTTCCGTTTTGTTACTAAAAAATTATAAAAAAACAAGCCGCTTAAGTAAAAAGTTACATGATGAGAATCAGTACTTCTCGCTAAAGATGCCAAACATATGTTTCAATAATTACGCTTCACCTGTACATATTTTAAACCCAGTTGTTGGCTGTTTCCGGACAAGCATATCCCTTTCCACCTAAAATACTCTACAGTAAAAAGTGGTGCACTTCAGGTTACTAACAGTGTAGCCAGAAAGGGGGATTTGTCCACAAATCGGGGACCTTAACTTATATTTTGGTCAGATTTTCGTGGGGAGGAAATTGAGGACTTTTGGGGCTAATAAATAATTGGAAGTTGAGGCCTATTCGGAAATGCATCACTGCGCTGCATCAGAAGAGCAATCTTTTTTTTAATGGCGACAAAAATCTCATAATTGTTTTATTGTGTGACTATTGTTTTATTTGTATTTGACAAATTTTTGGTACAGATCTACTTCGCTGATATACATAAAATCATTTAAAATCACTGATTCAGCGCAGTAATGCATTTCCGAAGAGTCCCTTAATCTCTCTTTTTGGTTTAAAATGTATTTAAAGCAGCAAATCTATAAATCAGTAAACATATAAACTAGGGATGGGCAAGTGAAAAAAATATATCGATATCGATATATTTTTAAATATCGATCGGCGTCGATATATATCGAATAAAAATATGGATATATCGAAAAATCGATATTTTCCCAACAATGATAATTCATACGTAGTCCCCATATTTTTAATAAAACAAAAAAAGAGTACCTTTCTTAAAATCGACTTTCTGACAGCTGTCGGCTGTTTCCACAAGTAACGCTTCTGCCAGTTTTTGCAAAATAAAACGAAAATTTCGTGTGAGAATTTATGTTGAAAACAATAATAAAATGCGAAAATTTGTTTTTTTTTGTCAATATAATTTCCCACACGAAATTTTCGTTTTATTTTATAAAAACTGGCAGTTAATTGAAAACAAATGTATTCTAGAGATAAATATGCAACGATAATGGCACTGAAAATAGTGCGTAAAGCGGCCCACCCACTTGTAATATAATTGTGCAATTTTTTGTGTTGCTCAATAACATCGCCAATGTGTATGCCAAATTCGAGGGTGGCACAATATATTGGCAAAAATCAAAAGGCCTTCGATTTTTATTGTACAATAAAGAAAATTGTGTAATGTGCTGGGAACATGGTTCAGTGTTATGTTTACTTTTTCACCTTCAGGAAAATTGGGCAATATTTTCTTTGAAAATATTGTGCAATTTATTGCATAGTAGAGATCCAAACGTAAGCAATATAATTTTAATGTTATACGATGAGCATTACTCACCGAATTTTCAATATTACAAAATTTGAAACTTAAATTTAATGTTTCTATTATATTAGCAATATTTGGACTAATTTCGCGATATTTGACAAGTCATTTGGCGGGGAAGCTAAAGTCTAATCTGACAACACTGCTGTACAGCTGTTAACAAATATGTAAATACAAAAACATAAGATTTTATAAACATCAATGTCGCTTAAATTACTTAAAGGCGTTATAAATATAAGAAAGTACTTGTTGCTTCTATATTGTTGGCACCGACCAATGGTAATTGTTGGACAAAAAATTTAAAATGTTTATCCAAACAAATTCTTCTGCAATCACTTTAAAATGCGTGTAATTGCAATATTATAGTACATAAGATGTTTCAGGAAAACATAAGTTTAAACATTTCATATTTTTAACGCCTTTATTTGTTTTGTGTCAACCGCCTTTGTACTGTTTGAACTATTTGGTTTCAGCGCGTTGTTGGTGTAGTTGCTTTGGGTTTGTGTGGAGTCTTTTTCATTGTTGTGAAATCATCATTTCAATTCAATCCTTAAATTTCAGTTTTAGTTTTGTGTAAACGTTCTTTCACTCCAATAATTAGTTTTCAAACAACATGGACGAAGAGTCTCAGCGTTTACTTGATGATTGCTTCTTGCGAACCGTCACAGATGCACGTTCTACGTAAGCAGAATACATAAATATTTTGTTATACGTTGTTTTTTATAATGATTATTGTTTTTTTTTAGCAATAAAACCGTCGAAGTGACGGCACCTAAGGTGGCCTTAAAGACCGAAATGCAGGTCTTACGTTTAAGCGATGATTCACAAAAAATGTGCATGGACACCTTGAAATTCATTCACGGTGATGATTTTCGTCTGGACGATGCCAGCAAGTACAAAGATCGAGGGGGGAAAATGAAAAAATCGTACTGGGAAGACCGTGGCACTTTAATAGTTCAATCAGTAACCAATTTTTCGTCTATAACTAAAACTGATGCAGATGGTTCGAAAACATTGGAACAGCCAGAACATCGCTTAAGGCGTTACGCTTTATTAAAATTGGAAAATTATGGCTTTGCTTTGTCCCACTGCATAGAGGCCTATGATTTTTGTGAAGGCGATAGTGATAAAGCTTTATTGTTGCTATTTCGTAAATACATGCGCCTGCCAGATGAAAAAGAGTGCAGTATCTCGAATGTATTACCAAACGATATTACCGAAGCCGAACTGCTGGATTTGCGTAATGACGAAAAGGAGGCTTTAGAGTCTATATACGATAAGCTATTTGAGGAAAAACAAAAGAACGAGGTATGGAGCTTAAAATTTAAAATAGATCATCTGCTGCAGCACAGTCCTTCGGAATTGCGCAAAACTCGTGAAGCCGCAAGGAAGGCTGAGGATGATGCTAAAGCCAAAACAAATATTAAAAAGCCTAAAGTACCCCCTAGATGTCGAAACTTTGATAAGGATGGCATATGTAAATTTGGCCAAAAGTGTCGTTTTGTTCATATTAAACCAGAATTTGAAATGGAATCTGAAGAAAAAGTAAGAAAAGAAAAACCCGACGGTAGTGATGACAACTGCTTTTATTTAGAAATTAGATTTCCGCCCCATACCAAATATCCATATGAGGCTCCATATATATATTTGAAGACTACTTGTCATGACATACCCACAGAAGTAAGACTGCGAATTGCTAGGAAATTATATAAAGAAGCAGAAGAATCTAGTAGAGATGGTATTCCTTGCGTTTTTAGCATATCCGAGCTGTTGCAAATGGATGAAAGTATATCACAATCAATAGATTTACATAGCGACCCTTTTCCCAATGCCGATAAGTCGCTATTTTACATCGAAGAACCTTGCTCTCTAGAGGAAAACATAAAAGACTTTGACCGTTTACCAACACACTACGAAAAGGGTTTGACGTCTCGAGGGGACAATTTTAAAAAGAATAAAGAGTCTTTGGAAAAAGAAGATCGTTTACTGCTCAAAAAGTTTATGGAAAAACGAAAAGACGAACGCTATAAGAAAATGATGTCTGCTAGACAAAGTCTACCCGCCTTTTCAAAAATGATGGATATACTAAACGTTTTAGAAACTTGCCAAATCCTAGTAATATCAGGCGAAACAGGTTGTGGTAAATCTACTCAAGTACCCCAATTTATTTTAGACAATTGGCTTTTCAAAGCCTCTCAGCTAGATAACTCACAAAAAATGCCCCATGTAGAGGTGATCTGTACACAACCTAGACGTCTTTCTGCTATAGGTGTAGCGGAAAGAGTGGCCGATGAAAGAGCAGAAAGAATAGGACAAACTGTTGGTTATCAAATAAGGTTGGAGAACAAAATATCCTTAGCAACTCGTCTAACATTTTGTACCACCGGTATATTATTAAGACGATTGGCTTCCGAACCTTTGCTAGATTCTGTAACACACATTATAGTCGATGAAGTTCATGAGAGAAGTGAAGAATCTGACTTTCTTTTAATGATTTTAAAGCGCATTTTGCCTTTAAGATCCGATCTTAAGGTTATACTCATGTCTGCCACTCTCAATGCCAAACTATTCTCCGATTATTTTGGCAATATACCAGTATTGGATATACCCGGACGTACTTTCCCAGTAGAGCAGCTATTTTTAGAGGATATTTTGGAACGTTGCGATTTTGTTATGGAATGTGACTCCCAGTATAGCCGTAAAGTCAATAAAAAGGAGGAGGAGCAGTTAATGAGTGAAATGGAATATGCCGATATTAAGGCTGAAAATATAGCACCACCTACAAAAATAAAAGACGAAAAGTTAAATTTGTCCGCCATGTATGCCAGATATAATGGTGAGTTTTTTTAATTGAATCTATTTTGCTTATGCCATGTACTTAAATGTTTATATTTTAATTTTCTAAGATTATTCAAAGAAAACTTCTAAATCAATTTATCTAATGGAACCCATGAAAGTTAATCCCGAATTAATAGAATCGGTGCTTAAGTATTTAGTTGAAGGCAATCATGACTGGCCTAAAGAAGGTACAATTTTAATATTTTTACCTGGTTTGCAAGAAATTCAAAATATTCACGAGGCGCTATGTGATAGTTCAATTTTCGGAAAAAGGTAAGAGGAAAGAATAATTTATTCATCGATTTTTATAATATATTGCCTATTTTATTTGCAATACACCTGTCTCTAAGAACAATAGTTAAAAGGTGATATTTTTAGAGTTCCAAAATTGTTATGAGCTTTTACAAAGAAAAAATTTATTAATTTTGCATAACAACAACTATTCTTCGATACTAATTTGTGAATAAAGTTGAATTCGTAAATGCTGCCGTAGTTGCAGCAATCTCGGGCAACACTGTCAATCGTTTGCGTAAAGAAACTTTTTACGATAAAAAGTATTGCCAAATGATGGTTTTGGAACGCAGGGCTGTGATTATTGCGCAATTACTGAATTTACGAATGTACCCCAACTTAGAAACCGTCAGTCAAATAAAAAAATCATTTTAACGATCATTTTCACAATGTACGATTAAGAGTTGACGTAGACTTTAACGGCAGTTTTGAATGTCGAACTTGTCGTTAAAGTCACCGTTAACTTTTAATCATACATTGTGATAAGGGCCATAAGTAATTTTGTAATCCATTTTTTAGTGTTTTGTTGATCGAAATCAAGCATGTTCTTCTCGAGTTAGGGTGAAACATATTGGTGAACCTAGTGGAAATATTAAAGGCCGTGGCAATGTATCAAACACTCGTCAAATTGATGCATCAAGCCCACCTTTTTATCATTGTGTTACTAAAAAACCGACCACAAAATAGGAGCGGCACTGCCCACATTTTTGATTGATAATTTTCCTTCACGGGAACGAATTGTGTGAAGTTTCAAAGAATCTGTTAAGTAGAAGTAGTTAAAGCAAATATTTACTTTTCATGGGCGTGGCACTTTCCACTTTTCTAACCATAATGTTGTATCTATCATACCGGTAGCTAAAAGAATCGGTTTAGTAGTAGTTGTTGAAAAGGAATATTTACATTGTGTGGGCGTGGCACTACCCACTTTTTTAATCATGATGTAGTGGTCAAACAGAAGCTTAAAGCGTGTGCAGTTGAGTAGAAATAGTTAATAAGTAATGTGTATTTACTTTTTATAGGCGTGACCCTGCCCAATTTTCAACGGAACCAAAATCGATTATAAATGATGCAGTTTTGAGGGAACACACATAAAAAGAAAAACTACATGACGAAATTATAACCCTTCTCCTTTTTTTGAAGTCGGTTAAAAATTTAAACTTTCTTAAAATAAAATTGGGAGAATTATTAGACAAACGGCTACTTTCACAAACTATGATTAAGAGTTAACGTGAACTTTAACGGTAAGTTTTATATGCCGAACTTGCGGTTAAAGTTTACATTAACTTTTAATCGTACATTGTGAAAAGAGCCGTAAATTTACATTATGAAGGATTTCATCGAATTTGTGGCATAAAACTTCTTTTATTGGCTAATAGAATGGACAGGGAAACAAATTGGATTGAAAAAGTAATAGGAAATAAAATTTAAGATGGTTTTGTAAATTTTCGTTACTCCATTTGCTTTTCACGAAGAATTTCATGAATTTCAAGAATTTCATGAAATATTTCAGAGTAAATTTAGTATATCTCAAATAATAAATTTATTAAATGCTTAAGGGACTGAGTGTTTTCCATACAAATTTTCATAAAGAAGTTTATGTTCGTGTTTGTGAATCAGGGTGTAAATTTCATTAAAATTATCTCGATTTCCAGAACCAATAAATACATCTTAGTGCCTCTACACTCCACTTTATCCAGCGAAGAACAAGCCGCTGTCTTCCGTCCCGCCCCCAAGGGCAAACGTAAAATTGTATTAAGCACAAATATAGCTGAAACTTCAGTGACCATAGATGATTGTGTATTTGTTATCGATTATGGTCTGATGAAAGAAAAACGTTTTGATTCCAATCGTAACATGGAATCTTTAGAACTAGTCTATGTATCTAGAGCCAATGCAAATCAACGTAAAGGTCGCGCTGGTCGCGTTATGCCTGGTGTCTGTATTCATCTTTATACTCAACACCGTTTCAAGTACAATTTCCTGGCTCAACCCGTACCCGAGATACACAGAGTGCCTTTGGAACAGTTGGTTTTACGTATAAAAACTTTACCTAACTTTCAAGGTCTCAATGTCGTTGAAGTCTTGGGACAAACTTTAGAACCACCCACCGAAGAAAACATTGTATCGGCTGTAACACGTCTGCAAGATGTGGGAGCCCTTGATGACGAACAACAATTGACGCCTTTGGGTCATCATTTGTCCGCATTGCCTGTGGATGTAAGAATAGGAAAACTCATGTTATTTGGTGCTATTTTTCAATGTTTGGATAGTATTTTAACAATTGCTGCTTGCTTGTCACACAAATCGCCTTTTGTTAGCCCGTTTAATAAAAGAGACGAGGCCGAGCGACGTAAAAGAGAATATGCTTTATGTAATAGTGATCATTTGACTTGTTTGTTGGCTTATAAGGTAAATGTGTATCCTATATGAGTTAAATTGTTGTTATAGCTAATATTATTTTGCCTTTTAGAAATGGTTGGAGGTATCAAAACGCAACTTCTTTGCCAGTCGTAATTATGCTGATGAACATTTCCTTTCGTTGAAGACTTTACAAACCATTTCTGAAGTTAAATATCAATTTTTAGAACTTTTAGTTTCAATAGGGTTTGTGCCCATTAATGTACCTAGAATGCGTAAAAATTCTAATGACAATATATTGGAATTAACAGGTAGGAAGAAGAACGTAAACTGTTTTTGTTTTAAAACAGTTTTATAGTTATGCAGCAGCTTTTTATAAAAACTTTTGTTTTGTTTATTGTTTATTCATAGGTTCCGACTTGAACATTAACGGCGGCAACAATCGTTTATTAATATCTCTGCTTTGTGCTTCTCTCTATCCCAATATTGTTAAAATTATGACTCCAGAAAGAAGCTATATACAAACAGCCAGTGGCGCTATGCCTAAACTGGCTACTGCTAAAGATTTACGCTTTAAGACACGAGAGGATGGTTATGTGGCTATACATCCCTCCTCTGTTAACGCCAATGTAGGTATCTTTCAATCGCCCTTTTTGGTATATCAAGAAAAGGTGAAAACCTCACGTATTTTTATACGTGAATGTAGCATGTTGCCCTTGGTACCTTTGGTACTATTTGCCGGTTCCGATTTAAAAATCGAACTGCATGATGGCGATTTTCTATTTCTGCTAGAAGATGGTTGGATCATAATAAAGGCTCATAATCATGAGACGGCAGAAATGATACAATGTTTGCGCAATGAACTGTTGAAATTACTGGAAGAAAAAATCCGCGATCCTTGTTTGAATTTGTTGAATCATGAGAATGGGCGAAAAATTATACAAAATATTGTATATTTAATTAGTAACAATAATTGAGAGACGAATTTTATTATTTCTTTGTGTTAAGAATTTGGTTGCCGTATTCATAAAAAGTAATTTGATTTTGAAATGTGTGTTTTAAAGTAAAGTGTATACAAACACAAGAGCAATACAAAGTTGGCGATCGAAATTTTAGGTTTTATTTTTTGATGTATTATTTTATTAGAAAAAACTATTCAATCTTTTAGTTTCGCCGTCTCAATAACTAAAAAAAATTATTTGTAGCTTAGCAAATTTTTTTATGTAATTATTATTTAAAAAATAAAATATATTTTACACATATGTAAGTATGAATGTACATATGTAAAGTATTTATGCTAATAAAGGTATCCGAAGCAATCCATGGGAGGGGTTCTGTAAATCTTGTGTTTTGAAATCGCCCAACTTCCAGGAAAGAGCTCAATTAAAAAGGTGACTTATTGCAGCTTTTTTAATTTGTTTTAATGCTTTATAGATGTTAAAGATATTTTATACGAACTTAACTTCGAGTGCACTAAATTGTCCGATCAACAGAACTCTGTTTCTCGTTTTTTGGAAATCGTACGATTTCAAAACACGATTTACAGACTAGTCAACTTACTTGAATATACTCGTATGTATGCATGCTGTTTTACATGATTGTCATGACATGTACATATATGTACATTGTACATCCATACATACAAAAAACATTCACACATAAAATACATACGAGTTCATCCGAGTAAAACTTGTGCAGCCCTCTAGTTCAAAACTTAAAATGTGTTTAAGGGTTGACTTCGTACTTATTCACAATTAGTACTCGGCATAGGAAATCTTGTAAGCCTTTCGTTTAAAGTATAAGGAACATTTATGTAGAATATTTCAGATCGCTATATCGCCGCCGGGTTGTTTTTTTACCCTTATTTGAGAAAGGACATAAAGACCCACTCCAAGAAGAGTTAGAGGGTTAAAACGATCTACAGAAATCTTCCTCGTTGTGTCTTACATAAAAGTTCTGAGCACATACATATTATACTTGGTAGCGCCGCTAGCCTGTCAGTCCAGAGGTCATGTGTTCGATTCCCGCCATACACCCTAGGTGTTTTTCCGCAGACAAGCTGATCGCTTCGCGGGTTGTGTTTGTTCTAACAAAAAATATGTGTATTTTTCGTTGGTTGTATAGAATGGAGGGTTCTAGAAAAAAACGAATAACAGAACAGGAAACTATTGACACTATTTAGAATTCTAGCGAAAGTAAAATGGATTTTGAAAATGATAACGTTTTCGAAGAAGCCGATTGTGGTGAAATCATTGCAAATGAAGTTAATTCGATTGATGTTGAGCCCGAAACGAGAAATATTGAATTTACTGGTGAAGAGAAAAAATCGATTGACTTGATTTGTTCGTGCGCGACGTCTTATTACTCGTTAATGGGGCTGTGCCCGCACAAATCACAAGTAATTGAAAATTTCCAATTTCTTGTGATTTGTGCGATGTATTAGTGGACTTGTGCGCGAACATTTGAACGTTTTTTTTTTATTTTGTATTTCATAGAATTTAGAAAAGAAAATGTAATTTCACAAAGTAAAAACGATAAATATAAAGATAAAACATAAATAAATAATAATAATATAGAAAAACAAATAAACAAAAGAACAATTGCAACATACGCTTCGCAATTCATGTGTAGTTGTTGACGATTAAGTTTATTGTGATTTGTTCGTCGTTTGTGATGATTTGGTACGCGACAAATCACACACACAAATCTCTCGTGTGTGGGCTGCTTTTAATAGAAAAGACTAAAGCATAATTCAGAAATGCATCACTGCGCTGCATCAGTGATTTTAAATGTTATATATCTCAGTGAAGTAGATGTGGACCAATAAATTGTCGAATGTTCAATAAAAACAATAGTCACACAATAAAAAAATCATAATTAGTTTTTTGTCGGCATTAAAAAAGTTTGCTTTTCTGATGCAGCGCAGTGGTGCATTTCCGAATAGGTCCTACATATATTCACTTATACCTTATATGTATGTAAATATATCCATTTTACATATAGTTTCTTGGAAAACGAAAAATTAAAAAATATTACTGTAAAATGTAAATAGTAAAGTAAGTGTTAAGAAGGTATTTTTTAAATCAAAAGTTTATGAAACGTTCTTTAAAATTTGCAATTAGTGAAATAGTCCAAAAATGGCACAAAAATTCATGATTCAAATTTAGTACAGCTAATTTAATTTGGTACGTTTTAGATCTATAGTACAGAAAGTGGCAACGCTGTTGTGTATGTACATAGAAAAACAAGTACAAAGCAGCGTCGTAACAGAGATGCCGCCCAAACTGGCAGAGTACGTAGCAGCCATGGTGTAATAAGTATACAGGTGGCAGCATAAAGGCAACAAAAACTAGATAATGTCTGTCAAAAAAATGCACATGTTGGGTAGTTTACGCTAGTCACACGTTCAAGTTTTGCTTTCAAGTTTTTACACATAGTGCTTGTCAAAATTCACAAAATTTGAAAGCTGTGACGTAGGCTGCACGTAACTTTAAAGCAATTTGAAAACCATTTTGTAAAAAACGTAACAAAAAACAATGGCGCATTGATGCCAACTTTAGCTCTTTTTTACGATATGACAAAAAACGTTATGACGTACTGTATTGTCATATCTTAAGTTTTTTACGACATGACATTAAGATAGCCATACACGGTGTTGTCATGCCGTAAAAAACTTACGATATGACAATACAGTATATCATATCGTTTTTTGCTATATCGTAAAAAAGAGCCACAGTTGGCATCAATGCAATGGCGGCAGAATTGTTGCACAAGAAAATGGTCATCAGCTGTTTTCTTGAACGTAAATTGAAACACTCATCTTGAAAGAGAAATTGAAAGCAAGTTCGTTTCAATTTTTAAAAGTAAGAATGTATTTGTGAAAATATGTGAGTTTATAGAAACTTGAAGCAAAACTTGTGACCCCCAAGTTATACACAAAACTACGATACAAATGATCAGCTGCCGTAGCTGCAACAAAAATTAGATAATGTTTGTCCAAAAATACACGTGTTTGACGTGGCTTATGCACAAAACTACCAGAAAGAAAAATAATTAGCTGACGTAATGCTGTCACCTGTATATCTATTACACCCTGCTTCGGTAGCAGTATTGGCAGCGTCAAGAAAAACGAAGGCGTTGTTTTACTTCGCAACCAAATACATGTCTCATTCAAGTTGAAATTGTTGAATTGTTAACACATGTTAATAAAATAAAAGAAAAGTTGGATTTGTAATCATTTTTAAAGTATATAAAAATCAAAAACAAAGAAAGAGAAAAGAAGTCTTTATATATACCCTAAGTAATAATCTACTACTATAAGACCACTTTTTAGTATTATACATATTTTTTAAACTAAATTGATTGATAGATTGAAACGATTATGTAATTTTTATATATTTTTGCAATAACGGCCTTTCATAGTAGTATTATATTTTTATGAAGTTTAATCATTTGCTTTTTGTGTAAATGAAAAGCAAAAATTGATTTTTTCATAAGATACTGCTTGACGTTTGTATGTATGGGTATGGCCCAATCTCCAATAAAATGGCTTAAGATCACATGAGGCAGAAAGAGATAGCTGTTGTTTTTGCTTTTTCCTTGCTTCAAAGGCAAGCAACAAAAAAGTAAAGTAAGCAAAGAGAAAACGTGAAACCATAATTACGCGTTGATTTTTCTCTAAAATTAAAGAAATTGTTAAAAAAAAAACTTCATGTTATAAACGTCATTTAAAAGTTACTTAAAAAAGCAGGGTCCGAATGCAATGCTTTTTGAATATTGTGGAAACCTTAGATTTCCTTTTGACGAGATTGTAAGAGGAAAGGGGAGCTTTGAATAAATTGAAAGTGCTTTTTGTAATTATTAATATACATATGCAAAAACAGTGTCGTAATGTGTTTTCCAAGGTAACAAAAACGCTAGATTTTTTATTTTACTTAAAGTTTTAATTTTTTCTGTCAAATCTTTCCCCCAGCAAAAGCGTCATTGTTTTTTATGTAGTATCTATGTTTGTAGAAATATGTATGTATGTGTGGGCAGGAAAAGAAAAAAAAACATCTCAAATTTGTTTTCCTTAACATGGCAACACTACGGCGTAGAATATGATTTCATATTCTCTTCCTACATATTTAGCTCCAGTTTCGCACCAGTGCTAACTCGGTGCATACGCAGCATAAAATAGATAAAAGAAAGGTCGTTATGTAGATAAATACGTGTGTATGAATGTTGTTTTGCTGGCAATGGCGGCCATTGCCGCAACACAATTGTCTGGTTTATTTTGCAATATGTAATTGCCTATTTATATTAATTAAAAGGTCCTTTAATACAAATCCTAGAAATGTTTAACTAGAAAGTTAAACTTTTATTTTATTTACATCTTGTGATTATTCTATGTAAAAATGTTTAACCATCTGAAAAAAAAAGAAAAAGATACAAATTTCATCAAAGTACATAAGCAGTGCGACAACAGAATTAACTTCAGCTACTGCTGAAACGTCCCAAAACAAGTAGTTCTTCATCAAACAACAAAATTTAAAAAGTGTATTTAAAGTGCTTTAAATTTTTGATATCTAACAAAGTGAATTTTTAACATATATTTATTTTATTTATTTTTTACGTATATTATGCCTATCTCTTTTTCAGCTTATTTTCCCTTTTTATATACTTATGTATGGATGTATGTATGTATGTGCATAGATAATAATTACGGTTTATGCCTAAGCCCATCAACAAGGTTTATGGAACGGCGTATTTGTAGAGAATACAACTGTCAAACTCCATGAGAAAACATAAATTTATTATGTATGGAAGTTGACATTTACATTTTCCCGCAGCAATTCGTTTGCATAGACCAAAGCGTATTAATACAAGTGGCCTTATTAATGCAACAACAACTGGAATTAACCAATCTGTCATGTTAAATGCATAAATAAGTTGTTTATTTTTTTCCATATAGTTTGACACTTTGGTCTAGTTAGCTGATCATTATCTGGACTAATAGAGCCACCTGGTATCAATTCGCCTTGGCATAAGGTCTAGTTAGTAAAAACGTACCGCGTTCTTTAAGGGCGACTTTTTGGGGTTTGAGATTAAACTTGATTTTATTCCATAATTAACTAATCTGAAAATTAATTTAATCCAATATCAATTGAATTTGACATTTTTGTCATAGTGCTATCAAGCAACTGTATTTTTTCTAGAGAAGAAACTGAATTAATTTAATATTGTTTACAAGTAAAATATTTTAAGACAAATTAAAAATGTTATTGGAACCATTTACATCAATGATTAGAGAATTTGAGAACAAAATAAATGAAATTTACCAAATTTGTATGAGAAATATTTAGGTTACGTGAAGTAAGATTAAACCACCAGCATTGGCCGCTTAACTAGCAAAATAATTTTAGAAAAAGTTTACTCAAAAACTAAGTACAGAGATAAAAGTTAATTTAATCAAAGTAAAAAGCCGCCCTAAAACTTTCAGCAGCGTTCAACTTTAAGTGTAAAGCGTTCGTGGGAATCAGCTGACAAATACTGTGACATAAGCAAAGGTCGCTGCTGTTTACTAAAACAGCGTAAAAATTTACTTTGGGAAGATTTTTTACGTGCCAGAAGCAACGATACGTTTTTAGTAAACAGCAACGAGCTTTGTTTATGTCACAGTATTTGACAGCTGATTCCCACGAACGCGATACGTTTTTACTAACTGCATCTTTTATCAAATATTTGGAGGAAATGATTCAGCTTTTTAATGAAATGACAAAATTTTCTCTTTAAAAATGCTATATTGTCACTATCGTGTTTGAACGCCCTTTGTCAATTTTGTGCATCTGGCCAAAATTACATAATATTGGGTGAACCAAGCCGATTATTTGTAATCGGTGGCGCCGGCTCGAAAAAATAAGTATCGGCGGCCGCTGAAACTCGTCATAAATCAAAAAACGACAAAAATAAAAAAAACCGTTTATCGCTCATAAAAATTTAAAAATAAATATTAAAATCAAAATTACATACGTGTAAACGATATAATATATATAATTTTAAGGTTTTTCTTAAAATGTTTAATATAATTACAATTTTTCTCATAATACTGCCCACGCACGAAGGAACATTAGCAGAAACATGTGTTTCTACTAATCTTTCATTTTTTAACACAGACGATGGAACCGTAAACGAAACATCAGTTCTTTGTGATTATCAAATATACTACTACTAATCATATATGTATACGCACGAATAAATATACTCATATAAAAGTACCTCACAGCACCACTGCTCTTAATGAAATAAGGCAGCAAAACAGCAAACATCGGTACAGACGATGGAATATTGTGCTTGGAAACAGAAAATATCAAAATTTTGATATTTGAGGAATCAAAAAGGAAGCACGAATTTTAACAGGAAACATTGCACAAATTTTAACAGGAAACAAACGATGGAACATTGAGTTTAACCTGCCTATGTTTCTCCCAATGCTCTTTCGTGTGGGCAGCATGAAATACATACATATGAAACAGTAAATAATGATTGACATTCAGTTTATTCCATTTTTTAATTATTCACACAAGGAAATTTTTGTTGCGCAACTTTTAATTCAGCCGCGAGGAAGACAGAGAAAGCAACACAGTTTTTCTCCCAGCTGAATTAAAAGTTGCGCAACAAAAATTGTCTTGTGTGATCCCCGTCTTAATGAAATTTCGCAGCTGAGCTGATCAAACCGGCGGCTTTGATAGAGCCGATTCAGCTTTTAAGCCGGTTCAAGTCGGCGGCGGCGCTGCTAGGAGAAATCAAGGGGCGGCTAGCCGCCGATTTTGAGCCAATCGGCTTGGTTCACTGCTGCCAACCTACTTACAAAGAATGTGTTTAATAGAGTTGTAAAATTTCCATACTTTTGAATACCCGATACTTATTAAGTATTGACTCAATACTTTAACGGTTTTCTTGAATTGATGAATGAAATCAAATAAAAATTAAAAAACCTACCATCTTCGTGCAAAATATAGTTTATTAACTTTTCACCATGGATACAAAACAAAAAAAAATTTTATGTTTTCGATAATGGTTATTGGTAACCAAAAAATTTTTTGGTTGCTATAATGGTTTATTCATAACCAAAAAAAATATTTCTCACTTATATTGGTTACGATTACCAAAATGAAATATATGTATCTATCTTACCATAATCGTTGATTATTATTTTAATTCATAATTTTGAATGGTTAAATAAGATTTTTTCGTCATTTCTCTTATACTCAGGTCATTCAAAAAGTGTCTCCAATTTTTTCGATTTTGACACAGTTTGAGTTTTAGTAATAATTAAATTCAGGGGCCGTAACGATTGTGAGAAATGTAATAAAAATTATCATTTAACTGTTATTTTCCAACTCTTAGGGCATAATTTCCTAAAACACGTCACGAAAGTAAAATTTTTATAGTAAACAATAACAAAATTACTCAAATTTTATAAATTTGTTTTTGTTTTCATACAAATTTTAAAAATTATGAAAGGCAAAGCAAAGCCTGGACTTTGTATGTGTTTATTCGGTGAAGAATTTGTATGAAAAACAAAAACAAATTTATAGAAATTGAGTAATTTTATTATTGTTTGCTATATAAATTTCACTTTCGTGACGTGTTTTAGAAAATTAGGCCCTTATTTTTTGCTTGCCGATTAAGAATTACACATTTCTGAGTTTTATTTTTGGATCGTAAAATAATAATTATTTTTGAGTCTTATTTGTTGACTCAAAAATAACGATTATTTTTAATTTTTATTGTTTTGCTCGAAAGTTAACGATTATTTTTTATTTATATTTTTTTTTTGCTTACAAATAACGATTATTGTAGATTTTGAGTTTTCGTAATACGTCTGAGGACAGACTAGCAGCATCTTTTAATGAAAATGTAAGAAGAATTCATAGGAAAAAGTTTGATAATTTAAGAATTTTACAAAAGAAAGAACTAGGAATAAGATTTAAAAAAAGATGGTTTAACAACAGAACTGATATATCAGTTCTATTGTTAAACCAATATATTGATATTCCAATATACGTGCAATGGATAGTGGACATAAATTTGCTTTACCAGTTAGAAGAGAAGAATTTCACATGTTAAAGATGATAACAGATGGAGCAGATTTAATACAGACAATACAGAATAGAGAGGAACGGGAAATATCTAGAACTAGAATGAAAACTGTGATTGATGGTCATGTTAATAGGATGAAATTGACAAATAGATATAGATACATAGATAGATAAGGTTAATGAAGCAGACAATTTCTTAAGGAGAAATAAGGATATTTATATTTTGAAGGCTGATAAGGGTAACACAATTGTAGCTTTGAATAGACATGATTACAATATTAAAATTAATAATCCGCCTTATTATGAAAGGCGACGTCGACATGACATCAACACGACAGTAAAAAATTGTCACTTGTCTACTCATTGTCGACAACAATTGGCTGCTATTGACAGTCTCTTACTATTTTCTAAAGCTTATGAAATTAATTAATATTAACATGCTGGACTATGTTAATATTAATCAGTTGTTGTCGATCAATTGAGTAGACAAGTGACAATTTTTTAATGTCGTGTTGATGAGACGTCGACGTCGCCTTTCACAATAGGAGGGAATATTGCTGGTGATAATGAGTAATATTGAATATTTACAGTATAGTTTTAGGCTTTCCTTTTTTGTAATATTTAATGTTTGTGTTGCATTTAAATTTTGTAGTCATTTTTGTTTGTTGTGCATATATTTAAAATTTGTATATGACAAATTATTTTCGAAATATTATTATTATCAATTGCATCGAAATATTGAAATAAAAATACAATTGTTGTTGTTAATTGTTTTTTATATAAAAAAGAGACGTTTTGCTTAAAAACTAGATACTAAAATTAATATACGAAGGTAAAAAACAGAATAACTATATTTAAATAATAAATTTATAAAAAAAAGTTTGGCAGTTGCTTGAACAGTCAGCTGAGCTGATAACGCCACCTGTTATCAATTCGCCTTTCTATCAATCAAAGAAATAAAATGATGTAGAAAATTTTATTAAATAAATTAAAATTTAAAAATATTTTGTTTTTCATTTTAAACAATAAATTTGTTTATTTCTAGGCTTCCTTTTTTTTAAATGTTTGATGAACTTGGTAAATAACAATCTAATTTACACAATTTGTTGAAAACAAAGGGAATATAAATTATGCCCATGACTTTGTAAAACTTTAAAATAACACCACCACTGAAATAAAATAGAAACAAAAAAAAAAACATGTCTCAAACACAGACAGAAACTCTGTCCCCAACAGAAAATAAATCTGAAATAATACCCATAGATGATGAAGATTTGGAAGATGGTGAAATTGATGATAGTGATGAGGAAACAAAAGATCCTGATGTAATTTTAGTGGATAGTGAGGAAAAGCCAAAAACCTCTAATGAAAATAATAGCATTATCGAAACAGTGGTTACTGTTATTGATTCATCTAGTGATACTGCACCCACATCGCCACCAACAAATGCAAATTTAATAAAATCGAAAAAACCTTCACCGGTAGAAGACGATCATGCCAGCAGCATTGAAAATGCTATAGCTATGGCCTTGAAGAAAAAAGGTATTGAGCCTTCAGTACCGAAAGTATTGGAATGTAAATTACAACATGATGAAAAAGATGAGTTACCCGGTCACGGTCACGGTCAAAGTAAGAGTAGTCGTCGACGTAAACGCAAAAAGCAAAGGGAGGAAAAGGATAAGGAAAAAGAACGCAAGGAAAAGGTAATTTTTATTATGAAAGATTTTACATTGTATGCCTTCATAATATGTATGTATGTAAAATTGCAAACCAATTTCATTCAACTTCATTATTTTTTAATTTATCATATATTTACAACACAAATTTCCATACTAATCTGCCTTATAAATCGTGTATTAATAGTATTTATCAAATGCTATATAATAATGGTTCAATTGCTCCGATCCATAGTTTTTCAATTACAGCAATTTATATAAAAGTAATGCAAAATGGATGAATAATTGCAATAATCTCTTGCAATACCTTTCTGATACCCTCTCAAAAATTCACTTCTAGAGGAATCGAAATTTTATGAGAACAGAAATTTCCTTTAGGGCTATTCATATATTGCGTAACGCTATTTTCAGAATTTGTCTTACCCTGCCAACCCGCCTCGTAATGCTTTTTACAAAATTTTCAGCATAAATTATCCACTGTAACAAATCTATAACCCCTCCCGGCACCGCCCTCTTTCCCTTGGGGCGTTACGTAATATGCGAATAGCCCCTTTCTTAAGGGCTTAAAGGCTTCAAAATTTTATAAGCGAAAAAGCATCAAAAGAGTGGTGTTTAACTTGCGATTAAAGCGTTAAAAGTGCAAAAAGCACGAAAATCGGTCCCCGCGTAACGCGTGGTATGTACCTCCAGCTTAAATCTTTTTAACTTCTTTATATTTTTGTGTGAGCCGAGGCACAAGCCAAATTCATACCAGGTGGTCGCAAGAGAATTCCCTTTATAAAAATGCCTTCTTGGGGGTGTCGATAAATTTAACGAAAGATGTGTGTTGTTGGCATTTGAGGGAGGTACAAATTACAAGGGGCTGTCGAGTCCACCTGTTATGAACTCGCCTTGCCAAGGCATGTGGAAGAGAATTCAGCTTAAAAAATGTCTTCTTTGGATGTAAAAAAATGTGCCGAAAAATGTCTGTTGACATCTGAGGACTTGTGTTAACGAGGCCACATGGTATCAATTCGCCTTGGCAAGTAGCTATAAATTAAGGGCCGTCTCACGATGTCGACAAGTCGATGTCGTTCTCTTATTTATATTGAAAACAAATAAAAATAGTTTTATTATTGTTTTCAATATAAATAAGAGAACATTCAGTTGTCGACATCGTGGGACAGGCCCTAAGTAAAAGAGAAGGAAAACAATTGAACTACATGAGTCTAAAAAATAAGTTTTATTGCTTCGTCACGAACGTGACAATAAGTGGACTTTTCCGTGGAAATGCTCATATTACGTAATGTCAATTTCCCTCCTCTTCGTAAAACTCCTTAGCAAATATTTAGTGTACAATTTTTATGCCGTATCAAGTTTTCAACCCCCGCTCCCAAAGAACGTTACATAATATGAATTTACGACAGTGATGTTTACTTTCCTAAATTAAAATTTTACTTCAAATAAATTTTACTTTAAAATGAAAAAGTTTTTTTGAATTATTGAATTACATTAATGTCGTATGCAAGTAAGAAAATAAAAAACATGATTGATTATGGAGCTCTTTTAACTTTGATATTGAAAACTTTTTATTCGTATGATTAGAAGTTTTACATAATAAGGGTTTTCACGATGGGTAGTGCAAAGTGTGCAAACGATGCAAAAGTGTGAAATAATGCACACATTTGCAGAACACAACAATAAAATATACGTATTTGCAATTTGCTTCATTTTACTTCGTTTGCACTAAAAACAACTTGAGCAAAAATGGTTGTGCATATTTGCTTAGTTGCAAATAACATCAGCCGCCATATTGTTTTTTTAATGGAAAAACTATGTATTTATACAATAATTTGTATATTTTATTTAAATAATTTTTTTACACATTATTCAATAATTAATTGGTGGTTTGTATGTTAATATACTCAAAGACAAGACTATTATTTTTAGTAAATGAGCTGTTTAAAGTTTAAATGCAACAGAATTAAAAATGTCGTTCACGATGTAATATAATATGCACAGCAAATTTGCACAATCACCATCGTGAAACCCTTTAATATCTTTAGTTTTTCTATTAGATTTTTGGGTAAAGGTTCCCTGATGATTTGCATATTAGCCCTAATGAAATGCGCATAGGAACTAGCTAATACCCCTCCATAATCAATTTCAATGTATTTCAATAAAACTTTAATATTTTACTTAAAAAGTAAAATAATAATTTGGGAAAAAGTAGGTTAAAAAATTAAAATTAATGAAACTTTACTTTATTTCTCCTATTTTTCAGAAGAAACGTTTTGATGCTGCTGATCCTTTGGGACCACCACCTTTAGACGATGAAGAAGATATGGATGAATACGAAATGCTTAATGTGCGTGGTGGTAGCCCTCCTCCTGTTACGGCCATGCCACCACATTCTTCTCAATCCAACCTCCACATGTACAAGGATCAATATGATTCGGAAGATGATTCGGATGACTCTTCCTATGACAGCTATGATAGTGGTGACGATGAGAGCAATAGCGAACGGCGTCGACGTAAACGTAAGAAAGAATCGCGTAAACGTAAAGAAAAACGTCACCGTGATGAAGATAGACGTCATGAAAAACGCAGTCGTCGTGATTCTCCGGATCAACGTAATGAGCCCAGAAAATTGGAATTGTGTAAGTTTTATCTCATGGAATGTTGTGCCAAAAAAGACAAATGTTCATATATGCATGCTGATTTTCCGTGTAAATATTATTACTTGGGCATGGAATGTGCACAGAAAGAGGAATGTAAATTTTCACACGGCCAGCCTTTATCGGAAGAATTAAGAAATATACTGCTTAAACATTTAGAATTGGCTCCTAAAGAGATTCTAGGCAATTTCAAGCGTTTGTCTAGAGAAAATTCTTTGGCCATGGTGACGAAACGCCATGAAGAATTATGTCGCACGTTTAATGTGCAAAACGTATGGGCTCCTTGTTCGGCCAATTCATTGCCCATCCACACCAATCGCCGCAAGAATAACAATACTGAACAGCAACAGAATGTGAAGCCACAACAACAGCAACAACAAAATACCAACAGCAGTGGTATACCATCGTTATTGGATTTAGTTTTAAATCCACCACCCCACTTAGAAAGTAATAAATCTGCAAATAGCGAACAAACCAAACGAAAATCTAGATGGGCTGATAATCCCAATTCAAATACTCTTAATCAAATGTCCATACAACCTCCTTCAAAAACAGCTCCTGCATATTTGGATTTGAAAAATTTACATGGCATTCTAAGTGCCGAACACATCGATAAGTTGCAGCAGTTGGGAATAATTAATTTGGAACAGGTTAATCAATTGACTTTTGGACAACTAAATCAGATTGGTTTGACTATAGCGGAAATAACAGAGATTCAATTAAATGCCATGAATATGGCCAAATTGGGTGTAACATCGGGGGGCGTTGCGAATGCGAATATAGCTGTTAGTAGTGCTCAGAGTTTGATGAAAACCAGCAAGGCGGTTGATAGTTTTGCAGCGGGTAATAAGGAGAAAAGGTAGTTGGGCATTGAATATTAAAATATTATATAAAATTATACTTACTTTTTATTTAAAATTTTTATTTATGGCATATTTTACCTTTTTGCAGTTCTTCTTCTAACGGTGATGTTGACATGCGTTTCCTGCAGAATGTATCCAATACATCAGCCAACACTACACCTCCCACAACATCAGTATCAGCCGGTGGACCAGATAAAGATGTTCTAACGTCTTCCAATTCGAACAGTAGCAATGGCGTTGTAACAGTAGATTACTCTCAATATTTGAAAGACTCAAATATCTCCTTTGATAGAAGTGATATGTGTAAGTTGCACAATAAAGTTATATATCGGTTAGTCGACGTTTAGACGATGCAAGTCTTATTTATCAGCTTCTTATTCAGCTGTGAGAAAGACAAAGAAATGAACATAAATGTCTCCGTCTTTCTCACAGCTCAATAAGACTTGCATCGTCTGAACGTTGTCTTATGGGTGGCAAACTAGCATCAATTGTTTTGCCAGACTTTTCACTTTCAGTCGCTATTTAGCGCATTGCTGGCAATTCAGCTGAAGTTCAGCTGCTATATATAATCGATCTATTAGTTTAGTGTACATAAGTATGTACTATATGTAATTTTTTTTTTTTTTGCAAATATTCTTTCAATTTCCTTTTAGATGATGATGAAAAAGATGAAGAACAATTAGTTATTGATGATGATAACAGTGATAATGAAGAACAACAGCAAAAAACTTTAGATACAGCAGTGTTACAACAAAGGGAAGAGGTAAGATAAGAAATATTTTTCATGCATGAGATTGTTTCTGGCCCACCCACACCCACGTGTTTGCGAAATTGCCCAATTTCTATTTTTATTTTGGAATTTTCAAATTTTTTTAGAAACTAAATAAGATTTCATACGCTGAAAATAATTCATACAACATTTTATGAAAAAGAAACTTTCGTAATTACTTTTTTCGTAGAATATGCGAAACTTTCGTACGTACATATGACGAAAAAAGTTAGGGAATATTTTTTTTGAATTTACGAAAGTAACGAAAACCTTTGGTAAACATTTTTCCTTGTTAAAAAATGTATGTGAAATAAAAAAAATAATTTAAAATTATTTTTTATAAATTCACATATTTTTCAGATGTAAGTAAATGAAACAAAGTTTTAGCTCCAATAAAATAAGTAGAAAGTGGATCAGTGGGTTGAGTAATTGCCTTGAAATATGAAGACTGCGAGTTCGTGTTCCGGTTGAGCAAAACTTTTTTTTTACTTTTATTTAAAAATTATTTTTACGACAGAACTTCGTGTTGCGAAATTACGAAATATTTCATAATATGTACGATCGTTTTCTGCATATGTTGCAAGGATTTTTTCGGTGTAGCATTTCAATAACGAAAGAATCATGCGAAAATTTACCTTATGCATGCTTAAAATGGGTAGGAAAGGGTGCGGCTAATTAATTATACTTCCATTCGAAGACCCAATGGGTCCGTGGTTACATATCGTCATGTAAAATGCAAAAGGGCATATCATAATTTTTAACAACTTTTCAAGAGAGATAAAAAAACGTAATAAAAACCAAGCTATTGTGATTGCAAAAACTGTTTTTTTGGCATAGTATTAAACTCAAAATCGTTTTTATAATCCAAAATTTTGATTTTTATTAAGTGACAATAGGCCCTTTGCATTTTATATGACGATATATGATTCTGATAATTGATCTAGTGCGAAAAAAATTCTTCACTCTTTGTGCCATACTATATATCATTAAGATTCTTGATTCCCATGATGAAGTCCTTTACATTTTAAATGACGATATATGGTTCCCCTCGATACGACCTAATTGATCTACTGCGAAAAAAAATTCTTCCCTCTTTGTGCTATACTATCTATCATTAACCCTCTTGACTCCCATGATGAAACAGTTGATATCCTCACGCTTGCGCTTTCCAAATCTGCTTCTCAGCCAACTAACACTCTGGTTTTTCAATTTCGCTCAATGGCAGATAATATGATCAATATTTTCTGGATCCTCATCCTCGCATGAACTCCAAAAATCGTAGGTGCCTGTTTCTGAAATGCTGGCCCTTGCTGTTATCGCGCAGTGGCCCGTCATCGCGCCTATCAAAAACTCTTGTTCATATCTAGCAGTTGTTCGGATCCTGCCATGTATAGTCTGGGACATCGAGACTGCAATTTTCTCTACCACTCCATGACCTATTAATTCTGTTACAAAAACAATTTTTAGCTCCCTAAAGTACTTATCCAAAAGCATGATGAGAGTTCTTTTACAGTCGCTAACTTGTTTCGATTTGACACTATCCTGGCTGCTTTCAGTCATATTCTCGGCTACCAGTTCCATGGCTGTTAACACACTACATTCACCCGGAAGTCTGAAAGACCTACGAACATTATGTGGACACCAGCGCCCGTGCCTACTCCCATCTTAAATATCACGGTAGCACTTGGCGTATGGACAACGAAACCTTGTTTGTTACAAACGAAACCTTGCTTGTTACATACAAGACAGTAAACAACGCAGCACCCCTGTGGTCTCCCATATTTAGGGAGACACAGTGGAAGAACTTGGAGAGCTGTCAAAATACTTCCTTAGACAAACATTTGTACGAAGAAGAAGAGGTTTTCACTGTCAGAGACCACACCAGCATTCTCACGAACCAATTCCTCCCGGCATATCAGGAGGGACTTCCGAGCCTCCACTTAACGGAAATCGAACCCCTTCACGAGATACATATATCATGAAAGATTTTCGTTTATATGCTTGAGATATTTGCCTATATCTAGAGCCATCCTTGTATCCCACCACATATATGTAGGACAGCTCTGAGAAACATACATAAAGAATCAGTGGAAAATGCCGTCCAAAACCATCGTAACAATATTGTTCTGGGAGGTCGTCCCCCACCCATTGCAGACGAAGAACACAGCCACCACACAAGATCAGATGGTGTCTATTTGTCTAGACCTAGTAGCGACCGACATTACCGATCTCTGCCCAGGATGTGGCATAGGACCACAATAATATCTTTCAATGAGTAGCAAACCCAATTCCCTATGGACATTGGACCTGGAAGATATGGCTGAACAGAGGGTAGGAATTTAATAGAGCAAAGGGTATGGTGATAATAATTAATTGAGGCAATGAGTACAAGAGTGGCCTAACCCACAAAACATGGAAATGCCAATAAATGTCGTTTTAGCATTTCAACTGACATTTTTGACATTTTGCGCTACTTTCATGTTTTGCGGATTTGGCCACTCTTGCTCTCATCGCCTCAATTGTGATGCTACGTATATGCTCAGTTCGAGCTGCTACAACAGAACTAGCGTCTTAGAACCGTATACAATGACAGTTTTACAAGTTTTCTTTATTCTATGTCATAGAATCTATGACAATGTGTTCTTTTGGCATTTACTGTGGGAGCAGGAATTTTTGAAACATAGATATTGAAGAGTGTAAGTGATAATAGTACTCCTCCTTGCGGCACAATGAGTTCTGTCTTGGAATAACTTGATTTTCTGCCCTGCTGACCGAAGATACCACAGATTTTTTTGTCCACCCAAGTTGACCGCTGACAGGACAGTTCTCTCCTCTTTGAAAATCTGAGTAAAATACTCACCAACTCTTCCACTTCCCTTTTATATGTTACCAGCTAATGAAGTGAGGCAGCCTTAGCGTGAAGGCGAGGGAGCCTTAGCGTCCACGTTGATCTTTATGGAGTCCCACTTAGCCTTCAAAGCACAATCCTTTGCAACCCTCCAGTTTTATACAAAGTTCCTTATACTGTTGGTAAAGGCTATGTATGAATAACCTGTTCCCTTTTTTCATTCCCTAACGTTGGTATATTAATTACGGTTGTTTCCAAACACTAAATTGTTAGGAGTTAAAAAATCAAACATTAATCCTTCTCTTCCTACTTGCCCACAACGTACATAGTTGTACATTTCTACTAATGAATAGGTATAATGTTAAGATTATGTTGGGTTTCAGGTTACTGCAAAGTTGTGGTCAATGAAAGTGCTAACAAGTTGTTTACATTAGGTTCGGTGTTAGAAGAAATAGTCATGGGCAGATCAGTAAAACCACCGATCGACTACTCTTATAGTTAGCTTAGGAACTCTGAGTTTTAGACGGAACTGATCCGTCCTAGAGTGCCATAGTGTATAGGACCATAATAGGAAGTTTAAGCGTATTTATTGACATGATGACTGCCAAACTGCGCGATAAGGGCACGGCAGCATTTGGGAAACTGGCACCGACTGTCTCAATACGTCGTGCGAGAATGAAGAGCTAGAACTATTGAGGATAATAACTACCATTGCTCGACTTTAACAATATCACAGGCCTAAAAGGATGAATAATAGATTCAATGAGAGATGTAATGAAGATATCAAAGTCTTGATCATAGTTATCACCTGGCTTAATGATAAGTAGTATGTGTAGCACAGTGGTCCCATTGGGTCTCTGAGGGGAGGTGTCATTATTTGACACCAGCGTTCTTAATTTAAGTGTTGTGTTTCTCTTCCGACGGGGTTTTTTTTAATTTGGAACGATTTTCCGTCATCACACGTCAAATTTGGTTTGTAAACAGACCGGTTTCGGCTATGTGCCATCTTCAGTGTTCTATTGAATACTAAATCGTTTTTCTGTTGTCCGTTGTTTCTTTTATAATTCGTTTGTATACCTAACTTCCTTCCTTCCTTGATCCCTTTGTATTCTGCTCACTCTTTCTCTCTCTCCCTCTCGCCTTTATATGATATTGTGTGTCTCTACCTGTGTCTCTACCTGTTTCTCTTACTTTCGTCTTATAATTATGTGTGTGTTTTATATGTTGTTTATAATCTGCGCTATTAGTTATCAGTTGTTTTATCCCTACGTAGGTAATAATCCGTAATTGTACGTTTCTGGGTAATCCTTTTGTACCTTGTTCATTTTCTACTACGTTGCCTGAACTATTGTTTTCTTTTGTGTAAAAATATTTTAACGGTTCAAATATTACGTCTGAAGCAGTGTTTATTTGTTCATTTATTATTCTTCCGTCAAATATTTTTTGTTTGTATATTTCCATGTTCTCTAATACGTTCAGTCGCCGTCCTTTATGCTGTGTATGTAATAGATTAACTGTTTTTCTAATATGTCCTGGTGTACATTTGTTATTCCTGGTTCTCTCAGTTTCTTGTTGTAGTCTCTCATGTGCTCGCGAAATCTTGTTTTTATCTTTCTTCCAGTTTGTCCGATATAACTGTGTTGGCATGTGCAAGTTAATTTGTACACCCCTTGTTTATCCAGGAAGTCTGTTTCGTTTGTTCTCTTTTGCAGTATTCTACCCAAGTTGTTTCTTGTCTGGAATGCTGTGTTAATGTTGTGTTTTCTAAAAAATTTTCCCAGTTTGTATGTTGATTTTCCCATATACGTAAAAGTAGCCCAGGTTTTCCTTTCTTGTTCCTGTTCTCTGTTTCGTTTCTTACTTGCTTGGATGTCCTTTCTAATCTTGTCAACTAGGTCTTTTTTATATCCATTGTTTTCCGCTATGTTATATATTATTCCTATCTCTTTCATATAAGCCTCACGTGTTAGGGGTATTCGTTCAAGTCTCGTTATTAATTGCCTAATTGCTGCGTTCTTATGTTGTTGAGGATGGGTTGATGAATTGTGTATTATTGTATCTGTAGCAGTTGGTTTTCTGTATATTTCGTATTCAACTTTGTTTAAGCTCTTCTTTGCCCTAATCGTTAGGTCTAGGTAATTTATCCTTTCGTTCTCCTCCACTTCCATTGTAAATTTTATGTTCTTGTGTTGTTTGTTCAGTAGATCCAGAATTTGCTCCTCCATATTTCCTTCTAGTACGCATATAATATCGTCTACGTATCTTGCGTAGAATTTTACGCCAAAATTGGTTTTTAAGTCCTCTACGTATTTCTCTTCTAAATTTTGCATAAATACTTCCATGAGTATTGCTGATGTTGGATTTCCCATACCTAGTCCGTTGATTTGCCTATATATGCTATTGTTGAATTTGAAGTAATTTTGCTCCAATGTGGCTTTTAGCGTGCTTGCGAGTTGCATTGAAAATTCCACGTCTTCTGTTTTATTGAGTAGTGTTTTATGTAGAATGTTTATTGTCTCTGTTGTTGGGATTGATGGATATAAGTCTTTTATATCAAATGAGACTAGTTTAGTATTTTCTGTTATCTGTGTGCTCCCTATCTTGTTAACTAGTTCCGTGGTGTTGGCTATTGTGTATTTGTTCTCTAGTTCTAAAGTATCCTTCAGTATTGTTTTTAAGTATTTCGATAATCTATAGCTCGGAGCAGATTTGTAATTAATTATGGATCTCATTGGCGTGTTTGGCTTGTGTATATTCCGTAAAGCGATCATAGATGGAGCGGACGGGTTCATAAGTGTTAATGAATATGAATTCCTGGTTTTATTACTTTGGTTGCCTTGATCTTTGCCTGGTATTCGTCTGTAGGATGTTTCCTAATTCTCCTGCATTTAGTATCCACTATTAATTGTTCCGTTTTTTCGATGTACTCATCCTTGTTGATTAATACCGTTGTATTTCCTTTATCTGCTTTCGTTGCTACGATATTGTTGGATTTAAGCTTTTGTTTCAGATTTCTAACTGTTTTGCTTTCCTTGTTTGACCTCCTTTTTGATTTGACTTCCTTCTCTATTATTCTTTTGCATGTGTGTCTGGCCTGATCCTGCTCCTCGTTTGGTAACATCGCTATTGCAACCTCTGTGTCCACAATAGTTTGTTCTATTTCCTTCTTCTTGATATTTTCCGGGATGTTGTGTTTTAGCCCCTTCTCTAGTAATTGCGCCTTTTCTTTATTGATTCTAACTCCAGAAGATACACAAGCCAAACACGCTTATGAGATCCATAATTAATTCTGGAGTTAGAATCAATAAAGAAAAGGCGCAATTACTAGAGAAGGGGCTAAAACACAACATCCCGGAAAATATCAAGAAGAAGGAAATAGAACAAACTATTGTGGACACAGAGGTTGCAATAGCGATGTTACCAAACGAGGAGCAGGATCAGGCCAGACACACATGCAAACGAATAATAGAGAAGGAAGTCAAATCAAAAAGGAGGTCAAACAAGGAAAGCAAAACAGTTAGAAATCTGAAACAAAAGCTTAAATCCAACAATATCGTAGCAACGAAAGCAGATAAAAGAAATACAACGGTATTAATCAACAAGGATGAGTACATCGAAAAAACGGAACAATTAATAGTGGATACTAAATGCAGGAGAATTAGGAAAGATCCTACAGACGAATACCAGGCAAAGATCAAGGAAATAATAAAAAAGGCAACCAAAGTAATAAAACCAGGAATATCATATTCATTAACACTTAAGAACCCGTCCGCTCCATCTGTGATCGCTTTACCGAAGATACACAAGCCAAACACGCCAATGAGACCCATAATTAATTACAAATCTGCTCCGAGCTATAGATTATCGAAATACTTAAAAACAATACTGAAGGATACTTTAGAACTAGAGAACAAATACACAATAGCCAACACCACGGAACTAGTTAACAAGATAGGGAGCACACAGATAACAGAAAATACTAAACTAGTCTCATTTGATATAAAAGACTTATATCCATCAATCCCAACAACAGAGACAATAAACATTCTACATAAAACACTACTCAATAAAACAGAAGACGTGGAATTTTCAATGCAACTCGCAAGCACGCTAAAAGCCACATTGGAGCAAAATTACTTCAAATTCAACAATAGCATATATAGGCAAATCAACGGACTAGGTATGGGAAATCCAACATCAGCAATACTCATGGAAGTATTTATGCAAAATTTAGAAGAGAAATACGTAGAGGACTTAAAAACCAATTTTGGCGTAAAATTCTACGCAAGATACGTAGACGATATTATATGCGTACTAGAAGGAAATATGGAGGAGCAAATTCTGGAATGTGTGTGAAGTTAAATTTTAAAATTTGAAACCCTAGACAAAAACCATCGAATTTAACAGAGGTCTGTTAACAGTTTAACATGACTCTGTTAAACATTTAAAATTTTGTTTTTTTCATTTAAAATTGAATAATTACTAAATTGTTAAACAAATTGCACCAGCAAATAATTCAATATCTTATTTACGTCATACTTTGTACCTAGATATGGCTTTGGCATATAAATACATAAAAATAAGCGGATTTTAGATCGCTTGAAAAAAATTAATATATAAAAGACTTTAGTCCTTTTCTCGAAAATGGTAGGAGATGGGGTAAATTTTTTTCACGGAGGGGACTCCTAGTAGCGTCTAGATAATTGTCCGATGGTCAAATATTTTAACATTCTGTTTTTTTTTAGAAATTATAGGCCGATTTCAAAAAAACCATATTAGAAGTCTGAAAAAGGACTATAGTCCTTTTCTCGAAAATGGAAGGAGATGGGGTAAATTTTTCTTACGGAGGGGACTCCTAGTAGCGTCTAGATAATTGTCCGATGGTCAGATATTTTAACATTCTGTTTTTTTTAGAAATTATAGGCCGATTTCAAAAAAACCATATTTGAAATCTGAAAAAGGACTTTAGTCCTTTTCTCGAAAATGGTAGGAGATGGGGTAAATTTTTTTCACGGAGGGGACTCCTAGTAGCGTCTAGATAATTGTCCGATGGTCAAATATTTTAACATTCTGTTTTTTTAGAAATTATAGGCCGATTTCAAAAAAACCATATTAGAAATCTGAAAAAGGACTATAGTCCTTTTCTCGAAAATGGAAGGAGATGGGGTAAATTTTTTTTACGGAGGGGACTCCTAGTAGCGTCTAGATAATTGTCCGATGGTCAGATATTTTAACATTCTGTTTTTTTAGAAATTATAGGCCGATTTCAAAAAAACCATAATTGAAATCTGAAAAAGGACTTTAGTCCTTTTCTCGAAAATGGTAGGAGATGGGGTAAATTTTTTTCACGGAGGGGACTCCAAGTAGCGTCTAGATAATTGTCCGATGGTCAGATATTTTAACATTCTGTTTTTTTAGAAATTATAGGCCGATTTCAAAAAAACCATATTAGAAATCTGAAAAAGGACTATAGTCCTTTTCTGGAAAATGGAAGGAGATGGGGTAAATTTTTTTTACGGAGGGGACTCCTAGTAGCGTCTAGATAATTGTCCGATGGTCAGATATTTTAACATTCTGTTGTTTTAGAAACAGAATGTTAAAATATTTGACCATCGGACAATTATCTAGACGCTACTAGGAGTCCCCTCCGTAAAAAAAATTTACCCCATCTCCTTCCATTTTCGAGAAAAGGACTAGTCCTTTTTCAGATTTCTAATATGGTTGTTTTGAAATCGGCCTATAGTTTCTAAAAAAACAGAATGTTAAAATATCTGACCATCGGACAATTATCTAGACGCTACTAGGAGTCCCCTCCGTGAAAAAAATTTACCCCATCTCCTACCATTTTCAAGAAAAGGACTAAAGTCCTTTTTCAGATTTCAAATATGTTTTTTTTGAAATCGGCCTATAATTTCTAAAAAAACAGAATGTTAAAATATCTGACCATTTTCGAGAAAAAAACTAAAGTCTTTTATATATTAATTTTTTTCAAGCGATCTAAAATCCGCTTATTTTTATGTATTTATATGCCAAAGCCATATCTAGGTACAAAGTATGACGTAAATAAGATATTTAATTATTTGCTGGTGCAATTTGTTTAACAATTTAGTAATTATTCAATTTTAAATGAAAAAAACAAAATTTTAAATGTTTAACAGAGTCATGTTAAACTGTTAACAGACCTCTGTTAAATTCGATGGTTTTTGTCTAGGGTTTCAAATTTTAAAATTTAACTTCACACACATAATTCTGGATCTACTGAACAAACAACACAAGAACATAAAATTTACAATGGAAGTGGAGGAGAACGAAAGGATAAATTACCTAGACCTAACTATTAGGGCAAACAAGAGCTTAAATAGAGTTGAATACGAAATATACAGAAAACCAACTGCTACAGATAAAATAATACACAATTCATCAACCCATCCTCAACAACATAAGAACGCAGAAATTAGGCAATTAATAACGAGACTTGAACGAATACCCCTAACACGTGAGGCTTATATGAAAGAGATAGGAATAATATATAACATAGCGGAAAACAATGGATATAAAAAAGACCTAGTTGACAAGATTGGAAAGGATATCCAAGCAAGTAAGAAACGAAACAGAGAACAGGATCAAGAAAGGAAAACCTGGGCTACTTTTACGTATATGGGAAAATCAACATACAAACAGGCAAAATTTTTTAGATAACACAACATTAACACAGCATTCCAAACAAGAAACAACTTGGGTAGAATACTGCAAAACAGAACAAATGAAACAGACTTCCTGGATAAACAAGGGGTGTACAAATTAACTTGCACATGCCAACACAGTTATATCGGACAAACTGGAAGAAAGATAAAAACAAGATTTCGCGAGCACATGAGAGACTACAACAAGAAACTGAGAGAACCAGGAATAACAACAGAATCAAATTTCGCAAACCACATATTCGATAGCAAATGTACACCAGGACATATTAGAAAAACAGTTAATCTATTACATACACAGCATAAAGGACGGCGACTGAACGTATTAGAGAACATGGAAATATACAAACAAAAAATATATGACGGAAGAATAATAAACGAACAAATAAACACTGCTTCAGACCTAATATTTGAACCGTTAAAATATTTTTACACAAAAGAAAACAATAGTCCAGGCAACGTAGTAGAAAATGAACAAGACAAAAGGATTACCCAGAAACGTACAATTACGGATTATTACCTAGGTAGGGATAAAACAACTGATAACTAATAGCGCAGATTATAAACAACATATTAAACACACACATAATTATAAGACGAAAGTAAGAGAAACAGGTAGCAGGTAGAGACACACAATATCATATAAAGGCGAGAGGGAGAGAGCGAGAGAGAGAAAGAGTGAGCAGAATACAAAGGGATCAAGGAAGGAAGGAAGTTAGGTATACAAACGAATTATAAAAGAAACAAGGGACAACAGAAAAACGATTTAGTATTCAATAGAACACTGAAGATGGCACATAGCCGAAACCGGTCTGTTTACAAACCAAATTTGACGTGGGATGACGGAAAATCGTTCCAAATTCTTAATTTAACTTAACCTACATTGGTATTTGAAAGCATTTTTTTCATTCTTCTTGAAAATCTACTACGTTCATGTAGTCGATTTTTAGCTAACGCAGCTATTGTAGTTTTTGAAATGAATTTCTTTTTCTATTATTTCAGAAGCCCGCTACTACGGATGCCTACGACAATGGTTTTGTCAGCAAACTTACAGCAATGTCCAGTCTAACGCAGAATTTCCAAAACCCCTTTAAAAACGCCTCAAATCTTTACGGCACGGATAAATTAGACGTTAATGACACGCATCGTAGTAATGATAAAACACAGAAAAAAGGGCGAGAAAATGAGGGTGGTTTCTATAGAAGATACTCACGCGAAAGTCGTTCAAGATCAAGAACACCAACACGTTCACAATCCAATACTCCCGAAGCTTCACAATCGCCAGAGCCTTTGCAAATAATTTCGCTAACGGCAGAGGAAAATAGTTTCAAAGAAATTGCTTATGAAAGAAGTACAATGTATGATTTCTGTACACGTTTTGCCGAAGAGGACGAGCAGAGAGCTTTGAAGACTAAAATGGATAAAGATATGAGATTTCTTCCCGGTGGTTTGGGTTCAGATGCTTCAGCTAGTGATATCGATTTACGTTTGCCTTTCCAGCCAATGACCAACTATACGCCAGCAACTGAAATAGATGGTTCCATAACGTCACATTTGCCTATTACGTATAAAGTGTATGAAATTGATGTGCCTCGAGCCAGTTATGCAGAGCTCAGACAGCATTTAAAGTCAGACAGTGCTACAGATCCAAGACTGAGAAGAATATTTGGTTTGCCTGAGTTATCACAATCGAAAACGTCGGCAGCTTTAAGTAGAAAAGTTCGCAAAACCAGCCACAGTAGCAGCATAGCTTCACCCTCAGAATCTGAGGAATCTTCACCCAAATACTACACACCACCATCGAGCTCAATGGCAGATGAAAGACATAAAAGCCGTTCAGATCCTAGAGGAGATCCTAGAGGGTCAGATTCTTCAAGAACTGACCCTAGACACGATTCTAGATTAGAAAGCCGCTCAGATCCACGCTCTGATCCTAGGCGTCAAGATCCGCGCAGTGCAGCAGCCTCCTCAAATACTTCCTCCTCGAATACTTCAAGTACTTTAACATTTGTGAATGCGGCTGGCGGCCAAAAACAAAATATAGAAATACGCAATCTTCTTCAAAAATCTGAATGGTATAAGAACCTCAATTCGAAATTTAAAATCATGGTGAATCAACAGTTGGCTTTAGTATCTACAGAACTAAAAAAGTTCCACCAAGATTCTTCGCCCAATAAAATATTTGACATTTCGTTTATTGTTAATAACCAGACGTTGCAACAGATTTTAACCAATTTGGGCATTTTTATAGATGACAATGGCGAGGTGGCCCATATAGACAGCGACAATGAAGAGATGACGGCAGATACCTCACAAGATCCAGGAGCTAATCTTAAATCAAATATTAATTTACCGAATCTATCACAACCTCCTCCCAATGTGGGTGGTGCCATGCAGCAAAGAAATCCAGCTATGGATTTCCTAAGAGCACCACCTCCCAACTTGCTGGCTCAAGGACCACCAACTATAGCTTTGGGTCAAATGTTCCAAAGACAGCCCATGCAAGTTCAAGCTTTTGCCCGACCCTCGATTTTGGGCCTGCCACCAGGCGCTCAAGGGAATCCCTTAAGTCCTTTCGGTAACCCCATGAATGTCAATATAAATCCCAATTTTTTGGCGGCTGGTACAAATCTATTAGGTCCTTTTGGTGCCAATTTCGGTCCAGCTCTCAGTATGGCTGCCAATATGCAGCAGCAGCAACAACAGCGTAATTTCAACAATAATCAACGTAACAATCAGCGAAATCAGAATAGAAGAAAGATTTAGTATACGGAGAACAACGCTGGCAGCCATCCTCCTGAGCCTATCTCTCTTACACCCTCTACTGCGGCGAGCCTATTAGAAGAATTAAGCTCATCTAAATAGTAGTTTACAAATGTGTATAAATATGTATTCACTATCGTTCTTTGCTTATAAGACTTGTGTTTTAGACTTCATATACCATTATAATATTATAGACTTAAATTATTTTACTTTGTTTTTCTTGATACTTTTAGTTTTAAACTTAATTTTAATTAAAAGTTTCTGCATTCATTAAAAACTAAACTTGTAAAATAAATCATAAATTAATCGTTTTTTCATTATATACATATTAAGAAATATATCATCAAAAATATATAAATATATTTGGATATAAAGAAAACGTTTTCAGAACTTTAATCATATTTTTAAATAATTCTGGAATTTTAAGGCGGGAAGTTTTGTACCAATTCTTTTCAACGTAAATACTTGGCATATGACTAGTGAAAATGGGAGTGTTGCAATATGTTCCCGCGTCATGAGCGATGAAAAGAGAACACATCACTTAAATAGGACAATAACATTCAGGTATGTGATGGAAAACGATCGTTAATGTTGTCCTTGAGAGCTTCCAGGGACTCAGGCTTGTTCACGTAAACACGGGACTTCAAGCAACCCCACAAAAAGTCTGTAACGGTTAAATCGGGCGATCTCTCGGGCCAGTGTAAATCGCCAAAACGAGGGATGAGGCGAGCCGGGAACACCGCCTTCAGAATATCGGTTGTGGCTCGCGCAGTGTGTGCCGTTGCTCCGTCCTGTTGAACCACATGTCCTCCCTCCAGTTCTAATTCGTTCAATTGCGGCAGAAAAAACTCGGTTAACATGGCCCTATAGCGCATGGCTTATACGCCACCAAGATGTGGTTTGAAATATATTAAATATAGGCAAGTTATGGTAGATATAATCCAAAATGCAAAAGTCAAACATAATCGATTTTTTAACGATAATTTTATAAAAATATTACTTACATTGAAGTAGAAATTATTTTTATTTTAGCAATCTTAATAACAATATTTATGAATTGAGTAGATAAGGAAGTAATTTCTAAGCGTTAGTTTTATTTTTCTATTGTTAAAAGAAATAATTATATAGAGATTCGCATATAGTCCACAGTTAAGGTCCACAAATAGCGTGCAAATGAGGCAGTGGACTATAAGCGAATTTTACTGTATAAAGATAAGAACATTTAATAGTGTTCTATTTTTTCGTTGAAAAACAGTACACTTCGTTGTGTTTGGCACAGCACATTATTTTTAATGTATATTTTGTGTATTTAGCATTAGTATTCGTTTAGCTCTCGTATATGTATACTTGAGAGCGTAGTTGTATATGATGAAAAAAGAACACTATAAAACGCTAAAACATAATGTATGTAGTACGCAACCAATACAATTGTACTATTTTTTTACAAAAAAAAAAAAACAAAACGCTACATAATGTTTGTTACTTGCATTAAAAAATCGTTATGTGTTGTGTTCGGGTTGTGTAAATATACACAAACACTAAAAAAATAGATATCGTTTCTGCTTGTGTATACAGTACACAAAATAACGTTCAGTTTATTTTCGAACACTGTTTTCGAGACACCAATTTAATAATATAAATTCTAATTTGCAGTTCCAGCTAATCAATAATGCTGAAACAAAACCGTACATAAAAAATAACGTTTCTCTTTTTTTCATTTTCACTAAGATGAAAACTCTACTATTTATTTGTTTCTCTTTAAAACGTTATTAATTATTTAAAAAAAAAAGACAATTTCTCTTGTTTCGAGTTTTTGGGAACTCAAAACGTTTTACATTAAAATTTTTTTATAGTATATATTTCCTAAATTGTATTTTCTTAAACCATCTTTAGAAAGCAAATTTGTAAATGATTAAATATTTAGAATGTTTGCAAGTTTCTATTTTTTAAATCATTATTCTCTTTAGTTTTAGGAAAAAAAAAATTAATAATAGTGATAAAGATTAAAAATTATGAAAGAAAATATTTTGTTAACAAAATTTACATGAATTTGAAAAGAAATTTTAAACTCACATACATTGTGCAGCCATATCATCAGCATCAATGCCCAGCATGGCCAAATCATCTAATTCTTCCTGGCGGCGATTCTTTTCACTTTCCGTGGGCGACGGTGGTGGCTGAGGAATATCGGCTAGATCAATTTCTATATTAGAGTGCATAAGTTCTGTGTTTTCTTCCTTTTCGGGTTGTTGTTTTTGTCGAGAAGTTTCTACCACTTCTGTGATGTTGTTAACTTCAGGAGGTATGGGTATATCAGGCATATCGTTATTTTCAACAACTTCTGCCTTTTCCGTTTCAACTGGACTTGGGGGTGGAATATCTATTTCTTCGGGCATTATAATTTGCTCCGGCGAGTGTGGCTCTTCAGGTTCGGGTGGTGGTGGCGGCACAGTTTCGATAGTTATGTCTATTTGGGGTTGAGAATTAGCATCTTCTAGTTCCATATCTGTGGCGGTGATAATGGCCTTAGTTGTGGGATTCGAGGGTGGCCTATTAAATACTAAAGGTTCATTCATGGACATTTGTGATGCTTCGTCTAAGCCCAACTGAGAAGTCTCTTCAAATGTTACCAAATGTATGCCATCTTTAGCTAATTCTTCAGGCTGCATGACAGCCTCGTCATTGATGATTTGAGTTTCTCCTAAAAATAAGTGAATTTCTTTTTATAGCACGATAACTTATTTATGGTATAGATAAGAAATTTACTAAATTTACAGGATGAAATGGAAAAGTTGTCTATAACTTATATTCTATGAAAAAGTTAACGAGAACAACTCTAAATTTAGGTGATGAAATATTTCATGAAATTTGTGGCATGAAACTTTCTTTATTTGCTAATAGTAGAATGTACAGGGAAACAAGTTGGGTTGAAAAAGTGGTAGAAAATAAAATTTCAGTTGGTTTTTGTCAATTTTCGTTACACCATTGCCTTTTCCGCCCTTGCAATAAGCAAATGCAAACAGTTTCTAAAGAAATTTTCAGGAAATATTTCATTGTGCAAATTTAGTATGTACAAGTTATCTATAATTTTTCTACAGAATAAATCGAAGAAGTTATCGGTAAGTTTGCAAATAACTTTTCTATTGAATATAATAGTCATCGATGACGTTTCCATAGAATGTAAAGCCATCGATAACTCTTCGATAGACTAAAGTAGTTATCTGTAGCTTTTCTAGAATAGAGGAAAGTAATTATCGACAACTTTTCTCGATAACTTGTCTATGATATTAAGAGTTGTCGATAAATTCTCTATAAAATATATTAGTTATCGATATTTGTCCATGGATTATACTCATAGATAACTTTTCGATAAACGAAAATAGTTGTATGCAACTTTTTAACAAAATGAAAAGGTTATCGAAATTTTTTTTTGTACAATATAAGTTGTCGACAAATTTTCTTTAGAATAAAATTTTTATCCATTACTTTATAAAATATCATTTTTGTATTGTAATGCCTTAATTCATAAAAAATTTTTCTGACATAACTGATTAATAAAATAAATTTTCATACAAAAATTCGTTTAATAAGTCTCTTATTGATCAATAAAATTTTTTGTGAATTAGGTTGTAAGAGTTTAAGAAAATAAAAAAAGTTTTCAACAACTTTCCTGTAAAAGTAAAATATGTTCGAATACTTCTACAGAATAAAAGAGTTGTCTATAAATTTACCATAGAACATAAAAGTTCCAATATTCTTTCTATAATAGTCAAGCTAAAAATCTTCGTCTAAATCTCGTATTACTTAGGTCGACTTTAAACAATTATTACTTTTTGAAACTGATTTGTAGAAAATAGTTTCGGTAAACAATTCTTTTTACCTTTAGATTTTGTTCTTCCAAATTCTCCTTCTTCGTTGTCACTACCTTCTCCTGGTTTCTTGTCGCCAGGAAATATAATATTCAAAGCATCTTCCAAATCTTTTGGCAAAGGGCCCTTGGTCGGTGGTGGGCCTTCAGTTATGGGTTTCGGCACAAACTCTTCTGATTCTTCTTCATCAATACCAGGGGGCAGCATGTCCTTTTCATCTTCAGAGATTTGAGGAGGAGGCGGCGGTGGTGCCTGGCCCATTATATTAACGAATTGTACTGGATCAGGCATTAAGTCATCATAATCAACCATCATACCAGCATCAGGATGGAAAGGTGGAGCATTGCCATAAACATCTTCCATCATTGCCATTTGTATTTGGGCGGCTGTGGGTGCTAGTGGCCTACCAAAGGCTGTAGCCGCATCCATAGGGTACATAAAGGCACCTGCTTGCTGTGGCTGTTGTGCCTGTAGTTCGTCTGGTCTTTTTTCATTTGTTTCTCCGGGAGCACCACTGGATTGTTTTTTAAATACTGGCATTTTTCCAATAAATGGTAATTTTTTACCTGCCGCATTTGCTGCGGATGATGCTGTAGAAGATGAGGTTTTAGCTTTAGCTTTATCCTTTTTATCCTTGCTTTCGTTAGATTTCTTTTCTTTATCCTTATCTTTTTCTGGAACTCTGGGTCTAAATTCGGGTTGTCTAACAATTGGTTTTTCTACTCGACTGATTGTGCCTCCACGGCTGCCAGATCGTGAGCGTGATCTAGTATTGCGTCGTCTTCGATCATAGGGAGAACGCGAACGTCTACGTAGTGAACGAGATCGCGAACGATCGTTGCGTCTATTGCGATTGCGCCAGCTTCTCGGGGACATGCGTCCTCGATTACGTGAAAGAGAACGTCTTACATTACGACGATAATCACGACCACGACTCCTACTGCGAGTTGGACTTCTGGTGCGTGAACGTCTTGTAGTACGACGATCACGTTCATCTCTTCCCCTGATTCCTATATCTCTGTCCTTTCTGTCAGAATGTTCACTTCTGCCTTCTCCTCCCCTATCACGTTCTTTATCTTTGTCCCTTTCACGTTCCCGGTTTTCTTTTTCATTTTCAATTTTTTGTGTAGTTGCACCTCTGTTTTGTTGTTCATCTTTCGATTTATTTTTCAATTTACCCTTTAACTGCTCCAATAATTTCTTCTCACTTTCACTAATAACTGGTTGTACAGTGTTCCATTGCTGGATAATGGAATCGTCATTATCCTGTGACTTTTCACCATTTTTGTTTCGCATACCCTCTTGCACTACCGTCCATTTTCCTGCTGCCGGTACCTGCGGGTCTGGAGAAGGTTGTTTTAGCTTCAGCTGGGGAGGCGGTGGCGGCAAATCATCATCATTCTTTATATTTTCTTGTTTGCGCATTGACAGGCGTATGGACACCGCTGGGTTAAGATTATCAAGATCTTTAATTTCTACAGCGGCTATTTTCTTCTTTTTAGGTTCATCACTGTCCGTAGAGGAAGATGATTCACTGCTGGATGAAGAACTGGATTCACTGTCCTTCTTACGCTTCTTATTTGACTTCTTTTTCTTCTTTTTCTGTTTTTTATCACTCTTCTTTTTACGTTTCTTATTGGTTTTATCATCGTCTTTTTTGCTCTTCTTACGCTCAGCAGCAGTCGTAGATACGGATGTGATTTGCTGTGGTAATGGAGTTGATTTTTGTTCGTTTAAAACAATTTGGCGATCAGCCAACCAATTGACTTCATAATGGGGATTCTCCTCTAAAAAGGACTGTAAACAAATTATTCAAAGAAATAATCACAACCTTTTAAAATTTCTAAGAACTTACATTATAACGATTGGCATGTAATTGTGATTTTAAATGTGTTGAAGCACAGTGTAAATCTCCCATCCAGATATTACATAATTTACAAAACCAAGCAGTAGCGGGTACAAAAAATGTTAAGCCCCTAATGGGTGTACGCTTCGTAGGTGCATTTTCATAAGCGGGAAATTGCTAAAAGCATAAAATAGTTCGGTCATGACATTTTAATTTAATTTATTGAACTTTATTTTATTTCTTTTTTAACCTTAACCGCTTAAAATACTCACATCCGTCACCATGTCTGTGTGCCAAGGTGTCTCAATACTCTCACGATCCATATGATTTTTAGTATGCAAATGATTTAGATAATCTTTGGCTGTTTTGGGAAAAACATTGCATGTCTGACACCAGTGCATTTCGGGATCATAAAAAACATAATTGAACCGCTCTTTTTTGTTGGGACTGAAATATAAAGAATATTTTCATTACAGTTAATAGTTCTGATAGAATCCTTATAATCATCCCTATCGTGAATACTTTTTCCCTCGAAATTTTTTTCTCTCCTTTCTTTTGTAATCATGAACAAAAATTCGAAAAAATTTCCCTTACCATTAATGATTTTTTCACGTAGCGAACTGGATAAATATATCATGTATTTGCTATTTTTAAAACTTGTAAATATTTATTTTTGGGACAAAATCAGCAAATAGTGTTCATTTATCTTAATACTAACTAGTGTTGTCATTCGAATAACAATTATTCGAATATTCGAACAACTTTTTTGATTTTTGTTCGAACGAACAAATTTTTTATCCAAAGTTATTTAATTAGTTTGGCTTAATTCCGTTTTTAATTTAATTTTTCGATTAAGTTATTTTTTATTTAAGAAAGAAATTCTAAAGCATGTAAATATTGAACATTTAAAGAAAATTTTGGCTGTACGGAAGGTTACGTAAGATGTTTCGAGACCACCACAGTCTTCTCATCAGAGCCCTTTTACCTACATTGCCAGCGACGGCAGCAAGAAGCTCCTAGGGAAAATCTTATTACTTTAGTAAGCCCAATTAACAGATGTGTCGCCATCTCGTGACGAATCGCACCTATTAATGAACTTTTGTAAAGGTTCGGAACTTCACTAACTGTTTTTTCTTTATCATGTTCAATTATTTTAAGCTTTTTCATTTCTGTCTTACCAGCGTGAAATATCACCGATATTTTTAATGCTGGAATTTTTTAATGTTTATTTTGAGCAAGTTTTTGGAACAGTATACATTCAGGTTTTAGCTAAGTGCATTTAGACTTAGAATTTTAAGTTAAATAAACTTTTAGTATTAGTTGTTATAGCGGCCACAGTTACACATATTCTGTGAAAATTTCAGGTCTGTACCTTTTACGGTTCTCGAGATAGAAGCCTGTGAACAGCGTAGGGTTCCGTTCACCTTTGGTGTACGGAACCCTAAAAAAACGCAAAAGAAATCTTTTGTATCTGCTAGCTATCGGAATATTTTCGACAAAAAAGCGGCAACATTGTAATTCGAACATGAGACCAACCTTACTTTGGATTACATTTGTTTGATGCTGACAACAATAAGATAATCAATAACAAAGAGCAAGAAAAAACACATTTACTCACCTCTTTTGATCTTGTTTAATGCGTGTGACATCTTTATCTTTATTCTTCATAGATTCTATGACCTTTTTCTTTAAACGCTCTGGTGAACTATCGTCTTCCTCTTCTTCCTTATTGGGAGCATGTTCTGTTTCAGACGATGATGAAGAATCTGATGAAGACGATGATGAGCTCCCCGAAGAACTGTCTGATGATGAAGAAGAGCTTCGTGTCTTTTTCTTATTATGAGTAGAAACTAAAGCTTGAGATATCTGACTGTTGCCACGTTCACTGCCATGAGGTTTTTGTAGAGATGATAATGCTGCTTCTTTAAGGACATCATCATCTTCTAATTGATCTTCTTTGTCGAGGTTCTCCTCACCAATTATACCCGTCAGCATGTCAATGACATTTTCAATGGTACTCAATTTCTTTTGGATCTGATTCTAAAATGCATAAAGAAAAAAGGAGAAGAAATAGATTAATTTCCTAAAACTTAAGAGGGAAAATTATATATTTATGTTATGCTTGGTAGATTTTTGTTTGTTTGCACATTTAGTAGATGAGAGAAAATCTGTAGTCATCAGTTTGGTTTGTAGTCCGGTTAGAGTCCTCGGCGCCTCTTATGTAGAGAAAATATCGACTTCTCCAGCCATGAGTTGTGAAGAAAAGCCTTTGGTAAGTTTTCTGCTTCCGTACATGATTAGTTACTTATTGCTTATTTTTAACATATACATTTTATAATATACTTATCATTAGAACGAAAAACCTAATTTACAATATAGTTTTTTAAGCAAACAAACAATTTAACAACATAATAATTTATAAATCAAGTACATTTATGGTGTTGCCTTGGTTTTGTGTTGTATGTGCCGAGTTCGCAATTTGCAGAGAGGAGACCCGTACACTTTTTGAATCTCTACTTAAATGCGCATTTGCGGACGCCAACCAGTTGAAACAATATTTTTCTCTAACTCTTTTTAAGTCCTTTTTTATATTGTGGTCATTTTTGGTTTTTATATTATTTCTAGGGTGTATGCATACATTACAACATTTGTAGATTCAATAGGCTAAAGAAAAATTTTATTATTTATTCACTATTCAATGAAATTGTGTTTGTAAATTGCTTCATTTTTAAGATTAAGTTAAGTTTGAGAGACAAATAATACAAAATTCAATATAAATTCAAAAAACGTTACAACAAACTTTAAGAAGCTTAAATAAAACAAACTCAAATTGTACATTTTTTTAAACTCTTTAGTTTTAGGATTCAAACATACCTGTAACTTTTCATTTTCATCGATAAATCCTTTAGTAGTGGGTGATGCTGGAGCCCCACCAGAGTGTAGATCTTTGCGTTGTTCCTTTAACATTTTCAATTCTTTCTTTAAAACAGCGGTCTTTTTCAAATAACTAGTACGTTGTTTTTTCAATTCATCACGTTGATTTTCAGCTTCTTGAGCCACAGCTAAAGTATTGAAGGATTTAAGAAAATTAAAAAATAATAATTTAGTAAATAATTTATTAATATGGGATAAATAATTTCATTTACGAAGTATTTTTTTCTTTTATAAGAAATTCAACTGCTCTTAAAGGTAAATTTTACCCTAAACCTCAAAAATGCCTTTTTGATCATCTGCTTAGTGTCCGTTTTTAAAGCTGTTAAAATCACAAACCAATTGAATTGTTTGACTTTCAACCCAAAAATTTTAAAATAGTTATAGAACCAAAATTCATAAAAATGTTCTTTAGTTTTTTAAATATTTAAGAAAAAACTCACCATCATGTTGGGGATTGGCTTCTACTGTTCCGGGTGCTTCATTGCTTAAATTGTTTGCATGTTTATTAGTTATAGGTGTTACAGCTGGAGCTGGCGGTGGCCTATTAGGAGGGACTTGCTGTTGAGTAGGGGGCTGAACGACAAGTGGTGGTGGTGGTGGCGGCTGTTGTTGTTGTTGAGGTGGTGGCATTTGCTGCATTTGTGTTGGTGGCGGCATCCATTGTTGTTGACCGTAAGCATCTGTGATAAAAAAGGTAGAAGATTGAAATTTACCAAATTCCAAAATCTTTTTAATCTTTCTAAATTTAATCGGATTATTAAATCAAAATAGTTTTTAAACGTTCATGAAATATATCAGACTTTATTATGTATTATGATATTAGTTTACTAGTAAGTAGTGTCCGACCGAACGTTCGGGTTTTTTGTCGGAGTACGGCAAAAAGCTATGTTCGGTTGAAGTTCGGCGTTTGATAAAACTTTCACCAAACTTTGTATATTTTTTTTACATATTTATATATTATCAAAGTACAACGTACTATACATTACTTCATTTTGTAATTATTATACATGTAATTAAGTCATACCTAGTTAAAAACAGTTAATTTGAAATTTTTCTCTTCAATAAAATATTTCGGGTTCGGTTTCGGTTCTAAGAACTCTACGGGTTCGGTCTGAAAAAGTGCGTTCGGAAGGACACTATTGTTTAAGGCCAGATTTTGTAAATACAAACGTTTTTTGCGTTTGGAAATTTGTATTGAAAAGAAATTTTTTGAAACGTATTTACGTTATTTTTCATACAAATTTGAAACGTTTAGAAACGATTTTTTTTACAAAACGTGCCTATTAATTTAAATTTGTTGTCAATATTTAGATTTTTGTAATTGTATAAAATTTTTTTTCAACGGATTCATATAATTGAAGGGCTTATTGCAATAACTCGTTAAGCCACATAAAATCAAAAACAGGTTTTAAGGCTCATTCCCTTGCTAGGTACCATAACTTTGCATCCTAGGAGAAATAATTATGCTGCGCATTTACAGTAGAAAATTCCAAAAATTATACAATTTAAAATTTTGTTTAAACTAAAGCTCGATTTGTTCAATATTTTGATATTGTGGCTTACCGAGTTATTGCACTAAGCCTTTCAATTAATGATTAACCTACCAACTCCCCAGCTTCCGGGCGGTGGATAAGCTGTATTAAAGCCGGCACTTTGGGCTTGCATGGCTGCATAAGCATCATTTGGCTGTACGAAACCCGATTGAGGTGGTGGTACACCATACTGATTATAACCGGGTGGCGGCCCATAAGAGTCGCCATACAACTGAGGTGGTGGAGGTGCCATGACACCATACTGTGGAGGCGGCTGATTAGCTGCGGGTGGTGGCTGAGACAACTGACGCGACAAATTGGATTGTTGCTGTTGAGGTGGCGAACTTGGTTTCTTTTTGGGAGACCAACGGCCACTGCCAGTACGTCTTGGTGGTGTTGGACTACGACTTATAGATCGACTTGAACTACGAAAACGTCCCCGATAGCGATCACGTCCTCCACCACGTCTAGGTGGTGAACGACGACGATCAGGTGAGCGTTTAATGCCGTAACGGGGGCGCCTGTCGGGTGAGTAGTCACGAAAACGATTACGGCGCGGTGAAGGCGAGCGTCTTCCTCGACCCCTGGCGGATGGAGATGGAGAACGTCTGCCACGTGAGGGCGATTTCCGCTTGCGTAATGGCGAGCCAGCAGACGGAGAACGTCGTCTAGATGAACGTTCAGGTTTTGAGTTATCTTTTTCCACGACAGGCGGCTTATTAGAAGCATGTTTTGCATCTGGGAAAGATTTTGTAAATGTATAACTATTCTTGTTTTTCTATTATAGACTTTGAAACAAATCTAGATTACCAACGCACCTCCATATAAAATAATAATTATATAGCGTGACAGAAAATTGGAAAATAAGAAGAAAATATTAAATCGAAAGTCTCGGAAACGCATAGTTTTCGAGTTATGGATCTCTGAAATTTTCATATATATGATTTTCCACTACATTTCGTAACGTATATGACCAATATTGGTATCATTTGAAAGCTTTTCAATATATCTTTCTGGATATGCAAAATGTATTTAAAAATTTTGAGCTCCAGGTGTTAATATAGTTTTAACAAATCTTTATGTCAAAATGTTACGGAATGTAGTTTATTCATAAAAGAGTAAGACTAAATTTACATTATGAAATATTTCATGAAATTTGAGGCAAGAAACTTTCTTAATTTCCTAATAGAATGGACGGGGAAATAAGTTGGGTTGCAAAAGTGATATGAAATAATATTTTAGACGGCTTTTGTAAATTTTCTGTAACAAATTCATGAAGAAAATATCATGAAATATTTCATCGTGTAAATTTGGTATAAGAAAAATTTAATTAAATGACAAACAACTGCTTCGCTACCCAAAGCTTCTCTGTATAGCTGGCCTTCGGCCGGGCGCAAGATTTTCTCTTCTGTGGTATAACAAACACCGGCTTCGCTAAATGAAGCTTCCCTGCATAGCAGGCCTTCGGCCGGGCAGAAAGAGTTTCTCCTCTGGGGTATAACAAACAGCGGCTTCGCTAACTAAAGCTTCCCTGCATAGTCGGCCTTCGGTTGTGCGGAAGGATTTTCTCCTCTATAGTATAATAAACACCAGTTCGCTAAACCAAGCTCCTATCCTTAAATAATATTGCATATCCAGAAAGATCTACTCAAAAGCTTTCAAATGGTGCCAATATTGGTCACATACGTTCAGAAATTTAGCACAAAATCGCATATATGTATATATGAAAACTTCAGTTGTCCATAGTTCGAAAGCTAAGCGTTTCCAACACTTTTTCCTTTTTCTATCGCCCTATGTAATTTAATAGATTTAAGCCTAAATTTTTAACATACCAAATTCTATAGTATCAAATTCCGCTCCGGGTGGTCCTGGTGGCAAAGCATTATTGTCACCCAGGCGGCGATCAGTGGGTTGTTTCAAAATTAATTCTTCTTCCATATTGAATACTTTGAGAATTCTCTGCCTCAGTCAGTGCCGGGTCTTCGCTTAATAATCACTTTGATTTAAATTGTTTCTACTTTTCTATTTTGTTTATATATTTTCAACGAGTTTAGATTTTTACAAGTTTTATAATTTTTTATTGAAATTTGCACAAGTTTGCCAATGCCATATGTAAGTATAACTACATAGATATATGTACATACGTATGTATGTATTTCATCAGTGCTGCTAGAAATCTTGTTCTAGTTTATATGAAAACTTGTTAGTTTTTCACCAACTTTTCAATTCAATTTAGTGTAGTTTTTACATACACAATAAAATATTAGCAATTCACTTCATAAAATATTTTAAAATTAGCACAATTCCTAATGAAGACTCATTTCTGAACTTTACATTAATATGCAAAATGGTAGCACTATTTTTTTTCTATTTTTAAATGACCTGAAGTTGGCTGCAGTTCAATTACTAGAACCAAGGCGAATTGATACCAGGTGGCCCTATTAGTAAAAACGGGCATCAGCTGACTTTACCAAAGTGCCAAACTCTATGTAAAAAAACTAAACAACTTTTTGTGTATGCATATAACATGACAGATTGGTAAAGTCCAGTTGTTGTTGCACTAATAAGGCCACTTGGTATTAATACGCTTTGACTAGAACAAAACCTTGCCGTATAATCTAAAACAATTAACGTTCAAGGCGGATACAGTACCAGGTAGCCTTATCATCACAGATGATCACCAGCTGATTACACCCCATCAGTCAAACTCTATATAAGAAAAGGGAAAAACTTCAACCCGAACTGTCAAAGCACATATAAAAATAGTCCTACACCTACTTTGTATGTGTTGTTTTGATGATAAGGCCACTTGATATTAATTCGCTTTGTTAACGTTTCATTTATGAATGTATTAAACGAATTACGTGAAAAACTATATAATTTATTTTAAAAAAATAACATGTATATACTTATACGTTTTTGTTATACAATTCAAATATTATATGTATATAAGTAAAATTTTTACATAACTTCTTAGGCGAGTTTGATACAGAAACTACATCTTTTTACAACCCTGTGCTTTATTATATCAAAATTGTTTTCCGGCGAGAATCATAGCACGAAGCTGTTCGGCGCATAGCCGGCTTAACAGCCGCTGCCGATGCATTCGGCTGTGATCGGCGCACGACTCAGCCGACAAGTGACTATCAAATAATATAAGTTTGGTACAAATACAACAAAAAAAAAACTAGATAATGCTTGTCGAAAATACTTAATTTTTTTTTCGCTATATATATATATACATACTACGTGAGCCGGTCGACAGCCGACACTTTTCATTCAGCCGCCGTCGCGTAATATTTTCGGCTTACAGCCGGCGCTTAGCTGCCGCTGGTTACTTTTTGGGTGAGCGGCCGCCGACCGTCGAATAATGTCGGCTTCGTGCTCTCGTCGAGAATTGCACATAATTTTTCATTTTGCACATTCGAAAAAAAGTAAATTTAATAAAAAGTTCTTGCACTATTCAAACCTTAAAAATATCACATCATAATAAATGTCGCTAAATAATATTTTGACTGTTGCTGTGGTTTGCTCTTCAAATATGAACCGTTCAATGGAGGCCCATAACTTTTTGGCAAAAAAGGGCTTCAATGTTCGTTCCTTTGGTACTGGAGAACGTGTGAAATTGCCTGGTACTGCAATAGATAAACCTAATATCTATGAATTCGGCACACCTTACGATGCAATATACAATGATTTAGTTAGTAAAGACAAACAATAGTAAGTTTTAAAAGATGGTGGAAAAACACGTCATGTTAAACATATTTTTATTCTCTATGCTTCTAGTTACACTCAAAATGGTCTGTTGCATATGTTAGATCGCAATCGCCACATTAAGAAATGTCCAGAAAGATTTCAAGATTGTCGAGAACAATTTGATATAATTGTAACCGTTGAGGAGCGCGTATACGATCAGGTCTTGGAACACATGGAATCGCGAGATGTAGTAGACAACCGCCCTGTTCATATATTTAATGTGGATATTGAGGATAATCACGAAGAGGCATTAATGGGTGCTTTCCTTATAACGGATATGATAAATATGGTAAAAATCTACAACTATTCATACAAACTACCACTGTTGCCACTTGAACATGTTGTTCAAAGCCAAGAGCATCAATTAATTGGGGGGAAGGGTAATCAATTAAGGCCCGCTTTAGGCGAATTGTTAATGAAGCAGAAAATTTTTGTGATGAAGAAAATATATATGAATTCAATGATAAAACTATTTGTTTTATGTTTATTTGAAGGTTTTGCTTTGCTCACTTTTTTAACTAAAGTTTCTGCCGCATTAATTTGAGGTTACCAGGTATGTGATGGAGATTGATAATTTTGAAAGGGTGTGATGACCTGCCAACTATTTTGAGAATTTTTTTTTAAGCAATTTCTAACTATTGGCTATCCAAGAACAGGGAATTACTATGTAAATGAATTTGTTTTTTGTAATTCGATTTGAAGGGAAAGCCTTTCGAATTTGCATGTTATTTATGTACATTGCAATTCGAAACTATTTTCTTTAGATTAATTACAGAGTTCGGGAAATGAAATATGAACGACATAATAGAAATTTAGACAAAATTATTCCTTCTTATTCTCTAAGTATTTGTCCACGTCACGGCACTTGAATACTATTGACAGCTTTTTACTATTCTATAAGAACTAGGAAATAATAAGAGGCTATCAAAGACAGCCAATTGTTGCCGAGAATGGGTACACAAGTTCGACATGATGTCGGCAAACACTTACAGTTTTGGGAAACATATTTCTTTATACTCAAAACATAAATAATGAGCATTTGATAGTATGTAATGAAGTTCTGAATCGCTGCGGTTTCTAGGTCGTTTTCTATCTCATATCTGTGCGGCAGGATTATCTTCTCCGTTGATAGTGTATTTTCTCCAGAACTTTTATTTACAAATATTTTCTTTTCATTTATTTATTTGTAACACAGCAATCCTTCGATGCCAAAATCGTGTTACTGGAGTACATTTCTTAGTATAAAATTAAAATATGTTTAAACAAAATAACAATATATAATACAAGCTGAGGTTTTTCAGCGGTATAAAAACAGGATATATATTCTTATATAAAAATATAGATGTTACAAAAGTTGAGAGGTACATCATAGGGCAGGGCAGGAGAAGCGTTTAAAGGCGAAGTAGTCCCTATCAGTGAGAACAAAAAACTAAATAAAAAATCAGATAGAAATAAAAAAATAGGTGTAGGGGCATATTCTGTATTTCATGTGGAATTAAAATGTGCGGAATCATCAAATCATTGTTGTTGTAAATTAATATTTATAACAACAATGCTTTGATAACTCCGCACATTTTAATTCCACATGAAATACAGAACATACCCGAATGAGGCAAAAAATATGTATATATGAATAAAAAATACGACTGCAGAAGCCTTGAAGTCGTGTAACTGTAGCCGCTACAACAACAAATACTAAAAGTTAATAAAAGTTAAAATTTAAAGGGTGTTCTAAAGCGAGCAACGAAACATGTTGAAATCGTAATGTAATATACAGATACTTAATACATATGTAAACACCTGACATTTTCAAAATGTATTTTTTCCCCTTATTTCGTAACTATTTGTCGACGCCACGTCAAGACAATACCAAGAAATTGGCACTTGTCTACTCGTCGATAAAATTTTACTACTATTAACAGCCTCTTCCAATTTTCTATGCCTTAGAGAATAGTAACTGGCTTCAGTAATAGTAAATTGTTGTCGATGACGAGTAGAAATGTGCCAATTTTTTGGTATTGCCTTGACGTAACGTCGACAAATAGTTACAGAATAAGGGGCACTATACAGACTACACCAATAAATAATTACTGAAATTTATACATATTAAAAATTAAATGTTGTTCTATCAGTCAAAATTAATTTTGACCATGTAACTTTGACAAAGAGCTATAAATTAAAGGACATACTATCAGGTAATGTAATTTTCTAATTAAGTTATATCTTATGAACCGTAATAATTAGACACTTGAAACAAACAAAACTAATAATTAAAAAGGTTCCATTCAAGTAATGCAAGGAACAAGCCGAAAAGTGTATCGCTAAAACGTAAAAAATCGCCAAAACGAAAAACCAATCCCCAAACAAAAAAAATCGTCAAAATGAAAAAAGCCCTGAAACCAAATCATCAAAAAAAAAATGTTAAAAAAATCGGAAAAAGGAAAAGCCGATAAAAAAAACGCCGACTCTAAAGAAACCCAAATTAAACAAAATTCCTCAACGAAAAAACCGCCAAAATGAAAATGAGATAAAACGGATAAACTCCAAAACGAAAAAACAACGCCAATACGAAAACCCCAATATTTAAAAATAGCCTAAACGAAAAAAATCGTCAAAACGAAAAAAATCACCAAAAACTAAAAAAACCCGAAATTAAAGAAAGCCAAAACGAAAAAATCACCAAAATGAAAAATAGCGCTCAAACAAAAAAAATCGCAAACGAAAAAAATCATCAAAACCGAAAAAACGTTTAAATAAAAAAAAAATTAAGAAAATGGTCAAAACGAAACAAAATGAAAAAGCGCTAAAACTAAAAAAGCACCCAAATGAAGAAAGTCGCAAGAAAAAACGAAAATAATTTATCAGAACAAAAAGCTATAAAACAAAAAAATTCGCTAAATTTAAAAAGTCCCCAAAAACAAACAAATATCGCAAAAACGAAAAAGGGATATACATACTATATATGGAATTCGTACGGAACCCTTCGTGTGCGAGTCAAAGTCACACTTTACTGAATTTATTAATATGTATATTTCTATGAAATTACGAAAATCGTGCGTTGAAAAATCTTCCCATAATCGCAACAATAAATTCTTCTAAAACTGCAGGATTTAAAACAAACCTTGAATAAATAAATAAAAGTCAATATGAAAAAAGTCAACTAAATAGTAAATATCCGGCCCTGTTCTGCAAATCGGGTCTATTAGAAATCGTACGACATTAGAAAACTAGCACCGCTAATAGTAACATTCTTAGGGTTCCGTACACCAAAAGTGTAAAGGAACCCTATTGTTTTCGCTAAACTGTTCGTCTGTCTATCACAGGCTGTTTTCTTGGGAACCGTAATAGCAACGGACCTGAAATTTTCACAGAATATGTAAAACTTTTGCCGCTAGAGAACAATAAATATATGACAGCTAAAAATTAAAGGGTGTTCTAAAGCGAGAAATGAAACATGTTGAAATATTAATGTAATATACAGACACTTATATAGACACTTAAAATTTTCAAAATTGGTGTAGTCTGTAGAAGTGTTTTTGAATTCTCAAACGTTAAGCACAAACGGATTTTCTGAATACAAAACGTTGTTTGTATGTACTGCGATGGTTTCTATTGGATTCATTTTTGCCAAAAACTTCATAACGCAAAAATAATGGTAATAAATCTGTACCTTCTGAACCACTGATATGTATACAAAAAGTTAGAGGAGGGCCTTCGGGTCCTTCGGGATGCCAAAAGGGATTAGGTTTCGTAAATCCTGGGATTCCAGATTTTAGAATTTCAAAGCTCTGTGATGTTAACATCTATTACAAAAAATTATAGAGAATACAATTTAAGACAAAATTTGTTGCAAAATTTTTTCTACGCGCTAGAAATTCGAAAATTTTCTTCACTATTTCATTTTAAGTTGGTCTGAAATCTGGGGTCTATCGTCGCTTTCGACATCGAGCTGATTTGATCGAGTTTTTTTAGTTTGACATTGAAACATCGAAAATTCGCGAAAAATGTCAATATTGTCAAACAGTTTTAAAATGGACTAAAATCTGCTAAAATTGTAAGGAATTCTGAGAACATGGACAAAATTGCTAAAATTAGGGATATTTGCAAAAACTGCCTAATATCGGAAAGTTAGTAAGGTTTAATATAGTTTACAGATTTCTTGAATTATAAAAAGGGCAAAAACTTGAAAAAAAAAGATAATTCTATCGCGAAAATAGCGGAAATTCGCGACAAAGTTGAAAACAAGCCCTAAATGTGATTATATATATGTAAGTCGCTTAAGCCAGTGGGAATGACGCAAACTCGAAAAAAAAACATCTCATGACTAAATGAAAAAAAAATTATGCAGTGTTTATTAATATTATTATTTCGGACGTATTTGCTTGTAAATCCAAATTGATTATTAGGCTAAGGTTCGTAACATTTAATTCAGAAAGAATTGGGGAAGATGAATATGCCAAGGAACAAGGGAAAAATTAACATCAACTTAATTTTTCAACGTACACAGCAGAACAGAGTAGCGCCACTTTCGGAAGACGCTACACTTTCATCGTCAGTGCTCACGTGTATTTTGCTTACCACCACTTGTCAGGTGGCTCTGTTGAATGTGATTTCGATTCTTATATATACAACTTTTTTGTGAAAATTAAATACGAGAATTAAACCACTTTTAAGCTGATATTAAACTGCTGTTTCCCAGTGTTGCAGTGTGTGTTTACGAGGTGCATTCGTTTAACTTTGTTGCTAAGGGCAACTTTGCGCTAAAGTTAGTAACGAGTCACCCTATTGTTTCTAAATCTGCCCATTAGTTTCAGAGATATCGTAAAAGTTCAAGCCTAAAAATTTTAAATTACATAAAAAATTTCAAAATTTTTGTTTTTAAAAATTCGTAAAAAAGAAATAAAAATATCCCATTTTTGTCCAGTATCATGTAGCTTTTTTTATTTATTTTTATTTAGTTAGCACGTATAAGAAGAATGCTACTTCAGAGAAGGAGCTTCTAGCGATATCGTTTCGTTGATAATGTTGTTTTTATAATTCGACTTATCAGGCCTGCAAGCAACCTCCGGTAAAGCTGGAGGAACGCATTTATTTTACTCAGGGTAGGGTTTTCCCGTTACCTGAAACCCTCCTCCATTATCCGGGCTTGGGACCGGCAGGCTAACGCCAGGCGGAGTCATGTAAATGACCCCTCTTTCGTTAAAATTGGTGCATAACTTTTGATATTATTCTTAATTTAGTGAGAAAACTTTTTAAACATTTTTATAACATTTTTACTGTTTAGACTCAAACTTTTACGATATCTATGACACTAATGGGCAGGTTTCATTTTTATAGAGAATTGAACGCTCTACAAAATATGAAAGTTATTTAAGGGGCACACGGGCGTTGTTATGGTTGTCGCGCATTACGTCCTATTATATAGTTATTTTCAATTAGAGAAGAATGATAAAGATGAATATAGTCTTTTAAATCAGCTTAAGTTTGAAAATCGCAATTTACTTAAAAAACGGAAACGTGAATTTTAATGCCGCCCGTCTGGACTGGCTCCGTATAGTGTTATTTTCAGTGAGAAAAGAATGAGGGAGATGAATACATATATTCATTTAAATCAGCTTAAAAGGTTTGAAAATCGCAAATTTATACACAAAGCTCGTGTGACCTGGCTCTAAGATTAAATTTTTGTTCATAGTGGATATCATAGTTTATGAACATTTTTTTAATATGATTATTTCGAACTTATTTGCTTTTGAATCCGAATTGATTACAAGGCTAACTCAGCGTTTACACCAAACAATGCTGTCTTGACAATAACATTTTTCACTAATACATACACAGCTTTTCAACTGTCTTCACTGCTGTCTTCAATATTTTGAAGACAGTAAATCGGACAATAATTTGACGTATGCCGACAATAATTTGAATTTTTGTGCATAAAAAATAAATATTCAAAACGAAAAGCTTATAATATTGATATTTTCTTTACTTTTTTTTAAGTTGTAGCTTACAAAGCTCGCGCAAAACACGTATTTATGGAATTTAAAATTAATTGTCATAATTATTGTCTGGACGCCTACGTCACGAATACAATTACCACCGTTTTTGACAACTAATACGTATTCTTTATTGTCAAGACAGTAAACGTACTGTAAGGTTCGTAACGTTATATTCAGAAAGAATCAGCCATGATTAATATTCCAAGCAACAAGGGAGAAATCAATTTTAATTTTCCTCATATACAAAACATAACAACTTTGTTTTCGGAAGCTGCTACGCACTCCATCGTCAGTGCTCATGTGTATTCTGCCTTCATACTTGTTACGAATTTTAGCCTAATAATCAATTTGGAGTAAAAAGCAAATACGTTCAAATAATCACATTAAAATACTTCTAACAGGAGCGAATCCAGCTTAAACTTTTGGGAGAGGAACTTTCAAATGAAAAGCACCATTTTGTAAAATTTCTTTTAGAAACTCCATAGAAATGAGGTATATTTTATGGCGCAATCCGGAACTCCAAAATGTATTCCTATTGCGCTTAGTTTAGTGTTGACTTTTCGTTCTTCGATTCTTTTAAGTTAGGAATATATGGTTCTTTCTACTATAATACAGACATTCAATTTGAAATTTAATATATTATAAGCTGAATTAAGCAATTATTCCATATGAGATTATGAGCTGAAACAAGACATAAATTTAAAAATTCAAAAAACCCGACCGCGTAAAATAAGTAAAAGAAAAATAAACCAAGTCCAGTGTGCGGAACACAGCGACTTTAGGGTCACAGCGGTAACGCTGATTATATTCTACGGATACCTTACATAGTGTCCACACCTGATGAATTTTCATCATAACACCTAATATAACACCGACAGAGAAATTGTAAATTTTTCATTTTCATCAATACATAGGGGTAGCCGTTAATAAATTTATATCATGATGAATCATATTTTCTTCTTCGTCGTACAGTTAAGATCGAACTTTTATATGAGCTTGAGCTCTGATGATTATATCATAACGCTGATATAACATTAATAAATTGAGTCTATACGTGATGAATTTTCATCATGATATCAATTTGACATTCATCATGATATAAATTCATCAGGTGTGGACACTATGTTATAGTCGTAAAATGAACTTTAAGCGGCAGACACTTCTACTAATCTATAAAAATGTGTTTTTTAAAATTCATAAAAAATAACCAATATTTTTCTATTTTTTATTTTCTTTATTTCAGATGTCCAAATCTAATGATTTAGATAATGATATAGATGAACTATTACAGGAATTTGAATCAAGACGCAATAAAACTGTTTTACATTCAGTACTTTTTTACTGACCCATTTCTTTTTGGCAAATATGAGTGATCTTCTCAATTTTTAAAATTAAAAATTGAAAATAGACTTTAAACACATATAAACAGGAATCAAATATATTAATAAAAATAACTACAACTAGCAACTAGTAAAAAACAACAAATTAAATATAAGTGAGTTAAAAAATGTAAACTATATTTATCACATTATGTATATGCAACATACTAAGTATACATATGTACATAGTATATACATATGTATGTATTTAAATAAATATGTACATATCGATGGCTTAATATAGAAAAGGCGTATCTTGAATTTCCGTTAAAAGAAGGATAAAACGGAATAAAAACTAAAATTCTTACATAAAAAAATTAAGTGGACATGAAGCCGTTATTTTAAATATAGCTAAGCTGAGTTAGCTTAACAAGTGTGTATGTATTTAGAACAGTGGTGTCCACACATACACTATCACATTTTGTGTTTGTGTATGTGCTTCGCGGCTAAATAGATACCCTGCAGAGAGAGAATGACTAGTATGTGGATAAAAATATAGTAGTTGCTTTTTAATTCAGACTAGTTGCCTATCTATCCTTCTGTCATAGAAGCCCAACTAGTTCATTTGTATATATTTATATGTTAGTTGAAATACTAGTTATTGTAGACTAGTGAGCTTACTAGTTTCTTTATTTAGTTTTTTAAATATTAAAAAAAAATTGACTTAACCGGGTTATGAGCTAGAGTTGTAAAAGTATTGAGTGTTTAGGTATTGAGTACTCAATACCGGTCGTTTTTAGAATACTCGATCCTAAAAAGTAGTAACTCAATACTTTCAGAGTTGTGTTTTCCAGCAAAATATATTGAATAGCATGTATGAAACTGATTAAAATAAATTAAAATTTAAAGCAAAAGAAATTGCTCTATTACAAATATAACTTTTATTTAATTAAAACTTTGTAAAACATAATAAAAATTTATATTGCAATTATAAAAAGTTAATAAACTTTAATTTTGACGTATATGATTGCAGTTTTTGATTGTTTTATTTAATTTCATTCATCAATTAAAGAAAACCGTTAAAGTATTGAGTAGTATCGAGTCAATACTTAATAAATATCGAGTTGTATCGAGTATTCAAAAGTATCGAAATTTTACAACTCTATATTTTGAACACACAGCCCTCATATTTTAAGGCATGTACTCCAACCACTGAGCCACTTTCTACTTATTATTTTTAGAGCTAAAATTTAGTTTTATGTACTTACACCTGAAAATATGTCAATTTATAATAAATAATTTAAATTACTAGTATAATTACGATTAGTGATATGACTGTCCCAAAACGTCCTTATAAATTTAGCTGCAGGGTAGGCTATGAGTCTCACGCACAGAGTACGTGAGATTGTGTTAAAAAAGACAGCCTATGCACGAGTGCATCCGAAATTGAGAATTTAGCAACCACTGATTTAGAAGATTACTACCAGAAAACATTGAAATCGCGATTTAAAAAAAAAAATCGAGATACACTTTTTCTATATTAAGTTAATTGAGTCGTTGAAAATTCATTTTTTTCCGGCATCCTTCAAAAAGCTTCCTTTTGATTAAAAAAATTATTGGTAATTTTAAATTAAAAAAAAGTTTCTTTGGAAATGTCTCATTAAATGCACAGCAAAAAGATATATGTATGTATAATTTTTATTACACAATTGAGAAGAAGAAGTTGTAGACCTCTCAAACTAGACTATGGCCCTTATTATTATTATTATTATTTTTTCACAATTAAGTTGAAAGCTGGCAAATTCTTATTATGGACTACAACTTTCATCAAAGTGAGACAACTGTTTTTAGCAGTTGTGTTTTGGTTTTTATTTCGACTATTGTGTTACTTTTGTAATTTTAGGCGCCAATCTATCCCATATGATGGCTACTATGGTTTCAAAAAACAGAGAGTATAGATAAGCAACTTTTTTTCGAAGACCACTATTGTGAATAAGATGTGAAATTTATGTGCCCTTCCATTAGTGCTATCATTGCTCAGTGAATGTAAAAAAAATAAAGGAATATAGATTGAAATCAGAGAAGTATTATAAGTTTGAAAATTAAAAAGCAATACTAAGAACTAACATGAAAAAAATCAAAATTAAATGAAATTCTTGGTCGATGTTTGTCAGATATGTATGTATGTACATCCAAGCCCTTGTAGTTACCCGATTCATTAGAAGTGAACTAATTTATTTGAATACATTTATTTTTAAATTTACTTTTTTGGGGGTGAACAATGCAGTATTTTTATATCTGTAGGTGGGAGGTAATCTACACCAAATCCATTTTTTCACAATACGTTTTTTATACTCTTGGAATTTGCATTTTTTTTTCCTCTATCGATAGGTGAAATCCAGTAAGTCGTATGTTTTAAGGGGCAGTAGTACTGCTCAAAACCATCTAAGAGGTAAACAACAACAACTCCATTTTAATAAGTAACGGTAATATCATACGACGTAATTTGATTACGGATACGTTAGATTGAAAACAATAATATTGGAGTTACATATATAAAATATTTGGGGTAAGTCAAATTGTTAATCCTACAGAGATACAATTTGACATATTAAACATGTACAATTTTAAAAATGTGACTTGGTGTAGTCTACCCTCCCACATACGGATATATTCTGGGATTATTATTAAGTTAAATGCCACTACCTTGAACACTATTTACTGATCTTCTCCAAGGTCGATTAATGACTATCCAAAGTGGTTATTAGGCTAAAGTCCGTAACGTTATATTCAGAAAGAATCAGACATGATCAATATTTCATGGAACAAGGGAAAAATCAACATCAATTTGATTTTCAACCTACTCAGCTGAACAGAACAAAAACGTTTTTTTTTTTGGAAGCCGCTTCGCTACGCCATTATAATAACAATTCACTCAAATTTTATTTTTTGCCTTGAGTTTTTCCTATACATAAAAAACGCTTTATTAACATTTGTGGCAGTGTAAACTTTTTTTTATCATTAAATCGTATTTTCAGGGGAAAGTTTCATAAGAATCGCTTTAGTAGATATGTTTTCATTGCTCGAATAAAAAATCGAAAAATATCAAAACACTAGCAAATCGCGTGGTTTTCAGAACATGCTGAAATGCGTTTTGCGTTTTTCAAACTGTAAGCGATTTGAAAACGCTTCAATACAACCAGATTTTAGAAAATGATTTTTGCCTCTTCCATTTTATTCAACTATAAATAATGAATGAAAAATAAATTTTTATTTTTTCGTTCGATTTTAAATCTATAAATATTAACTAGTCTTCAAACTATTTGCATATTTCTATGGGTTGAAACTAAAAATTTGAATACCTGTTTTCATCATACAACAGATGACCTTACTTTTTTTCTAAATATTATAGGAGGAAAAACTAAAAATACCTAATTCAAGTCGATTTATTTCCCTTCATAATATCGCTATTTTCTATGGCAGAATTACGAATATGTATTCTTCAGAACATGGGCTTTAATACGAGTATAATACACAACAATGTATTAAAAAAATTTTGTTTGATTTTTTTGTATCAGTTACGTCGTTTTTCATTTCAGCTCATATATTAAATAACTATTTAGCTCATGCTTTTTTACCCTAAATTTTTATAAAAATTAAAGCCCTAAATAAAGCAAAGATTGTGCTAAAACGAAAATTCAATAAAAAAATATATATTTATGCTTTATATATAAAAATATATAAATTAAAAAATGTATACTAACCTATTAAATTTGCATGATTACTATCTTACCCGAATTTTTCTAATAGATAATTGAAGACAGATTTGTTAAAACATTTTTGCAGTGTGGTAACAATATAATTAAAAGAAAAATTAAAAATACAGCATGTTAAGTATTCAAAATGAAATATTTTTATGTATGATCTGTTTATACCAAAATCTAAGATAATTATTGAACAACTGAATAAATAAAAATTATGTCACCTATTTTTAGTTTTTTCTTTCAGTGAAATTCCTAGTTGAACTACGACCTTTCCAATCAGTTTAATGCGCTTAAAATACCACGGTTTTTTATGCCAAATTAACAAGCTTTTTCTTTCTAAAAGCTTATAGAAAATTTAAAACTGCAAAAACTTTACCGTTTAACTATTGTTATTAAAGATGGGTATATTACGAACGAAAAATAGATTGATAAATGTTGATTTTATTAGAAGTTAAAACACACAGATCAGCAGTAGTGAGATCCTGTAACTTTTAACAATAACAACAGTTGTTATATTGTCAACATTTCAAGTTGTTTGCACTAACGATTGCACAATTCTTTGACTTCTTGCTAACAACATTGTTAACATGTGACGTCATGTGGCATCTCTGTTAAAATAAGCGAAAAGCGCAAAGAGGAATATAACAAAAACAAATGAATTTGTGATTTCCAAACAGTGCATTATGTGTCCAAAAGCTAGCATCATGAAACTTGGTGTAGAGTCCCCTACAACTTTGTTATTCTCAAAAATGTGTACGTTTTTGTTGTTGTGATACTTGGAATAAGTGTTTATGCTTTGCCACTTCACCTGACCTTTACACATGCAAGTGCAAGTTCGAAAAACTCAATACACTCAAACTTTTCTACTAACACACTTTTGGTTCAGCTATGAGAAAGACAGAGAAACGAATACAAATTGCTTTTTCCTTGATAATACGTACACAGAACTTGCATGCAAGTATTTACATGTCTAAACGCAGGGTCATGTGTACTTTACGTATTCGAAGAGATTTGTGCAGACCTCTAATACATATAAAAAAAATCTAAGATTTTACTAGACAATCAACTCTCTCAGACATCTGGCAGAGTAATCGGCAGTTTTCTGGTACGACATTTCTGCATAACTTCTGAAATATTATCCGATTAGTATCAGAACAGTATGGACACTATCCGAAGGGAATTTAATTTCCTTTAAGACATTTAACAGAATAGTCTGCACATTGTCTGATTTTAGTTTTCGTAATAATTCTCATCTATCTTTTGATAGTATGTATTCATAAATGTAGAATCTACAAAGTCTTTAATACTTTGTATTACTATGTAAATATAGCTTAATGGGCTTGTGTTAGTAAATTTGAGGGAGCTTATGAATGTGTGCAATACATAGACAATAGATTTGGCATATTTCTGGTGTGTTTCTACCAACAAAATACTTGTGTTTTTTTTTGTGTTGTATTTGTTGTCGTCGTGGTGGTATCTATATTATTGTATCATGCCTGTGATTAATATGCCTTGATACGGCATAATTTGTGGGTAAATTATACAACAGGGTTGAAGTTCAACAGGCCTGCAAATTTCTGGCCTGCTCGAAAGCCTGCAATTCCTTATTTATTAATTTTTTATTTTTATTACTCCTTTCTTTTAGAAGGGAAAATGGAAGGAGTATTCTATTTTTTACATTTTTCGTTCAATACACATTCCAAAATTTTCTTTTAGAAGGGAAGGTGGAAGGAGTATTCTATTTCTAGATTTTTCGTTTTGTTTGATGCAAAATGTACTTTAGAAGTAATAAACATTCTCGTATTCTTTTTACGCAAGTAATTTGTATATAAAAATGGAATTTACGTACAAGGGACATCATATTGTATTATTCATACACGCTGCTATTATGCCGTTTATATAACTTATAGTTTTTCAGGCGAAATTTCATTAGTGCAATTTCTTCGTCATAAATACAACCACTTTACCCTCATATGTATAAAAAAAATTACTTTGGATGACATAAAAAATCACATAAATCAAAAATATAGAAGCCGCTATAAAAATACTTGGATAAAAAATGTACCTCCATTTGCTTTTTAACAGACCTTCTTTAGAAATCCTTCAAAATGGCCTTTATTACATGGTATTTTGTCAGGCTTGCTGTGGAAAACCTTTTAAGAAACATTCCAGAAGAGGCATTTGAAAATCTCATTCTTCCACATTGCGGAGCAACTGTGACAATGACAGCATGGTTTAAAAAGATATGAGTATGGAACGGAGATTGGAAGGCCTTGTGTCTGCTAAATAGGCCTTCTGTAAGGCATCTTTACTCCTGCATTTTATCGCTGAGACAGCACATACCCAACACATAATATTGGACTATGTGGTACATTTTAGCTGAAATGGAGTAGTTATAACATTGACCTATGTAACGCAGTCATGGACCATGTTATTTGCAAGCAATAGCTTCTAGTTAACCGACAAGTGTTTGCATTTTAACGAGTGCAATCGTTAAAACACGAACACTTGACTAGTCAAAACTAGTCCGATGTAATGCAGACATGGACCATGTCAGTTGCAAACAAGAGTTTGTAGTTAAGCGACAAGTGCTCGTGCTTTAACAATTTCAACACGAACACTTTAGTGCTTCATCAAGTGGTGACATGGAGTAGTTTTGAGACTACTCCGATGTAGTGCAAAGTTTGGTTATATGGTCCAGCCCTAGGACATCGTAATGTTAAATCGACCATATTTTCTCCATACATTTGGACTAGTCATAGTCCTCTCTGGAGTGTATATGGAATAGCGTGTATGGAATAGTGGCGTTATCTACAGGGTACCTACATACATACATAGTTACATACTACCCACCGGTAAAAGGCAACATGCCTGCAAGACCGAAACACATGCAAACTGCTCTCTTGTAGAAGGGAAGGTGGTAGTACTTAATTTTTTTGATTTTTCGTTCGATAGACATTCCACATTCCCTTCTTTAAGCATGCAAGATGGAAAGAGTATTGTATTTTTAAATTAAAAAAGTACTTTGGATATAACAAACATTCTCGTCTTCTTTTTTCGCATGCAATTTGTATATAAGACTGAAATTTACATACAAGAGACATCACACATGCTGCTATTATGTCGGAGCTGATTAACTTATCATTATTCCACCGGAACTACATCATATCCAATTCAATGTATAAAAAACTACTTTGGATGAAGAGAAATAGTTCGAAATAAAAAAAAACACATTAACCAATTCGAAAGAAGTCGCTATAAAATAGTGAAATAGAAAAAAATTTGCACCACCATTTGCTTTTTAACAGACCTTCCTTAGATAGCCTTCAAAATGGCATGTCAGAAGAGCCCTGTAAGAATCCATACATTGGGAAGCGGCTTGGAAGGCCTGCGCCGCAATGGATAAAAATGAAATGAGTATGGAATGCGGATTGGCAGGCCTTATGTCTGCTAAACAGGCCTCTTTACTCCTGCAATTCACCGCTGGGTATATATGTACATACATACATATGTGAATACAACCTACAATTGCTTGTATTTTTTGAAGCCAATTTTAAATGATCAGTTGAATTTAAACTGTTGGTAAGCGCACATGGTTTGTTCGTTATAATCGAAGCGATTACACGACTTAATGCAAAAACGTATAATAGAAAATAAACAAAAGTAAATGATCACAAATCGCATGATCAAATAAAAAAACGTGTTTGATATAAAAAAGTTTATAAATATTTACTATTACAAACAACTTACGTACCTTTACTTATACACAAATAAATTAATTGTGCTTTAGTGCTACATATAAATGTTAAGCAAAATTTTTTAGGTTATACATTTGAAGTAAACTAGGAAAGTTTTTTTTTTAATACATATAAAATTTATATGACAACAATGGATTCTTTAAAAGTAACAACAAACAAAAATGGTAAGTTTTTTTTAATAACTACCGGCTCTTTTTTGCATGGAAAATGTAAATATCATTGTTCAAATTTGGTTATTTTGTGGGCCAGTGCTGCCAGCAAGAAATTTTGTAAATTACACATGCTGAATCCTGAATTACAGATCAGAAGAAATATTACACATTAAAATTATTTAAACATAATTAATAACACCGGAACACAAAAAGGAAATCGGACCCACCTACTAAGTCAAAATACATGTAGTTAGGTAGGTCGGTCTATTAAAATATACAGGCAGACCACTTTCTCCTTTTTGTGCGGATGTAATCAAACATAACACAAAAATATACAGCCCAATTATGAATAACAATTCCCCGGAAGTTTTTTCCCCAGTTCCCCTATTCTAAATAAAATCTCGCCGAGAAAATTTTCTTTTTCCCTATTCCTCCTATTATAAATTACAATTTGCCCGGGAAAAAACTCCCAGGGAAAGAAGTAAGTATTCTAAATATGAGGGAGAGGGAGAAATTATTGCGACTTGTTTTCCCAAACATTTTAAAAATTCAAATTACAAAACGGTGTGAAACAATGCTGTAAGTATTTATTTAGGACAAGTTTAAATAAACACCGGAATGCTATATTTCTATTCTTCTGCCTTCGGAAGAAAGTTTTAAAACGTACTCAATTTTGCACGCCTCCTTTAAGTTCACATAACATGTAAATGGGAGACGTGTTGCGGTTTAAAAATTTACAATTTCTTTTTACACACAATTATTGGGGAATTTAATGTATCTGGCCCCGTTTTCGCTTCACTTCCTCAGCATAAAGCTCTTCCGACAGCTTCTGAGTGACTACAGTGTACATTTTCCTTTTTATTTAAGCAAAAACAAATATTTATATTAATATACAATCTTATTATCAATGAAAAAATGAAATTTTTATTAATTTCTATTACTGAACTCTTGCGTTAGTGCAAAATAAAATGTAAATACTAAATGCTGATCCAGGTTTTCCCTCTCCCTTATTTCCATCATTATTATTTGTGAAAAAAATTTCCGACACCAAAACAGCTGCATTGATTTTCTTCAAATAGTCTCGATCGATCAAACCTTAAAAAAAACGAACTGAAGCAAAATTGGTTTAGACGATTGGGAGCTACGGTGCCACATAGAAACAAAGATATGTACACACTTCAAACTCTCCCTCTTTTGTTTTGGTGGGAAGTTATAAACAAAATATTAATGCAGTAAAGTCCGCTTAATTGATTTTCTAAAAATTCAGTATTTTTCGCAATGAAGCGGAAATTTATTTAACCGATACTATTGTATATGACAAATTTTCACTTGTATCAATTAAGCGGGGCACTACTGTAAAGTAGTATTTCGTAAAAATTACATGAACTTATTCTCTTTCGTAAGAAGAGACAGAAATAAGCACATTTACTTTCTAAGATTTTTTACGCTTAAAAATTTTCCTCACAACACGGAAATAATAAAGATTGCACATCTGGCATCTCTGCATGGGGGTTGATTTTAATCTCCAAGAGAGAAAATATTTAGTTTTTTTGATTTAAAGCCCTATTAAAAAGTGTAAACATAACATAACTCATTATTACATTGTTATTTAAATTCAAAACGTAGTATGTAATGAATTAAAAAGTTCATAGTTAATAAAAAAAAAGTTCGAGATAAAGAAAGACCAGACTTATTTATGTGTTGTTTCCACAATGCAAACAAACACTGCTTGTGTAAAATTTATATGAAAAGCACTCAGTTTTTTTGAGTGATTTCCATACAAATTGTAGACAAGCAGTGCCTGTTTGCATTGTGGAAACAGCATATTAATTAAGTGCAGTTTCCACTCAAAAAAGTGAGTGTACAAATTTTCTACTCAAATCCATTGTTTGTGTTGTGGAAACCGCACTTAAACGGTTGGTTTTCCCATGCAGTTTAAATTTCGTTTAATTTTTTGCTTGAAGTAGATTAAAATGCAACTTTCAAGGGAAGCTCTGGAAAGTAATGATTTAATTTTGTGTAGTCTGTATGCAAATAAAAAAGTATATTTGCCAAGCCGCTTGCTTAGTTTATTTTGACCTTGAGTTTTTTTCAATAAGCAAATGTTTTTCCCTTAGTTTTCCCTATTTCAGCATTTTAAACATGAAAATTAACCCTTTTAGAACATTTGGCGATGAACTAAATACCACTAATCAATTTTAATTGTAAAACTAAATGTTAACTAAAAAAATGAAAGTAACATTAAAAAAACAAATACAAGCCCATACGCATGAGTATACATATCAGTGTTACCATTTACCGCTTTTCGGGTATTTAATGACGCTTTTTTGTTTCTTTACTATTACATATTTTCCGAATACCCTTTTTTAAAAAACGTGTTTACCTACATATTAATTAAAATCCATGTTATAAAAGATCTGAGTATTTCATTAAAACTGTTTTGTGACCCGGTGGTGACAATTATGGCCGAGTGAAAATGGCAAAAAAAAAATTCATTTTTTTAAATCTGCAGCATTGTTAATGACACTATAGAAAACCTTAATTCACACCGAATATAAAAGATCTTCGACTTTATTGAGAGGTACCATTTCAAAATTTTTTTGTTAATGTGATGTTAACATTTACGTAACGCCATTTTCGACGTATTTAACGCCTAGTATAAACTTTCAGTTCCGTAACAAGTTTGAAACGCCCTAAGTACGTTACGTAATATGTGATCAGTCCTAAAACTTGTAACTGAGGCTTCAATATCTGTCTGTGGACCAGAATCAAAATATTATTATTTAAAAAATTGCTTGAAACTTCAAGTCCTCTGCTCCACGTCAAGAATTTAACCGAGGGAGGTACGAAATATTTTCAGTGTTTTTCGGAGCATCGATTCATAGCCCTATGTTTATATCTGATAAATTTTTATCATAACAAATGTCATTGAAAATTATATTGAAAAATAACCTGTTTTATGTTAGCTGGTTTTCTTATATGAAATTTGACATTTATCATGGTAAAAATATATCAGGTATAGACGTAGGGTAATACAGGAAAATTCAAATTACAGAAAAAAGTTTTTCGCTCCACCCTAATATACATATAAAAAATTTCTTTTCTATAGAAAGAAAATAGCTTTTCTATAAAACGTTATCTATATTTTGCTTTTAAAGAATTGTAATTTTATTTTAAGATTTTGTTTACTCATAAATTAAACGGGTTGATAATAAACACTTATTTTTAAATTTTAATATGGACATTTCCACAATAAATTAAAAAAAAAACAAGGAAAGAATGTGGAATGCTAGGAAAAGGTGAAAGCGTTGGCTGAAAGGAAAAATTAAATGATTGAAGACAAAAGACGAAATGAGTGCATACGTGAGAGACAAAGTCGGGAGAGGCTTGCAGAAATGTGAAATGCCAAACAAGCACCAATTGAGCCCTACAAATGCAAGCAAACGATATATAATATATAAACAAGTGCAGAATGCGTTGCCAAAAGACATGCAGACAAAATTTTAAAATTGATTACAAATGGTTAAAAACTTAAAGAATGGCAAAAATTCGGAAAAAAATCGAGTAAATGGCGAAAATTCGCAAAAGCTTGCTAGCGTCGTGAAGATATCAAAGTCTAATGTGCGTAAGCTGTGTAAAGGTTATAAACTTGAAAAAAAATCGATTTTTTAGCGAAAATTCGCAAAAGATTTCAATATCGCCAACAAACTTCAAAATGGATTAAAAATCCCTAAAATTTTTAGGAATGCCGACAATTTTTAAAATATTTCGAAAATGGCGGATCAAAAACGGGCTAATATTGGAAATTTTGCAAGGTGTAATATAGTCTAGAAATTGCATGAATTATAATATAAAATGGACAAAAAGTAAAAAAAAAATCAACTTTGTCACGAAAATACCGGAAATTCGCCAAATATGTATTGCAAAGTTCAAAACAAGACATAAATATGATTATAAATCAAATCATCCTATGACTAAATAAAAAAAATCATGATATTTATATTTAGACAATATAAATATCATGATGGAAGAAAATGTCACGTGCGACAGTGCTAAAATTAAATAAAAAAAGTGTAAATCATTTTTGGGTAAAATCAAAACCATTTTTAAGAGACATCAATGTACAGCATTCTAAAATTAGTCACATTGAAATATTGCTTCAGGTTTCGTTGAAATCGGCCTTTTAATCGTGGGCCGCAAAAACCACTTCTGTTTTTGTCACGTGCGAAAGCCTTGGTTTTTTCAATTATCTTGAAAAGGACAAATTTGCTCAAAATCGAACTTAGCTCCTTAACAATTAAGCACGTACTGTTAGAATGTCCACTATACCAGAACCAAAGGAATAAAACATTCAACAACATACCGGCCATCGACCTCCTCAAGGAGCCTTCGCTCACCAACATTAATAAAATATACAAGTTTATCAAATCAACCAACTTAAAAACATAACAAAACATTATATTGTATAAATATTTATTTATATCCATATTACACTGCAATAAGATTGTATAAGCACGACACTGTACTCTAGAGCTGATGGCCTATGCAGCCAATGCTCATATATAAATAAATTTAGTCTAAGAATTTATTCTGTAGATTAAATAAATTAATAATAATAATAATATTGTGAAAATATCAGTTATTTTGCCTTTTGCTTCACTTTCGACATCATGGAAATGCCCACATGTTTTTATTCATAAAGATTTCTACACTTTATTTTTTATAATAACGATTTTTGAGCTTTTTATTTTTTAGTGCTAATTTTTTCATATTTTTCCCTTTTTCAATGTGTTATTTGCAAAGAAAAACAACACATTTTCAAATTTTTTTTTTTGGATTTATACATACATGATTTACCATACATTTTGCCTTATAAGCTCGGTGGCAACACTTCGAAGTAATTTACTTAAATCTAGTTGATTTCAAGCCGATGGAAACAGACATACTCAAGGTAGATTTATTTATCGTAATTTTTTAACCTTTTACCCCTTTTTTAATATACAATTGGTGCGTTTATTTATTTCTAAAATGGCAACACTGATGCATATGTGTACATATTTATAATTTATGCATAAATTTTATGTTGCAATACATACAGTAATCCACAATCAAGTTCAATAACGCAAAGCCCAAAGCCATTCTAAAAATTATACTTATAATGCGTTCTTTTTTTGTATGAAACATACATACATACCCAGCAAACATTTTTTGCCAATTTCATTTATTTATTTAACACCACGAGGGTTATAACCAATTTACTACAATAATAAGCTGCATAATAACAGGAAAAGATCATATATAATTATACGTTAAAATTTATTTGCTGGTGTTAAAGCATTGTCTGTATGCAACATTTCATTGGTGCTTTACCAAATCGTCAGTAGACTTCAAACACAATTTTGCAAAGTTACAAATCCTTTATCTTATGTACAGACTTTCAAAAACAATTTGAGAATTCACAAATATGTAAACGATTTTCATAAATAAGCAAATTAGGTTTTGAAAATTATACAAAACCCAGCAAATAATTTTTTATTCGATATGAATCCATTTTATTTTTCTACGCCTCTATACAATTAGAAATCCATCGGATAACAATAAAAGTACTTATAAGGCAAAATGAGAAATAAAATCCAAGTTAAACCTTTATGAAATTTTTTTGAGATATTGTCACAATTTTATTTTAAATGAAATTTATTTGCTGGTGTTTAAGCATTGTCTATATGCAACATTTCATTGGTGCTTTACCAAATCGTTAGTAGACACAGTGGATTTTTAAATGCGCTGGTGTAGCCGTACTTTGAAAAATATAACTTTTATTTTACAGCCAAGTTGTAATAATTAAGAATGGTTATATGTCAGTTTATCGCTCATTTTTGATAAATGTGCTAGTAACTATCTTCTACTTTACTGCCGAATTGTAATAATGACCCTTAACAGAATAGGCACCTCTCATATAAAATTTCGAAATTCGATCCGGCTGTAACGTGACATGTCTTGTGATAGGTTATATTCCCTCTAATATATTTTGGTCCCCTTTACCAGAATCAGTCGTCAGAACTATGTTTTTGTGTATCACAGTGTTATTTTCTCTACTTTTTCTGACCGACTTCGGTTACGAATTCGGCATCTTGTTTCATCTCCCCGAATTCGGTAAAAAATGTTTGCTGGGTACATATGTATCTATGTACAATGTACATAGTACATATGACTATTGCAAAAATAGATTAGGAAAAAATATGTAGGTTAAATTTTAAGGCTGAGCGCAGATATTATATTAAAGGTCATAGAAGCATAGGAACAGGTTATGCGATGCATATGTATGTATGTATAAACGTACATATGTACATACCCAGCGGTAAAAGGAAGGAGTAAAGAGGCCTGCTATAAGGCTTTATTTAGCAGGCACTAGTAGGTACTTGCAGTCACATTTCATATTCATATCTATTAGATAGCTATCTCGTACTGTTAATAAAATAATGACAACTCTCTTCACACGTAGGAGTATTGTGAATTGTGAACGTATACATATGACAGAGAATGTATTTTTTTCAGTGCAACACACTTAAGAGAGCATAAATTTGAGTATCCACTAATTTGAAATTTTTTACACGTGCAATCACTTTTTAGTTTAATTAATTTTTACCACTGTTCATAATAAATTGGTGGAGTTCACGTAACATTCGGTAACTGCCCAGCAAAAACAATTGTCATTTTTGTAATCGGTAGTACTCTATTAATGGGTTACAAAGTAATTAGTGGTACTTATTTATCTTAATACTATGCTTCAAATTAGAACTAATACTTTTTTTAAATAAAATTAATACGCATTTTCCCATTACTGAAAAAATTTATAATTTGACGTTATGTGCTAATAAAATAAGTAGACAACCACTTTTCAAGGGAACATGTGTGTGTATATGAAAACTAATTTTTGTCGCTTAATCTTAGAAGTCAACAATAGCTGAGTGGGTAAAGTACCTGTGTTCAAATATGAACGATCACAGGTTCGCAACCCAGCTGGGTAAAAAAAAATTTAAAATTTAAATAAAATATAATGTGTATAAATTTAATTTTAATTTGTTTATTTGACTACTTTTTTAGCTTCAAGTAATTCAAATAATAACTAGCTAATTGCTGTGACAATGTAAATACACTTATAAGAGGTACCACTTATTTTTTGGACTTCTCAAACAAAAATAAGTAGTTATCGAGTTAAATTATAAGTAGTTACGACTTAAATCCTCATATATTTTTTCAGTAAGCAAAGTTTTTGCTGGGTGTTTACTCGTTAACTTGGTAAAATTCCCCATACATTTTGCTGTAAAAATTTTTTAAAATAAATTTTACAGCAATAAAATAAATGAAGAGTTTACCAATTTAACGAGAAAACAGTTACCGAATGTTGCGTGAACTCCATCATTGTATTTTAAAAATATTTGTTAATTTTTTTTTGGCATTTTTTGTTAAAATTTATCAATGAGTTGAACTATTTTTTCATTGAACAGTACTTTTGGGTTAAACAATTTTGTAATATTTTCAGTTAAACAATTTTAGTACCAAATAGAAAAATTGCAAAAAAATTTAGCAAATCAATATTTTTTGAGGTCGAATGTATTAAAAAGCATTCTAATATCATATTTTCATTAATTATTACAGCAATAATTATATAAACTTCTAAAAATTCATGTATAAAAAATATAAATGCTTTAGAACATTTTTTATTACAACCAAGTGCGGTTTTAGTTTTTAAGCCAATACTAATACAAAATGTTCTACTAATACATTTTTAGACTTTAGGTTTTTGACAAAACACTTACATTTTTGACGTTTCAGTTTGGCCTCTATCTACCCTGTGACCGTGATTCACTAACAGATTCAGTCATTAGATCTGTCAAGAAACTCATGTATGCTCAAAATGTATGGCAGTGTGGCTTAAAATTGAATATGTGTGACAGATTTTTTGACAAGTCTGTCCGATTTGCAAGTTTTTTTTAAGTTCATGTACATAATAGTATTTTCTATGAGATCAGAGTTGCATTTTTGGGGAAGTTGCAAGGAACAATGTTTGTTTTATTTATTTATTAAACAAACGCTGTTATACATTCTTGTAAATTAGTTGACGAAAAATGCAAAATAACGTAAATATTTCCGAAAATGTGTTTTCGTATATATTTTGTGTGATAGTGTGGCATCAAGAGCACACTTTGTTTCATTTACAGGAAAATCTGACAGAATCCTATCAGATTTTCCTGTAGCATAGTGAATCAATACATACGATTAGTATTAACTTTCTAGCATACATTAACATATAAAATTTCAGCGTTCTATTTTAAATGCATATTCAAATACCCATTTACCGAATAATACATAACCATTGGCATTTCAACAATTTATTTATGCATTAATATTAACAACATGCTTGTGCGTAAAATCAAATAATGAATTCATTCACGCCTTTTCGAATACATATTCAATGTTAAGCACAAATCGCGTGATCTTTAAACACGTTTTTATTATATACGAGTGCATATTTATGTGTAATAAACGAATATGAAAGTAAAATTCAAATAGTATTAAAAATATTAAACAACTTTTAACTTTTTATTAGTCCCCTTTCGCACTATCAAAGTTTACTTTGACAAAGTTTTTTAAATTTTCCTTTAAACTTTATTTCACTTCTGCACACGCAAAGTTTACTTTGCAAAGTTTTTGTTGTTTTGTTGTTGCTTATACGACTATGTATGTATAGACTACGAACGAAGAACAAAACAACTTTGCGAGAACATCAAAGTCTGTACTCACTCCCATTCTTCTTTCCCTTCTCTCCAACATACTCAATACTTTGCAAAGCAAACTTTGCTAGTGCGAAAGGGCACTTACATAAGTATCTATACACCAAGGTATATTTATTCATACTATGTACAGGCGGGAAATATTTCCCGGCTATTATCGGGACTATTTTTTGCGCAAACCCTAAAAACTTTGACCTGAAAGGGGCTCGTCTTAGGGGTACTGCTTGTGTTCGAGATCAGAGATTAGATTAAAAAATTTCATTTGTCTTTTCAATTGTTACGGGCTTTAGAATTACTATATAATAAAAATAACTTAATTGAAAAATTAAATTGAACGAACTTAAGCCATAATAATTGAATATCTTTGGATTTAAAACCATACAGTTGAGAAAAAAATTCATAGATTAAATTAACTTTAATATTTGGTTGTACTAACTTTACTGTTTTAAATTTTGTATAAAAAAACTTTGATTGGGTTATTTTCACCCGAAAATACAGAATTGTTAATGTTTTCGTTCATAAACTATTTTCCAAAGTGGTCTTACTTAGTAAGCATTTTCGAAATTTTTCGAAAAAATAATTTTAAATTGTTTGTCAAAAAAGCGTGTCATTTTGACCCACATGACTCAAAAGAGCTAATTTTTAAAATAAAAAAAATTAAATTTCTTTGGATTAAACCTATACAGTTCGACTAAAATTCATAACTTACAATACTCAATACTTTGCAAAGCAAACTTTGCTAGTGCGAAAGGGCACTTACATAAGTATCTATACACCAAGGTATATTTATTCATACTATGTACAGGCGGGAAATATTTCCCGGCTATTATCGGGACTATTTTTTGCGCAAACCCTAAAAACTTTGACCTGAAAGGGGCTCGTCTTAGGGGTACTGCTTGTGTTCGAGATCAGAGATTAGATTAAAAAATTTCATTTGTCTTTTCAATTGTTACGGGCTTTAGAATTACTATATAATAAAAATAACTTAATTGAAAAATTAAATTGAACGAACTTAAGCCATAATAATTGAATATCTTTGGATTTAAAACCATACAGTTGAGAAAAAAATTCATAGATTAAATTAACTTTAATATTTGGTTGTACTAACTTTACTGTTTTAAATTTTGTATAAAAAAACTTTGATTGGGTTATTTTCACCCGAAAATACAGAATTGTTAATGTTTTCGTTCATAAACTATTTTCCAAAGTGGTCTTACTTAGTAAGCATTTTCGAAATTTTTCGAAAAAATAATTTTAAATTGTTTGTCAAAAAAGCGTGTCATTTTGACCCACATGACTCAAAAGAGCTAATTTTTAAAATAAAAAAAATTAAATTTCTTTGGATTAAACCTATACAGTTCGACTAAAATTCATAACTTAATTGTTATAAAAATATGTTAAAATAAATATAACATGTGTTGTGATGTAGACCTTTTTTGTTAATTATTAATTTTAATAAATGTTCGGTTTGAGGACTTTCTTTTATAACAAATATAACATAAACAAGAGTTTTTATTTTATTTTTTATAAAAGAAAGACTTCAACCCGAACATTTATTAAAATTATTAATAAATATAAAAAAATGTAACGAAAATATGAAATGAAGAAGCATTGAATATATGAAACCGTTAAAACGATAAAAAAGCGGTAGCACGGAAAACAAATCAGAGTCCCCAAAACGAAAAATCTCAAAAAAGTCGCTAAAACGGAATAAATCGAAATAAAATCGTCAAAACTGGAAAAAATAACTAAATCAGAAGTCGCCAAAACAAGAAAAAAAAAATCACCACAGCAAAAAGAGCGCTAAAATGGAAAACGTCACCAAAAAAAAATAATCGCTAAAACAGAAAAATGTATATAAAATCCCCAAAAATCGTCAAAACTGAAAAAAATAACTAAATCAGAAGTCGCCAAAACAAGACAAAAATCACCACAGCAGAAAGAGCGCTAAAATGGAAAACGTCACCAAAAAAATAATCGCTAAAACAGAAAAATTTATATAAAATCTCCAAAACTGGACAAAATAATTAAAGTAGAAAGAAGCCCCGCCCCACAGAGAAAAATAAATCACCAGAACGAAAAAAAACGGAAAAAGTCGCCAAAGGGAAACAATCGACAAATTGGAAAAATAACCGAAACGAGGAAGTTGCCATAACGGAAAAAATTTTTCAAAAAGGAAAAATATTGCAAAAATAAAAAGTTAAAGCAGAAGAAATCGATTAAACAAATAAAAAATCGCTAAAACGAAAAAAGTCGCCAAAACTAGAAAAAATATCCAAAATGGGGAAAAAATTAAAAACAAAAAATTTATAAAAACGGTTAGATGCGTTAAAATGAAAGAAAACCGCCGAATTCGGAATAATCGACGAAACGTAAAAAGTTGCCAAAATAGGCTAACACAGCGAAACGAAAAATATATCGTCAAAACGAAAAAAGATCGAAAGAACGAAAAACCCGCTCAAATGGACTAAAATCGCAAAAATAAAAAAAATTTTAAAAACGGAAAAAGCCTTAAGACGAAATATAGTCGATAAAACAGGAAAAAAATTTCAAAACGTAGAAAGTAATTATAAAAGTTCTAAAATAGTTTGTGCCCAAAGAAAGTGGTCGTCTGAACCATAGTGCGTTGCAGCAAAAAAAATTCATAACAAAACTACATTTTAAAGAGAAAAATGTGAACAGAGGACATAAGCTATTATTTATGAAAACCAAAGATTTTTAATAGTCCATTCAAGCCATATTTATTTAATGTATTTGTTTATTTTATTTATGTATTTGTACATATTTATTTAAAGAGATTTTACATTCAGCTATTGAAAAATAAACAGAAAAATGTTGTGGCAAATTTTTTTTGAGCGGCAACGCTGAACACAACTTACACATGCGGCTTCCCACTGAACAATTTTAGAAAAACTATGATGGGGATTAATTTTTGACAGTTTTTTTTAGAAATTTCTAGTTTTTGTCAGGCTTTTTCTTGACGACAGGTTGCAAAAAGTATACGAAAAGTCTGTAAAATTTTTTGATGTTTTGCCAGACATCTTTTCCGCTTTTATGCAGAATTAGCTTTATGATTTTTGTACGTTGTCTGATCGATTTCAAACTTTGTGGACAACCAAACTAAAAACTATCACCTGTGGAACTAACCATACCTGTTAGATAAATCTTTTTTGAAATAAAATTTTTTGTTATTCCTTACCCTACGTCTATACCTGATATATTTTTATCATGACAAAAGTCAAACTTTATATTAAAAAATACTTTGTTTTGTGTTAGCTGTTTTTCATATATGGAATTTGACATTTGTCATGATAAAAATATATATTAGGTATAGACGTAGGGTTATTTCAAATAGAATTTAACTTAAAATATTTTCTTTTAAAACTTTTTCATAAACCATGCTTATTATTCTCTTTCTCTCTTTGAAATGTAACTGTAATTTTAGTACACACGAATTTTCTCAACAACTACCCAAAATATGCAACCTTGTATTAAAAATTGTATACAATAACATAAGATCAGTTATTTTATCTTGATCAATAAAACCCATTTTCTATTGACTTTGTATTTAGTTGTTGTTTTAGTGCGACACCTTTAGAAGGGTTTGTATTTGCTATTTCTGTTTAGTAATGATTTGTTTAAAGCATTTAATTATTATTTAAAGATTTATAAGTGTTTAGGTACTTGAATAAATTAATTGTCATGCAATAGTAAATAGTTTTTACTGAAAAGCAAAAACAAAAATTTTACAATAGAGTGCATTTTTTTTAATTTTGCCCATTTCTTTACATATGAGTGAATTTAACGGAGAAAAAAAACTATACAATATAGAAAGAAAAATTAAATTATAAATTTCAAAGTCAAGCTCACACAACTTTTTAGTATTACCTACAACATCGTATAATAAAGAACTAACTAATGATCTTAACAAAAACAAAAATCGTCATTAAAAAGAAATATTAATAAACAAAATTTCTTTATTTTGGAGCTTAAAGTAATTACTTTTTTATAATTTACTTCTTTAGGCGATAATAATCACGAAGAAACCCTGGAACGTATCATTAAATCTTTAAAATCTCCCACTATGGTCTGTGAGGGAACACATTTCGATGGCCAGATACCTCACACGTTTGTAATTTTTGGCGCCTCTGGTGATTTGGCCAAAAAGAAAATCTATCCTACTTTATGGTGGTTATATCGTGATAATCTTCTGCCAAGACCCACTAGATTTTGTGGTTATTCCCGTTCCAAATTATCTACTTTAGATATACGTAAATCCTGTGATAAATATATGAAGGTAAGAGCATACATACATACATGTCGATGCCTTAATATAGAAAAGCCATATCTCCACTTTATTTCGAAATCGCTTTCTTAACTTTGTTTGATAGTTAGCAGCCTTCTTAAGCGAAGTAAATAAAGTATGTTGGAAAATAACAGATTTATGGCCATTTAAAAACAGTTTTTTTTTTGGCATGGAAGTGTTTCAGTTTCTATTCAGTTTTTTATTCTCCTTTAAAATAAGGAAAATTTGAGGTACACTTTTTCTATATTAAGCCATCGATACGAACATATGTACATATTTCAGTCATTTGTAATCAGGGGTAAAACTATTAAGATAGATACCTACTATTATTAATTTACTTTATTAAACAAATTCTTGAATGAGAGAGAAATTTTCTGAGTTATTTAAAACAACGTATTTTTTATTAAAAGGCTAATTTTCAAAGACAGGCTATTAAATAAAAAAAAATGAAAGTCATCTGTATTAAATAGTTTTCATTACAAGTTTAAAAATCGTATGATTTGTGGCCAAAACTGATCTTTTGTAAACATTATACAGCAGAGTTTTGCGTTCATGAACACATTTATACATACTTTTTGTTCTTTTGAGTGACTTCAACCAACAAGATTGCCGCAGTAAACAGTTACAATAAGTCTTTGTCCATACTAGTCAACTTTTGCTGCACAACTTTTGAGTCTAAGGGAGAGATAGGTGAGCAGTCTTTCTTATGTGCATGCAACTCTTCTCTTTTCCTTTTCGTAATATTAATATCCTTTTTACATTATCTCACAAGCGGTTCGACTTCTGTAGGAGTTGCAACGCTGATATGTGTTGCTATTGCTTTTTTAAAGCTTTCCTTTAACTCATTACATCAGGATTGCATATTCTGCAGAAATCGAACTGCTTGTGAGATAGTGTAAAAAGGATATAATAGCTTTTTTACAGTCTCACAAGCCGCTTGACTTCTGTAGAAAATGCGACCTTGATGTAATGAGTTTATTAGTACGTGTATACGCACGACTTATTTGCAAATAAAATTGTAAATTGTAAACGTAGTATATGGAAAGTTTTAAGAAAGCAATAACAACACCCAAGGTAGATCAACACCAGGGGGGTTACTCTGTAACGCGATGCGAAAGGAAAACTGTTCGCGTTGGTATGTTATTTACATTGTAATGCGAAAGCATTTCTTTCGTTGCGAATTACAGAGTAACCCCCCAGGTAGTCGCAAGAGAATTCGCCGTGGAGAATTTACATTTGGGCTGTCAAAAAAGCTGATACATTAACACTGCTGACAGGTTAAATGTGTAAACATTTTCGTACACAGCTGGGCTCTTGCGGCCACCTAGTATGAATTCGCCTTGAACAACACCCTATATCAGGGTCACATTTCTAAAACTTAAGCAACAGCAAGTTTTATGGAAGAGCTAATTTACATTAAGGGTGTTGCCGCTAGCGACAAAGTCTTGCAACTCGTGCCTGGTGGTCTGAAGTTAGAGTAGCTAACGGGGTAGTCAAAGATGCACGAAATGAAAATCGTGGAGATAATTTTGACACTTCTCTTTTACATTTTTCTCTCATTCGTATTTTTTTTATGCATGAGCGGCGTTGCCAGTTCGGCTTCTTTCTTACGGAATATTTCCAGCTACCAATTATGTATGTACCTAGTTTATGACAACACTTGTTACGAATTAACGAAAAAAAAAACATCAAAAGTCCCCAGATTGTTGCAACAAAAACTCTATGTAAATGAGCGCAGATTTGAGAAGTTACTCCAAAAAGAGAACGTAAGCATTGTCGGAGTGACATCACCCTCAATGTAAAACAGCTCAAAATTCGACTAAACATGTTTTTATTAGTCCCCAACTAGTGGCGATAAATTTCAGTTTGCTTAGGGGCTATTCATACACATTACATAACACCATTTTCGCCGTACCCCTCACCACCGCCCTCCATAACGCTTTTTAACATTATAAATTCTAAGCTCCGTAAGAAACCCTAAACCCCCTCCTCCTCCAAGGCTGTTACGTAATATGTGAACAACGGCTTATGAAGATATAAAACCTTATTACTTTGTTTATGTCTCTCCTCTCTAAATTTTTCTAGGTTCAACCCAAAGAACAACAACGTTACGAAGAATTTTGGCAATTGAATGATTATGTTGCGGGTAGTTATGATGGACGTTTGGGTTTTGAAATGTTGCAGCAACAAATGGAGGCTATGGAAAATAAAGGTGTAGCAAATCGCATATTCTATTTGGCATTACCACCTTCAGTGTTCAATACCGTTACCGTACATGTCAAGGAAATATGCTTGTCCAAAAAGTAAGTGTAAAGCTTATTATATCATACTTTCGTTATATGTACAATCAAATTCAATTTCATATCTTATTTATAATAAAAACATTTTAAAAAAGGAGTCTTAAAGTACTATTTAGAAAAACCACCTTTTAAAAACGTACTTTTTAAAGACTTTTTCTCTTAGAAAAGTAATTACTACCTTTTAAAAACGTACTTTTTATTTTTAGATTTTCCTCTTAGAAATATACTTTTCAAAAAATTTCCTTTTTAGAAAATCACTTTCCAAAAAAGTATCTTTTAACAAGTGCCTTTTCAAACCTTCAAAAGTACCTTTTCACACAGAAATAACATTTTAAAAAATTGCCTTTTAAAAAAGTACCTAACAGAAATAACATTTTAAAAAAGTACCTTTTAAAAAAGTACCTTTTAAATAAGTACCTTTTAAAAAAGTACCTTTTAAATAAGTACCTTTTAAAAAAGTAACTTAAAAAAGTACCTTTTTAAAAAATTAAATATGAAAAATGTACCTTTTAGAGAAGTACCTTTTCAGACAGTACATTTAAAAAAAATTCCATTAGAAAAGTAAATTAGAAATATGTAGCACCTTTAAAAAAAAAGTGACTTTTAAAAAAGTATTTTAAAAAAAAGTACCTTTTGAAACAGGTGACATTAAAAAAATACATTATAAAAAAGCACCTTTTAACAAAAACACCTTAAATTACATTTTAAAAAATGCCGTTTAAGATCTGTATGTACTTTTTCAAAAAAGTATCTTTCGAAAAGTATATACATACATATTTTGAAAGGGACATCGTTGATCGACATACTATAGACGAAAACATTCTTGTGCCCAACTGGGACATCAAGCGACAATTAAAAATGGCCCGAAACCAAAATGGAAAGTTGGCCCGAAAATCTTCTATTAAAAACAACAAAACATTTTTGGAACATTTTTAATTTTTTTTTTATTAATTCGGGGTGATTTTTCTGCTTTCTGAAAGGTATCTTTTATGAGAAATGGCCGCAAGATATAGGGAAAATTGGCCACAAAAAGCGGAAAATTTTAACCAAAATACCAATTAAGGGTTTCAATATAAAATTTTGGACCACTTTTCATTTTTGATTGGGGTCCAAAATTAAAGGTTTTGGACCAGAGTAGAGTAAATTGGTGAAAAGAAACAGAAGCCGTAAGAAATTTTTATTAAAATTAGCCATTTATCATAAAAATATATCAGGTATAGACGTAACCCTACGTTAAAAAAAATTTCCAAAATATAGTTTGCACTTATCATTGAATTCATTCCCATCTTTGTAAAATCTATAATTTTCTTTCCTCATACTCCCTCCTGCTTACTTTCTTCCAGAGGCTGGAACCGTGTAATCATTGAAAAACCTTTTGGCCGTGATGATGTCTCTTCCAAACAATTAAGTGATCATTTAGCTTCACTTTTTCACGAAGAACAAATATATCGTATTGATCATTACTTGGGCAAAGAAATGGTACAAAATCTTATGACCATACGTTTTGCTAATAAGATTTTGGGTTCGACATGGAATCGTGAAAACATTGCCTCGGTTTTAATTACTTTCAAAGAACCATTTGGTACTGAGGGACGTGGTGGTTACTTTGATGAATTCGGAATTATACGTGATGTTATGCAAAATCATTTATTGCAAATTTTATCCCTGGTAGCCATGGAGAAACCTGTAAGCTGTCATCCGGACGATATAAGAGATGAAAAGGTTAAAGTATTGAAAAGTATACCGGCTTTAACTTTGGATGACATGGTTTTGGGACAATATGTGGGTAATCCTGAGGGTACAGGTGAAGCTTTAAAGGGCTATTTGGATGATCCCACTGTAGATCCAAACTCCACAACACCCACATATGCTTTGGGTGTTTTGAAAATTAATAATGAACGTTGGCAAGGTGTGCCCTTCATACTGAAATGTGGCAAGGCGTTAAATGAACGTAAGGCTGAGGTTCGTATACAGTATCAAGATATTCCTGGTGACATTTTCGAGGGTAATACAAAACGCAATGAATTGGTGATACGTGTACAACCCGGTGAGGCTTTATACTTTAAAATGATGACCAAGTCTCCTGGTATTACATTCGATATTGAAGAAACTGAATTGGATTTGACTTATGAACATCGTTATAGCGATTCTTACTTGCCCGATGCCTATGAACGTTTAATTTTGGATGTTTTTTGCGGCTCTCAAATGCACTTTGTTCGTTCCGATGAGCTGCGCGAAGCCTGGCGTATTTTTACACCCATTTTACATCAAATCGAAAAGTCTACAGTGAAACCCATACCTTATAAGTATGGCTCTCGCGGTCCCAAAGAGGCTGATAGCAAAAAAATTGAAAATAATTTTAAATATTATGGATCGTATAAATGGCATGGTAACAATAGCAATTGGTCAAACAAAAAACAATAAAATTCAAATTTATTTTGCCAATATTTTGTATGTACAAAATTCATAAAATCAATCGACCATTCCCGTATTTTTTTGTATAAAGCAGCTTGATTTTTTGTTATATTATCACATTTTGTATACATATATTCGTAATATACTTAAGTATATATTACATACAATGTACATAGATTGTTGGACTTATGGATATGTAATAATATGTAATAATTTTTATAAATACTTTTTTATATTCTGGTTTCTTTAATTCTTAAAAAAGAATCTTGCTAATAAAATTATGAAAACTTTAAAAATTTTTAAATGTTTTGTTTTTCGTGGAAGATCATGTACTTTACTTGGAGGGTTCAAGATGCCTCCAAGAAATTTCATTCTGTGCGTTTCGGAGTTTCCAGAGTGTCCGATAAACCAACCACACCGTTAGTAATCTGTTTCATTTTTATTTAGTAGTAATAACTTTTGAGTTTTGTTTTGGGATAACGTATTAAACCGTTTTCATATTCTGAGACCGTGAATATCATCCCAATGGCGAGCACACTCCATCTGAACCCAGGACAGTCAGCTCAGTCCGTTGATTTCCAGCATGATCAGGCGCCTAGCATAATGTCAGTTTATTATGAGTGCAAAATTATTTTAAAGATGTAACACAGTCCATTACAACTCCCCACCTTATCTCATAAGAGATTTGCATGATAGTACACGTGTTAACCACTGAACCCACAACAGCATCAAACTTTACTTAAGCTATACCTGCACTAAATAAATACCCATTAATTTAATTTTTTTGCGATTTTTTTCTCATTTCGGTGATTTTTTATTCACTCAACGATTTTTCGTTTCATGTTGTTATTTAATTTTTCCGTTTCATGCGTTTGTTTCATTAATTCGTTGCTGTTATTTTTTTAGTTTCGTTCCAAAGGAAACTTTCTTTCAAAAATTTTAAACATTGAGATCAATCTGGCAATTTATTCTTTTAAATACAATAAACATTTTCTAAATCGGTCCATAAATGGTGGAGTTTTGAGGCCTTTACAAGTGAAGCTAATAAAAGGAATTTAAAAAGCAAAATCTTGACATGTGACAGCTCTAATCCCTGCCATCTTGTTAACGTTAACATCATTTTTAAAATCCGTCTATTTTCATTTCCTTTTTCCTATTCGCTAAATAAGAGTGTTGCCATACGGCCAGATAATACAATTCGTTAAGTTTCCTGCTAAAAAAAGCTTTTTTTTACGAAAAAGCTATTTTGCGGCATTTCTTTCCTGATGGCAGACATAATTTTACCACACACAGTTGCAATGAGCGTTAAGTAGTGAAAGGACATGGAATTAAAGGCACAGATAAGGGCAGCGCATTAAAATGTTTTGTTATTAAAAAAAATGTGTCTGTGAGTGTGTTGGTGTGCAGATATAAATGTGTGTATTGCAAATGTGCTGGAAAATTTAAAGAAAAAAAGAAAATATATTTGAAAATATTTGAGAATGCCAGTAAATTAAATATATTTTGAGTTCTTCTGTTAGAAATATCAAAACCAGTTGTTTCAAAGAAAAAAAAGAAGCAAAAGAAAAATTTGCTTAGTTTTTAAAGATAGAGTGATGGGAAAAAAGGTGTCAACATTTTTTTCCTGTTAATATTTTGCCTTTTAAACAACATTGAAAGTATGAGCACGAGTTACAAAGGAATTTTTTCCTGAAAGCATTCGTTCAGTTTTCCTGTTTCGTTGGTGCTTTTGTTCCTTCGTTCTTATATTTGTTAATTCTGCTCTTGCTCTCAATAGAAAGAACATAAAAAAAAAACGTTTAAAAAGGGGTGGTAAAGAAGTGTGCCACTGACCGTACCCATAGTAATTGTGGCTTGTCTGTGCTACAGCTCCTGGTGTTGTTGCTTTTATTTCAGTTAAACAACATTTACATTGTTGTTGTTTTTATTTTATGTGTTAGATCTTTGTTTATTATCCTTTGTAAGGCAGTAAGAGTGAGCAAAAGTTTATTTTACAAAAAAAAAACATCAGAAAACAAAACAAATTAAAAATATTAAAATATATAACTTCAGTTCCTTAAAAACTTAGTAATGTATTAAAGCATTTAATTGAAACAAATAAGAAAACAGTTAAGAAAATACGCACTCATTTCAACATGGACTCTTCCGTATTTGTTTATGAAACGGAACATCCTGAAATTCACAAAATGGATTGGCAATTTTTTATAAAGGTAAGGCAAACGTTTTATTTTTTAGCTTCAGCGTCATTATTTACCTTTTACAAATTCGTTAAGACGATGACGACGAAAAAACAGGGTCAAGGATAATATCATATATCCGTAAACAGTTGAGGTTTTTTCTATGTGTATGGCATACACACTGGCAACGCAGCAAGCATGTTTACAATGTTCGTATGTCAAAGTTTTGTAGAGATGCCAGACATTTTCTATGTAGTCTTTAGTTTTATATAAAAATAACAAACAAAGCCAAGAAAATAAATATTTAAGGCCATTATTACAACTCGGCAGTAAAGTAGAAGATAGCCTGCGGAAAATGTTGCACCAATTGCTTTGAACGTACTTGTCCTGTGACTGGTGAAAATGGGAATGGTGCAAAATATTCCCAAGTCGTGGCAGGTGAAAAGAGAACAATCACAAAACTAGAACAAAAATTTCCTCACTGTACAAGCAGATTTTCTCCAAATCAAAGATATTTGTTTAAAGTACAGGAACTTAACTAGTATTAAAGAAACAACATAGGACAAGTACCTTAAAATTGGCTCTAGAGCCTGTCACTGTGTATTTTAATTATGTCAATTAACCACCTCCAATGACAACGCCATGTAAAAGTTATCGGTCCCTTTCACATAAAGTTGCCGAACTCCAACCGATTGCTAGTCCTTGGGAGCCAGTCACATGACCTGTCCTGTGACAGCTTCTCTTCCCTATGCGGTAGTTACAGACACCTTCATCAAAAGTGAGTGATAAACTGACATTTAACAATTTTTCATTATTACAACTTGCCTGTACATAAAATAAAAATTATATTTTTCAAAGTATGGCTATACCAGAACATATACGGACTATTATGATAGGTTAAAGAGCTTAGTGGCAACGTCATACATATGTAAATATGAAAATGTGGCAACTAAACTTGCCGATAAAAGTTATAGATAAAACGAACTTCCCCATAACTTATCGCTCTCTTTTAGGTTAAAGAAAATTTGTAATAATGAAAAAGTGTTTATCCGTCTGATAAAATCCTAACTTTAACTAAAGCCAATTTATAATAATGGCCCGTAAAATATTACAGTTTTAAGAAAATACTATTTTAAAGAAATTTTTTTTAATATTTAATAACAGAAAATATCACAAAAAATACTTAACGAATGTCCAATAATCAAATCGAGCCCTATTTTCGTTTTAATCGTAGGCGACATGTAAAAAATAAACTTTTTTATTGAAATAAAAATTGTATGGGTCTACCCATAATATAGCATTGTCGAAATGCCAAAATTGTTGATAACTTTTAAAATACAGGCAGTAAAATTTTATCGTAAGCGACAATCTATTCTTCTCCTACATTTTACCCCTCTAGGAATTACTCTTGTAATCTATGCGAAAGTTTAACAAAGTAATTTCCTTTGACATATGAACACTAAGGGTGAATTCCAAAACATCAAAATACATTGCAGTGATGCGACTTTATTCTGTTTACAATGTATTTTGATGTTTTGGAACTCGACATTATTTTTCTAAAGCTCTTAGCATGACATCGACGTTTATTCGTGCAGTAGGAAAACGATTTTTTGCTAGGACATTGCAAATGACGTCCTTAATGATTTTTCATGCGGCCAACTCAATTGGTGATAGCTTTTGGTGAAATTCAGCATTTTTTATAAGCTTTATACTCTCTACTGGTTCTATGTGAGATGTAACCGAACTCCCCCTGCTACTTTATAAATCATAGCCCACCTCAAAGTTGGTATAATGATACTGTAATTTCCAAACTCGGCTAACAACCAACTTATAGATGGTCAGCCTCTCCCGAGCCATTAGATTGCTCTAAGGTTTCACAGTATTAATGACAGCTTCTATGTCTTCATCCGCTCCAGGGTCTAATAAGAAAGGAAGACAGACTTATTTGTAGGTATAAAATCTTTCGGTGTGGTATGGGAATTGTTCCCTTCTTTAGGGATTAATACCACAGACCACTAGATCCACGAGTTTTTTATATAGCATCACCTTATCAAGATGTATATAATTAAACAGCAATCGTTTCCTTATAAAATTTTCTTAGAACTCAAAGATTATATTTTTGCAATAAAATTTTTTGTATTAGAAAAATCGGTCCTCACTAATATACTTATTGTATGCACTAAAATTTAGTAAAATCATATATCCCTTTCTTCTATATTATAACGCAGCAATAATTTTGCTTTCATTTTGGCATTGGCATCAAAATAAAATTGCTTAAGTGACCCAAATTCTCTTCAGTATTATTTAGATAAATTTAAAAAAAAAATAATGTCAAAGATGAACTGTCAGCGATAAGTTCAGTGTATAAAATATGTACATGCATGAATGAAATAATAAATTCACTTAAGTTGAGGCCACACAGGCGGGCGTTTTAAAAACGCACGTTTTTGTGCTTTTGAACTTAACTGAATTATGGTAATAGTCAAATTTATTTTATTTATTTTCCAAAAAATATAAGGTATATGTAGTTGGTGGCCTAACAAGTTCAAAGTTTTCTAGCTAGTTAAACAGACTTTATACTGTAGAAACATTTGCTGCAATAATGTCACAACTACAAGAGAATTAGCCATGAGACAATATTCCAAGTATCAGAGGAAAAATTAACTTTAATTAATTAAAAGGAATATGTTCGACGTGAATTGAATTCACCACTGACATCCTCTTGTTAAATGCGCCTTGATATCTTCTGTACTTAACTCTTGAGAGGAGAATATTATTTTATTTTGCCTTTAAGGCTGGTATGGAGTTCTTACGGAAATTCACATTCCCATAAGAACTGCGTGAAAAAAAAACTTACGGATATTCATGTTGGTAAATTTCTTAAAGTAATTTCCATTTGCTAGTATGGAGTTCGATAAAAAAGGATACGAAACTTTCGACATTTATTACCTATACAGAGTTGTTACAACTACAAGTGCAGAACTTTTTCCGTCAACTACAACAAAACTTAATGTTCATACAATTGTTTGGTCATTGAATTTTTTACATTTCTTATTTTTCGCAAGTTGTAATTAATTTTTAATGTTTTAGTGTGTTGTAAATTAAAAAATAAAGGAATTTGTGTGTATGCAAACATAATTCTCTACAGAAGGCTACACGCTTATTTTGCCGTGTAGAAATATATGTAAATTTCAAAATGTGAATTTCCGTAAGCACTCCGTACCAGCCTTTAAGTGATAAGTAGCACCCACAAAGGAAACATATGGCCCAAATTTTATTTTCGAAGAAATTGCAAAAATAATGTAAACAAAAATAATGCAAAAAACTTCAAAGGGAGTGGAAAATTTGTATGAAGCACTCAGTTTTTGGAGTGGTTTCCATACAAAATCGGATACATGAAAATTTTTCCTATAAGTTTGACGTGGTATGCCTCATACATTTATACCCCCATTTAGTTTTTTCGTCACTATTGAATATTTTGAAACCAAAGTAGTGTAACTGAATGTTTAGCTGCATACAAAAAAATCTTTAGGAAACCTCACTCGCTATGGTTTTATTTATGTCCTTTGTAACACAAGTAACTACACTTTCTTTACTATAATGTAAATAACTATGCATGTATGCACATAATTCTTTTTTCATCTTTCGTACCATTTGTTTCAAATAAAAAAAGAAACGAGTATTAATGCATTTGTTTGGCTTGCATGTTGTTGGATTTGTTACATAGACCTCCTTTTGCGCTCAAAGTATAAAGAAATGTACGATGCTGAAATGTATTTGCAGATGTATATTTTATTTACATAAACCGGTTCAGGGGCCGAATCGTCGCTTTAGATATCGAGCTGATTCGATCGAGTTTTCTTAGTTTGAGATTATGACTTTCGATGTCGAACAATGTGTTTATATTGTTCGATAGCGAATGCCATAATCTCAAACTAAGAAAACTCGATCGAATCAGCCAGCTGGCAACGCAACTGAAGTTCGGTTGCTATCCATAATCGACCCATATATCTGCACAAAATTTACAAAAATAGTTCAAAATTACTGCTTCGTAAGCCAAAAGCAAAAAACGGTCACAAACTACTTAAATTTTCAACAATTTACCACATACACTACACCGTCGAAAGGAAAATTGTATTCGATTAAAAATTCGTTGCACAGCGAAATTTTCGATAGTGCTGCCAGCTTATAATACGAATTTGACATTCGATACTCGATTTTCGATAGCCAGCGAAGATCGAACATCGAATGCAACTCATAATAAGGGCCTATGACACCTTAATGTAATATCTAGGATAAGTAGTTTGAAAAATATACTTAATTTTGTGAAGTCAGTTTTGTAAATTTTTGATTAATTTTTTCATTTTCAAGTGGCGCGAACTAGGCAAAGTAGTAAGCTAAGATTTTGCACTAATTGTAGTTTTGCTAGAGGCAGTCATACTAAATTTCATCAAAATCAATAAACAATTTATATGCATATTAATTTAATAAATCTCTAACGTCACAATATATCATCACAAATTAAAAGACTATTCTGGCAACATTGCTCAATATTGTTTTGAATTTCAAGTTCGAAATTTTGCATTTATTTCTACACGCAAAAATAGTTGTGTAGAGAAATTTGTATTCATTTACGCAAATTCACTTAAGTTTATTAATTATAACGTGCAAAAAATAGTAAATTATTCACAAGACCACACCAAATCAAAATGTCAAAAATTCCGTGAGCAAACAATTATCTGAACATTAATTTTTGTTTCAGGTGACGGAAAAAAATCTCCACTAATTGATATCACATCCCTGTATTAGACTAAATTTGTGTTGATTTTTCTTTTTAGCTGCGTGCTACCAAACGGAAAGTTGCCTGAAAATTTTTCGAACCTGAATTTCAGTTTGTTTTTTTAACACATAATTCTTATAGCAGCCTGAAATTCAGACAGAACTTCGTACTACACTTTTTACGTTAAGCAACCCACCCACTTGCAATATAATTGTGCAATTTTTCATATTGCACAATATGTATGTCATTTTCGCCAATGTGTATGTCCTATTCGAAGGTGGCACAATATATTGGCAAAAATCAAAAGACTTTTGATTTTTATTGTGCAAGCAAGAAAATTGTGTCATGTATTGGCAACATTGTTCAGTGATATGTTTACTTTCTCACTGTCAGGAAAAATGGGCCGATTTGGGCGTTTAGCAAGTCACCAAATCCAAAAGAAATTTACTTTCTTAGGAAATATATTTTGGACTTGTTACTCGGGTAGACGTATTTTTACCAGTGGCGGACAATTCACCGGATTGGAGAAGTTCTCTGAGTTCCAATGACTATCCAATTGACATGGCGAACTATGCCAACTATGTTAATAAGCCAGGCTGGAGGCCTTAAACTGGAAGCCCCAATACCAGCCTAGGACGCTTTGGGCTAATTTCTCAATCGTCTGAAAATTGTACGATTAACGAAACCTCAATATATAAGAGGCCTTATGCTCCTCCTAGGAACAACGGGAACATATGTATGTATATATGTATAAGTATATATAAAGATTTTGTACGCCAACCTACGACCTCTCTTGGTGCAACTAGGCGATCTTTGTGGGAGCGAAATCTGATTTAATGGTAATGATCCTGGAAAGTGTGTATATAAGAAGTTTACACGTTTTGTCTGATGACTCGGTATACATCCCATTTGGTCGATTGAGTTTACAGAGAACATTTGAGTGATCCTGTGACAAGGCCTTCTGTAGAAGGACTGCTCCAGGCATATTATTTATTCTTTCGTAGTACGGTTGTCACGTTAACTTGTTGGATTATTTAGGTCATTTATTGTGCAGTCACGTAGGTGACCCAGTCACATGTATCCTTGGCCCTATTGAATAGTCGTCTTGCCTCCTACCTCAGTTTTTTTGTTTTTCTAAAATAATAATAAATTTATTTTTAATTGTTTCCGTTATTACGTAATATTAAGTCCAATAAGGTCAACATAACACTATAGTGAGCAATATATACATATTTTTAAATTAATTTGGATTCTTTTGAACAACCAGTAGCAACATGCAAATTAAACTTTCAAGAAATAAATTTTAGTATTTACTTTCATTTCCCACTTCGCAAATACATTATAAAGCTCTTTCGAATAATTTCAACTAAAGAATAATTTGGAAGAAAGAAATAAGTTTAACTTTGCACTTTTTATTTTCATTTCTCCTCTAAACTCGTAATGTTAATATTTGTGTTACTTTGTATGTGTGTAGATCATATTGTTTGTTTTCTAGTTTTTACAATTTGCATTAAAGTAACTTCAAAAAATAATATAGAATAAGATAAAATATGTGTCTGCATGTGTATTTATGTTTTTGAGATTGACCCACTTTCGGTGCATTTGTGTAAGTATGTACATAGTTTATGTCATCGCTGTATTCAGAATTTTGTTGCTTACTCAGAGTGAACGTGGGGGTTTTACAATTTCAAACCTCGAAATCACAATCTAAAACTTTTTTATAAATTTTTTTTTATAAATTCGGCAATTACATACTTCAAAAATATTATACATCATCTTCCCCCACAAATCATCCCTATTTACCCTCAGCAATATTTTTATTTTTACGCTAATCAACACTGGTTTGAGGCCACACAATGAAAACGGATGCTATTATTTATTTTGCTGTTGACATTTTGTTGTTTTTGTTCTCTGCCTCTATTTTACTCTTGATTGCATTGCTTGTTGATGTCTATGACCCATTGAACTCAAGAAAAAAGAAAAATAATGGTTAACTTGAGTTTTTTTTTAATTTTATATTTTGATGACAAAAACGGGTTTATTTTTAATTAAATCAATGCAAAAAAACTCAATTATTTATTTTTCTAAATGGAACATTTTCTAAAGATAATTTATACTTTTTTATTCATATTAAAAGAAGCCTTTGTGTTTGATGAATAGTTTTTGGGGGAAAAAAGTTAATGAGAACTTAATGCAAAGAAAGAGTTTTAGTATATGTATTCTGCTTAAATCCATTTAAATTGCACACATTTTTATATGAACTATTTAAGGCAATTATAAGAACTTAGCAACAGAAAAGCCCCAAAGATTCCCAGAACGTTATAAAAGGTATTTAGTACTGCGAAGATCCAGATGAGTTTAAATGTAGAAGATGCTGCTAACATTAGAAATCAGGGAATAAAATTGAAAAATAATGGAAAACACTTCATCTACATGCGCAAATGATCAGGATCCATACAATGCATAAGTTGGGCACATTACAACTGATTGCAAGTTATGGTATAGCCAAGTGTGATTATCCTTAAGTCGACATAAAAGTTGAGAAATTTAGCGATTACTGTCGAAAATACTGTTACTAAAGGTGCTGCCTCAAAAAGCTGTGTTTAGTAACGCTAAGATGCAACACTGCCTATTAATGTAAAAATCACCAAATTGGCAGCCCTTGTCAATAAACAACAGCTGATGGAATTCAAAATAACGGAAACGGAACTTTCCGGAAACATCCACACATAGTGTCGAGCTTACCAGACTTATCAAGATCACTTGATGAGGAGCATAAATAGTTGTGCCAATAAAAGTGCCGAGTCAGTGTTATTTAGTACGTGCGTGTGTTAACTTCGTGACCGGACTGTATTTTTGAACTTTGAACTTAGACGAGTAAATATGGCCAAGAATAGTTAGTGCCAGCATCGCCGACTTGGTTAGCTAACAAAATTAGACCTTATAGTGGATTTACAAATTCCTTGATGTGTACATCCAAGACTCTTACCAGTGTCTCCAGGAGAAAGGATGTCACACTGATGGGCCTAAAGTCTTTTGGATACATGTGTATGATTTGCCTTGCTATAACCTGGCTATAATCCATGACTTTGCAGACTAGAAAGTGTGACTCCAGGAGTATCTTCAACGTTTCTCAACTACAGCTAGTCCAATCGCCATTAACTTTACAGATATATGAAGAACAACTCCTTGAATTGGGGCGATGAAGTGAATCACTCTGTTAACTCCAATCTTGACTGCGGAGAGTACAAAGACATGGCTAACGATCCCTTGCAATTGGTTAACGAAATAAGTCTCTGTATTGACCCCAGTTACGAATGAGTCCAGCAACAACGACCCGGAGTTTATTCAGCTCACACGGAAACGTGCGGACTTAAGGATTGGATGCCAGTCGAGATAACAAATTATCTCGATAGATTGACGAGTGTAGGCGCGATAGCAGAAGTTAAAAAGCCAATATAGGCTTTTAAAGGCGACAACTCTGGAGCCTTTGAATGCGCGCAGAGAGGAGTCCTCTTTTCGAAGCCTGGTAGACAACTCTCTTTGGCAGCTGACTAAGGCACAACCTTAAAGCGCAACGAAGATGAACTCCCGAAAAATGTAGGGATCAGCTTTGAAATTTTTGAGGACCAGATACAGGAATAGCACTCGACATTGCATGATTTAAGCTAGTTCTGACAGTGGTTGCTCAAGAAGAACCGGGAGGAAAGGGAGTTGAAAACAGCAACAAAAAGATTTTCTTAATGTGCGAACAGGTCCTAAGCTGGATGACTACATATTGACAGGATAAAGAAACTTTAGATACGAATTAAAGAGATAAAAATCGAAGAAACTGATGTTGGCAGAATGTGCCAACGTCAGCGCACGTGTCGTAAATGTTTAGCCTTGACCACCATTAGACTAGGAATCCTTTGCCGCAACATGTTATATGTGAGGACTTCAGTCTAAGAAAAGTACTACCGATTTCTAGGAAGTCAGTGATAAGAACGGTGGTCGATAACCAATGCCTGGACCAGTCACTGAAGACCGCTTCCTTAAATTTTGGTCAAAGTATGGCATGAAGCTTAATGTACGAATGACATTGCACTCGATTAAATTCAATGTTTTATATAAAATATATCATTTTATTACCCTATGTCCATACCTGATAAATTTTCATCATGACAAATGGCAATAAAAAAGAAAAAGGATCTGTTCCAAAGACCGGCAGTGCGGCAAGTAGTGGATTTTTTGTGACATAGATCTCTAAATTAAATTAAGACCAGTATGGCTCTCCTTATGAAAGTCGACACAAGGGTGAACGAACTTGGTCCGGTATGACCAGAGAGAAACCAGTAGCCAACCGTAAATCATTCCTGTTCATCATTCATTAGATCTATCCGTGTGCCAACATAAAGGGTGAATTCGTAAATGCAGTAAATTCGTGCAACCAGTCTGCAAACTATTGCAACAGTAATAAAAATGCTGCCGTAGTTGCAGCAATCTGCGGCACTACTGTCAAATTTTTACGTAAAGAAACTTTTGACGAAGAAAAGTATTGCCAAGTACTGGTTTTCGAATGCAGAATTTTGATTATTGCGCAATTACCGAATTTACGAATGTGCCCAAACTTCTGTAATCCACAGTGGGACTGTTTTCCTACCACCGGGCTCTAATCAGAATTATGCCACTGAATCTCCTGTCAAACCGCAGCTTACAGTTTATCCTGTCACTAGACATTCCTAGCAGCCCTCTGCAGGGCATTGTACTCAGAACCGATGAGTGCCCATTGCCAACACAACGGGCAAAATTCCCGAGACCCATCCTATAAGCAGCCATTGCCGCATAGGATCTTATAAAGATTTGTATGGGTGTTAATCCTATCAAGGCCTCATTGGCCAAGGTTGGACGTGACCTCATTGCGCATGTAGTAAGAAGACACGCCAATCTCTGAAACTTGCAGAGTTTGATTGTCGCCGCAACCTGTCGAGTCTTCCACCACCATACAATCGCGCCCTATGTAATGATTGGTCTAACAAACACTGTATAGATCGACATGATCATTTTTTGGGCTCATGCACCCGGCACCGCCTAGATCGCCATAGTCGCTTTCTGTGTTACGCATTCAACATGTAGGTTCCAAGTCAACTTGCTATCAAGAGTAACCCCCAAGGATTTGACGTCGATCGAATAAGGTATATTGCACCCATTCAATGAGACTGTCGCTAAACAAACTTTTTTCCTAAGAGAGAAAGGTACTAGAACACAAATGTCAAACTTTATATTGAAAAATAAGCTGTTTTTCCTATATGGAATTTGACATTTATCATGATAAATATATGTCAGGTATAGACAAAGGCAGAAATAAATCTACCTTGGGTATAGACGTAGGGTTATATGAATCATTTCAAATGTCATTTACTCATTTCTATACACCCTGTCTTCACGAGACATAATTTTGTTCTAACATTTGTCAAACTTCATACATGAAAATATCAGAAAAATGTTAGTGCTATTATTCCATATCGACTTTGACTTTTGTCAAGACAAATCAATGGCTCGTGAAGACGCTATTTTTAAATCCAAAATAATAGTGAATTAGAATATTGTTTCACTTAAAGTGAGCTAGTTAATGATTTCTTTTTTCTTAATTGCAGGGCTTCCTGGAAGATCATCCATGCACCAATACACCACCCGATACAATGTATGCGATGTTATGGTCGATGTGTGCCGTATTTGGTATTGTTTTTGTGCTCTTAGGTAAGTAAAATACATTGGCAGCGGCAAAACTAAAAAGGCTTTCTAGAAAGCCTTGGCCCTTCCTTCCAAAAGATCCGATACACATTAGACAAAAAATTAAATAAATACCAGAGCAAATTTGTTTCTCTTGATATAGAAAAAAAATCAGCACACGCAAATTATAGTTACGAAACAAATTATGTAAGTCAGACGTAGATTTTGTTAATTATGTATGTCAATTGATAAATTGCATAGTCAAAATTACATTAAAAAGAACACCCTTTAATTTTTATTGTTTAAAATATCAGTGTCAATTGATGTAGTCTATTTATTCTACAGACTACACTAATTAACACTAACTTTGGAAATTTAAAGTGTCTATATATTACATTAGTAATTCAACATGTTTCGTTGCTCGCTTTAGAACACTCTATAATTTTTAACTGTAATATATGTAGTTGTAGCGGCCAAAGTTTTACATATTCTGTGAAAATTTCAGGTCGGTAGCTCTTACGGTTCCCAAGAAAACAGCCTGTGACAGACGGACAGACAAACAGACAGACGGACAGCGTAGCGAAAACAATAGGGTGCTTTACACTTTTGGTGTACGGAACCCTAAAAACCAACAGATACATTTTTTACTAAATTAATATGCATATAAATTGTTTACTCATTTTGATGAAATTTAGTACCAATGATGCCTCTGTCAAAACTACTATAAGTGCAAAATCTTAGCTCACTACTTTGCCTAATTCGAAATATCGCCACTTTAAAATAGAAAAATTTATCAAAAATTTACAAAACTGACTTCACAAAATTAAGTATACTTATATTTCAAATTACTTATCCTAGATATTACATTAAGGTGTCATATTAAAGGGCACAAAATGGCCCTTTAACATGATACCTTAATGCAATATCTATGACAAGCAGTTTTAAATACATACATATTTTTGTCGTCAATTTATCAAATTTTTGATGAATTTTCCTATTCTTTTTGTTTTTTACATGCATTTGATTACAATTTAATAATAGAGGAAAGTTTTTTGGTAGAGTACCCACACATATTCGCATTGACATTGATATTTTACCAGACAACTGCATAAAGAAACTCCCTAAATGGATATATTTGCCCTATTATTTTCCCCTAGCGAATTTTTACCCCCAAAAGTTTGCCCCTAAATCCAACAATAAATTTCTAGTTTTAATTAATTGGATAAGATAATTATTATGTTTAAATCTATTTAGGTTATCGCTGTTTGCGGGCTGTGGGATTTTTAACTGGAGCATTTATTGGTATAAAAGCGGTGGCTATGTTACGACTTTATGTTACAGGATATTTAGGTGAACCGGCTGATTCTTGCTCTTCATTAGTGGGTGGTTTAGTAGGCGCTGTATTGGGCTCAACATATCCTGTGGCCACATTTTTCATTAGTGCTTTTGCTGGCGTTATAATAGCAGGAGCAGCTATGGCCGTTTGTGTCGCCACTATGCCGGATAATGAATTTGGGGTAAGATTTTATTGTTGAATATTTTTTTTTTATTTAAAGTAATTAAAATGGACATAGTTATATTAATTCTATATTTCTTTGCAGCAACCTGAAATTACTGTCGCTTTAATTGGTGGCGCTATAATTTGTTCGGTTCTTACACTCTGCAGTGCTAAATATATAACAATTTTGACAACCAGTGTTGTGGGTTCAGCTATGATTATATGTTCGATTGATTTCTTTTTGCACGGTCTTATGTTGACAAAATGGGTGAGTAAATTATATGTATAAAAACATATTAAATAATACGCTTTTATCGCGCTTTAAAAATGATAAAATAATATATTTTACGAATACGATTTCGTTAGTTTCAGAGAGATTGTACACCTGTCTATCCGTGTCTTTGGAAGCTGTTTAAGTTAATGTTTTTATTTTTTCCTTGTCTTTTAAAGATGTTAGTAGAAAAATTGGATTTCACTTCCTTGTTTCAAAGTTTTATTTTTTACAAAATATATGGCAACGCTCGTTACAAGTGGAGCCGTCAAAAGAGTGTTGATATACAATAATTTATTTTTATATGTATTCGTAGCGTTGTTTTTTCAGTTGCCATACAATGAAGTCAAAACAACACCCAATGTGCCAGCGCCGATGGAATTTTTTTATTCCACGTTGTACGGCCTATCTACACCTTACTTATTCCAAATCCAGCTCCTGAGAACCACAATCCATGTCTTGCAGGAAACTATTGCCTAGTTTCCTAAGGCTGTGGTCCTGCAAGACCGGGCAGTCACAGAGAATATGTTGCAATGACTCTTCTGCGTCGTCGCAGCAGCTTCTGCAGTTTCAATAAAAATCTATACGTTGCGACATACATGCGTCCGATCGCACAGTGTTGGTATATGGTAACCTTAGCAGTCCGGTAAACTGCATTATCTCGAGTTACGTCATTTCGCTTCCAGTCATTCCTATTCGGGATCTTGACTGAGAAGGGTTTCTCAAACTTCATAACAAGAGCCATGTACACCGGTTGTCTCCTCAGGACTTGTCCTCCTAATTTTCGTAGAATGGTGTCATGTCCAATGCGGCTATGCTTTAAGTCGCCTGACTCTCTAAGTCTAAGAACCAGGCCACACGGTCCCATACAATGAAGTCAAAACAACACCTACAGAAAGTTACCTAAAACTTTTCACAAAGTCCAAAATAACCGGCTTCCAGCCATCCCTATTCGCGATCTCGACTGAGAAGGGTTTGTTAAAGTTCATGACAAGAGCCATATAGTCCATTTAGCAATATTTGAAGGTGACCACATTGCATCAGTAATTGCGAGACATTTCCACCTTGCCCAGCGTAGTAAGTTATGTACACTTGTCCACTGCCCTGCACTAGACAAGCGATACGTAGGTAAGATTGGGTCGGATCACTGCCGTATATGTACATCCAATGTAGAATATACGGCTCAAGCCCCCATATTTTCCCCAAAGGCTCTTTTACACGCATAGATACCGCATAAAGCTTTATTCAATCTCTCGTTCGCATTAAGTTTCCATGAAAGCTTGGTGTTCAGGTTTATGTCGTGGAATTTAGCCTCTTTCGAGAATTCTAGAGTAATACCATACAAACATGGTAGTCTGAGTTCCGGTTTTGTTGGATTGATTCCCAAACCATTTTTCTTAGCCCATCAAAATAGTTGTCTGGGTTCACTTTTGTGCCATTTCCATTAAATTTAAAGGGATTTTGTTTACGACAAGGCTCCATAAGAGTGGAGGCAGAACACCACACTTTGGAGTACCTTTTGTCGCAACCTTCCTAATTGCACTCATACCCAGACTGGAAGTTATGTTCCTGCCTTTGAGCATGTCCTTTGTCAAATCTGTGATTATACCGTCCACCCGAATTTCACAAAGGGTTCCGATTATCGAGGATATATTCATATTATTAAATGCGCCTTATATATATCCAGAAAGAACATCGTAACATATTCCTTCTTGTCAAGGGCATCATCTATGGTGCCTAGATCACCAGGCAGTGCTGTTTCCACATACCTTCCCTTTAGGTAGGCGTGTTATGGCCAGCAAGTTTTCTGGCGATAGAAGTCGCCTGACGTGTACATTAACCAGTCTTTACAGTGTTTTAGCAAAAACGATGACATTGGTCTATAATGCTTTGTGGTATGAATGCCATGCTCACCTCTCTCCACTAAGTGGGAATTTGTCCAGATTCTAGGCTTTCCCTTATAAGTGGATATCAATTATGGTAGAATCACCCTTACCATGTTACTTTAGATGTAGTCTACCATGTCAGTGCTTTCGATAGCTAGTCCTACAAAACAGAGCTTTCGTTTCCCTCATCTTTTTACTCCGGGAAGTGAGTTTTGAGGTTAAGTTAACTTACCTTGAAATTTTAATATTTGAAATGAATTAAATTTTTTCTGCTCATGATATAGTAACAAACGCTTCATATTTACTTTTGTTTCATCGTTAGATCTTTGACATGAAACCTCACCCAAATCCGCCCGCCTGCTATGGCGGCATACTCATATTTGCCTGGCCTGTCAGCATTATAATTGGTCTTATGATACAAAGTTTCATCACAGCATGGGGCATTGATCATCGCAAGCGAGTCTTTCAAAAACGCCATCAACAGCTGCAGCGCGTACAAACAAGACCTCGTGAAAGTCGCGAAGAGGCCAGACAACGTAAATTTCGTTACCTTTATCAAGTTCGTACAGCCCGTGGCGATATAATATCCCAGGTAAGTGTAAAGTTAATTCAGTAACAACAATAAATATTTTTGAAATTTGCTTCTCTTGCAGAATTTTGTGTCAGCTTTACAAAAACGTATACAATTAAGCGGTACAGAAACACCCTCGGAACGTTCACTGAAAACTAGTTCGAACGAACGAAATACCTTCCGCAGTGATCGCACCCATTTCACCACCATACCACCCGATTCGGATATGTTTGATAAAATTGAAATAGTACGAGATATAGCATAACACTCGGTTTATAATTATATGTAAAGCATAATTTAAAAAAAGAAATTTAACGAAATTTTAAATGTAAGTATATACTACTGTGTTTAAAAAAGAAGACACTGCAGATAGATACTACATTTTTATATAAAAAAGAAAACTAAAAAAAAAATATGAAAGCTTATGCTTGTCTGTTACCCTACGTCTATACCTGATATATTTTCTTCATGAAAAATGTCAAATTCCATATACGAAAAATAGCTAACATAAAACAAACTATTTTCCAATATAAAGTTTGACATTTGCCATGATAGAAATATATAAAGTATAGATGTAGGGTTGCACATACACACATAAAAAGAAAACATAAAATTGAAAAGGAAATTTAACAGCTTTATATTGGTTTCCCTTAGAGAAACTTAAAAATATAATATGAAAAAAATCAACAAGTTTTCTTTCAAACATGTAACAAAAAGGAATTTCTCAATAATTTATCCTAAAAGTGATTACGCTATTAAGCGAAGCTTGTTAAGTTTATTATTTTATTTTTCTTTAATATATTTTTTATATTTTTTTAACAAACATTTTAGTTAAATAATTTGTATACAAAAAATTTACTAAAGAAAACATTTTATATTCCTAATTTATACACAGGGATTAAATTTAATTTCTAATTAAGTCCTTTTTACTAACCAAAAACTCAATAACTTTTTAACTAAGTTATTAAAAAAAACAAAGAATTTTAAACCAAAAATTAAGGCGTGTTTACTTTATAAGGTGACATTTAATATGTATTATATTCATATGCAGTTTTATATTTTGAATACCAAAGGTTCATAAATAGTCTGCTGTATATTCAATGCGTTCTTATAAACTTCAAGTTTGAATAAACGTTAATGCAGTGATGCCAACTTTTTTGGAGCAAAAAGCACAACGAAATTTTTAAAAGGCACTAAAAAGCGTAATTTCGAGATAAAAGAAGCGTAAAAAAGCACTAAACGTTTTTTTAGTGTTTTGTTGTATTATTTTAACAAGACATAAATTTAAAAAATCAAAAAACCCGACTGCGTAAAAAATAAAAGAAAACAACTTTAAACCGTCACAGATCCTAAATGGTCATTCGAAATTAAAAATCATAAGAGAAACCTAAAGATGATTTTCAAATACCTGTCGATTGATACCCCTTTTTTTTGATATTGTTCGCCGACTTTTTTTTGTATAAACAAAATGGCGTCTGTTGGACGCCATATTGAATTTTGACTACTGTCATATCTTTAGTGACACTCCCCGAATTAAGACGAATCGATTGACGTAAGAATCGTCAAAATCGGTCTACGCGTTCGGTTTATATAGTGCCGCAAAGGAACACACATACATTCATACATACATAGGCTGATAAAAACAATAACCTTCTTTGCGTCGCGCAGTCGGGTAAAAATTGAAACGAACTTGCTTTCAATTTCTCTTTCAAGTTGAGTGGCTTCAATTTACAGTCAAGAAAACAGCTGATTACAATTTTCTTTTGCAAATATTCTGCCGCAAAAGTTTATTGTTTTGTTTTTTGCACCATTGCTTTTAAGTTTTAAGTTGCGTGCAGCCTACGTCACACCAATCAATAAAAACGAATTTTAGCAAGCAGTATGTGTGAAAAACTTGATCGTGTAACTGCAGGGTTAAATGTCTATAAAACTCCTCATTTGTATATTATACCAGGTTTATATGAGAGAGAAGCAATATTCCCGCTTTCAGGTATGATCTTTTAGAAGGAGAATTTCCACTTGGAAGCATTATAATTTAGAACTGATTTGAAAGTCTTCCCTATCTTTTAAGTAACCGAAATTGTCCGATCTTTTACAGGTTTAATGTGAGGATCATTTGCCACCACCGCCGGAAATTCAGCCTTTAACTTTTTCCAATTAAAAGTCTTGTTTTTTATAAATATTTATAAAAATTGCAAAATATGGAAATTTGTAAAAAACGATAGACATCAAAAAGTACTAAAAAATAGAGCCAAAAAGCATAGCTGGTAAAAAGTCTTCTTTCGGTTGAGTTAAGACATTTACACTGAACGAAAAATTTTGAGAACTTCTTTCAGAGAAACTCATTTGATGAGTTTTTAATTAACAAAACTATTTATAAAAATTATTTAAATATCATGAACACATAAAAAACACGTTGCCAAAACAAAGCATGTTTATTTTTTCCTATATTACAAAAATCAAATTTACATAAAGATATATCTATAATTTCTTTAAACCAATGGAATGGAAAAATTAAATCAATTCATTGAGCTGTAATTAAGATTGCAGTTTGCTTCCGCATACATGTTAAACTCCATACAAATAATGTAAACAAAAACTGTTTACAATTTTTTATATGGAGTTTGACATGTGGGCCGTAGTAATGCCAATTGGTTGTCAATTCGCCTTAAAAACTTATTCTTAAAAAAACTATTTTCCTTTGTAATATTAATTCGTCTTGTGTTTGATTTTGACATAAAAGCAAACCAAAGCAACAATAAAAAACAATGTTGTTTTTATAGTATTAACGCTACCTGCATTATTCTGCCATGCTGGTGTCTTTTGATGATAAATCTTTTTTCAATTGTGGTTGTATTCTTCAAAATAAATGCATTTGAAAGCATAAACGTTGGCATTTATTTATAATTTAAGTTTAATTTTTTAATTATTTATGAAAAAAGTTATATAAAAATTAATAATGTTTTGATTAATGCGAATTTATTTTACTAGGCGGCAGCGCCGCCGCAACAAATACAACAATAAAAAAACAAGAGGAATTATTGCTGTACGATGGATGTCAAACTTCATATAAAATGTTATGCAAAATGTCAAAAAAAAATCTAAGCAACACTTTTCATATATGGAATTTGACATGCATCATAAATAAATTCGCCTGGGTCCTGATGAATGAAAAATATATATAAACTTCCAAAATAAAACTGTAAATATATATAAAAAAGCAACATGAAACATTTTATTCTTATTATATACATACATATAAGTTTAAACTCAACACTAAAATAAAAAATAAAATGCTCATTTAAAAATTATAAAGATAAAAATATACTAATGGTGGGTTAATTTTATAAAAAAATCGCTTCAAGTTTGTATGGAAAATAACGAAAATTCGTTTCAAAACAAAATTTTTCTATACAAATTTCAAACATATAGTTAGAAAATCAGGCAATAAGGCTCATTTTGTCGATTTATTAGAGTTATGTGTTTTTTTCTAACAAAAGTGAAGTTTATATGGATTTTATGAAATAAGATTTTTTTCCAAGCCATTGATTGATATTATTTGACTTAAATATATATTTGTGAAAATCACTGTAAATTATTTAAATAAGTTGTTTTAAATTTTTCTTAAATCTATCGGGCATATTCTGAAAACCATTTCAAAAACAAAAAACAGTGTTCTTTTAATCGGACAATTTAGTTCATTCGAAGTTAAGTTCGGATAAAATATCTAAAACATAAAAACCAATTAAAAAGCTACAATAAGTGAGCTTTTCAGTTGAATCCTTTCCTAACATTTGGCGATTTCAAAACGAAATGGTTTTCAGAACATGCCCGTTCGTATGTGGTTAATTTGAAAAATTAAATAACATTAATTGTATTTTAAATTGAGCTAATACGGCCTAAATCTCTTTATGTAAATAAAACAAAATATTTTATTCCATTTTTCCCGACGTTTCGTCAATTATTTGTTGACTTTATCAATTGATGGGAAATCTATTTAATTTTTCAAAAACATTTTAATAAAAGCTACAATTTCCTTATGCTGCATGTTCTGTAAATCTAGTCGGTTTCAAAGCTTTCGATTTAGACAAATTAAATCAACTAACAACAAAATTTTCTTATACTTTTTTGTAGTTTTCTATTTTTTAAGAGCTTAAAATATCGTATCTGAAATTAATTTACCCTATATGATTTAAAATACATCAATGGCGGCATTATTTATTTTTGGAAAACGAAAAATTTACCCGGACTCGGTTTACAGAACAGGGCCGTATATATTTTTTTGGATATTAACACTTACAATAATATTTTAATTTTCTTGTCTACGTTTTAAAAACATTTTAAAGGGTTTTGCCCAATAAATAATAAAAATGTTTTTGAAATAAATCTATTTAATAAAATGTTTTTAAACATTTAATAGATTTCTCACCCATTGATAAAGTCAACTAATAATTGACGAAACGTCGGGAAAAATTTAATAAAATATTTTGTTTTATTTACATAAAGAGATTTAGGCCGTATTAGCTCATTTTAATATAAAATAAATAAAAATTTACACTGGCCATAAAACTAAAACAAATAAATAAAATTAATATTTCTGTAAAATTAAAAGCGATAGATATAAAGTTTTAACTGTATCTACTAACAGATATATAAAATAAAATATGTATATATTCTGGTGTTTTTATTTTGAAGGAAAAAGTTAGAAAACGATTTTCTAACTTCCCGCAATCTAAAAATGGGAATTAATTAGTTTCACTGCTATTTTCGAAAGTCGAGTTTTCATCATATCTCGAAGTTTTGAGGTCGTAGGAAGCTATTCTACAGAGTCGAACCCAAAAAAAAAGTTCGTTAACGCTTCACCACTACCTGTATTATTCTACCATTGGTGGAAGCATGGTAGAATAATATAACAGGTAGCCGCATAACTAATACAAATGTACATTTTGGGATAGAAAATGTCAAACATTATTTGAGAGGGTATGTGTGTGTTTGTATAACAGAAGCAGCAAACATACGTGTGGTATTGTGTGTGCACGTAGTTATTTCACATACATATACACGACATTTGACAGTTCGTACCATGAAAAAAAGCAATTTAAAAAATAATCAGCTGGCGTTCCAGAGCTACCTTGTATATTATTCTACCATGGGTGGAAGCAAGGTATATTGAACAGGTACCACTACAAGAACAGCTGTTTTAGTAAATTTGAGAATGTGTGCGTCACACAGACAATAGATTTTGACACATGTCTGGGATTTTTCTATCAACAACGGGCATGGGTTAGTAAATTTGAGAGCTTATGAATGTGTGCGACTCACAGATAATGGATTTGACATATTTCTGGGGTATTTCTACCAGAAAAATACATGTTTTTTGGTGTTGTATTTGTTTTAGTAATGGTGGTACCTGTAATGAATATGCCTTGGGTGGAAGCATGGTAGAATAATACAGGTAGTGGTGAAGCGTTAACGAACTTTTTTTTGTTTGGGTTCGACTCTGTCAAAAGTTGTTTATGTTATACCAACACAACCCCACACTACTGAAAAAAACATGGCGAAGTAAACACACACATGTGAACATATAAATTTTTTTTCAAATTTTCTTTTGTGCTTTTTGACAACCTCGAACCAGAGACCTGCGCCGAGCGATTTTGTCGGCGGCGGCGGCTCATGAGAAAATCGGCGGCGGCTCAAATCCGGCTTCAGCCGACGCGGAACAAATAACATTAAAATCAAATTTAAGGTAAAAAATAAATAAAAAATTAATAACAAAATTATTATTTCATAGTGTACAAGGTCAATCGGCGGCTAGTTTTCAGGCGAAGTAAGCCGAACTTTTCTCGGCGGCGGCGCGACTGTCTAAAATTATCGGCGGCTCGGCTCAGCCGGCTGTGAGCCGCCACGGCGCAGGTCTCTGCCTCGAACATAAACAACAATAAAAAGCCGTGTTGTTTTTGCTGTTGTTGGGTTGTTGTAGCTTCGCTACTACCTGTAGTATAATTCTACCATGGGTGGAAGCATACATATTAAAAAAGTAAACAATATGAGATGTTTTTTGTGTAATTTTGTTAAAATAACAAAATGCCAATAACAAGATATCATTATCCGATGACGACATGCTTGCAAACGAACGCTGCGAAGTCACAACACAAATGGTGATTGATGAATTTATTTGTATGTCTCCCTTTAAACGACAAGCACACGACACTCACACATATGCACTGATTGACGTGTTTTTTATCGTCCCCAAATGCTTTAACACACGCACACAAACACATCCATATCGCTCCTTTATTGCAACGTAGTCATATCTCAAAAAAAAAATTAAACTTGGCAAATCGCGTTTAAAGTTTCAAAAATGTTAGCAAGTAAGTATATGGGAGGTGTTAACTTTTTGTGGTTATAACTTCGATTTCGATTAAGATACGTTTCTGAAAATTTTACACCCACAAAGAAGGTCTCAATGAAGACTTTTTGTTAAGTAACTTAAAAATTTTTGTTTTCTGAGATATGACTACGTTGCAATAAAGGAGCGATATATTGAAGGTAAATATTGATCTATCTAGCAGCCACTTTAAAGATAAAATGTAAAAGATGAATGAAAATGGACATTCGACCTGTTCATGGAATCCGATGCGGAATTGGATTGGAAACGGAATATCAATCCAATCACAATTGTGAATGGGTTCATGAAAACGTATCGGAATTGCTTTGTTCAATGAGGTTTATTTTCATTAAAATTTCAAAATACCGTTTACAAAGTTCTATATTCAGTGATTAGATCAAAGGAAAAATATATTCTAGTTGTTGGATGCCTAAATTGAAGTGGTTCTGAACACCAACTCAAGAACCATTAATTCTGTTCCTGAACAGAAATTTCCTAAATTTAAGTACAAACGGGTTTCATGAACGTAATCAAGCGGGTTTTTAAAGAAAATGATGCCAAACCAATCCGTATTGGATTCTATCAACAGGTTGTATAATTAATATAAATAATAATTCAGCCAAAATTTTTCTTTGAATGTTCAATTATTACCTGCTTTAGAAGTTCTAAAATAAAACATAATTTAATCGAAAGATTAAATTGAAAACGCCAAACTAATTAAATAACTTTGGATAAAACCATACAGTCCGACTAAGATCATAACTTAATAAATAAATAATATTTTCAATATGAATTGTGAAAATATAAGCATATTTAATTAGTTTTATTCATTACAAATTAATTCGGTAACAAAGTTTTTTATTGTTGTAGAAAGACGACACAAAAGAAAATGAAATTTAAAAGCACTAGAGTAGAGTCGTAAAACAGCTCTGGGCGAGTCAACATCAAGCGTCTTTGGCAATTACTTCGTAAATGCAACCAGGGGGTTACTCTGTAATTCGAATCGAAAGAAAATGCTTTCGAATCGCATTGTAAGCAACATACAAATTCGAACAGTTTTCCTTTCGAATAGTATTACAGAGTAACCCCGAGGCCACTGTTCGTTTATTGGCCTTGGATAGTTTTGCATCTCATCGCCCGCATGCGATTAGCGGTTGGCGTTAGTTAGCTAACCGCATGCAAAGACATTGAAACAAATACATATTGATAATTTGTTGGAGAAGCAAACAAAAACTCAATTGCAAGGAAACAAGTAGTGGATTTTGCGCTACGTGTATCATCTACAGCGTTGCCACTGAAAAAATATTTTTCCTACCAAATTTTCCACAAAATTCTACAGTTTAGAAACTACCAATTTTTTTAAATTTATTGATTGCGCTTTTTTAAGTTTTGTGGTAGTCAAGTTTGAAATATATCTTCTTTAAAAATATTATTAAGTTTTAATGGATTTATCGCACACACAGATTCCGATCGGAGTGCTCTTAATTCTGTAATTTTATTCCTATCGTTTTCGTTGTACCATCTTCAGGTTCCGTTCATTTTGAATTTAATTTTACAGCGATAAAGTTATCATACCTCAAGAAGGTCCTTTAAACTTTTTTATACGCAAAGATAACAAGCACTAAGCTTTACAATTAGCAGTATTTTGTTAAAAAATTACACTGAATTAATTCAAAGATAGACAGATCGCTTTATTCTTCTGAATAAGTAAATTATTCGTTTAGAAAGCACACGTTACAAAATTAAAATTAAATGGCGCATACTCATAGTCAAAACAAAGTATACTTTAAGAATTTAGAACCAGTATTTTGTAGGGCAATACTGGTTTTAAATTCATAAAGTATACTTTGTTTACGACTATGAGTATGCGCCATGTATGTAATTCGACAATTCCAAAAAAAAACTTTTATTATCAGAAAATGTTTTATTTCTTTTATTAATTCATTTGACAAAAAAGTTTTTCAAATTTATAAAATTTGCATACATAAATTGTTTCAGACTTTAAAATACGAAATTATTTGGTAAAAATATCATTTTAGAAAATTACTAAAATTGCACTTTAAGAGTTTTTTAATACTAAAGAACATATTTATTCGAAAAGCATAGAGAAAATCCAATAAAAAACACAAACATGTTAGTGATTTCAAATCAACAACAAGTATGTTAAACATTGGGTAGTATGAATAAAAAAAAGTATTTACTTTTTACTTAAAAATTTGTTTTAAAACCCAAAATTCTTCGTTTTATATTGAATAATTCCCAGAATTTTGTGATTTAAAAAAATTTTTTAAGTAAAAAGCAAATACTTTTTTTTATTCATATCATCCATTATGTACTTTCTATATTTTATATGTATATAGAAAGATTATTTAAAAAAAGTAAAATAAGAGAGATCGGGTCTAATCGAAATATTTAGCTTGGCAAATAAAGCTCTTTACGCAATGTGGAAGAAGTTTCAGGTAACATTACATCATCTTCATCGGTTTTTTTCTTAGAAATATCATTGATAACAGCAGTTAAAATATCTAACATATGTTTGCTATTTATTAGAAAACAAAAGTACTATATATTTAAAAAACAAACTTAAACATTTTGCTCAAGACTTACCGACTTCCATATTTTTTGACAAATTTACAAATGGATTCAATGAACCAACTACCTTTTGTTGTGTCACGTAATGATTCGGTTCCTTTTATAGCTGATATGGCAAACAACATGTCGGCATAAGCTTCAGGTGAAAAATTCTGTATTAACTTCGAACTTGTCTAAATATATAAAAATACAGGAAAAATTTTATAAAAATCTTTGAAAACTAAAAGTAAGACTTTAGGTAACATACAGTATCCACCTTAGGATCGTTTCTTTGGCAAGCTTGTAATAAAACCATCTTTGGTTTACCCTTTAAGGTATCAGCTGTCAATATCTCCTTTATTTCAGTAATTGCGACTGGTATAAAGTTGCAACCGTAAACAGCGCCTGTATTAAACATAAAACCAATATTTATGTGTTTTATTTTGAATATAGAGTTATTATAGAACTTACCTTCCATGCCATGAGTTAATATACAAATAATAATGGAATCTTTTAGTAAACTTTTCTTAACGGTTTCACGTATTTGATGTAAAATTTCCAAATGTGTTAAATTATCAAATACTAAAGGTATGTAACCAAATACGGAAAACAGTTCTTTAAGGTTGTCCCGATCAATATCGGTACCTTTTCGTGTTGGTTTGAGTTTACAATCAGGTAATAGATGCTTAACAAATATATTAAAAACAATTTAACTTTCAAGTGAAATGAAAATATCTTTTGAAGAAAAGCTTTTTACAAATGCAAACGATTCAAATGATATTTTTATATGTCGTATTCAAAAAATTATACAAGATAAATTAAAAATATACCTGAAATCTTGGATCGGTTTCCGCATAAAATTTATTTTGATTAATTATCAAAACATAACCCGCACTATTCTTATTAATTTTATACCGCTCAGCTGCATCAAAATCATCTGGTTCGATTAAAGCTTCTTCCTTAATATTATCATTACTTTTGCGAGACACGGAGATACCTGAATCCTTATATGTATCATTCGTATCACCAACTTTATTAGATGCACTTGCAGCATCTTTTTCTTTGCTAAGTTCTTGATTTATTGTCTCTATTAACATGTCTTTAAACGAGTCCATATCGTTAAATTTGAAATATTCAATTAGTATTTGTACATTGCAGTCATCAAGATTTCTATTTCCCAAAACAATAACACGTTTTGTCATCCAATTGAGTATATATACTTCCAAATATGAAAAATCATAGAAACGCAAATTCTGACAGTCTTCGTTTTTCGTATTGACGTAATTAACGAGCCGGAAGGCTTGATCGGGCGTTAAACGTTCCGATATTTTATAAAGTGCCTTTAGTAATGGGTGTATATGAACGCTTAATTCGGCAACATGTGGCAAATATTGATGATATATTTCCTCATAGGGTATACCTAGCTTGCGTATCACCCGTTTAGCTCTTATAATCGCTAAAGATTCTACAATACACTGCCTCCAAGTTTTAGGATTTAGCTGTGCATAGTTCCTTAATATACCAGTTGTTATAAGTTGCCCACCATGTTGTTTAAAGCCTTTGCCTTGAGGGGGATGTTGGGCAAGTATTATTAACCTTTGTAATAAAAATTCAGTCGCCGATCTATCATCGCCATATAATAAGAATCCCAAAGAAACCTACGTTCAAAAGTATTAGTCACTTGATTTTTGTATGTACATAATCATTTTTGGTGCACACAGTACATCCACAGTATAGTACATCCATACAAAATGCATTTTTCTCCTAAACTTTTTTAAAGCCTTGCAAGGTCTTGAAAGCTTACCAATTGATAAAAGCTCAAGTCGCTTTCCAAATAATCTAAGTCCTCTACATCCACTTCATTGATACTTTCCATTAGAGTTTTATTTCGGTGGCTCATTTTGGTTTTTTGCTTTAATTGCTGCTTTTTTAAGCTTTCTTTATCTTTTCACATAAATAAAACAAACTAGTAAGTGATGTCAACATTAAGTTTTTAAATTGTTTATTATTTACGTTTAATAATTTTTCGCTTATGAAAATTTCACACTATAGCTTGTCTATATCGAACTCCGTTGGTTCAATGAAAAAATTTCGTTTAGTTAGTATAGTACATTTCCACTATGTTGTAACGGCTTTTAAGTTCGAATTTTCGTAACAAATTTGACCTTTTTATTGTTTACTTTACATTATTTACGCATGAGCAGAGAACAAACTCTGGAAAACGGCAAACTTTTTTTCAGAGATGCAAAAACGAGTATTACGACTTGTTTACATTCATATTCGTAGTTATTCATTCTTCATTTATTTTTTTATTTAATGGAGCCCAAGGGGTCATATATGATTAAAATATATTATAAAAAGTGATGAACTTATATTATAATTAAAAAAAGAAAAATCTAAAATTAAATTAATTAAATTGATTATATATTTACATATATACATATAATTCTTTGAGAAAAAGAATACATTTTTGCGTAACTTAAAGAAAAGATGGTATCTTGCCAACATACTGTTAGCGGATTGGTTTAGTTATAAACTTTGTATAATTTGTGTTTGAAGCTAGAGCTAGAATGTTCAAAATTCCTTATGCTAATAGGAAGATCGTTGTAAAGTAAGCAATTATTCAGAATTTATACCTAGCAAACATATTAAAAGTTGTAAAAAAACTCAGAAAAAAATTTCCAGTGAGCGTAATAATGGCTAATGGCGATCAATAGAGGGCACAAATACAATTCAGAAATGGGAGTTGTCACATTCTGAAATACTTGCATTTAGAAGCTATACCCAGCAATCTTTTTGAAAATTTGCAGAAATCGCTGAAGTTTCCGGTTATAAAAAGAAAAACCTTCGGTGAGCGCAATAATGGCTAATGGCGATCAATAGAAGGCACCAATACAATTCAGAAATGGGGTTGTCACTTCCTGAAATACTTGCATTCAGAAGTTACACTCAGCAAACTTTTGAAAATAGGCAAAAATCACCGAAAAGTTGTTCGTTTATAAAAAGAAGTCTTCGGTGAGCGCAATAATGACTATTGGCAATCGATAGTCAAAAAATACAATTTGGCAAAGGGGGCTGTCACATTTTGAAATACTTGCACTCAGAAGTTATACCCAGCAAACTTTTTGAAAATTTGCGAAAATCGCAAAATAAAAAAAGTTTCGCTTAGACAAATCTTTGATGAGCGCAACAATGGCTAATGGTGATCAATAGAGGGCACCAATACAATTCGAAAATGTGGGTTGTCAGTTTCTGAAATACTTGCATTAAGAAGTTATACCCAGCAAAACTTTTGAAATTTGCCAAAAATCACCGAAGTGCTTCTTATAAAAAGAAAATTCTTCGGAGAGCGAAATAATGACTAATGGCAATCGATAGAGAACAAAAATACAATTTGTCAACGGGGGTTGTCATATAAGTGAAAACTTTTTTCAGTGGTTTTTGAAAATTTTCAAAAAGATTGCTGGGTATAAGTTCTGAATGCAAGTATTTCAGAATGTGACAACTACGTTGACAAATTGTATTTTTGTTCTCTATCGATTGCTTTTAGTCATTAATGCGCTCACCGAAGATTTTTCTTTTTATAAAAATACAACACTTTTCGGTAATTTTTGCCTATTTTCAAAAGTTTGCTGGGTATGCCTTCTGAATGCAAGTATTTCAGAAGATATGTAGATTTTAATGGCTAACTCTACGTCTCCACCTACCTTGAAATGCTGTTGTAACTTGAAGTTATGACTGCGTTGTTAAAACAATTGTACTAACAACTATGTTATAGCCTGAAAAAAGCATTGACTTGAGCGGTATACACTTAACATTGACTTAAGTTAATGTTAAGTTAAGTTAGGTGTAGACTGCAAATAACGTATTTATAAAAAAGTGTTCTTATTAATACTAAAAAAAATTTGAATCATTTAAAAACGCTAGATATGATGCATTGTTTGTGTATTCGCAAGGGCGTGCTTACACGAATACACAAATAGTACGTTTTATTCAACTCTGCTTTACTTCTTTGTTACTGTACGTATGTGAACAAATCAAACTGCAACAAACCGTAACAGCTGTTTGTGTTTACATTTTTCCATTGTTTTCTTTTATTTGCTGTGGTGAGTTATAAAAACAAAACAAAATCATGCAAAGACTTAAGAAACGTACAGTACAATTGTACAGTAAAGCTCGGCTATAACAAACACGCCGATATATTAATATTTACTTGTTATTGATTGATTTCGTTATAATCAAAGTAAATAAAATAATGACTGTGCACAAAACAAAGAAATACCAGTATACAGCTGAACTCCTTACAAAACGAACTGCGTTACAGCCAAAAAGTATTTTTGCTGTAAAATCGAAAATAATTCTTGTGCAAGATTGAAACAAAAACCAAAATACAGCTTAGACTAATAGAAAGCAAACTGCGTACAGCTTTTTGGGAAAAAAATAAAACTATGGGGTGATAATCATCAACAAACTTTTACATTCCGCAAAAAATGCTCAAAAACACCCAAAAAGTATTTTTGCTGTAAAATCTAAAATAATTCTTGTGCAAGATTGAAACAAAAGCCAAAATTAATATTAGACCAATAGAAATCAAACTGCGTACAGTTTTTTGGGTAAAAAATAAAACTATGGGGTGATAATCACCAACAAACTTTTACATTCCGCAAAAAATGCTCAAAAACACCCAAAAAGTATTTTTGCTGTAAAATCTAAAATAATTCTTGTGCAAGATTAAATCAAAAGCCAAAATTAAGCTTAGACCAATAGGAAACATACTGCGTACAGCTTTTTGGGTAAAAAATAAAACTATGAGGTGATAATCACCAACAAACTTTTACATTCCGCAAAAAATGCTCAAAAACACCCAAAAAGTATTTTTGCTGTAAAATCTAAAATAGTTCTTGTGCAAGATTGAATCAAAAGCCAAAATTAAGCTTAGACCAATAGAAAACAAACTGCGTACAGTTTTTTGCGCAAAAAATAAAACTATAGGGTGATAACCACCAACAAACTTTTACATTCCGAAAAATACTCAAAAGCACCCAAAAAGTATTTCTGCTTTAAAATCTAAAATAATTCTTGTGCAAGATTGAAACAAAAGCCAAAATTAAGCTTAGACCAATAGAAAACAAACTGCGTACAGCTTTTTGGGTAAAAAATAAAACTATGGGGTGATAATCACCAACTAACTATTACATTCCGAAAAAATGCTCAAAAACACCCAAAAAGTATTTTTGCTTTAAAATCTAAAATAATTCTTGTGCAAGATTGAAACAAAAGCCAAAATTAAGCTTAGACCAATAGAAAACCAACTGCGTACAGCTTTTTGGGTAAAAAATAAAACTATGGGGTGATAATCACCAACAAACTTTTACATTCCGAAAAAATACTCAAAAACACCCAAAAAGTATTTTTGCTTTAAAATCTAAAATAATTCTTGTGCAAGATTAAAACAAAAGCCAAATTGAAGCTTAGACCAATAGAAAACAAACTGCGTACAGGTTTTTGCGCAAAAAATAAAACTATGGGGTGATAATCACCAACAAACTTTTCCATTCCGCAAAAATGCTCAAAAACACCCAAAAAGTATTTTTGCTGTAAAATCTAAAATAATTCTTGTGCAAGATTAAAACAAAAACCAAATTGAAGCTTAGACCAATAAAAAACAAACTGCGTACAGCTTTTTGGGTAAAAAATAAAACTATGGGGTGATAATCACCAACAAACTTTTACATTCCGCAAAAAATGCTCAAAAACACCCAAAAAGTATTTTTGCTGTAAAATCTAAAATAATTCTTGTGCAAGATTAAAACAAAAGCCAAAATTAAGCTAAGACGAGTAGAAAACAAACTGCGTACAGTTTTTTGGGTAAAAAATAAAACTATGGGGTGATAATCACCAACAAACTTTTCCATTCCGCAAAAAATGCTCAAAAACACCCAAAAAGTATTTTTGCTGTAAAATCTAAAATAATTCTTGTGCAAGATTAAAACAAAAGCCAAAATTAAGGTTAGATCAATAGAAAACAAACTGCATACAGTTTTTTGGGTAAAAAATAAAACTATGGGGTGATAATCACCAACAAACTTTTCCATTCCGCAAAAATGCTCAAAAACACCCAAAAAGTATTTTTGCTGTAAAATCTAAAATAATTCTTGTGCAAGATTGAAACAAAAACCAGAATTAACGTTAGATCAATAGAAAACAAACTGCGTACAATTTTTTGGGTAAAAAATAAAACTATGGGGTGATAATCACCAACAAACTTTTCCATTCCGCAAAAAATGCTCGAAAACACCCAAAAAGTATTTTTGCTGTAAAATCTAAAATAATTCTTGTGCAAGATTGAAACAAAGACCAAAATTAAGGTTGGATCAATAGAAAACAAACTGCATACAGTTTTTTGGGTAAAAAATAAAACTATGGGGTGATAATCACCAACAAACTTTTCCATTCCGCAAAAAATGCTCAAAAACACCCAAAAAGTATTTTTGCTGTAAAATCTAAAATAATTCTTGTGCAAGATTGAAACAAAAGCCAAAATTAAGCTTAGACCAATAGAAAACGTACTGCGTACAGGTTTTTGGGTAAAAAATAAAACTATGGGGTGATAATCACCAACAAACCTTTACATTCCGCAAAAAATGCTCAAAAGCACCCAAAAAGTATTTTTGCTGTAAAATCTAAAATAATTCTTGTGCAAGATTGAAACAAAGACCAAAATTAAGGTTGGATCAATAGAAAACAAACTGCATACAGTTTTTTGGGTAAAAAATAAAACTATGGGGAGATAATCACCAACAAACTTTTCCATTCCGCAAAAAATGCTCAAAAACACCCAAAAAGTATTTTTGCTGTAAAATCTAAAATAATTCTTGTGCAAGATTGAAACAAAAGCCAAAATTAAGCTTAGACCAATAGAAAACGTACTGCGTACAGGTTTTTGGGTAAAAAATAAAACTATGGGGTGATAATCACCAACTAACTTTTACATTCCGAAAAAATACTCAAAAACACCCAAAAAGTATTTTTGCTTTAAAATCTAAAATAATTCTTGTGCAAGATTAAAACAAAAGCCAAAATTAAGGTTAGATCAATAGAAAACAAACTGCATACAGTTTTTTGGGTAAAAAATAAAACTATGGGGTGATAATCACCAACAAACTTTTCCATTCCGCAAAAATGCTCAAAAACACCCAAAAAGTATTTTTGCTGTAAAATCTAAAATAATTCTTGTGCAAGATTGAAACAAAAACCAGAATTAACGTTAGATCAATAGAAAACAAACTGCGTACAATTTTTTGGGTAAAAAATAAAACTATGGGGTGATAATCACCAACAAACTTTTCCATTCCGCAAAAAATGCTCGAAAACACCCAAAAAGTATTTTTGCTGTAAAATCTAAAATAATTCTTGTGCAAGATTGAAACAAAGACCAAAATTAAGGTTGGATCAATAGAAAACAAACTGCATACAGGTTTTTGGGTAAAAAATAAAACTATGGGGAGATAATCACCAACAAACTTTTCCATTCCGCAAAAAATGCTCAAAAACACCCAAAAAGTATTTTTGCTGTAAAATCTAAAATAATTCTTGTGCAAGATTGAAACAAAAGCCAAAATTAAGCTTAGACCAATAGAAAACGTACTGCGTACAGGTTTTTGGGTAAAAAATAAAACTATGGGGTGATAATCACCAACAAACTTTTCCATTCCGCAAAAAATGCTCAAAAACACCCAAAAAGTATTTTTGCTGTAAAATCTAAAATAATTCTTCTGCAAGATTGAAACAAAAGCCAAAATTAAGGTTAGATCAATAGAAAACAAACTGCGTACAGTTTTTTGGGTAAAAAATAAAACTATGGGGTGATAATCACCAACAAACTTTTCCATTCCGCAAAAAATGCTCAAAAACACCAAAAAAGTATTTTTGCTGTAAAATCTAAAATAAATCTTGTGCAAGATTAAAACAAAGACCAAAATTAAGCTTAGACAAATAGAAAACAAACTGCGTACAGTTTTTTGGGTAAAAAATAAAACTATGGGGTGATAATCACCAACAAACTTTTCCATTCCGCAAAAAATGCTCAAAAACACCCAAAAAGTATTTTTGCTGTAAAATCTAAAATAATTCTTGTGCAAGATTAAATCAAAAGCCAAAATCATGCTTAAGCCAATAGAAAACAAACTGCGTACAGTTTTTTGGGTAAAAAATAAAACTATGGGGTGATAATCACCAACAAACCTTTACATTCCGCAAAAAATGCTCAAAAACACCCAAAAAGTATTTTTGCTGTAAAATCTAAAATAATTCTTGTGCAAGATTAAAACAAAAGCCAAAATTAAGCTTAGATCAATAAAAAACAAACTGCGTACAGCTTTTTGGGTAAAAAATAAAACTATGGGGTGATAATCACCAACAAACTTTTCCATTCCGCAAAAAATGCTCAAAAACACCCAAAAAGTATTTTTGCTATAAAATCTAAACTAATTCTTGTGCAAGATTAAATCAAAAGCCAAAATCATGCTTAGACCAATAGAAAACAAACTGCGTACAGCTTTTTGGGTAAAAAATAAAACTATGGGGTGATAATCACCAACAAACTTTCCCATTTCGCAAAAAATGCTCAAAAACACCCAAAAAGTATTTTTGCTGTAAAATTTAAAGTAATTCTTGTGCAAGATTAAATCAACAGCCAAAATCAAGCTTAGACCAATAGAAAACAAACTGCGTACAGTTTTTTGGGTAAAAAATAAAACTATGGGGTGATAATCACCAACAAACCTTTACATTCCGCAAAAAATGCTCAAAAGCACCCAAAAAGTATTTTTGCTGTAAAATCTAAAATAATTCTTGTGCAAGATTAAAACAAAAGCCAAAAATAAGCTTAGATCAATAGAAAACAAACTGCGTACAGCTTTTTGGGTAAAAAATAAAACTATGGGGTGATAATCACCAACAAACTTTTCCATTCCGCAAAAAAGGAATTATTTTAGATTTTACAGCAAAAATACTCTTTGGGTCTTTGTGAGCCTTTTTGTTCAAATGAAATTTAAAAGACTTTTACATTCCCCAAAAAAGTATTTTTGTTGTTAAATCTAAACTAATTCTTGGGTACGAAATAAAGAAATGTTTTAATATATCTAAGAGCCTTTTAAATTATTTATTTTATTATATTCATTGCTTACTGTATCTTTTCTCAGTTAAAATAATTCACCACTTATCAAATAATACAATAGCAACAACAGAAAGAACAACGGACAGCTGTTACGGTTTGTTGTGGTGAGTTTGATTTGTTCACGCCGATGTAGTTTTGCTGATTTTAGTTTTTAATATTTGTCAAATTTAAACTTCTAAAAATCGTCAAATTTGGGGCATAAATCGTCAAAGTGCAATTTTTAAGGCCAAATTCACATCAAGCATTATGGTGGTATCAGTGGAAATTTGTTTTTATGTGTGACACCGACGATGATTGATGAAAAATCAAAAATTTTGATTTGTGCCATCCTTGACGTTGGAATTTGATGAATGTATTGCTTTAAAGGGCAATATACACGGTCAATCAGCTTGATGTCAAATTTGCTTGTAGTGTCTACATATTGACTGTTATTATGAAAAAGCCGTTTTTCTTCGCGTCAGTTTAAAAAACACATTAGCCCAATTCACAATCTTGTGCAAATGTTCTTGCATCGTAGCATTTGCAAAATGGTATAGCATATTAATACTCACCACTTAACAATTGTTAGTGGTGAGTATCAATATACTATACCATTTTGCAAATGCTACGATTGGGCTATTAGCCCAAGTATAAAAAATTCGCTTCTTCCAAACATAATTTATTTATTGGATTATAATAAAAGTTGTAAAAGTAAAGCAAACCAAATATTTGTCCAAGAATATAACAATTCCTTCGGATTGTTCTTTCAAGTCCATGATTGTTGACTCTTATTTATTGTTCGCATTATAGGTTTGTACAAAAATGTATGAAAGATTGTATAAAGTTTACACTCTACTAGGCAAATAAAATTCCTTGCGCATTGTACTGCTAGTTGAGGGTAACATAACTTGATTAACATCTCCTTTTCTTTTAGAAATATCACAAGTTACAGCAGTTAAAATATCCAACATATGTTTGCTAATTTTAAAAAAAACAACTATCTACTTCAAACTACATACATATATAAAAAATGATTTCTGAAACACTTACCGGTCGCCATACTTTTGGGTAAATTTATATAAGGAGCCCACAAACCAGCTACCGTATTCAATGTGACGTAGAGCATCGGTTCCTGGAATGGATGACATGGCCAATAACAAGTCAGCATAAGCATTGGGTGAAAAATCTGTTATAGATGTAGAACTCCTCTGTAAAAAAACGTCAAAAATAGACATGCACATGTAAATTAAAATTACATTACCGTGTCGATAGTTGCGATATTTCTTTGACAAGCTTGTATTATTAGCATTTTGGGTTTACCCTTTAAAGTGTCCGCCGTTAATATTCCCTTAATTTCCGATATTGCTACAGGTATGGTGTTGCAGCCAAGAACAACGCCTGTGTTAATTTAAGATATAAAGAGAAAATGTTAAAAAAAAATAACATAACTGTATTCGGCTTACCTTCCATGCCGTGGGAGAGTATGCAAATAATTAAGGAATCTTTAAGTAAGCTTTTCTTGACGGTCTCCCGAATATGATGTAGAATTTCCAAATGTGTTAGATTCTCAAATACCAATGGTGTATAACCGAACGAAGTAAAAAGTTCTTTCAGTTTATCACGATCAACATTAGTTCCCTTACGTTTGGGTATACAATCATACATAGTTGGTATGAGATGCTAAATGTTAAAATAAAAAATTTTTTAATTTACCGAAAAGTGGTGTTTAATAAGATTTAATAGTGGGTTCTTAATAAGATTTAATAGCTCATTTAATATAAAATAAATGAAAGTATTGAATTTGTGAACTTATCGATCATTTATACATTTTATGTCAGAATTTTTACCCAACTTCAGAAGATTTTATTTTGACGTCTTTTCGTTGCGCAAAATTGTACGAGTTCAACCAATAGTCCGATTTTAAATTTTAATAGATTTTTATATATTTCTAATGCGTTATAGATTTCTAGCAAGTAATATATATATATTTTTTGGGTTCCGTACACCAAAGTGAAAAGTTACCCTATTGTTTTCGCTGCGCTGTCCGTCTGCCTGTCACAGGCTGTTTTCTCGAGAAGCGTAAGAGATAAAGACCTGAAATTTTGAGAGAATATGTGTAACCATGGCCGCTACAACAACAAATATATGACAGTTAAAAATTAAAGTTCAACGAAACATGTAGAAATCCTTATGTAACATACAGAAAGTTAATGAAATTTAAACAAAATAAAAATTAAAGGGTATTCTATCAGTTAATGTAACTTTGACTAAGTAGCTTTGTCAATTAGCTATATCTTGGAAAAAGTAAGAGGCAAACTCTTGAAATTTTCACAGATAGTGCAGCATTTTAACTAACTAAAAATGAAAGGGTTTTCTATCTGGTTGTGTTATTTTGAAATTTTGATATATCTTCTCAACCATAATAATTAAACATTTGATACAAACAAAATTAATTAATTAATGGCTAAATTAATTATTAAAGTGCAAAAAATATAATTTATTTGTTGTAATGGTTAGCTAATCAATATGCCGGCATTTCGTTGGGTGCTAATGCATCTAACTATACCTGACAGCTTACAACAACATTACGAAGATTATATTGAAGATACCAAATCTTATTTTCTAATGTGGTTTCTAATTTGGCTATCTCTTTTATCATTTTATCTTAGTAGGAACATTTTACATATAAAACTGCATAACACATGATAACAGTCTTTCTTAGCTGTAAAAAGTGAGCATTATGTTTCATATTCAGTGGTACGGAACCCTTCGTGTGCGACTCAGTCGCACTTTACTGAACTATTTTTTGCAGAGGGATATTGCATTCTAGAAAATTGTCTAAAAGAAGATCAATTATGGATGGCCAATTTTGTTGGCAGTGGATGAAATCAATATTAGAGATAGCAAGCGGCAAAATTATATTCTTAAATAGTAGCTGACTGGCTATCCAACTGTAATTTGGTTGCTACCCATTATCACCTATATATAACCTAACTATCACAAAGGGACCATTATTATTGGACCCAAAAGGGCTGGAACCCTTCCTTTATAATTTTCACCAGCGACCTGATAACCATTATCAGTTAATTTCAACTAATTATATTAATAATTGGAGTGTCTTGCCAAATGAACTTAAATTATTTTCCTACTCATTTTTTACTTATAAAAAAAAACTTTTGAGTTATTTCAATAATAATTCTTCCTAATTTAGTTCTCTATTATAGTATTTTTTTTATTTCTGGCTATAGTTAATCCCATTTTAATTTCACATTGTGATATATTTTTATTATTATGCAATATTTTTATGGCTGGGGAGCCAAATTATCAAATAATCAAATTATCAAATTACATAATTATCCATTTATTGTAAAAATTCATATCTAAAACTATTCAAATTATCCAAATTTGTTATATGTACATATATGTAAATATAAATATAAGTTAACTCCATTAATTTAATTTTTATATCATTTTTTTTTAAATTACTACCTTTAAAAAATTGAAATTATTACCTATGAAATGTAGTAAATTTGAAATTGTAGTTAACTTTAGTTTATAATTTTTTATCATTCAATACATATATAATTGGCCATGTGGGCTTTCTCTGTATTGAAAATAAATAATAAATCATAGTCTTAGCAAAAAAAGTTTTAAGTCGACTCAATACTTTTTTGCCTAACATCAAAGAAATGTATATATACACCTTTTAAAACGTTCGTGTTATTAATTACCTGTAGTTTAGGATCTGACTCTTTATAAAATTGACTTTGATTTATAATCAATAGATAGCCGGCATTTTTCCTAGTGATGTTATAACGTTCCGAACTTTCGAATTCATCTTGCTGCTGTACAATATTTATCTTACTGTCGTTAGCAATTTGTTTACAACTATTGACCATTTCATGAGATATCGAAACACCAGAATCCTTTGTATTTATATGCTTACTTTCTACGCCATTAAACTTTTTACGATTTTCAGTTTGTTCATCTTGAGAATTTCGACTTATTATCTCCAAAAGCAGGTCCTTGCTTCCATCCGTATCATTCAATTTAAAATATTCAATGAGTATCTCAAGGTTACAGTTTTTGAGCTGTCTATCGCCAATTTTAATTATACGTTTCGTTAGCCAATATAACAAAAAAAATTCTAAATACAAAAAATTGTAAAAACGTAAATCGCGACTGATATCGCATTTGGAATTGACTTCGTGAACAAGTTTGCCCGCCTTATCAGGTGTTAAACGTTCTGAAATCATATATAACGCTTTAAGCATGGGATGTATATGTACACTTATTTCGGCTACATGTGGTAAAAAATGGTGATATATTTCTATCCAGGGCAAACCCAATTTGCGTAGTACTCTCTTTGCTTTTATAATAGCTAAAGCTTCTATAATGTATAACCTCCATGTTTGAGGATTAGATTTTGCATAATTTCTTAATATATCACTTGGTAGTAGTTGCTGATTTTTATGCAAGCCTTTTCCTTGTGGTGGATGCTGGGATAGTATTATTAATCTTTGTAATATAAACTGAGCGTGTGACCTATCGTCTCCATACAATAGGAATCCCAAAGAAACCTACAAACCATGTTATTAGTCATGTATAATTTTAAATAGTTATTTCTAATCTTTATTTTCTATGACTTACCAATTCGTAAAAGCATATATCAGTTTCCACATACTGCAAATCCTCCACATCTATCTCATTTATAAGTTCCATAAGGGATTTCTTGGAGGAATTCATTTCACTAAAAACCCCCTTTTTATCTTTTCGAAAATAACAAAAAAAATTTACAACCAAACAAACCAAATGCTTCTTCTTCTACAAATAAAAAGCTTTTGGCAAAACAAGGAGACTATCATGCTATGTGCAGAAATATTATAGAATAAGTATCTAAATGACAAACTCTATATATGAAAATATTACACTTATCGTCGTTTTTAAAGAGTATGACAGCATTACAAACTGGAACTTTCAGTTGCGCTAATCTTGTTAAAACACCATGAACCTAACTAACGAAGCAGTGATGACAACTTAAATTTAAGCACTATATTATTAACGATTACAAAAACCTAAAATTGTGTTCTATGGCTCGACTCACACGACACACTCAGTCTTTGCACATAAAATGGGACCTTGAATTTTTGTATAAACTTATTTAGCGCAGTATTCACGGTCAAAATGCTTGACCTGCATTACAGTAGTATTAGTGAAATTTTGCTGTATGTGTCACACCGACGATGCTTGCTGCAAAATCTAAATCTTTTGATTTTTCGCTTGCATGAAGCTCGTGTATTCGTAATAGGTCATGCATGTACTCAAGAAAGACAATAACAAGGTAAACTCACATAGTAGTGTTTCATACTTAATTTGAGTTTATATTATCATAAATTCTATACCCAGTGCTATGCTTGTACCTGTATCACCGATTTCCAGAAATAAATGCAAAACTCCCAACCTGAATTTCAGTACGACTACATACGTTTAAAGCCTAATATGCAGTTCTGCCTAATTTTCAGGTCCAAAATTTAACATTTATTTCTACACGGAAAAATAACTGTGTAGAGAAATATGTTTTCATTCACGCAAATTCACTTACATTTATTAATTTTAACGCACAAATTATAAAAAATTATTGACAACACCACACAAAAAATTCTCTTGCGACTACCTGGTGTTGATCTACCTTGCCCCCAGTAAAGATCAAAGCGAAACCATACAAGGTGATGTCAGTGGCGAATTCAATTAACTGTAGTCAATTCACTTGGACTGCATACATGTTAAACTTCATATAAAAAAATTGTTTACAATATTTTTATATGGAGTCCGATATGTACGCGATCCAAGCAACACAAACAAAATAGTGTGCTGATGTAGTAGCTCTACATGGTTGTCAACTTGGATTTCCCTGCTCTTTCGAGTTCACCTGTTATGATTCGTTAGCTTAGAGTAAATTTAATTCACGCACCCTGCTTTCCTTACGTTATTAGTTCTCTTAGATTACCAGTTGTAAACAATTAAAATCTTTGATAAACATTCCCGAAACCATAACTGATTGTGCCCAAAACTATTGAACTTAGAAAAAAGAATATAAGTATTAAAAAAGTATGCTAATTGCAAATCCTGATTTAATAAATAGCTGTAGGGTGTGCCGAAGCCCGAATCAGGATGGCGACTATGAATCCCTGTATCAATCTTCAAAAAACCACGAGGAGAACCAAGAGCTTAGCGAGGCTGGAATTTTGTACGAGAACTTATTGGACGTAAGTTCTTGTTCTGTTCTGAATGTCTTTCGTATTGCAATATTCATAAATAAATTAAATAAGTATTTAAAACTGTTAAATTGTTTGTAGATTTCTCTAAGTGCCCACAATTATTATCCTCAATTTTTGTGCAACAGCTGTGATTTACAAATGAAACTTTTTAAAAAACTTAAAGACAAAGCTTATAAAACATTGGAATACTTGCAAAGTCTTTGTGATGATATAGACACTGGTAAAGAACACAGTCAACAAGTAGCATTAGAAGATTATGCCTACCTAAAAAATTGCAAGAATGATGGAGCTTATGAAAGTCAAGAGCCACAGAGGGAAGCAGAGGAATATGAAGAAAATGAGTTCGAAATATACCGAAAAAATGGGACTTATGAATACGAAAAATGTATTGAAGAGTCTGAAGAATATCTAGTATGTGAGGAAAATATAGAATTTTCTGATATACATAAAATTATTGAAAAAGAATATCAGGGAAATGCAGATAACGGCTGTGAAGTAGATAGACTACATGCCTTTAACATAGATACAGAGGAAAAATTAGAGCGAAAAAGTTCATACAAAGAAGAGGAAATATCTCATACTAGTATAGCACAAGAAGAACTTGATATTGGTTCTTTGGCAAACAAATTCATTTTGAGAATTGAGCCGACTGCAAATATGACGCAAGACTCAAAAGATTCAGAAGAAAATATGAGAAATCTAAGAATAAAATTCGAAGAAATTATTGATAAAAACGATTATGTTACGGAAATTTATGAACTTTTAGATGATGAAAGCCAAACAGAAACTTATTCGGATATCAATGAAAATCTTCTAGAATATGACCTACAGATGGAAAATACAGCCTCTATCTCAGAATTTAACGATATAGAATATATAATAGATGATAATATGGATAGTGTTCAGAGTGATGCGAATATCCAAGAAATTCCAAATACAAATCGCGTAAAAAGGAGGAGGTCAATTAAGGGCCGTAAAGGAAACGTTACATCAACTACTAGAAAAAGAGAATACAAATGTATTCCATGCCAGTTGGAATTTGAAAATTTACAGGAACACAAATTACACAGGTTAGTGGTGACTTTTGTGTTATATTAATGATTCAGAGAAATGAGAAGAAAAAATATATTTTACTCTGTTCTGCAAATATATATATTGGCTTCTAAGACAAATTTTACAAATTTTAATGTTGTGAATGTAAAATCTATGGAATCTTACAAACTAATGCATAAATTAATCATTTTTGAACACTGCAAGATACAAATGTAATCGACCTACAGATTGTGCAGATTTATATTACTAAGGCATATGATGGCATTATTCCAGCTGGCCTACAGCGTAGTGTAGACGTAATCACTCCATGGCTCATTCGGATATACTCGGCCTGCCTAAATTGGTCATATATTCGATAGCAAGGACCAAATTCTCCGTGGTCTTTATCCTCAAAATGGGTAAGACCACTCACAAAAAACCTGAAAGATTTTAGACCCATCATCCTATCATCTTTTCTCCTAAAAACTATGGAATGTATAATTGATCTACACCTTAGACCAATAATTTCTCCGAGCCTTCTATCAACCTCCCAACATGACTATACGAAGGGCAAATCAGTTGAGACGGCACTTCACTTGCTTGTTTGGTTTATTGAAAAATCCTTGGCAAACAAAGAATAAACATTGCAGGCCTTTCTTGATTAGAAGGTGCCTTTAACAATGTTATTATGGCACTGGAAAGACTGAACGAGGACAGGAACGATGGGACAAACTACTATTTAAAAAACGGTTAGACGAGGAACCCTCATGGAGATATTCTTTCACCTACCCTATGGAATATCGCTGGTACTGATGGTTTAAATCATGAGGTTTAGATCAGTAGCCTAAGCGGATAACGTAGCAGTGGCAGTATCTGGTAAATTTCTAGATACTCTATCTCAACGTCTTCAATCGGCATTAGGTATCATAGGTAAATGGAGCGTTGAAAGTGGTAGGATAAAATATAAGACACCACGACTTTCACGTTACCGGCTCTCTACGGAGTCACCCTTAGGTTATCAGATAGTGTCAAGTACCTCGCTATTATACTGGACTCCAAGCTTTCATGGCACCCCAACGCTCAAGCTAGGCCAGCCAAGGCTGCTATTGCTCTATACAGCTGCAAAAGGACGCTCGGCAATAGGTGGGGCGTAAATCCCACAAACGCCAATTGGGTTTTTGAAATGGTGCTAAAGCCCATACCAATGTATGGGGCTATCGTCTTGTGGACTTAATTAAGTTTGTTGTAACAGCTCTGCTGTTGTTGCGGACACTATAGCGGACTAGATCGCCAAGGCTGGCGGATGCTTGTAGGAAACGGACATCGACTGGTTAGTAGGCATCTCACTAAAAAGCTGCAAAATGCAGATCCATCTGGGCCTAGTATAACTTTCCAAGGTCTGCAACCATACTGGAGCTTCCTCGTCAACAGCTGCACATACTCGTAGTGGTCATAACGGCGCACTGTCTCATCGGTGCTCATGCCAGAAGATTAAATCTTTCTTATACCGACTTCTACAGAAGTTGTCAGAACGAGGAGGACGAAGAGACTGTTAAATACCTCCTCTATCGATGTCCAGTACTATCTAGGAATAGGTGTCATACTTGGGAAATCCGTCACTATCCGAACTAGCAGACTTGGGGGAATGCGACATTAGGGGAATAACTTCATTCATACGTTACTCGTGTTGGTTTAACATCGACCCAACCTCTGGCTTTGGGATTGTAATCAGTACTAAGCTATTCTCACGAGCACATTAAAGAAAATATATACAAAATACAAATTTAACTAAAAATAAGCTAATAAGCAATATATTTTTACTCTATTCTGTTTTTAGAACTCAAGTCCACAATGAAAGATATCCTTGTAATGTGTGTTCCAAAGAACTCAAATCTGCACCCGCTTTGTGCCATCACATGAAAATGCACAATGGTCAGCCCGCCTACCAATGCGAAATCTGTCAGAAAACCTTTAACCAAAAAGCTCACTATCAATATCACATGAACGTTCATAACAATGTACGCGATTTCAAATGTAACTTATGCGAAAAGGCTTTCATCTCCAAGACAGATCTGAAAGTACACTTGCGTTTGCACACCGGACAGCGACCATATGTTTGCAATGTCTGTGGCAAGGATTATTTAATGATGGAACATTTGAAAACTCATTTGCTTTCGCATACGGGGCAATCTTTTGAATGTGACATCTGCAATAATAAGTTTGCCACACACAAAACTTTAAGACTTCACGTGCAAACAATACACATAGATGAACCGAGATTTAAGTGTACATTTTGTTTGAAACCATTCCGAAGAAAACATCATTTAGAGGTATATATTTTTGGGTTATATTTATAATAATCGAAATCAATTTAGTTGTGATATTCTTTTTTTTTACATTTAATTTTAGTCTCATTTGAGGTTGCACCAAAAAAACGAAAACTTTTTGGATATTGGCTATGAGATGGTAGACGATCCAGACTTTGTGAGTAATGAGATCGATCTAGTCGATGTAGTTGAACAGGACATAATTGATAATCCTGGTTTCATTGCTCTCAGCGATTACATAATGTAAAAATGTTTATTGATAAAATTACATAAAAGCTTTATATTTGTAAAATTTTTAGAGAAAACTGCAACTTTTTGTCAAAGTTACATTTTTCTAAAAACGAAATAAAAATCTCACAAAAAAAACTTTAAATCTTCGAAAGATTTTTATCAAAGGTACTACAATTGCATTAAGAATAAACACAAAGAATAAATTTAAATTGATTTCGTTTCTTTTTATTTAATTAATAGGTTTTTGTTGTTTATTTATTTGTATAATTTAATAATTATTAGAATCTAAATACATAAATATTTTCATCTTATTTCTTTGAAGCACTTGTATAACAGAAAATTTAAATACCGTTATTTTTTAAATTAGTTTTTAATTTATTTTACCTCTTAAAAACTCGCATTGCTAAGCGATATAGAGAAAATTGTGTTATATTTTTATATCAAATTAAATAAGCAGGACTTCGCAATTAAAGTTGAGGAGGAAAGTGAAAATTAAACCCAAAAAAACAATGATACGGCTTTAATTTTAAATCAAATACGGCTGCACAATTTCAAAATTTCATGAAAATCAAATATTTTCAATCAATATTTGTCTAATATCCATTAAAAGCTTTTTCGTTTCCGCGATTAGATCAAGGATAAAATTTTGTGCTACTTATATGATGGTGTTAACTTTGTGTTATGCGATCGGTTAAGAAAAGCTACGAAGGTGGAGATCAAAATAGGCGAAAATGGCGTTACGTAATCGGCCTTATTACGATTGTCGAATAGACATTGACTATGGTGGGAATTAACCTTTTGCTATTTTTTTGCAAAATTTTAAAAAATGTGTAACTTTTGCTTATAATAAATCTGCATACATTCAAAAGTACCGTTATATCGATCAGTTTTTGAGAAAACGCCATTTTTACGCAAAAAGTCAGGTCAAAAATTGCATTTGGTTGGCAATGGGTTAATGGATTTGAAAAATTTTTACACCATTAAAAAGTTATCTATTAGAACTTTGAAATGATACCTATATCTTTGATATACGTGCCATATTGGCCGATTAAAACTAAAAATTTTTAACCCTGTAACTTCGGAACAAAGGAAGCTTGCCGAAAAGAATTACACCATATTTTCCAGTCATATATGGCTATTACACCATAATAGTTTATCCTTTAATATTTAAAAAATTTTGCATTCTAGATGTGATTCCTTAACAATTCATATCTGTTTGTATGGATATGCAGCAAAAAGTGAAACATTTGAAAAAAATGTATACGCTGCACAAAATAAAGGCTTTTCATTTTCAATAAAAGCTTATTAGCTTTTAATTAAGTTTATATACATTTACATGTTTGCTCGATGATACTTCTACAAACGCTGAAAGAAGAAGGCCCCGAGATATCCACATAGGTCAATATCATTTTGAAGGAGTAGACAAGTTTAAGTACTTGGGCGTACTTATTAGTAATGATAACAGTGCAAGAGACTGTATATAAGACCGAATTGAAGCAGCCAACAAATCATATTTTGCACATAATAAGATATTTATCAAGAGCCTGCAATCTGAGAATTTACAATACCATCATAAGGATTATAGTTACTTACGGATCAGAAGTTTGGTCTATGATGAATTCCGAAGTGTCAGAATTTTTGAAAGAAAAATTCTTAGACGAATATTTGTTGTTACGTGTGGCTCTACAGCTGCAAACCCGACCAGGTCAATCGAACTGCCAGGGCAGGTTCCAACCAGGGCTGCCAAAAGTGCAGTTTTAATGGCATTTTGCCGATTTTCCCCTTAAAAAATTACCAAAAGCCGATTTGCCGATTTTAGGTGGAAAAATAGAGAGCACGCTAACTCCGACTTCAAACCACATTTTTGTGTTTTGGCAAGAACAATGTTTTATAATTTTATAAAAAAGGATATATAAAAATATAATGAAATTCATTTAATAGATATCAGAGGCAAAGAGTTATTTTTGAATACAATAATATTAATAATTGTATGAGTTTTTATATAGAAATGCTCACCCTCATACGAAAAATGTTTGATATTGAAGGTTACTTCAAATCACCACATTTAATAAACCCAAATATCGTAATGAAGAAAAAATCAGTACTACTTTTGATATTCTTAGGAATTTCAGAATTTTATAGAATGAAATTTCCTGTATTTGAGCAAATATTCAAAAGGACTGAAATTAGTTTATATAATTTTTGGCAAACAATTTCTAAAATAAAACGAAGCGATTCCACAAAGACTTTTTCAGTTTTATCAGAATTTTTGAAACAAATTATGTTTCTGCCACATTCGTCTGCGAATGTCGGACAAATATTTAGTGCCGTCAATTTAACAAACACACATACTGATTGAGCCTTTTTGAACTTTTCTGCAGAAACACCCGAGTCTTGGCAGGAATCGAACCTCCCGGTTAACAATCTAGCACACTCTTCACTACACTACAATTCGATGTTCCCTAGAAAATGAAGCTTTAGAAGAAATTCTTCATTCTAAAGATTATTTGAAACTCATAAAACCAATTGTTTTGACACTTATATTAAAAGCGATTTACTAAAAACTATAAATTCGGATATGTATTCATTCTGAAAATCATTTATATTCTATGAAAAATCATTCTTATGTTATCCATTTATGTTTGTAAACCACATGAAATTACTAGCGAGTGCTAATTTTTGTTTTCTTATTAATAAAAACCACGAAAAATGGTTAATTTTATTTATGCCGATTTTCTTGGCGATTTTTCGAATTGAAGTGCCGAAAATGCTAATTTTTTCCTCGAAAAGTGCAGATTTTTTATCAAAATAGTTTGGCAGCCCTGGTTCCAACACGCAGCTATAGTGCCACCTTTGAGCCACACGTAACAATATGACGCCCAACGTGGGGCACAAACCCACGACCCTGAGATTAGTCTCATGCTCTACCGACTGAGCTAGCCGGGCTTGGGGACCAAAAAAATAAATATGTTAGGAATGATGTGTCCCAGGTAGGGAGGGCAAGTAGTGGACGTCCAGCGTATCCACTCTCCCAATTGTTTCCGTTTTGTGTAGTGTTTGTATTATAGTTTTTTAAGTAAATTTTAATTGCTCGTCTCGGGGCTACAGCTGCGGGTCGGAACCTATCCTGGCAGTTCGATTAAGCTGGTCGGCTTTGCAGCTGTAGTGCCACCTTAAAAGTCACTTAACATTGTTCCAAGAAGAAAAGAAATTAACTTTTACAGCACAATCAACGCGATGATGTAGTAAAATACATTAAAGCACAATGACTTAGATGGATAGGTCATGGATGGATCAAAATCTGGGGCAAAAGATTGCTCTTGACTATACCTCACAAATTTCAAGAAATAAAAGGCGGCCACGTAAGCGCTTAATTGACAATATTGACGATGAGATGCTAGAAATAGAGAGGAATGGAGAAGAGTTGTGGAGAAAGCCAAAACCCATTCCGGGATGTAGAGCTGATAATGATGATGAATGACTTGTTTGCTCGAAATATAAATGGAATACAGACTGTTACACACAAAAGGCTCCATTTTTTAATTATATAAATTTTTAGTTCTTAGCGTCTGTTTTCAATAATTAAAAAATAATTGGTATCGTGATTGTCTAAAAATTGCATTTTATTTTAATAATTGGTACAATAAATTATGTACTAGAGTCCAACCGAGTATTCGGTTTCGGTTTATGCCAAAATTGTGGTTTCGGCTGATAATCGGTTTAGGCCAAATTTTTGGCGGAATAACGAAACCGAGACTTTTTACTAGAGATGTGCGCGTGAGTCAGTTTTCGCTCACGATCACGCCCGATCATGAAGTGAATACATTTTTTTCAAATATGAGTTTATGTATGTATCTTTAGTAAGCGACACCGTAATACGAAATACAACAGAAAAGAAAGTCTTTGCGTCCGTTGTTTCATTAAATAATCGATATATTTTATTTCTAACGTTTTGACTTTGTGTGTGCTGGGTTATCTTCAGCTTCATATTCAACAGCCAGCCACTCAGTTTACAAAAATATTTTCCCTGAAGTCACGACATGTTGGGAAAAAATGTCACTGGGTTTCTTTTGTTGTAAAGGCACGTACTTTATATGCATACGGTCAGAAAATCATGAGTAGTTTACAAGAAAACAAACCTCTTTGTCTGAGGAAATTCTAAAAACTATGCCGAAATGCCTGAGAGAATTCTGAAGACTCTTATACGGAAGAAACTCTAAAGGACATGTTTGAACAATGCCGAAAAAGTGTTTGACAAATAATAGGAAAATTTTTCGATTTAACTTTTAGGTTTTACGTCCTTTCGTATTAATGTCGGAGAAAAGTTGCATTTAAAATCACGCACGATACTTAATTTTTAAATCACGCTCACGCACTATTGCGTAATAATTTTTTAATTTAATCACGATCAGACGTGAATCACGCCTTACACGAAAAATTCCACATCTCTACTTTTTATTCTACGTAATGAGTTGGGGCGTTTCTCTAAGGTAACGATATATAAATCTATGTCGTTTTATCATAACATTTTATTCGAGTATTTTTTTGATACAAAACAATAAAAAAAACGTAAATAAGTCATCTTTCAGTAGAATTTGATTTTGAAATCGGCGCCGATTTAAATCGATCGATTTCCATCACATACCAGATTAACGATTTGATGTAAAATCTGTTGTGTTGGTGTTCTAGAAAGTTGAAAAATAAACCGTGATAACTTTTTTGAAAATTGGAATATTTGAAAACGGATTGCACCGAAATGTGTATTGTAAGAAGGAAGACGAACCAGAATATGACCTTAAGTCGATTTTTTTTTACTTAACTCGACTTAAGATGTTATGACAAAGCGAAGTTAAGCAAAATAGTATTTTCCGAATTTAAAATATGTCACCACCATTTTCAATGGTGGTGACATACATATTTTAAATTCGGCCATATATCTGACATAAGCTGTCCAATTCCACTCAAACATCGGAATAAGGCCAAGAACACTTTTGTTAAGGCTATCATAAAATTTCAGAACGATATGGTTGCTACTTTCTAAGCTACATCGCTTTTAAAACACAAAACCCAGGTATGCTGCTGCTGTTGGCGTACGTAAAAGTTTTCTGCTCTTGACATAAAGGTTAAGGAAGAGCGATTGCAATCCTTTAATTATGGAATGTTGCCGGCGTCTGACAATAGTGGCCGCCCAAAGTTAGTGTCCGCTTAAGGGAAGCGTCCGTTAAGGAAGATTCGACTGTATTGAATTTGATTATGTGATTCAATCACGAAACTAATTTAAATCAATAATATTTAATTTTTGATAAATTCTTTTATTTAAAAAGTTTGAGGAATAATTCTTTTTATTGAAACGACTAAAAATACTTTCTTTTAAAGTGCCTTTAAGCTTTTCTTATAACAGACTTGAGGTTTTCACAACTTTTTCATTTATTTATTTCTACGTACATATTTTAGTGTTAATTTCATCATAATCTTTCTATATTTGTATAAAACCAAAATAGCACTGATATTAGACAAGTTTCTCATTGTAGCCCAAAAAATTTCTAAGTGGCAGCCTTGGTTAACAAATTCACCCTTAAATAATAATTAACTTAAAATAATAATCTTAAAAAATGCTTCATTTTATTTTGTAAAAACGTTATAAATGTCTTTCTTGTTTTAGTCCAAAGTGAAGACTTGTGCCTTTTATCGAATGTACAAGGTTACAAGGTTCAAAGAGATTTTTTTCTAATTGAAATCTTTATAAATGCGTTATAAATAATTTGAGAAAAAAAATCTATTACAGCCCAATCTAAATCAGAGCATTGAGCATCGCGTTAGCAACAGGGTACGTATTCACGTACTAACGTGCCCTGCTGCTAGCGCGAGGTTGATTTGGGTTGGGCTATTACAGAAGCAAAAGAGAGATCAAAAAATTGATTTTTTTCACAGGGGTTAAGGAATGAATATGAACTTTGTAGCAAAAAAGGGGGGAAAAAAGAAAATGCCAAAAGTACTAAAGTAAAAAACTGCCAACATTGTCAAGGTGGATGGATCATTGACGTATCTACGCATTTTTCTCTGAATGGCAATGCCACACCCAGAATGATCTGCATATCTACGACTATGAGGTGAATGCTTAATTGTTGCTGTTATTTTGGTTACGTTTTTTTAAAGCTTTCTCTCTCCCTCACTTGCTCTGTTTAACAAATATTTTTTTATATTTTGAACGAAAGCAGTTTTATTTTATAGCGTTGTAGTTGCTTTGTAATACTTGACGAGATTTTATAGTTTTTTTCTTCAAAGTTTTTCATAAACATTTTATAGTTTTTTTTTTGTTTTGTTTATATTTTGGTTTTTTTTAAGTGTAAAAATAAAAAAAGAGTAAAATTATTAATATTATTTAAAAATAAGTAGTAAAAATAGTTCGCAGTATTGTATATATTTTTTAATAGAAAGACAAAAATAAAAAAGTTAAACAAAATTTTAAAGCAGGCCAGGCCATACAAAATAACTGAATTTGTTCTTAAGGAAATTAAAGCCAAACTCAATTAACATTCTATAGCCTGCCTGGGAAATAAACCAAATAGTATTGACAACTGAAAAGCACTATTGGTTAAATGAAAAGAAAAATTTTGTTAATATGTCTATAAAAAAGTAATAATAAAGAGACAAATTTTTATAACAAAAGGATTTAAGTTTTTCAAAAAGTTTACAATGTTTTTTTTTCTTCTTTTCATTTGGTTGCTTTTGAGTTTGCTTTGTTTGATTTAAAATGTTTTTCGTTTTTCTTTTTTCAAGTTAAAGTGAGTAGTAATTTTGTTTTCTTTTTGTTAAATGTAAATATGGTGTTGATTTTTGTTGTTGTTGCTGTTGCTGTTAGTGTTAAGTTTTAATTTAAAATTGTTTTTTGTTTTATATTTAATATATAGTTTTAAGTGCAATTTTAAACGGCACTGGTTTTTTTTCTGTAATCTGTTTAACATTTTTAGTTTTCCTATAAAAAAAAATTAAACAAATTAATACTTAAAAGGGGTTCGTTCGTTCTTCTTTCATTCATGTATGCGTTTATTCCTTTTCAGCGATTTTTTTCCTTGCAGAAGAGAGTATTTACTGTGTGTGTTCTGTGTTTCAATAATTTTCTTACTGTATTCAACTCGCTTAACGTTTGCCTGGTGGTTTAACAGTGCATGAAAGCATTTCCTCTTTGGCCATTTTTGCCCGAAAATCTGCCATTAGATCTCGACACATGGTGGCCATTTCGACCAGTTGGGTAAAATAAGCTTCGCCTTCTTTACAGTAAGAGTCTTGATCATAGTCAACATAGTTGGTTAAATTATATAAACGCATAGATTCGGGTAGAAATTGTGTTAGGAATTCATTAATGGCTCGATGTTGATCAACAACCATTTCTTCGGTTTGTTGTAAGTCGGAAATAGCAGCATGCTGGACAAGTAGTTCATCAGACATGTCATGTTCCTGAAAATAATATTTGATATCAATAAATAATTTCACAAGTTCCACGATATCTCTGAAACTGAGCAGATTGAAAAATAAAATGTTTGTACGGCTTATGCCCACTTAACCTGAGATTCGAAATAAACAAATTCCTCGCTAAAGCAAAGAATTTTCGAAACAAAATTTTTCGATAAGTGCTCGCTAAACCAAACAAATACGAATGATCGCTAAACCAAACTTTTCCCGATAAAGTCGCGATAATTTATAAAATGTGAATGTTCGCAATATCGAACTATTTCAATACTTTCTCGAATATATTTCGTTAATGTGCAACTTACACACAATAATTGAATAGAAAGAATCTGACACAGTAGGCAGACTAGTTGTAAGTGTGCTAGTCTGTTAGTCTGGAGGTAGCTGCTTTGATTATCAGCATGGTTCTGATTTGTCTGACTGCAGAGTAGTTAAAATATTAAAAAAGAAATAAATAAAATTGAATGAAAATTATATACCATATTCCATTTACATTAAAGGAAATAAATTAAGAAACAAAGATAACAAACTTACAAATTACTTTTTTCTGACTTTTTGGTTCACTTTAGAGATTCGCTATTGGCCCGTGAGCGAAGCACTAAAATCGAAAGTTTTGCGACGAGTGAGCTCTAGCAGATATTTCTCCTTCCGACTTTGATAGTCGTTCTCGAGTGTTTAAGCAACATTCGATCGCAATATTATTTTCAAACGTTTTAGTTAGCTGCCCACTTGACCTGAAATTTGATATAAGAGAATGCTAAAAAAAAATCGAATGATCGCTAAGGCGAACTTCTATCGATAATGTCGCGATAATACATTTTCGCGAAATTGCCGAAGATTTATAAAAGGCGAATTTATATATGAAATTTAAATGATCGCTAAAGCGAACTTCTCTCGATACTGTCGCGATAATAAACATTCGCGAAATTGCCGAAAATTTATAAAAAGTGTATATTCACACCCACTTAACCTGAGATTCGACATAAACGAATGTTCGCTGAAGCAAAGAAATTTCGAAATAAAACTCTTCGTTATTTCTTCGCGAATCTAAAAAAAAGTCGAATGTTCGCTAAAGCGAACATCTCTCGATATTTTTTCGAATGTGGACGATAGCCTAGTGGATGTGCGTTAGTCTGTTAAGCATGAGGTACCGTGTTCGAAACTGTCTGACTGCATCGTTAGTTAAAGAATTAAAATAACTCATACGTACATATGTGCAATAATTGAACAGAACAAAATTTGCCACGATAGCCTAGTGGATGTGTGTTAGTCTGTTATCCTGGAGGTAACGTGTTCAAATCTGATTTACTGGAGCGTAAGTTAAAGAATTAAAAGATAAATAGAATAAATAAATTAATAGAATTAAAAAATTGCTTTTGCTCCTTCCTACCTTTTTGCGATATCGAAATTTGTTCGATATTGGCTCACTTTTAATATTGCTAACGAACCTTCGAAATCGAATGTTTTTTAAACAAAACTGAGCGATAGGTAAACTTTTTTCGATTAATTTTTGAGTGTCATTCTCGATAGTTTTACACAATAAATGTTCGAGATATATTCGAAATTGATATCATTAACGAAAATCGTAGTCAAGTGGGCAATATCGAACTAGTTTCGATAATGTGTAATTAATACATGTCGCCCATTTGCTGCAACGTCATCTTAACTCAAAATATTAGATTTGTGAGCTAATAGTGCAGAATTAATCGCCATATTATTCTTTATATACTGTAAAACTTTCATATACATAAATATCTTGTATATTCATCTATTGAGAGAAGAATCTATTTTTTTGTTTTCCATTAAGTTGTGTGTAAAGTGAAAACGAGTTATGACGATATTGCACCAAATGAGCATTGTGTGTAATAATTGAAGGAACAAATTTGCTATTGTTGGCTTGTTGGAAGTGTGCTAGTCTGTTAGCCTGGAGGTCCGTGTTCAATTATCAACAGGGAACGTAACTGTTATAACAAAGGCTTGGACTTTCATGCAACTAAAAATGGGTTTTAAGCGCTTAACAAATAAATGCAGCTAAAAATTCAAAATATGCACAAAAACTATGCATTTACCGACGAATAAAACACCAAATCTAAAATAGTATGGAAATAATTTTTAAACTTTTTAATATTAAGAAATTTATTATTTGACATATTGTCATAATTTTATTTTAAATGAAATTTATTTGCTGGAGTTTAAGCAATTGTCTATATGCAGCATTTCGTTGGTGCTTTACCAAAGAAAACATAAAATAAATATAACAATTCATGCAATAAAACTAAAATACTACTTCGAACAAAAAATCTATATATTATTTTTGGTCAAAAATAACAAATAAAATTTGGAAAAAAATCAAGGAATACATATTTGAAATAAATAATAAGACATGGGGAATTTCGTACTAACCAAAATCGATTTAACTTGTAAGTGAATATAAGAAGTTAAAATGCCTCTCATATTCTATTTTGTTAAAAAAAATTGGTTAAATATTTGATGTTCCTGCTCACTAATATTCAACCTAACAAGTGGTTAAAATGAACAAAGTACGTTGATGAGGTGGCCTCTAAATCAGGATAGTTATTATGTATTTCGATTCGAAAGATTTCGAAACGTAGTGTATAAGGTATACAAATACGAATGATTTTCTTTTCGAAACGAAATACTTCCCCCTTTTTTGTATTCCATTCAGAATGATAATATATTAAAACAACATACAATAGTTGTTCTACTACAAAAAACGACTTGGTCGTTTACGCCACCGCCTTACGCAATCAGGCCCAATAAGCCCTTCAAGGAGAACGAAAGTCTTGGACAAGTGGGTGGGTGTATGTGGCATATGCAAGTGTATGTAAAATAAGCCAGCATTGGCCGCTGAGCTAGTAAATAAAAGTAAAAAAAATATTGACTAAGGTTAAACTTAAGTTAATCTCTAATCTCAAACCCAAAAATTCGCCCATAGGCCTGCAAGTAAAAGTAAACATATTTTAACTCAGGGACTAAATGCAAAGATTAAATTTATTTTAATCTCCGATATCAAACTCAAATAAATAGTGGCCCTACCTAAATAATTTTTTTTGTGTATTATTGAAGTAAATGGATTATTTTTATGTTTAAGATGTAAATAAAAAGTTTAAAAATTGAAATTATATTTAACCAACTTACGCTTAACGAACGCAACAACGCCAAATCACTCTCTGACATCTGACCATTCTTGTTATTATTGTTATTATTATGATTAGTGTGATTATTATGCTTGTTGGGCCTCTGTTGGACATGCTGTACATTATTAGTCTGTTCGTCTTCTTCATACATCAACTGTTCCGTATCCTCTTCACGCAGTGCATCATCCTCCCGTAGAATGTCTTTTACCACTAATTCCTTAACACGATCAGCATATCGTAGTGTATTTAAAGTATGCTCACAAGAACTTAGACCCGGTGAAATCATAGCAATCATACAAGTTTTACTTTTATCTCCAATAAAAGAGTCACGCAAGACTTGTGTTAGTTTCGAGACACGGAAGGGCAAATGTGCGGATTGTTTTCCCAAGGCACGTATACATTCTTTCAATGCCAGTAGGGATTTATTGATCTCGGCACCCTCCATGCGTGTTTGACGATTTGCCGAAGAAGTATCGGCGCCACGTTCATTACCAGCCAAATCGATAAACGAAAATTTGCCATGGATTTTTGCTGAGCCAGGGGGACGCAAAACAATTTGAAATACTGCATGGGAGCGTGATGAATTTGAATTAGCTGAGGTCTGGCCGGAGGTGCGAGCAATGTTGCCGTGCTGTATAAGTTTTAGCACTTCTTCAACACTGTCGACTACCTTCTCGGTGAGACCAACAACTTGTACTTGCTGTTTGCCATCCTCCAAGACACGTAATTTTTGTTTATCGGACAGTAAATCAAAAACCTAAAAAGAAAAAGTAATGCACAAGTTAAAGTATTTTGTATAATTATTTATATACATATACATTTAATCATACTTTTCCACTGTAAATTTCAAAGAAACTGGCTGATACCACTAAATTTAAATGTCGATAGCGTGGTCCATTCAAATATGAAAATACATCTTTAGCTGCCATAGCGTAAATACCATTTTTGCAATCCTGTATTTTGCCATTAAATTCACCACCCATAGTATGTGTTTTACCGGAGCCGGTCTGGCCATAGGCAAAACATGTAGCCATGCCACCATCGAATATAGTTTGAACCAAAGGTTTTGCAGTATATCTGAAAATATTTCAAATTAAAAGAGGTCTAAAATACATATTCCTTTTAATTCGCATTATTTTTATTTATTTATCTTTGTCAAACATTTCTCAGGCATTGTTGTATTTGATTAACAACAATTTAATATACATACATACACACACATAAAAAATTCACATTTGAAAAAGAATTGTTTGTAAAATCACACACCCCAAAATAATATAACAAGTGTTTTGTTTGAACGACACGGTTTTATTAACATAAACTAGTATCACCAACGGACGACACAATCGTTTGTATTTTAGATTTTGTAAAGGTTTATTGAAAAATTATCCAAACATCACTGACATTGTTATAAAAAATCTCTTTAAAAACAGACATACAATATATAATACAAATATAATTAATTAAGAAGCTTTTCTATACTGAAATTAAAAACGTCAAAATAAAAAAACCAATTCCCTTTTACTCTTATGGCTTTCCTACAACAACACCAATTCAATGCAGAGAAAATAATTTTATATTGTTATTCTTTATGCAAACCAAAATCTACATATCCATATCTATATTTTCTGTCACCCAATTCAAGCGTTCTAAGCTTTTTTAGTGGCCACTGGCTGTAGTCAAATTAAAGAAAAATATCGAATCTTACCGTATTTAATATTTTTGAGTCCTTAAAAATTAACAATTTCTTAATAATTCATTAAAATTAGAAAAGGTTAATTTTAAACATTTATTTTGTAAACAAAAGATCTAAGCAGCTGTTTGGCTAATTCCTGCTAGTAAAACTTTTACTAGCAAAAACTTGCAACAAAATTTTTCTCTCTCAACTTTTTATGTCCTTTTTTCAGTCTCTCGTTGCTAGTTTTTCGAGTACGTGAACACTTTTCGGTAACAACTAGTATCAAGTTTCAGTTATTGAACAGACCTAATATCTATGACATTTCAAATAATATTTCTTTTAAAAGGTGAAATTAAAAAATGTTTTATTTGTGCAAAAACGAGATTCAGAAAGTCCCAAAAATCCCGGGATTCGGGATTCTCCGCTTACTAGCTTCCCGCTAGTAAACAGATTCGTTCATCTTTGCGTCGCTTACGCATAGCAGAAGATGAAACAACGGTACCCGTTCTCTGTGAATGTACGGTTTTGCGAAATAGTAGAAGGCGGGTATTTCACTCGGAACTTCTGTATGCAGATGATATTTGTCGGGCTTCTCCAGCCTCTGGAGATTATTTTAAATGATACGAAATTTTGAGTTATCCACAGAAACCCAAGTAAAAAAATAGAAAAAATGGTCATAACTCTTAGTTTCATTATACGATTCTTTTCATACTTTTTTTTTAGAGAATCGATGTATACAAAACCCCTAGACTTTTCCACATACTTCAAATACATAGTACTTTTAAATAAGTCAGTTAAGTTTTTTTTTCAGTTTTCATTTTATAGAAATCTGTGTTGGCAATTATTTTCTCTTGAATTACTTATCAACCGCATTTAAATAGGTGCATATAAATAATTTCTGAACCGCAATTCTTTGTTAATGCATAGTTAAATTAAAAGTATGAAAAATAACCTTTGCTAACATGACTAGACTTTCTAATAAAATTAACACATCTAATACTCCGAAGTGTATAAACATACACATATGCACCAAGTTGCACGCATATGCAAACATACATAAATGCATATCGTTAAATAAAATTGAAAAAGCCCTATCTACATCATTTGTGGCCCATGCTGAGTATGTTCTTCCTAGAGCCTATATAATGCTTGGCTTTTTGAAGAGAAATTGTTCCGAATTCGCTAACCCTTACACACTGAATTATATTTATACATCTTTGTAAGGTCTAAGTTAGAATATGCACCGGTGTTTTGGAATCCTCATGCCGCTAATCTTGTCTCCCGTATTGAGAGACTTCATCGCATTTTTATTAAATTTGCTACACGTTCGCTAACATACTTATCTTCTGTTCCTTACGAGTCTAAATGCGTTTATAGGCATACGCACTTTGGAATCGCATAGAAAAGTACAATCAGCCTTACTGGTTTACGATATTATCATTGGTGGTGGCACTGATTGCCCTGATTTGCATTATACTGTACCGTTTTATATTCCACCTCGGCATCTTAGGTTGGCTAAGCTTTTTGATGTACCTTTTCATCGGACTAACTGTGCGCGTAATGGCACTCTAACACGTGCTTTCGCTCAGCTCAATGAAATCAATCTTAATTTGCAGAAACAGCATAAATCTTTCATTGAATTTAGCACTGATAAAACTAAGTTCAACCTTTTTCTATCTAGTGTAATAAAATAGGTAACTATTATTTGTAAACTGGAAAATTTCTCCTTGTATATATGTTTATATTTTTTTAAAATTTTCTATTTTTTAATCCCTCTTTATTTTATAACCATTAGTTCGTAAGTATTTTTGTTATAGGGGATTTAGACGCTGAGTTTTCACACACGATTTTTTTTAAATTTCCTTTTGAAGTTGCTACTGAAAATCGTAAACATTTATACCATGATTTTTCTGCCATGATTTTTTGGAAGTTTAATTGTTAAATGTTCTTTAAACTGAAATAAATTCTAACTTTCAGTATGAAAAAAATAAAAATACAAATGAGTTTAAAAATAAATATCAAAAACAAGCATGGAAACTCAAATCAAGATCTTTTTCCTACCCCGTTTGCTTTTCTACACCCTTCACCAATAAACTAAAAACTCAAGACTGAACAAACACGTAAAAAACTCAGCGTCTAAATCCCCTATTACTCATAGTCTGTAAAATAAATAATATAAATAAATATAGAACACCAGTTTATTTATTTCAGAAACAATAACAAAACCAGCTGTTAATGTAGTGCTGCACTAGTGCCCTTTTATGGCGTTTTCTTTTCTACAAAAGTGTGTTGCACTATTTGCCCTTTTTAATGAAAATTTGCAATATAATCATGTTTCGAAGAAGTGAATTTATTAGAAATTATTGTATCATTCCTTACGAAGGGAAAATTTTCCTTTAAAGGAATGTTAAATTGCAATTTTTTTAATAAGAAATAAAAAAAAGTCACATTTTTTTTTTGTAGAATATAAAACGCCATTAATTAAAATGAGTGTTGAACATGTAAAAATTTTTTTTCTTTTTAAGGGCAACATCATAAAAATAGAACGCGTTATAATTTTAAAATAGCACATATTTTTCAGAGAAGAACATAAAGAAATGTAAAACGCAGAATAAATGCAGCATATTACACAGAAAAGAAAACGTCATTATAAAAAATTCTAGTCCGATTTTTATTAAATATTAATGTATTTCACCAACATACAAAATTACAGACTTACTCGAAAAAAATAGCGATAATATTAAGAAAATCTAAAAGGAAAAAAGAACTGGCCAATTAAATAATTTTGCATATTTATTGCTTTTCTTGTAAAATGATGAACATGTTAGGTAGACCGTTTCCTCTGCCTGATAAAAGATTTACCGTGGTGCTCTCGGGCACGCCCCCCCCCCTCGTCAGGGGGACGTGCTGGAGATTTACACGGACGGATCTAAATCGGACGTGGGAGTGGGTGGCGGCGTCTTTATTCCCCGTTATCAACAGAGAATTAAGTTTAAGCTACAGGATAAATGTAGCGTGCTACAGGCCGAAATATCAGCCATAAAAAGAGCAGCTAAATGGATGATGTACTATAGGATATACGACGAGGATATCCAAATTTGTACGGACAGCAAAGCTGCGATCAAGTCTCTATCGGGTGTTTATACGACATCCACTTTGGTGTATGAATGCCGGATGTCTCTGAATGAAATAGCGAGACATATTCAAACCTAGAGATACACTCTGGGTCCCAGGGCATAGCAATGTGCCCGGAAACATTGCTGCGGACGATTTAGCCAAATCCGGGGCTCGAATGAACACTCGAGACACGAACCAAATGGTAGGCGTACCGCTAAACTGCTGCAAATCTCATATTCAGCAGGAACTTTTTGGGATCGCGCAGACCAGATGGTCAAACGAGGTCACCTGCTCGATTTCGAGGTTAATATGGCCCCAATATGATTGTAGTAGATCTGCAATCCTGGAGGGGATCCCTCGGGGGCAAATACGCACACTTGCGGCGGTAATTACGGGGCACTGTTTTATTGGTGCGCACGCTAGGAGATTGAATCTACCGTATAATGATTTCTGTAGAAGTTGTCATAATGAGGAGGAGGAAGAAAATGTAGAGCACCTCCTCTGTTTATGCCCCGCCCTTTCCGATCAAAGGGTGGTTTCACTGGGCAGCCCGCTGCTTCAGGATCTAGCAGCCTTATCAAACTGCGACATCAGACGGATAAACTCTTTCATTCGATCGTCGGGTTGGTTCAACACTGATCCGAATAGGGAAACGTAGTAAGGGAGTTTCTACTTATTTTTCATGTTCCCGCTTCAGGTAACACAACGGGACCTATAGGGACCCAAGTGAGCTGGTCTTTTTAAATCTTTAAAACTGGCAACCTGCACGACCTAACCTAACCTAACCTAGGTAGGCCGTTTTGAGTTTCAGGGGAACGATATGTTTTACACATATCATTTCTCTACAGCTTTAGTCATCATCATAATAAAAAAGATCAATATTATTTTAAATCTTTTATAAGGAAACGAACATGGCAAATCAAAAAAAAAAAAAGAAAAAAGTCAACTTACAAAGATTAAACCAGTTCACATCGAAATTTTATTTTTATTTAAAAGACAAACAAAATAAAAAAAACAACAATATAAATAATAAGAAGAATTAATCACAGTCTTACTACAGCGGGCGACTCTAGTTGCGGAAAAGCTGGTACACAAATCTCTCTTTGTGCACGAGAGTTTGTGATAAACAAAAGAAAACAGAGTATAATCTGTATGTACTAAAGAATCTATGCAATTTTTCTTATAAAGTTACTAAGCCAGCTCCAAATTTCCCATAATAACAGGCAGGCATTTAAAACGAATTGAAAACAAACTTTTATAGTTTTTTTTTTGGTTAATTAAAAAATATTAACAAAAAATGGAATGTGCACAAGCAAAATAAAAAACAAACTAAAAAAGAAGTGTAAGAGGAGTATATTGAAAGAATGGTAGCAGTAGCAGCAGTTAAAGCTTAGATGTATGACTAACCATTTCAAAGAGACAATGACTGTGGCTACGTCGACGTATGGTATTTTTTATTTATTTATATATTTTACATGTGTATATACTATATAGATCTTTAAGAAATATTTACATATACATATGTACATGTGTGCAAAGTCTCGATCTGTCTCTCCTTCACAGAGATACATACTGCTTTTTCAAATTCAACGAACTTTTTTTAATTAATGTTCAATCAGCTGTTGTTGAGGTCTTTTATGTGGAGTTTGCAAACAGAAAACAAAAAATCGAAACCGTTTCTATTTATAAATATTTACTTTTAAGGAACTTAACTTATAAACAAATAAATAAAGTTGTTATATCAATGCCAAACAAAGTTAGTTAAAGCCAGGCTATTGTCGGATGTATAAACAGTTCATCTTTATTACGATTTTACTTTAACTGAAAGTGAGCGATAAGTTAAAGGCAAGTTCACCCTACCTAGTAGGTTAAAGTAAATTTGTAATAATGATAAAATGTTTATCCGTCCGACAAAATCCTGCCTTTAAATATTGCAAAGTTGTAATAATCGCCCTAAGTTTTTGTCGACAGCGAGTAGACAAGTGCCAATTTTTTGGTATTGTCTTGACGTGACATCGACAAATAGTTACGGAAAATTAATTTAATTCAGTTTTTATTAATAAAAATTTTTTTATTGAAAACAATTTTTAAAGGATATAAAATGGGCTTTTTTCAATTAATGGCTCATAACTTTCTTATTTTTTTGTCAGATCTCCTCAATTTTAAGTTTCTTTTATTTGGCACAAAATTGATTTTTATGTGTATCCTTAAAATAAGTTAGTAAAATTTTTTTCTGTATTAATAAAGCAACTTAAAATAAAAAAAAATCATAAAATTACTCTAACTTCCGGGCGTAGTAGAGCGAAAAAATTATTTTTGGATACAATTTAGCTAGATGCAACATTCTGAAGGTATTCGAAATCGATTAGATGACAACGCTCCACTCTAACAGACGTGCTTATTAACCCAAAACAAATAAAACATTTTTTATTTATATTTAATAAAAAATTTGTGGAAATCCCTGGAATTGTCGCTTAGGCTTAGTATAAGTAGTTAAAAATAATATTTAATTTGCATGGGCGTGGCAATACCCATTTTTTCTAATCATAATGGTGTACTGCTCCGGGAACTTGATGCGTGTGCAACGTTTCATAAGAACCGCGGTTAAATAGACGTAGTTTGAAAAAAATATTTACCACGTTTGGGCGTGGCACTGCCCAATTTTCTAACCATGTTGTACTGTTACGATAACTAAATGCGTGTGCAAAGTTTCATAAGACTCGCTTTAATAGAACTTGTTGAAAAATAATATTTACGTTGCAGAAGCAGATCAAAAAGAAAAAATGGGGGTGGATCGGCCATACACTGAGAAGGAAGCCCGACAGTATTACAAGAATGGCGCTAGAGTGGAATTCTTAGGGCTCAAGAAACCGTGGACGTCCAAAAAACACCTGGAGACGCACGGTCCTTCAAGAACTAAGGCTTAATAACCAGAAGACGCAAAAACGGCAGCGACGAATCGTGTCAGGTGGAGATGCTTTGTGGAAGCCATATGCTCCCGAGATAGGTAATGGAAAAAATAATATTTACGTTGCATGAGCGTAGCACTTCTCACTCTTTTAATCATGATATAGTATTGAAATGGAAGCTTAATGTGTGTGCAGTTTCATAAGAATCGGTTGAGTAGTTGAAACCGAATGTGCATTTACTTTGTATGTTCGTGATCTTGTCCACTTTTCAACTATACCAATCTGGAAGCATGCGCATTCTTTCAAATAAAGAAAAAAAAGTCGAAATCGGTTTTTAAATGGGGGAGTTTTTAAGGGGTACAAATAAAAAAATATGTGATACGGTTGACCTTGCAGGCCAACCCTGGAACTTCCTGCTAATTTCAAGCTCCAATTCCAAAGATTTTTGGATTAATTTAAAACAAACAAAAAAAGTTTTCAACAATTTCGAGCAAGATATCTCTCAAACCACTTAACCAATTTAGATAAAATTTGCGGTACTCGATGCAGTTATTCAAGTTAAAAGGTAAATGAATCTTAAAAATCGATTTGACAAGAACTTTTACAGCACTGTTTTCGAAATTTTTCGTCAGCGATATCTCTCGAGCCATTCAACCGATTTCCATCAAGTCGACGTAGTTTTATGAGCTTAAGAGCTACTCAATATTCAAATCGGTACTTTTGAAAAGAGAGCAAAAAGCCGTAAATTGTTAACTCAAAATTAGCTATAGTCCGCTACTAACTCATTTTCTTAAAAAATGGTCGGTGGGGCAAACCAATAATAAGCTGACGATATGAAAATTTTTTAAGCGCATAAAATTAGGAGTTTGAACTACCAACGTGCACCATATGGGTGATGTTGCTTTTTTGCAAAGTTGAAAATAATTAAATTTGTTTAATTTCTTTACAAAGGGGGTGTGTGGGGTGGGTGGATTTAAGCCTCCTTCAGCAAAAATTGCGTTGCGCAATATGATATAAGGGACGAAACATCAAAAATATTCCCCCTTATTATGAATGGCGTCGTCCACGTCACATTAACACGACAGTAAAAGGATGTCACTTGCTTACTCGTTGTCGACAACAATTGACTACTATTGACATTCTCTTAGAACAGCAAGTTAATATAAGCCAATTGTTGTCGACAAAGAGTAAAAAAGTGAAAATTTTTTGCTGTCGTGTTGATGTGTCGTCGATGTCGCCATTCATAATAGGGGCGATTAATAACAACAATAAACAATTACTCACTTGTAAACCATTGCGTTGTCACATCGGTCATCGAAGGCATAGTCGAAACGAAATTTGTGATTTTCCAAGAATTTTGTCAAATCGACTTTGTTTCGAGGCTCATGTACAATCAGTGTATCCTTTCGTGGCACGGAAATCACATCTATTTCTTTGCGATTTACTTCTTTGCGCGACAATGGCCTCTTACGCACACATACCGTTATTTGATGATCTTCAATGGCCTGACCATCGGTTAAAGGATGAAATTCTAAAGTAGATTGATATTCTCGAATCATTTGTGCAGTTTCCCAATTGGGATTGCCAGGATCTTGATTCATTAAGGCGTTCTTCTCCTCTTTAATTTCAGCTTGGCGGGCACGACGTTTTTCACGATTTTCCTTAAGACGTTCGACCTCTTTGACAACATAGGAGCGACGAGCGCCAACATTTCCTGCAGTTACTGGGTTTGAGGCATTACTGGTAACATTAACACCACCGCCGCCGCCACCACCATATGACGAAGTATTGCCTACAGAGGATGTATGTGTAAGGCCGCCTATCCCAGAGTTGGTGGCCGAAGCTAAACGTGTGGCATTATTGGTCGTGCGTGAGCGTACTATACCTGTGGTGGGTGGCTGAGTTTGAGGTGGTATATTTTCCACCTGCTCAGCCACGGAGGCAGATGACAAGAGATTGGAGGAATTAATTGTGACTCGATTTGTACGATGACCTAAAGCGCCTTGAGTAGCATTGCGTGATATATTTATTTGTGCAGTGGCTACTTTTTTAGGTTCCGGTGCTGTATGCAAAGTTTCCTGTTCGGCCTGGTCGAGTATTTCAGGATTGAGCGAGAGTATAGCATCGAGCTCTACCTCCTTACCTTTGGTTTCGCCTCGTTCGTACCATTCCACTGTTATTGATTTGCCAGATTCATTAATTTTCGAGACGACCGCGGCATGTACTCGGCCGTCGGTACGTTTTATATTGACACTCTGCCCAATCGAAATGAATTCCATAGTGGGAGTTGTTTTTTATTTTCGTGTTTGTTTTTAGTTTTTTTTTATATTCTTTGGCGTAGGTTCACTTGAATGGCAACCAGCTTTTGTGAAATAGCAGCAGTAGCAAACAAATATCTGAAGCAGTAATGCTGACACACAGATTTACACACACTGTTATAAATGAATTGCAATATGTATTAAAAATTGTGTGTTTGTTGGTTGGTGGTTGTCTCGTTAACAACGTTTTTGTATGACTTCAATTCTTTAAAAAAAATTTTTTAATTTCTTTATTTTTTAGCCACCAATCGGTAAAAAAAATATTTAAATGATTAAAAAAGAGTGACGTTGGTTTGGTGTCACTCAACTATTAAAAACTCACCGCTTTCGTTGTTGTTGCTGCTTATTTGGCGTTAGTAATCAACCCAAAAAAGAACTTTTTGTAATAACTGGATTTTTTTTAATTTTTGTTATTTTTCTGCAACGCCTTTGCGAAGAAAAACTGATGTTAAATAATAAACTTTTATTTTTTTATACTTCTATCTTCTTATTGAAGACAGAAAAAACTTCAAATTTCTTTTCCACTATACTGGAAGTAAGAAAACACTTCCTTGTCACAAATTTTTCTTTATTTGACAGTTTTGTTTTATTTAACTCTACCTCTGCCTCCGCCTTTTGAGAAAAGTATTTTAAACGTGTGGGTTTTTTCACTACAGTTGTTATTTTTACCATACGATAGTTTATATTTTTGTTTAATTAAATGTAACTTATTTTTTCGCTATCCGTTAAAATGATTACTTACAATGCCTGTTGGTTAATAACATTAAGAAAAAAAAACAAAACAGCTGCTGAGCGGCGGTATTAAACAATGAATAATTCGTGTCTAATAACTATAATAATGTTGCTGTAGTAGCAACGTTCCCCACTGTAATAATTCGCTCTTAATTCGAAAATTCAACTGACAAATTGCAACTAAAAATGGCGGCGAATTGTCACTTTTTTCTTTATGTGCTCTCTTTCTTTATTTTGTTGCTGCTGTTGTAAAGTGACGTCACTCAGGGTTGTTCAACAGAAGACGTTTTAGCAATGATGCAAAATTAAGTAGTAATTGTATTTTTATTTCCAGCAATATTTAAATTTATGAAATAATTATAAATTTTTAAACCAAATATTTCATTGTTGATTTTTTTTGATAACACCCCGTCTTCACGAGACATAATTTTGCTCTAACATTTGTCAAACTTCATGCATAAAAACATCAGAAAAATGTTAGTGCTATTTTTTTATATCGACTTTGACTTTTGTCAAGACAAAGTAATGGCTCGTGAAGACGCTATGTAAGCTTACTTTAGAAATAATAAATATGTATATACTTTGAAAATAAGAGCCCCTTGGATTTGTGCAAGAACGCAATAATAAAACTGTGGCTTAAGTAGATTTAGGTAAATTACTTCGAAGTGTTTCCACAGACCTTGTGAGAGATTTGGTGATCGATTTTTCGTAGTCGTTATATACGTTTCCATTATGAGAAAAACAAGTGGTTTTTAGCAAAATATATTGAATCGTTTCCATTATGTTGTGAGTGTTTCTAATAAGTTCGAATTTTCGTAACAAGTTTGACGTTTTCATTGTTTTGCTTACATTCTTCTTCGAAAATAAAATGCGCGCCATATTTCTTTCCATAAGCTGCATGACAACACGTCAAACTGTTTGATCAAACAGGAATTTTTTGACTGTATTAGTGCAAAAAAACTCACACGTATAGTTTGATGTGAGTTTGATGAAAAACAAAACACTTCATTTTCACTAAGGCCGCTGACGATATTTGAACCTTGTTTGATGTGTGGCCGTGTAATTACTTCAATGTAATTTTTGTTTAGTTTTTGCAACGACAACATCATTTCTTTGGAGACGCACTATTAAAAAAAAAAACGGATGAACAAAATTTCATTCTTGAGTTTAGTGAAGCTCATCGTGGTTTATGGCAAGTTAAAACAAAGCAATTAAGCAATAGAAAATAAAAAATGCTTAGTGCCAGATATTGCTTGAAAATATACAGAAAAATATCAAAATGCGGAAAAACGGATGTCGCACAAAAAATTAGCTCGCTTCGAACTGCATATGGAAAGGAGCTAAAAAGGGAATTAAAAGAATTTAAACAGTGTGTTAAAAACCTAATTTTCAACAAACAATAAATAATGAAATATTTCCGCCCAAAAAATCACATGTTATTTCTTTTTTTCCTTTTATTTCAATATCAATTTATTCATTCATCTATAAGTAACTGAGCCCAGTGGGCCATAAATTGTTAATAAATTTCTACTTAACAAAAGCTCCATATGAACAAAACGTAGAATAAAATATTTAATTTAATTTGATGTGTTGCTGTGCTAAGCAAAACAAAATATTTCCAATACATACATGAATTTGATCAAACAGTTTGATGTGTTGCCGAAGCCTTACGAAAAAATGTTGCAAAAGTAGTACTCTGTTTATTTTGTGAAAAACATATGAAATGTTTCTACAACATTTTGAGTCTTGATACGAAATAATATGAGCACCACTTTTTTCGTGTGGAATTTACAACAGACACATTAGATTCTTTCAAAAACGTACACAATTGCAGCATACTTTCAATGACTAGTTATGATTGGATACTTGTCATATTTTTCTTATGAAATAACCAATTTTGATCAACATTTTTCGCAAATTTGAACAGAGTACTAAGTTTAACGCACTATTTGCAAATAAAATGTTTCAGGCTGCCACGCTTACACGCAATTTACATTATGCCTTTCTCGTCTGGCTTTAAATGCAGCCTTTTTTTTAGTTTGAGAGAGAGAGAGAGATGGTGAGATGCTAGCGGGGCAAGAAAAAAACACGAATTGAAATTTGAGGTGTTTTTTCATATTTCTCTTTGTCATTTTCGTACTATCAGCATTAAGCATGCGTATAATCGTCAAAATGGTCATGGAGAAAAAGTCTATAATGTAAATGTGCGTGACTTTTCGCGAATGAAAACAAATTTTTTTTGCTGGATGAAAACAAATTTCTCTACATAATTATTTTTCCGTGTAGAAATAAATGCAAAATTTCGAACCTGAAATACGGGCAGAACTGCATACTACGCTTAATACTAGCAAGTAATTACTTGCATGGGTAAATGCGGGGTAAACGAGAATTAATAAAATTCCCCGTGTAAATTCCTTATTAGTACTTTGAACTATGTGTACATAGTACCAAGAAATTAAATGTGTATCAACTTTGCCATCCCTGGTTTGGAAGAATTTTACAAGTTTTTATCAGAATTTAAATATATTTTCTATTTAAAAGATTTTATAGATTTTTTAAGTTTTGATTTTAGTTCTGTTGTTAAAGTCATTTACAGTTTGATTAAGAAGCAAGTAAAAGGTCATTAAGCAAAGTTCGTGAGTTGGCAAGGAAAGAAAATCAAATATTTAAAGCAAAAACACTACAATCTTAATTAATGCGACCGCCATCGAAGTTGAAATGCTAACATTTTGGGCTTGTTTGTAGTTAAATCCTTTATTTGCTAATGAGATAATTAATTAAAAAATTAGAGAAGAAATAAAATTTCAAAAAAATTATTTCAAAGAAGTGTAGTGTAGCTTCAAAAACTCGTTTGTTTCCCTTATGTGCAACGGTATCAGTGCAATGGTATCAGTTTCCGTTGGAAAATTTGCATTTCATATAAAACAGTCCAAAAGAAAAAAAACTGGCAAATGAATAAAAGCATGCATTATAATGGAAAACAGGTAACATATGTATGATCGTAAATATATACTTAAAACACACAATTTGCAATTATGTAGTCTTATGCAAGCCATGATGCACATATGCATATACCATGTCTGTATGTGCATAATGAATGAGAAAAAAATTGCATTAAACTTTTTGTGTTCATAATCTTTATAATTTGGATTTTCTTTTACATTTTAACTTAGCACAGTTTACTTGTTTTGTAGTATTAAACAAACCCCTTTTTATTTGCACTCACAGATTTCTTTTAAATACTTTTTTCACACTACTTTAATTCTTTACTGTTTTCAATTATTGCATTTCCTAAAATGGCAATCAAATCAATTATAATATAAATATGTACATATGTATGCAGTAACTAGCGTGTTCTGCATCGGCACTAGTAGCTTTTTTTATTTTTATGCATCTGTCACACTATTATATGCTACTGCTTATTTTTGCCGCTGCCATTAGAGCGGACTATTGAAAAACTAAAGCTGATTTATTTCGTTTTTTGAATCATGTAAAATTTTCAATGCTCGTTTCTTATAGTTCTGTTTTGTTGCTGTTTTTCTCGATTTTTGCTGCATTTGTCAGCAAACGTCTTCGTAGAAAGTTACTACGCCAACCAAATATTGTCTGTTTGTAAATAAAGTACTTAAAAAATTTAGTATATGGTTTAGGGCGTTCTTTTTCTTAAAAATTATTAACAACTTGAAATTGTGCATGCTCAAAACAATGTCCTATGAGAATGTATATTTTATTTTTTATTTTGCTTAACGTTTATTCATTTTGTCTAATTACTGTTAATGTGTAACAGCTGATTTTTATTTATTGTCTGCGTACAGTAGGACTTGGTTATAGCGACCTCTCGGCTATACCAAACTAGTAATTCATGCAAAATGACTTCGTTATAATGAATTCAAGGTGGAGCTACACAACACGCGCGTCTAGAATGTTAAAATTGTGTATTTACATAAAGCAAGTTACATAAAGAATATTGAAACGCGTGCGTCGCAACAAGTTCAGCAACTTTCAACTTTTTCTCGCGTTAAGTAGAGTACAGACTATCGGACATGATTGACATGCTTTAAGCGTCCCTACCACTTGCAATATAATTGTGCAATTTTTCATATTGCACGATAATATCGCCAATGTGTGTCATACTAGAAGGTTGCACAGTGTATTGCCAAAAATCAAAAGGCGTTGGATTTTTATCGAGAAAATTGTGTAGTGTGTTTGGCATCATTGTTCATTGTTATCTTTACTTTTTCACTGTCAGGAAAATTGGGGAATATTTTGTTGGAAAGTATTGTGCCATTTATGGCATTTTGTAGGTCAAAACGACAATAGTATGTACAATAATATGTGCAATAATATTGTGTAATAGATGGGCCGCTTTTAGTGTGACCGCTAACATCGTCAGTCAATAGTCAACCATAAAAATTTACGCAGTTGAGTGATAACTCAGGCGCATTATTGTTTTTTCTTTGATAGTGTGTATCAAAAAGTGTCAGCCAAGAGCTATTTTTCGTAGCATAGACTTCACAACTTGGACGCGGAAAATGATTTGTTAAGGAATTCATATATTTTTATGCATGGTTAAAATCTACAGATAATTTGGTAAAGCGCCAATCAAATGCAGGCATATAGACTTGCTTAATACTGAACAAGTCATTTTTTTTAAACATAATATAGAGAGAACATTTCAAATAATAAATTTAATAAATGCTTTAACTTGGATTTTATTTTTAATTTTGCTTTACAAATACTTATATTCGAGCATATTCATGTGGAATTAAAATGTGCGCAATGGAAAATTCTGTCATTTCGCTTATAATTTCTATAAAGCGGCCCACTTACTTGCAATATAATTGTGTATTTTTTGTATTGTACAATATTATCGCTAATGTGTATGTCATTTTCGAAGGTAGCACAGTATATTGGCAAATATCAAAAGACGATTTTTATTGTGCAATCAAGATAATTGTGTAATGTGGTGGCAACATTGTTCAGTGTTATGTTTCCTTTTTTACTGTCAGAAAAATTGGGAAATATTTTCTTGAAAATAATTTTTTGATGAAAAAAGTTACCATCACTGATTAAAAGTAATCAAAACAACTACCCGTTATTCACTTAAACAGCTACAATATATTTTCATCTGCTACGTTTGACATTTACATAAAAATATTTTCACCAACGAAGTAAATTGCATTCTACCAAAACATTACAGAACTTTTATAAAGCAGACCAAAAATAGCAACTTAAGCCAAAATTTCACAAAAACTCAAGTGTTTGCAAAGAAAATAGTAATTTTCTTACGTTTTATTGAAGCTATATTAGGAATTACTAAGCCTTAACATGGATATAATGGACATACAAGCCGTAGAATCAAAATTGAGTGACGTCACTGTGACCCCAATACCGCGGTCACAGGTACAAAATTTTTACAACTATCAGCAGCAAAGAGAACAGCGCGAACAGCAACCACAAATCCAAATTTCCGCTATACACCATACGCCGCGAGATCGTCATAGTCACAGCATTTCCCTAATTGATCGGGATGATATAAGAGGTACTCATTCATCCAGTAGTCGTGACCTTTATGCACATTCAAAACGCGAACGAGAATATCATCATCAACTTAGTCAGGTAGCGGCAGCCGTAGCAAGTGGTAATACCTCCAATGCAGCTGTAGCTGCAGCAGCCTTGCAATACACCCAACAACTGCAAGCTCAATTAGCTTTACTACAACAACAAGCAAATACAACCGCATCACCCTCAATTACCTTGACGCCCGCAAATCCTCGAGCTTCGGCCTTGTCATCATCGCTAGCCTCATCATTGTCCATGACACCAATACCAAATACAAACAATGTCAGCATTACCTCAAATGGCAGTGGCTCTGCACCATCACTTCTTAAATATCCGCAATCAACTTCTCCGTTGATTCTCACTACTACACAATCATCTAATATAGCAACACCCATGACCTCAACATCCAACTTGGCGCAATGCGGACAAAGTAATGGTCAAAATAATGGCCTTACCAAATACGCCCAACTTTTGGCAATAATCGAAGAAATGGGCCGAGATATAAGACCTACTTATACAGGTTCACGTAGCTCCACAGAACGTTTGAAACGTGGTATCGTACACGCACGTATACTTGTGCGTGAATGCTTAATGGAAACGGAACGTTCAGCACGTCAATGAGATTTATTTTCAACAAACGCCAAGGGAGACCCATCTCTGTCCACCTCATTAGAATCATTGATTCTTTACAAGATTAGTGTCTTGAGGTTTTAATTTCCAACTATTTTTAATCTTTATAATTTTAACTCTACATAGTTTTAGTGTTACTTTTAGTTGTATTTCAAGAGCTTTTAACTTTTTTTCTTTCATTTACTTTGGCCGATGTTTTGAATTTGTTTTGGATTAAATGAACTTAATTTTGTTGTTTAACGAAAGTTTTGACTTCGAAAGAGTATGAACATGCAAAAGACAGATAATACCTTATGTTTGTAATTACATATTAATTTTAATTTAAAATAATGATTTTAATTCAAAAGGAAAATACACAGCGTATAAAAAAACTTTTAAAAATTATTGTTTTGAAATTTGAGTTATTTAATTTTTTTTGGCTAGATTTTGCATTACTTTAATTTAGTATATGTATATTTTTGAAAGCTGGAAAATTTGCATATTTTGCGTCACGCTAGAAAGTTCAAACTTTAGTTTCTAAATTTCATAATTATGTACGTATTGAAAATGTGGTTTGCAGTTTTTCTAATTTCTATTCAGCATATCGTTAAATAAAAAGCAAAAAGACCTATCTAACAAACAATTCTACTCGGATTTTTAGTAAACTCCGTTGTATTTCACCAACATACAAAAATCAGACGTACCCGAACTAAAATAGTCATAATATTAAGAAAATTCTAAAAGGAAAAAGAACAGGCCAATTAAACAATTTAGCTTATTTATTGCTTCTCCTGTAAAATTATAGCAATGTTAGTTAGGACGTTTTGCGTTTCAGATGACGTTATATTAGGTGGCAGCATCGCCTTATCACTTGTTTGTCAAGATTCATACTATACATTAAAAACTGTTTACTTCGTTTACTCTCTATATGAAATTTTACAAACAATTTGCAGGGCGAATCGGCTATAGCGAATAGGATTAGCTGATCCTCCACAATATATGTATGTATGTATGTCACAAGTTTTACTTAAAAAAAGTTCTTAATATGCGTGCTTTACAAATGCAAAGCTGATAATTGGTAGATTTTAATTTTTCTTTTAATACTTACGGCCTTTTTCACAATCTACGATTAAAACTTAACGTGGACTGTAATGGCAAGTACGCCATACATACAAAACTTGCCGTTAAATTCCACGTTAACTTTTAATCGTGCATTACCAAAAGAGCCTTTATATTTAAAAGAAGGAAAAACGAGCCTAGATTTGCTCAGGTTTTCTAAAATACTTATTAAATTTATTCGAATAAAAAAATGTATGTAACTATTTTCGAAAAAACTCAAGAGTTTAAAAAAATGTAGTTTAACAAACCTAAATTTTTGATTGTATACGATTTATATTGGACGAATGCATATATGTATATAAATTTTACCAAAACTAGTAAAATTAGCAAGAAAAATAGCCATAGAATTAAAATAATTTTATATGTATGTGTTATAACTATGTATTTATGTATATAAAATAATAAATTTGATTTAATATACATACATACACCGTAAAAAGTTTTTATTGTGTAATAGGTTAATTACATTTAGGTAAGATTGCTAGTTAAATTCCAATGAAAGAAATTTACTACAAAACATATATTTTTTATTTTTTGGTCCGGCATAAATAAGGGCCGGCTATGTTCGGCGCGCGATTTGCATTTCTGAATACTTTGGACCCTAACCGAAGTCTCTCATTTCGCTACCCTTTATCACCATTTGCTGAAAACATTTTTTTTTTAGTTTATTAATTTATTAACCTACTTCAAAAAAGAATGAGGTTATCACTTCGCGTGTATTTTTTAGCTCTGTCATTTGTCAACCGATTTTCAAAACTGTTTTTTTGTGTTTGTGTTTTTTTTGAATCGGTGGGAAAATTGTATGCCGATATCCTGATCGAAAAAATAGTACCAAAAATGAAATCAGAGCACCAAAAAACATATAAAACGATACCCATTACGTTTTTGTGTTTAATTTCACTCCCATACCCCCCGCCCCTTCGGCCCTTCTTTGCCTGTTGACCAAAATAATGCCAAGAAATCAACTCAGCACTCTCCAAAACCCTACTGGTGCTGATTTTGGCACGCTTAAAGCACACACAGCGACGTTATTAATTTTGTCCGCTCAATTTTTAATTCTTATTTTTTTAATTTAAGGCGGTATACCTTGCCCAGTAATATCCTAGTAGTGACCTATTCCGTTTTTGGCCATAAAACTAGCGCGGCATATGTTAGTAATAGTTTTATTATGGTTGTAAATAACCAATATTTTATTTTTGGTTTGAGTCACCACGTTTTACCAAATAGCCGTTGGCAGGCTGGATCGCCATTGACAGATCAGAAAAGTGAACATTATACAAATTATACTATAAGCGGTGTGGCTTATAAACGAGTTATACTGTATTCTTATTTAGTATTACTTTTTATTAATATTTCATCTTTGTTAGAGAAAATGCAAGAACAAAAAAAAACATTGGATTTTAAATTTATGACTGTTTGTTTATCATCTCATTTGCAATCGTAACGAGGACAACAGTCTGGATATTTTAGAGCATTGTTCTGAGGAACGTAAGTGCAAGAATAGCCTGATGCTACTCCAGGTACTCCAGAAGGACACCTGAAAAGAATTAGAAAAGTTTGTTTATTTTATAATTTTGGAAATGTTCAATTTGGATGACTTCACTTTTTCAAATCTAAAGTTTGAAGCAAGGCGAATGAATTTTACAAATTGGCAGCGAAGCGGCAACAAATATAGTAATACCAGAACAATATGCAGCTTTGAAAAATAGTCGTGTAGACTTTTGTGTAGAGTTTTATTTATAAAAGTATGCCCCACTAATTTTTTTCATGTTTTATGCCCAGTATACAGTTCTGCCTGAATTTCAGGTTTGACAGTTTGTGTTTGTTTCTACACGGAATAAAAGTTGTGTAGACAAATTTGTTTTTATTCACGCAGATTCACTTATTTTTATTCATATTTTACAACGCAAAAGATAGGGACGAACTCACACCAGGTGGAATCGACATCTTAGGTAACTGTTTTAGCCGCTTGTATTTTGATATCCCTCGGATGTCAAAATACTTTTAGAACAATTTTTTTTTTGCCATCCCAAGAAAGTATTTCTAAAGCGAATTAGGAAAAGCTAAATAGCTCTGGCAATACTATAAAAGAATATAACAGTTGCTGTTTTCGATAGTCGCTATCATAAAACCCGGTTTTGTTGGATATTTTAGCAGAAATAGTGAATAAGCACAAAATTAAACTTTAAACATATGTTATGTTTTGACTTATTTCTGGTGTTCAATTTGAATCTGGGAGTTTTGGTGTCTTTGATTCTTATTGTAGAATTTTATGAGAAATATTTGTGTAAAACATTTCAAACCGCTATATTGCTGTTTAAAGCTTAGTACTCTGTTCAAATTGCGAAAAATGTTGATCAACATTGGTTTTTTCATACGAAAAGTACGACAAGTGTTGTCTCATAAGAACTAATGCTCTGTTGTCGTATAAGTCACAAAAAATAGTTTGTCTTATTCGGTGTGGGTTCAGCCTTAACCGGACGCCTCCCATAACCGGAAACATTTTTTGAGCCGAGATTTTCATCAGTTTTTCCGTACAAAATGTATTCCCATAACCGGACACTAAAAACCGGACGCGGACACTACATTTTAGAAAATTGTGGTCAAAATACCGCTCATAAGCGGACAGAAGCATTGAACTACACCAGGATTTCATTAAATTCTAATGTAGTTCATCTTTTTTTCAACTATGATTAATATTTCTGTTAATGCCAACGGAATTGACAATTCCGCCGTTACCACAAATTGACATACTGGAATAAATTTTCATTCATTCATGTTCAAAGAGGTTGTTTGTTAGAGCGGGTGGCTCTGAAATAGATAAAGTGTATATTGATTGGTTCGCTAAGCGCAATTTTTTCAACCATAATTGACTAGTTCTCCATTGCTTTAATAATATGTATTATAGGCGGACACCTCCCATAACCGGACTAAAATACTGCGATGGTGAGTGTCCGCATATGAAAGGTTTCACTGTATTTTTTTGCTTATTTGACCGCTTTCGCACTAGCAAAGTTTAGTCCCAGACAAAGTAAGTCGACGTTTAGACGATGCAAGTCTTATTGATCAGCTTCTTATTCAGCTGTTAGAAAGACAGAGAAATGAATACAGATTTCTCTGTTTTTCTCACAGCTAAATAAGAAGCTGATCAATAAGACTTGCATAGTGTAAACTGGGACTTAGCAACGATTTAATTCAGCCGGTAGAAAGTCATAGAGAGAGAGAGAGAGATACACTTCATCTCATTCTTTCTACCGTCTGAATTAAAACTTTTCAAAGTAAACTTTGAACTTTGCGAAAGCGGTATTATTTTGCTTTATATGAAGTTTGACGGCGAGCCGAGCTCACGTACACCAATAATTTCTGTTGTTTTTTGCATTGTTGTACTTGTTGCCGCCACGCTGTCACCTTGTAAAATTAATTCTGTCTTGACTTGATCTAAATTTTTTAAAATTATTACCGTAAAAATAAACTAATATTTTTTTTAACTTCAAGTTTTTTTATAATTAATATATTTAAAAAAATTACTTACCCTATGGTAGAAAATCTATTTTGTCCGACGCATTTATGCAACTGGCAGTCACCAGGTACCAAAAAAGTTTCTCCTACTTGTAAAGTGCCGCGGTCTATTTCGCATACTTCAGCTAGAATTTAAAAATGAATTTGTATGTAATTGTTGTTTATTAAAAAATTCTATAAATTACCTTTGGCAAGAGCGACCACAGTCAAAACAACGCACAAAAATGCCAAAAAGTTTTTCATTTTTTTTTTCGAAATTTGATATGTTTGTATAGAAAATTTATTATTTGATAGGTTTCTTTAGAGGTTGGAACAGCAAGTGATTCTCAATAGTTAGAAATGGTCTGCTATTTATACCTACCAAGCTTTAGAATGATTGAGATAAAAAAAATCCTACGCCAAGGACAGAGGCCGATAACATAACTAGGAAGATATTTAAAATTTTAGTTAACAAGAAACGCAAAAAATTGTTTACTTAATTTAAAAAATGTTTTCTAACTACATATTTTAATTTATTATTTATTTAATTTACAAGATTACAAAAATATAACATTTATTACATTATATACATACACTTATCGTCACATAAAATGCAAAAGGGCTTATAGTCATTTTTAAAAACTATTCAGGAGAGATACAAAACTTAATAAAAAGCAAACTATTGTGATTATAAAAACGATTTTTTCGGGGCAGTATCATTAATAAAGTCTGAATCAATGATACTATGCTGAAAAATCAATTTTTGTAGTCACACTAGGTGTGATCCCGTACTCAACATTGGGATCCCGCGGGATCCCAATTTCCACGAAAACTATTCCCGTACTGCAAGATTGTGTAAATGAGAGCGAGTTTGAGAGAAAAATATTATTTTCTTCTTCTTGCACGAAACATCCTGTAATTTTTCTTCGGGGACATTGTGTAGTGTTAAACAGTCAGCTGTTTGAAAAATTAACAATAACAAATGAAAAATATGATTTTAGTCTAGTTGTGCTAGTTTTGCAAAATTCAAAGCAAAATACATTTGTATATATTCAGCAAAGTATCTAAAAAGTAAAAATGCTATTAAAAATCAGTACGTTGCTTTTTATTATTTTTTGTTTATTTTCACAAAACATTCATGTTACCTTTTGGGATAAAAATTTAGTTTTTGCTCTTCCCAAGGTAGATTGAACAGGTATCACTACAAGAACAGCTGTTTTTGTAAATTTGAGAATGTGTGCGTCACACAGACAATAGATTTTGACACATATCCGGGAGTTTTCTATCAACAACGCGCATGGGTTATTAATTTTGAGAGAGCTTATGAATGTGTGCGACTCACAGATAATGGATTTGACATATTTCTGGGGTATTTCTACTACCAATATAAATGTGTTTTTTGGTGTTGTATTTGTTTTAGTTATGGTGGTACCTGCAATGAATATGCCTTGGCTGTTCACATACTTTTCGTGTTTAGTGAGAGTAATTCTTGTTTACTCTTATTTTACCGAACTTTGCCCAGAAAGTACGGGATGGGAGCTAATATTTTGCTTTTTATTAAGCTTTTTTTATCTACTGAAAATTTTGTAAAAATGATGATAAGCCTTTTGCATTTTATATGACGATATGTACATAGTAAATGACTTTTATTTTATTTTTATGAGTTTAAAAATAAAACGTAGATATTTTATATTAATCTTAAGTGTTGCCGCTAACCAGGGATGGATAAAAATTAAAAAATGTATTGATTTAGTCGCTATTTCTTGACCGATATGTATTAAAATTTGAACTATATTTGTTCTGTCAAAAGTCGACGTTTAGACGATGTAAGTGTTATTGATCAGCTTCATATTCAGCTGTGAGAAAGACAGAGAAATGAATACACATTTCTCTGTTTTTCTCACAGCTGAATAAGAAGCTGATCAATAAGACTTGCATAATGTAAACTGGGACAAAGTAAGAGTTAAAAGTTGACTCATGGTGCAATAATTGCCCTTTTACACACACAACGTTTTCTTTGCAAAGTTTTAATTCAGCCGGTAGATTGACAAAGAGAGGAATACTTCATCTCTCTGTCTTTCTACCGGCTGAATTTAAATTTTGCAAAGTAAACTTTGTGTGTGTAAAAGGGCTCTAACACTATGCAAGAAAATGAAATTTTTTGTCATGACCAAGGAAACCGCAAATATGCAATTTCATGTTTTTTTCCTATACGAAGTATGTAACAACAAACGAAGTATGTAACAACATTTACACGTTTCAGAATTTTTAAAGAATTTTGGCATCGATTTGTTAGTGCATATTTACCCCCAATATTCATAAAATTTAGAAAGAGTTTGAAATGTATTTTATTTCAAAATTTTCTTAAAATAGATTTCAAATACATTATATTTTTTTATGAATATGGGGTTAGAGTTTAACAATTAAGTTATGCGTTTGTGCTAACGGTTGTCGCAGTACCGGTCTTTGGAGCAGATCTTTCCCCTATTCTATTCTAACGTTTGAAGACACAAATAGTGGCCCTTCTCTAGTGCATTGGAGTAGCTAGACCCTTATTGGGGGGTTGGGGGTCACGTCACGTCAATCATGTAAGCGTTGCTCAAATCCACTTTAAAATAGAATAAACTAGTAACAGTGTGTAGATTTTAATAAGAAATATTTAAGTTTAGTTAATTGAAGGCGCGACTTAATATCTGTATTTATTAGATATGTATGTATGTATGTACAAATTGAAAGAAATAAACTATTGTAAACTTTTTTTGATTTGACAGATTTTTCTACAACCCAAATATATATATATTTATGTACATATAAATATAAGTTTAGGGTCGCTCGAAGCGAGGACAGCAGTCAGGATAAGGCTTTGAGTTGTCCTGTGGAATGTATTTAAAGGGCTTCAATGCCTGTTCCTCAGGACAGCTAAAAAGAACAAAAAAAGAATTGGTTATTTGATAAGTTCGAAAACATTACTTTTAATTGTGTGTATATTAAGGTGGGTTGAAAAAAAAGTTGAACCAGTCACCATTTTGTCACGTTACGTCCTAGAATGGAAGCTATATCATATATGACGTTTCTAGAACTGCAACAATTCTTTTGCAATGCCCTAAAATACAACACTTTTAATTTTTCGCCTTTTAAAGTTCGATCTCGTCATATCGCACATCGTTGTTTATGGCTTAATTTTTTCCTCGGATGGCTTCCTAACCCCGCATCAAACTCTGGGCGCCACTTATGACATCTCGGTTCCTTTCCTCCTAATTTCGCATTTTTTGCGCGACGTAAAAAGTTTTAGAATAGCTTTTATGACTCGTGCAAAAAATTGGACATTAGGAGGGAAGGATCCAAAATGGCATAAGTGACGCCCAGAACTTGATGTCGGATTTAAAAATCTACAGGGGAAAAAATTATGCCACATTCAAGCCATAAACAGCAATTTGTCATCTAGATGCAAAAAAGGAAGGTGTATTTAGAGGTTGTCTATGAGAAAACGCCAAAAACGAGATTTCGAAAAAAAGATCGAGAAACGCCATCTTTTTCGATATGAAACTATGTAACAGTATTGTGCATTTTGCTTATTTTATCAATTATCAAGTTCGAAAATGATAACGTTCCGAATCTATGTATATATAAAAATGAATCTGTGTTTGTATGTTTGTTTGTGTATGTGCCATCGTTGTGAAATTTCGGAACTGGTTTGCTGATGACAGGGAAATTCAAATAGGCAATTTTTTTGTGGAAATTTTGGGTGGAAATGGCACCCCTATGCAAAGCAACTTTTAATATCCCTACATCTGTATAATTACACTCTATACTATGAGCTGATCTTAGAAGAAAGTACAATTTCAAGCGAAATCTCGAAGTTATCGGAGGAGGGGAATTGGGTACCCCCATACGAAGTAATTATTAATTTTTTTATATCTGTACAGATATAAGAGTGAGGCTCTCTAAATTCCGTGTGTGTTATTCTTAAGGGGTCTGGACGCGGTCAAAATGCTTGACAAGCATGTTAATAGTATGAGTGAAAATTTGTTAGTATGTGTGACAACGACGAAGCTTGATGGAAAATCCAAAAATTTAGATTTTTGGTATGCTTGCTGTCACATGCTTGTGCGTGTATAGTGTTAACCCATCAAGCCTAAACAAATTTTCTTTATTTAGCGAAATTTTTAATTTTTTTTCTGAACAAACGAACAGCTCAAAATCAAACTAAAAATGAATGCTGGTAGGTCATCAAGCATAAAAATTTCACACAGCAAGCACACGTTCACGATTTTGACATTAAGCATTTTGACCGTGTCCAGACCCCTTTAGAATAGGAGGGGGAGATGGGTGCCCCCATACAAAGTAATTATTAATATTTCTATATCAACACTAATACATATCTGCTCAATAATGGGGTAGCAAAGCACACCGGGTGGGCTTAGTATATTATATATAATTACTGTGCATAATTTTATTGCTAGTAAAATTTCGCCTTAAAACACGAAAATGTATATCTAAGTTCGAAATTGTTTTAAAAAACATTAGACTGATTTTAATGCTGTTTTAGTAAATAAAGATTAGTTTTTAATTAATATCATGCTAGAAAATGTAAAAAATAGTCAACGTTTTATTCATATAGCAATTTTGGCTAACTTCGAAAATTCGAAAATAAGTTCGAAATTTTGTTGATTGACGAGAAACATGGATTTTATGCTTTTAAGTTATGTTTAAATAAAAATATAAATTTCAAATACCGGCATTTTCAATGTTTACATCTGAGACTCATCTTAGGGGAAGTTAAATTGTTATAGTGAATCGTCAGAGGAAATCTTGTAATCCTTACGTTTAAGGTATAATAGGAGTTCAGCGGGAAATTTAACTCCCCCTAAAATGAGTTCCAGATGTAAATTTTCAAAACGCCGATACAAGTATATTTCGTTTGGTGCCAGAGAGCAGCCGCTAAAATCTTGTCATTTTGATTTTGTTGTACATAGTACACTACAATAAAAGCAGTCGTTAAACTAGTTTTGACTTAAATTCAACTTTTTTTTTTTTACTAGAACTCTATTTGAGCAAAATACTTACCCTTTGGCAGTAAAGGAATTTCCCCCGGTACATGTGATGAGCTGACATTTGCCAGGTTTAGAATAAGATTCTCCTACTTTTAAAGTGTGGCCATCAATTTTGCATTCATCAGCTAAATTGTATTAAATTTAGTTCATTGTTTGTCCAAAAAAAAGATTTGAAAAAATTTCAAGTTACCTTTTGCCACAGCAAAAACAACCAAAATCACGCACAATAATACCAAGCAGTTTTTCATGTTTTAATTTTTTTTTTCAATTTTTATATTAAAGATTCTTATTTGATGTGTCAAGGTTTTAAAAGCAACTGATTATTAACATTTAGTTACGAGCTCTATTTATACTTGTCATTAGAATAAATAGATCCGTTCGTTTGCTCAAAGTTGGTATTCAGCCTGTTCAATGCTGATTGGTTTGGCATAGACTTGTGAAATTGTGAAAAAACTGACATTCAGAAAACAATTTTTTGATTAACAAAAAGAAAACCTTTTCTTGTCACCAACTTCAGTTTGTGACATTAAATTTAGGTGTTAATCCAACCACTTCAAATCAATTAAGAAAAAGGTTAAAATGAGCCTCAACATCTCCGCTTTTAATGAAACTCCGTACGGACTTTTTTTAATATAACAACAATATAAATATAACAAATATGAAATCTTAGGCTCCTGGGTCGTCTAGTTATGGAGATATGACGTCATCAAGATTTAAAAAATGAATTTAAAAAAGTTGACTTTAATTATATAATTACAAATATCTCAAGAAGTGTTTGAGCTGTAGAGGTCAGTAATATATCGTTTGAAAGGTAATAAGATAAACTTCATAATTATGTAATAAAACATTTAAAAAAATTATATATACGAAAATTAAAATCGCTATATCTCAAAAAACCTCAATTAAAAAATTTTAGAAACTATATACATATGCTTTTATTCGCTTTCATATCTACATACACCTTTTAGATATAATAATATTACTACTTAAACACTAAGTAGTCTAAGTAGGCAGACATGAAAATGAGCCAAAACATATACATACATATATTTTCGAAAATTTTAAAATTGAGATACAGTGATTTTAAATTTCGGCAATCTAAATTTTTTTTTTTAATATTTCTGTGTCCCGAAAAAATGTATGTTACGTCATTGTGGAGGGAGGACGATTTCTAACCTTTCAAATAGTATGTTGCTAACGTCTGTAACTTGACAATATTTTAAATAAAAATTGACAATATTTTAAATAAACTCAACTTTTATAGATATATATTTTTTAGTTTTGGTAAGCGAAAGAGTTAGAAGTCCAAAATTTGATATAAATTACTTTAATATACTAAAAAAATTTCACACCAAGTTTTTTCAAAATCGAAGATGGTGAGATTCAGCCGTTGAATTGAGGTGGATTAACTCTTAGTCTTGATATTTCGGGATTTTAGGGTATGAAAAATCGAAAACTGGTAATAAGGCTGGCTTGAATAACAAGTGTGAGCCCTGACTGCCGTTATGCTGACAAAACAGAATACATATTTTTACAATACTATATTTCGCGAAAAGGCAGTGGGAATTTCATTAGTTAAACGAAAATCGCACCATAAACGTCTTATTGCTTAAATGTTTCATTCTTTTGCATGAATGTATAGACATGTGAATGACTGTGAGAAAGCAAAACGAATTTCATGAGTACTTGAGAGTCTGTTGTATCCGTTTCATTCTTATTGCTTCTCTCGCCTACAAAATAAGAAGCTGATCAATAAGACTTGCGTCGTCTGAACGTCAAAATAAAAATAATATATTCTTCCAAAAGAACCAGTATTTACTAAAATTTACTACAAAATTAAGCGAACGAACCTAATATTAGGGTGCAATAAGGTTATTTTCTATTTGAGATAGTGTTTGGTAGTTTTGGATGTTTAGATTGTCTAATAATCGTAATTGATAAATTTTTGTTGACACCATTATTTTCTGGGGAAGAATAGAAAGTTGAAAAATAATAGTTTTTAGTTATATAGGGTGAGCTTTTAAGCTATTGGTTTTTTAATTAAAAAATATTAAATAATTAAGAAAATTAAAATATTTAATAAACCAGGTTGAGATATCTTGTGCTCGGCTGAGAGAAAAAGTCGATCTCAGTCGAGTGTCCTCTATAATTTAGAATGTTACGGTCTAGTAGATTTGTGTGCAACTCAAGCTTCCTTATTCAAGTTGTAACGTGTTTTGAGAACACAGTCTTTAACATGGGGCCATCTAGAGTTATGTGAGTGAATGCGCGAATTTCTAACATACTAGAGAGCGGCTGTAATCGTAGGGAGGATTTTATTTTGACGCCTCTGTATTTGATGGTGAGACAGTACCCAATAACTGAATTAATGTAGAATTTCTCCCAATAAGCCAATTCAATTCATTTCAATTTCATTTGGATCATGTTTGCTTCTATGCACAGTGGCTTAAAAGCTTTTTTTTGTGGAAATAATTCAATAACTCGCGAACCGTTTGAGATATCGGTAAGAAATTTTATACATACATAGCTGAGGTGTTTTTAAATTCATATGTGAAGGTAGCATTTTGGGTCCTGTATTATACCTGATATATACCTCCGATATGCCAACAGGCTATGATATTCACACATTAACATTTGCCGATGATACAGCTTTTATAAGCGTAAACGCAAGCCTTCAAGAAGCATCCACGAAATTCCAGGAGTATGTATTGTATCTGGAAAAATGGTTAAAGCAGTGGAGAATAAAAATAAACGAACAAAAATGTGTACATGTTACGTTTACATTGCGCAGGGAAACATTTCCGCCTATTTCTATCAATAATCATATGATACCGCAGCACTTTGAGGTTAAATACCTACGAATTCACGACGATCAAGTCTAACAAGGAAGACCCACATAGAATCAAAGTTGGCCCAAATGAAATTGACAGCATTGCAACTTAATTGGCTAATAGGAAGGAATACTACACTTAATCTAGACTGTGTAAACTTCTATGGTGCTATGATATTCAGTTATGGGGCACCGCCTCTGCATCCAAATATAAAGAAAATTCAAAGGCGACAAAATAAAATTCTTCGTTTGATTACCTTGGCAACTTGGTATGTCAGAAACCAACGCATTCACAAAGATCTAGATGTTCCATTAGTAAAGAATGTGCTTTCAAAACAAGTGAAAACATATATAAACAAGGTCGAATCGCATCCAAATCCCCTAGTCCACAACATCATTAATTTTAGAGGGCACCCTCGGCTGAGAAGGAGAGACGCTCTTGCTCTCAGCCGAGCACGAGAGACGTAAGATATATAAAAAAGCAACTGTTGATCCTGATATTTTGTCTAGCAATGGCTGGACTAATTATTCTGGTATGTGATGGAAATCGATCGATTTAAATCGGCGCCGATTTCAGAAAAAAATTCTACTGAAAGATGACTTATTTACACTTTTTATTTTAGAGGGCACTCTCGGCTGAGAAGGAGAGACGCTCTTGCTCTCAGCCGAACACGAGAGACGTAAGATATCTAAAAAAGCAACTGTTGATCCTGATATTTTGTCTAGCAATGGCTGGACTAATTATTCTGGTATGTGATGGAAATCGATCGATTTAAATCGGCGCCGATTTCGGAAAAAAATTCTACTGAAAGATGACTTATTTACACTTTTTATTGTTGTATATCGAGAAAAAATATTCGAATAAAATATTCTTAGCCTTAAAAACATTTGTTTTTGAAATCCAAGCACTTACTGACCCTAATGCACTTCAGTTCAATATGATGACTATTTTTTCAAATTTGTAAGAAATTTCAAAAAGGATGGCGGTCCCGACAATGTGTGGGGAAACAATTCTTTTAAAAATCCTAGTCCGCGTTTATAATAAAAACCAGAACAATTTTGAAGAAATGATTTAAATTTTTTAAAATAAGTTTACTTTGTTTTAAAGTTTTTTTCATGTTGTTTATGAAAAAGTGTTGCTGGGGACAAGTAAATTGAATACTGTTCTCTATCATTATGGAAAAATGTTTGAATGCTGAGAAATGTGTTTCTTATGAGATATTATACAATGATTACTCTCCTACTTTTTGTTTCGTTTTTTTTCTTACTCTTTTTACCACAAAACAGAGTTCAAACAGCGGGGACAAAAATAGCATTTACTTTTTTTTCATAAAGGGAAAGTAACACAATCAGACAATTAATGCCTACCAGTTAATTAATTAAGATGTTACCTTTTTTGGGAAAGGGATAGTCTAGAGAGAACAGGTGGTGAAGTGTGAGAGAGATAGAAAGCTTAATTCATTTACAACCCGTTTATTGCGAGTTTTTTTCTAGAGCAGTGTTGCAGCCCCTCTGGTGTCAAGTAGAGTCATTAATTTATTTAAGCTGTGTAGCCATTTTATTAGTTCTTTTACTTCGCCGAAGGCTCTGCTGTAATACCGACGAAGGAGGGTGCTGTGAAGTGCATTAGGATATGTTAGTACTAATCGCTGCCGTTACTGCCAAAGTCGTCAGTGCTATGCCTTCACCACTTTAACAGTCCAACAACAACCAACACACCAATGTATATCAGAAAAATGCAGGATATTGTTGGCTTGCCTGAAACTAGTCTTGAACTCAAGACTTCAGGGTGATTAACCCATGTATAATCTATATTAATCTTTACCGATTAGTTCAGTGAAAAGTCATAAGGAGGATAAAAAGCATCAATTAACCCCATCCTAGGCCATCCCCATGTAAAAGTGACTGGTCCGCTTCATCGGAAGTGTTAATACTTCACCCATGCCTAACATTTCACACTTACCTCACGCTTATGATCATGTACATATAATCCTCGTGGATCATGTCAGTGGTGCTCACTCAATTCACATTCCAACAGGATAAAGTAATAATAACAATGTACAGATTTTAATCAATTTAAGTTTATTTACTGACAGACAGCTTTTAATATACATACTTATATTTACAAATTATGTGCACGTCAAATAATTTTTGTAATAAAATTTTCAATTTTTTTCGATTAATTCCAAACTAGGACAGCAGTCAGGATAAGGTTTTGAATTGTCCTGAGGAATGTATCTATACTTTGTCTCATCTATTAATGCAAATTGACCACAGCTGAAAAGAATAAAAATTTGGTTATTTGATAATTTTGAACATTTTACTGGTTTTTCAATAGAAATTATGTTTTAATGTACATTTCCAGCACACTTTATTCTTTTTGACTAGTTTCGTTAAATTTAGGTTTGTTACTAGAACTCCATTTGAGCAAAAGACTTACGTTTTACCACGAATCGAATCTCTTCCGGTACATGTGATGAGCTGACATTCACCAGGTTTGGAAAAAGATTCTCCTACTTTTAAAGTTTTGCCAAGATATGTGCATTCATCAGCTAAATAGTATTAATATTTCGTTAATTGTTTGCATATAAAAAAATATTTAAATAAATTTCATGTTACCTTTGGCAAAAGCAATAACAGCCAAAATCACGCACAAAAATATCAAGAAGTTTTTCATATTTTTTAAATTCTTTTTTGATATGTGTCTTTCAAGGTCTTAAAAGCAACTGATTGTTAAGAGTTAGCTATTGTTCCTTTTATACCTGTTATTAGAAAAAATGGGTCCGTTGGTTTTCTCAAATGTTTTTTAGTCAAACTGTTCAGTAGCGATTGGTTTATCATAGGCAAGGCAGATTAAAGAAGATAGCCGTACTTTTACAACAAAACATTTGCATATTCTAACTGTCAGGCTAGTTCCGTTCATAAAAAATATTTTATTTATGAGCAGTCCTGACTGTAGCGTCGATTGTCGTTAGACTGACAAAACGGAATATTTGCATTCAACTGTCTCATAATATCACATTTTTCTTATCGAAGTAGTTTTTTTTTATTGTAGTATTTGGTCCATAATTGTTCATAATTCACATATTCTCCAAAATCATCACTTAAAAACATTAAGAAGACCATTTGTATACTTTCATGCTCAAAATAAAATAATATTATTTTTTTTAAAATAACCTGTATTTACTATTAAACTAAACTTACGCACCTAATATCAGAGTGCAATTAGGTTAATTTCTATTTGTGATAGTGTTTGTTAGTTTTTAAATATTAAGATCGTCTAACAATCTTTATTCATAAATTTTTGACAATAATTTTTTGCACCGGAAGAATAAAAAATGATGAAATAGTAGTTTGTAGTTTTATATGGAGATTTTTTAAGGTTTTGGTTTTTTTTTCATTAGAAAAGCAAAAACGAACTAAAAAATTTTAAACTTTCACTTTTATACTTTCAAAGTAAAATACATAAAACCTTTTTCGTCGGAAGTTATTATTTCGGCTTAAGTTCATTGTTTGAATTAATGTAAATTAAAATTATTATTAAGAGTGGAATATTAGAATATCTAATTACACTAGCAGAACGTATTAGTACTACTAATTGCGACAGTCGCTACACTGTCATCATCAGCGGTCCTTGTGTACTTATATCACGTTTAATCGTGGATACTTATATTAAGTAAATATCAACTAATTAACCCATTTGTTTTTACGAAACAGAATATGAGAATTCTAAGTTTCTTTTTTACAATTGGGTGAGTACGAAGGTTCACCTCTGATTATTTCTTCCAATTTTCCAACTCTTATTGTATTAAAATATTTTTCTATATGACTGATTCTCATTCTAAACGTACATTCTGTATGTGTTTTTTTTACCAATGTAACCAAATGAAATATGAGAATGTAGGATTCCTATTATAGTCTTCTTCTCATTCTTTGGATCCTGAAATAAAATTATATATGTTTCGATATTTCAACATTTTTGTATATCGAGCGTTACATTTACTTTCGCGTATCTTTTTGCGAAAAAGATACTCGACGAAAAATGAGAATAGGGTTGAAAGCATCATACATCTACTCTATAAAAACAAAAAATATATATATACATATAATAATCGCAAGACGACATTAATAGTTATGACCAATTTTTCAATTTTGAGTTGCGTTCACATGAAAAAAATTTTTATGTTTTAAATAATTCCTTACAAACATTTATACATGAGTAAAAAGTAGGCTAACTCTTCTTTGAAATAAGACTTATTTTAATAAAATAGATCAACAATGTCAAAAGTTGTGTGTCAATTTCAAATAATTTTTTTGTAGGAAAATACGACCCATCTAATACATTCTTCGAAAACATAACAACCTACAGTGCGAAAGAAGCAAAATTTTTTCAAAGAAAACCAGAAATTTGTAAACCGATAATGCTGTTTATATCGTTTCTACCCTTCAGCTGCTGCACAGTGGGGCAGACTCAAAATATTTGGAACTTAAGTCAGGCATTTCTAAACGGATAGTTTTATCTCACGGACATAGCAGAGGAGTACTTATATTTATGTTTTAAATAGCAGCTCTCTTACTTGCTCAGGAGCAGAGCTATGAAGTCTCAAAGTAGGGCACTTCGGCCATTAAAATTTTTTACTGCTTGCCATTTTTTTGTTTCTCATGCGATTTCAAAACTTTTTTGCTGTATTATAGCTCTTAATAACAAGATCTAAAAGATACATGAAAAAGAAAAAAAAAAATAAAGTTTTTCTTCTGATAATTCAGAACTCTTAAGAAAGTTGCAAGAAATCAAAAAAAAATGCAATTCTGAAAAATTTTGCCCATAAAAAGGGTAAACATTTAATTTTTGCACTTTTTTGTTAACCCATTTATCTTTTAAAGTAGGTTGAACAGGCTGCCGGTTTCTAACAACCGGCCCACTTGGGTCCTTTGGTCCCTTTGTGATGATCTCTTAAAGTAATAAAGATAGAAATAAAATTTAAATTGTATTCTTCTCTTCTTAAGAAGCCCTCAAACTTATTTTGGTACATTTTTGAAGGGATAAAAATGGAACCTAATTTTGGTACTGGGAGAAATCGAATTTTTTTTCAAAATAAGGGTGTCCCTAATGTACATATAGCCAGACACATTCGCACTAGGTAGTCGCAAAAGAATTTGTCTTGAAAAATAATATTTTGATTGTCAAATATAGCTCAAGGCGAATTTACAATAAATAACATTTGCAAATAAAGAATACAAAATGCGGCATTAATATTAAAATAGGTAATTATAATATGTATCTGTAGGTGCGAGGTAAACTACACCGAGTCACAAATATATTTTTTATACTGTTGGAATCAGCATTTTGTTCTCTCTATTAATAGGTGAAATCCAGTAAGTCGTATGTTTTAAGAGACAGTTGTCCCGCACCAACCCATCTCCGAGGTAAACAACAGCAAGTCCATTTTAATAAGTAACGGTAATATTGTATGACGTAATTTTATTACGAATATGTTAGATTTAACAAAATAATACTAGAGTTATATAAAATATTTGGGGTAAATCAATTGGAGATAGAACCATTTGCGATTTTAAACAGGTTTTTGGGGTCTCCTGTAAAATTTTCAAAAATGTGACTTGGTGCAGTTTACCTCTCACATACAGATATGTATCTCAGTTATGTAAGCAGTGCTCAGTTCATTTTAAAGCAGTATAAATTAATAATAACAATGTGTAGAACAGATTTTAATCTGTATTTATTATATTCTAATTAAAAAAAAATAAACGATTCTTTTTGTAATAAAACTATTAACTTTTATTGATTCGACACATTTTTCTAGAAACTAAATACATAATTACATATGTACGATACATATAAAAATTAGCTTATTATCACACGAAATGAGGACAGCAGGCAGGATAAGGCTTTGAATTGTCCTGAGGAATGTACTCATAATTCCCCAGTGCTTGTGCCCCAGAGCAGCTGAAATGAGTAAAAAATAAATTTGTTTATTTGCTAATTTTGAAAAGCTTAAATACATTTTAAACAGAGAATGATCGTATAATAATAATAATAATAATAATAATAATAATAATAATACTGTGCGATACGTTTTCCAACATGAATAAAATTACCTGTATTGCATTACATAATTAATTACAATAAAACTTTCCCAAGGATATGCATAAGTGTCACGTTTCTAAGTTATAGCGACCCACCCCAGTCCCATCCACCAGTTTAAATAAATTCAGTAAAGTGCGACCTTGGCTCGCACACGAACGGTTCCGTATGAATACACATACATATATCGCTTTTCGTTTTGCCCTTACATATTTCATTTTTGATATTTTTCGTTTTGCTTTTTGGTTTAATTTTATTATTATTTTTTAAGTTTTTTTTCGTTGTTTTGCCGTTTTTTTGGTTTTGGCGCTTCTTTCGTTTTTTTTTGTTGCGATTTTTTGTTTTTTGGCGATTTCTTTTTGTATTTTGCCGATTTTTTTTAGTTTAGCAATTTTTTGGCTTGGCGTTTTTTTTGTTTTAAAGTTTTTTCGCTCTTTGACGATATTTTAGTTTTAACGTTTTTTTTTCAGCTTTGGCGCTTTTTTTCGGTTGGGGATTTTTTTCGGCTTTTGGTGATTTTTTTAGCTTTAGTGATTTTTTTTGGTTTCGCCACTTTTGTTTTGGCGATTTTTTTCGTTTTTGTGATTTTTTTCCAATTTTGCGATTTTTTTTCGTTTTTTTGACAATATTTTTAGTTCTTGTGACTTTTTTAAGTTTTGGTGCTTTTTTCGTTTTAACGAATTTTTTCGGTTTTTGGCGTTTTGCTTAGTTTTTGTCGATCTTTTTAGTTTTGGCGATTTTTTGCGTTTTAATCAGTTTTTACTTTTGGTGCTTTTATGTCCTTTAAGCGCTTTTTTCATTTTGGCGATTTTTCGTTATGACATTTTTTTAATTTTAGAATTTTTTAGTTTTAGCCTTTTTTGAAATTTTAAGAGATTGTCTCCTACGTAGTCTTACATAGTCAAATTTACATTAACTGATAGAACATCCCTAAATTTTTATTGTTTTAAGTATCAGTGTTAATTGGTTTAGTGTATTATACAGACTACACCAATTAACACTAACTTCGAAAATTTAAGGTGTCTATATATTACATTAGTATTTCAACATGTTTCGTTGATCGCTTTAGAACATCCTTTAATTTGTAACTATCATATATTTGATGTTGTGTTGTAGCGGCCAAGGTTTTACATATTTTGTGAACATTTTCAGGTCAGTAGCTGTTACGGTTCTCGAGAAAACAGCCTGTGACAGACAGACAGACGGATGGACGGACGGACAGCGTAGCCAAAACAATAGGGTTCCTTTACACTTTTGGTGTACGGAACCCTAAAAAAGACTTGGCCGCTGAAATTTAGGAAAAACCATGAAATTTAGGTTTCGTGCCTCATAACTTCAATAATATTATATCACAGCGTATTAATACCAAGTGACCTTATTAGTGCAACAACAACTGGACTTTACGAATCTGTCATGTTAAATGCATACATAAAAAGTTGTTGTTTAGTTTTTTTTTTACATAGAGTTTGACACTTTGGTAAAGTCAGCTGATGCTTATTTTTACTAATAAGGTCACCTCGCATCGATTCGCCTTGTATTATATTGTTAAAAAAAATGTGTAGGAATAAAATATTTCTCGTGAAGTTTACAATATATGATAACTTAAAAATTTTTCTCTAAATCTCATTGTTAGAAAAATAAATGTAAAATTCACAAACATCTTTTGTGAGAAATCAAATTTTTTTATATTAAGGCTCGCCCTAATAGTATGTTCTAACCGGCATGATTTCGGCAAATCATGGTGATTCGAGAAAACCATATTGATGGCATTTTGAATGTTTACATTTGCGATTCATTTTAGGGGGAGTTAAAGTTCGACTTTTTTACACATTGTTACAATCGGCATAGAAAATCTTGTAATCCTTACGTTTAAGGCATAAAATGTGTTCAACACTTTTGTGTAACACAGCGTCCAGAAGTGCAATTTTTATTTCTAAATATAAGCAATAACGTCGGCAGAATGACGTTACCAAAAATGTCGGTGTTCAAATTTCTGTTAAGCACCCCACACACTTGTAATCGAATTGTGCAATTTTTCATATCGCCAATGTGTATGTTATATTAGAAGGTTGCACAATATATTGGCCAAAATTAAAAGGCTTTCGAGTTTTATTGCACAACCAAGAAAATTGTGTAATGTGTTGGCAACATTGTTCGTTGTTATGTTTACTTTATCATTGTCAGGAAAATTGGGATACATGTTGTGCCATTTATTGCATAGTATAGGTCGAAACATGGTAGAATGATATACAAGGTAACCCTGGAACGCCAGCTGATTATCTTTTATTTGCTTTTTTCATGGTACGAACTGTCAAATCTTGTGTATATGTGAAATAACTACGCTGCGCACACAATACCACACGTATGTTTGCTGCTTATGTTATACAAACACACACATACCCTATCCATTAATGTTTGACATTACGTATCACTAAATGTATTTGTATTAGTTATGCGGCTACCTGTTATATTATTCTACCATACAAACTACAATAATATGTATAATAATATGTGCAATAATATTATATAGTGGGTGGGATGCTTTAAGGGTAGAATAAACGTGCTGATGTTTGGATATTTGGATCCCGCCCGGTGGTCGAAATTAAGTTGATTGTCTGGCAAAGTCTCAGAGTTTTTCTGACGTCAGACATATCCGCAAAAATTTTTCCTGGTTACATATTAAATTTGACAACTTGTGTTCCTAACATAATTGCTCAGCCTTGTGTTTGAACATTAATAAAATTTTATGAAAAATATTTTTTAAGACATTTCAGCCCGCTACATGCTTGCTTTCGCCCCTTTTTTTAAGAAAGGTCACCAAAGGAGCCATACAGCAAAGCGTTACAGGGTTAAAATTTTCAACAAAATGTTCATCGCCCTGTATCTCATTTTGAAAACAAAAATTGATTTTGTTGTACACTATAGTAGAAGCATTATTTAAAACTAGTTTTTATTTAAACTTAGCTTTTTAAATAGAGTTCTATTTAAGCAAACCACTTACCCTTTAGTATCGAAGGAATTTGATCCAGTACATGTGGAGATCGTACATGTACCAGGTTCGGAATAAGATTCTCCAACTTTTATAGTTTTGCCATCAATTTCGCATTCATCCGCTATATATAGTATTAACATTTAGTTAATTGTTTGCATAAAAAAAAATATTTAAATAAATTTCAAGTTACCTTTGGCAACAGCAACAACAGCCAAAATCACGCACAAAAATACCAAACAATTTTTCATTTTTTAAACTAGTTTTTAAATTTAATTGCTAAAAATTCTTCTTTGATATCTGTCTTTCAAGGTTTTAAAAGCAATTGATTGTTAAGAGTTAAAAGTTAGAGTTCTATTTATACCTGTTATTAGAAAAAATGGGTCCGTTCGTTTGCTCCAATGTTTTTGTTCAACCTGTTCAGTAGCGATTGGTTTGTCATAGGCAAGGCAGATGAAAGAAGATAGCCTCAGTTTTACAATAAAAACATTTGCATATTCTAACTGTCAAGCAAATTCCATATATAAGAAAATTTTTTATGACGCTTTTATATAGACGTTGAGAGTTAAGAAACGCCTGGGGAAAAGCTTGTAAAAAAGCTTGACATTCAGAGATACAATTAATTAATTAGATTAGTAAAAAAACTTGTCTAAAAAGTCAGTTGCAAAGGTCGACGTAAAAATAATACTGTACAAAAAAAAAATAACAAGATTCTGACAACGGATTCCCGCAGAGGGAGAGAGAGAGAGATAGAGAGGGAGAATAAAATAAAATATAAAGGCAGAGACACATAGAATCCGTCATACGTTATACGTCGCCTTTTTCAACTGACAGCTAAGTTAAAATACATGTTTTCTTATGAACTTGATCACATACAGTACTTCTCCGTCAACGCAAAGTACAAAGTTGGTCAACTTTTAACTTTTAACGTACGTTGAGTACTTTGACAACTATTGTTTGATTTGTTCTTTGTTGTGGGTTTGTTTTTCGCTCAAAAATAAATTAATTTAAATTAAAATTTATTCGATTGTATAAAGTATTGGTGCTTTGTTATAAAAAAATAAAGAAATTAAGAATTAAGAAATAAGAATTAAAGAAATTAAAATTAATAAATATATAACAGCTGATTTTCTCTCCGTTAACAAAGTACTCATTGTGCCAACATTATCCGTCATTCCGTTAACGTCAGTTGAAAAAGGCAACGGATGACGTATGACGGATTCTATGTGCCCCGGCCTTAAGTGTATCGGCTTATTGAAAGCTTATGTCGAAAATTGTAGGTAATATTTTCATTCAACTGACACACAATAACATAATATTTTTTGTTTATCAAAAATCGCCCCATAAAATATTGTGGCAATCGGTCTATAATTGTTCTCAATTCTTTCGTTTTGTTTTACAAAAACTGGCAGTTAAAAGCGTTAAAAAATTCTTCATTTGTATACTTTCATTCTCAATATAAAAATAATATATTGTTTATATAATACAACCTATATTTACTACTAAACTCAGCTAACAGACGTAATATCAGAGTGTAATTAGGTTAATTTCTATTCGTGATAGTGTTTGTTAGTTTTTAGATGTTAAGCCCTGCAAAAATTTATGGACCACGTGGTCCATTTTAGTTGAAATGGAATAGTTACAACATGGTCCTATGTAATGCAGTCATGGACCATGTCATTTGCAAACAAGAGTTTGTAGTTAAGCGACAAGTGTTCGCGTTTTAACGATTGCAAATAGTATATGCAATCGTCAAAACACGAACACTTAAGTGCTCCATTAAGTAGTGACATAGAGTAGTTTCAAAACTAACGTAATGTAGGTGCTCCATGGAGTAGTTACATAGGTGTAGTTTTTGGGGTCGTCCGATGTAATAGAAAGATGGACTATATGGTCCAGTCCTAGGACATTGCAATGTTAAATGGACCACTTTTTTCATACATTTGTAACCATTTGTAACTAGTACTGTTCCCTTGTGGAGTACTCTATACAATCGTGTATGGAGTAGTCGCATTTTTTGCAGGGAGATCATCCAAGGCGAATTAATTTTACTAGGTGACAGCGTGGCTGCAACAAACACAACAATACAAAAACAACAGGCATATTTGTGTGTACGGTCCCTGTCAAACTCCATATAAAATATAAAGAAAAAAGAAGCCTCGATTTATATGTATCGAGCTTGACAGCTTGCGTACACCAAAAAATAGAATCAGCTGCCACTATGCTGCCACCTGTAAAATGAACTCGCCTTGAGCTCGTCTAATAATCTCTATTAATAAATTTTTGACACCATTTATTTGCAGGGGAATAATAAATAGTTAACATATAATAGTTTGTATTTTTATAGGGTGATTTCTTAAAAAGAAATTTTCAAACTGCACTTTTATAATTGCAAAGTAAAATAAAATATTTTTCCATATTAAAGAGTCTAGAAACCCAATACCGAAAAATAAATCTCAATAAAATTCAACAGAGCCACCTGACAAGTGGTGATAAGCAAAATTCTCGTGAACACTGACGATGGAAGTGTAGTGGCTTCCGAAAGTGGCGCTACTCTGTTCTGCTGTGTACGTTGAAAAATTAAGTTGATGTTAATATTTCCGCTGTTCGTTGGAATATTAATCTTGCTCAATTCTTTATGAATCAAACGTTACGAACCTTAGCCCAATAATCAATTTGGAATCTCGCTTTATTGCCAGAGTTGAGCAACAGTGAGACTCTATTACAAACGATGACAAAAGTACGTTTTTTGAGAGAAAGTACATACGGAACGGGCATTTCACGGACAAGCAGCACTTTCGGTGGAGGCAAAGAGGGAACTGATCAGTGTACACTACTTTACCGCAAGAGTAACTATGACCCTACGTCTCTACGTAGCAATATTTATTACCAGAAACTGTCAAGTTCCATACTGAAAATTACATTATTTTTTTAGTTTGTATTTTTTATATGAAGCTTGGCAATTGCCGTAATAAAAATTGCTACGTGGAGACATAGGGTGAAAGATACCAATACCTTAGCGACAATGTTCTATGTCTTCTCTTTAATTAAACTTTGTTGTGGACAATTTGTGCGACAATGTCTCACGTTTTGTCTTTAATAAAACTTTGTTGGGGACAAACTGAGCGACAATGTCTGCCGTTTTGTTTTATATAAAACTTCGTTAGGGACAATCTGAGCGACAATCTCCCACGTTTTGTCTTTAATAAAACTTTGTTGGGGACAATCGGACCGATAATTTCACACGTTTTGTCTTAAAAAAACTTTGTTGAAGTCAATCTGTCCCATGTTTTGTCTTTAATAAAACTTTGCTGACAATCTGAGCGACAATGTCCTACGCGTTGACTTTAATACATCTTTGGTCAGGACAATCTGAGCGAAAATGTATCATGTTTTGTCTTTAATACATCTTTGGTCTGGACAATCTGTTGGGGACAATCTGGCCGATAATGTCCCACGTTTTGTCTTTAATAAAACTGTGTTGAAGACAATCTGAGTGACAATGTCCCACATTCTGTCCTTAATAAATTTTTTTGAGGACAATCTGAGCGACAATGTCATGCAGTTTTCAATTCATTCGGTAACTGTTTACTCGTTAAATTGGTAAAAATTTCAATACGTTTTGCTGCAAAAATTTTTTAAAATTAATTTTGCAACAACAAAATTTATGATAAATTTTACCAATTGAACGGGTAAACAGTTACTTACAGTTAATGGTACGTTTCATTTAAAAGTTCCCCTCCCAAAAGCTTAAGCTGGATCCGCGCCAGCCAACCTCTGTGCTAACTTTCATAAGGAGAGTCATGCAGAGCTTGATTTAATTTATAGATCTATGGCACAAAAGATCCACTAGGTGTCGCAGTACGGGTCTTTGGACCAGATCTTTTCCCTATTCTATTCTAAGAAAATATAAATATGTATAACTGTTTCAATCATTGCATTGATGACAGATGATGTAAAGGCTGACATCATAATGATGTAAAGTGTCATTGGGCCAAAAAAAGAAGACACTTGACATAACATTCATGTCAAATTATATCAGCATTATGACGGTTTTCTATCAGCGACATGATATTGATGGCATTTTATAATTAAATTTAAATCAATTGGTCATTTCCCTGATGCCTATGTGTCATTGCATTGGCGATAGATTTGTTATCATTTTCATTGATGACCACCAGCTGATGTAAAAGTGGACACTTGGCATGTCAAATTACATCAGCGTTATGATGGTTTTTCTGTCAGTGTATTTCCACGATTTCCATCGCTAATTTGGGACTAGCAAATGCGACACAAAATAAATTACTTGGCCCCAAATTCATTTTTGGCGGCAGTGATATAAAAACAGACTAACTAATGGTAAACAATACATTTAAATAAATTTTCTTTAAAATAGTATATAGTTCTTTTAAAAACTTTTAAAAACTTAAAAATAATGCATACTTAAGTTGAGCAAAGCCAATTGAAAATAGATGACGCAATTCGAATCACGCTTTGAACAAAAGGAAGCATATTAAGCATATTCTAATAATAAATTACGTACATACTAGAGGGCTGAAGCGAATAGGTTTTTTTTAGTGCTTTTGAAGTTTTATACTTCTTCGAATACAATACATACTTGTGCTCTCACTCATAGCACAATCAGTGAATAGAAAGGAATGGCTGTTTGTAAAATACCTATAAGTATGTAGCCGCAGCTATATATGTTCGTTTGAAATTAAAATATACTTATGTATTTACAAGCATTAAAAAATATTGGTGGCTATTCTAAAAAACGCGTCGAAGAAGTGAAAGTTTGCATTGAAACAAGAACAAAGTTTCACCAATTGTTTTTGTTTTCATTACATATCTAATATGAAATAAACGCGAGAATTCAAACGCGTTGTTCTCTATTTTAAAAGCGGTAAATTTTGTATGATAAACAAAAACAGTTTTTTAGATTTGTGCTATTTTGTTTTTTTTTTACATGTAACTTTCACTAAGTCGACGCGTATTCCAGAATAGCCGCCATTAAAAAAAATACAAGAGCACACGCCGCGCGTGCATTCATCTCCGTACTCATAGTGTAATTAATTTAAAAAAGGTGGACGCATAAAGCAAACAAATACTACAATACAACGAAAACTAGATAATGATTTTTAAGAATACACATTTTTGACGTACGGAATACACAAAAGTAACAGAGCAAGAAATAATCAGCTGCTGTAACGCTGTCAACTGTAGACTTATTAACCCATGACCGCACTCATGAGGTTTTGTACTCGTGACACATACACAAAAATGTCTACGTTTTTGTTGTTGTGATACTTCGATGTGTACATCACATCACGTCTTCGATGATATTTGTGCCGACCTCTAGTACATACTTATCATAAAAATTAAAAATAATAAATAAATATGTACTTATATAAGTTAAAACACACAAATTTTTAAGATTTATATGCAAAAGATAAAAAATTTTCGCAAAAATAACTAATATTAAAAAAAAAGATTAAACTTCGCAAAGTGCTCTTAAAGTTTTAAAAATGTTAGCAAGTATGCATATGCCCGGTATTAACTTTTAGTGGTTATAACTTCGGTTTAGATTAAGATACATTTCAGAATTTTTTTTTTACATGGAATGTTCCATTAAAGGAGCGATATGTGTGTACATTAGGGTGGCAATAAAATTACTTGACCCTTTCTATATTTTAATTTGAAGAAAACTGTGTGGATGAAAAAACGAAATTTCCGAAATTATCGATTTGCGAAAAAAAATTTTCCCCACCGATTTTCGAAAAAATATTACACAATAAAACTGCAGGCAAACCCTTTTAAAAAAGAAATTTGAAAATCGGTTGACAAATGACAGAGCTATATGTAGGGGACCAAATTCTCCCCCCTTCATTTTCGAAAAAAATTTATGGGACCAAAATGCAAGCAAAACCTTTCAAATAAAAAAAGACTTTTGATAATCGATTCACAAATGACGGAGTAAGCATGGGGGGGAGGGGGGGAGGAAATTTCCCCACCGATTTTGCAAAAAAAAATTATGGGACCAAACTGCAAGCAAACCCTTTCAAAACAATAAAGAGTTTTGTAAATTGACAACATTACAAATACAAATGAAAACGTTATAAATCCAATGACAAATTTCATTAATATTGTGAAAGAATTTCATTGCTTTGAATGCAAATTTCATAAATCCAATGAAAAGTTTCATTAAAATTCAACCAATGAAAATTTCATTAAAATTCAACAAACGAAACTCCTTCACAATATTAATGAAACTTTTCATTGGATTTATGAAATTGTCATTCAAACCAATGAAATTCTTTCGCAATATTAATGAAATTTTCGTTGGATTTTTAACATTGTCATTGGATTAATGAAAAAATTCCAATGAAATTTTTTCATTGGTTTTATGAAGCGAAATTGTTTCAGTGTGGATAGCGCTTTAAAGAGAAGTATACACCGAAAAACACAATTTTACCATTATCTGGTAAATGTGACATGCTACAGTTATATTTGCAATGTATAGGCCAACATCTACACGTTTTATATGAAATTATTTAAACAACTTTTTCATCGCAGACCTGTACTATTTCAGCGTTAGGTGACACTGTGCGCTGGCTTATAGTCTAATGATAAGAAGAAGAAGAAAAAACACAAAATAGCAAAAAATCGCTCTATACTTTTGTCTCAAATAACTGGTTTCCTAATTTCTAAGATTATTATTATGAGATGATTATTATTATTCTATTTAAAATTTGTGTTTGTTTATAGTTATTTTCTCGAATTTGTTTACGTACATACTTCCAATAAATTAAAAATAAATAATGATAAAAATAATCACTAAAATAAATTAATATATACATGTGCCAAAATTCCTGACGTCAGAAATAATCTGAAACTTCACCAGACAATCAAACGAGTTATCTAAAATTCCTTTAGACATTTAGCGAAATAGTCGACAATTTCCTGGTGTGACGTCTTTGCATATTTTCTGAAATATTATCCGGTTAATACATATGAGGAAGACAATTGGAATATATTCTGATGTTTTGCCAGACATCTTTCCGTCATTGTTTAGACATTTCGTATTCCCCAGGAAAAAGTTTTAGAATTCAGACATTTCTGCTCAGTTTTCATATCTTTCTCAGACTAAAAGGTGCGCTTTCTTGTCAACCACTCATATGATGTTAGGCATATATTCTAACCGACTTCGGATACGAACTCGGATAAAAATTCAACAGACTTTCTGACCGACTTCGGACCAAAGTCGGAAAAAAATGTTTTGTGGTTTGACATACGCTGCTTTTAACCCTAGAACACTAAGCCTTGCCTGCGATGCAGAGTGACTTTTTGTCAAACTCTGACATGGAATATTTACTTTGTATGGGCGTGGCACTGACCAATTTTCTTATCACTAAGACAGATAAACTCACTACACATAAAAAGTTTCATAAGAATTGGCTTGAAAGTATTTAGAAATAATATTTATTTAGTATGGGCATATCACTGCCCATATAATAACTAAATTGTAATGTGTATGTGCAAAGTTTCAGAAGAATCGGTTGAATAAAATTACACTGTACAACAAAATATGTAAATTTTTTCAAAATAACAAGGTTTTAACGACTGATTCTGATAAAGGAACCAGAAGAAAAAATATATATATATATATATATATATATATATATATATATATATATATATATATATATATATATATATATATATATATATATATATATATATATATATATATATATATATATATATATATATATATATATATATATATATATATATATATATATATATATATATATATATATATATATATATATATATATATATATATATATATATATATATATATATATATATATATATATATATATATATATATATATATATATATATATATATATATATATATATATATATATATATATATATATATATATATATATATATATATATATATATATATATATATATATATATATATATATATATATATATATATATATATATATATATATATATATATATATATATATATATATATATATATATATATATATATATATATATATATATATATATATATATATATATATATATATATATATATATATATATATATATATATATATATATATATATATATATATATATATATATATATATATATATATATATATATATATATATATATATATATATATATATATATATATATATATATATATATATATATATATATATATATATATATATATATATATATATATATATATATATATATATATATATATATATATATATATATATATATATATATATATATATATATATATATATATATATATATATATATATATATATATATATATATATATATATATATATATATATATATATATATATATATATATATATATATATATATATATATATATATATATATATATATATATATATATATATATATATATATATATATATATATATATATATATATATATATATATATATATATATGTATATATGTATGTATATCGGCGTTTTAAAAGTTTACATCTGGAATTCATTTGAGGGAGAGCTAAAGTTACCTCCCTTTCCCTCGGCATAGGTAATCTTGTAATGCTTACATTTTAAGTAAAAGGTGCGTTCAGCACTTTTATGTAAAACATTACGAGGAACCCTCTAACTCTTTGATGTTCTATCCCTTTATTGGAAAAGGGACAAAACTCCCCTTAAAAAGCAGTATATCGGGTTGAAATACCCCCTAAAAATTCAAATCTATTATAGGTCTTCATGGTCGTTATTGCATGCCACCAAAACTACATTTCGCGTGAGAAAAAAAATTGATGACACCTTTCGCAGCGTTTGAGCTCATTTCCTATTCAATATTAATGTTGGGCTCATTAGGACGATTCATATAGTATGAATGAAAGAATGATTTTAAATTATGCGGGAAACACAGGATACTGCTACCAAAGAAGATTTATTGTCTGAATTGATTAAAAGTAGATGATATTCAACTCCTGACTGCAAACCACCTACTTTGGTCGAGTGATCTAATCGGTAAAGAACTCTGATGAGATTAGCGGGATCTATCGAAACGTCAGTTCAACCCTCTGCACAGTCAAAAAAGTTTTCTTTGTCTACATGCTTCACATTTATCTCTAAATAAAAATATAATTTAATTGGGAAAGTAAATTAAAACCGAACTCAAGCCAAAAATAATTAAATTTTGTTTAAACTTAAAAGTCGATTTATTCAATATTTTGTTTTTGTGGCTTAAGGAGTGATTGCACTAAGCCTCTAAATTTTAAATTTCGGATGTTTTTGTAGTTAGGGGAATATAACACATCAAAAAAATGTTCTATGGTGATCCAAGGTCATGACAAAAGTTTCATTTTGTTGCATAGTGTAATTAAGCACATAAAATATATGTTCAAATACCACAATATATATAAAATTTTGATTAAACGGTTAATCGAACGAAATGAACCGATCGAAAATAGTAAATTTTCAATTAATCGAACTGATAATCGGGTAGCAATTGTTCGGTTAGCCGATTAACGTTTAACCAATTGAATACCCTAATAAATAATAAACGTGAAAAACTTTATTAATTAAATCCACCAAAAATTCAATATTTATTACAATTAAAAACTAACAATATTTTTTATTTATTAACAATGCGAAGGGCCATTCTTCTGGCAAAACTCATAAATTTCTTTTATACCGAATTTACATTATGATTAATATTTCACGAAATTTTGTGGCATGAAATAAACTTTCTTTATTTGCTAATAGAATGGACAGGGAAATAATTTGAGTTGAAAAAGTGATAAAATTTCAGACGGCTTTTATAATTTTTTTAACCCATTTGCTTTTTCGCCCTTGCAATAAGCAAATACAAAAAGTTTCATGCAGAAAATTTCATGAAATATTTCATCATGTAAATTTAGAGTTAATAATCTTCGGTGTAAAAATCAATGTTGTTACATGTCACAACAGGACAGCATACTGGAAAGACTCTGGTGTAATCATGCTGACCCTGTGTACATCCTTTAGACGAGTCAAAAATTTGGCAACTAAAAAAAAGAGTTAATCAATAAAAAAGTTTTGCATGTATAAATATTTATAAATGTATTATATGTATGAACAGTGTTCATTGAACACTCAACTTACTGTCTTATTTCCAAAACGAAATCGTCACGGCAATATACTTTAATGCAAGCATTGTCAAGATCCTTGGGGTAAAGGGTTTCATTGATGGCAATAGAGAGATCGTGTTTCGGATAATAGCAATGATTGGGAAGATCTGTCGAAAAGAAAAACAATATACATACATGCATAGATATACATTTCGGTCCTCCAAAAATTTAATTCCTCCTCTATGACCTTTAAATAATTACAATCGATCTGGCTGTGAAATCGATTGTATCCTTTCTTACCTGGATGTTTCATGTTTCCCATGTACTGCAATGTATATCCAGTAAATCCATTTACGGCAACTATTACGGCAGATGCTAAAATCACTTGTAGTAGCTTCAACATTTTAATAAAATCTAATAGAATTTAAAAATTAATTAAAGAAAAGTTAAACTTTGACCATAAAATTTTCAACGTTTATTAATTAGTATTGTACCAAAGTAATCTTATAAGAAGTGGTAAGATCTTTTACCGAAAATATGAAAATATCCGAAAATGTCTAACAAAAATTAAAAACTTGTTTGTGAGAATTTTTAAGAGCTTTTTATCAAAGAACACTGTTTAGTAAGTCCCCGTATAGACTAGCAATTTTGTTGCAGCAACTTTTTATTTTCTAGTGAGAAAGAGCGAGAGAGAGAGAGAGAGAGGAATAATAAATGTATATATTTCTATTTCATCACTCTCACACAATACAGGAGTTGCTGCAACAAAAGTTGCATAGTCAGGACCGGGTCTAAGTGACCTTAAAGCTGTTTTTAGACTATTCAACAAGCTGTTGGAGTTGTGCAAAAAATGCAACCCTGCTATAATGTGTTGTTATTGCTTTTTTACAATTTTCTATAAACTCATTATTATATCATGGTTGCATTTTCTAAGGAAGTCTAACGGCTTGTGATATAGTGTAAAGCAGCTATAAGTGATATTAGAATAATATATGATTAATTAAATTTAACTGGAAGTGAAATTCAAAGAAACTTTTAAAAAAGTTTTAATCAGGCGTTTTAAGCAAAATGTCTTTAGAAAATTTCTTTAGAAAACTTCTATAGAAAATTTCTTTAGAAAATTTTTATATACAATTTTCTTGGAGAAGTTGTTTAGACTCTTACAAGTTTTCTTTCCGAACTATTTGATTACATTTAAATTTTCTGGTCTTTTATTTAAAAAAAAATTGAATTCATTCTAAAAAGAAATACCAAAATATCTTATAGATAATAAATTAATGAGATAAGTTTTATTAGCAAGTAAATAAATAAAAATTAATACGAATGATAACAGTAAATTGTTGTCTTTTAAATTTCTTTAAATATCACTTTTACAATCTATTGTGGGACAACAATGTGGATAAGGTTTGCCATAATCATAAGGACTTTCATCACAATATCTATGGATCAGCACACGATCACAACTGCAACAATAAAATAATAAGTTTCAATAAATCTTTCAAATCTTCTTCAAGCTCTGGAAAGTTTTCATGTCTTTGCTTGTTTTTTTTCAACTGGTGCCATATAAAAAATGATAACAGCTTCATCACATAACTCTAGAGGATCTTATTCTTCTAACCGTAATCCGATTATTATTAGCTGCGATAATTATTTTATACAACACCAGAGATAAACTAAATAGCAGACATGTAGCTTATAATTATAAAAAAACTTACTGCTTTATTTGCAATACAAAATCTTCACGACAATGCACTTTGAAACATACTGCATCCAAATTTGTGGGATAAACTGTTGTATTGACGGGCACGGTTATGTTATATTCATCAAAGTAACAGTGATCTGGTAGATCTGCATAAAGTTTTAGAAATTAATTTATTTGATTTGTATAACATAAATTGGATTAAGTATTCCCACCAGGATGTTTTGCATTTCCCAGAAACTGTTGACTAAATGAGCTAACATTCCAGGCATAAAAAGCCAGATATATGACAAAGATATAAGGATTGTATGACATTTTGTTGAGTAGAAAATAAATCCTTTGAATTATAGAAAAAGTATTTTAAAAATATTATTGTTATGTTATACACTGAAAGAACTTTCTTGATAAATTCAGTGAAATTTGACATTAATACAATAACAAGACTGAACCAACATCGTTGGATTAATGAAACAAGTTTTTTTAAAGTTATGTCAATAAAATTTTCACCATAAATGATGTAATGGTTTGATCCAAAGTAATAATTGCTTTAAACTAATAAAACTATTTAATTATTTTGATGAAATTATTTTTATCATTTTAATGAAATAATTACATTATTAAGTAGGCTCATTAATTTATAGCATGTTGCTACATTACAAGTCCCTCTATAATTTGGTTAATTTGAGTATAAAATTTTGTTTTACGGTTCTGTAGTACATATGTCAAGAGTTTTTGAGTGTAAACGTAAGAGTTGATAAGTTTATACTATTTTTGGGGGTTCCTTATTACAGTTTAAACTATCAATAATGTTAAAACGGACGAGTAGAAAACTACAGCCGTCCAAAAAAATTTATGAAACAAAAATTTATGTCTGTTCGTTTACTTACTACAATTTACTATTTTTACTACAGCTGGAAGTTTTCAATAAAAATAAAACAAATTTTTCCAATTGTAGTAAAAGTAGCAAGAATTTGGAGTAAACGAACAAAAATAGTCGCACTTATTCCAGTTATTGAAGTATTTTAAGTATTTTAATAAAGAAAGTATTTTAATAAAGAAAATATAAGGTATAGAACGAGAACCAGTTATAAAAGCTTGTAGAAGAGTTGTTTAAGACTCCTCGCAAAGATATGGATATTTGTAAAGAAATAAATACATACAAACATAAATACAAAAATCGATACCAAGCTTAAAATAGATTAAAAGTCGCATAAACTCTAAAAAGGTTAAACACTTGGAATAAATAACGCCTATCGCGAAAAGGTCGAAAATGTCGAAAACTCGCTAAAAATCGCAATATTGGAAACAAGCTCTAAAACTGATTAAAACTCACTAAAACTGTACGGAAAGTCAAGCACTCCGAAAAAATTGCGTAAATTATGAAAATTTGCAAAAACTTGGTAAAATTTTAAAGATTCCAAAGCGCAATATCGTATTGATTAAAAGTCCCTAAAAAGCAAGAAAGCGAAAAACTTTGCAAAAAATACGAAAATAGTGAAAATTCGCGAAGAATTGCAAAATTTTAAACAAGCCATAACTTTGATTAAAAACCGCTAAAAATGGAATGAATGGCAAAAATTCGGTGAAAATCGCGAAAATGGCGAAAATTCGCAAAAAAAAAAAACTTGCAAACAGCGGCATGATAGCCAAAGTCTAATGTCGTTTAAGAATCGTGAAAACTAGCAAAAAGTGGCTTTTATCGCGAACATTGCAAAAACTCGAGGGAAGTTGCAAAATATGAAACAAGCCCTCTGTAGTGCAATTCTCTATTCAATTTAAGCAATAGTTATCATTGTTAAAAAATTTAACAAGCAAGTTGTCGATTTTGCTACTTTGTAATATTTTTTAGCAATAATTGCTGTTGTTTAATTAACAACAATAATTTGTCTGTTGTTAATGAATAGGCAACGAGTCAGCTACGGCTGAACAGCACGTACTTAATGCCAACAATTAAAGTTAATTTTCTACAAAAATATACAAATATATAAATCATTTTGGGTGCCTCGGTAGGCTAGTGAGTAGTCTGCTAGCCTATCAGTGTGGAGGTTGTGGGTTCGATTCCCACCATAGACTCTGGTATATTTCACTACAACGAGTGAAGGTCTTTGTTACTATTCTCGTTTAAATTAAGTTATTATATAATTTGTAATTATATTTGTATTACTTAGGCCCAAATTCACAGTCATTAGTTAGCTAATGACAATAGTTTAGCCAATGATATTTTATTCACACTTCTTTGTTTACCATTAGTTAAACCATCAAATGCCATTCGTTAACAATTAGTTAGATGCTTTGGAACATGATGCAATAAGTATACAGCTGGCAGCATAACGTCAGCTGATTATTTTTTGTTCTGGTAGTTTTGTACATATGCAACGTCCAGCACGTGTATTTTTTTGACAAGCATTATCTAGTTTTTTTTTTGTATTTGTTAAACCTGCATAATTATTACACCATGTTTTGGAAATTATTACATGCATATAGCATACTTTTAGGAGCGACAAAAAATATTTGTTCCTTTAGCATTGTGTGCTTAAAAATTTGTTAATTGCCACCTTAAGATGGGAAATATTATTTATTTCTTTATTTTTGCTTTATTTATATTTGATAGGGGTACCATTCTTTACCCATATTAAAAATTTTAGTTAAACAGTACACTGTAAATATGAAGTTTTAGTTAAACAATACTTATCAATTTAGTTTACTAATACATAATTAACTAATGACTGTAAATTTGGGCCTTAAACATTTAATTTAACAATTATTTCATACAAATAACGAATTTGATGAAAACAAATTTCTGTACAATGTTTGGCAATTACAAACTCATTTATTTTTGTTATATTCCTCTTTGCGTTTTTCGTTTATTTTAACAGAGATGCCACATGATGTCAGTTTTAAACAATGTTGTTAACAAGAAGTCACACAATCGTAAAATCGTTCGTGCAAACAACTTAAGGTGGAGGTAATTACCACGCGTTACGCGGCAACGCTTTTCTTACTTTTCGAACTTTTAACGCTTTAAGAATGGCAAGTTACACACCACGCTTTTGATGCTCTTCTGCTTATACAATTTCAAGCCTTTGTCGGCTATATTTTGTCTTGCCTTTAAGTTTTATTTTTCTTTATATATTTAATGCAGTTTTCATAAATTTTTTCTATAAAAAAATTAATTTCTAATAATTTATTTCCATCAAAGAAACATTTTAGCATATGAGTCTGGCAGCACTACCTGTCATTTTGTATACGACGGGTGAAAGTTGAAGAATGTACAATTTTTGGCGAGTTACGCACGTCGCAAAGTTCTGTTTGTATCTTGCCTTATGGAAACACACTATTTCAACTTTTTTGACAGAAGTCTGTAACGGATTAGCGTATTTAACGCATGCTATGTACCTTCACCTTTAAGAAGTTGACAATATAACAACTGTTGGCATTGTTAAAAGTAACAGAATCTCACTACTGCTGAAATTGATTAGAAATCGCTAAATTGATTGAAAAAATCGCAAGTTTGCGAAAATTTTTTATTGTATTAAAGAAATCAGCAAACCTGTAAAGAATAACAAAAACTCGATAAAAAAAAGCTAATATCGGGGAAATTGCAATGTCACCTCTGATCTTATGTGCAGACTTTCAAAAACCATTTGAGAATTTACAAATAAATGATTTTCAAAAATAAACATAGTATGCTAATCGTTTTACTTAAATTATGAAGCGAAATTCTTTTAGTGCAGTCTAGCCTTATCCGCTGTCTATCTTGTCTACTTTATCGTCCACCCTTTAGTGTAGTCTATAATCAGCGTTGCCAGAATGATGATTTTATCATATTTTTGATGATTTTTTGACAAACATATGATTTGATGATTTTTTCCTTCAAATGATGATTTTTTTTCTTGCAAATGATGATTTTCTACTTGCTTGGAAATATATTAAATAGTTATTGTAATACATATTTCACGTTTTTTTTTTGAGTGTATGGATTAATTCCATAGTTTTTAACTTAAAAGTTTATGGTACTGCATTGTCCCTTACATTGGAACCTTTGCCCCTTATTTGAACTTTCTATAACCAAAGTATGCACAAATGTATATAGAATTTAGTGCTATATTTCCATTTCGGCAATTTTAACCAATTTGAAGCTGTTTTCTGAGTTTTGTTAGGTTTTATAAAATTAATACTTTTCCGTTTTAGCGCTTCTTAAAGATTTTTCTTTACTTTTCATTGAATTTCTTAGTTTTTAAGTGTATTCAAAATATCAAATGATACAATTTTAGTAACACATCAAAACAAAGCAACAAAAACAATTATTTGACTTAAAACAATTTGGCTCTTTATATGTATGTGTTGGAACACTTTTCGGAGCTAATTTTTTTATATTTTATGAAATTAATTTTTTACGAAATTAAGGAAATCTGTTCAGCCTTTTAGAGAGCTTTATTATATTTTTTTTTAACAAACACAACCCGCAAAGCGATTAGCTTGTCTGTGAAAAACACCCAGGGTCTATGGCGGGAATCGAACCCATGACCTCTGGACTGACAGGCTAGCATCGCTACCACTCAGTCACAGGGACACCCATTTACCCATTTTCATGACAATTTTTATATATTTTAACTCGAAGAAAACATGCAAGGTAATCATATTAATGTATACCCTGCAAAAATTGTTGAACAACGTTATCCATTTTAGTTGAACATGGTCCTATGTGCAGCCAAGGACCATATCATTTGCAAACAAGAGTTTGTAGTTACTCGACAAGTGTTCGCATTTTAATTATTGCAAATAACATATGCAATCGTTAACACACGAACACTTAAGTGGTCAATCACGTAATGACGTAGAATAGTTTTAAAACTAGCCTCATGTAGGTGATCGATCCATGGAGTCATTACATCGGTGTAGTTTTTAGGGTAGTCCTTTGTAATGCAAAGCTGGACTACATGGTCCAGCCCTAGCACAACGCAATATTAAATAGACAACGTTTATTGTATATATTTGTACATTCTCCTGGCCCTTTGTGGAGCACTCTATAGATGCTGTATGAAGTACTCGCTATTTTTAAAGGGTAAGACTCGGTTTTTGTTTTAGTTTGCTCTAAAATTTTCATTGTTCAGCTTTGCTTGGAATTAAATTTTAAAATAAAAAAATTGTGATGATTTTCTATACCAAAATATGATTTTTATTTAGCCAAATGATGATTTTTTTCCGAAAAGCTTCTGGCAACGCTGTCTATAATCCAGTCTAAAGGAAAATTTATTTTATAAGCTTCAGTTGAGTTGAGTTGAGTTGAGTTGAAATAGAAATTCAGTATTACGGACTTGAATTAAACCAATCCTTTGGTATGAAACCCCTTGCACACACATTGTGTAAAAGTCGGAAATACCACTATCACGCCTTTTCCAAAAGGCTCTTTCTTAAAATAATACTTTTAAGCCGAATTCACACATTTCGCTCGTATAAAATTTTTCTCCGGACAAAACTTATTTCATATAAGATTCACATCTATCTCAAGAAGAGACTTTTGGAAAAGTTATTTTATGGAAAGCTATGTTTTCTTTTCTTCTGTCAAGCCTACATTCTAAGGCCTACTGTAGTTAAAGACTACTGCTGAAGGTCATTATCTTATACACGTCTGATCGTTTTAACAGTCCATAGTCGTAACACTTATCTACTTTTACTTTCTTCGTTTTAAAAATTTGATTTTATTAATAAAATACTTGCTAAGAGTCAATAGAATATTTATTTAATTTATATTGATTGCACTATTCTCACAATTCACAGTTTATAAAATTAAAAAAAAACTTATGTATTTATTTACTTAATTTTTTTATAATTTAATTTTTATTAACTTCTTTCTTTCGCCCGTTTTTGAAACTCCACGTTTACAAAGTTTCTCCCAAACTAAATCAAACTTTATACATTTCTAAAATTTTATTGTAATTTCTTTTTTGTGTTTTTTTTAATACTGACTAATTTTTTTTTGTTTTATTTTAAATTATTATTATTATTATTAAAATTTGCCGTTTTCATTGATTGATATTAAAATAAGTGTGAAAAATATATGAACAAATAAAAAGATGATGTTATCTTAATCTCAATACTAACAAAACAACAACAAAATAAATTAATTAAATACATTAATTTACAATAAACAAACAAAGACGTTGACTTAAAATTTACATTGAATACAATAGACTTTTACACAACAAATTCAAGAGAAAAACTGTAAAAATTATTTAAAGAATGAGCGGGAAAGGTCAAAATGGATTGCATCGGTTGCGTGTGCGGAACTAGAAAATGTTATAAAGGGCAAGAAATTTTTAAAATCTATATAACTACATATTGCTTAATTCACAAAACCTCGTGTATCTTTGTATCGATTGTATTATAGTATTAAATACAATAGTGAACAAATTTGTTGCTGATAATTTTCATATAAAAATGAAATACACTTTTACACTTTTATTTCATATGTTTTGAAAAAATCGTATTTCATATGATACTCAGAGAGTATTTGCATGGTACTTGTTCTTCTTTTGTCCATCAATACAAGATACAAACCGATACAATATATATACACTTGGTGTTCACAAAAAAAAAAAAATAAACAAAAAGTGTATTTTATACAAGATAGGCGATACAAATTGTTGTGAATTACGCATATGTATATAAGTTGAGGGTGCTGTTGGCTGAGTGGTTAGCGCGTTTGACTACAAACCCTAAGGTCTTGAGTTCAAGACTAGTTTCAGTCAGGCAAGCCAACAACATGCATTTTTCTCATGTGCATTGGTGTGCTATTGTGTTGGCTGTTGTTGGACTGTTAAAGTGATGAAGGCATAGCACTGATCACTAGCGCAGTACCGGCAGCTAGTAATACTAACATATCCTAATGCACTTCACAGCACCCTCCTCCGTCGGTATTGTAGCAGAACCGTCGGCGAAGTAAAAGAACTAATAAAATGGCTACACAGCTTCAGCAATTCAATGCCTCTACTTAACACCAGAGGGGCTTGCAACACTGCTCTATAAAAAAAAAAACGCGCAATAGCAGCGTTGAATTAAGCTTTCTATCTCTCTCCCACTTCACCACCTGCTCTCTCTACACTAATCCCTTTCCCAAAGAAGGTAACACATTAATTAATTAACTGGTAGGCATTAATTGCTTGATTGTTACTTCTCTTTAAAAAAAATAAATAAAATGTATTTCTAAATCTGTTTTATAGGCGACAAATCATTGATTGTTTTGCAGAAAATATCGATGAAAATGTCGTCGTTAACAACTGGGGAAAAAAATACTGAAGAGTGTTGCCAGTGCATTACACAGTTTTCGTTGCTGTGCAATATGTACAATAATTCTGCGTTTAACTTCTCCACAAATGATCAAGTTTAATTTTTATACTGTCCTATTTTATTATGTTTATTATGACGCTAAAATTTTGTTAATTTGCGTTTCTTTTAAACCAGAATAAAACAGATTGTTAAGATTAATCAATAAAAATTTTTTTTAGTTAATATTATCAATAATTAAATTCACAACCTGTTTTTTTGTACAATTGTTAAAGAAAAAACAAATGAGATGCATGTAGTATATTTATAAATACGTATGTATGTATGTATAAATACGTATGTATGTATGTATGTGTCTATATATATTTAGTTCTGCCGAATATTATTATCTACCATTCACAACCTCCTACTAGACAAACTTAATTTTTTATCAAATTGTCAACAATTTAATTATTAAGTTACTTGGTGAATACTTTTTTATTTAGCTTCAATTTCAAGGCACAACTTATAATGAGTATCTTTAGTTCAAAAGGGTTTTTTTTAAATTAAATTAATGTTTACTTAGAATTTTCGCAAGGTTGTTTTTTTAAAATCTTGTTAAGATCGTTTTGTTATTTGTAAATTTAATTTTTAGGGAAATTTTGAAGGTCTCGAACGGCTTTTGTGCTCAACCGAATAATTGTGTACTTGCATAGTTACACTATGCAACAAAATTTATCTTTTGTTATGACCTTTGATGACCACTACATTTTTAGGGTTGCGTTACACCAAAAGTGTAAAGGACCCTATTGTTTTCGCTACGCTGTCCGTCCATCTGTCTGTCTGTCTGTCACAGGGGAACCGTAAGAGCTACGGACCTGAAATTTTCACAGGATACGTACAACCTTGGCCGCTACAACAACAAATATATGACAGTTAAAAATTAAAGGGTGTTCTTAAGCGAGCAACGAAAAATGTTGAATTACTAATGTAATGTTTTCTCGGGAACCGTAAGAGCTAAGGACCTAAAATTTTCACAGAATATGTAAGACTTTGGTCGCTACAACGACAAATATATGACAGTTAAAAATTAATGGGTGTTCTAAAGCGAGCAACGAAAAGTGTAGAAACTCAAATGTAATATGCAGACACTTATATATAGACACTTGAAATTTTCAAAGTTAGTGCTAATTGGTGCGTCTGTAGAATAGACTACACACAATAAAAATTAAAGGGTATTCTATTAGTTAATGTAATTGTAACTATGCAATTTAAACAATTTGCTGTATCTTGGAAACCGTAAGTGGTAAAATCTTGAAATTTTAAAAAACGCTTAAACTAAAAAAATCCAAAATTAAAAAATGTCCAAACGAAAAAAAACGCTAAAATGAAAAAAGCGCTTAAAGAAAAAAACACCAAAATTAAAAATATCGCTGAGACACAAAATATCACCAAAACTAAAAAAAATCACAAAAAATAAATAAAAAAACGCCAAAAACCGAAAAATTCGTCAAAACGAAAAAAGCACTACAACATAAAAAATCGCTAAAACTAGATATATCATCAAAAAACGAAAAAATCGCCAAAAATGAAAAAAGTCACCAAAACGAAAAAAAATTGCCAAAACAAAAAAAAGCGCCAAAACTAAAAAATCGCCAAAACCCAAAAAAAAATTGCCAAAACGAAAAAAAAGTGTTAAAACAAAAAAAAATCGCTAAAACTAAAAAATCACAAAAAACCGAAAAAATCCCGTAAACCGAAAAAGGGCTAAACTGAAAAAAGCGCCAGAACTAAAAAAATCGCTAAAACTAAAAATATTGTCAAAAAGCGATAGCACGTTAAAACAAAAAACAACAAAACCAAAAAAAAAACGCCAAAAATAAAAAAATCGTCAAAAACAAACATTAATTTCAAAAAACCTAAAATCGCAAAAAAAAAAACGAAAGGATCACCAGAACGAAAAAAAGTGTCATAACCAAAAAAAAATCGCTAGAACTGAAAAAATCACCAAAAACCGAAAAAACTGAAAACATCGCTACAACCAAAAATATCGTAAAAAAATTTAAAAAACCGTTAAAAAAACTCCAAAAAATCGTCAAAAATAAAAAAAATCGAAAAAAACAAAAAATTAAAAAAAAGAAAATTAGCCAGAAAAAATCACGAAAATTAAAAAAGCGACAAAACCGAAAAAATTGCCAAAAACAACGAAAAATACTTAAAAAATAAAAGAAACTTCCAAAGCCAACACCGCAGATCATTCTTGATCCATCAGAAGACACTCTGAAATCATGGTCTCTTTCTATATTACCTCACTCCCTCCCAGTCCCCAGCTGGAAGGAATTATGACTTTGAAAGCACTATCAAAGTCCACATGAGGTACCATATAATTTGAAAGTTTCCTCAGTATCGGTGGTAATTGATCCAAGATCCGAGCATCGCTATAAGTTGTTGATATTCACCACGCAAACCTAGCCAATCTTGCTGCACTACGTGAGGATACTAAGCCATTACATGTAGATCAATGGGAATTATATTTAGTATAGCATTCAGAGCCTCTGAAGGACTACCACGTAAACAACATGTAATCTCGATGTAAGCAGATGTCTGTATTCTATCTAATTGGTCTACCACATATTTCTTAGCTTTGGCGGACCACAATACTACCGGTCCGTAAGTCAGTATGGGACGTACAATTGCTGTAAGCGTCCATTTTAGTATCTTGGCGCTTAAGCCCCTTTTAGAACTAAATATCATACAACAGGATGACTCCTAGATATATAGGGACAGTTCCTGATTATGCAGCGATGGTGCGTTCTAGTGAAAATTCTTAAATTTGTCATGCATTAATATGCCTGATAAAAAAAATTGGTCTGATCGTGAGAAAATACCCAGCAAATAATTTTTTTCCGAAGTCGGTCAGAAAGTCTGCACAATGTGCCGAATTCGTATCCGGTGTCGGTCAGAAAACGTACAGAAAATCATATGAGTGGTTGACAAGAAATCGAATCTCTTTGTCTGAGGAAATTCTAAAAACTATACCGAAAGGTCTAAGAGAACTATGTACGAATTCCGACGAATTTTCTAGGGGAATTCTAAAGGAATTTTCGACATGTCTTGTAAATGTCGGAAAAATTTCTGACAAAACATCAGAAAGTTTTCCGATTTATCTGATACCTTTTACATCCTGTCGTATTAATGTCAGAAAAAAATCGGAGCTAAAATTAGAAATTTATCAGAAATGTCGTTCTCCATGCATTGTTGTGCGTGCTGCTTATTGCAGCTCAACAGAAAATATTTACCAATATTTCATAACTTTAAAAACTCAAATATTTGTGAACATATTGGCCCTTATCGCGTTTGGCGATTTTCGCCTTCGACTACGACATTTTTGTAATAGATTAAAGAAAAATGTTTCGTGCTGTCTTTAATCTATTACAAAAATATCGAAGTCGAGGACGAAAATTGCCAAACACGATAAGGGGGATTCTCAAAAGGCATATGAGAACTATTACGAAAACTAATTTCAGACAATGTTCAGAAGTGACTGCTAAAAGTCGTAAGACGTAGATCAGAAAATGTGCAGACTATTCTGTTCAATGTCTTAAAGGAAATAAAATTGCCTTCGGATAATATGCAGACTAGTCAGATATTAATCGGATAATATTTCAGATAATGTGCAGAAACGTCGTACCAGAAAACTGCCTACTACTCTGTCAAAAATCTGAGGGAATTTTAGACAACTCGGCTGATTATCTCTTAAAGTCTCAGATTTTTTTTCGACGTTACATATGTCGGTCAAAAATGTTTCCTGGGCAAATACTCACGCACACATCTCTAGCTTAGAGCGATGATAAAAGTAATTTATTATAGGTTTTTTTGTTTTCAATTTAATCAAACGTTTCACTATAAAGTTATTGCTTAGTAAATAATAATTATAATACATTTTAAATAATAAGTTGTTTTTATACAGTACATAACTTGAAGGAAGCCAGGGGCCAAGTGTCTCCAAGTCACCACTTTTGTCGATAAGTTTTACGACTTTTTGGTCACATTATCAACGATTTTTTTTTTGTTATTTTGCCTCTAATGGGAAGAAAAGTTTTTGACAGCTACAAAATGATTTTTTATTGTCTCACTTTGTTGTGTTGAAAACAAATGCGGCTGCACTGAAAACTAAACATTTTCATAAAAAATCTTAATTACCTTACCTAGTAAAAAGTTTCATATCGTCGTTGCTCTGACGTAATCAGTTATGTGAAAATTATCGAAAAATTTTTTATTGCACCGGTCTAAATATTTACTATTCATACGTCTATCCACCAAAGGGCTTAAGGATATTATTACTAAATCCTGCGCGACCAACTAGTAATATGGCCAAAAATTTCCAAGTTAAAAAATAATTTTCTTAGCAAATGCTCCTACAAAATGAGTAATGTGTAGTTCTTTGAGAAATTTGATTATAGCCCGCTAATATCTAATTATGTATCTTGTATTTTGCGACATAATTATAGTGATGCGTATATTGTTGCAATAAATCGCTTAGCTTTAAAAAATATCGCATTGTTACGACATAAAACATATTTTTGCCTCTCCTGACAACCTAGTAAAAAACACATAGCTGATTTTGTCGGAGCAACGACGAAACGTGTTGACTAGAATCATTAAAATGCACTAGTGAAACTCTGGTGCCAATGTCTCAATGTGGTCCCATAAGAACCACCTAGTCTATAGTAAGTCCATATTTCCGACGTCACTAGTGGAATCTCAATGACAGAAGCACATGCTAACTGTCTATAGTAGAGAACATTGCCTGGGGTACATTTAGTCAATAGTACTGGGGACAAAGTCAATAGTGAATCAGTACAGTTTTACTATCGACATTTCCTTCAGGGTATTTACATAGATATTTACATACATACGTACATATATATGTACATACATGTGTATTTTTCTATTAATTAATCAGCTTCTTCAAATAATTCTGTAGTTTTAATTAATTGATTAAAATGGGAGAGGCATACAGAGAGTAAGTGAGTTAGACATTTTTAATTGAAAAAAAATATTTTTACTAAAAGTCTGTTTAAAGGATGTACATTTTTTTTATGTGGAATAACACTTATGCTGTCCATATGTAATGACATGCTTGATATCACAGTCTATGTTGTACATACTCTCTAATTGAACACAATTCTGATTGTACACAAGAAGTTTACATAAATAAAACTTAAAAAAGTTTACAACACTTGAACAACTTTTTCACACAATTACTTTGGCTCTACATGTGTCAAGTACGCGTCGTGTAAACATTACACTTTATAACTGAATAACCCTTTGATCAGGGATGGATAATCAAAATCTTTAAAACGTTTTAATAAGAATATGTATTTAAAGTCAAGATCATATTATCGGCTTAAGGCACCGATTTTGGTCGGCTCACTGCAATAAAGCCACAGATAATAAAGCCAAGTGACCTTTCCTTTGAAATAATATAATTTTCTTTTTAAGGTACTGTGGGGATTTTTGGGGATGAGAAAATATCTATTTTGGGGATTTTTGGGGGAAGAAATCGGAAATTTGGGATAAGGTACGAAATAAAACTGGGAACCCTGGCCTTAACGTCTATTTATGGGGAAGAAAATTGGTTACTAGTGATGGCCATCAATCCGATATTATTTTATGGTGTATAAGTCTGGTGGAAAGCACAAGACTACGCTAGCAAACACTCTCGCATTGAGAAGAATTTTCGCCAAGATCTACGCCAACGAAATCACCTTCCATTATGTTCTGTTGGATTCTATTGGATTTCCTTGTAAGTAAGTTAGCACTACGCACAGCTGATCGGATTAATGCAATCGACGCATGGATCCACCGAACATAGGGTCATTCCTGATCTCATAGAGTATTGAAATCAACGACTTATCCCAGAAAGATAATTTCAATTCTATTTGGCGGAGGCTCCTTCTCCGCTCCTCACAACTCCTTATGTTTACACGGATGGCTCCAAAATGGGACCGATATTTTGAAATATAACCGACAGCCAATTTGCAATCTGGTCGTTTACAGGAATATCGGATTATTATCCATGATGGTGAGCCATTTGTGGGCATGAAACCATTCCAGGCAACATAATCGCGGACGATCTTTCAAAGTTATTATGAGGGTGCTGTTGATTGAAGTGGTTAGCGTGTTGACTACAAAGCAATGATGTCGGGTTCGATCCCTGTGCCAGGCAAGTCATCATCAACATCATAAATTTGCTGATGTGCATTAGTGTGGTGTTGTGTTTGTTTTTGTTTGGACTGTTTAAGTGATGAAGGCATGACACTGGTTACTAAGCAGTACTGAAAGTGATTGATACTGTTCTATGCTAATGTACATCACAGGGCCCCCCTTCGTCGGTAATGTTAGTAAAAATCGTCGATGAAGTGACACAATTAATAAAATGGCTACAAATAAAAAAGCTTAAGACAGTTAATGCGTCTACTTAACATCAGAGGCTCTTCAACCACTGCTGTAAAAATTTACATGACGCGCAATAGCGGAGTTGTAAAAGAGTTAAGTTTTTTATTTCTATCTCACTTCACCATCTGTTCTCTCTACTCTATCCATTTCCCAAAGAAATAAAACATTAATTAATTAATTGGTAGGCATTAAGTGCCTAAGTGTGCTACTTCTCTTGACTCACACTATATGGAACACTAAGTCTGCGTGTTTAATAGCGTGAATCTTCGAGCTTCGCATCGGCAATAATATAATTAAGCAACTCTTGAATTTTTCAAGGTTTCATTTCACTTCACCATCTGTTCTCTCTACTCTATCCATTTCCCAAAGAAATAAAACATTAATTAATTAATTGGTAGGCATTAAGTGCCTAAGTGTGCTACTTCTCTTGACTCACACTAGATGGAACACTAAGTCTACGTGTTTAATAGCGCGAATCTTCGAGCTTCGCATCGGCAATAATATAATTAAGCAACTCTTGAATTTTTCAAGGTTGCATTTTCGGAGCTTCGCAGCTAGAATCACAGGGCACTGGATCTCCCCTACAACGACTGTTGCTTTAGTTATTGCAATGAGGACGAGAAAAAAGAATTCATTCGCCTCTGTTTCGTATTGGAGGATCGCCACCTTCGTTTACCGGGCTAGAAATCCTTCAGTAGCTTTTCTAAGTTTTCAAATATAGAACTCATGCTTCGAGATGTTTATATCGCCAATCTGTGTGGTCTCTCACTTTCATCCTGTTGGTTCACTTCAAACCAGATGGAGTACCGGCTTTGCATCAATAATAATAAAACTGGTCAACTCCAAAATTTTTCAAGGTTACATTTTGCGGATCTTCGCGGTTACAGTCGCACGACACCGTATTTAAAACATACAGCAACTACTGCTATAGTTAGCACGACGAGGAGGGGGAGAAGAAAACATGCACCTTTATTCCGTATTGGAGGATCGCTGCTTTCGCTTCCTGGGTAAAAGATCCCTAAGTTGCTTTCTTCAGTTTTCAGATATAGAACTCATAAGCACAATTTTCTTTATTATTAGTAGCGGGCGGTTGTCACGGAGACTCCCGTCTGGTATAATTCTTACTGTGACTACTGCTTTAGTTGTCGCAACGAAGAGGATCGTTGTCTTCTCGGTTCCTCTATAAACAATCCTTCAGTAGCCTTTCTGAGGTATCAGATATGGGACTCATAAAAATAAGTTCTCTCGCAGATTCTTCTCTGGCATAATTGTTACACGACCAAACTTTTTCATAAATTTTGCCTTAACCTAATTCGTTCCTTTTCTACTCTCCTCTTATCATTTTCTTTCACAGGTTATCACAAAGGGATCATAATTTTCAAGAATTTTTTTTAAATATATTCCTTTAAGATTCCGGTCTGTAACTGTATAACATCTGCTTAGACCACTAGTTTTAAATGAAAATACATTTATTTTGGGCTATTTTTATTTCCTTATGTACATTAGCGGAGCTAGAAATATTTTCTTGGGTGGGGGCAAGATTTGAAATTTTTTGTCTAAATTACAAAAAATACAATAAAATAACGCTGTTTTAGAGAATTCTAAGGGAAGAAGAGCAATTATGTGTTGGACATTGCTCTCCTCAGAATTAGCTTTCTACGCTCAATGTGCATGTAAACATGTACTTATGTATGTTTGTATGAAGACAATTGAATAGTAAAATACGTGTTCTCTTACACCCATATTCATAAAAAATAATGTGTGCTTGAAGTGTACATTAAAACAAAATTTCTATGGAAATTTCAGTGGAAATTTCGTACACTTCAGGCATATATTATTTTTTATAATTATGGGGGTTAGCATTTATTGTTAAAATTAAATTCTTACTATAGATACATATTTATCTACAAAGCTATCATTTAAATTACGATCGCTTGTAGATTTTTTGCACAAAATAATCTTTGATATTTTTTGCAGTTGTTTACTCTTCTATAAAAAATATTCATACATACATACATAGCATATGTATCTATGGCTGTATAAATGGAAGCAGTAAGAAAAAAAGAATAATTAATTTTATATAAAAGCAAGAAGTATTAATTAAATATACAACAGTCGCCAATTGAGAGTCTCTCACGATCGTCACTTCAAAAAGTAACGTTTACTTCCATTTAATTGTGAAATATTTTTAGTTTCTACTAAAAATTAAACGTAAAAGTTAAAAAATCAAGCAAATTAATTTAAAAAAAGTTTAAAAAAAATGAATTCTTCCATAAGATTGTTCATCTTTAGCATTGCACTCGGTTTGGCAATGGCCGATGTGACTTATATCGGTAATGCTGTGAATCCAGGTTTGTGATAAAGAATGATTTTGTTTAGAAAACAACTTAATAATCTTGAAAAAAATAACATTTTAGATTATCCTAATCAGTGTTACTATAATGACCTACAACAACCCATACCCATTAACCAATCGTTTAGTCCTCAAAATATTGAGGGTCATTGCAAGCGTATTTATTGCCGTCCGGACCTTGTTTTACAACTGGAATTGTAAGTTTATAATATAAGATCAATATCGTTAGCTTTCTTTACTGCTTTAATTTAAGAAACTATTTATTATTGCATGTGTATTTTAAAAGTTTGCTTCAAAAAAGTTTCATCAAGTTTTAAAAATTCTAAAAAAGTTGACAGATAAAAGCAAATACTCAATGAAGTACATACATATGTACTTCATATGTGAAAATATTTTTTAAGAAGAATTTGCAACAAAAAAAAGTTTCGTTAAGTTTAAAAAAGTCAAAAAATTGGTTGATAAAAGCAAATGCTGAATTAAATACATATATTTGCATTTTATATGCGAAAAACGTTTGTGTAAAAGAATTTTCAAAACTAAAAAAGTTTCGTTAAGTTTTGAAATATGTATGTATCTAAAAAAATTGGCAGATAAGAGCAAATGTTGAATTAAATATGTACACGCGTATGTACTTCATATGCGAAACAAATTTTTTTTAAAAAATTTGCAAAAAAAGTTTCGTTGAGTTTTGAAAATTCTAAAAAAATTGTTTGATTAAAGCAAATGCTGAATTAAATACATACGTATGTATTTTATATGCGAAAAAGTTTTTTTCAAAAGAATTTGCAAGCTAAAAAAGTTTCGTTAAGTTTTAAAATATCTGAAAAAGTTGATAGGTAAAAGCAAATGTTGAATTAAATATGTATGTATGTACATACATATATATTTCATATGCGAATAATTTTTGTTTAAAAGAATTTGCAAAACAAAAGTTTCGTTAAGTTTTAAAATATCTAAAAAAGTTGGTAGATAAAATAAAATCTTAAATTAATAAATTTATCAAATATGCATGTACATACATATGTATGTGTTTCGTAGACGAAAATTATATGTTTAAAAGAACTTGCAAAGCAAAGAAGTTTCGTTAACTATTAAAAATTAAAAAAAAGTTGGTTGATAAAAGCAAATTCTGAATTAAATACATACGTATGCATATAATAGGCGAACAAAATTTTGTTTAAAAGAATTTGCAAAACAAAAAAAGAAATTTCGTTAAGTCTTAAAATATCCATTGGCGTAGCTGGGAATTTTTCTGGGGGGCTAAAGCCCAAATTTCGCTTATATTATCAAAATTACTCTAATATTTTGAATTTCTAGGGGGGCTAGAGCGTTTCTGGGGGTGGCTCAGCACCCCTAGCTACGCCAATGAAAATATCTAAAAAAAAATTGCAGATAAAAGCAAATGTTGAATTAAATATGTGCATACATACATATGTACATCATATGCGAAACATTTTTGTTTAAAAGAATGTACAAAACAAAGAAGTTTCGTTACGTTTTAAAAATTCTTAAAAAGTTGGTTGATAAAATCAAATGCTGAATCAAACACATACGTACGCATTTTATATTCGAAAAAAGTTTTGTTTGAAAGAATTTGCAAAACAAAAAAGTTTCGTTAAGTTTTAAAACATAAAAAAACAATGCAGATAAAAGCAAAAGTTGTATTAAATATGTACAGCATATGCGAAAAAAGTTTTAAAAAGAATTTTTCGTTAAGTTTAAAAATTTTAAAAAGGTGGGTTCATAAAAGCAAATGCTTAATTAAACAAGAAAAGTTTCGCATATGAAATACATATGTTCATATTGAATTTAACATTTGCTTTTATCTACCAATTTTTTAGATATTTCAAAACTTAACGAAACTTTTTTTGTTTTGCAATTTTAAGCAAAATTTGTTCGCATATAAAGTGCATGCGTATGTATGTAAAGTAGTTTGTAAATCAAAAAAGTTTCGTTAAGTTTTTTACAAATTAGTAATATAAGATTTTTTAGTAAAATCTGCCACTTCTTCATGTGCACAATATGCAAACAAATTATTCTGTCAATTTTTTTAGCTTTTGTTAAACAATATCGTTTGAATTTCCCTAAAGGTGAAGGTACATAGCATGCGTTAAATACGCTAATGTGTTACAGACTTCTGTCAAAAAAGTTGAAATAGTGTGTTTTATTAAGTCAAGATACAAAGCAAAGTTTGCGATGCGCGTAACTCGCAAAAAGTTGAACATTCTTCAACTTTCACGCGTCGTATACAAAATGACAGGTGGAAATAAATTATTAGAAATTAATTTTTTATTAAAAAATGGATGAAAATTGTATTAAATATATAAGGAAAAATAAAACTTAAAGGCAAGACAAAATATAGCCGGCAAAGGTTTGAAATTGTATAAGCAGAAGAGCATCAAAAGCGTGGTGTGTAACTTGCCATTCTTAAAGCGTTAAAAGTTCGAAAAGTAAGAAAAGCGTTGCCGCGTAACGCGTGGTATGTACCTCCCACCTTAAGTTCTTTAATTCTAAAAAATCAAAAAAGTATTGTAAATTTTTTTAGTCCCATATTTTTTTAAACTAATTAGCAATTTTTCTTTGCCTTCCAGTTGTAGCCGCCATAACATGCAACCCAATGCTACCTGCAAGATTCGATCAGACATTACCCTGGCTTTTCCATTATGTTGTCCTAAAATGGTGTGTGAAAATGAAATATAAAATTATTTATGTACTATACTATATACCAATGTTAAGGATCTAATTATTCACCAAAAATTCAAAGATTACTTTTAAGTACATAATACTGTAAATTATTTGTTTGTTAAATTTTTAAATAAATAAAAAAAAGAGTTATTGTTTTATGTTCTTTACTAGTCAAATCAATATTCTGAGTTATATATGGTGCTCCACCATGGGTGGATTATTATTATGTATAGGCCATGAGCACCGCGACCCAAAGGATGTTTTATACAGCCCACATATTTACTGAAGCAGATTAAGGCAACGTAACATTTTCTACACAGTGAAAGATTGTATGTATTGCGAATGATAAATTGATGTCGTCTGAGATCGCAGTGTTTGGTAAACCACTCCGTTAGTAACACTATACAACAATTTCGAACTTTTTTCAAAATTACGGTGTTCTGACAAGCGATTCTGGTAGAGAGACAAAAAAAAAATATACATACGTGACTGAATTTTATTTTAGGGGGTTTAAAGTTTCCCCCTTTTAGCCGGTTCGTGCAGCATATCGGTACATGAAACTACGTGTTCTCTACTTCTGAGATGTATGGTATGTTCAGCAACTTTGTAGAAAATATTAGGGTATATATTTTTTTTCGTACATATTAACCTTTTAACTCCCCCATATAACGTTCATTTTTGGGTATTTTCTAACCAATCGTAAAAAACACCACCCCTAAAATGAGGAGTGCTGGAATAAAATGTTCTACAAAAATGTTGGCCATAAAATTTTACTATAGTAGGTCTTCAAAGACAAACAAGTCAGAAATCATTGAAAACTTAAACTATGTTTAAGGGCTAACTTCATACTAATTCACAATTAGTACTCGGCATAGGAAACCTTGTAAGTCTAGCCAAATAACCGTTATGTGGGGGAGTTAGAGTGTTAATATGTTCCACAAAAATATTTGCCTTAATATTTTTTACAAAGTTGCTGAACATACCCTACATCGCAGATCTAAAGATCACATAATTGCTTTTTTTTATCAGCTGTTACAAATTGGAAATAGCACACCAACTTATGTATGAGGGGTTGCTCACAGCAGTTATATTTTTTCGTGTTATTATTTTAAAACATTAACAACTTTACTTTAACCTAAAAGTGTATGATAAGTTATTGGCAAGTTCATTCTACCTATAACTTTAATCGGCACACATTTTCATAGGCTGCCATACTTTCTACTTTATCAAATAAACACCAAGACGTATATAACAGGTGAACTCACTAGAACACCTGAACTTACTCGACAAAGTTAGTGAAGTGATGAAATTATTATAATATCATCACTATTTGCAGCTTCCCTTCTTTACGTTATTGGAAATTTCCTTATAGAGCTACCTGCGCTGATGATTCCACCCGTCTCTCAACGTTTTTTTGACAACTGCAGTGTATTTTCTACAACAAATTTATTGCAGTTGTAGGCTTAGGTTATCAGGTTGCTGGTGAAAAGTATAAAGAAAGGGTTCCAGCCCACTTGGGCCCAATAATAATGGTCCCTTTGTTGTAGGCTTGGGCTTACCTGTTATCTGCGCCATGTTAAATACATATGTATGACGTTGCCCTTGTGCTAGTTAAATATCCTGCTGCAGCCATATTTTGAAAAAGATGACTTTTATTTTACAAGCAAGTTGTAATAATAAAAAATTTTTGTAGGTCAGTTTATCGATCACTTTTGCTAATCGTGCCGGTAACTATGGGCCTATTCGGAAATGCAACACTGCGCTGCATTAGTGATTAAAAAAATTTTTATGTACATCAGCGAAGTAGATCTGTACTAAAAATGTGTCAAATACTCAATAAAAACAATAGTCAAACAATAAAAAAAATCATAATGAGATTTTTGTCGGCATTAAAAAATAGATTGCTTTTCTGATGCAGCGCATTGATGCATTTCCGAATAGGCCCTATCTGCTACTTTACTTACGAGTTATAATAATGGCCCTAAATCATGCTAAAGCAGTTTTCATTTTAAAATTTATGCAATTTATTCTATGAAATATTTTACTATACTTTCAACGGACACAAAAAAGCATTTGAAATGAGAATCACGCATATACATACATTATATACATACATGCATAGATACAATGTATTTCCATTAAATTTAACAAAGTTTACACTATTCTTTTAAATACATTATCATCTTCATCATTATTTATATTATACTCATTTATACTTATATTTCATTATTCATATTATACTCGTACTTGGCAATTGATTAAGTAACGTCAAGCCCTTGTAGAATAGCGATCGTTACATTCGTTATCATTTATCAGTCCATATGTTGGACATTTTATTTGTTCACAGAAATATTCTAGCGCATTTCTTAATATCCATCCATCTAAACTCAAAATAAAATGATAGGTAAATCTAACCAATTTAACTAGTTAACTTACTGTTAATGTAAATTGTTGTTACAATTTTTATGAAATAACTTTTTAAAGTTGTAAGTCATTTATTGTCTATGGTTACTTTGTGCTATCGTTATTCAATAAAATGACTTAATTGAGATGGTAAAGGCGCCCGGTTCTTAAACATGAGAACCTAAGCTCAAGACCGAAATATTACATTTTACTGAATTGTAAAATATAATTTTTGGGAAAAACGACGTTGGAAAATTAAAATTATTTTTGATGTTTAAAAGTACTTATTTAATTTTTAAAAATTTTTGTGGTTAAAATTACCAATTTTTATGGTTAAGACTACCAATTTAAAATAATAACAACGAAAATAGTTATTTTACAAAAATTACTGTATTTAGGTTAAGCAAGTCACCACATACATGTCTGTCTATGTATAATTTGTGCTATCGTTATTTAACAAGATTACTTAGCTGATATTGGTCGAGGGTGTGCAGTTTATAAAGATGAGAACCTAAGTTCAAGACCAAAAATCTACAAACAAAAAAACTATTTTTTAACAAAAACATTTACTGCTTAAGCTTTGCCAGGCATCGAATCTGCTACCTTTCCGTTAGTAGTTTTACACACTATCAACTAAACTACAATTCCATTGGTTAAATTTACTAATATTTTATTTTAAGTATAAGATCTTCCAGCATATTTCTAATGTGTAGAGTAGGGTCTTTAGTTTATACCCATCCCAGTTATCGAAATAGCATGTTTTAAAATGCACTTAAGACGTTACTAAACAACACTTTTGTTAACACTTTGATGTCATTTAATTTACAGTGTCGGCAGATGTAGAAAATTAATTTAGAAAATGACGATTCAAATGATCTAATCAATCACCTTAATTATGGCTTTAGTTTCATTTACAATGAACAATCTGGGGTTTCTTTATACGAGTACGTTAATAAGTATGTAAAATGTACATATCGTCCTATGAAATGTAAAACCATTTAACTACATATAATTAAATTTTACAGGAGAAGGAAAAAAGTTTATAAAATAGCACAAGTGCTAGTGGCTACGTTGTTTTCTTTTTGATTGTAATTTCGCCGAGCATGACAGTAGAAGCGTAAAAGTTGATAGGGACCTGAGCTTCGATTAAAATATACAATAATTAATTAAAACCCCGATTTTGAATTTTCATCAATTACGTGGTTTTACGTTTCATATGACGATATATATGCATTTATGCACTTACATGCCATCATTTCCCCGTGAACATTTTTTGCCGACATAGAAAAACAAATCAGCTAGGAGCCTTTATGTTTAACTGGTTATAACTTTAATTACATGGCGCCTGTATCAACAATATGGGTACCATTTAAAAGCGCTCTAAAATATCTTTCTATTGGTATGTAATTTAAGAGCAATTTTTATCTCAAAACTTTGGTATACTATCTAAATATATTTTTATAGAGAACCTTTCAAGCTTTTATTTGATATAAAGTGAGAACAATCAAACTTTTATCAGTTTGTGGGATATTGCTGTCCTTACACCAATAGAAAGGTATTTTAGAGTACTTTAACATGATGCCCATATTGTTTGTACACGAGCCATATTTTAAAAGTTATGACCAATTAAAAATAACAGCTTTAACTAAGGAAGAGCATCGAAAATGTTTGTATATATTTGCTCAATGGAAAAGGTCTACCATACATAGTACATACAAATATATTGCAAAATTAACAGTGCTAGTGAACTAGATTTAAGCCTCCAAATTTCCTCAGACCAAGAGTCTGCTTTCTTGTTGATCACTCACAGGATTTTCGAAACGTGCTCTGACCGAATTCTTCAAGAAATGTTTGTTGGGTTATTTATTTATATACATATAATATTGTGCAAAACATAAGCAACAAAATTCATATTTCACTTAAAGTTTCAATATTTTCTTAAAATATCTTTCAACCAAAGCGTATTAATACCAAGTGGCCTTATTAGTGCAACAACAACTGGACTTTACCAATCTGTCATGTTAAATGCATACATAAAAAGTTGTTGTTTAGTTTTTTTTACATAGAGTTTGACACTTTAATGAAAAGATAATTACAATTCTTAGCATTGCATTTTTTTTTAACAAAATGTCTGATTTTTAATTTATTTTATTAAGCTTATTTCCTTTTTTACATTCACTGAGAACTGATGGCGGGAATAAATGTTCACGGGAACTTCACGATAGCAACTTTCCCTCGAAGGGAAATGAAAGTTTTATGAAAACATAAATTTCACTTGTTATTCGCATAGGGGTGAGTGAAAAATGCAATTGGATTTTGTTGCTTATATTTTGCACAGTACTGTAAGTAATCCTATTTTTGTTTTTGTTGTCTTAATTAACTCGTAATTAAGAGCAAACAAAAAAACCTAGTTGTCAGTCATAAGGGGCTATTCACATATTACGTAACGCTTCAGGGGGGGGGGGGGGGCGGTTGAAGATTTGTTACGGATTGAATAAGTTATACATACTTAAAGGTTTTTTTAAAGCGTTCCCATAGGGGGAGGGAGGGGGGTGTAAAAAATAGCGATACGTAATATGTGAATAGCCCCTAATGCCGCAATTTTGTATAAAAGCCTATTGGGCTTAATACAAAACATTAGTTAATATAAATCCAGTGTTGGAAGCTTACTACATCCGTATAAAATATTAAATCCATCCCTAAGCTTTTGTTATTAAAAATCTGGTATTAAAAATGAAATTAATTTTGGGATTATCTGTGTTATTAGCTGCTGTATTTGTTAATCAAATCTCAGGTTAATTATTTTAATAAAATGCAAAAAAAATCTATTAATAAAAAATTCATACGTACATATGTACATATGTAAATAAATATGTACACGTACATTTGCACATTTCAGTCTCTTTCGCCACCTCCCAACCTGTCTGTGGTTATAAAAATTCTCAAGATGATACTGTTTTCTTGAAATATTTTCCCTACAGCCAAAAGGGTGAAGATTATGTAGACTTTGGCTCGGATGGGAAATGTTTGAAGAGGGTCACATGTACAGAGAATTTCACTACGCAAATTGAGGAGTAAGTTTAAGAATTTATATCTTTTCAATTAATTTATCATTATACCTATTCATTTTCCTATTTTATATTTTAAGCTGCAAAGATTTTAAGGTAACCTGCCAAAATAAAAGGAATTTTAATGGCGTGTTCCCCGCTTGTTGTGTCAAGTGTTAAATTATACATTATACAACTATTATGAAAAACCTACATAAATAGATTTTAAATAAACTGCATGGTAAAAAAAGTAAAGTCTAGTAGATTTAATTAAATCGTATGGATTCCATCACATATTGGTACGGAATGAAACGAAATATGCTCATAGAGTAGCTAAAAGTGCACAAAACTTAAATAACAGACATTCCATGCATTTGAAATCAGTTTTTAATACACATTTAATAATGCGGACCCAACAGGATGCTCCCACACGAATGTTCTTTTATCCGACAAAAATGCCCGCCATTTTTTGTTGTTTGGTATGGCAGTACTGCACGGCAGGGCTGTCAGATATGGCGATTTCTCGCCAAATGTGGTAATTTTTAACCTTGTCTTGCGTCCAAATGTTTCATTTGGCGACATGGCGATTTTTCTGGCAATTTTGTGACCATTTTTTAACAAAAAGTAATTGAGGCCAAATGTTTATGATTCACAAAAATTTCTGTGAGGAATTCAGTATTCCGCGCAAATGGCCTTACAAAAGTTCAAAGGCAAAACATCGTAGCTTTTTTATGAAAAACAACAGCAAAATACCCAAAATTGTTGTTGGATTTCATAAAAAAGCTACGATATTTTACATTCTCACTTTTCTAAGACCATTTGCATAAAAAACAGAACACTGCTAATATTATTTTGATGCTTTATTAAGCGTTACAATTGAGATGATTAAAAATAAAATAGCGCTATTTAGTGTTTGATGCAAATAGTCTTGCAAAAGAGCAAATGCAAATTATCGTAATTTTTTTTAATATCGCCCACATATTGACACTTTTGCACCTTGTTATATGTATTGAAAACTTGCAACGCTCATACAATGGCGGTATCAGTGTTTGATGCAAATTGTCTTGCGAATTAAGAGCAAATGAAAATATCTTAGCTTTTTTATGAGATCTAGCGGCAACTCTGTGTATTTTGTTGTTGGATTTCGCAAGACTATTTGCACCAAAGACTGAATACTGCAAATGTTTTTAAAACAGGATGAATAATCTGATGAGAATTTTAGATTCATATAATGTATTAGAACTCGTTCCATTTTTCTTATATACATGTAATACATACTACTATGTATTAATTGTAATCATTAGTGGATTTTGAATTACTTTTGGCGATTTTTTGCTATTTTTTTATGCGATTATTTTATAACAATTTCTATAAAGAAAAATTATTATATAAAAACAAATTTTTATAAAATATATATTGAAAAAAAACTGTAAAAAATGTATTTTGGCGACTTTTGGCGATTTTTAAAATCACTGACGAAATAGGTCAGAAGAGATCTGACAGCCCTGCTACACGGCTTAAGCTATCACTTAAAAATATGAAACTCAATTGAATCTGCATTTTCTATTAAAGTAGAGTACGGTCTCTCGAATTTTATTTCCTTATGACGCGCCGACATACTTACACGCAATTTACATTGTGCCTTTTTCTCTTGGCTTTAAAGGCAGGCTTTTTTAGTTTGAGAGAGAGAGAGAGAGAGAGAGAGGCGGTGAGAATCTAGCGGGGTAAGCAAAAAGGCTCAAATTGAAATTTGAGGGGTTTTTTGTTATTTCTCTTTGTAATTTTCGTACTCTCGGCATTAAGCATGTGTATAATCGTCAAAAATGGCATGGATAAAAAGTCTGTAATGTAAATGTGTGTGACTTTTCGTAGGGGATTCAAAAGAAAATTGTAAAACAAAGCCAGGCTAAAAAGGCATAGTGTGAAAAGCCACTTACATATGCTTTGAACAACAAAAATCATTGCTTTGGTGTAAAACAAAAATTTTTTAAAATGAAGAAGTACTGGCTCCAAATAGTGGTCACAGCGACATAGCATAATGGTATTGCCGCTGCAGGTTTTTTTGATTTTCAGTGTTACCGTAATTTTCCGCGGAAGTGCCGGGGAACTCCTGGGATTTTTGGCCTAGTTTTTTTTGAGTCTCCAATATGGGTTGTTTCTTTGCAAAATGGTTTATGGCTTGACTAAGTGGTTCGTAGCGGTGCTAGACGAAGGTGCCTCTGCATTCCTGTAAATGATATGACATTTTTGACATGACATAATGGTGTTGCCGCTGCAGATTTTTAGATTTTCAGAGTTGCCGCAATCTTCCGGGGAAGTGCCGGGAACTTCTGGGAATTTGGTGATTTTTGGCCTAGTTTTTGGGAATCCCCAATATGGTTTGTGTCATTGTTAAATGGGCTGTGACTTGGCGAAGCGTTTCGTGGAAGTGAAGGCTGAAGGTGTCTGCTAACTATTCTTACTAATTTTATAAATGCGAAAGTAAGTTTGTTTGTTTGTTGCGCTTTAACTGCTAAACCACAGAGCCGATATTGTTGAAATTTAGAACATATATGTAGATAGATCTAAGTCTAGAAAGACACATAGGTAATTTTTTTTTAAAAACTAGGACGACGATGTGTGGGTAGGGGGCGATTGCTGTCCTTCCGAAAGTATCTCATCAATTTTAATGAAATTTAAAACATGGATAGATCTGAGTCTATAAGGATACATAGGCTATATATTTTTTCAACAATGGAATCACCAAGGAGTTAGGGGAATTTCTGCCCCTCGGAAACTATCTCATCAATTTTAATGAAACTTAAAACATCGATAGATATAGATAGGACTATGGTCGGCGTAAGGAGCGATTTCTGCCTCTAAACTATCTGACCAATTCTAGTGAAATTTTAAACAAGGATAGATCTGAGTCTGGAAGAACACATAGGTGATATATATTTTTTTTAATAATAGTAACACGAGGCCAGTAAGGGGCGATTTCTGCCCTTCGAAACTATCTAACCAATTTTAATGAACTTAAAAACATGGATAGATCTGAGTCTGGAAGGACACATAGGATATATATTTTTTTAAAAATGTGACCACGAAGGAGCGATTTCTGTCTCTCTGAAACTATAAGTTCCAACCCGGTGTCCCACAACACCGTGCTTTCTTTTCATTTTTGGAGCACACTTTTGCCTGACCAGGCTATCGATCATGTTTGATACTCAAACCGTCATTAAAGAAAAAAATTTTACACACAATCATGAAAAATAACAAAATTGGATGATGCACTTGATTGATAATTTAATTAATTTCTTTTAAATGAAATTATGACAATATGTTAAATAAATTTCATAAAAATATTTAATTTCTTATTATTTAACAACTCCTGGTTCGATTTTGTCCTAACATCTCACAGAGCCAACCTTGCAATTGATAAAAATGTATAAAAAAATCATTTTCCAAGTCCAACTCGTGAAGTTTATGCTACAAAAAATGACATGACTGAACCTTTTTGTCACTCAACTCCAAACATTTTGATGGTTGACTGACGAAATTTGTGGACACAAAATAAATTCGGTAAGAGGCCTGCCCATAGAATCCGACACGGAATTAAATTGGAAACGCAATTCCAATCCAATTGTGAATGGGTTCATGAAAACGGAACGAAATTGGTTTGTTCAAAAAGTGCTTATCATATTTTAAATCCGGAAAATACCACACATTTTGATTACTCGGTCGGACTCGTACTATTTTGCTTGTAGATTTGTAACTTGTGTAGTTTCGGGAATTGTGTCACAAAAAGTGATTGCAAAATAGTTTACAATTTTTAAAAGGGAACACTAATATACTTTTCGTGATAAGCAGCCTGCCCATTGTTCTTTCTTGATAATACATATATAAGATTTGTTTGCAAGGCCCCTTTAAACTAAAGCTCTTATTTTGTTTTGAGAAAAACGCGAACTTGACATGATTTTCATTAAATTTAAAAATTCAATTATTATTGTTATTGTTCTTTTAAATGATAGAAATACAAAATAAGTTATAAAAATAGTAAAAAATTTATATAAAAATGTACAAACTAAAGAAAAAGTAATTAGATTTAGGAATTGCTTAAGAATGTAGAAAAGAAAAAACACAATTGAGAAAAATATCAGAATAGAATGTTTTAACAGTTTGCAAAAACATATAAAAAAGCAAACAAAATTATATAGTTTTTTAAAAAGTATTTTGTTGATTTTTATTCAATTTGTTTTGTTTTCTTCTTTTTAATTTTTTTCATGGTTTATTCTCTATTCTTTAATTTATAATTAAGCTTCAGTTTTATTGTGTTGCTGCTGTTGCTGTAGATTTAGAAGTAATTCATCCCTATTATATATTTTTCAATTAAATCATATACAGGTTTAAGTGTTATGAAATAAAAAATTTACTCCCTGGACATTTAAGGGAATTTTACAACTTTGTTTTAACATATAATATTATAAAGGGAGTTTGGTTTTATATATAAATTTTTTTTAATGTTTACAAATCTTCATCCTCGTCTGGTAAGGCGGTTTCTTGAGCTTCTTGCAAATCCCGTTCGATTTGTAATTGCCAATCCTTGTCCATTTTGACTTCTGGTGGCAGTAAAGCGGGCATAGCAACGAATTCCAAATTGGGATCACCCACCAATTTACGGGCTAACCAAAGGAATGGCTTTTCAAAGTTGTAATTTGATTTGGCAGAGATATCGTAGTACTATAAAAACACAAAATACGTAATTTATGCAAAATGATTTGGACCATTAACTTCAAAAATTAAACTTACTTGTAAATTCTTCTTTCTGTGGAATATAATACTCTTGGCCTTTACTTTACGATCCTTAATGTCGACTTTGTTTCCACACAGTACAATCGGTATGTTTTCACATACACGTACTAAATCTCTATGCCAATTTGGTACGTTCTTGTATGTAACACGTGATGTTACATCGAACATAATAACAGCACACTGTCCCTGAATATAGTAGCCATCACGCAAACCGCCAAATTTCTCCTGGCCAGCTGTATCCCAGACGTTGAAACGGATGGCACCACGATTAGTGTGGAAGATTAAGGGATGCACTTCGACACCCAATGTTGCGACGTATTTCTTTTCAAATTCACCGGTCATGTGACGTTTAACGAATGTTGTCTTACCGGTACCACCATCACCAACCAAAACGCATTTGAATGTTGGAATATCTTGTTCTTGTTGGGCCATTTTTATTTTTTATTCGTATATAAAATGTTGCGTATAGAAAGATACTGAAAGAAAATATATGCAGGAAATTTTCTTTAAACCGTAAACGTTTTCTTTTTAATAACATTTATGAATAGTAAATTTTAAGTTTGTATTTTTAGCCCTCGACCAAAAACGAGGGGTATTATAAGTTTGTTGTAGTGTGTGTCTGTGTGTCTCTACAAATCATCATATAGCCCAAACGGTTGGACCGATTTTGATTTAGAAAATTTTGCTTGAAAGGAGACTTGATCGAAAGCGTTCTTAGCTATGTTTGAAGAAAATCTGTCCAGCCGTTTAGAAGATATCACATATTTTGTGTGTTTAACATCGTAGTTCCCAAAGGGCTAGATCGATTTTAATTTAGTATCTTTTACATCCAAAGAAATTTAATTATTTCGACAACTTTTGTTTGAAAGGTGACTTGATCCAAAATCTTCTAACCTATGATTGAAGATAATTGGTATAGCCGTTTTGAAGTTTTCATCTATTTTCTTCGAGAGTTTTTAAAATTTTTAATGTTATTATTAAAATTTCTTAAACATTTTTGAGCTCACATTAATTTTTCCCTAAATAATTTAATCGATATTAAACGTGTTCTGTTGAAAATTTCGCAGTTGAAAAGAGTTCCACACTTTTTTTCTTTAAACAGGATTTCAACAAGAAAAGCAAACTAAACTTTTGTAATTTAAGCTAAACTATGTATTTCACAACTTTCGTAAATATTGGTCTTTCCGTAATATTTTGTAGTAATGTTCTTTTTTTCTAGTGAAGATCCTTTCTTTAACAAGGACTAGTGATGACTAATTTTAAACAGAACTAAAAAGTAAAATAAAAACAAGGTAAGAAGTAATATTAAAAAACACAAGGCATAAAACAGAATAAAAGAAGAAAACGAAAAGCAAATTGACGTACAATTTGTATTCTTTACAATAAAACATCATAAAAGATCCAGACACCATAATGCCTATAAAGCAATGTTTTTAGGGGTGGATAACAGATGTGAATACTGTCCTTATTATGCTGAGTACAACACGACTCTTTTTTTTTCTTTTTCAGCACATAAAAGCAAAGAAAGCAATTTATGTTTTTAATAAAAGCAGCAGATGCTTATTTTTATTCCATGAAATAAGAAAAATAGAAATAAAAAGAAGTAAAAATGGTGGTAAAAGTACACAAGAGAGAAAACTACAAATTGGGAGGGGGAAAAAATAAAGAGAATATAAAAAACTTCTCTAAAGATCTACATACCTACCTAGTTTAGATCAAAAATCTTAAAGAAAACTTGCCCGGGGTACAACAAATTTTCTAAAGAAAACTTGCTTACGGATCCAAGCAACTTTTCTAAGGAAAACTTTTTTAAGAACTCAAAAAACTTAAAAAGAAAATCATTAACTTGCAGTCTATACCTAACTAACTGTAACACTAACTTCATGTTAACTTTAAATGTAGTCTTCTCATGTTCTCTGTTTTAATAACGCTGTCACAACTTCCAAGTCATAACAGCAATTCATGTCCGGCGTAGACGCAGAGATACGGATATGTTCTGAAAAACATTTCGTTTTGAAATAGCAAAATTTCAAAAACAAGAAACAGCAATGTTCTAACCCAATTTGTTTCTCTACCCATTCCGAAAAGCTTTTCTGAAGAAAATTTTATTAGAGTCGAAGCAACATTTCTAAAGTTTAATTTTAAGTCAAAGTAACTTTAATACTGAAAACTTGCACAGAGTCCAAGTAACTCTTCAAAAGAAAACTTGTGTAGAGTTTAGGTAAATTGTTTAAAGACAAATTGCTTAGTCCAAGCAACTTTTCTAAAGACAACTTGGTTATTCCAAGCGTCTTGTTTAAAGACAACTTGCTTAGTCCAAGCACTTCATCTGAAGATAAGTTGCTTTGCCTAACCTTCTTATCTTAAAACAACTTGGCTTAGTTCAAGGCCTTTAATAGACAAACTTAATCCATTTACATATATATTTATATCATATCTGTATATTGTAGGCTGTCCAATCTATATTCCGAATTTTTTTAAAGAACAATTTTTTAACGACATTGCCTGATGTGTCCATACAAGTACATGCCGCTTCTTTAAAGCAACATAGTAATATGTATCACAAAAAAAAAAACTTTTTAAGATAATAGAGAGCGTGTTCTAATACCTCCTTTAAAAAAAAAAAAAAAAATAAAAATCCGAAACATTCTCAATCTTAACCGAATTTACAACGACAAGAAAAGTAGTACCAACCAGCGACATATTTGCTAAATTTTAAATGCATTTTGCCAAGTTTCACTTTTTTAAGATATGACTAAAAAGAGGGATATGTAGTATTAAAACTAATCTAACATTTCATTTAAATCAATAAATCGGCCATGGAACGTATACATTCGACCTTCAGATATGTAGCAGATAACTAAATAAAACAAGTGGTGAATCAATAACCGACCTTGCTACATATGGCCATCAAAAGGTCACCGCAATAAACATGCCGCCAAATCCCAAACCAAACACCTTTTTATAAGTGAATAAGTTCAAGCAAAGTTGTTAGATATTTAAGTTAAAAGCAATTATTTAAATAAAACCATTTGAAATAATTAATACATGTGCAGCTCAAGAAATAAAAAAATGTATATAAACAACTTGCTATGTTAACTAACATTTGCAGCAAATGTTAAAAAAAAACAAAAATTGCAAAAATGATTCATGAACATAATTGACAGCTGTAGGAAAAAATGGAAAAATGAGTACATAACCTCATTTTACTGGCATTCTTTTAATGAAGAAATTATAGAATTTTTGGGCAGCTTTTTGTAGCCATATACAGGAAAAGCCAAATATTTCATTAAAGGTAAAGAATTTAAAAGAAACTCGTATGTGTTTTGAACCTATTTTTCAATGAAACAAATTAATTTCTTTCTGTTACGAAAACACATGTTCTTGTCTTCTTCCTCCGCCTGTTCGTTGACAGCACAAAAACTGCACGATTACCACAGACATAAAAGGGCAAATTTAGCGTCCGCTCAAACTTTTTTAAGTGATCCACTACGATTTTCACAAAAACATTTATTAATTTATTTAATTTTAATATATTAAACAAACCGAAATCACTTTTCTTGATATTTAAATACCAACGCTACTTTTTTCGAAGAACCACCACCATTCTTTTGGAATTTGGCACTGACATTTTTTGATACATTCATTTTCCCTAAGTTTTAACATTTTGTAAATTTATCAAAGAACACCTACTTTTTTTTAGTTTCACTCCTTGAAGAATTGCTTTATTTTATTATATTTCTGTAACAATCCTTAATAATAGGAATTTCGCGTTTTTATGGAAACTGCACAAATACCGCCGCCAAACAAAGTGTGTTAAAATGTACTTCTTTTTTTCTTTCTTTTTGTCTGAAATGCTGATGATGTTCGGCAAATTACCGTTTTTTTTCAAGTTCGGGAAAACAATGTGGTATTTTCTGCATCAGTGTCGTTTTTTTTAAAGTGTTGTATATAAGAGTAGGATAAAGTGACATGTAGAGGCATTAAGTGCAAAAAGGTATAAGGTTTAAGACAAAGTGACATATAGATGTCAGCACTGATAACAGCAGCACAAAGCTGGTAAATATATAAAAGTTTATCTTGTTTTTGTCAATTATTGGTTTTATTTAAATGTATAAACCTTTGTGTAAGCATTTTGTGCAATGTAAAAGTATTGCCCTTTTGGGTAATTAAGGACAACCCTATGGGCGGACTGGGAGCACTTCATTCTATCCAAGGCGAAATGATTCCAGGTGGCTCCATTAGGTCAGATGATCAGCTGACTAGACCAAAGCGTCAAACTCGTATGTAAAAAAAACTAAAAAACAATTTTTTATGTATGGATTTAACATGACAAATTGTTCAATGCCAGTAGTTGTTGCACTAATAAGGCCACGTGTTTGTCCTTTTTTCTAACCGCACCCCTAGAATCGCTCTAGCCCCTCCTTGAATTTCAAAATGTTAGAGTAATTTTGATAACATAAGCGAACTGTAGGGACACATGGGGCTTAACCCTCTCACCCGCAGAAAAATTCTAGCTAAGCCAATGAACAAATGTAAAAAAAATTAAAGAACTATTTTAATAATACAATGAAAAAAGCAAAAAACTTATATCAAAAAGTGATTGTGCGTGTAAAAATTGCAAATCAATTGATATTCAAGTGCAAAATTTATGGTCTCTCAAGTGTGTTGAAAAGAAAAATATATTCTCGGTCATTAAGTTGAATTCACAGTACTCGTATGTGTTAAGAGAGTTCTCAATATTTTATTGACCGACCGAGATTTTGCTATCTATGTTATCAATGATATATACTCATGTATATTTGACAGCTATAGAGCACTTAATTGCTGCGTTGTTAACGCCATTTAATATAGATACACTTTGGGCAAAACTTTTGATTGCACGTTATGTACACAATCTGACATGCAGAGGTCTTTGAATTTTACGACAACTGAGTGGGGTATTTCATATCAACTTGTTGCTGGGACATAAAATGATGAATTACAATAAATAAAAATTTATTATTATGTGCTTAATAATTACAACTTAACAAAAACACTAAAGAACTAAAAACATATTTTAAACACTATCTACCGTATTAAAAAAAAAACAATTTGAGTTTCAAATGTACGATACTGTAAAATTTCCTACTAAAGCACACTTGAAGTCTAAATTAATCTTTTTAAAAATACGACCGTATATTTTTAGCTTAATATCTGTGACCACAAGTCATAACAATATGAGTAAAGATAGGACAAAATTGACTGATCGTGTCCATCCGTGTATGAATCTACTTGCTATAAATTTTTTTTGTAAATTTAGAAGACGGTTATTATCTGTAAAAATGTTAAAGAAAAATAAGCTGATGCCCGATTAGAAGCCAGTTTTTGAGACATCACACAGCTGTCCCGAAAAACGTTTAAAACGACATAAGCGGTTGTAGCTTGTATGTATATATATCGATCTTTTTTCCACTTTACGTAGAACTACTTAATTTATAATCTAGGCTTTCACTCTCGGTTCTCGTTGATGAAAACGTTCTACCGCCTTCGGTATAATTGAAAGTTGTTGTTGTTACAGGTGATTTAAGCAATACTTTAACTCTTTGAGTTATATGTTCACGTAGTAAACGTCCATAGTGATCATATAGTCTAGTTTCATCGGTAGTACTTTTATCGTCCGATTTGGATGATTTACATTCGTAATTCGAACAACAGCGTGGATAATCGAGAAACTCATTTGCTGCTGGCAAGCGATTGCAATTACCCTCTAGTTGTGGAATCTGGCATCTGATAAAATACCAAAACAGGTCGGCCCATATAGACATTAAAGTTTTTTTTTATTTTTTAAATAAAATACTATACCTGTCTTCCCACAATTGTAGAGTACCTAAACATTGAACACGTATACATTGGCCTGGTCTGGTAAAAAATTCACCAATATATAGTTCTCGATTAGTTTCGGGATCGGTGCATTTAGCGTCGTAACGATCTATGAAATAAAAGAAAGCTCAAGTAATTAGAAACTGAAATAAATTTAGGTAATCATTGAAATATTAAAAATTTTGTAAAACCGATCAGGCTGAAAGACTAAAATTTTAGCAGAGTTAAATAAATGGGTTCAACTCAAAATTATATAAATATAAATTCCCGAGTAAAGAACAATTTGTGAAGACGATCAGACTGAAATACAAACTGTCTGTCTCAAGATATTGAAAGTTATCGTTCGCTGTACGATAGCAGCATTTTAGCTCGATACCGTGGGACTGGCTATACAATTTTCGCAGAGACTAACAAATTGGCTCAATTCGAAACAGTCTAAAGCAAAAAGAAAATATACGTTCAAATATTTTGAAATATTCTAATTTGGGCGTAGGGATGAGTAGCATCAAGCTTTCAGCGCAAATAGGATTCATATTCTACTCTAAAACATTTATAAATAATAACATTAAATTAAAAATGTTAAAACCCCCCGAAGAAAATGGATGTTTACTACAAAACGGCTGGACCGGTTTCCTTCAAACATAGCTAAGAAGACTCACAATCAAGTCGCATTAAAAAAAAACTAAATAAAAATCGGTCCAGCCGTTTAGGATCTATGAGGGAACAGACAGACACACAGATACACACTACAAACTTATAACAACCCACTTTTTTGGTCGCTCGCTTCTATGATTGCCTTCTATCTCGCTCGTTTACAGCTGAGTGAAAGAGTGCCCTACACCTCTTTCCTAACCGTGTGTACCAATTATAAATTATAATGTTATTTACAAGTGGTTTGTATAAAATTCAACCTATATACGTTAAAATTCAACCTATACGTTTCGAGAAATCAGTTTTTACTTGTCTGTGCGACCTTCTGTCTGTCACAGGATTCTAATTTTCAGAAAAGTACTTTTCCAAGAAGATCCATTAGCAAAGAGCACATTTTTTCGCGTTCCTTTTTCCAAAATGTAACATTTTCAAAAAATTACATTTGCAACAAAGTATCTTTTTTAAAAAGTGCCATCGCCAAAAAGCAAAATTTTCGCATAAAAAGTATCTTTTTCAAAAAGTACCATTTCCTAAAAGTACATTTTAGGAAAGTAACTTTCCAAAAAACTGTCATTACCAAAAAGCAAATTTTTTCACCAAAGTTCCTTTTCCAAAATGCAGTATTTGCCAAAAGTACATTTTCAAAAAAGTATCGCCTTAAAAAAAAAGAACTTTTTCAGAAGTACATTACGAAAAAAGTTCAATTTCCAAAAAGTAGCTTTTTTTTTTAACAAATTACCCTATTCAAAAATTACCTTTCCAAAAATTGCCATTTCTTAAAAGTAAATTTTCAAAAAAGTAGATTTTCGAAAAAGTACCTTTTCCAAAAAGTATCTTTTATTCAAAAAGTACCAAATAAATCCCCAATGTTACAAAATGCATTACATCAGTAAAGGTTTGTGTGACTAAAGGAACCTGTGTTGCAAGTTTTTTAAAAATTGCCTTAATAGTTTTGAATTAAATGCATTTTTCTGGTGTTACCCTTTTAAGTAAATTTTTTTTAACCCCCTTGTAGAAACAAAATATTTCTAAAATCAGTTTCAGTTGATTGGAAATATCGCTAAGCCATATCAACAATACACATTAGAAATATATGCACAGAAAAAGTACCACTATTAGGTACAGTTTTCTTCCCTAATATGTTCGAGTTTCTAAAAAGTACCAACATATGTTTGAGGGCTTCTTCAGGAGAGAAGAATACAATTTAAATTTCATTCTTATCTTTATTACATTACCGAAAAGTACCAACATAATATTTTTATCCTTTTTCGCCCCCTAAATGTACAAATTTGAAAAAAGTTGTTTCAAAGTCCGCTTATTTTTTTTATTTAATAATGTTTTCTTATGAATTTTAGGTCTACCGTAGTTAGATCTGGAGAAATAAGGTTACCGAATTTACCCGTTTTCCCTCTTTTTCATCCCCCTAGAAATTGAATTTCCAAAAGTGTCTTCTTAGTGGATCTATACATCGAAATGGAAATCTACATACAAAATGTTTTTCTATTAAAAAATATTTATTGAGTATCTCAATGTATATAAAAAATAGTTGTATAGAAAGAAAGTACCAAAAAAGAGTTAAACATTTTACACTTTATATATTGCAATTTTATAAAAGTACCAAAACATATTTGTGGTCTTTTGAGGAGGGAAGAGTACGTTTTAAATTTCATTTCTACCTACATTACTTTCAGGCGCGGATCCAGCTTGAGCTTTTGGAGGTAGTGGGGTGGGGGGAGGGTTGGGCGGTAGTAACTTCTAAGTAAACATACTATTTTTCCAAACTTCGCTTAGAAACTCTATAGAAATTTACTCGTTTTGGAGGGGGGGGGGGTGGTGGAATATCCTTCTCCCTTGTATCCGCGCCTGATTACTTTTGAGCATAACCCTACGTCTATACCTGATACATTAATTTTTATCATGGCAAATGTCAAATTCCATATAGGAAAAAACAGCTAACATAAAAGAAAATACTTTTTTTAATATAAAGTTTGGCTTTTGCCATGATAAATATATATCAGGTATAGACGTAGGGTAAATGGGGGGTTTCCGAGCCATAAATGTACAAATTTCAAAAAAGTACCAAGCACCTGTCCGCTTATTTTTCGATTTAGTTATGGCGTGTTTCGCACTTAAATTCAACCTTGGTTATATCTAGAGATATATGGTTACCGATTTTACCCGTTTTTAACCACTTAGAACTCGAATTTCCAAAAATTCCTTCTTAGTACATCTATACATCGGAAGGGGAACTTACATACGATATTTCAAGACTCTAGCTTACGCTGTTTGTGCTGGGCGTTGATATGTCACTCAGTTACACAATAACGTTACTCTTTTAAAGATATATAGAAGATAATAATTCTACAGGTACTTAAATTGGAGAATTAATCGGTAAACGTTAATTTTTTGCGTTTTAAATTGCTCAAAAGATTTTATTTTATTTGATGATGCACCCCTTGACACATGATACGAAAATTTGCTCACCATATTTTCAATACATTGCAAACTTACCACGTGAGTATGTAGACGAAGGATGAGCCAATGACATAATTGTATTCAGCATTAATGTTGGGAAAATTAATATTTTCATAACACTATAAAATGCACAAAATGATTTTGACATTTTAAAAAAGATTTCAATACTTTAATTCTTGTTTGATTTTTCAATAATTTTGCTATTGATCTTTTTCTAAACTCAAGATCAACTAGAACGTAATTTGATAATTTCTTAGATGTTTAAACGTAATTCAGGCGTGCAAGTGTGTCTTTTTCGAGCTAAGATTGTAAAATAAGCAGAATATTCAATTTGTTTATTATGATTTTTAATGTTTTTGCAAAATATTTCTTATCTTCAAAAAAGCTTTTTTTCGTGGTATATGATTATATATATTTTTTGTTTGTTTATTTTTAATTGTATTTGAAATGTGATAACGAGGTGTTTTTTTTTTGTTATATAAAACTGTCTAAATGGAGACTGTATGTAGTCATCATTGATGAAAAATTAAAAAAAAACTTGCGAAAATAATGGAAACAAAAACAATTATAAATTATTACAATGTCATAAGGTTAACTGGGGTACCCACTTTAGTTAATGAGTTAAAATGTTGCCAGTGTTTTCATTACGCAATGCTACTTCAAAATATGGCAACTTTATTAATGGTTGTTTACTATTTAAAACGGTTAAACTTACTTTTAAATGCTTAAAATTGAAGGATATATCCCATTTTATCTGGAAAATACTTGTATAAGAACTTCAACTGCTGAATTTGAAAATGCCCAATGAAAAACCGTACAACAAAATCAAATATTTTTCAAAATAATAATGTTCTAACGACTGACTTTGGTAGAGGGTACCAAAAAAATACAGATATTTTGAATATTTACATTTGATTTACATTGATTTTAGGGGAAGTTATAGTGACTTGGCATTGGAAATCTTGTAAGACTTATATTATATGTTTAATCAATATTGGTGGACAATAATATATTTGAAAGTGTGCGCCAAAATATTGTGTGGCCTATTTATATATGGGTGATTCTCATTGCAAATGCTTCTTTCGTGTATATTGAAAGTATAGTAAAATATTTCATAAAATAAACGCTTCAATTTCAAAATGAAAACTGCTTTAGCATATTTATAAATAAATGTATATAAAATTTTGATGAAAATTTTTTATTTTTCCTTGTGAAACCAAGTCAAAATTGAAAAAGTGGTCATAACTTTGAATTTCGTCCTGCGATTATTATATTTTTTTGTTTCTAGAGAGTAGATTTATATTGCTTTCAAACCATATACTAATATTTTGTGGTGTATCCTATTTCGCAAAAATCATACCCAGAACAACCGCGAAAGCAGATATAACTAGGGATGTAACGAATACCGATACCGATACCGATATATCGGCGATACTTCAGATTTTCCGATACATCGGTATCGGCGATATTTTACTGTCGATACGACGATACTTTAAAAAATTTTTCAGAGTTTTTTTTCTGACAAGTTATTTATTTTTTGTTAATTTTACCATGAACTAAACTCATTTCGTTATTTTTTTAAATCTTATTAATATCAATTTTAAAAATTAATAATATATTATACTATTATTTTGTAAAAAAATTATTGATTTTTTAATAATTTTACCATGAATTCAAATTCAATTCGTTGTTTTTTAAATCTTATTCGAGCAAAAAAAGACACACCAAAGAAGTCATGAAAATGTAGAACTCGCGATCCGGAAGTATTACAAATTTGAATCATTTCTAATTAGTTTTACATATCCTTGCCATTGCAAGAAGTTCTGTTTTTCGATTAACAATCACCGAATTGGAAGCGATGCTCGGACAAATTTCTTTTTCGGTGTTCTATAAAGATTTTTCCTCACGAAAAAAGGATAAAAAATGACCCATTTTCACAATTTTTTTATGCGAGTATGGCGAGTATTTTAAAATTATAAAGGAACTAAAATTTTTTCTAGCTTTTCTACTAATTACACTATGCGATAAATAAAGACTTTTGGAAAAACACAAGAACTGGACAGTGCAGCTTCGATTTTCCTACAATGGGGTAGTAAAACCCTTTACTCAGTTTGGCGAATTTGGTGAAAAATTTTTTTTTGTGGACCTCCAAAGTTTCTGCAAATCAGTGGGCCCTCAAAAAACGGTGTCAGCAGTATTTGGCCAACAGCTAATTTAAATTTTATAATACCACTTAACTATATATGGCAATAATGTAGCTAAGAGCCTGTTTAAGAGATTTTTTTTAACATTTGATGCCAAAAAATTTTTTTCCTGAACTTTTTGTTGACAAAATTAAGGAAAAAATTGTTTTTTCACTTTTTTCAGAATAACTTACAGGGACTTGTAATTTTTAACTAACGATATTTGGCAAACTTATAGTTACGGTAGAGCTGAACAACTTTTGTGAACATATCAATACAATCTGCACGTACATATCTCGGCACTCTAATAGCTCACACAGACCACTTTTTACCTCAAACATTGTAGTTTTTCACTATTTTTTTATGCTAAAAAAATGTTTTTTTTTTTAATTTTAAAAAATTATTTTATTCACTTTTTTCAGTATAACTTATAGGGACTCCAAATTTTTCATTACCATTATTTGGCAAAACAACAACAAACAATAAAAAATAGTAAATACTAAAATCAGCAACATAAGAAGTGGAACAATAACAAAGAAAGCAAAAAAATGCAATAAAAATATAGCCTAACTCGTAAAAACGAAAACTTTTAAGGTAGAAATTAGTTTTTCTGGGCTGTTTAGGGTGCCTAGATACATTCAGATTGTATTGACATGTTCACAAAAGTTGTTCAGCTTTATCGTAGCAAATATTGTTAATAAAAAACTACGAGTCCATGTAAGTTATTCTGGAAAAAGTGAAAACAAAACTTTTTTTCCTTAATTTAAAAAAAGTGCACGAAAAATAATTTGTTTGCATAAAATGGTAATAAAATCTGTTTAGCGAACTCTTAGCTACATTATTGCTATATATAGTTAAGCGGTATCACAAAGTTTGAATTTTCTGTTGGCCAAAAGTTGATGACACCTTTTTTTGAGGGCCCGCTGATTTTCCAAAACTTTGGAGGTCCATAAAACGAAATTGGTCACCAAATTCGCCAAGCTAAGTATAGGGTTTTACTACCCCGTGGTAGTACAATCGAATCTATACTGTCAACTCCGTGAGTTTTTTGGACTGTTGCACTGTGTTATCTGCATATTTTTAATATAGATTTTTTGGAAGCAAAGAAAATGTAGCTCCTTTAATATCAATTTTAAATATTAGTAGTCTTTTACACTGTAATTTTGTATAATAAAAAAATTGCACTTTAGTTTTGTTAATCTAAGCTTGAACTCAATTTCAATATTCGTATCGGTATCGGAATCGGTATCGGCGATATTTATTTTTAAGTATCGGTATCGGTATCGGATCGGCAAAACGGCGTATCGTTACATCCCTAGATATAACGCTCAATACACAAAAATGTTAAAAAATTAAAAATATAATTTTATTTCAGGATCCATTGATCCTTCTCATATATTAAAAAAAAAAACAAAATGTAACACGCAATTTACATTGTGCCTTTTTCGCCTGGCTTTAAAGGCAGGCTTTTTTAGTTTGAGAGAGAGAGAGAGAGGAGGTGAAATTTGAGGGGTTATTTATTATTTCTCTTTGTCATTTTCGTACTCTCAGCACTAAGCATGTGTATAATCGACAAAAAAGGCATGGATCAAAAGTCTGTAATGTAAATGTGTGTGACTTTTCGTAGGGGATTTAAAAGAAAATTGTCAAAAAAAAACCAGGCTAAAAAAACATAGTGTGAAAAGACACTAAGATTAGAATGGGAAACACCCATGTAAAGCGGCCCATCCATTTGAAATATAATTATGGAATTTTTCGTCAATGTGTATGTCATATTCGAAGGTGGCACAATATATTGGCAAAAATCAAAAGAGTTTTGATTTAATTTATTAATTATGTTAAACTAATACTCAAAGCTCAGTAGAGGAATGTTGAACTTCAAAAATAAAACTTTTGAAGTCTTTTCTCCATTAAGCCTATTGTGACAGTTTTTCTCAATTTATTGTTATTAACGCAAAGGGTAGATTTTTTTAAAATTAAATTTCAAATATTAAGTGGTACTAACTATTTAGATTGAATATTCGTATTCGAATTCGGCGAATATTGTTTCAGATATTCGTATTCGTATTCGCGAATATTAAATATTGATATTCGTAACATCACTAATATGTACAATAACATATACAATAATATTGTATAATGGCTATTCCGCTTAAGATTAGTTTTACTTACTTTTATTGCTTTTTCGTAAAAAACAGAATTACTCATAAATTTTTATATTTAAAATTATATATTTTATTTTATTCATATATTTTTTGCATTATTTATTTAATTTTTTTTTTTTATAAGTATATGCTTTTCTTAAAGAAAGTTAAATCTATTATTATATTATTTAATTTGCTTACATTTATGGAAATTTTATAATTAATAAGTAATTATAATAATATCCAGTTTTTCTTCTTGTCTGCAATTCAAGTTCGCAAGTAATATTTACGAGTGTACATATTTTGTGAATGCTTGTAATGTATAAGGTAATGAAACTTACATAAATGAACAATCATTTCTCTTAAGATTAGGTAAGACGGGGCAAATAGTTGACGAAATAAGCGTTACCCAATTGTAAGTAAATTATATTTCAAAATAATCATTTTGTTATATTTTTCCTCATTTGTTTTGTGTATTAGTAGTCATACAAGATTGAATTAAAATTTGCTTAAAATAATGGCCCCGTATGGCCATACCTTCCTTCATAAGTTTTATATGCTTCTTTTTATTCATTTATCTTTAGTATTAGTTTTTAGTCTTAAGGCTAGTAAATGTTAAAAAAAGATGTGAGGTTAGAAATATATGAAGTAATTAAGAGATTTCTTTAGTGATTATGTATGAGTGAATTAGAGAGTTTTAGTTAAAAAAAAAGGATTCAGTATAAATTAATTGACCTTAGTCTGTATTAATATGTGATAAAAGTTAAATAGAATATAATAGAAATCATTAGGTTTTAAGTCGTCGTAAAGTGAGCGGTTTAAGATATTAAGCTGGGTTTAGCTGAGTTTATTTAAACTCAAAGTAATAATCGTTTCTAAATACAGTTTTGGGTCCCATCGACTTTTAACTGTTGTAGAGGATAGAAAAATGTTATAGAATTACTTATACAGATAATGCGGCAAGTAAATGATAAATATTCAGTATCAAAATAACCGAGGTAGTAAAATTTGACACCCTGTACCTCAACGTGTATTTCAACATTCTTCAAGCTTGGGTCCTCCTCTATAAATTTCACATATGTACATCGTTTTGTAATCGCGTTGCCTGCTACTTTCGGCGTTATGCCATTGGGCGACCACTTTCGGCCTTATGTCATTGGCAAGACACCAAGTAAACGAAGATAATTATTTCAACCTCTAGATGGAGAAAGAAGATAAGGCGTCAACAAAAAATAACTATCGCCTGGAAGATACTTAGGCGATACTTAAGCGATACTTAGGCGATACTTAAACGATACTTCTTAACAATTTAGCAGAGACATCTGGTGCTTAGCCGAGTAGCCTTCATTTAGAAAGGGCACCAGCAATTAGCCAAGACACAAACCGGGTCCAAGGATTCCCAAAAACTTGGACAAAAAGCTCCCCAAAATTCTAGAAGTTCTTCGGACTCCAAAGAACTAAGACACAAATCTCCCCAAAATCCCAGAAATTCCAAAAACTAGGACAAAATCTGCGTAAAATCCCAAAACTTCGCCGGAAAACAGCTGCAAAACCGAAAACCGCGAAAATATCAAAGCGGCAACAAGGAGTTTTTAAGGAACTTAAGGCCATATTTTGTAATTACAAACGCTTTTTGTGCTTTGAAATTTGTGTGGAAAAAATTTTTTGAAACGTATTTGCAGTATTCATGACACGTATTTTTTCATTAAAAACATATTTTTTAAGCTTTAAAAGTGTTTTATTAACCAGCTTAATTTAAACTTAAAACAAAAATTATCTTTAGTTAAGTGTATTATATTAGGGCTAGTTTTAAGGATAAATATAAACGCAGTTTGTTATCCTTTCCTCGTATTTAAGCTAGAAGTTGTTAAAATTCTTTTAAATGGGTTTAATTAAAGGCTGGTATTGGCTCTTCCTGAATTGCATAGTCAAAAGCAAAAGTGTTTTTTGCAAAATGTTTTATTCAACTAATTATTACTTCAATAATTTTTATTCGAACAATTTTATTCGATTAATTTTTATTCGGCCGATATGATGAAATGGTTTATTTTCGTTCGATTTAGCTTTCGAATAATTTGAATCGTTAAGCTTTTAATCGATAATTTTATTGAAAAAAATTTTAGTCCAACAATTTTGTAATGCAATTTGATTCAGTTTTATCCAATTAAATTTATTGGAATAATTTCCATTAAAATATTTATATATCGCACTAGTTTTTTCTAAAGGGGCTCAACTCAAAATTTTGCAATTTTCACTTTTTGCCACAAATCGATATACAGTGATTATATCTACCCTCTGAACAGTTTATACATCATTTTTTCTACTCTTTCGCAAAAAAAAAGAGAAAATGCAGTTGTATCCCTCTTTGTGATAGAGAAGTAGAGTAAAATAAAAACAGTATTTTGCCTCTACTGAAAATTTTTAAATTTTGAGTTGACTCCTTTAAGGGGAATTAGTGCGATATGTACGTATTAAGTGTATTCGAATAAATATGCAATATATATTTAAAATATTTTATTCAAATAATATTCATTCAAATAAATTTATTCGAATAAATTTCTATCCGAATAATATGCAACGGATAATTTTTGTAATTTTTCGAATAATTCTTTGCAGCAAATAAATTATTTTCGATTATTTTTATTAGAATATTATATAAACAGCTTTTGTTTTCATTCGAAATACTACGTTCAAATTTGTTATAGTATCAATATTTTTATCCGTATAATTTTAGTTTGAATATTTTGACATGAATAATTTTATTCGCGCAATCTTAATTTGAAAAAAACTGCTTCAGATAAAGTTTACTTCAAATAATTTTATTCGAACGATATGAAACGAATGGCTTCTATTATAATATAATTTTACTCAAATAATATTATTCGAACACTTTTTAATCGTATAATTTTGTTCTATATTTTTTATAATAATTTTATTGGAATAACTTTGATTTGAATACATAATTTTATTATATTTTTAATACAATTATTCCATGCGCATAAACTGCATTCGCACTATTTTATGAGAATGATTTTCATTCGAATATTTTGATACGAATAATTTTATTTGAATAATTTTGATTCGAATAATAATATCTAAGCAATTTTTTCCGAATAAATTTGTTTCAATGGTTTTTATTCAAATAATTTTATTCGATTAACCTTTATTCGTATAATTTCACTATTTGTGACACTTTTTATTAAAATATTTTTATATGAACAGCTTGATGGGGCATTTATTCGTATAATTATTTTCAAATAATTTTTATCCGAATAATTTTATTAAACTAATTTTTCTTACAGATTTTTTTCATATACAATATTTTTTATTCAAATAAGGTTTCTTCGGATAAGCTTTTTACGAATAAATCCATGCCAATAGTTTTATTGAATGAATTATTATTCGTACAACTTTTAATAAATGCTTTTATTCGAATAACGGTTGCTCGAATAACTTTGTTGTAATATTTTACTTCAATATATATATTTTTTTGTAAAATTTTTTACAAATAGCATTTATTCGAATAATTTTTATTCTCATAATTTTGTTATATTTCACATATTTCTAAAAAATTCATTCGAATAATTTTTATTCGAATAAAAATTAACGTATTTCTTTTAATTACTCCATACTTTCGTTTAAGCGATAAATTTCGTGATTTCCATGTCTGTTACTTTACATTTTAAGTTAAGCATCAGGCAATTTATTCAAATACATAGTTTTATTCGAACAAAATTTGTTCTAATAATTTTATATAAATAAATAAATTTATTTGATTAATTTTGAGTAAAATAATTTAGTATGTTTAATTTTTCATCGAAAAATGTTATTCGAAAAATTCTTCTTCAAGCATTTTTATTCGATTGGCTTTTATTCGAATAATTTTATTAGAATAATTTTTATTAAGATATTTGTATACCCTTAATTTGTATTCCAGTAATTGGATTCGAATAATATTTATTTGAAAAAATTTATTCGAATAATTTTCTTTTGAATAATTTTATTCGAATAATTTTTGAGAATATTATAATGCTTAAAATCTTTCTTCAAATAATCCCTCTTATTATGGTTGGCGATTTTTGTGGCGAAAATTATTCGCTTTTTACTAGATTAAGGAAAAATGTTGCTTGTTTTCTTTAATTTAATGCAAATTGTCGAATCTGACGTCGAAAAACGTTAACCACGATAAGTTCCAATATATTTTGTTGACATAAATTTTGTTAAAATAATTTGACTAACTACAATGAACTAGATTCGCCAGCTCTACTTTTGTTTTGCTGAGTTTATAGGAAAGTGATATCACACAGTCTAACCAGACCAGTCAACTTTGACAGTTGAAAATTACCCAAATCAACTTTTTATGCCGGGTAGTTGAGAAAGAGACAACAATTACGTTTTGGGATTTCATTTTATCCAATTAAAAGTGTTGCACATTTTACAAATGTATGCGTAAAACAAAACAAAATGAAACACTAATACTTTCTTATTTCTCTTTTGTGATGCCGTCCACTTCGGCTGAGACGGCAATATCTTGCGGCTCGTGTCGCGTCTGGTTAGTGTGTGGTGATATCAAACCTTTAAAGAGATAGCAGCCTTTAATGTTTTCCAATTAGCTATCCCTTTCATTTTATCGACGTAAATGATATTTTGCTTGCTAAAAATGGCTTTTTTAAACGTCAATATGTATTAGGTAGTCTGTTTTATATTCTGTTACCACACTGTTTGGAACCTAATTTTTAGTAAGAAATGGAAAACTAGCCCTTAATATATCTTAATGTAAAAAGGATGTTTTATGTTTATATAATCGGGTATGTTCTGTATTTCATGTGGAATTACAATGTGTGGAATTATCAAAGCATTGTTGTTATTAATATTAATTTACAACAACAATGCTTTGATAATTCCACACTTTTTAATTACACATGAAATACAGAACATGGCCGAATAATAAATAAAAAATCTTTAAAAGTATTAAATATAGTATTTGTTTTCAAATTTAAAATCAGATAGATCTTCGACCTTATGTTTAGTTTTGTTCTTTTTTTTCTCAAAATAAATGTACAAAACTTAATTGTGCATCTCTGTCCTCCTTAAACAAATATAAATTGGGCATGTGTACATTTTTTCGGTGTATCTAGGGTTAATCTTAGCCATTTACCCCGGCACGAAGGCGCCGCCAAAGCACTCCATCTTGTTGTTCTGCCTGGCAAACCTTCACCACGACAGTGATATTGTATAGTCTGTGGTGGTGGATACGGTGTAGTTGTTGTAGTCGTTGTTGTGCTAGTTGTTGTAGTAGTTTTCACTGTTAAAGAGGCCGTATCATAATCATCATGCTCATCACTACTACTACTGCTACTGCTGCTGCTGCTGCTGCTATTATCAATTATATTTTCTTCACTGTCATTAAAATCTTCCTCATTGGAATTGTTTGCTAAATCAAATTTCGTATATAAAGTATCATTGTGTTGCTGTGATTTTAGCGTCGAAATAGTTAAATTGTTGTCTTTGAAAACGGCAAAGTCCTGCACAAAAGCCTCCACATCACAGCTAACTACAATGCGATCACCTTTTCGAAATAAAATATTATTTAAGAATAATTATTATTCTGATAGTTGTAAGAATTTTGTATGAGAGAAAAAAAATTTTATACCTTCTATCATTAGATTGTAAGGAGGTAGCTTGTGACACGTCTTGGAAGTCCTTAACACCTCAAATTCTACGCAATATCTGCAAAGAAAGATACAAAAAAATTTAATTAAAGTAACTCTTGAAAAGTAACAATTATGAAATATATAAATCAATAAAAAATTTAATGTGCTAAATAACGTTTTTGGCATTAACAGGGTCTTAAAAGAAGTCAATTATTGGAACGAAGTTCCTTATGGCAGTTTGTGCATTTAATATGCAGGATATACATGTTTTTATGATGGGACAGAAAAAATGTTTTAAATGAAAAAATACGTGTAATAAATACGTGCAACGAACGTGGACAACAGCGCAAATATAATATAATACGAAATTTTACCATGTGCAAAGAGTTCAGCTATATTAAGTTAAATGCCAAATTGTCAAAGCTTTTACTAATGTCATCGATAAAAAATGAGGGTCTATCAAAAAAATTTTAAAATGTTCAAGTTAAAGCTTGAAACAGTCGTAGTCTTTATATTTTTAAGCTTAAGGTTGTTTATTTAAGTTTTTATTTTAATTTTCGATATTTCGATAACCATCGGTTATCTTCTTTAGGGAATTATTTAAGTATTTTCCTGCAGAAGATAACCGCTGGTTATCGAAATATCGAAAAATAAAATAAAAACTTAAGCAAACAACCTTAAGCTTAAAAATATAAAGACTACTATTCAAATAAAGGTTAAAAAATATAGATTAAAGTATTAAAGCTTGAAACATTAAAATGTTGCCAAGTTAGCGGTTTATTTATGAATTCAGCGATTTAGCGCCTCTTTTTTCAACATTTTTTCTGTTGGCGTTTTTTATAAATAAAAAGTAGGCAACACTTAAAGAGAGCATTACATTTTGTTTACATTTTGTATAGTTGTCTCTTTCTATCATTTGCTGTTTCCTTTTTTCAATCCTATAGCAAAATAATACAAGAAAAATGTAGTTTCATATGGGCTTAAGAAATATGTGTAACGACAATTCAATTCCTTAAAAACTCCTTAAAACTGTTTTGCCGCTTTGGTATTCTCGCGGTTTTCGGGATTTTGGGGATATTTTTGTCCTAGTTTTTGGGAATCCAGGAAACTTCTGAGATTTCGCAGAGATTTTTGTCCTAGGTTTTTGGAGTCCAGGAAACATTTGGGATTTTAGGGGATTTTTGTTCTAGTTTTTGGGAATTCGTGGAAGTTTGCCTAAGTTTTCGGGAATACTTTGACCAGGTTTGTGTCTTGGCTAATGATTGGTGTCATTGGTAAACATCTAATGTTTCGGTTAAATTGTTGAGAAGTATCGGCTTAGTATCATCCAGACAATAGTTGATTTTTTGTCGACAACTTATCATCTTTTAACATCTAGAGGTTGAAATTACTATCTCGTTTACTTGCGTCATCAAGGTAGCTGAAATGTTTGTTTTTAAATTATAACTTTTATTTTTAGTGGGGGTCATGGCGCCGCGTCCGGTGACTAGGCGGAGTGTCGAAGGGCGATCAAGATAAGAGGGAGTGTGACATAGGGACCGAACGTGCCATGCTTATGGCGTAAGACCGAAAGTGGCCGCAGGTCGAAGACACACAGTGGTACCAATTGGAAAAAATGGTAATAAATCTGTATCTTTGAAAATTACGATTCGATTATAAAATCATATATGTAAAAACCATAAAGGATGACCCAAGCTTTCAGAATGTTGAAATTTGGACCACGCTGTTGAAGTACACGTTGAGCTACGTGGTGTCAAAGTTGACCTATGCATAAAAAACCTTGTTACCAAATAAATCCACAAATGAATCGTTTGTTTATGAAAGGCCTTTTGCCATTTTTTTTTTAGCAAAGACCTTTTATTACGAAAATCGGTAGGTCATTTGATTATGAAAGGACCCATGTTTGCTTAATAAATTCTGTTAAAGAAATAACCAAACATTTGTCCTTTCATAATCAAATGGCGTCTTATCATATGACCTACCGATATTCGTAATAAAAGGTCTTTGCTAAAAAATGACAAAAGGCCTTTCAAAAACCAAGGATTCATTTGTGGATTTATTTGGTAATATTCTTTTAATAAACAAAACCATCATGTTTTTTTAATATTTTTGGTTTTGTAGCTGTTTTATCCTTTAAACAAAAGCAAATTAGATTTAACTGTTGTTCTGTTCTTGCCGTTATAATTTGTTTGCTTTCTTTCGTGTATGTGTTTGTGCCTGTAAATGTGTTTGTTTTGTATTCGTAATGGAGAAAATGAAAATGTGTAGACATTTAAATACTTTATGAAAAAGTAAAACATTAAAATACATCAATACATGGCTGATTCTCATTCTAAACATACATTTTGTATTTTTTTGTTGTTTACCAATGTAACTAAATGAAATATGAGAAGATAGGATTTTCATTATAGTTTTCGCCTCATTCAATGGATCTTGAAATAAAATTATATTTTTCGATTTTTTTTCAAAATTTCTGTATTGAGCGTTACATTTACTTTCGCAGTTGTTCTGGGCATGATTTTGGCGAAATAGTACACCACAAAAAATGAATACAGTTTTTGAAAGCACTATACATCTATTCTGTAAAAACAAAAAATTATGATAATCGCAGGACGAAATTGAAAGCTATGACCACTTTTTCCATTTTGACATGGAAAAATAAAAAAAATTTTGTTTTAAAAGAATTCTTTACAAACATTTATGCATGAGCAAAAATTAGTCTAACTCTTCTTTTAAAGAAGTTTAATTTTCATAAAATCGACCAACAATGGCAAAATATATATAAATTTCAAATAATTATTTCTAGCAAAGTACGACCTACCTAATACATTGTAACACCCCACAGTGCGGTAGAAGCAACATTTTTTTTAAAGAAAATCAAAAATTTGTAAACAGTTATTGTTCTTCATATCGTTTCTACCTTTCAGCTGCTGTTAAAATTTTTTTAACGTCCTCAAAATTATAGATAAATTATATTTAAACATATTTTCTACGTGTAACGTTCAATACATTTCTATACGAATTCAATATTTTTTCAGAACACACACTATATTTTGAATTCAATACAATTCAGATGTATAATCTTCGATATATTTTAACATAAGCTTCTTAGTTATTCACTAAAAAAATTTCAATTAAATTAAAAAAATATCCATAACACTCAATACATTTTTTTGTATACAAACGATGATTGATTGATTGATGAAGCGTTTTGCAGTATAATACTATTTAACAAAGTTCACAAAACTTTTGTTGAATATTTAGCAATGCAAACCTACACTATTATTCTATGTATGTTGTTAATGCAATTATAATGATTTAACTGAGTAATAAAGCGTAATAAAAAATCGTAACGCTCAATACACAAGAACGGAGACAAAATATAATTTTTAATATTTTTCAAAAATTTTGAAGTGTGAAATAAGAGAAGCAAAATGCAAATATTCTAAAACGGTTATAAACTTAATCTCGTCTTTTGAAAAATTCATAGTTTTTTAATGGGGAAAATGAACAGCATGCTTTACGGACGCCATTTTGTATGAAGATAGTATGAACCGAATTTTTGTTCTTCGTTTTTAACACATAATAGACAGTCTTACACAAAAAAAAACTTGTGTGAATTTATTTATAATCTATTAAATCATGCTAAAGCAGTTTTAATTTTAAAATTTATGCGTTTCAATGGACGCGAAAAAATCATTTGAAACGGGAATCAGCCACATACGTTCATTTATGCGTAACTTTACATCCATGTTTGTATGTTTATATAAAAAAAATTTACATATTTCTTGAATAAATTCTCATATTTTATTTTATTGGGTGGCAGATTCAATTGAATTTTATGCCCTGAAAACATTTACAACTTTATTATATGACCCCAAACTATGCAAATTTAATAAATTTTGTACATACTTATAAATCTAAAATAAGAAAGAAGACGGAATAAGCTTGGGAAATAAATATATAAAAGGATAAAGGCTTTAAAGAGTAAGTTATATGCCAAATTACAACTTAAACCGCTGTCTACAAAAAACATCAACTGCAAAAGCGACAGATTAATTTTGAGCAATTGGCGACACGATAACTTTTTTGATGTTGTAGCCATGTTTTTCTTTGAATCGCACTCCCCTCGCACCCTTTCCCACTGTTTCAGCACACTAACCCTATCACTTAATTACACAATTTATTACTCTAATTTTAAAGATATGGCAACTCTACTTTATGAAAATATTTCAAAATGAGGGGATCACCAAAGTGTACAACATAAATAAATTATATTCTATTCTACCCACCACACCCACATTGAGATCAACAACCTGACGATGTATTCCCTTATATACACATTGTCGCCAGTGTTTGCGGTGTCAGTTGTGGTTAGACCGTATATTTGAAATATGTCTGTAGTTATTAAAATTCTTCGCAATGTAAATTCTTTTTATTTTGTTTTCATGCAGTTTTTTGTCTTCGATAACACTTTTCTATAGAAAATCGCTATTGACAACGATTTCGTTGTTTGTTCTCTACCGATAATTTCTAATCGAAATAAAATTGGTGTAGAAAAGTTGTTATTGGCAAAAATTTTTTGTGCAAATCGTGTTATCGATAGCAGTTTTCACTAAAAACCTTGTTGTTGATAACAGTTTTATGTAAACAAATTGTCATGGATAACTATTTATTAATAGAATATTTGTTATCACTAACAGTTTTCAATAACAAACTAGTTATCGATATTTGTTTTTCATAAACAAAACTGCTATTAATAATAGTTTTCGTTAAACAAATTGTTATTGAAAAAGTTTTCAATAAAAACCTAGTTACATACATATAACCATTCCTAATAAAAACTTGCTATCGATAACAATATAAAAAATATTATCGATAACAATTTTCTATACTAAACTTGTTATCGATAGCGGGTTTCAATAGAAAACTTCTAATTAATAACAGCTTGTAAAGAAAAATTATAATCGTTAAAGGCTTACATTCGGAATTTCACTATCGATAAGAGTTTCTTATGTGAAACTTGTTACTATTAATGATTTCTTATATACAAAATCCTACCACTAACAATTTTCAAAACAAAAGTTGCCATCGTAAACGATTTTCAATGAAAAACTTGTTACCGACAAATCTGGCCCTATTTTCGATTTAAGCGTGAGCGACAAAAGCGAAAGTTTTCAGCAAGAGTTTTTTTAATAACATATCGAGCCCTATTATCGATTTAATTGTAAGCGACAATTTTTGTATATAAAACATATTTGAATATAATAAAAAAATCTTCTCCTGAAAACTTAAATTTTTGTCGCTTACGATTAAATCGAAAATGGGGCTCGATGTTCAAATATATGTTTTTTATACATAAATTGTCGCTTACGATAAAATATTACAGAAAATATTATAGAAAATTTGTTATCGTTAGAAATTTTCATATAAAACTTTTTACCGAATAAAAACTTTTGGCTGAAAGCTTATTACTGATAACAATTTGCAAGATAAAAAATATAAATAATGTAATTATTTTGAATATTTGTTATCGATGACAGTTTTCCATAAACATTTTGTTATCGATAACAATTTTCAAAAGAGATGCTCTTGTTGATAATAGCTTTTTACAGAACACCTATCGCAGATAGCAGTTTGCAGTAGAAAACTTGTTATTGATGAGACAGTTTTTAATAGAAAGTTTGCTGTCGGGGTCAGCTTTTAGTATAAATTTTGTTATCGATAAGTATTTTTTTTGTATAAACTAATTATAAAATTTATTAGTGATAAGAATTTTTAATAGAGAGCTTGCTGTCAATAACAGAAAATTTGCTATCGATAACAGTTTTAAATACATTCTTAGCGATAATATTTTTTGATAGAACGTATCCTAAATAAACTATTTTAAAAGAAAACTTGCTATCGATAACTTTTTTTCAATAGAAAACTTTTCACAATAGCAATTTTCAATAGAATGCTTGTTATCGATATCAATTTAATAGAAAACTTGTAATCAATAGCAATTTGTTATAATATCTTTACCGGTATGACATTTTAATAGAAAACTTGATATGGTTTCTTGTTTAGACTATTTTTGTGATCGGAAAAATGTTTCTATATACATTTTTATTCCATAACAACTTTTCTGTAAACAAATGTTTCAATAAGGGTTTTTAATAGGAAACTTGATCATTAGACATTTTCAAAACCAAATTTGTTCTCTAGTTTTCCTTGGAAAACAATATACACATATATCGACCCCTTTGCGCGAAATGAACATAAGCGACATTTTGTAAAAAACCAATTTTTTATTGAAATCTAAATTTTTCCAAAAATTTGATCGTAAGCGACAGTTTATGAATATAAATCAAGAAAAGGGGTCTATATGTATGTCTGTATAAAAGTAGTCGGTTACACTTTTGCCTACTAAGAAATAGTAAAACTTACAAATCATATTTATTGTCTTGACATTATGATATGTTGTATTGTTGGTTTTGTAATAAACACTTGTTTTCTTTGCTTACCATCCCTGTTTCGTTGTCAGACTTTTGTGAAACAAAGAAGTTTATTATATACTTTCAATATGTTTAGATATTTAAGAACCAGAGAATATCTTCGAACATTGGATGATTTTATAGCGTTTTATACTTATGTATGTACATATATGTTGTATGTGGTTGTTTGCTTCATTGTAAAAGTTTTTATGTTGTATGCTTTGAGTTTGTTTTTGAAAAAGTATGGCATTAAATTTGTGCCATTGCAAAGCATTTGCATATTTCTTAAGGGAATTTAATATACATATAAAGAAAGTAAATATATGTATATATACATATTCATATAATTAAAACAATCCTTAGAGCTGAATATTAACCACATGAAAATCAATTAAGAAAGTTAAATATTCCCTTGGGACGGATTTTATTATTATGGAAAGCAGTTGGAGATTATTGTTTGAAGGATTTAAAATACAATTATTTTAATTAAAAAAATACATATCTTTACTACAAGAAATAATTAAAAATTTTACGAAACTTATTAGATCAGATTTGTATGGGCAAAAGTAAATTGAAAAATTTTTTATTAAGAAAGCACTTTTTGATATGTTTTCATTTTTTTCAAGAATGCACTTCATTAGCGGGCATGTGTCTATTCTGTATTCAAGTTTTAGATAAACATCATTTACTTAAACGAATTATTAACACAGAAAGTTTTCTAGAAATTTTTTCGCAAAATTTCTTTCAGTGTAATTACTACAGATTTTTTGTTTTCAAACTCACACCTGCAAAAAATGAGGAAATGAGCGAATTGCTATTAAAATAGTTAACTCTACAAAAAATGTTGCCGCGACCAGCAAATTTGAATAACCAAAACAGGAAGTGGTTTCAATTCCGCAAGCTGCTTCTTCAGAAAACGAAAAACGAAAATTTTCTTCGTAATCAAACCACTTTTAAATCTCAAAGTGGAATTGAAAAACACTTTTCTACTGACTTCATTTACAGTAAATACTAAAAAAGGTGCATGCTTTTGGGAGCGTCAAATAAATATTTGGTCATGAGCTTTCCATGTTAATAAAAAGCTCTATGTGAGCTTTGCATATAAAAACAAGAGTAAACAAACGCCTCAAGGTATAAAAACTTTATCATTGTAAAAACGAAATACAAAATAAACGGAATCTAAAGCACCAAAAATGTACTTGTTCGGAATGACAACTACGGAATCAAAACCAATCCGAACGGAATCTGTGACACGGCTGATAGGAGGAAATGTGACTACAATTTTTTGCTTTCAATTAATTAAATTTTTTGATGAAGAAATATGTAGATGTCATTTAGTTTTGCTAACAAAATACAAGCCCCACGTTGGGCACCAATTATTTGGTTGAGATCCATGGGAATTACAACACATTGCTTTAGCTTCTTTTACATATAAAATGTATCTCTTAAGATTATTAGAGCTTTTGTTTTACATTTGTTTAGTTTAAAATTTAAACTTTAAATCCTTATTATTTTTTGTTCAAAAATTTAAAAATCCATTGTCAATCTATTTAGTTATATTTAGCCTTGATTACAACTTCTACGAAGTCTTTAATTTATAGGCTAAGAATTAACTTAGTACTAAGTACTTAGTACTTAAAAATATTACAAAATACCTAAAGAAATCAAGAACTTCAATTGCACCTACACTCTGCTCTCCAAAAAGGGTAATAAGCAAATTAATTATTAAAAAGCAATGCAAAAAATCGGCATTGATAGCAAGCGATGTCACGCTACAAAACGTATCATAAATTACATACATATGAATGTATATATTTTTGAAATTTTCCCTAAGCAACATTTTAAGTTTTCTTCTTTTTGTATTAATTTTCATCAAAATTAAAGTCTACTACAAGTAATTTTTACCGAAGTTTGAACTTTAAATCCGTTCCAGCCTTTTTTAAATGCTTTAGTCATTTTCCCATGATAAAAACGTCAAAAAGTTACACAAATGCAACAATTCACATCTCCACATAATGGAAAAGAAGATTGGTTAAAAAAACCAAAATGGCAACGCTGCATCATACATCGCAGTCATGCACATACACACTCACTCACATGTGTATTTAAGCTCTCATAAACCCACCACAAACTTGACTTTTCGAAAAGGAGGGGAAATACTGCAAACAATAACAACAGTTAATAAATTAAATTAAGAGAAGACGTAAAAAGAACACAGACAAGTGATTTCCTTTATTCAGTTTTTGAGTCAAAAATAAGAGATGAAATGTTAATAAAGGTAATGAAAGCCAATTAAAGAAATTAAATTAAAAGTATAAATAAATTTGCAAACCTAAAAGAAGCTATTTTATAATAATAATCTTTTATTCAAGACCAACATTTAATTTAATTTGCTCTGCCTGACTAATAAGGAAATTTGCAAAATTTCCCAATAAATAAACAATAAAGAAAGCCTTAGAGGCAAATTTTTTCCTAAAATGTATAAAAAGCAATTATCGTTTAAAAAATATTGCAAGAAGACTGATGTTGGGTTGAGAATAAAACAATTTCCGTTTCCTGACTGTGAAAATTTAAACTCACACACTCAGATACACATACGTAACCAATATGTATGTATGTATGTATGTATGTTTAATAGAGGAAATGCGTATGAGCGATTTCTGTCACAAATAAATTGGCTTTCTAAAGGAATAAAAGTACATACTCATGTATTTTAAGTGTGAGTTTTTTCTCATGTCAAAAGCTAACGATATTAGTCTTGTTCGAGCACTTGAGGATCTGTAAAAAATGTTGTAAAAAATAAACTTTTTTATTGAATTTAAAGTTTTATGATCCTACCCATAGTTTAGAATTGTCAAAATGCCAAAATTTTTGATAGCTTTTAAAACACAGGTTGTAAAGTTTTATCGTAAGCGACAATTTATGTATAAAAAATATATTTGAATATAACAAAAAAAAAAACTTCTCGTGAAAATCTTAAGTTTTTGTCGTTTACGATTAAATCGAATATAGGGCTCCATATATCGTAAAATTTTTTTTTGAAAAAGCGTTCGCGCTTCCTTGTTTTCTTTAAAATATTGTTTATTCAAAAGCGTTATCGATAATATCGTCTCTATTATGTCTATCCAACATGCCAAATTCTTTTTTTAGATTCGTTACCATAATTCTTCAGTGGGTACGATGGGGAGACCCATGCGTTTACCGCGTAAAGAAGTTTATCAATAAACTATTTTTCAACATTTTATTCAGAAATTCAGTTTTCTTATAAACGCTTTACCGATTACATGTTCTCTGTAAAAACATGATCGCCAACATATTTAAATTTCTTTCAAAAATATAATCGATAACTTCTTTTTTGAACTGATATTGATAAAATAAATGCTTCCATGAAAGACGTTAAAGTATTTTGACATAAAAAAAGCGTTGTCGATAACAGCATTAGTATAGAAAAGGTTTATCAATAAGAGATTTTCTTCCTAAAGCGTTGTCAATATCTTGTTTTCCTTAGAAAACCGCTATCGATAAAATTTCTCATATGAATAACATCAGTTGTATACAAAAAGCTTATCGCTTGCATGGGTCGTTAAAAAACGTTATTGATAGCTTATCATTTTTATAAAAAAGTTATCGATGCCATACTTTATATAGGAAAACGTTGTCCATTGCATGTGATCTCTAAAAAAGCATTATCGATAAGTTGCTTTCGTTGGAAAACCGCTATATTTGTATGAAAATAAATTCATTATAATGATTTTGAAAAATCCTTGCCCTTTTAATCGAGGTTTTCTTTTTTTAAAAACTTGAAATTTATTTTCAAAAATTAGTTATTTTAATCGTCATTTCTTAAAGAAAACGTTATCGATAACTTGTTTTCTTGCGATGGGCGTTCGTTAGCATATTTTCCATTCAAAAACACTACTAGTAGCACGATATCTCCAAAAATATTATAGATAACTTGTTATCGTTATCGATAACTTGTTATCGATAACATATTTTCGATAACATATTTTCGATTTAAAAACAATACTCGTGGCCTCAGCTGCCAAAAATATGTATTGTACATAACTTATATTCTTAGGAAACTGTTATCGATAAAACGTTTTTTATGAAAAATTACTATCGATAATATCACTTGTATTTTAGTTTATCGATAGCACGTTTTCTTTAAAACAGCATTGTCGATAACCAGTCTTTTAGAAATCAAACTTGTTTTCTATGAAAATGTTTTATCGATAACAGCATTTATATTGAAACGCTTACCAATAACATGTTTTCTGTAGAAATTCCTTGTCGATTTGTTGTTCTTTATAGAAAACGAAATAAGAACAAGATTTATTCAAAAGCTTAAATTAAAAATTTAACAAACCCCGATCGATACTGGAATTGTTGCAGGATCACTTCAAGGTTACTTTTATATCATCAAAGTAATAGAATTCCAAAATTTCGACTCGACCAGAAGTGGTATAATCTATTCGTCAACTAGAAAACAGCCGACAACTTTTAAATGGTTGAGGCAATTTATTTTAAAGATAACTTCAGCCCTTTCGAAGCCAAAGTAGTACAGATGCAAAGTTACGGAAGGATAGAACTAGAAAAGAGCAGATAGCTTTCAAACGGCTGCAACGATTTACTTCAAACTTAGCTAAAAACAGTTGCTATCAAAACAAATTTTTCTGCAGGAAAAATAGTTTAAGTTTTAAGGCGTTCTATAAAAATTGATAACATGTTTTCTTAAAAGAAAAACTTATGACAGAAAATTTTCTATAAGGAAAATTTGTAATACGTTAACATTTTTATGCTTTATTGACATTCCTTTGACTATAACTTCCGTCTCATTAAATATGAATTCTAAATATTTTGTAATTTTTGAAATTTGCCAACAGGTATTTCGTATTTTGTATTATTTATTTTTTTGTAATTTATTTCTTCCCTCTTTTTTGTGAGTCCTTTTTTGTGTGCTATTCATACTATAAGCACTTGGCTGCTGCTGTTAAAGGAAGTGTATAAGTGTCTACTTCACTGGAAAAAAGATGTTTATTAAGAGCAAAATTCCATTTGCTTGCTACTGGGCGGAGGGAGAATTTTCGTTCTACGGAAACGGAAATCGAGCTACTTAAATGTTCAATTATTTTGCATTTTTAAGGAATAAAAAAAAACGTTTTCACTTTTATTGAAAGTTAAAGTAATTTGTTTTTGGAATGAGTGCTAAAAATATGGAAGTTCATTGAATAATAAATTTTATTTACAAAATATTTAAGACAGTCACGACATTTTCCGATGACTTTTTAACATTTTTTCTCGCTTTCCAAAGGTGTTAAGCTGTAAAGATGTTAAATATTTAAATCAATTCAATGCCTTGATTTTCGTAAAGTTGTTAAGTGTGGTTAGAGGGTGGATTGGGGGAATTTTTTTTCAAGTTTGCTGGGGTGGTTTTTAGTACAATTTTTTTTTCTGAAAATAATAAATTCTGTAAATGTTTAAGGAATGCTTAAATTGCTTGATATTTTTTATTTCTTTTATGGTAAATTAATGTTCAAGAATTTAGAGTTAAAATTATTATACTAAAGGTAAATCTGTTAAGATGCCACTACACTCACTAGTTGGCTACATAGAGAGATCACTTGAGTTTAAAAACTATACACTAGTGGAATTTCTAGATATAGAAGGTGACTTCAATAATGTCAAGACAGCATCCATTAAGGAGACACTTGTGGAAACTAGCATAGACACTACTACGATCGGATTCATATCGCATCTTCTTTCACGTAGAACTATGAAAGCATTCGTGATCCATCAGTTAGACTCTGAAGTTGAAGCCTTTTTCTATGTTACCTCACTTCCACTCTCGTCTGGGTGGAATAAGTACTTTGTAAGAATTATGTACAAGATTTCTTACGTCGATTCATTATAACAATGTGCAATAGTGGGGGAGGGGACTTTAACTCCCCCTAAAATAAAGGCCAGACATTAACAATCAAAACGCCGATACACGTATACTTTTCATCGACTTGTATTTTTTTATGTATGTTCGCTCAAAAACTTCCAGATTGGTCCCGTTGAAAAGTGGGCAGGGTCACACCCATACGAAGTAAATACACACACATTTTCAAGTACTTCTACTCAACCGATTAATATGAAACTGTGTGCACACATTTACCATATTTACACTACGCAACTTTGTTGCACGCAACTCTCTTTTTTCAGTGAGAAAGACAGAGAGGACGTACAAAATGTATACGTTTCTATTTCAACACTCTCACTTAAAATGAAAATTGCATGCAACAAAGTTGCATGGTGTATATGTAGTAATTAAGCTTCTGTTTGAATAATACATCATGATTAAAAAAGTGGGCAGTGCCACAGCCATGCAAAGTAAATATTATTAAAAAAAATCTTCTGAAAATTTGCATACGCATTTAGTTATCGTTACAATACAACATTATGGTTAGGAAAGTGGGCAGTGTCACGCCCATAAAAAGTAAATGTCTATTTTAACTACTTCTACTTAACTGATTCTTATGAAACTTCGCACACAATTAGTTCTAGTGAAAGTACAAGACTATGATCAAAATTATGGCTAGTGCCACGCCTATTTTGTAATAAATTTATTGCAAGAGCTATATTTATGTTTTTTTACTTTTGCCATTTGTAAACCGATTTTGAAAAATTTGTTTTTTGCTTGAAAGGGTCTGCTTGCAGTTTGGTGGTCCCATATATTTTTTTTTGAAAATCGGTGGGGAAATTCGCTTTCCCGAAATTTAGATTATCGCACAACTCTTGCGTTTATGGACCGATTATTAAAATTCTTTTTTTCTTTTGAAAGGGGTTGCTTACAGTTTTGTTCCATGATATTTTTTTCGAAAATCGGACGGGTAATTTGCCTGCACTTTACTGTGCTCACTTATTTGCCCATATCATATCAAAATCTTTTACATGAATGGGCATGAATGGTTTAGCTCTTTATGTTGAAGTAATTTTTTGCCAGAATTATTTGTTCGTCCCCTCCTACATCAGAATCAGTTATTAGGACCATGTAATTTTAATTAAATTGTACACTGTTATTTATTTCTTTATGTGTACAAATATTCCGCATTTTATTGAATTTTTCTCACAAAATTATATGCGTGATATTAAAACACAAAACAATTATTCATATATATTGACACAATACATGCAAAAAGCAACAAAAAATGACCAATAATAATGACTACATATAACAATAACAACTATACTGATAGAGTAGCAACAGTAGCAACAACAGTAAAATTAACGAGTATAACAACTGAGCACAACTTACTTGAGACGATCAGTTGTGATACAAACGTGATACCGTTAAGATATAAAATTAATAAACAAACACGATTGCGCCGAGCTCAAGCTAAACGAAGAAACTGGAAAGAAGTGAAGCTTGAATTACACAAATATTAATAAGAGAGTGAATGTAAAGTTATCGCAAACCCCGTTTAACAAAACAAATCATCAGCTAACTTTTTCTTTGGGGGTTAAACCTAAACGAATATTCAACGATAATAATAATAACAAAAAAAAATATGAAATGAAATTAATTTAAATATGATTATAAGCATTAAAGAACGCAGTTTGTCACAAAAAAAAACATGATAAATGAAATATTTGAAAGAGGGGCAAGTTGCAGTGGCGACTTTCAGAATATATAAAAAGCAACGGTAATGATGATGAAATGATAAAGTGTGAAGTACAAAGTTGTAATAAGATAATCCGATGATAATATAAATTAATTAATTGAGATTATTAAGCACAAAAAAAGTAAATGAAAGGACCATTAAAAACCAAAAGCGTATACAATTTTTAAAGTGATACAAGGTCTAGAAAACAAATTTATAAAGCAAAACCAATAAATAAAAAATAAATTAATAAATCAATTCAATTCATTTAATAGCAACATAAACAAGAAATAAAGTCTAAAGAAACAGTTTTTATGCAAAAATTTCTAGAATAAATTAGCATGAACAGAGAATCAAGCCTAACGTTTTTTTGTTTAAATTTTATTAATGAATGCAAATTAGCAACTAAAAATAGCAATAAAATTTATAAAATCATTAAATTGACTGACTCTCGAATTAATTACGATATAAATATCTATCCATTTTACTCTCTTAAATTTATGTATATAAGAATGAACGCAGATATATCTAAATAATGTTGTCTTTTCAAAAAGTACTTTTTCCATAACGTACTTTTTCCAAAAAGGACCTTTTCTAAAAATTATCTTTTCCAAAAAGCTTATTTTCCTAAAAGTAACATTTCAACAAAAAACATTTTCCAAAAAGTATCTTCTTCAAAAAATACCATTTCTAAAATGCGATTTTTTGAGAAAGTTATCTGTTCCTCAAAGACCCTTTTCAAAAAATAGTACTTTTTTAATAAGTAATTTTCTAACCGATCACTTTTTTCAAGAAGTATATTTCTTAAAATAGTTCCATTAAAAAAAGTACTCTTTGATTAGGTACTTTTTTCTAAAAAAAACTTTTTGATTAAATATTTTTTTCCCAAAAAGTACCTTTTTTTTTACCAAAAAGTACATTTTCCAAAAAAGGCCCTTTTATATAAAAATTATCTTTTGCAAAAAGTGGATTTTCCTAAAAGTACAATTTTCACAAAAATTACTTTCCAATAATTACCTTATGCAAGAAGTACCATTTCTAAAATGCAGATTTTTCTCAAGAAGTCACAAGTCCTTTTTCAACAGTTTGTATCATTTTTATAAATACCTTTTTAAAAGAGCTCTTTTTTTAATAAGTACATGTATTTTTCAAAAAGTTCTATTTTTAAAAAAGTACCTTTTTAAACAATTACGGTTTTCAAAATGTAGCTATTTCAAAAAGTACCTTTTCCAAAAAGTATATTTTACAAAATATCCTTTTTCAAAAATATCTTTTCCAAAAGTCCCGTTGTGAAAAATACCACCTTATCCAAAAAGTACCCTTTTCAAAAGTACTACTTCTTTTACATACAATAATTGCTCAACTTTTACACAACATTTATTTTCCAAAAAGTACTTATCAGCAAGTACGTTTTAAACGAAAGTACATTTTAAAGTACATTTTAAAAGAAATACGTTTTTCATTAAGTAAGGGTTGCATTTATTTTTAAAAAAAGTACCTTTTTGAACAAATACATTTTTCAAAATGTAGCTTTTTCAAAAAGTACCTTTTCCAAAGATATTCAGTTTAAACTGTTATTTTTTATATATAAAAATTCCTCTGTTTAGTAAAATTTTATTGTTTTTTCCTCTTTATCATATCTTAAAAAAATGTTTTAAGGGTTTTAATTTTTTTCAGTCCTGGTTGTGATTTTTATGGAAACGCCCATGTGTATAATCTCTTGCTCCTTTAAAATATATATGTGTTATATTTAACCTTTTTAATTAGTCAAATACTAATAAGATGACAACAGACTTTTAATGAAATAACTTCACTAAAGATAAAAGCAGCGACGTTTTAAAAGGATACTCTTCTTTAGCAGCGACGTTAAGACGACTACTTTTAGCACAACAAATCCGTCTTGCCACTGCATCAGCAGCAATATCTGAGATGTCATTTTTGAGAGTAGTATAACTCCACTTGAAAAAACAAGTTAACGGTAATTTTAATAAGATATAGTCAAAATGCTATTAAAATTACAGTTAAAAAATTTTTTCAAAGTGGACTTAACCATTTTCACAAATAGCAGCTTATTTATATATGCCACTCTCGTCACTATAGAAGATTCCTGATTAGACTTGGGTCCAACTCGTTCGAACTCGCTCACCAGCTCGTTTTAGACACAAACCTATGATCAAACCCATGTATTTTAAATGGGTTTGATCATAGGTTTGTGTCTAAAACGAGCTGCTGAGCGAGTTGGACCCAAATCTATTCCTGATAGTTATGCCTCTGTTGTCCTAAATTTTAGCATCTTTTGTTAACGCCATAATTTCGATGCTACTAAGCACTAGACCTGGGTCCAACTCGTTCGAACTCGCTCACCAGCTCGTTTTAGACACAAACCTATGATCAAGCCCATGTATTTTAAATGGGTTTGATCATAGGTTTGTGTCTAAAACGAGCTGCTGAGCGAGTTCGAACGAGTTGGACCCAAGTCTACTAAGCACTAGAGGGTGGCACAACATATCTTGAAGGTGTGTTTAACACATTTGGTTTTGTACAAACACTTGCGCAACAATAATGTTGCGAGCAACATGTACTAGAAAATGCAATTGGAAAGTAATTTCTTGAGCTTGTACAATGTGTGGAAGCAATTTTCGCACGGTAAAAGTTCATAAAAAATGTGTTTTAAAAAGTTGTTTGCAATACATGCTCGACACTACATCAGTGTTGTGAACGTGTTTGAAACAAAACAAACGTCTTAAACATACCTTCAAGACTAAACACAGCTTGTTTCAGACAGCATAATGAGTGTTGCCAATTTGTATCGTTAAGTTTGAATCTGAATTTAGAATCTAATTTCGTAACAATATTAATGCGCATTAAGCTAATAATTGCTAAATACAATATATAAAAAGCGGCATTGCGCCTATCCCAAATTTCGTTTTTTAGTGAATTCACCACTACATAAACTTTACATGGAATTTTGTATAATTGTATATAACGTATACGCATGGCTTTAAAATGTACACAAATAGAAAACAAAACAAAACAAAGCTTTTAACGATTGCTTTTACTAGAGGCGACAAGTATATGTATATACGACGTATATAAAAATGTTATACAGGGTAGTAAAAACAAAATAAAAATACTGGGGCCGAATCGTCGCATTCAATTCGAGCAGAATTGATCGAAATTTTTCCGTTTGGAATTACGGCATACGATAATCGAGTAGCTGTTGTTTAAATTCCACTCGGTAGCACTAGAGCGATCGAATACAATATTTTCTTTAATTGTGTTTGTTTTGCAAAAAAGCATGGAACATTACCTATAAACCTTAATATAGTTGGCCAATCGACTTGGTTGTTGTACTAGCTGCTAGAAACAAAAAAAAATTTTTTTTAATGTATTACAAATTTTTAGTCGATTCAACCAACAACCGGTATAAAATAAACTTGGTAGACTTTTTAAACATTTCGATTCGATAGGTATCGAATGCGGTCATCCATCCATTCGATACATGTCGAAATTTTATTCGATACGATAGTGTACTCGATATCGAAAGCGACGATTAGGCCCCTGATTTTGATTAGATTTCATCCAAATCTACTGACAAAGCAGATTTCGCTTTGTATGGGAAATCTAATAAAAAACAACAAGATTTAGCTCGAAATCTCGTAAGTACTAGATTTCGAGCCGAGATTCCTTTTAGGTCAGGGGCCGAATTACCGCATTCGTTATCGAGTAGGTTTTCGTATCGAATAAAATTTCGTCACGTTCGAATGGATGGATTACCGCATTCGATAGCTAACGTATGGAAATGTTTGAAAAGTGTACCAAGTTTATATTATACCGGTTGCTGAATCGACTAAAAATTTGTAATACATTAAAGAAAAATTTTGCGTTTATAGCAGCTAGTACAACAACCAAGTCGATTGGCCAACTGTAATAAGGTTTATAGGTAATGTTCCATGGTTTTTTGCAAAACAAAAAAATATTGTATTCGATCGCTCTAGTGCTAACGAGTTGAATTTAAACAGCAGCTACTCGATTATCGTATGCCGTAATCCCAAAAAGAAAATTTTCGAACAATTTTACTCGATCACGTGTGCGGTAATTCGGCCCCATCGAGAGAAATGACTTTTTAATTTAGTATTAGTGCTTATGCATATGTGTTAGTAGTGTTCCACTGTGTGCCTATTAAAAAGAAAACCGACAACGTAAAAAACAACAAGCTTTCATACAGCTGAATGAAGTTGTTGTTTATTTTTACTATTTAGTGAGTACATTGGTTTTCATTCGGCTGTATACATGTACGAGCCGAATAATGTTCGGAACACTGGTTCTAGTATGAGCGACTATGTTTTAGGTGGAATTAAAGTTCCCATCATTTTGTACATTGTTATAGTGAATAGGCATAGGGAATCTTGTAATGCTTACATTTTAAGTATACGGTGTTTTCAAAAGTTTTATGTAAAACACTACGGAAAACAACTTTTGTGGAATATCTTAACCCTCTAACTTTTCGCTGTATTGGTCTTTTGTGCGCTTTTCTTGAAAAAGAGGCAAGGCTATCCTTCAGCGGCGGTATTATAGCTGCCAGAAATTAAGATTTTTTACGATATGACATACTGTGTTGTCATATCGTAAGCTTTTTACGATATGACAACAAAGTATGTCATATCGTTTTTGGCATATCGTAAAAAATCGTAATATCTGCCAGTTATGGGCGGTATACCGGGCAGAAATGTTCTACAAAAATCGTTGTCGTTGCCAGAAATCTTATAAAACTTAACATACATATATTTAAGGGTTAATTTCGTACTTATTCACAATAAGTACTAAGACATAGTGCTGACAATTCCTGCCACTTTTAATTAATCAATCTTACTGAATACTTTTAATACTCAATACTTACTTATAAATTTTTCTATCTGTCTTGAAAATTGTTTAAAATGATGTTAGGTCCTTTTACATTTTATATGACGATATTTAATATTAAGGTCTACCTAAAATGAGTTCCAGCATTTATTTTGTTGTCCTCTACGAGAATCAGTCTTTAGAAATTTTATTTTGTTATACAGTATTATTAGGCTTTGAATCCAAGTTGATTATTAGGCTAAGGTTCGTAACGTTATATTCAGAAAGAATTGGCCATGATTAATATTCCAAGGAACAAGGGGAAATTTAGGTTTTGTTAATTTGTTTTATTAAAAAAAAAATTCTTCTCACTTTACTCTCATTTTTTGCCTGCCACTGTTTGCATAAAAAAGTGATATTTTAAGTTCAGTTGTTTTAAAAAAATTTTTTAATATTACTTGAAATTCAAAAACACAGACAGACAGACCGGTTTATCACGTGCTCACGTTAGAAACTTATAAATAATTTACAATATTGAAAAACAACAAAACAAAAAATAATTTTAATTAAGATATGTATATACAGCTTTTGCCATAAATAAAATAACAAGTGCAACAGAGTTTATAAATGAAAAAAATAAAATAAAATAAAATAAACAGCAAAAACAAGTAAATGAGCAACAACAGCAAAATCAATATAAATGCAAATTCAAATAGCCTTTTTGTCTGGCAACTCTTGAGGCATAAAAACCACCAAAATGATTGATAATAAAACACAAAAATCAAACAAAATAGCAAAAACAATGTTATAAGCAAAATAAAAGCCAAACAGTTTTAATTAAAACAAAAAACCGCAACAACAACCACACACACACAAACATACGCAGCTCCAAAACAAAGGCAAACATATAAAACCAAACAAAAACAACTCCATGTTGAGTGCATGCCAGCGAGAGTGAAAGAGAGTCTCATTTAACATTGAAATTAACATTATTAGTAAAATTCAATTGATTTGTTTAAATATTAAACCTTAAAAATATTAAATAAAATATTAAAATCTTACTAAAATTTATGAAAAAGTAGAGTATGCTAATGCCTGCAAATATTTTCTAAAGATTTTCCTAATAAAACCATGTATTTTATTAAGTTCAATATTAAAACATGTTATAATTTATCAATTAAAATGTTTGTGACTGCTGTTATTGTGGCCGTGACATGCATTTGCCACATGGTCAACTGTCAAACGGATGGTGTTATGGAAACCAATACAACTATGAATATAATGCCCCTGTCAGGGAATGGTGGTGATTTATCAATTAATCGAATTTTAACAAATTTATCAATATTTAATGATGAATCGAATGAATATGATACAAGTCTGGTTATATTACTGGAGAATGTAACTCATTCATGTTTGCAACAGTGTATAGAAGAGGTGAGTAAGGAAATTTTCTATGTACCTAGTATGTAAAAAGAAAATTAAATAAAAACTTTATATTGCATATTTGCTTAATGTTTGATGTTATTGTGATTGATTTGAAAATATTGAATATTAATATGCAAGACAGTTTTTTATGTTGCAGTTTATGCTCACATTATACAGCCGATTTTGAAAAAAACTTGTACCATTTTAATGATATTTGTTGGCAGATGTGCACAATTTATATGGGGGCAGTCCACGCCAAATCGGACGGTTTGAAAAAATTTTTTGGATTGCCCCAATTTTGTGATATTTTTTTTAGTACCCAGCAAAAGAGCCTTCTTGGTAAACTTTTAGAATTTTTGATTACTCGTTTAAAAGATATTAAATCTAAAAAATCACTTTTTTATATTTTTGCTCATAATTTCCTTAATAATGATTCAAATTAAAAATTTTTTTTGATATATATTTTCATTTTTAGGTTAAAAAAAAAAACAAATTGAAAAAATTTTAAAAATATTTTTAGCCCGCTACATCACCGCTGAGTTTTATATAATTTTTTTAAGAAATGGCCAAAATGACCTATACAACGAAGAGTTCGAGGGGTAAAATATTTCACTGAAATGTAGCTTGTGGTGTTTTACATGAAAGTGCAGAGCATATCGTATACCATAAACACAAGACTTACAAAATTTTTATGCTTTATAGAAATTAGTTTTTTTTTTAACATTTTCATAAATCCAAAAAATAGTTGATATGGAAGGCCCACTACCAGACCGACCAACAACTTTGTTGGGTAGATAGAAGTTGGACATTAGAAATTTAAAAAAAAAATCAAAGGATACACTCATTTTCAAAAATACAATTTCACATAGATTAATTGTCCAGTAAATCTTTTTATTTGATTTAGTAAATTGCTTTTTTTTGCAATTTGTAAATATTTTTAGACAAATTGTTTTTTTATAGATTTAAAGAATTTGTTCACTAAAAAAAACCCGTTTTTTAATGAAATTTTTGAGATATTTTTGTCTATATTTACAAATTTGTTTGTAGGTCCGTTCCTAGACAAAATATTTACTATTTCATTGAATTCCGTTACAAGAAATTAAATTTAGTTTTTTCTGTGCAGTTTAGCAGCAATACTGAATACGAATATGGTATTAATTTATTTTTCTGAAAGCGTTTTTGAGATATTACGGAAAAACGTTTTTGCAGTTTTTTTACCTATTTCCTAAAATCTTGAGAACTGTTCATCTGAATTATACAATTGTTTTACCGTTGCATAGATAGGTCATTCTTCTTTCAGCCAATATATAAAATGTATTGATCGGATCAAAATTAGTTTAGCTACAGGCCTTAGGATTTGAAAAAATTAGTTTTAAAATTTTTTCAAAATTTTAAGGCAACCTCAATTTAAAAATTTTGTTGTTAGTAACTTAAAGCAAATTTCGTTTCAAACTTATTAAGCGTAAAATCGTTAAAATCGGACAAAAAGTGAGAAAGCTAAAACATATTTAGTGAAAACATCCGAATTTGAATTTTCATTTGTTGATCCTCAGATCAGTACGAGTTTTTACTTATAACTCCATTAATATTACACGTTTAAAAAAGAATTTGTATCAAAATTTTCTAAATAATGTGTAGTTTTCAACAGTGTATTCAGATTTTAACAACTAAAATTTTTTTGAAAGACTTTTTGCAGAACCAGTGAAAATTTTTTGCATTATATGTTTTCTGTTCTTTAAGAGATTAGTGTGGAAAATAGAAATATTTCCCTAGTATGATATATTTAATTAGATACATTTCTTATTATTATTTTCTGAAAAAGAGACCCTGAAACATTTACTCTTAGTTTCTATTTATATAATTTTAATTTCTTTAACCTTGCAAATAAATGCGTTCCTATACGCTTCTTATTGAAGAACGTTTGTTTGTCTGTCTACAAAATTGTGACAAACAAAATTTAAAAAAAGCGTTTAATTAAAACCTCACTTGAAAAAAAACAACAAAAAATACAAAAATAACAACAAAAGCTACAGGTCAGTTTTTTAATAAAACTAACAATTTATAATTTTAAACATTGAACCCTCATATACAGAGTAGTAAGCATTATTCGTTCATTTCTAAATGATTTTCAGTTCGTGGTATTTGGTTTTTTAATTTTTGTGTATGTTTTGTCTTCCACCCACAGAACGTGCTTTATCATATTTAATTAAAAACCGCTCATAAAATGTGACAAATTTATAAAAAAACATAAAATTAATTGAAAATTTTAGAAATCCATATAAAAATATGTTTAGTTTGTAAAATTGTTTAATGTTAAACTCAAAGTTTATGTTCTTCAAGAGGAATTTAGAGCTTTATGGTATTTGAAGACTTATAGCAGAATTTTATGTAAAATATTTTTGTGCAACATTTCATCTCGCTATATCGCTGTTTAAAGGGAGTTTTGTGCTCATCGCGCTCAAAATGGGGGCAAAAAAGGAAAAAATTTGCAATAAAGCTCCATTAAAGCTGTAGCGTCACTCCTAAAGAGATAAAATCTAGGACCGACCCCCTTAATTTTTCCTTTCCGACATTTTTTGCGAACATATATACCCTCCATCTCCATTCCTTGAGGGGGCTCTCATACAAAGTATAACATTTTAAGAAATTGTGCAAAAAAAAAATTTTTTTTTGAAAATAAAAAATACTGGTCACAAATACTGGTCCCAAAAAGTAGCCGTGAATACTGGCGCAACTACATAGCATAATGGTGTTGCCGGTGCGGTGTGTATTTTTTAGATTTTCAGTGCTGCCGTAATTTTCCGGGGAAGGGCCGGGGAACTCTTGGGATTTTTAGCCTCGTTTTTGGGAATCTCCAATATGATTAGTAACTTGGCTATGTGGTTCGTGGCGGTTCTAGCTGAAAGCATCTCTGATAATTATATCAATTATTGTAAATAGTATGCCATGCGGATCTTTTAGATGTTCAGTGTTGCCGTATTCTTCCGGGGAAGTGTCAGGGAACTTCTGAGATTTTGGGGATTTTCAGCCCAGTTTTTGGGAATCTCCAATATGGGTAGTGTTTTTGCAAAATGGTTTGCAACTTGGCTAAGTGGTTCATGGCAGTGATATCTGAAGGTGTCTCTGCTAACTATCCTTACTAATAACTATTATAAATGCGAAAGTAGTTTCTTTGTTTGTTGCGCTTTAACGGCTAAGCCACAGAACCGATTTTGATGAAATTTAGAACATAGATAGACCTAACTCTTGAACGACACATAGGCTATATATATATATTTTTTTAAATAGGACCATTTTGGGGGTGTAAGGGGGAATTTCTGACCCTCTGAAACTATCTGACCGATTCGAATGAAATTTAAAATATGGTTAGATGTTAGTCTGGAAAAACACATAAGTGATATATTTTTCGAATAATAGGACCACGAGGGAGAGTATGAGGCAATTTGTACTCTTCCGAAACTAGCCAAACAATTTTAATGAAATTTAAAACATGGGTAGATCTGAGTCTGGAAGGACACAAACGCTATATATATTTTTCCAAAAATGAGCCCAGTAATGTAAGTAACTAAGTTCCAACCCGGTGTCCCACGACACCGTGCTTTCTTTTTTAAAAATATTAAGAGACGCTAGCATACTTTTTCTATTAAGCTAAACAAAATTGTGTACAATATAAAATTACAAGCGATTGCTTCGGCTGTTGGCTGTTTTTTGTTTCTTTTGCAATTTTTAGTACAGAAAAGAACAGAAGAAATATCAAGAAAAATCGCTAAATTCCCAAATTTGGGAAAGGGAGCAAAAGCGGGTTTCTTTTTTTTATTTGTTATTAAAATTTTGCTAAAGATTTTAATTAACTTTTCAATTAATATTTTATATTTCATCATATGATTTGAAATAAATATTATTTTTGTGTTTGTTTTTGTTTGTATTTATTCCATAAATAATTAATTTATTTGTAATTTATATTTTAATTACTGTAATTAACTTGAAATCAATATATATATATTTTTGTATTTTGTAAATTATTCAAAATGAATTAATATAACTGGTCAGTTGTTATAATTTGTTCCCACTTTATACTGAATACACATTTAATAAAGAAAAAACCTTCTATTATTTTTGTTTGTATTTCAAACGCTTGTGTTTACTTGGAATCATAATGATTATGATGCAGAAAATCACATGACGTTCTTGTTAATTGAAGAGGAATTTTCTTATGAAAATTATGGAGGTTGGCTGGCGTACAAGGTTGAATAAAATGAGGAAGAATATATTAAATGTAATTAGTTAATATTAAACTTTATAATTTTTTCGTTGTTCTGAAAAGCGTAAGAAATTACACTGCACAACAAAAAAAAAACAAAAAAAATTAAATAAAAATAAAGAATAAGGGGCAAATAAGAACCACACAGCGAAGATTTAAAGGGTTAAACTCTTCCACAAAAATGTTCCTCGTACTGTTCTACATAAAAGCGCTGAGCTCAGCTTGTAGCTTAAGTGTAAGGATTACAAGATTTTCTATGCCGTTTCACTATAACAAAGTGCAAAAAGAGAAGCTTTTAGTCCCCTTTAACAGAATGAATCGTAATTTATGCATTCATTCATTCATTCACTCCTTCATTCATTCGCGTATGTATGTATCATATATTCCATCCAGTTCTTATTGTCATTATTAACATGAGCTAATTCCATTAGTTAATGCGGATTTAAATTGCCTACATGTCTATCAGCCTTGTTTAGCATTCGCAAACATTTGACACTCGCATATGGGGCATTATTTTTGAATTTTTTTTGCCGATATTTTTTGATATTTGGTATAACTATAGTTTTAGTAGGTATAAATGTGTATGCAAAATGTTTTTTGTGTGATGTTTATATGTCGAGTTATGGGGTACGAAAGTGTTGCCGTTTGTAAAATTTTTTATTTCAATTATTGTTTTGAACTAGAAATAAATCAAATAAATCAATTAAAATAAATGATTTTTATAGTAAAACGTCAGATCTTTTCAAAAAAATATATAACTAAAAAAAATTTTTTTTTTTCATGATCAAAACCGAAAATGACCCTTTGATATTAAAATGTTTCTTACTTCGACCCTTTTTATTTTTTTTAAGCCAAATGAGCCTCATTATACTGTAAAAGTTTGATAATGGGAACCTCCATACGAAGTTAGAAAAATTTTAATTTCAATGGGTCATTCCCGTTTTTAATCATGAATTTTTTTTTCTGATTAAATAAAAGATCTGACGATTTCCTGTAAGAATCACTTATTTAAATTTTTTTGTTTTATTTTTTTCTAGTTTGAAACAATAATTAAAAAAAAATCAAAAACGGCAACACTTTAGCACCCCATAACTCGACAAATGAAAAACGATTTTGAATACACACTTATACCTACTAGAACTATAGTTATGCCAAATATCAAGAAATTTCAACAAAAAAAAGGTTTTGGGTTATCCGCTTCAAAAATAATGCCCCATATGCTAAGCTCTCCAACCCCACTTCCCCAATCACTAACTTAATCTCAAGCACAAATTCTTTTTACTCCCCATCTGAAACCAAACAATAAAAAAAGAAAGAACAAAATTAAACAACCAAACCAAGATACTTTATGACAGATTTAAGTTGTAACTTCTGAACTCATCATATGTTGTTGTGCCATGCACACATTGCAAAGTGATCTGTGACTTTAGACTTGTGTGTTCGTTTGTTTGTTTGTTTTTTTAAATTTTATTTTACAAAAGCTTCTTTTAGACTCTGCTCATTCATAAAAATAAAGCAAAAACTAAAACAAACACGCGCTCTAGCTCTTAGAAATTAATATGTAAACGACAAGCAAACTGACTGGCTGATGTAAGGACTGACGGACGGACGAACGGACAGAAATTCAAATATGGAATTTCTACTGTGACATTTAATTATGCAAATTATGCCGGTATGAGATTGGGAATTAAATACAGTTGTTTATAACTATTATTTGTAATACGATATAATTGTGTCATAAAGACTCTTCTTAATGTGAAGATTTATTTAAAACAATTGTTTTGGTTAGACTAATTACAAAAAAGCTTAACAGACAAAATATTCAAATAGAAATAAGAAAATGTGGTACATTAAAGTACGTACTTAATATTGCTAAATTTTATAATGTCAATTTTATAATTTAGCAATTACATATTGGTGGCTATTCGGGAAAACGCTTCGAAAAGCGAATATTTCCATGATAACTATTTTCGATTTTTTCCGATATGGCGATTTTGTGCAGTTTTGGTGATTTTTTTCATTGTAGCGATTTTCATAGTTTGCTATTTTCAGTCTTTTTGAGGATTTTTCAGTGATTTTGCAATTCGGTGATTGGCAATTTTTTCACATTAGATTTTTTTCTGTTTAAGCGTTTGTTTTCTGGTGTGGCAATTTATTTCCATTTTGCAACTTTTTCCGTCTCCGTTTTCGTTTTGGTGAATTTTGTGTTGTTTTACCATATTTTTAGACTTTTTATTCGTTTTAGCGTTTTTTTTCCATACGGGTGATTTTGTTCGTTTTGGCGATTTTATTTTCTTTTTGGCATAATTCGATTGTGGCAACTTTTTTGCCGTTTTGGAAATTTATATGTCGCTTTTGCAATTTTTTCCCCACTTTTAGAGTTTACCCTTTTTTGGGTTATTTTTTTTTCGTTTTGAAAACTTTTTCCGTCTTGGCGATTTTTTTTTTGGTTTTTGTGATTTTTAGCCGTTCTGGAAACTTCATTTCGTTTTGGCAATTTATTTCCGTTTAAACGCTTTTTCCGTTCTAGTGATTTGTTTTAGTTTTTGCCGTTAATTTTTGGTTTCAAAAATTTTTCCGTTTTACAATTTTTTTCCTTTTTATCGTTTTGTTCCGATTTGGATATTTTTTTCGTTTTAGCGTTACTCGCGTTATGGCAACCTTTTTTCCTTTCTGGCGATTTATTTTTCGTTTTTCGATTTTTTCCCCGTTTTGGCGATATATTTTTCATTTTAGTTTTGGTGAATATTTTTCGTTATGGCAACTTTTTCTGTCCTGGCGATTCGTTTGCCGATTTTTTCCCAGTTTTGGCGATTTATTTTATATTTTAGTGTTTCATTCCGTTTTGGCTTTTTTTGTTTTGACAACTTTCTTTCCTTTTGGGGATTTGTATTTCGTTTTAGCGATTTTTTCCATAATGGCGGCTTTTTTCGTTCTGGTAACTTATTTACGCTTAATGGTTTCTTTTTTGTTTTGATGATTTGTTTCCACTTTGACGGTTTATGTTTTGCTTAAGCAATTTGTTCCGTTTATGATTTTTCCCCCTTTAGCGAAATGTTCTGATTTTTTCTTCTTTTGCCGATTTTTTTCGGTTTTGGCGTTTCTTACGTTTACGTGATATATTCCTTTCCGGCGATTTTTTTTCCCTTGAAAATTTTTTCCTTGCATTTTTTTCCCGTTTTGGCGATTTTTTTTTTCGTTTGTGTGATTTTGTTCCATTTTGATGATTTTTTTTTCGTTTAGTGGCTTTTTGTTTGTTTTGACAACTTCTTTTCGTTCTAATAATTTTTTCCATTTTATCCATTTATTTTTCGTTTAGGGGATTTTTTTCCGTTGTTGCTACTTTTTCTTCATCTTGGCAATTTTTTCCGTTTTGCCGCCTTAGCGCATTTCCGTTTTTAGCGATTTTTTCCGCTTTTGCATTTTTTCCATCAAACAACTTATCTCCATCGAACAATGTTTTTCTGTTTGGGCGATTTATGTCTCGTTTTTGCGTTTTTTTCCCGTTATGGCGACTTTTTGCCCGTTATGGCGATTTTTCCCCGATTTAGCGATTCTTCCGTTTTTAAATTTTTTTCCATTTGACAAACTTTTTTCCCTATTGGCAATATTTCTTAGCCAATTTTTGTTTCTTTTTGTCCTTTTTCCCCGTTTTGGCTACGTTTTTTCCCCATTTTGGAGATTTTTTCCCCGATTTAGGGATTTTCCCCAGTTAGTTTCCCTGTTATTTCATGTTGTTATTTTTTACTTCCCATGATGCGCATAATGTGCACGAAGCTCCCCATCAAAAAATTTTTTTTGTGGACCAGTGTAATTTATAATTAAAAACTTATTTAAAATGCTCTCGTAAAAAAGAATTAGATACAATTCAATTACAAAAAAAAAGTTTAATTGTAGACTTAAGCCCTTTTTCATATTTAACTCATTTTCAATTATTCTAGACTTTGTTAATAAAATTATAGATATAGCCTTCCTTAAACGCCAAAAGACACAAATGCCAAAAAAGGAAATTTTATAGGGTTTGCAAAATGTAGTTTGTTGTAAATTATGAACAGATTTTTTCACCATTATAAGATTTCATTGGTCTTAAATTATGGATTAAAAAAAATTTTAATTAAAATTTATGTCGTTTAGGTGTTGTTGCCTTTGAAGGCTCGCCAGGCATTACAAATGTAATCATCATTATGATCAACACAAACATTGTGATAAATAATTTCAAGTCTGATGATAATCATAAAACACATATTAGTGCATATAATTGTTTTAAAATTTAAATAGTTTCTATTCTAAATTATGATTTAGTAACTTTTGTTGCAAAGAGTAAGAATGAATATAATTAAATGACGATAAAGAGATTTGTTTTCAATTAAATGACAATTAGAATATAAAACATCAAAGATAACTTTTATTATAAAAAGAAATGGAGCATTTCAAAGCTGTTTAATAACAAGAATAAAAATACATCAAATTAATGGTTTGAAGGACCAAAACTTGTAGTAGGCTCGTAGCACCTGATATACTCATAATTAACTAAAATGTTATAAGTATTTTGTTTGCTGGCTGACGTTGGTATTTAAAATTTTACTGATATTAATCAATTTTCTATGAGGGCTTATGTGGCTACGGAGAATTAACCGCACACGCTTACAAACTCATAAATACTTTTAAACGTCAGCAGTAAATGCAATAAAAATATAATAGAAATATGAAACCCTGTGTAAAAACGTCATACATAAAAGTGTGATCAATTAAACTCACATAAAACGACAATGAACCATCAATCTTATGAAAAACATTTAAATTTTATAAATTAAGCTACACACACACACTTACATACATTCGTATGTAAAAATGAATAATAACAAACAATTAAATAATATATTAAACGTTTTTTTTTGTGTATAAAATTTCATTCTTAGACATGACAAAAGTGTGCAAAAATAAAGATTATAAAGTAAAAAAATATCGCCACCTTAAACTGATTCAAAGAACTATTTCAAAGTTGAATTTGTCAACAAATTATCTTGCTCTTTACAAATGCATTGAAATTCTAATGCAATATTTTTTTTGTTGTTATAACAAAAAAGAAAATCTTTTATAATGAAATATAAAAATTATTAACATTAATTGAAGCAGGGTATACAAAAATGAACTAGTTTCTTTTTTCTTTGTATAAAAACAAAATTACGGTCACAAATCTTAATAATTTTATAAAAATAATTTTAATTTATGTTTGTGTTTTGTTCCAGGAATCTTCTTTTCTGAATGAATTTGGGCTGAAGTGTCCAGTGGGTGACAGCAGCAGGCCGGAATGCTATAGGTCTAGGGTAAGTTTTAATAAGAAAATGCCGTTAAGAAGTACGCCAGATTCTATGTATCTCGGCCTTAAGAAACTGAATTCGTTGGTCAAAACCAAAATTTTTGTTGTCACCACTTTTCAAAAATTTAACGGCATTTAATAGTGAACATATCTTAACCCAGGTAGCCAAAAAAATTGGGCATACATATTTGTAATTGTGGGCGTGGCATGCTGTTAAACATACATATTTAATATAATTTTAGAAAAAAATTGATTTAGTTATATTTGATTACAAAGAACGTATCATTTCTCGCAAACTAGCATCGAAAAAGGGAAGCTAGAAAATTTTAGTCCTTACGAAGAGGTATGGATGGCCCCTTTACTGTTTATACTTAAAGTGTTATAAAATATTTTTTAAACTACTATATTATTTTTTTGCAAATGAAAATTTTAGAGAAATAGAACTTTTAAAGATCAAAAGGGATAAAAAAAGTAAATCACCTTAAGAAAGATGAAACTGTCCTCTATATATACTTTTCCAGCCGTTCGTACCCGTTCGTAGAACACTGATATTTTTTTGAGCTGAAAAAAATGTACGATATAAAACTTGCAAATCTAAGGAACTTTTGTTCTACAACTTTATTCATAAGTCGTATTTACCTAAACAAGGTGAAAATTACCTGGTTAGGTTCTGGAGGTGCCACTCACTATTCACCCGGGGCTCAATATTCAATGTGGTATATAAAATTGTTTTTTTTTTAATACAATTTAAAGAATACATGATCACAGAAGTATATTTTTCACTTACGATTTCACGAAAAAAGAATAAAAAAAATTAAAATTTATTGCGAATTAAATACGAAGGTTTTTTACTTGTAGACTTTCTATAAAATGATGAATCTTTAACTATGTATTTCTAAAAACTATTTTTTAAACAAAGAAAGAATCATTTCAACATTTAACAACCTTTTTAATAAATTCAAATGTAAATAAATAAACCGCGTTTTAATTGAATTTTCATTTATTTTATATTACAATTTCAGTTAATTTTACGTACAGAATATTTTGAGTGTCTATAGCAGAACATAATACTCACTGTACAGCAAAAAAATAAATATAATAATATCATTGTTTTAACGACTGATTCCTGTAGAGGGCACAAAAAAAAAGAAATACGTGTGTAGGCGTTTTGAAAGGTTATACGTATCTGGGATTGATTTTAGAGGGACTTTGCATAGGAAATTTTGTAACACTTACATCTAAGGCATAAGATGTCTTCATTACTTTTATGTACGAGAAAAAATGTTGTGGAACATATTAACCCTGTAACTATTCGTTGTATGGGTCTTTTTGTGGTTTTCTTAAAAGAGGGGCTAATAACTCCCCTTCAGTGGCGTTTGAAGGACTTAAAATGTTCCACAAAATTATTTGCGATTAAATTTTACTATAAGTCTTAAAAGATACCCAAGCTCTAGACTGAGCTAGAACGCCAAAAATTCTTCAAAACTTAAAATATGTTTAGCGGTCAATTTCGTACTTATTCACAATTAGTTCTCGGGATAGGAAACCTTGTAAGATTTACGTTTGAGACATAAGAAGTGCTCATCACTTTTATGTAAAACACCACGAGAAACATTTTTGTGGAATATTTTAGCCCTCTAACTCTTCGCTGTATACTTCTTTTTGTCTCTTTTCTTAAATAAGGGGCTGAAAATGCCCCTTAAGCGGTGATATAGCGAGCTAAAATGTTGTGAACAAATTTTTGCCATCAAATTCCACTTTAAGTCATCAAAGACACCCAAGCTCTAGACCAAACTTCAAGGCCAGAAATTATTCAAAACTTAAAATGTGTTTAAGGGTTAATGTCGAACTTATTCACAATTAAATCTCGGCATAGGAAATCTTGTCAGTCTTACGTTTAAGGCATAAGATGTTTTCGTCGCTTTTTCGTAAAACACCACGTGAAACATTTTTGTGAAACATTTTATTCCTTTAGCTCTTCATTGTATGGGTATTTGTGCCCTTTTCTCCAAAAAGAGGCAAAAAGTCCCCTTCAACGGCGATGTAGCGGGCTGAAGTGTTTCCCAAAAATATTTCCCATACAATTATACTATAAGCTTTTAAAGAGATCCACGCTCAGACTCAATTTGAACGACAGAAATCCTTTAAAACTTTAAATGTGTTTAAGGGTTAATTTTGTACTTCTTCACAATTAGTTCTCTACATAGGAAATCTTGTGAGACTTTCGTTTGAGGTAATAGATGTGTTCAGCACTCTTATTGAAAACACTACGAAAAACATTTTTGTGCAACATTTTAATCCTGTAACTCTTCTCTGTATGGCCCTTTTTGTCTGTTTCTTAAAAAAGGGGGAAAAACGGCGATTAAGCGATATCTGGCCGATATATCTACAAATATATTGGCCATAAAATTTTACTTTAAAGACACCCAAGCTCCAGACTCAACTTAAACGCCAGAAATTATTAAAATGTTAAATGTATTTAAGGGCTAATTTCATTCTTATTTACCATTAGTAGTTGTAAGCCTTACGTTTAAGGTGTAACATATTTTCGGCACTTTTGTGTAAAACACCACAAGGAGAATTTTTGTAGAACATTTCAGCTCGCTATATACCCGCTAAAGGGGAGATTTCCTATGTCGAGTTACTATAAGTATGTCCAAAAGGGTCCTTCTAAAATGAATCCTCAGAAGTAAACTTTCAACACACCGATGTACGTATTTATTTTGTTCCTGCCCTCTGCCAGCAGCAGTCGTCAGAACCTTGTTATTTTGAAAAAAAAAAATTAACTTTTCAAAGTTGTGGTTGAAGTCTACTGACCATTTGGTAAAGCGCCAATGAAATGCATATAGACAATGCTTAACTATCAGCAAATAGACTTTATTTTTAAAAAGTTTAAATTGCAGATTTTTATAGGCTAGAAATATTGACCAAGAATTTATTATTTTTTCGAGTTTTAAAAGCTCCGAATAGTAATTTTTTTAAAAACTTTTTTTCCTGTGAATTTTGCTATCCATTTTCTTATACATAAGAATAAAGTAATTGCAATGTTATTTTTTCAATTGAATTTTGTAAATTAAAATTTTTAGAACACTTTGTTTTTGCAAAAAAAGCTTTACTTACTTACGTCTTTGTTGTATGTAACTTAAGTACTTGACAATATTTTCCCACAAGGTTTTAGTTTTATATAATTATTGTTTTTGTTGGATATTTTGAACTCAAATTCCAATGCTTATGACTTTAATTTAATTTCACAATAAAGATATTATAACATTCCCTTATAAAAAGCTTAAGGCAAAAAAACATACATATTGTTTTATGTGTCACAAGGACATTTTTCTTATTCATGAAATATGAGACACTAATGTAAATGAATGAACATGTTCTTCATTCACATAATAAAACAAAATTAACAACAATGAAATAAAACTAGACACCTTGACGTCGACCACAAACCCAGAAAAAGGCAATGAATTAAAGTTAGAACAATAAAAATTTTTTTGAGAAAAAAAATTTCAAAAACTTCAAGGCATGATGGTTACATGTGAACAAAAAAGAAGAAAGAAAAAAAAAACAAGAATAAGGAAATTTAATACCCTTAATGGGTTCTTATTTCCCTTGGCTTTTGTTAACTGTTCTCACCGAGAACTGTGAGTATGCAACCAGACCCATAGTGAGACATATTTTTTTCTTAAACAATTAACAACCACAAAATTGAACACATTTTTCTTTTAAAACTTTACTTTTTATATATACCTTCTTCTTTGCATTCTTTTTCTGTTTAAAGTTTTGGCTCTATTGTTGGGTATTTAAAGCAAACAAATAAGTTTTAATCTGATCCTTTTATTTGCTTTTATGTTTAATACGTTTTTTGTTTTATAATATTATTTTTTTGCTTTCTTTCTCATTTTACAGTGTTTTAAAGGTTGTGAACTGTGGTGGCATGCCCTGAAAGAATTTGAACCATGCCAGGAAGCATGTGTAAGTATTCACACTTGTTTATATGTAAAAAGAAAAAAATGTTTGTAAGCATAATATGTAAATAGAGATTAAATTTTTGTTAAATGGGAAAATCCTATAAAAAAGGTTTAGAAAATCTTATATAAATATTTTTGGACAAGCAAAAAGTACATTTTAAAAATAAAAGCTTTTAGAGAAAGTAGTGCAGCATTTTAAAGGCAACAGTAGCGAATGCTAAGAAAGCAAACTAAAAACTAAAGGGTATTCTATCAGGTTATGTTATTTTGAAATTGAGGCTGTATCTTCTCAATCATAATAATTAAACACTTGAAGCAAACACAAGTAATAATTAATGGGTAAATTAATTATTAAAGGGTATCCCATTAAGCAATGACATGAACAAGCCGAAAATTAAATCGCCAAAACGAAAAAAATATCGTGAAAACGAACAAAATCACCAAAACAAAAAATAGAAACAAAAAAACTAAAAAAATACCAAAATTAAAAAATGTCAAAACAAAAAATCGTCAAAATTTAAAAAGTGCTTAAAGGAAAAAATGCAACAAAAATAAAAAATCGCTATAATACAAAAAATCCCCAAAACAAAAAAAAAAAAAAAACAATATTGACAAAAACGGAAAAAAATTGTCAAAGCTAAAAATATCGCCAACCGAAAAAATCGGCCAAACGAAAAATATCGGCAAACCTAGCAAAAATCGTTAAAGCTAAAAAAAACGACAAAACTAAAAAAATTGCCAAAGTCCGAAATCGCTAAAATGGAAAAAGCACTTAAAGGAAAAAAACACAAAACATAAAAAAATCATTAAAATACAAAAAATTATCAAAACTAAAAAAAAACGCAAAAAAAATTAAACATATCGCCAAAAACTAAAAATATCGCTAAAACGAAAGAAATCGACTAACAAAAATCACAAAAACCCCAAAAAAATCATTAAAATGAAAAAAGTCGTCAAAACTAAAAAATCGCTTAAAACCGATCATGATCGTCAGTCAACACTAAAAATATCGTAAAAAGCTGAAAAAATTGCCACGACAAAAAATCGTTAAAACTAACAAAAATCGTAAAAAACAAAAAAATTTTAAGAAAACGAAAAGAAGCGCTTCATAAACGAGTCATCAGTAAAAATACTGATGTCACTTTCCATACCTTCAAGAATAGTTCGATGCAGTCTTTCGACTCTCCTTTTTCTACACACGCCTTCCTACGGCATCTGAGTCTCGCTAACTTTTTTATATATAAGGTCGAGATTACTTCTGAGACTCTCGTTGGAGCCAAAGTGGTGACAAGTGGCAACACTTTGCATACGCGGTATTGTCAATGCCGTCATCTTTTTTAAAAATAAATGCAACAACAGTAATCTAAGTATTCCCTTTATTGCTCGCGTCGGCCTAATGCTTTCGGCCACCAGACATTCGATGCGTTTGCATGTAGGCAGCCTTAGGTGAGACTTCCCACCTTTGACTAAACACCGTTCTACATTGATGTAATATCCTTTTCGCCTTTCGTATCTTTAGTTTCTTATTTAGTGTTAGTCTTAGATATTGCAACTTGCAAAGAATCCTTTTTTGTTAAACAAATGTTCATTATTTAAAAGTGTGGTTTTTAAATGAATTAATTTTTTTTGTTGGAAATTGGCTAAGATGATTTCTATCAGCTCTTTTATTACTTATATTTTAATATCTTTTATTCTCATCAACAAAGTTTTTTTTTAAATTATTTCTGTAATATTTTTCTGTATTTCTTTTACTTTTCACTTAACAACAAGTCTTCAACGCAATTTTATCCTTTTGATTTACCGTGTATTTCCGCTTGTGAAGCCACCCAGAGGCAGTATTGGCATTTCCAACGTTTAAATGTTGAACGTTTGTTAGCAACAAAGACGACAACGACGACGACAACTTCACTTCATCCGCAGCTGTTGCATGATAATGAAACTTTGAATACATTGACACTTAAATGGCCCATAACTATGGCAACAACTACACTTTTGCCATCACTATACTTGGCCAGTAGACCATTTAATATACAATACCAATATGTGTTAAAAGCTCTACCATCAGCATCAGCATCAGCATCCTCATCAGCATCGTCATCATCTTTAACTGTTAATGACACCCCAGACATCAACGACAGTAACGAAGGACGACAACAGTCAAAACAGCACGAACGACAAGAGGACCAACAAAATGAAGCCATTCAATATGATAATGGTGTTGCTGATGACAATGATTCTTCCATGGATGATGTAGTTGAAGCTGAAGAAGATGATGCCAAACGCAAACAGCAACAACAATGGTGGAATTTAGCAGACTATAATTGTAATGAGAATTTCGAATGTGATATAATGGATGGCTTAATGCCGTATACTTCATATAAGGTAAGAGGTTTTACGCAGCATACTATTCAGAGGATAATAATTTAAGGACAATGAAGGCTTTAAGGGACACAAAAGAAATTGTATGAAAGAAATATTAAAATCATAATCAAAAAACTTGTATACAAAGAAAAAAAAGAATATGATAAAAATTTAATAAATAAAATAAAACAAGAAATAAAAATTTACTGCCTGTTCATCTAAATGCGATCGACAGTTTCTTTCTTATAAATATATTGAAAACAAAAACAAATTTGAATTTTTTATTTTTGTTTTCAAAATATTTATAAGAAAGAAACTGTCGATCCCATTTAGATGAACAGGCAGTTAATAAATAGTATAAAAAAAGCTTTGCTAAAGCCCTTTTCCAAAGTCTTGAAAAACAATAATTTTTAGATTTATTAAAAAACTGTGCTTGATTTTTCTTAATTAAGCTTGTGAATTTATTAAATAAATTAAACGGAAAACTTTTAAGCTTTTACCTAAGATTAGTAAAAAGCTTATAAGAAAAAGCTTGGTATACAACTTTTGGTGTTATTAGCCAAAATACTTCATTAATTGTTCAAATATATGTAATAACTAATATAAAAAGCTTTGTAAAAGCTCATTTCCAAAATCTTGAATAGTAATAATTTTTGGGTTTATTAAATCTTTTAAAAGCTTAGCTTGATTTTCATTAATTAAGCCTGCTTAAAACTTTTACTGTGAATTTATTAAATAAATTAAACGGAAAACTTTTAAGCTTTTATAAGAAAAAAGCTTGTTATACAATTTTTGGTGCTATGAGTCAAACTATTTCATTCATACTTCATTCATTGTTCAAATATTTCATTGTTAAACGTTTTCCAAAGCTTTTTGAAACTTTTTAAAAAGCTTTTTTTATTGTTAAAGCTACTTAAAATTTGTCACTATTAATTTTCTCCAGTTCCGCTTCCAATTACCATTTGGCGACAATTTAAACGATGTTTTATATTCTGAGCCTTCCAAAGTCTATACCACACCAGCCATGGGCACACCCATATCCAAACCCACTATAACACTAACTTTAGCTTTAGATGACTCTCATATTGCAATATTTTGGCAACCGGGCAAATTCACCAATGGCCCTTTAAAACACTATAAGTTGGTTTTACAACAATTGGAACCACTAGATAAATTGGAAAAGGTGAGCTTTATTTTTAGGGGAGCCGTGATATAGGAATAATTTTATTACATCATTTATATGTTTCTTAACAGCGAGTTCAACAGCTGGTAAAATCCAACTTAACCTATTTTATATACTCCAACCTGTTGCCTTCTACGACATATAATTTTCGTGTGAGCATGATGAATGAGGAAGGAGAGGGTCCCTGGAGCGAGGTTAATGTCACTACAAAAGTTTTGCAAAATCACAATGTTAGATTAGAGGACTTTAATACGTTGATTATAGCGGGAGAATATAGTTTAGTATTGAAATCTCTGGATCCTTTAGTAGAGAGTAGAGTCCTCTTTAAAAGTGAAGAAATTCTAACAGATTTTGATGTTCATCAATATGCCAAACGTTTGTTTCTGGTAAATAAGAAGGGAGCGGTTGTAAGGTGAGTAAATTATTTTTGTTTGTTACAAGTTTTTGTTGTAATTTTTTCTCTATTAATTTTAAGCTTATTTGTGGATGATGCTTCCAATTATACGGAACTGCATTTGCTGGAGAAAGAGTCGGGATTTATGCCCTCAAAATTAGTGGTGGATTGGTTAAATCAAAAGCTGTATGTGGCTGGAGGGGTGAGTATAAGAAAATATATAATTTTAAGTTTATAGCCAACAGCGATATTCTAGATATTAAAAAATTTCCTAATGTCGCTGAATGTGCAAAAAATCTTTTGTAAACACAGAAATATATCGCAGCTAAAACAAAATAGTGATATACCTAAATCTCGCGAAATACTAAAACTATTTTAATAAAATATAGATTCTGCTCATCTGCAACAAAATACCTTTTAAACACTGTATTTTTTGTAAAAATCACCTAAATAGCAGATGTGTAAATGGGATAACTGAAACTCGCTTGGCCTAAAAATTGCTTAAAAAGACAAATACAAATGCATAATTTTTTTTTAAATTATTTACTTAAGGCTTGCTTCTATTACAGATATGCACCTGTATCAGAATCAAAACTAAACGCCTATATTTTCCGAAATACTTAACCGATTTTCATGAAATCTAGATTGTGCACATCTTCAGGTAAATACCTTAAAAGCTATGTGTATTTTAAATAAAGCGGCTCAATAATATGAGTGTAAAAAGGATCACAAAAAACCGCCCTGCCCATAAATTGTGTAAAAGAGAAATTCATACTATTTGTACCAACTTCAAATGTTTATATCTCTTTAAATACTAAGCCGGTGTTATTAAAACTTAGATTGTGCACAACTTTTCTAAAAAATAAATTAAAATTTGTTTACTTTTTATTCAAAAAATAGCAATTTGTCATTTCTTTAAAGCAAAAGCTTACCTTGTTAAGTGATTATACAATAATTTCTAATAAATTCACTTCGAAAAATGAAGTATAGATTGTGTACATCTACTAATAAATGCCTTTCAAATGGTATATATTTTAACGAAATCCCTTGTATAATATGAGTGCAATAAGGCTAACAAAAAATCATGTTGCTTATTAATTATATGATTTGTTTTCTTATTTCTTTCTTTCTTTTAGACTTCCTTGTCCGATTCCTGGCATTTGAAGCGCTTGAATTTCAATGGATCTTCATTAGAAACACTTAATGCGTATTTGAAACCATTAAAACATTTACAAATGGATCCTTTGAATGGTTGGCTATTTGCTACCACCGAAACATTTGAATTATGTCGTATTAATTTGCACACCTTTAAGTTGGAATATTTCACCACTTACTTTGATTTAGAATTATTCTCCAATCATCATCAAACTTATCTATTAACTGCTTTTAATAGTCGTGAGCGTTCTATTTATGAACTATCGTATGATTTACTTTTAAGCAGAGAAAAATCTTGGCAAATATTCAATGGCTTCCAAGGAGATATCTTGTGGTATCAAGTGTATCAAAATTGGCTTATCATGTCTAATGGTTCTTTTGTGTTAAGGCAACAGTTGGCAACACAAGAGGTGGATATTTTGGGAGTTAAAGAAATTGAATGGTGTTGGAAGGTAGTGCCTTTAATGTCTTCAAGTCTTAAGAGCATTATACAGCCTTTGCCTAAGCCTTTAAAGCCACCGGGCAGCCTGCAAGCCATATTGTCCTCTAATAAGGCTAAGATTAGCTGGCAGGATGATTTGCGGCTAGAGCAGTTGCAATCAAAAGCTGCCTGGCATAATTGGGAGTATGAGCTGGATATTTTGGATGTTTCTAGTAATAATGCTTTTAATATACGCACCATTAAGACCACACACTTTCAGGTGGAACGTTTGCAGCCCAATAATCTATATAAAATCAAAGTAAGAGCTTTATTTGCAGGCTTGCCAAGATACAGCTTGACTGCAACTTCAGCTAGTGAATGGTCAGAAGATTTGACTACTCGAACCTGGCCTATGGGTGATTATAATTTCTTATGGGCTACAGCTAAAGGTTTATGGGAAAGTGAGGAATTAGTAAAGCCAGCTATAAGGAAAGCTTTGGATGCTATAAATATTAAAAGCTTTCAACAAATCAATACAACTTTATATTATATAGAAAAGATCAGATATGAATTGAATTGTATAAATTTAATGAATCCCGAAGTTTTATGTGGCTTTGAAGCTGGCAATGTTTACAGCATAGATTATGACTGGAGAGCAGCCAAACTCTATTGGTCGGATATAAAAAGAAACTCTGTAATAAGAGCTGACTTAAGAGGTCAACAAAAAGAGCTTTTGCCTTTATTCGGCGCCAGATTAATCAAACTAGATTGCGACCGAGGTTATATATACTACACCACTGATACCAGCCTAATAAGAAAAAAGCTTAATGGTGTTGGAGCTAACCAGGAATTGGAGTATTATCATACCAATGGCAACGGTGAGACTATACAAGGTTTTGCTTTGGATTTCTCTGGCCAACAGATCTATTGGTGGTTACAACATCAAGAAGATGGTTTAAGACTTTTTAGCTCTGAAATGGATTTTGTTAAATCAAAGAATTTATTATATTTAAGCGAAAATTTTAAGTTTCGAAAAGATTCTTTTGTTTATGTCAAGGAAATAGAAAATTTTATTTGGCTACAGGATGATAATGCGAAAAAAGCTGTTCTAACTGGGAAAGACAGTAGCCAGCAAGTGACTCAACTGGATTTACCTGTAGAGGAGGAAGTTAGTTTTGTGCAACTGAAAAGAGATTTTACTATAAGCGAAGATTTGTCCGTCATACCTGAACCAGTTGATAGAGAAAGTGTTTACATCACTGAGGGCTATTGGGATGACTTTAACATTAAATGGTCTGCAGCGAATTCTTTGGAAAATTTCACTATTTACTATAAAGTGTTGATATCAACCTGGCCCCAAGATAGCCAGCATATCCTTAGTTTTGAGGCTTTACAGCCTGTGGTACGCATTACGGAATTTAAAATGGCAGGTTATTTAATAAATGTCACTATTACTCCTAGTACTTTGTGGGCGCAAGGACCCTCAGTTACCGTCCAACTAAAAACTCCATCTGCTGCGCCAAAACAGCCTAAAAATTTACGTGTTTATGTGGAACAAATTATGGAGCCGTTACAAAATCAAAGTAATATTACTGCCCTAGTAAGATGGGACTCGCCGGATAATATTTCTGCCGAAAAGGAAGTCTTCTATAAAATATATTGCTGGCTTAAGGAGGATTTGCAAAGTGTTAAGGATATTGAAGATTTGGGCTTGAAAAGTCATGAAGTTCGCTTTCACAATTTGATCAAAGCAGAGTCTTATATGTTTCAAGTACAAGCCTTTTCTTTGAGTCGTTCCAAGGGTGGTGAAAAAACCTCCCTAATGACCCAATTTATCAATCCGGAAAATCAAGCTGTACCCAAATTATTATTTACCACTCCAGAATATATAGCAGAATTGGATTTGGATTTAAATGTAAGCAAACAATGGGTTTTTACCTCCAGCGAAGTGGAACTTTTGGCTTTGATTACTGGCGAGCAGCGTATTTTATGGGTTAATGAAAATGTTGAATTAATGTCTTATCAACCGGGTGTATCGGCCATAAAACTGGCACGTATGAGAGCAGAGGTTTTAGGCTTGACTGTGGACTGGATTTTGCGTAAAGTCTTTTGGGCGGAGATGTCCGGAGAAAAGGAGAATTTGGTGGATATTTATCAGCTGGATTTAAATCTCTATGAGGGTAAAGTTATGTTAAGCTCCAAAATATTTTCTTTATCCCAACACAAACTTTTAAAGAATCTCATAGTCTTGCCTTATACCGGCTGTCTTGTATGGCTGGAATGTGAATTGGGTTTTTTAAACTGTTCTCTCCAAGGCAGAAATCTTACTGACTTTTCAGCTTTAAAATTTAAAAATCAGCAATTTTATAACAAAATGTTTGAGGGTTCACTTTTAAGTGAAATGGAAACGGTTAATCTAATAGATTTGAAAGGTAAACTTTACACGTTTGAACTACAAAGACAACTGCTTACCACACTAAAGATAGCTTTGCCGGAACCGGAACTTTTGGCAGAGTTTCAACGTGATTCGGGTTATATATACTCGTTACTTAATAATTCTATAAAAGCTTTCAATAGGCGTAAACATAATTTGGAATTTAGTCACAGCTTAAAGGAAGTCAAGCTTATAAAAGCTTTTAATTATCAAGAGTATCCCAAAAAAGAGTGTCTCATAATGGAAAAGCTTCCAGATGAGGAAGCCTACAACTCCCTAGAGCAACTATTTGTACAAGAGGTAAATGAAAACAATGTGATTTTAAATTTTAAAGAAAAAAATCCTTTTGGAAATTGTAAACTATCCATACCTGGCTTGAGTTATAAAATTCAAATAAAAGATGATCTAAATTATGACAAGGAATTTATGGCAGCAGCTGGTCCGCTAAATATAACGCAATTAAAACCCTTTACCAACTACTCAGTGGAAATTTCGGCGACTTCGTATTACCAGCAAAAGTTCTCGCTTGAAGAAATGCAATATCCCCCATTCACTATTAGAACCCAGGAAGGCAATCCAACACAACCTTTAAATTTTTCTGCCCAAGCTCTTAGTCCCTCGGAGATCTTAGTAAGCTGGCTGGAGCCACAAGAACTTAATGCTGATTACGTAAACTACCAACTATATTGGCAGGCTTTGAACTCTTCCTTAACCTCCCACAAAATAGTAGAAGATTTCGAAATAAGTTTACTTAACTTGGAACCGTCTCAAGAATATCTCATCTGGCTAGAAGTATATTCTAAGCCCTCAAAATTGAACTCAACACAAAAGCTTTTAATTAAAACTTTTCCCCAGCCCGAACCTTTGCAGTTAATCGAAAAGGAAGCCTACAATTTGACTTTATTGTGGCAGCCTAATTGCGATTATGACAGTGTTATCTTAGAATGTCAACCCTTAGGACAAGATCCAGAAATCTCACCACCTTTTAGTATAGATCTTACGGGCGTTACTGACAATATCACTATCACGAATTTGGAGGCCAAAACCAAATATGAATTCTATTTGAAAGTTAAATTTGTTGGCGTAGAAAGACCTTATATATGGCCTGAGGTACCCAATAACTATTATGTCTTCGAAACTTTGGGTGATGCTCCGGGTAGGCCGGGACAACCACAAATTGAACATATCAGCGGCGAAATATTTAAAGTTTTTTGGGAGGCAGCTAAAAATAATGGGGCACCCATTACGGAATACAGCCTGGAAGCTTTAAAATCAAGACATCACAAAAGAATACGCCGAGCTACAATACAGCAACAATTAAATAACACACCCCCCGCCGCCATAACCACTATGGCTCAACTACCCTGGGTGGAGGAGTTAAAGCCGGTGGAGGACAAATGGTCCTCCTACTGCAATACCTCTGAACTCAGTTGTATTGTAAAAGAATTGCACACCATGCGTTTGCTTATGTTTCGAGTGCGTGCCCGTAATGAACCCTATGGTTGGGGGCCATACAGTGAAGATAGTGAACGTGTTCTCGAACCATTTGTCTCACCGCAGAAACGAAACTCATTAGTGTTGGCCATTATAGCGCCAGCAGCCATAGTAACCACATGTGTAATTATTTTGTTTATCATACGCAAAGGTAAGTTCAGTTAAATCTCATAAAATTCAATTTGCCACAAATCAATAGTCTATTTTGTTTTTTATTGCTGTTGTTTACTCTTCCCTCCTTGTTTTTTCTGTGTGCAGTACATAAACGTAGACTAAAAGCTAAACAATTGCTGGCAAAAAGTCGTCCTAGTATTTGGAGTAACATGTCTACCATACAACAACAGCAAATGGCCTCACGTAATAGAGCCTTTTCTATGGCCAGTGCTTCAACCATGTATACAGGGGGTCCTTTGAGTGATGCTGATATTGCTCTACTGCCGCATATTAATTGGAGTCAAATTACTTTGTTGAATTTCTTGGGCAGTGGAGCGTTCGGTGAGGTCTATGAAGGCATGCTGAAGTATGAGGATCAAGAAGAGATGGAAAAGGTGGCCATAAAGGTAGGTGAACAGAAATGCTAAATTGAATGAGTCACAATTTTAAAAAGTTGAATGTTAAAAGGCTTTTTTGTTATAGGGTAAATTTTTTAGCATAAGCATACTTTTTTAAAGGTATTTTTTTTAAGTAAATTACAAGAGGTAGTTTATGCAAAGTTTGTTAATGAAAAAGTTCTTTTAAAAAAAGGATTTTCTTGAAATGATACCTACTGAAACCTTTTCAGCAGGAATAAAGGTAATTTTGGAAAAGTTAATCTTTAAAAATATGACTTTTTCAAAAATGTACTTTTTATAAAAAGTTCTTTTGTATAAATTTTTGAAAAGGATAGTTTCTAAGTCCTTTTTTTGGAGGACCCTTTTATAAAAAGTAATTTTTTCAGCAGGTACTTTTTCATAAAGTATCTTCTTAAAAAAGGTACTTTTTTGTCAGGAGATGATTTTTTAAAAAGTACTGTTTTAAAAAGGTATTTTTATGGTTCTGCACATCAAAAGTGTAAAGAAACCTTGTTGTCCGTCCGTCTGTTCGTCTGTCTGTCTATTTGTCTATCTGTTTGTCTGTCAAAGGCTGTTTTCTCGAGAGTTACGGACATGAAATTTTCGCAGAATATGTAAAACTTTGGGTCCGCTACAACCATAATTATGTGACAGCTAAAAATTAAAGGGTGTTCTAAAGCGAGCAACGAAACATATTGAACTGCTAATGTAATATACAGACACTTATATACATATAGACACTTGAAACTTTCAAAGTTAGTGTATTATTATACCGACTACACCAATTCACACTGATATTTAAAACAATAAAAAATATAGGGTATTCTATCAGTTAATGTAATTTTGACTATGTAATTTAGCATTTCACTGTATCTTGCAATTAAAGAAAAAACGCTAAAAATAAAAAAAATTCCAAAATTTAAAAAAAATTCTAAAACGAAAAAGCGCCAAAATGGAAAAAGTGCTTAAAGGAAAGAAGCACCAAAAGTAGAAAAATCGGTAAAATGCAAAATATCACCAAAACTAAAAAGATCGCCAAAAGCCGAAAAAATCGCTAAAACGAAAAGAAGCGCCTTAACTAAAAAAAATCGCTTAAACTAAAAATATAGCAGAAAAAAACGCGCTAAATCCGAAAAAAATCTTCAAAACAAAAACTAAAAAGCGCTAAGTCTAAAAAAGCGCCTAAGCAAAAAAAAGTCGCCAAAAACCAAAAAAAAAGTAAAAACGAAAAAAAAATCGCTAAAACTAAAAAAAATCTCTAAACTAAAAAAATCACAAAAACGAAAAAAATCGCCAAAAACCAAAAAATCGTAAAAACGAAAAAAATCGCTAAAACTAAAAAAATCGCTAAAACCAAAAATGTCGCAAAACGAAAAAAATTGTCAAAAGAAAAAAAAAAGCCATAACGAAAAAAAAACGCCAAAACTAAAAAAATCTATGATATGGATATAAAAACATCGTCAAAAACCGCTAAAAATCGCCAGAAACGAAAAAATTTACAAAACCTGAAGAAAATCGCCAAAATAAAAAATCGCCAAAAACGAAAAAAATCGGAAAAACAAAAAAAAAATCGCCAAAATTAAAAAAGCTAAAAAATCGTAAAAAAATAATATCATAAAAAAACCACGAAACGAAAAAAATCGCCAAAACTAACAAAAATAGCAAAAAACGAAAAAGTTCTTAAAACGAAAAAATCGTACTAAAATAAAAGTCTAAAAAATAAAAATCGCCAAAACAAAAAAAAGGGATATACTTCTGTATATGGTATTCTTACGGCAAACCCTTCGTGTGCGAGTCAGAGTCGCAATTTACTGAATTTATATGAAATAAAACAGTCGATTTAAGAAAAAAACATATTAATAGGTACTTTTATTAAAAATGCTTTTCTAAAGTTAAATTTTTTAAAATATGCTTTTTAAAATCGTAGTGTTTTAAAATGAACTCTTTTTAAAAGTTTTTTTAAAGACATTTTTTTTTATAAAAGATTCATGATTTAATATGTACTAAAGTACTAAACTGCTAAGGTACTTTTTTAAAACACTTTTTGTAAGAGGCACTTATTTTTAAGGGTAATTTTTAAAAGTTGACTTTGCTAAAAGCTTCCTTTTCACACCACTTTGAAAAGTATGCTAAATGAAAATATAAATATTAGAAAAGATGTATTGCTTATTTGCTGCAAAAATGTCATAACTCAAAAAAACTTTTTTTACAGAAAATGAGTTAAAAGTTTTCAATTTACACAGAACTTAGTGAAAAAATAACATTTTATTCTTCTCTTAAGAATAAAATGTTATTTTACATTATTATTAACTCAAAAATCTAGAGTCTTCGCAAGGGAGCCAGTGAATTTGCCGAACTTCTGCAGGAGGCCCAATTAATGAGTAATTTTAAACATGAAAATATTGTCAGCTTGATAGGAGTCTGCTGTGATACCGAATCGATTTCCATCATAATGGAACATATGGAAGGAGGAGATTTACTGAGTTATCTGAGAGAGTCTAGGCCCAATTCAACGGTAAGTTTTGGGGAAGAAAATATGCAACAGCAAAAGAGAAAATATGAAACCAATTTATTTCATTAACAGAAACCTATGGCTTCTTTACAACTCTTGGATCTCATGACTATGTGCATTGATGTGGCTACTGGCATGGCCTATTTAGAGGATATGCATTTTGTACACCGTGATCTGGCCTGTCGCAATTGTTTGGTCTCCTCACGCATACCCAGCAAACGAACTGTGAAAATAGGAGACTTTGGTTTGGCCAGAGATATTTACAAAAATGATTATTATCGCAAAGAGGGAGAAGCATTAATGCCAGTACGCTGGATGGCTCCAGAGAGTTTAGTAGATGGTGTGTTTACCACTCAATCCGATGTCTGGGCTTTTGGCGTGCTGTGCTGGGAGATATTGACTTTGGGACAGCAGCCTTATGCGGCCAGAAATAATTTCGAAGTTTTAAATTATGTCAAAGAAGGAGGCAGACTAGAGCAGCCCGACAATTGTCCAGATAAATTGTAAATTCTTAGAGATATTCTTTTACATTTAAAGAGAGACTTGTAATAATTTTCTTTTTTTAGATTTTGCTTAATGACCTCCTCTTGGCATACAGATCCCGACGAACGTCCCAGTTTCCGTAAGTGTTTTAATACCCTGTTGTCAATTAAAACCGATGTTCGTCGTGTCAGTTTGGGCTATACTATTGATGACAACGATTATAGCATGTATGCCAATCAAAACGGTATTGTATTAAGCAGCTTTTTAGCTTCACCCGCTTTAAATAAAGTCCAGGAAGAGCAGGACTTGGAAGCAACTAAAGACTTTGAAAATCATAAATATGAGATTAAACAAAACTCTCTTAATGATCGCAGTGAAAAGAAATGCATTTCAGCGGTTAAACAAGTAAATGAGAAAAATCCTGATCTCTTGACAGATAAAAATGATTTGAAAGTACGTTTTAATAATAATATCAGCACAAAGGATACGTTGGATAGAGAATCCTGGAATGATGATGAGTCACATTTGATTGATACCAAATTGTATAGAATGCAAGAAAATCCTGATTATTATGCCAATGAAGGCGTGTCTCGGTTATAGAAGAGGAATTAATAGAAAAAACAAACAAGCCAAAAAGTCATTGAAATCATTTAGTTGTAATTAATTTAAGAAAACAATTTAACGAATTTTACTTTAGAAGAGACTGTTTATTTTTTAAAGAATTTAACAAGAATAATTTTTCAGTTTTATTAAGTGTAAAGATATTATAAGTAATTTGTTTTAATAAAATCTCTAGATATATAATACTGTATAACAAATTCAGTATTTTTAAAAAAAGGGACAAAAAAAGCTCCCCTCCAACGGCGATATAACGAGCTGAAATATTGTACAAAAATATTTGCCATAAAGTTTTATTTCAGGCCTTAAAATACAAATCAGAATCAACTGGAATGGCAGAAATCATTCGAAACCTAAAATCATTTATAGCTTAAGGACTCATTTCGTACTTATTCAAAATTAGTATTCGGCATAAGAAATCTTATAAGCTTTACGTTGAAGGTATAAGATTTATTTAGGATTTTTTTTATGTAAAACAACACGATACACATTCTTGTGGAACATTCTAACCCTCTAACTCTTCGTTGAATGGGTCTTTTTTGTCCCTTTTCTTAAAAAAACGGACAATTAGTACTTGGCATAAAGAAATCTTGTAAGTATTACGCTATAGGTAAAATATGTTTGCAAGTTTTTTGTGAAAAACACCATGAATAACATTTTGGAGACAATTTCTGCCCGCCATATCGTCGCTGAAGAGTAGTTTTTCCCCCTTTTGGAACGAAGCTCCTTATATATATCTATAAGTTCTTCATTAGCACCTGTTATATCGGCAATAAGCGCAAGTGCCGCTTTGGTATTTTCGCGGTTTTCGGTTTTTCCGTTGTTTTTCGGCAAGCTTCTGGGATTTAGGGGAGATAGTTATCTTAGGTTTTGGGAATCCGGGGAACTTCTGGAATTTGGGGGAGATTTTTGTCCTAGTTTTTAGGAATCCGGGGAATTTTTGAGATTTAGGGGAGATATTTGTCCGAGTTTTTGGGAATCCTTGGACCCGGTTTGTGTCTTAGCTAATGGTTGGTGCCCTTGCTAAATGAACGTATCTGAGCTAAACATCAGAGGTCTCGGCCAAACACCAGCTGTCTCAGCTCAAGTTTTGAGAAGTATCGTCTAAGTATCGCTTAAATATCGCCTAAGTATCTTACAGGCAATAGTTGTTTTTTATTCACGAATTATCTTCTTTTTCCATTTAGAGGTAAAAATTAATATCTACGTTTACTTGGTGTCATCAAGGTAGGTGAAATTTTTGTTTTTAAATTACATCCGATTACAAAATGGTGTACGAGTATGTAAAAACATAGACAGCTTTAAGGGTGTTGAAATTTGGATCACCTTGTTCAAATACAGGTTGAGCTACTGGCTGGCAAAAGTTGACTACCTCGGGGCATGAACAACTTTGTCGGCCTTATAACTTTTACAAATATCATCCGATTTTAATAACCTTTAACCTTTAACCTTTGTGTAAAGTTTATAAATAGATAAAGTAAATACCGTTTATTTCATTAAAATATCTTAAATATTTTCAAAGATATTTGCCTTTGAATTTTAAAATTTTGGTTTTTATCCTCGACTTTGTTCTCTATTTCATCCATATGTACGGTAATAGCATAGCCAAAATAAAAAAAATATTTTATGATTTTTCACAAAATCCTTGCTAGCACGCAGAAAAAAATTTTCTAACTATGCGCGCCTGATCACGTATTAGCAATGGCCTACGCCGATAGGGGGTAGGCTGAAGGCGACATACTTGGTTCCTACCCGTTGTCCCGGTGTGAAATTGCTTATTGCTTTGGCCAAAAATATGCTGCATTTTAAGCACATACATATATCTCTAATTTCAACAGTTAGATTATATGTATTTGCAGTCGTTGCTTATGATTGTTTAATAATTGTCAAAGGCAAGCACACACAGCAGCATTTGCAAATGTGGTTGTATGGTAGTATACGTGAGTATACGTGAGTGTGCGTGTGTGAAAACTTACGTGTCTTTGAGTGAACCTGTTTTTGAAAGCACGTATGAGAATTATGTTTTTGTGTTTTACTGCTATTTTTCAGTCATTTGATTGTATAACAATTTTAACTCTCTGTTCCACTATAAACCCTCTTGCAAACACTCTCTCTTCCTCTATCTCTCTAACATCCTTTCTCTACTATTTAAAATAATGATAATATTTTTTGTGATATGTTTTGAATAACTACTTTTGTTTATAAAATGAAAATTCTAAAACTTTAACTGCTCATACACCTGGATAAGCATTACTGTTGAACAAAGTAATGCTATGACTGCATTACGATGAAACAGTCAACAACATGTATAAAACTTTTTCTTGGTGTTATTTGTTGCAAAATGTTTTATATATTATTTTTTAAATAAAAACTAAAAACAATACAATATGCTGCATACATATTTACATAATAATTCCAGTAAAATGTGTTGCGTTTAGTAAAATAGAGAAAGAGAAAAACAAAACAGGTTTAAATGTAAATGCATAAAGTTCCTTTTTTTTTACGAATTTTAATAAATTCCTTTTGTGAAAACAACACAAACAATGGAGAAAAAAGTTTTATAATGTCAAAATGACATGAAAAAGGCAACAACAGTATCACATGGCAACATGTTAAAATTGAATTTTACTAAATTGTAGCACAACATTATCAAAACTAAGGAAATCAGTAATGTATTAGTTTAGTATTAAAGGGGATTTTTTAAGAAAAAAAAATCAAATAAGGACAATTTTATTGATTATGGGCTATTCACATATTAAGTAACACTATTTTCGGAGTTTTTATGCACATCACCCCCTGGAGCGTTACGTTACGTAGTATAGCCCCTTAAGAGAAAAATTTTATTAAAAAAGGATATATGGTGATGTAATACATTTAAGCTACAAAAGTACTGAAAATTTTGTGTGTTTAATCTAGGCATATAACTAAATGTTGTGATAAGCTTAAATTTAAAATTTGGCTGCTTAAAGAAATTAGTACTTATATATACATACATATGTTCATACATAAATATTTACGTAGTTTATGTGTTAACAGATTGTAGAAAATTAGAACTAAAACGAAATGAAACTAGTTTTATGCCTTATATTTAGGTGTTAAATTTAGAAACTTAAACTTGAATTAAAAACAAAAAGGATATATGGCGAACTTCTATACGGAAGATATTACAGCAATGAAAGTCACTGATGATATTAAGGACTTAAAAGTACATCTTGTTATACAATTTTTAATTAAAAAATTACTTGTTGCAAAAATTAGTGTTCTTGGATTAAATAACAACTTTCGTTTATTTTTAAGAATAAAGACAATTTTTTGTACATATTGAAATTAAGAAAGTATAAATTAATGAAAATTGATATTTCAAGAAAAAAGGGTATGTGGAGAAGCACTAAACGGAAAATATTACAGCAATAAAAGTCGCCGCGAATATTGAGAACTTAAAGCTACATATTGTTATATGAAAATGACTTGTTTTCACATAATAAAAATAAACATTTGGAATCTCATTGAAAAGGAGATATGAAGGACGGAAGAAAAAAAGTGGGACTTTAAAAGCTAAAACAAAAATTAAAAAAAGGATATATGGCCAGGGTTTATATGGAAATTAATGCAGCAATGAAAGTCTAGTTTAATATTAAAGATTTAAAGCTACATGTTGTTAAATAAAAATATTTTAAATCAAAAAGTCCTTGTGGCAGAAATTACTTGTTTTCTTAGGCTAGCATCAACATTCTATTTGACAAATATGTACTAAAATAAGATACTTAAATATAATTTATATTTTATTTAATAACAAATTCTAAGAATTTCTAGAGAAAGGATACATGGCGACCGTAGGATATACACGCATTATTAAAGCTTTGGTCGGTACTTTCTTTGACTTGCATATGGTAAGAACGAAAATCATTAGTTCTTAAACATTTAAGTAATGTATATTATTTAATACTTTAACATTGTAAACTAAATGAAAACTGTTTTAGTTGACCTTTTGAACTTGCGGCATTTAAATAAGAGCTGTTTAAAAGCTAACACCAAAACTACAAAAAGGACATACGTTGAGGCTCTATACGGAAATTACTGCAACAGTGAAAGACGGTAAGGATAATAAGGACTTAAAACTACATGTTATTATGCTTTTCGATTTCGAAATAAAAAGGTCCTTGTTGCGTAAATGATCAGTTTACGTAAGTTACTAATAAAACATTTTTCACAAATATTAAAAACAAAAATAAATAAGTTTTTTATTGAAAATAAAGAAGCATGGATCAGTTAAAATTGGAGCTCCAAGAATATACGATATATGGCGACTGAGGAAAATCCAAACTTTATGGTAGTAAGACTTGGCAGGTACATTTTTAGCTGGGACTTGTGTATACATAGTAGGAAACAAAATTCTTGAATTTAATATACATCCATACATATGTATTTTAAATTAAAGTTTATAATAGTGTTTATTGTTTTAATATTGCAAACGATAATGCAAATGCAATGAAATTAGCTGTAAATGATTTAAATATGCTTTATTTGTTCATGGTATTAGCATAAGTGCAGGTTACGAAACTAAAATTTGTATTCTAAAAAAAGGATATGAGGCAATGTACTAACCGAAAAATACTACAACAATAAAGGTCGGCATGGATGCTAAGAGCTTTAAGCTGCATGTTGTTATATAAAAATATTTCTAATTGGAAAGGTCCTTGTGTTCGAAATTACAAGTTTTTTCGCTAAGTAATAGAATTTTTTCACAAACTTTAGTGAATAGTTATATTTTAATATTTAAATTAAAGAAGTAAAAATAAGTGAAAATTAAAAAAACATTCAAACTCTATGGTAATACAATTTGGTGGGGACATTTTCGTTTTAATTCCACGTTAAAATAACAATAAATTTTGGTTTAAGTTCCTTAAAATAGGCTTCAAGCTCTTGCGTTTTTTGAGTAAGATAGTTTTAAAAATTTATATATCAAATTTGAAAAAAAGGATATTCGACAAAGTTTAAAACTAAAATATTTAGAGCAACAACATTTTGTGCAAGTATTCTGTGTACTAGACTGCATTTTTTAAACTAACAGAATATCAAATTAGACAATCGTGCCAAGAAGAATTAACAGTTTTGTGTACTAATACGAATTTCTTATAACAAGAGCGAATTAACTTCGTTTCGTTTCAAGCGAAGTAAAACTTAAATGGTTTGTTAGAGGATATATGGGATTCTTAGCAGCCATTAACTCAAAGATACAAGTTTATATGTATGTATAGAGACAGTATAAATAATAAAGTATAATTGAAAATTACAAGTAAATATAAAAGGATCTTAAATTGTTATATAACATGTCTTAGTTAAATTAAGCTAGTTTCTTATGTTACTTTAAGACGCAAGAAACCAAATATTAAAAAAAGGATGTATGAGAAGTTTCAAAAGTGAACATACCACAATGATGAAAAAGTGCAAGTTGTATGATAAAAAAATTTTCAAATAAAAAAGGTCCTTACTTTCTGAATTCATATTGAAAATTTATTACCAAACACTAAAAATAGAATAAAAGTTTTATACTAACACTAAGCAGATATAAAAAAAATAAAAATTAAATTTCGTAGAAAAATAATAATGATATATAAAATCTTTGGTAATAAAACTTGGTAGGTATGTTCTTGGCTGCAAACTGCGTATGGTTAGAAGATAAATTTCTCATTTTTTAGTTCATAATTCAAATAGTTTTCAATATTATAATATTCTTAAGAAAAATCTTATATGTATGTAAATACAATCATATGTATGTTTCTTGCATTAAATCGGCATTTTTACTTAAAACAAAAAGCATCTATCTGCATAGAGAAAGAACAGGCCTTAATTAAAATATAAATTTTCTGCCAGTGGCCTTTATTACGCCGGCAAAAACCTCGGGCAGGTAGATTGAAAAATTAAAAGAAAAATACCCTACCCTGAAATTATTACATGGTGATGAATTTGACTTTAAATACAAAAAAAGGATACACGATAAAGCTTAAGCTAAAATATTTAAAGTAATGAAAGTTCGTGTAAACATTCTTCGTACCAGAATGCATGTTCTAAATTAACAGGATATCAAATTATAAGAGAACGGGACAACGGCATAAATTCTCTGTAAGTTTATTGTCTTATGTCATGGTAGAAGCCGTGTTTTTCATTCTGAGTTTCTGTGTTCGGATGATATTAGGCGGACTTCTCCAACCTCTGTGCTGACTTTCATAAGGAGAATTATATAGAGCTTGATTTAATTTAGAGATCTTTGGCACAAAAGATCCATTAGGTGTCGCAGTGCCGGTCTTTGGACCATATCGTTTCGCTATTCTATTATATATTCCACTCAACAACTGTGGTAAGATTAATTAGAATTAATTTGAATTTTGCGAAGTATACAAGAAATTTGATTTATCTTTAATTTGAGTAAGAACTGAAATGGAATATGTGAAAGCCACTAGCTCAAAGAAAATATAATTTTCTTATACATATAGAGATTTAAATAATATTGAAAATTACTAGTAAAAATAAAATGTAATTGAAATTGTTGTATTATATGCCTTAGTTCCTGGGAGTATGTGAATAACTAAAATTTTAGAAGCTCAGAAACTAATTTTCAAAAAAAGGATATATGGATAGGTTCTAAAAGGAAAATGCTACAGAACTAAAATGCGGGGTAAGTATAATAGCATTCAAGCTGCTAGTTGTGTTATAGAAAGATATAAAAAAATTCCTTGTTGCGAAATATACCTGTTTTCTAAAGCTCATATTGAAAATCCATCAAAAAGCTTTTAAATTAAATAGATTCTAGTATCCTAAAACTAAGAAAACGTAAGGTGGTTAAAATGGGTATTCCTAGAAAAAGGATATGTGTCGATATAATAAAATGCAAACTCTATGGCAACAAAACTTCTTAGGTTCATTCTTGGCTGCGAACTGCGTATTGTATGAAACAAAATGTTTAGTAATTTGATATTACTATTATATTAAGAAACATCTTGTAAATATTCAATTATCGTAATAAATTTTGGTTAAAATTCCTTAATATATGCCGTGAATTCTAGTGATTTTTGAGTTAGAGAACTTTTACGACTTATATCTCGAATTAACAAAAAAGGATATAGGGCCAAGTTTGAAACTAAAATATTTAGAGCAATAAAATTTTGTGTAAATATTATTGGTACCATACTACATATTGTAATATAACACAATAGCAAATTAAAAAATTATAGCAAGGAAAATTGACAGTTTTGTAAGAATTAACAAACATCTACTGATGAGCAGTTTTGTAAAAGTAATATTGATTTCTTTGATTGTAAAGAGTTACATTGTTTGTTAAAGAATCTATGGGGCTCCTAAAAATCTTTAACTTTAAGAAAACAAGTTCATATATAAAGAATAATGTTGAAGAGTTTTTTTTTATAAAAGAAAATTGTTTAATTGCTATAAAATATGCATATACATATATTTTGCAGTATTTGAGTAAGTAAAGTTATAGAAACTAAAAACCAAATTATAAAAAAAGGATATATGGCCAAGTTTCAAACCAAGTGGGTTATTTCATTAAAACTAGGCAGGCAAATTTAGGGTATATTTCTACATGTTGTGACATAGTTAGATTGCAATAAACAAATATCCCTTAATTTTGAACATTGATAAAACCTTTATTATCAGTTATTTAAATTTAATATTGAATTTTAAGTTGCAAATCCGATCTTGAAGCTACAAAATTTTTAATAAAATTTTCCGATCACTCATGTCACTTATGAAACTTGCATTGTTTGTTCTCCAATTATTTTTTCCTGCACATTTTTTTTAAAATTATTTAAAAATTGCTTTTAAGTTTATTATGTTTGCTTTACTACAGACTACATGTGTATATTTAATTTACTATTTATTTATAATCGGCTTTTGGTATTTAACAAATTTTAAAGCACTATTTTTGTAGTTTATTTTTTGTAACTTGTTTGTATTTGCTGTGGGTTAATTCATGGTTGCGCATACAAGTGTAATCAATGTAAAATTATTTTGTAAAAATAAATTATTTGCTAGGAAAGAAATATAAATACACAAAAACCACGTTATGGGATTATAATTAAAAATGTGGTTAGGGAAAATACATACAGATTGATTTTTAAATAATTCTAAAAAGTTATTAATATTGATAGCGAAAAAAGCGTCCTTAATGCTGCAGATTTATATGGCTCTCAATAAAAGTATTATTAATTAATTTTGTAATCTGAACATAATTTTTTCCATTAATGCAAGATTGTTTGAAAAAATATTGGTTTTACTTTAATGCTTTATATATCCGCGAGTTTCAAAATGGCATATAAATAAGATTTATTTTGTTAAAAAGAATCTGGAATATTTATAAAAGTTTAATTTAAATGTTAAATAATGCATTAAAAAAATATACCAAAACAGGAATCATTTGGAAATTGTTCATATTTTTAATACCCTTGTCTTCAGAAAGTTCATTTATATTAAATCGTTTCAAATATATGCCGGAATTTCGAATTTGTATTAGTAAACATTTTATAGAATATTGCACAGTGGAGCATGTGCAATTATTTGTTGTGGGTCAAGCCGATCTGCAGTGAGTTACTCGGTATAGGAAATCCTATAAGCCGTATTAGTCGTTTTTATGTAAAACACCACGAGAAACATTTTTTTTTGGAACATTTTAATTCTCTAACTATTAGTTGTGTGGGACTTTTTGTCCATTTCTCAAAAAGAGGCACAAAAATCAAGTTCAGCGACGATATATGGGGCTAAAATGTTTTACAAAAATATTTGACGTTAAATTCTACTATAGGTATTCTAAGACATCCAAGCTGCGAACTCAACCTGAACGTTAGAAATCATTTAGAAATTAAAATATGTTTAAGGGTTAATTTCGTACTTCACATTAGTACCCGGCATAGGAAATCCTTGTAAGCCTAACAATTACGATATATGTTGAGTTTGGCTTTTTTATGTAAAAGACCACGACAAAAGTCTTTGTGAACTATTTTAACTCTCTAATTCTTCGTTGTATGGGTCTTTTTGTTCTTTTCTAAAAAAAAACAGAAAGCTTCCTTTCGGAACGGATATAGCTGACTAAACTGTTCTAAAAAAATATTGCCACAAAATTCTACAATAAGTTTTTGAAGACACCCGGGCTTTGGATTCAACCTGAACGCCAGAAATCATTCAAAATTTACAACGTGTTTAAGGGTTAATTTCGTACTTCATATTAATACTCGGCATAGGAAATCTTGAAAGTCTTTCATTTAAGGCGAAAAATGTGTTCTCTATTTTTATGTAAAACAGCACAAGGAAAATTTTTGTAGAGGACTTCAGCCTGATATATGGGGGAGCTTGCACCTTTTTTTTGAATAAAGGGACAATTCTCTTTCGAATGGTGCCTTATAGTGAAATTTTACGTAAGACATATTTTTAATAGAAAATAGTCTCATAAAATTGGGTGTTATGGAATACTTTAGCACTAATTGTGAATAAGTACAAAATTAGTCCTTAAACACATATTAAGTTTCTTAGAAAAAAACGGACAACAAAAGACCCATATCTCGCAAATTTTGAGTGTTTAAATATTTCACAAAAATTATCCTTATAGTGTTTTACATAAAAGTGGCTGAACACACCTTATAACTAGAATGTAAAGCGGCCCATCCATTATACAATATTATTGCTGATATTATGCAATAAATGGCACAATATTTTCAAAGAAAATATTGCCCAATTTTCCTGACAGTGAAAAAGTAAACATAACACTGAACAATGTTGCCAGCACATAACAACACAATTGTCTTGATTGTACAATAACAATCAAAAGCCTTTTGATATTTGCCACTATATTGTGCCACCTTCGATTATGACATATACATTGGCGATATTATTGTACAATACAAAAAAATTGCTCAATTATGCATTAAACACATTCGCCACAGCAGGCTACCGACTACAACCTGACAAAAATAGAATACATGTGTGTATATGAAAATAATTATTTTGACCACTGCACGGCTACACGACTGCAGGTTGTTGTCCATGCTACTTCTGTCGTGTAGTCAAATTAAACTAATTTCTATTTTTGTTGGCTACAAAACAAAAACAGTGTTGACAATATAACAAAATATGTAAAGCAAATTATTGCAAAATAAAATAGAAAATTAAAAAATTTAAATGTTATAATATATATGCATCAAGAATTTTTAAATCAATAAATTTATTTGTTTTATTGTTATATAGAATATTGACTTAAGTCAAAAATACCTACATTATTGAAAATTAAAAAAATCACAGGGTAATAGCCCTTTTTAACCTAAAAATTTTAGTCTAATTTTTTTCGGCGCTCTCTCGTGATTCCGGAGTTATGGCGTTCAAAACTTTAATATATTATTGATCATAAGTCCTACAATATAGAACGGATATAAACGATATATACTACATGTGTACGCACGGACTATTTGCAAAAAAAAACTGTAAATTGTTGCAATAGAATTGTTTTATTGCGACTTATTAAATCATGAAAAGTATTCACGATTAACGCACTATTTGCAAATATAATGGGTAGTATGAAAAAAAAGTATTTGCTTTTTACATAAAACTTTGCTTTAAAACAAAAAAAATTCTTAATTTTATATAGAATAATATCCGGAATTTTATGTTTTAAAAAAATTTTTAAGTAAAAAGCAAATACTTTTTTTTATTCATATTGGTGTTGCCACGCTTTGTTAATAAAAAACAATAAATATAAAAATATTTCGCGAAAAGTATTGATTAAAAAAGAAAATAATGACAATTAAAACAAATAATTATCTGTTCTTTTATACATTTCAACCATTTCTTTTTTGTAAAAATACAAAAGTCTTCTATAGAAGTGGCAAGTTTTTGTATTTTGCTAAGCCATATAAACAGTGCATAAAATTATTTGCAATTATTTTTATTTGCGAATAGTCCGCGTCTAAACGTAGTAATAGTTATCATTTAAAAATGCTCTAAAATACCTTTGTACTGGTATATACAAATTTGAAATCCATTAACCCATTGCGATCAGAATGGAATTTAAAACACTTTTATGTGACTTTTCACGTAAAAGCATCGTTATCTTAAAAACTAGCCGATACTTAAACATGTATTTAGTTGAATAGAGAAGGTTACAAGCTTTCATTTGATGTATACTTGAAAGCTATCATCGATGAAATTCGTAAGTTATGGCACTTTGAAAATGAGATATCAGAAATAAATTAACTCATGTAACTCTTAAACTCATCTTTAAAGTACCACAACTTACGCATTTCATGGGTGGCAGCTTTTAAGTATACACCAAATAAAAACATGGAAAGTTCTCTATAAAACTACACACATGCATACCGTTGTATCGACCAGTTTTTAAGATAACTGAGTTTTTGCGTTTCAATCGGAATGGGTTAATTGTTTTAAAAATTTGTATTCCAGTAGAAAGGTATTTTAGAGACGTTTAAAGTGATATCTATATCGCTTATATCCGTTCTATATTCTATATATAATTACACTAAAATTATAAGGTTAAAAAAAGTTACTGCCTCATCAGTTTTTTTTTAAATTTTTAGCGATGCTGGTATTATTGGCTTAAGTCAATATTCTATTTTATTAAACAGAAAAAAAAAAAAAAAAAATTAAGTATTAAAAGTGCCATAGCAGTCAATAGGTTTTAAAGAAATAAATTGATTTGTTTTTATATTTTGCGAGATGTAAGAAAATTTTGAATAAGCGATTTTTTTTATACAAGTAAACTTTTGAAAGTGGCACCACTGAAATATGTACTGCAACAACAAAATGTCAGCTGGTTACGATGTTGCTGCCGTGCTCAAAATAATTAAGTAGCTGACTACACGACGACGATTGCTGCCAACAGCATTTGTAGTAGTGTAGCCTGCTGTGGCGAATGTGTTTATAGAATTATATTGCATTGAGGGTTTGAAAAATAACGTAGACGTATGATTAATATTTGAGATAGGGAATTAAATAGATAGAGTACTCTTGACCAAAGGCGTATGATTAATATTTTAGACATTGAATTAAAAAGAAAGTATACGCACGGTGAAACTATTCTTAGAAATCCCAGGGACTGTAACCCACAAGGGCGAGTAGAAACATCTTTAAAAAAGCCTTTTAGTTCTTGGGTCATTTCCTTAAAAATTTTCTAAACAAGTCAATGAATCCAAAAATGAGGTCTGTTTGGGCCGTTTGGCCCTCGAATTGTAAATTGCGAAAAACAAAAGGTTTTTAATATTTCTACAAGTATTTTGTGATTTACGCGAAATGGGGGAAATAAACAGCCTAGTTTTTTTTCTTTTATATTTTGTGTCTTGTTGAAAATCATGATTTTTTTTTGTTGCTATTTTTGTCTTCTTTGCTATTTACACTACGACTTCCATATCTTAGGATCGGTAAAATGTACATAAATAATTGACAAATAAGACACAAATAATGCACTTCGAGCTCACAGTAGAAATTTCAGGAAAAAAAAAATTATCATTTATAGTCAGTTTTTTATAATATAAAAATTTTCTTCCTGAAATTTAAGTTTTTTTTTTACTAATTTTGCCCTAGCACTTACATTTATAGCCAGGAAGTCTTCAGTTAAGGGAAGAAGAATAATAGCTAGCTACTTAATAAAACCCTGTTCATGACTTTTATGAGCACCCTGTGCAAAGTTTTTTACAGGCACCTAAACTCAAAAATTATTTTGAAAATTTTATGATTTTCGACCACTGCCAAGTGTAGGGTACATGTCCAAAATGAACAAAAATGTCTGCTAAGTTCATCTTTAAAGCATGGTCTTTCAGCGTGTATAAAAATAAAATTAACATTTCTAACAAATTTATTTTGCAATTTTGAAGTTGATGAAAGCACTTTTTTTTTAAAAAATCTACGATTTTTAAATTTCAAAGTTTTGAGTTTAGACCTTTGTTATGACTTAACGGCTCAAGATATTCCAAAGCTTTGTTCCGTTAGTTTACTTAGAATTTTATCAACAATTTAATAGCGTACTACAAGTTGAAATCAGGGTCTTAGAAAAAAAATTAAAAAAAAAACAAAAAAAGTCGAGGCAAAAAATTAAAAATTTTAATTTTGAAGTGAAATATCTCTTCAACTATAAAAGATACAAGAACAACAAACATTTTTTCTTTATTTTGTGTAGCAAAATCCATATAGATAACTTTCAGCCGTGGTGCAGCAAAAAACTTAAAGAGAGACAATTCTAAAAGCCTGGCTCCTCCTCTGCAACTAATTAAATTTTTATGCAAATCCATTTAGTAGTTAAGAAGTTCCATACTTATTACCACATTTTTCTGATTTACACCACTGTGCGGTTTTAAAGTATAAAAATTTGTACCACGATTTTTAACCTCCGAGCAATAAAAGGGGTGTTGTAAGTTTGTAGTGTGTGTCGATGTATCTGTGTATCTGTTTGTCTGTTTGCAAATTTTGTTTGAAAGGTGCCTTGATCCAAAATCTTCTAACCAATGCTTAAAGAAAATTGGTCCAGCCGTTTTGATGTTATCGTCTATTTTTTTCGGGGTTTTTTTTAACAATTTTAATTTTCCAATAACATTTTCCTAATTATTCTTTCCACTCCACTGTAATTATTGTTATTTTTCAATACAGAAAAAAACTTTCTACAACAACTTTATCAATTTATATTCTTTAAGCTGCTATTAAGTTTCTTTTTAAAGATCCGTTTTTTAAAATAATTTTTTTCTTTAGGTTTCTTAATTTTTCTCAGCACATTATTTTTAATATTAACGCTATTATTTAAGTTTATTATCACATATTCAATCTAAAATAACGGTGCAAACATCATTATCGTCATTACTTTAACCTCATATTTCCCCTTACACAAACACTTACACAGACTTGCCAAAACAAGTTGTGCTCATTATTAATACCATGTACTTGAACTATTCTCTTCCCTCTTTTGTGTTTTTACCGAAAAAAAAAAATGCCTTTGATTACAAAGCTGTGTGCGTGTGCCTCTGTGTGTGTGTGTGGCTACATGAGTAGGTGTATCAAATATTATTTACATTGTTTTTCTCTCTTCCAAAGAAATAAAAAATTGTCTTTATTGTTTTTTATTATTATGCAGTTGTTGTTAATGTGCTTTTTCTTTTCAAGGAGGATGTTTTTACAACATCAATAAATGACAACAATTTCACGTAATGTCACATTTGTTAACGCATAATGCTACAACAAGGAATCGCTATTAATATTTTGTTGTTTCATACTTTATCTTTTTTTTTTTTTTGTTGGATTATGAGTAATTGTTTTTTTTTTTGTTTTACAGTAGAAAAATTTATTTGAGGTGTGTTTGAAACAGTAATTTCAGCAACAGGAGTTTAAGTGAACCAATAAGGAATAAAAAAAATTTTGAAATAGAAAAACAAAAGTAGAAATAGAAAAAATTAAATAACATAAATTAAAATAAGAGATCAAAATTTGCTGCAACATACTCTTTGTAGCCAAATTATTTCTAAAAATTATCAATAATTCCCATGGCATTTGTTAAGTAAGTGCTTGTTTATTTATGTAGTTGTATGTAATTATATGGATGATTCTCATTCTTAGCATACATTTTGTGTTTATTTTTTTTTTTGTTTCTTTAGCGGTTCTTCCGGGAGTGAGTTTTGCGAAAAAAATATATCACAAAAAATGAGTACAAGTTTGAAAGCACTATACATCTACTCTCTAAAAACAAAAAAAAAAATATATAATAAAAGTTATGTCCACTTTTTCAGTTTTGACTTGGGTTCACATGGAAAAAAAAGTTTATATGTTTTAAAATAATTCTTTACATACATTTATACATAAGCAAAAAGTAGACTCTTGTTTCAAATAAGAGTAATTTTGATAAAATCGACGAACAATGTTGAAAGTTATGTCAATTTCAAATAAAGTTTGTTTTTAGCAAAACACGACCTACTTAATACACTCTTCGAATATGTAACAACCAACTGCGCGAAAGAAGTAAAACTTTTTCAAAAAAACACCCTAAATTTATAAACAGATAATCAGACGTGTCACAGATTCCGTTCGGATTGGTTTTGATTCCGTAGTTGTCATTCCGAAAAAGTACATTTTTGCAATGATAAAGTTTTTATACCTTGAGGCGTTTGTTTACTCTTGTTTTTAGATGCAAAGCTCACATTAAGTTTTTTATTAGCTTGGAAAGTTCTTAGCCATTTATTTATTTGACGCTCCTAAAAGTATGCAAGTTTTTTAGTATTTACTGCAAATGAAGTCTGTAGAAAAATGTTTTTCAATTCCACTTTGAAATTTAAAAGTGGTTTGATTACGAAGAAAATTTTCGTTTTTCGTTTTCTGAAGAAGCAAATCGATCAGAATGGTATTCTGCAACATGGCTGAATGTTCTTTATATCGTTTCTACCCTTCAGCTGCTGCTAACTAATTTTAAGGTCATACACACAGAAAAATTCCATATTTAAATTGTCGAAAACAAGGTTAATTTAAAATTTTTCGGTAATGATGCTCTTTCATAGGTGTTTCATGTTAATTCAAAATTATTTTACAATAACCTTCAAAGAGGATTTTTTCATTTTAAAACAACAATATTTCATGTTTATTTAATATTTCAGTATAGTTAAATCAAAATGAAGTTGATACTGAAGTAACATGAATAGTCATGTTGAATCAAAGTTACTTCAAGTTGAAACAACAACAACAAAGAAATATAAGGATCAATTAATAATTTTTCGTTTAAAATTAATATGAAACAAAAATTAATATGAAACAATGGTATGTGTCGGCTATTTACATTTACACAACACAAACATGAAAATAAACAACAACAACTCACACGACTGGGCACATTGTATCTATGAAAAAATCAAATAAATACCAACACAATTAAACAATAATTTATTTCTCATAAATTTAATATGACTTCCAATAAAAATTACGTCATGTTGATTATACATTGATATTTTCTTTTGAGTGTGGAATCATATTAATATTGTTCACTCGTATTCATGCTAACAACAAAACATCAAAAAGTCCAAACACTTTGTTTGATGGCCAGACAAATGACCTTGACTTGCAGCTTTAAGGTAGAGAAAATTAATCAAAACAAAAGTTAATGGTTTGAACAAATTAAGTTTGAATAAAAGCTGGCAAGTATGAAATTTGTTATATTGGGGTGGCTTAAAAACCATAAATCATCTAGATTAAAAAAAATGATAGAAATACATAATAAAATTATTAAATGTATAACAAGAAAAAATATCCAAAGTATTTTTCATTAAAGCTTTTTTATAGTTTTCTAAGATCTTTTTTTTCAATTCCGTGCATAATAATAATTTAAGATTATATCGCTTTTAATTATAAGCTACCATAAACATTTTACTATATTGCTTATCGTCGGAATGGTATTTTCTTATATTCGAAATCATGTTTGAAACATTTTTATTACTTCAAACTACATATTTTCAAAATATTTAGGAAGCCCAATATAGATATATCATTTTTTATTATGTTCGAAAATTTGAACTTACGTTCGAAAAAAAATTCAAGACCTAAAAATACTTAAAAAAACTTAAGGAGTACAATATATTTTCAAATATGCGAAAAATCCCACAATTTTCCTTATTATGAAATTTTTCGAAAGTTAAATGTTTCTTACTAAAACTAAAAATTGCCTTAATGTTGCATACACTGAAAAAATTCCATGCAACATGTGCACGAAAACGCTCGTACATATTACGAAATATTTCGTAATTTCGCACCACGAAATTCTTTCGTAAAATATACGAAATGTACGAAAATAATCAAAAAATAAAAGTAAAAAAAAGTATGGCTCAACCGAGGCACGAACTCGCAATCTTCATATTTCAAGTCATGTATTCTACCCACTGAGCCACTTTCTACTTATTTTATTAGAGCTAAAAATTAGTTTTATTTACTTACATCTGAAAAGTGCGTCAATTTATAAAAAAATATTTTAATTTATTTTTTTATTTCAAATATATTTTTTAACAAGGAAAAATGTTTACGAGAGGTATTCGTTACTTTCGTAAATCTAAAAAAATATTGCCTGAATGTCTTTTCGTAATATATACGAAAGTTTCGTATATTTTACGAAAAAAAGTCACTACGAAAGCTTTTTTCGTAAAATGTTGCATGGATTATTTTCATTGTATGTTCGAAATTCTTAAATTTAAAAATTTTTGCTAACACTTGAAAACGTCATACATACATATAAAATTATTTCGAGAACTACAAGCGCACACATTTTTCATTTATTCAAAATTTCTAAAACTTTTAAAACTTTTGTTATTTTCAGGTCTTGTGGTTTATATTTTTCTAATTAAGTCTTAACATTTTTGCTGATTTTACCTTAATAAATATAAAATTTTCGCAATGTTCGAAATTCCAAGTTACATTCGAACGGATTATTCAGGGGTAAAAATATTTGCATAGTTTTCGCAATTTTAACATTTTTAAGTTTAAAAGATGCTTTCTTATATAGCCTGAACTTTTGTGTTTTGAGTTCGAAATTTTAAAGCCATTTTCAAAAAATATCTTTTATCCGTAAAAACGTTTAGAAAAATTTTAAAGCTTGAGGAATACACATTTTTTTAAAATATATGGTCGAAATTTTGAAAATTTTCCTTATTTTTACATTTCGAATATTAGTTTTTTCGTATCAAAAGCAAAAACTGTCGCTGATTTTGCGTTATTTTGAGTCTGTGTGAATAAGTACATACATAGTATTTATATAATTTTTTATATTCGAAATTTCGAACTTATGCTTGAATAAATTCTTGAGGCTTAAATACATTTTCAAAAAGCTTGAAGAGCACAAGCTATTCAAATATACACAATTTCTAAAATTTTTCTTCTTTTGAGAAGAAGCCGGACCTCTTTTTTAAATATACATATATATCAAAATTTCGAAGATTTCCCTTATTTTAAAATTTCGAAATTTAAGTACACATATATCATATAATTGTTTTATGTTCGAAATTTCGAATAAATTCCAAAAACTCAATTAACTACGTTTTCAAAAAGCTATAAGAGCACAGGTAATTCAAATATGCAAAATTTCTAAAATTTTTCTTCTTTTGAATAATCAAAGATTCGATTTTTTTTTATCAAAACTAAACTATTTGTTTTAAATTTCGAAAATAAAATTTTTCATATTGATTTCGAAAGTTTTCACTAATTTTGCCTTAACTTATGTGTTTGTTAATAAACTTATAGTTTTCTCTTGTTTTCGAAATTTCGAGCTTATGTTCGAAAAATTTTTTGAAAAGAGTTTAATGCGCTTAGTACAAATTCGTTTTCGGTTTTTTCTATCACGTACATATATTTTAGTAGGCATGACTAATATTTCCACTAGGTACATCGGTATAGTTCACCCTAACTCGAGAACAGTATACCCGATTTTGATTAGCCCAATGCTTCAATATGCTTGACAAAATTACCTTCAAACTTTTAGTACATGGTTTTTTGATTTGATCAACGCTTGCGGAGTTATTAAACAATTAGTAGCGAAGAAAGTGATTTTTCATGCAAAATTAAAAAAAAATTTCTTTCTAAAAGCTCACAAGAAATTTAAAACTGAAAAAAACTTTACTCTTTTACTATTTTTCTTAAAGACAACTGTCATACGAACAAAATAAGCCGTGTTTCATGAAAGTCGATGGATAAATGCTAATTAATACGCCCAGACATATAAAATAGTTACTTTTTTTATAGTTTTTTTAAAGCCAAAAATGATTTTATTACCAAAAGCACCTTTTAGGTGTTTGGGTGTATGTTTATGTTTAATTCAACTTTAGTTTATATTAGACGACTTATCAATTAAGATTTGCTTAAACGTTTGGGTATTCACCCACCCTTGCACGAAAAACAAAGTAAGTCCATTATTTTCGATTTTAAGCTATTGATGTCAACTTGATTCATTTCGCACACTCTTTACAAATGCCAGAAAATTTTATTAAATATGGTGGTGAAAATTTAAATTTATAAAAAAATTGTAGTTTAAGAATGGTATCTTCCACTTCAGGCATTTAAAAGTATGAAAATGGTTTTGTGTTTATAAAAACATAGAAGAAGGATTTATTGTACGATAAAGAATACATAGTAAGATTGCTATTACTATTATAAATGCGCTGCGTACCCTAATTCTGTTGTAGCGACATAAAATTGAACACCACAATTGCAAAGCGTAGCAAAAAAAAAAATCAAAAACCATAATGAAAAATTTCAACACACTTTGAAGTATGCCAATGCATGTTTGTTCAAATGGCGAAGAAAAAAATTAATTTCCGTGGTTTCGATCAAGCATACAGCAAAATACAACAACATGCTTGCTGCTGCAGCAAACATGTCATATTTTCTGAAAACCCATTCACAGAAAACACATTCATATAGACGACTTTTAAACAAGAACATCCTTTTCCAAAACCAAATAGAAAAACCAATGAAATTGTATGTCAATGTCATTTGTACAAATACGAATATTGCAAACAAAAACTCTGCCAAATAGATAAATACTCATGCACACGTTTACACATACGCCTACACATTCTCCACACTCATTGGCACACATACGTACACATACCACCATTTATTAGCTTAACTGTGCAGTTAAAATCAAAGAGACAGAGTGTAAACAAAGAGAACTCTATAACGGAAATATGTATTGGGAAAAAAATTGTTTTTTTCAATTTTCTTTACTGTAATTTTACTGCTTTAAAAATGAGTATAAAATAACCCAAAATGAAGGGGAATTTCTGGAAAAGCAGGTATTTGTATATTGTCAAAGAAACGCTTTGTCAAAATTAAAAATCTCGCCCTCTGCATGAAATTATTTGTTACTGAAGAACAATTTCAAATCTTTTTAAATAAATTCAGTTAAATGCAACTTTGGCTAGCACACAAAGGGTTTCGTGCAAATACACATATCGCCTAAGTCGAGTTAGGACAAAATTAAATTTTTGGCGTGATGGACTCCATTCGTGTCTAAGTCAAATCGCTACCAAGTTTTTAATTGTGTAACATTCTTAAGAAATGCAAACTGATGAGCGAGTTTTTCATACTTTAAACAACTCTCCCGAAAAAATTTGCAAACGACTTAGGCGGTTAAGGCTTGTTACCACAGATATATCCCTTTTCGTTTTTTTCCATTTTGACAATTTTTTCGTTTAATTATAGTTTTTTTATTACTAATTTTTTTTTAGTTTTGGCGCTTTTTTCATTTTGGTGAATTTTTCGGTTTTATGGGGTTTTTTGTTTTTTGACGATTTTTTTTTGGTTTTTGCCGATTTTTTTTAGTTTTCGCGATTTTTTTGGTTTGGTATTTTTTTGTTTTAACGATTTTTTCGTTTTTTTCGCGATATTTTTAGTTTTGGCGATTTTGTAGTTTTGGTGTTTTTTTCAGTTTTGGCGCTTTTTTTAGTTTTAGCGTTTTTTTCTGTTTTTGGTGATTTATTAAGTAAAGATTTTAACTTTAAAGTGGACTTTAACTGCAAGTTTTGTAAGCCGAACTCACCTTTAAAGTCCATGTTAACTTTTAATCATACATTGTGAAAAAAAGATATAAGACAAGTAATTGCAAAATGAGGATCATCCATAAAATTAAGTCTTTTAATCAGATGCGTCACATACACAAAAGTCATACGGAATTTTGTGGTTATTGTTCTACTCTATAATAAAAAAGAAGAAAATATATTTTGCAATATGTATTTAAATAAAAGAAGAAGAATAATTCTTTTTTGCATACTTTTAGGAGCGACATATACATAAATGTCAGATTCTTTAGTTTTGTATGTAAAGAAACTTAAAATTGGCAACTCAATGTATGTACATATGTGTAATTTATTTTGCTTTAGAACTTTGTTAAGAAAAAATGTGAAAGGTGAAAATGCGAAACCGAAGCATTAGGAATTGGAAAATTTGAATACTTTCACTATCATACAAATTCTGTAACAGGCCTGAATATCTATTATTGAAAAAGAAACACAATCTAAAGCATACCTTTAGGCTACTTTTAACTTCATTAAGTTGTTTATGGCTTAAATTGTTGTACATACATATTTTTAATTAAGTAGTAGTTGTCATTATTTTATTAAAATATTTATTATTTGGAAAACTTTTTTTAATATAAAAATTAATTGAATTCGTTTACATTTATTTCTCTTTCGTATGCGGAACAACTGTAATCAAAATGTATAATTATAAATTTCAGAATTTTCACTTGCTTTTATTCAATTAAAGCTATGAAAATTCTTTTATGCATTTACTTTCCATAATACAAATATACTCGCTTTACAAGTATGCAATACATGTTCAAGGCTAATATTTACACAAACCGTTCTTTATTTGAGCCCCAAACTCATTTACTGCGTTGAGTGTATTTTTCACGGTTTACTTTTACGTTAAGGGTACAATTGTGGCTGGATTGTTTTTATTCTTTAAATTTTATTTGTGCCAACACGTACGTACAACAACACTAACTCGTCGTCAGCCATATTATAAAAGGCAAGCGAATTTCTTTTATGCTCCATAGACTCAGTCATTCATTTGTGGCTTAATTGTGTAATTTGGTTTATGTTTTATCCTCTTTTATAAGAGCTCTCTCTCCCTCTCTCTCCCCTTTGGTAAGAATTCGCGGTTTTGTTAATTATGAAAGAAATACAGCGGAGGAATTGTAATGGAAATTGAAAAAAAGAAAAATATCAAATGAAAAATTGAAAAAAATCTGTAAATGAGTTTTTGTAGGTTTATTTAAACATTTGCTGTATTAATTTGTCTGATTTGGTTTTTCTTCGAACAGGAAAGTAAATAAATGTAATTAAGGCACATGCTACGAGAATTTCATTAAATTTGCATTTTCAACGCAAACATGATTTAATAATTAAAGTTAAATGAAAAGAGACAAAGAAGTGATAAAAATCAATATTGTTATATTCTTTGCTTATTTTTATCTATTGAATTTCTTAAATTTAGCCAATTTGCTATTTTTTTTATAAATATTATTATTTGTAGAAATTTTGTTCAATCTAATATCTTAAATTTTAGATATTTTACTTATATATTTATTGGTTTTTTTGCTTAAATTGAATCATATTTTATTGTAATATCTTTAAAAGTTTTTTTCTTGTTCACATAAATGCAATAATAACTTAAGAACATAATGCTTTCTAAAGAATTTATTCCTCTTATAAAAAGTCCTTAAGAGAAAAGCAATACAACTACAATATACTAGCTTTTTATCTAAAGTTTCTTTACCATTTTAAGCCTTAAAATTATGCAAACAATGTGAACATTTTCCTTAAGGAAAATCAACATATTTTTCATATATCCTTAACACTTTAAAGTCTATGGACTCAAAATAACAATGCAATATATATTTTTTTCTTATTTCAAGACTTTTCCCTTTTTAATAAACAATAGAATAATAAAAAGTCTTTTATTTTGTTTTAAATTGATAATGGCAAATTAACAGACTCTTGCATGAATAAAGACACAAGAATGCAAGTGTAGTGGTGTAGTAGTATTTCGAACACATTCACATCGTTTTTAGATGAAGAACTGTTCTGAAGTGCTAGTTTGCTTTTTAGTTCGAAATACCAAGTTTTAGAAGAAAAACATATGGAACGAAGTTCCTTTAGTTAAACAGCACGCATGCATGGGAGAAATATACAGAAATAATAATTTTACATACATATTTGATTAATTATACTGGCACAGAAAAAAGTGCTCGACATTCATCCAATGAAATGCTTTATTAAAATTCAGCCAAACTTCAAACTTCATTCGTTGGATTGATGAAACAAGTTTCGTTGAAATTATTTTATGTAAAATTTCATTAAATATATGAAATAACTTTACTGATCCAAAGTGATAATTTCGCTAAAATATTAAAAATTTTTTTTATTATTTTAACGAAATTATTACATTATTGTTATTAAAACATTGCATTGTTTTAACGAAATTATTTCATTGTTTTAATGAAATTATTTCATTGTTTTAATAAAATTATTTCATTGTTTTAATGAAATTATTTAATTGTTTTAATGAAATTATTTCATTGTTTTAATGAAAATATTTCATTATTTTAACGAAATTATTTCATTGTTTTAATAATATTATATCATCTTTTTAATGAAATTATTTCATTGTTTTAATGAAATATTTCATTATTTTAATGAAATTTTAATATATAGATATAATATATAAATATAATATATAATAATATTATTTCATTATTTTAATGATATTATTTCATTGTTTTAATAACAGTATTTCATTGTTGTAATGAAATTAATTCATTGGTTTAACAATTTTTGTAAGCATAAATTTAAAATTAGTCGAGATTTACGAAAGTTATAAGAAGCGAAAATTTTTTCCACAATTTAGTTTTTGCCTAGTTTATCGCTCTCTGTATATTTTAACTTTAGCAATTCGTATTGGATTTTTATAAACAAAGACTTTTAGGCAGTATAAAGTTGTTACAAAACCCTTCGTTTGTATGCCGGAAAGCCGCTAACACTTTTCCAACTAGCTCACAGATATTAAGGGAGGTAAGGCCCACTACTTCCAATGGAAGCAAAGGTTTTTGTGATATGGCGCCCAACGTGGGGTCCGAATTTAGTTTTGCATGTGAAGTTGACTAACCAAAATAATACTATTATGCCACTGACTTAAAATCAAGTAGACTTACTTACTTAAAATCAAGTAAATTACTTTGAAGTATTTCCACCGAGCTTCTAAGTGATTTGGTGTTCGAATTTTCGTAGTCAAGTGATGTGCGCTGGAGCTAGAATTTCATTTTCTCATTTAATGTAATTTTTCCTACGTATTGATGGATGACCCAGGAATGGAGTATGTAATTTTAACAGCAACGCAAGGTTGCATAGATAAATCGTGTTCGAATAATAATATTTTCGACATGATTTAAAATAAATCAACTGCTGTGCAACATATATTTCTTTACCTAAAGTGTAAGGATTACAAGATTTCCTGTTCCGATTCACTATAAAATATGCAAAGGGTGGAACTTAAGCTGACGCTAAAATAAAGGTCAACCATAAACTTTTAAATCACCGATACGCGTGTAATTTTTTTGGTACCTCTACCAAAATCAAGCGTTAAAACTTTATTATATTTTTGTGTTGTATAGTGTTATCAGTTGATAACCAGAAAACTGGCCTGGCACTCAGTGAGGAAAAAATGGGGTCTCCTCAACTTGTATATAAAGTCTTTGAAAATTTTATAATAATAAAATTTATTGGAAAAACCAACAAATTGCAATGGTTTGAAGGGACGCTTATTACGTAAGAGGTGATATGAAAAATCTCTTTAAATATTCCTGCCACGATCAAAGGCATACATATAAAAAATAAATTTGTTGAAAGGTTGTAAAGGAAGATTAATTTCTATGCTTATTGATAGTCCCCTAATATTTACTACTCATTTTTTTACACTTTTACTAACAATCTGTTACTGTTATATCTTTCCTTTCTTTAAAGCTGCAATTCTTTTTAAAGCAATCTCTTTATTAAGGATAATTCATATCAGCGAAGACAACTTGGAATCAAAAATAGAATGGTTTTCGGCCCATTAGAGTAATCCATCAATTTACAAGCCATTCACAATTTCAATTTTCTTCATATAACAACTATATTCATTGAAGGAGGCATCATCTTAATGTTATCATAGAAATTTATTGTATTTTCTTTTTATTATTTTTTCAACTTTTGTGTGAAGTGATGTGAACAATATTGGGATTATCACTTTAGCTTTTGGGATGAGAGCAAGCAAGGTTAGCTTAAAGAGGATTTTTATGCAGACAGGCAGAAAAATTAAGAATTTGATGCGCATATTAATATTTTCTGTAAAGGCAATTGTGATTTTTTTTTGCAAAAAATAAAGGAAAGAAAACACAAAAGAAGTAGTATTTGCTAAGCTCACCAAACTTGTGTTCCTAACAAGGTTCTAATAACAGATTTGTTAATGTTTTTTTCTTACTCCTTTCCATCATCACATTACCCCCTCTCTCTGTTTCATATCAACAGCTGACTATAAGTGGGGTTTTAATATATTTAAAGGGTTCATCCTTTCTTTAGCTTAAGCACAAAGGCACAAAACAAAATGAAGAATATTAAAGCAAATTTATTCAATAAAAACTGGATATTGTTTGTGGAAGAGTTTAAATTTCCGTTTTCCTTTATTTTTTCCGCTCCTTTTTGTTTTATCTGGCCTAGCACTTTGTTTATTTACTTAAAATATTCTGTTTTATTTCATTACATTTCCCATGTTTATATTCTGAGGTGAGTTTATTGTGTCGTCCTTTGCCTGGCTATCTATTTGCTTATAAGTCCTTAGCTGTGTTCGTTTTATTTGTTGTTTTTTATTTCCCCAAAGTAATGCAAATTTCCGCATTTAAAGTGTAAATGGAGTTGAGTAATACTTGTGCCAGAGGAATACATAAAACAAATATTGTATAAATACACTTACACCGGTTGACTAAAAGCCGAAGTAGCTTTCCTTGTTTTGCGGTAGTTTCTTTTTACTTCTACTACAACACTTAATGGTAGGCAAGGAAATTTATTTTCTGTAAAATATGTATGTATGCATATACTATGGGTCAACATGAAAGCAAATAAAAAATGTGGTTGAAAGAAACTTAAAACGCAATAAAAATTTTAAAATAAGTAAATTGTCTTGAGAAGTTACAATATAGATGCCTAAAGCGAACATAAAGACGTAATGGATGATAAATATGCTTTGCAGCGTTGAATAATTTTTGGATCAAAAGAACTGACAAGCATAATTATAACTATCCAGAATATCTATCGTTCACCGCATACAAATAAGTAACCTTGTAGTTAACTGCAAATACTAGAATACTACAACCTATCACTGAGTACCTTAACTATGTCCTTTCATTTAAAGTTAAGGAGCTCCAGTCACGTGACCTGACTTGTGACAAGTTATTTTCCCTCTAGGGAACTTAAAATCTGTTTAAGGGCTAATTTTGTACTAATTCACATTTAGTGCTAAAATATTCCCCAAAACATGGATTTGATCCGGGTAGTCTGTAAAAAAATATGAAAAATTTATTTAGAAAATATTTGTTTCTTACATTTTTCTTTTAGACTGATGACTCCTTGTCATCAGAGTTGTGATTTAAATATTATATAGCGAAAACTGTTATCGATATGATGACAAACAGCATCAAAACAATTTTGTCATATTTTAATTGTCATCTATCTATGCTATGACTGCAATGACATATGTCAGATTGATGACGCCTTGTCATCAGAATTGTGACATAAATATTATGACAAATGCTCTGCATATAGCGATAACTGACATTAATCTGATGAAAAACGCCATCAAAGAGCTTTGTCATATATTAATTGTCATCTATGCTATGACTGCAACGGCATCAATTTAATGCCATATTTTTAAATATATATAATAGAGAAAACTAAAGCTTATGTTTGCTAATTTGATTATTATTTTATGATTTTTGGTTTTTGACGCATTTTCAAAAAGTTGAAAAAATGACAGCGTATTAGTTTTGGCGATTTTTTCGTTTTGAGGATTTTTCGTTTTTTGTGATTTTTGTTTTTTTTTTGGCGATTTTTTGTTATTTTCGCCAATTTTTTTCAGTTTTTGGTAATTTTTTTTTAATTTTGACGATTTTTTTTCTTTCTGGCGATTTTTTCGGTTTTTTTCTGCAATATTTTGTGTTTTACCTATTTTTTGAGGTTATGTGCTTTTCAGTTTTGGCGATTTTTTTGTTAGTTTTGGCGACTCCTTTCTTTTAAGCAATTTTTTTCTTTTTGGCAACTTTGTTGCTTTACGGCAATTTCTTTTTGTTTTTTTTCGCAATATTTTTTATTTTTAAGCGATTTGTTATTTTAGACGAATTTTTGCATTTCAGCGTTTTTTTATTTTTGGTTCTTTTTTTCCTTTAAGCGCATTTTCCATTTTGGCAATTTTTTTCATTTTGGCATTTTTTAATTTTGTGATTTTTTTAGCGTTACTTTTTAGCATTACTTATTGGCACACCCTTTAATAATTAATTTACCCAATAATTACTAGTTTTGTTTATTTCAAGTGTTTAACTATTATGGTTGAGAAGATACAGCTAAATTACAAAATTGCACAACCTGATAGAATATCCTTTACTTTTTAGTTAGCTTGTTTTTTTAGCAATTGCTATTGTTGCCTTTAAAATGCTGCTCTAACTGCGAAAGTTTCAAGAGTTTACATCTTGCAGTTTCTAAGATGAAGCTAAGTGTCAAACTTATATAGTCAAAATAACATTAACTGATGGAATACCCTTTAATTTTTTATATTTCAGTATTAATTGGTGTAGTCTGTATATAATACACTAATTTTGAAAATTTCTAGTCCAATAGCTTAAGCCGATAGTGCATCAGGCTTAAATTAGATGTTCATTATTTGGCTATCACTGATTTTAATTGCGGATAAAAATGGGCAAAATTTCATTAAAATAATAACAGACAGAGATTTGTTGGCAAAAATTGTGATTTCTTTCTTTTGCCTAGCGCGAGCCTTTGGTGGGGAGAACTTTATTTTTATGTGTTTGTTGCAGAATTCCATTAAAAATTTTTTTATATAAGAATATTAGCTTACTTCATATTTTATTAACGAAATGACCCATAGTGTTTGTGGTACATTTGTATCTACACTAGTCGGCATTTCAAGCAGGAATTATATTCATTAGCATATATATATATATTTTTTTTGCCCTGCAGACACTTAGGCGTTTTGTGGCTTAGTCTGGCATGTTTCACTATAGAGCTTCTCACTCTCTACCTCCCATTCTCTCTTTTTCACTCACTCTTCTAATGGGTTTTTTAAAGTCTTTGCTGATTTGAGTGAATGTGTGGATACGTCTGTTTGTGTTACAAATACACTCAACATATTCTCTATTAGATCCTTATTGTAGGTTGTTAGTTGTTTCCTTTTTTTGTTTTGTTTAAATTAACAACTTTGCCGCCTGGCCATTGTTAGACGGCTTAGCAGCAGGGGTCACTATGGTGTGTTTGATGTAGTTACCTCAGTGTTTAATAAATTTTATATTTTCTGCATGTTTTTATTGTATTTGAGCCAAAGAAGATCTTACCGACCAGCAGATTCATTTGGTCTTATAGAAGTTTATGCCTGAGTTTATTGTTGTTTTCTTCAAGTTCTTAACAAAAAATAAACTTGTTCAGTATTTCCATTATGCAAATTAAATTACGTGCATGTTGTTGTAAACTTATGTTTTTTTTTCTTTGCTTGAATATATTTAATTTTGTTTGTAGTGGCTTTGTTATGATGACTGTAATGCAATAAAGGTAAATATAAAATAATAAATTATGATGATAACTTTGTGTTTTTTGTTGTTGTTATTTTAAACTTTTTCTTTATTTAAATTAAATTTTCATTAACTTGAGCAGAGTTTTCCTTTTTGTTTGAGAGGGGTTTTTTTTTTGTTATAATAAACAATGAATCCTTATTGTTTGTTAGCTTTTGTTTTAGCAGTGACAATGAGTATTAAAATAATTTTAAAGTTTTTGGAGAATTTCGAAAAAAAAACATTTTCTTTAATCTGAAGGTCATGTAGGATGAGTTGAAGGTGAAGAAGGATATATAGTGAAAGTAAAACTGGCAGAGAGTACAATAACATTTCAAGTTTATAAAATGAAATTTATTAAAGCAGTTAAAGTTTTTCTTTAAATATTATCAACACAAATGAGAGAATGAAATAAATTGTAATATGAAATATATCAAAATTGTACTTTCGGAAGAATTAAAGTGGTAATTTGCAGATTACATGAAGTTTTTAAAATAGATTTTGTATGTAAAAATATTTAATTAAAAAGAAAAATATGTAAAAAATTTTAAAAATTTTTGACCCATAGTGCTATTGGCGCAAAGTATTTTATTTAACTAAACATAAAACTGCTACTATTGATTTCTGAATTTCATTCATATATTTTACCTTGGAAGAAGAGAAATTACAGCAATTGCACTGTGGGCCTGTTCGCTATATAAAGTATTTCTTAAAAATTTATTATACAAAGGATGATATTATTATAAATCGTATTACAAACATCAAATTAAGAAAAGTTTGCAACATTTTCTGGTTATAAAATTGCACTTCTGTTCTGGTTAATAGAAAAAGACTGTGACTGTTTTTTAAGAGACTTTGTATAGCATAGTCACTGCCCCACAGTGGTTCCAATTGAAAAAAAGGGTAATATATCTGTATCTATGAAACTAATGATCCGATAACAAAATGAGTTATGTAAAAATCAAAGGGGAATACCTAAGCTTTAAGAATGTTGGTTTAAGGGCCACCCTGTTGAAACACACGTTGGGCTACAGGGTATCGAAGTTGACTACCTCGGGCATGAACAACTTTGTAGGCCTCATAACTTTTACAAACAAATAAAAACATGCAAACACTTAAGTTAAGTAATAAATTTTCAAAGGACCCTTTTGTTACTTGCACTTTTTTCCAGCAACAAAATATCTTGTCTTTATTTGTGTACTCATAAATCTCTATGATGTAATAACATTAATCCATACAGTTTTTCTTTTATTTTACTAACATTTATTTTCTCTGGCTATACGCTTGACAGATTTTATTTGAGATGTTTTTTATTTTATATTTTTTGAATTTTGTTGGCCTTATGCATGTGTACAAATATTTAAAAGTCATAATCTTTAAATGAGATTTACACAAAGTTAAATATATACATAAATATAAATATAAAGGCAAATGCATATAAAAATAGAACTATAAATCTTATAAAAAATTCTTAGAGAAAAGGATAAGCACAAACATTTTTTTTTATTTCTAGGAAAAAGTAATTCAAGTAAATAAGTTTATTTCACTAAAAAAATTACGTTATACGGTCATTTCATTTCTTTTCTTTTTATCTCTTTTTGCTTATCTCATTTTTACGCGCAATATCTGTCATAAATGTGGAAGAGTTGTAAAAAAGTAATTCTGCTAAGAACATCATCAACATGTAGCCAATAAAAGTCTTTCGTCCAAAGCAAGCCATAATAATCGAAAAAAAATATATGAAAGCAGAAAAAAATTGCTTAATCCTTTCATGGTCCTTGGCTCAAAGTTTGCACTTGTTTTGACTAATAAAAGTCAAACTATTCTCTTTGTCCAGAAACAAAAGCTCTTCATTAGGCACTAAAAACAAAGATTATAAAGACTGCTTAAGCAACAACTAAAATCTTATTAAAACTATTAAGTGAGACTAAAACAAATTTGTTATAAAACTTAGAAACTTAGCTGAAAATCAGCTTGTTATGCGAAGATTGTCTCAAAATAAACGAAAAACTCTTTTTAAAAATTTTCTTGGCAATTACAAAAATAATATGCATAAGAGCTTTGAAAACAATTTAAAACTTTATAATATAATTGATCAAAATCCTTAAAATATTTTGAAATGTTGAATATGATAAGAGAACCATATCACTTTCGAGCCCATCAAATATTGTAAGTAAAGGAGCAATAGTTGCAGAGCTTGCCATATATCCTTTTTTTCTAATTTTCTAAAATAACAAAGAAATTATGGAGACCTTAAAAATTTAAACTATTATAAGCAGGTTATGCTTGTATTAAGGCAGCCAAAAGCTCAAAAATATTTAGAGAAAAGGATATATGACAAAAATAAATACTTAACTTAAGCAGTTCTCTAGGCAAACTTGCTTAAAAATTATGTTAGTTTATCTGAAATCATAATTTTTATAAAGAGGATATATGGGAGGTACCCATGTGCTTGCTGCGCCTTCAATAACATTTCTTCATAAAAAATATAGCATATATTTTAAGACTTTTGGCAAGTTGTTTTTAGTCTTGGGAGCTTAGCTTAGCTGAAATCATAATTTTTATTAAAAGGATATATTGAGGTACCCATGTTCTTGCTGCGCTTTGAATGCAATTTCTTCATAAAAATTATTGCATATATTTAAAGATTTGTCCAAGTTCAATTTGGTCTTAATATGTTAGTTTAGCTCAAATTATAATTTGTATAAAAAGGCGGTACCCATGTGATTGCTGCGCTTTCAATGACATTTCTTCATAAAATTTATGGCATATATTTTGAGACTTTAGGCAAGTTGTTTTTAGTCTTGGAAGCCGAGTTTAGCTGAAATCATAATTTTTATAAAAATGATTTATGGGAGGTTTCCAGGTACTTGCTGCGCTTTCAATAAAATTTCTTTGTACAAATTATAGCACATATTTTGAGACTTTTGGGAAGCTGGTTTTGGTCTTGGGAGCTTAGTTAGCTGATATCATAATTTATTTTAAAAAGAATATATGGGAGGTACCCATATCCTTGCTCCGCTTTCAATAATATTTTTTTTTTTTTACAAATTTTAACATATATTTTGAGACTTTTACAAGTTGATTTTGGTTTTGATATGTTAGTTTAGCTGAAATCATAGTTTTTATAAAAAGGATATATGGGAGGTAGCCATATGCATGCTGCGCTCTCAATAAGATATCTTCATACAAATTATTGCATATATTTTTAGACTTTTGGCAAGTTGTTTTTGATGTTGGGAGCTTAGTTTAGCTTAAATCATAATTTTCCTAAAAAAGGATGTATGGGAGGTACCCTTATCCTTGACCCGCTTTCAATAAAATTTTTCACACAAATTATAGAATATATTTTGGGACCTTTGGCAAGTTGTTTTGGTCTTGGGAGCTAACTTTAACTAAAATAAGAATTTTTTCTAAAAAGGATAATTGGGAGGTTCAAATATTCTTGCTTCCATGTCAATAAAATTTTTTACGCAAAATAAAAAGTATACATATTGTCAGATCTTTGGTAAATTTTAATCACTTTTGGGAGCTTACGTTAACTGAAATCAGAATTGGGAAGTACCCGTATCCTTTCGCGGGTTTTTTTCAAAATTCAAATATTTGATTAGTGAACCAGTACGCTCATTTTTTTTAGCTTAAGTCTTTTCATTTCATTTTTGTCCAATTTTGTTCGACAACAAAGCACTGAGCGTAGCTCCCAAACTGCTAGATCGATTCTAAATATTTTTTTTTGGAAAGGTGCCTGGTCTAAAATCTTCTATGTTTGGAGACAGTAGGTCGAGCCGTTCACCAGTTTTTTTTAAATTTAATTTAATGATTTTTATATAAAGATTTATTTCTAGAGTAGGATTAAATTCAAACAAAGTAATTTATGGGCTAAGAAGTTCATAAACAATTAAATTACAATGAACTGATAAATCACATGCAATAAAATTAATGTGCCTTGAATAATGTTGATGTTATTCATCGCAGTAATTTTTGTTATTTTGTTTTTCGTTTATTTATGTTTTCAAAATTTTCCTTTAAATCCGGAGTATTTTTTTATATTGCTCTACCCTGTTTATTTAATTGAATATTTTCTTTTCATTCTTTATAGATGACTGACACCTTTTTGTTATATTTGTATTTGCATAAATGCTCGTTTATCGAACACATCTGTTACTGACACCATAAAAACATTATGATGTACTTTTTGTCTCTTATGTTCCAGTTTAATTGAACTCATAAAAATTTTAAATTGAAATGTTTTTGTTGACAAAATCGTATAGAATTTTTTATTTTTAACTCCATAAAATAAAAAATAAAAACAAATTAAAAAGAAGGGCAAAAAACATGAATAAAAATTGAGAAAAAAAATTATTACAAACATCTGTAAACACTGATAACTGTCGTAAAACAATTTAAATTTTTTTCATGACATAAATTTGTTTCCTTTTTTGCCAGGTTTTAATACCAAACAAATTGTATTCAATTAAAGTAAGAAAGGAAATAAAAATGTATAAACAATTTCTATCTTTTTTTTTGTGATAAAATGGTACCCCCCTTAGGGAACATTTTTAAATTTACTTTGAAAAATGAAAAAAAAAACTATATTCATAAATATTTTAATACATTCTATTCTCTTAAGTAAAATAATCTGTTTTTCATTAAAAAAGATCTGTGGGTACCTTTTTTCCACTCCCTTTTAATTTTCTTTAAACAATTTTTGGTTTTCTTCCTTAAATATTAAAAGCCTTGAGAAGCAAGGATTTCCAAAAACACTGGAATATGTAAGAAAGTATGTGTTGTTGTATATTTATAAATATTTACCACAGGATGATGATGTATAGCTTCCGGCTTTATAGTACATTATCTAAGCCATGTACATATACAAGATATACAACTAACACAAATGTTTCATGTCAGAGCAGAAAGAAGATTTTATTCTATTTAAATTAAAAAAATTCCTTGATTTACCATTAACGGTTTTATTCTCATCTAAGATTATTTTTTTTTAAATAAATTGTTGAATTTTCATGTTTTTATATTAATAAGCCCGTGTGTGTGTGCATTGTAAAAATAAAATTAGGTCAGCCTTAGGGAACATTTAAAAAAGCAAAGAAAAAAAACTAACTTCTTTAAGAATATTTATAAATAACAAAAGCCATTCTCATTTTAATAAAAGAAAAATTGCTTCTCTTATGTGCGGAGTACTCTGTTTTCAGCTTTCTTTGTTTCACATTTTAATTAGGATTTAAATTATAATTCTTAAGGGATATTTATTGTGCAGTTTCAGGATTTCTTTGTTTTTTTTTAATAAGATTTTAAGCAAGCAAGAATTTAAGATAACTTTTTTTTGTCCAAATTCTTAAAATTTATTATATTCAGCAAGCTGAATTTAAAGAAAAGGCAAATTTGATGCTATTAAGTTGTTCAGATTAAAAGTTTTAACAAATTGAAAGCTTTCTAGCCAGCTGAATTCAATGCCAATGGCGAATTTATAATATGGAGTTAGTTTATTTAAATATTTGCGCTATTCAGCTAGCTGAAAGTTAGATATAATTTAGCTGATGAAAGGTAGGTGATTTGTTACGTTGGTTAAACAAATACTATTCAGCAAGCTGAATATAAGTTAATGCCAACTAAGCATTTAATACCACGCACATTTTTTAAAGTTATATAAATTTGCATAATTCAGCAAGCTGAATTGTAATTTTAGTTGAAATAAAGATATTTTGCTTACTAAATGCAGATCATGAGGTCAATTTAATACATGAAAAGTAGCTGATTTGTTACATTGGTCAAATAAATAGTATTTAACTAGCTGAAAATAAATTAATGACAATTTATATCTATTTAATTATAATCAAAATTTATCTAAGCCTGATAAAAATTTATCTAAGCTTGATAAAAATCATTTATATCCAGTTTGACCGGTCACGGCACATTACTATTTTCACAAGTCATAGGGCATATACTCTTAGAACAATTGACACAAATTTCCCGCAGGGTGAATATAAGGAGCATCAATAGCTCTTATATACAATTTCGTTTAATAAATTGGTTCAATAGTTGATGCTCCTGCTGGTTAGCGACTTCTAAATCCATTTAAATTTCAACTTTTATTTTTGGCTAACAAATATCAGTCACATTTTAACTTTTATTTTTTCCCAGGAAATTTTTGAGATTTTCCCGGCAAAATAGGAAATTAAAAGTAGACTTTTCCCAAACCCTAGATTCAAGGTAATGCCGTTCAGCTAGTTAATTTTATAAATATGCTTTTCAACAATGTTTTTGTTCGAAATTTAAAATTTGCTCTTTGCTATTAGTCCGTATCTATTTCATTTCAATTTTCTTACAAATCATTGAAATCCACTCATTCAGCTGGCCACATCGCTGTACAATTGTGTTTTATTATGTTTACAAGAAATTTTAATACACTTGCTATTTGTATAGCCTAAATGTTAAAAAATTTGATTTTACGCCAATTTAATTTCAATTTATTTTTGTTCTTCTCATTAAATTTACTTTAGCGTTTTATTGCTAGTCTAAAGGATGTCCATAAAATATTTACATTTCCTTGAAGATAACAGGTTTACATGCTATGGTCTTAAATAAAGTGGGTCAATAAAAAGGGTCAGCATCATTAACTAAATAAAGGAAAACATTTCCTCGAATTTTTCCTTTAAGAAAACATTTTTTTAATGATTTGAAATGGCTTGAACAAATGTATGCGATTATTGTTTAAAAGTATTTCCGGTAAATTTCCAGAACATTTGCATCCTTTTCCTGTTTCTCTTTGCTATATGTTAACTTCATCACTTTGTACTCTCCATGGAGAATTTGTGAAAAAAACTGTGTACTGGAAATAAGTAAATCATAGTTGTTTTTCTTACCAAGCCGTTCATTTAACACTTTTTCTTTTTTTTTCTTTTTGTTTTAAAGTTTCTTGAAAATGAAATTTTTCTGATCTTTTATAATTTTTTTCCTTTCCATACATATCTACTTTTTTTGTTTGAATAAAACATGTTGCATGCTCTTAAAGCTGTCGAGTTTTGAGAACAAAGAAAAATGAAAGCAAAAAAGAAGGTATTATGTACAACTTTTTAATCTAAAGTGCTAAAAACAATGCAGAAATTTCTGATGCTACTGAAGATGGTAGAAAGTTAAGAGCAGACCATGTGACATTATGACAGTTTAAGTTTTCTGTGGAAAATGGAAAAACTTGGGGAAAAAATTATTGTTATGCAAGACAAACGTTTGACCATTTCAATAAATGGCAAAACTTTAAGCAAATGTTCAAGAGAAAACAACAGTGGGACAGAAACTGATAAGACTACTTTCATTAAAAAAAAGAGATTATCGAAATTATCAACTACAATTAAATTCAGCTAGCTGAAAAGTATTTTTCTAAGCTGAGGTGAGGTTAATGTGGTTGATATCCAACATTAAAATATATAGAAGCCAAAAAAATTATATTCAGCAAGCTGAATTGCGAATTTATCCGTATAAATTCCACAATGCTGTGAAAAATCTTTTTGTCCGTGAAGTACCAAAAGATCGTTTTTTTTTATCGATAACTGAGGGTGTATTGCAATTTTTTAAAATTATCTACTCAACTGGACCTACAAGCCTCATTTAGTCGTTTTTCACGAGTAAATAAAACTTGCTATTTTGTAACAGCGTGTAATTTATAAAAAATCGAAGATGGCCAAATCTTACCATTTTTATTAACTGATCATAAAGCTACATATACTACAAACAAAATAAGCTTTACTTTATGAAAATCGATGGCTAAATATTGATTTTATTCATAATAAAGTGAAATCACCCGCTTTTTGCAAAAACTACAGATATTTACACTGTTCAACAAAATAAAATTTTTTGAATAACAATGTTCTAAGGACTGACTCTGGTAGAGGCCACCAAAAAATACATATATGTACTGGCGTTTTTAAAATTTACATCTCAGGGGCTATTCACATATTACGTAACGCTATTTTCGGAGTTTTTATACGCCATTTTGTTTCGGACTCTACCTGGGATTGGGACATTTTTCATGATGCACTGCATTCTAGTAGCCAAGCGCTTTCATTTAATACCCATATTAAGGGGCTAACAATTTGTATACAATCCCCCATTTTGTACTAGCCGCCATTTTGAAATATATTTTTTCATTGCGTACTATATTCAACCCATTCATTTGATATCCATATTGAGGTGTTTGTGGCGGCCATCTTTGATTTACAACAGTACGTGGGCATGGCGCTGCCCCCTTTTCAAATCTAAAAGTTCTATTGTCATCAAAAGTAAAGGTGTTTACCACCTTTCAGATCAATCGGCCAACAGGGAGGGGGTAAAAGTAAATAATATTTTTTATGGGTGTGGCTCAGCCCAATTTTCAAATAATAAAATTGTAAGCTCATCAAAAGTAAAGGCGTGTACCGAATCTCAGTTTAATCGGTCATTAGGAAGGGGTAAAACTAAATATTTTAATGGGCGTGGCGCTGCCCACTTTTCTAATCACAAAATTGTATCGTCATTAAAAGTAAAGGTATTTATCAAATTTCAGATCAATCGGTCAACAGGAAAGGGGTAAAAGCAAATATTAATTTTTGTGGTCGTGGCGCCGCCCACTTTTTTAATTAAGAAATTGTATAATAATCGTAAGTAAAAGTGTGTACAGAATCTCAGATCAATCGGTCAACAGGAAGGGGGTAAAACTAAATATTACTTTTAATGGGCGTGGCACTGCCCACTTTTCTAATCACAAAATTGTATCGTCATTAAAAGTAAAGGTATTTATCAAATTTCAGATCAATCGGTCAACAGGAAAGGGGTAAAAGCAAATATTAATTTTTGTGGGCGTGGCGCCGTCCACTTTTTAAATTAATAAATTGTATAATAATCGTAAGTAAAGGTATTTGCCAAATCTCAGATCAATCGGTGAACAGGAAGGAGGTAAAACTAAATATCAATTTATATGGGCGTAGCTTATCCCACTTTTCTAATTACAACATTGAATTGTCGTCAAAAGTAAAGGCGCCTACTAAATTTCAGATGAATCGGTCAATAGAAAGGGGGCTAATTTTAAATGAATAGATTTGAGCCAAACTCCACAAACTCCAGCTACGCACAAACTCCACAAACACGGTAAGCTAGATAAAACCATATACGTTTTAAAGAGCTAAAGATTAATATCAAGTTAAATAACTAATTTTCTCTGCTGAATGGTGGTTAAAGATAATAATAGCTTTTGGAATAAGTTGAAAATGCAATTCAGCTTGCTGAATTGTAAAAAAAACTGTATTTTGCCATAAGCTAAATATAAAATTTGTTCGCCTTATTAGTCTTTAAGGAGTTCAAATGTTATATTAAGTTAAACAGCACATTTTTCCAGCTGAATAATGTTTAGAGATCACCTTAGTTTTTGGCATCACTTTAAAATCAAATTCAGCAAGCTGAATTGCAAATTTCCCCAGCTGAATTATGAATGGAAAACACACAAATTTAGAGACTGCTTTTAAGATAAAATTCAGCTAGCTGAATTGTAAAACAAACACTGAACTCTTAAAGAAAACAAGGTTTGTATATTCTGTATTTCAGCTCTCATTTCAGTTTTAAAATTTAAGTTTCATAAAACTGTCTCCTTATATCTAAAAACTTCTTGCTAAAGTTACGTTAGATTATATTTTAGTTATTATTGTTATTGTTTCTCTACTTTACTGATTGTATTGTTTTCCTGATAGTTTTCTCATAAAATTGCAAATAGTTTTTCTAGCATTTGTATCTATTGGTCTTTATTGTGCTTTTTTGTTTGTTTTTGTTTATTTTATAGAGTAGAAAAGATTTAAGGGCTTTTAAACTTGTTATTTAGAGCAAGAGTTTTTTTCTCTTTACCATGTTCACTAGTTGAAATTGTTAGAGCCTTTTTTCCAGTTCGATTTTAGGACATTAGATAAATACATATTGTGTTTTGTTTTATGCCGCTTTGGCTATAAAGCAATGATTTCTTGTTGCAATTTTATTTTCTATTCAATTGAATCTCAAACCTTATGAGTGACAAATGGGAAAGAAAAAATCCTTATGATTTTGTGTTTGTTTTTCTTTTTTTCTTAAGAAAGGGAAACGGATGAAGTATAAAAAATTGTATTAAAAAGGAAAGTTCAATTCTATTTGAAATTGTTATTGTAATGACTGTTACAAATTCTTTTCAAATCCGTTTTTATCACATTTTTTCCATTTTATTTCTATATAATAGCTTTTAACATTGTTTCTTTTTTAATTTCTTGTTTTCGTTTTTGTTTCTAGCAAATTGTTATTGTTCTTTTATTTCCGTTTGTAACAGTTTAAGCTTATATTGAAAGAAATGAAAAATGATTGTTACATTTATGGGAAATTTTAAAATTAGTTTTTAAATCCTTTTGCTATAATTCCAAAGGAAATTGGTTAATAAGATTTTTTTTATAGCAAAACTTTTTAAAACAAGATATGAAATTTTAATTACTTACTCTTGTTCTCTATTGTGCTGGTATGTTTCTCTGTAGTGAGCTCTTAGGTTACGTCTAGCACGACTGTCATTAGCATGATGATGACTGTGAGTCAAGGAAGCTGGCAGCAGTAAAGCGGTTTCTGTAAAAATGTAATAAAAATAATACAAAACACTTTAATTTTTTTTTAAATTTTATTTAAAACAAACTCATTTTCACTTCATTAAATTTCCATGTGTGGCATATGCTCGCTTTATTATTTTTAAATTCTCTCAATTGTTTTCCTCGTTTAATGCTAATGCTTGGCTTCAAATTGTATGCTGTTGATGAGTTTGTTTATTTAGAAAGAAAACGAAAAAAATATTATGTCCTTAAAAGGCAAACCTCTTGATTGCTACGTTCAGCATCTGATATATATGCATATTAATATGCAAAACAATTTATAAACATTTGCATAAATATCGCAATTTGATTATGCTTATTCACACACACACACACAAGCAAATAACGAATATTTACACGCTCACACAAATGCTAATTTTGTCAACGACATTTTCAATTTAGTTGTCATAAAATGCAGATATGATTTGTGTATATAAGACCAGTTAGCAGATATTTTTTTTATCATGGAAATTATTAATTCTGCAGCATTCACCAATAATATGTATAGAATTTCAATCAATTTCAAATCTTAAATACTGGTAGCAAAGAAAAATCTTTGTCATGTATAAACTATATCATTTCAGCATCTGTAATTATTTCTTCGTGAAAATTAATTTATCTAGCTGAATAACAATATTAAAGTAAAAACCATTAATTATGCATAATATTTTAGCACAATTGTAGAATTGCATAGAAATTCAGCAAGCTGAATAGCAACTTTTTACTTAATTACTAGATAAGAGTGCATAATTTTTTAGAAAACACGCTCAAAACCAAATGTAGCTAGCTGAATATTGTATTCAGCTAGCTGAATGTTGTATTCAGCAAGCTGAAAAGCAACTTCCAAATTTACAAAATGCAATGCCAACAGTTGTACATCAAATTTGAGTTTATCTAGCTGAATATTAATTTTTGGTTTACCTCTTAAAGCGAAAGTCATAAGCAAAAACATAATTCAGCAAGCCGAACCTGCTACTCAGCAAGCTTAAATTCAGTTTTTAGGCTTAGAAAAAAATGCTGAATAGCAGTTCTTGGGCTTAACTCATAAAGTCAAATGTGTCGTTTTCACAAATTATGTTCAAAAAATAGATTCAGCCAGCCTTGTATGACATTCAGCAAACGGAAAAGCAACTTTTAAGCTTCATAGTGTAATGTCGTCGACCAAATATTAGTTCAGCTAGCTGAATATTAATAGCAAAGCTTAAAAAGTATAGGAACGACTTATATACTAATCTTAGAAAGCCAACTAGGAACACTAAGGAGAAGTTAATATCAAGACAATGGATACTTTATTTAACGCACTTTTCTTGCTACTTAGCTAGCTGAATGTGTATCTTACGCCTGGGATTTATTTGTAAACCAACTCATTAGTTATCAATTGTACAAATTTTAAATTCAGCAAGCTGAATATGATTTATCTCATCATTTCAATAATGTTTTCCTTTTTTATACGATTTAACTGTTAGTAATTCCTGTTACCTGCTGTGGCAAATGGTTTTTAGCTCTGTAAACTTTTTTTGCTAAAAATTTTTATTTTAAAGCTGTTTTATACTTTATAGACAAAAATAGAACAAAATTTAACATACTTTCTTACTATTCAGCTAGCTGAGTGTGACTTAATTGCAAGTCAAGCTATTAATAAATCATTTTACAAATTTTAAATTCAGCTTGCGGAATATGATTTGCCTAATCCCTTTAATATTTTTTGTTTGTTTTTTTTTATACGAATTAACTGCTGGCATTTGCTGTATACAAGTCCTTTTCAGCTAGCATAACCAGATCTTAGAGCTCTTTCGGAGTTCACTGGTAATGAAATCTTAAGTACTATATATCTTTCCTATGCTGCTATCTGAATGTATCTTTTATTGTTTAGTATTTATTTTTAATCCAATTTTCTAGTAATTAGCCTAAAAAATATGTAATTCAGCTTGCTGAATATGCATTTTGGGATCAACAGGTTATGATTTCAATTAGTATTTTTTTATTTTCTTACTATTTATCTAATAACATTTGCTATTTAGCAGTTTAGAGTTTCTTCTTAGTAAGCAGAATTGTTTTTTAAGGAAGTTTTAATATTTGTAGGTAGCTTATTCTTTATTTACCAATCTTTTCGTGACTCAGCTAGATGAATGTGAGTTTAAATACCTTATATTTAAATTAGGGTCAAGTTATTAGTATTTAACTTTAGAAACATAAAATTCAGCTAGCTGAATATAATTTTTAGGAACAATAGATTATCATTTTAACTAATTTTTAAATTTCTTACTATTTAGATGTAGTATTCGCTATTCAGCTGTTTAAATTTTTTGTTACTAAGCTAAATTGGTTTTTATAGCTGTTTTGAATTTGTAGGTAATTACAACTTTACAAACCGCACTTTTGTTGCCATTCAGCCAGCTGAATATCAATTTTAACGCCTAATATTTATTTTCAAACCAAAATATGTATTAGTATCTAGCAGAATGTAATTTTTGTATATAGCTGAATGTAATTAATTACTCAGAATTTTCTTTTTTTCACTTGTACCCCTTTGCTTTTACGCCCCTTAGTAAAAGTATTGTATACTAAAATAACTATTAAATTGTAAGAAAGTAAATACATACAAATTTCTTATAAGCATTACTTCTTAAAAGCTTCGTCTTATAATAGCCATTCCCCCCTCGAAACTTATAGTGTGTTGGCATTTTGCATTAAATGTTCTTAAACAAGGCCAATAGCCGGGAAATAATACAATATGGAATGGCGAACCCCATAATTACAAACGGTAATTTTATGGGTTTGAATTTTATGGTTGCTTAAGTCTATAAGCTTAAGCATACATGAACTTTCACATAAACAAACAATTAGTTAGCTTAACATGCTAAAGAGGCGTCCAAACAAACATGTGTGTGTATGTGTTTGTTTTAAGACCTCATATAAGTTGTAATTAACATTAAGGTCTGAAAACTAGCTAAAAGCTTTGTTTAACTTATAAATATAGAAATAAAGACGAAAAAAAGAGCTCATTAGCGTCATAAAAATAATTGTTAAATAAACATAAAAAAATAAACACATATACACGCACACATAGGAATAGAACCACGTAAATGGAATGTCCTTTATGATGTGTACTACATATTCTATATATAACTATGTATAGGAACAGTGACGTCTTCAGCACGGTGGCAGCAAGTAGAACAAAAAGTATAACAAATATATATGTAACAGCTTCTACATAATATATGTACATATAAACAGAACATCCTTATGTGTCTACGTGAAATAAAATGCCATGTTTCCTTTAAGCAAATAACTAAATGTTATTGTCTTTTCCATTGGCATGGTTGTCCAAGCATTTATGTAAAGTTTTAGTTTTTTTAAGATGAATATGTATTTAAGTGCTGTAATACTACTTCAGGGTCCAGCATTTTATCAGGACAGAAATATGAAAAGTAAATATATGAAAACCACAATTTATTTAACATAAATTGTCTCTAGAAATACAGAAAAAAGGAATGTGACTAAGTGTTTACAGTAATCTATTCACAAGTTTTGGCAAATCATGCAAAAATTATGAAAAATCACAATTTTTGTGAAAGTGTAGAAAAAGGACATATGGCGGGGTATGTAGTTTAAAGACATCGACTCGCAATATTTGGTAGCAATAATATTTGCATTGTTTTACGTTCCTTATGATAATTTCAATGCAATTAATTAGCTTTAACAGAGTTTGAAAACCAAAACTAAACATCTTCTTAGATATTTTCTTTATATTAAGTTTAAGGCCAGTCTATGACTGTTATAAATCAATAAATATTGTTTAAAAAAGCGCCTATATATTTATCAATATGGAAATATTAATATACAAAAACCAAACGCTATTTTTACATTATTTTTTCCTACAAATACAGAAAAACGATATATGACAAAGGTTTTATTTTAAAGTGTTTATAACATGTAGCTTAAAAGCATGCTAAAATTATCACAAATTATAATTTTTGTGAAAGTGCACAAAAAGGATATATGGCTGGGTATTTAGTTTAATGACATAAGCTCGCAATATTTGGTAGCAGTAATAAGGACATTATGTTATGTTCATGTTCACGATTTCAGTACAATCAACTAGCATTTAGAGAATTTAAAGAGCTCTAAATATACATATGAATTAAAACTATAAATAATTTTAGAAATAGAGAAAAACGATATTTCTTAAAGAGTTTGTATTAAAGTATTCGCAATAGTTAGCAAGCAAGCTACAATTCACGATTTTTGAGTAGTTGCAGAAAAAGGATATATGGCTGGGTATGTATTTTAAGGGCTAAGACCTGCAATATAGCAGCATTAAAGGCATTGTTCTACGTTCATGTTCATAGTTTTAGTGCAAATAATAATTTTTTTTTAAAGATTTTAAAGAAACATGTTTTCAAGGACAGACATGTTTCTCAGACATTTTCCTTTAATGAAGGTAAAAGACAGGCTATAACAAGTACCAATATAAAACTAAATTTTTTAACATGAATAAAAATTATATAACTTGCACAGGTGCAGAAAAAGGATATATATGGCTTGGTAGTTAGTTCAAGGACGTACATTTGCAATAATTCGAAACAGTATTAAGTATACTGTTTTACGTTTATATTCATGTTTTCATAAAAGTGGATATAATAGTATTAATTTAAATAATCATTTACTGGCTCCATGCCAATATCACCACAATGATTTTATTTGCTTAAAAAATCATACTTTTAAATTGACAAATATGTTTTTAATTTACAATAAAACTAATTTTATTTTCAAACAAATAAACACGAATACTACTTAAATATAAAATCGTTAAGTGCACATATTTTTACAAATATATGGACTTATTGTGTGCGTTATTTACACTATTATTATTTATTTACTTTAGTAGCTTATGATATAATAAAGAATAAAGTTTCTATACAATAATATACTAAATAAAATTAAAATAAAATATGAAAGAAACATACTTGTAAATGCAATCAATTCAACGAGAGCGGTCGCAAGTATAAGGCAAATGCTTTAGTAGATAATCTTTACAACATGATGGTTATTTTGTTTGCTAGACAAAGGATATATGACTAGCTTTTTAGCTGAAAAAAGTTATATATATGTACATGTTTTTTTTAAAGAGCATTAATTACCATTTATTTTAGTTATTTCATTAATATAGTAAATGAATTTTTAGCGATGTTTGTGTTTGTGCAAAATTCAGCTTAAATGGCTTGATTTAATGGATTGTAACAAAGAAGGATACATGGCCGGCTTTGTTTATGTAAGAGGTACATAAGTAATTTTTGTCGTCAACACCAAGGTCCAAATTTGCCATTCATATTCAAAATCGTAAGCCATTTAAAGCAGAAACAATCTACTTACTTATTTTTATATGTTCTTAATTTATTTCCATGTTAAGGGACGAATTAATTCTTTCACCCCATAAATATCTTTTAAATATTTTTCGCCTAAAACTGTTGTGAAAATAAGTTTAAATAAATGGATTTTTTTGATTGTCACAAAAAAGGATATGTGAAGGAATTTTTTTGCTTAAAAGCAACAGAAGTATTTTTTTGCGGCAGTACTGAAGATATAATTTTCCATTCATTTTAAAACTTTCAAGGCATTTAAAGCAGAGACAACTATTTTATTGAAGTTTATTTGCTCCTAAATTTTTAATTTTTGTATTGAATTTACTTTTTCTTTTTCTAAATGACAAAAAATTTCTACTCTTTTAAACTGTTGCACAAATCAGCTAAAATAACCTGGTTTTAAGCATTGTAACAAAAAAGGATATATGAAGGCTTCTGTTTGTAGAAAAGATGGATAAGTAATTTGAGTAGTTAATAATAAAGACACATTTATACATCCATTTTCAAAATTTCAAGCCATTTAAAGGAATTTTGCTGACATTTTTTTATTCTTAATTTTTTCCCTGTTGAAAATCGAATCGATTTTTCTCCCCCTGCAAATACTTTTAAAATTTTAAATAATTAAAACTGTTGCAAAAATATGTTTAAATAGGTTGATTTTAGCAGTTGTCTCAAAAAAGGATATATGAGACCCTTTGTTTGTATAACAGCTATAGTCGTAATTTTCGGTTTCAATACTGAAGAAATAGGTCAAGATTCCTTTTCCAAGTTTTAAGCCATTAAAAGAAGACACTACTCTTAATTAAAATTTATTTATTCTTATCTTTGCTCCAGGTTTAAGGTCAAATTGTTTCTTTCTCGCAATAAATAAAATTAATATATGTACCCACTTTTTAAAACTGTTGTGAAAATCAGTTAAAATATGTAAATTGATTTTATGGAATGTCACAAAAACGGATAGATATATGAGTGGTCTTGATTGTATACATTTTTGACTGATACATATTTATTTGTTATTCATTCATATCGAATTGCTTCTTTCTTTTTGCAAATAGCATTAAAATATCTATTGCTTAAGACTGTAGTGAAAACTAGTTTCAATATATTAATTTTTGAGATTGTCACAAAAAAGGATATATGACCGATTTTGTTTATATAAAAGCTACATAAATGATTTTTTGTGTCCATACTGAAGACTTGATTTGCCATCCATTTTTCGAATTTCAAGTCATTTAGAGAAGAAACAAGTTACTTTTACCAACTTTGTTTGTTTGTAATTTTTTTCATTTTTAAAATTAAATTGCTTCTTTCGCTCTGCAATAACATTAACTGCCTACGACCATTGAGTATATTAGTTTAAGTAAATAAATTTTAGAGATTGTTATAAAAAAGGATATATGGCGGACTTTCTTTTTATAAAAGCTACACAAAAACTTTTTGGTATCAATACTGAAGACATAATTTGCCATTCATGTTTTAAATTTCAAGCTATTTGAAAAAGAAAACAAACTTTTTTATGGATTTTTTATTCGATAATACATATTTTTATTTAAAAACTTCACCTGTTTATCGCTGAGAATTTAACTTTATATCATTTTCTTATTCTCCAAAATATGCAAAATTTCTTATTTCGTTGATTAAAAGATATGTGGCGAGCTTCGAATATGTTGCACCTTTTCCAACAATTTTTGATAGGTAAAACAATGAGTTGATTTTTTAATCAATTTGATAAATGTGCATCGGTATACATTTATTCTAACATAAAACATGTTTCGAGATTCAATGTATTGTAATATTTTCGTTTTTTTCTACAACTTCTTTTTAAGGGATATGCATCAAACTTTGCTTTGAAAGCTTCTCTAGCAATACAATTTTATTATTTTTAAAGAGGGCAGTGCCACGCCCATACTAATTAATTACTGTCTAAAAACGTTTTCTACTTAACAGATTCTTGCGAAAATACTATATTAAAATTTTATAAGTGGGTAGTGCCACGCCCATATTTCTACTAAGCCGGCTCTTAGGGATTGAGTTGGTCTGACAATACAATTTCAAGATTATGAAAATAAGTAGTGCCATGCTCATACAAATGAAATATTATATACATAAAATATTAATATTACAAAAGTGCGCAGTGTCACGCCTATTCACGCTTTCAACTGTTTTTACTTAACCGATCCAGCTTTTCATACAAATTAGACTTTTTAATTAAATATTACGTTTTAACTACTTCTGTATAGCCCATTCTCATAAAATTTTTTACATACATTATTATTAGCAAAGTGGGCAGTGGTACGCCCATCATAATTAAATATTCCTTTTTAACTACTGCTATTTCAACGCTTCTTATAAAACTCTGCGTGCACTATGAGTTGTCCTGAGAGTGCAGCTTACTGAAACTAAAAGTAAGCAGTGCCACGCCAATAATAATTAAGCATTATTTTTCAACTAGCTCTGCTTAACCGATTCATATAGAAATTTGCACATATAGTGAGCGCTCGTTGTTATTATGATTGGGAAGGGAGCATATAACACCAAGTTTTCATTTTAAAGTATTCATAACATGTAGTTTGTAAGCATGCTAAAATGATCAAAAATGATAATTTTTGTGAAAAGTCAGAAAAAGGATATATGGCTGGCCATGTAGTTTAAGGACCTAGACAAGCAATATTTGGTAGCAGTATTAAGGACATTGTATTATGTTCATGTTCACGGTTTCAATACAATCAACTAATATTTAAGGAATTTAAAGAGTTTTGTATATGTATGAATTAAAACTAAAAATTTTTTTATATAAATTGTCCTAGAAGTAGAGAAAAATGATATATTATAAAAATTTGGTTTTAAAGTGTTCACAATAGTTAGCAAGTTAAAAGTTACGATTTTTGTGTAGTTGCAGAAAAAGGTTATATGGCTGGGTATTTATTTTACGGGCTAAGAACTGCAATATTTGGCAGCAGCATTAAAGACATACTTCTGCGTCCATCTTCATTATTTCAGTGTAAATATTTATTTTTCCTGTGAAATTTTGTACATATAGTGGACGACCACGTTTCTGTTGTGGCTGCAGATATCAGGATTGAAATAATACCGCAGACATATTTAACAATACTCATGTTAAATATTTCTGCGACCGCCCTCGTATTTAGTAATATACATTTATAATAAATGCCAATAGTCATTCATACATTCCTACACATTTTTACTAAATTGTAAATATGTATTTGAAAAACAAACTAAAAAATAATATGTGAAAAGTTATGGAATGGGAGAGAGAGAGAGAGAGGCGGAGAGAGAGGAAAAGAAACTTAAGCAAATAAATGCTATTTTTTCATGCAAATAATTCGTAAATATTGCCATTCACATAAACACACGCAGACACACAGCCAAACATATACACATATATGTATATAAGCACACAATGCACAGTGGTTCCAATTGAAAAAAGAGTAATAAATCTGTATAATTGAAACTAGCGATCCCATTACAAAACTATATATCTTAAAATCATAGAAGAGTACTTAAACTTTCAGAATGTTTAAATTTGGACCAACCTGTTGAAACACATACTAAGACACAAGATGTCAAAATTGACTCACCGTGTGCTTCAACAGGCTTGTCTGAGTTTCAACATTCTTTAAAGCTTAGGTCCTCCTCTATGATTTTTACATACAGATTTATTACACACTTCTTCCATTTGGAGCCACTGTGCAACGTGCTAAAACGTAACAAAAGTGTAGTCATGGGAATATTTTTTTTTTATTATTTGTGGTTGTTTTTGGGTTGATTTTTATTACATGGTGGAGTCACAGTGCTTGTATGAGCACATGTGCCTATGTCTGTATGTTGGTATTAAAAGTATACATTTTTGTGTTGATTACAAATAAATGTTTACATTAATTTATTTATTTGTTTTTCTCGTGTATGTGTTGGCATATTTATTTGTTTACGACGAGTGTCGGCATATCTAGTGCAAAGTGAAAGTGTTGGACTATTAAGCCAGTGTTCGTAAATGTGTGTTTGCTACTTGCTACATAATTTTGTCGTTATTTTTGAGTGATAAACTTATAAAGTATGCTGCCTATTTAGCTGTAGTTTTAAAACAAGTTTAGGCAATATTAGCTTACAATGGCGTCTACTTAAGCGAATATTTGGCAAAATTCAAGCGTGTGTAAAAGGAATTTGGAATAATTTGCAATTGAAATAAACAGTGATTCGAAAGGATGATAAATAGAAAAAAAAACTAATAATTACTCTTGTTTGTGTAATGTATGTATGTATGAACAATATTAGGAAGTACTTTTTAGTAATAAAAATATGTAGTTTAACAAAAATGACAAGAAAACTGTATTTAATCACGCACTAAAAATTATAAAATAATTACATTTAATTGTATTAGTTACGATATATGTAATTGTATTGTCAGAGAGGATTCATAAGAATCGATTAAGTCAAAGCAGCTCAAAAACTATACGGGCTATTCTCATTTTGATTGTACATTCACTGATTTATTTTATTATTTTTTTAACTTTACCAATTTAACTAATAAAAATATGAAAAGGTTCATATTCAATGGATTCTAAAATGAAATTACGTTATTAGATTTTTTTAAATTTTTGTGTATTGAAGCGCACTAAACGCTCAATACAAAAAACTGAGGAAAACAATTTATTAAAAAAAAAAACACTAGTGCAAATATTCTATAGCCACTGTAAGTAAATTTACTCTCTTTTTTTTGAAAAATTCATACTTTCTTAATGTGAAAAATCAATAGCATGCAATTCGGACACGTCATTTTTTATGAAGAGAGAAAAAACAACATTTTCGCTCTTTGTTTTTAACACAGTCTGGCACTAAAAACAATTATGCACATTTATTTATACTATTTTAAATCAGGCTAAAGCAGATTTCATTTCAAATTTATGCCTTTATTTTTTTTAAATATTTTACTATACTTTCAACGGACTCGAAAAAATCATTACAAATGAAAATCGCTCATATGGTAAGTATAATTACTACAGGCGTGGCGCTTCTATTAAACAGCTAATTATATTGTCAAAGAAAAACAATGGGTGCGCGAAAGTTCAGAGGGATCACTTTAGAACAAGTAGTTGGATAAAAATATTTACTTTAGGTGGGCGTGACACTGCCCACTTTTCTTTACGCCTCAATGCTATGTCAAAGAAACTTAAAGTGTGTGCAAATTTTTGTAAGTATCACTAAAGCATGAGTAGTTGAGAAATAAAATTTACTTTAAGTAGGCGTGGCACTGCCCACTTATTTAAGCAATGAATTGTATTACCAGATGAACTTAATGAGTGCGCAAAGTCTTATAGAATTCGCTTATGCAGAAGTATTTGAAAAATAATATTTACTGCATGTGGACGTGACAGTAAACATGAATTTTTCCAAAAACACCCTGAACAAAGGCAGGGTCCAAGTGTCTCCAAGTCACCACTTTTGTCGACTAGTTTGGTAACTTTTTGGTGACGTTGTCAACGAATCGTCAACTTTTTATTTTAGCATTAATGAGAAGAGAAGTTTTTAACAGTTACAAAACGGTTTTTATGGTCTCATTTTGATGGGTTGAAAATATATGCGGCGGAACGGTAAAAAGTTTTATATGTGTTGACTAGAGTCATTAAAATGCACTAGTGAATCTCTGATACCGGTGTCTCCATATGGTCCCATAAGAACCACCTAGTCTATAGTAAGTCAACAGTTCCGATGACAGTAGTGGAATCTCAATGACAAGCACATATTAAATGTCTATAGCACAGAACATTGCCTGGGTACAAATAGTCAGTAGTACTGGTGACAAAGTCAATAGTGAATCACTACAATTTTACTATAGACATTTCCTGCAGGGCAATATTTAAGTTATAACGGTCTTAGAACATTGCATTTGCTTCTCTTATTTTACACATAAAATTTTTGCGAAAATATAATTTTTTTTATAATTGTTGTCCGCAGTCTTGTGTATTTAGCGTTACGCTTTTTTAGTATGCTTCATTACTCAGCTTAAGTATTAAAATTGCATTAACAACATACAACACTAAAACAACAGCGTAGGTTTATACTTCCAAATATGTAAAACTTTGTGAACTTTTTAAAATAATATTATACTGTGAAACGTTTCATCACTCAATCATCGTTTGTATCCAAAAACATATATTGAGCGTTATCAATATTTTTTTAATATAATTCAAATTTTTTAGTGAATACCTAAGGAGATTATGTTGAAATACATAGAAGATTATACATCTGAATTGTATTGAATTCAAAAAAAAATGTGTGTTCTAAAAAAATATATAATTCGTATAAAAATGTATTGAGCGTTACGTAAAAAATTTTCTTAAATATAATTTATCTATAAATTCTAAGACGTTAAAAAAATTTAACAGCAGCTAAAGAGTAGAAACGATATAAAGAACATTATCTGTTCACAGATTTCTGGTTTTCTTTGAAAAAAATTTGCTTCTTTCGCACTGTGGGTTGTTATATTTTCGAAGAATATATTACGTAGGTCGCATTTTGCTACAAAATAATTATTTGAAATTGACATAACTTTTGACATTGCTGATCGATTTTATTAAAATAAGTCTTATTTAAAAGAAGAGTTAGCGCACTTTTTGTTTATGTATAAATATTTATGAAGAATTATTTTAAAACATACAAACTTTTTATTTTTCAATGTGAAACCAAGTCAATATTGAGAAAGTTGTCATAGCTTTTAATTTCGTCCTGCGATTATAAAATTTTTTTGTTTTACTTGAACGATCTAACATATCAGCTATTCCGAAACCGTGAGCTGACGTAAGAAAAAAACTAGTTTAACTTAGTTTAAATTTCGGGCAGTGAAAACTTTGCTCCACTGTGCAATTAAAAAAAAGGTTTTATTTGCTCATAACTTTTTCTTAAACATAATTAGTGTGAATATCTTTAATTCTAAAACCACTGTGTTGTATATTTTCCTGCTTGTGTATCTGCTTTATATTCGAACCTTCAATTCAATGCGAATAAATAAAATATTACTAAAGCTAACGTGCTATAACGCTGCTATAACTAAATCAGCTTGACATACAATCCCAAGAAATATATGATGAATCATTTGGTGGGATTATGATTATTCTATTCGCTTTTTATTAAGACGTAAATATGGTTTATGAGTTTTATTGTTGTTCAAAATTTTTTAAAATCCTAAAAATTTTATATTACTGAATTTATGATACGAAAATTTCTTAATAAACATGTTACTGTTTGTCTTTAGGTAGACATATACTCCATATTAAATAAATAAATCTAAACATGTTAGCTTAAGGATATTGAGCTTGTTAGAAGCTGACAATGATCATAAACAAATCTAATTTAAGGTTTTTATTAAACTGGTTAAACAAGAAAGAAATATTTTATTTCTTTAGAAAAAGTCTTTTATTGTATTTAGAGGTTGAATAATCTTTGGCTCCTTAAAGTATGCTGCAATAAATATTCAATGATTGTGTTTCGGTTGGAGCAAAATTTTCAATTTTATGAAACAATTTGTAAAATTATTATTGAAAAAAATAAACGACTCCATATCCGAAAAATGTGTAAAGGTAAGGATGGCCTTATCCGGGAGTTTACTCTTAAAAAAAAAATCACTATATTAAGTTCGAAATTCTAAAGGACGAAAAATTAAATTAAAAAAACAGTGCATATGAATTGTTAAGCTTTTAATTTTTTAAAAATCGTTAAATCAATATAAGTTTAGTTTTAATTAAATGTACATTTAAAATGCATCCCAAAAGTATGTTGTGTATTTTCCAACAGCCTTAAAAGTGATAAAAATATTTAATAATTGCTCTTGATAGACTCCATAACACCTTAAGTAACTGTTTAGGTGTTATAAGAGTGTTTGTTTTTTAATTTCAATTCCTTTTAATTTTAAAGGTCTTTAATGTTTTCTTCTTTTTATAGCCTATTATTAGGCTTTTATTTGACACAATTATCGTTAGTGTAAAAGTACACACATTTTAACATCAGAAACTTCTTTTCATTTTTAGGCTTTGACATCAAAACGAAAGAAAAAAAGCTTGATATGTATGTCAACATACAGAAATTAGCATAATTTCTTTAGCAAAAAGAAATTTTGTACAAGTCCTTTAAGGCACTGAGGCAAAATGGCTGCACAAATTAGTGTAAAACATGCAAAACAATGTAAGGAATAATTTTCTCACTACATTTTATAAGGCAGCTATTATAAAGCTAAGTGCACACAATAGAATGAGAAGAAAAATAGGAAATAATATAGCAAACAAAGTATGTATAATAAAAATTTCGTTAACGCTTAAATGCCCTAAAGTAGGCTGTAGATTTTATTAGTTTCACTTATAACTAAGAATATTATGTACTCTTTTTAAGGAAAATTTCACTTTTTTAAATAACAATATTCTAATGGCTGATTCTGATACAGGGCACCAAAAAATATATACATGTACCGCTGTTTTTAAAGTTTACATCTAGGATTCATTTTAGGGGGAGTTATATTGCCCGCCTTTAGCACATATTGTAATGATTCGGCATAGAATTTCTTGTAGAACGTACACACAGAAAAATTTCAATGTAAAATCGTCGAAAACCAAGTTAATTTAACATTTTTCGGTGGTGATTTTGCTTTATAGGCGTATCATGTTAATTCAACATGATTTGCAATAATATTGATGGAACATTTATCCTTGTGAATTAACGATATTTCATCCCACCTATGAAACTATATTTCATGTTGATTTAATATTATAATAGAGTTTTCTAATTCGAAAGGTGGGCAGTGCCATGCCCGTGGGATATGAATACTCTTTTTGAACTAGTTTCATCAAAATAATTCTCATGAAATTTTGCACACACATTGATTTGTTCTCATAATACAAGATAATGGTAAGAAAAATTGCAGTGCCCATAGCAGGTGGATTTTCTTTTTCAATAGTTTCTAGTAAAGTGTTTCGTGTGGAACTTTGCACATAAGCATATTCAAATTGCTTTAAATTATTCTTCTAGCTAATGTCTTACTAGTATTTCTTTCAAGACAAGATAAAGTAAAGCCATCACACATATCCTTGCATATCCTTATTATTTAAAATGGCATTCAGTCATTGATATATAAAATTAATTATTCCTTATATACCCTGAAGAAACCTTGAAGCATTAAACAAAACCTTGTAATATATACATATATAAAACAGGGCCACTATCGCCACCTTAAAGTTAAATTTTATACAAAAATCATCATCATATCATCCCCGTTTTCATCATCATCAATGACTTGCTTCGGTTGGCTGACTCACTTGCTCGTTTGTTCACAAAACAAACCTTGACGTAAAAGCATAGAGTCAACATTGTTAGAACTTTTATGCTTGAATGTATTTTAATCTATAAATAAGGATGCATTAAAATGAGTTGTTTGGCAAACCTACACTACAAGAGTGATTCTCATTCTAAACGTACAATTAGTGTTTTTTTTGCTTACCAATGTAACTAAATGAAATATGAGAAGATATGATTTATACTATAGTTTTCGCCTTATTCAATGGACCCTATTGTTCGAGGAATAATTTTTGCGATAAAATACACCACAAAAAAATGAGTACTATACACAGACTACCGGACGAATGTAGCATCCTACAAGCAGAAATATCTGCCATCAAACGAGCAATGTACTGATGTCCAGATCATAACCGATAGTCAACCGGCCTAGTCCTGGAATGCCGCACAGCACTTAACACGATGGCGATCAATTTAGGCATCACACTCAAATGGGTACGCGGGCACGAGTCCGTTTCAGGCAACATCATTGCGGATGATCTGTCTAAGAGGGGAACCTTGCTTCGGGATGTCGATATTGACAATCTCTGCGGGATCCCACTCTCATCTTGCTGGAGACGAATTGACGCTGCCTTCCTGCAGTTGGCTCAAACCAGATGGTACAATGAACCAACTTGCTCTACTACGAGAACAATCTGGCCTCGCCTTGACTCAAACAGAACTAAACAACTTCTAGATTTCACGAAACCACACCTGCGCAACCTCATGGCCACGGTCACGGGGCACTGCACCTTTGGAACCCACGCTAGACGTATGGGTCTCCCCTACAATGACTACTGCACAAGCTGTAATGACGTAGAAGAAGAAGAAGAGAATATAATGCACTTTTATGCCTATGTCCAGCTCTGGAGGACCACTGCCTTCGCCTCCTGGGCAAAAGACTCTTCGGTAGCCTCTTCGAGTTCTCAGAAATAGAGCTCAAGAACATAAATTCCTTCATTAGGAGCAGCGGGTGGTTCACCCAAATGGCGTTTTTAATTCATGAACGACCCTTCCTGCACGGAACTCCGTACGCCTTACCTCTCTCTCTCTCTCTCTCCTCTCTTCTAACTAACTTCTAATATCTTTATTAACTCGTCTCCTTTTCACTCTATTTGATACACTGTCCTGTTCTCTCTTCTCTTTCCTTTTCTTTACAGGTATCACAAAGGGATCATTATTATTGGACCCAAGTGGGCTGGAACCTTTTCTTTATACTTTTCACCGGCAACCTGATAACCTAACCTAAATTACTCCCTAAAAAAAATAAAATAACAATCGCAGGATGAAATTAAAAGTTATATCCACTTTTTCAATTTTGACTTGGGTTCACATGGAAAAATAAAAAATTTTTATCTTTTAAACGAATCATTTACAAACACATGACCGAAAAGTAGGCTAACTCTTCTTGCAAATAATATTTATTTTAAAACAATCTAACAACAATGTTAAAATTTATATCAATTTCAAATAATTATTCGCAGCAAAATACAACCTACATTCTTCGGAAGTTACACAGTGCGGTAGAAGCAAATTGTTACAAAGAAAATCAGAAACTTGTAAACAGATAATGTCCCGAATTGTGTGTGTTGGGGCTGGGTTTTGCGGCTATGGTGGGATGTCCCAGAAGGGGGAAAACTATATGTTTTCCTTATTCTGTGACGGTCTGTCGTGGCAGCGGGTTCGACTTCGACATACACAAGGAGTTGGTAGTCTCCCATCGGGCGCGTCCCCAGGTGGCGGATAGGGGGAGGCATGTCAACGGCCCACTTAATACGCTGCACAAGCGGTTACCTGTGCCGCTGGCATGGCTCGGGTCAGTCCTAGGGCTGAGTGGTCTCAATAAACCAGGGGAACACGCAGAGCTAAGCCTGGCCAAGGCCCTATACTCATGAATCAATCTCACACATGGTATCTCCCCGGAAAGGCGCGCAACTCTACTAGGTTGCCGTCTGGTCTGGATGAAACCATACGAGAGGGGGCATTCCTAAAGCGACTCCCGACCGCGATCGACATTCCACCATGAATGAGCTCTCGGAGGGAATCGCCCTTTGACGTCAAGGGAGCCATATGATACACCTTTAGGTGGTCATAGGGCTCACCTGACGCCAAGGGAATGTACCCACACTGCACTCGGGAGTGCTCCAAACAGGTACTCTTGTTCGAGACCGACATTCCGCCATAAATGAGCTCTCGACGGGGAGTCTGCCTGTTGGTACCCTGCGAGTCGTGTGATACACCTACAGGTGATCACAGGGCCCACTGGGAGCCAATGGAATGACGCGCTTCCCTGTGTAGTGTTGTTTCTGTATAGGACCCGCGGACCAAAACTACCCCACTTGTAAGGCAAGGTGGTAGGCAGCTGTGCCGAGGTCCTGGATGGCTGGTCAGTGGTTAAAGAAGACTCAGTCGCTAACAGCTCCCCTCCGACGCCAGGGCACTGGTCGGTTGTAATAGTCAGTCGCCCAATCCATGTACGCCGTCCATGCATGGATGGTCCAACCCCTTACGCGCTTACTCGTGGGAATTATATGAACAACACAAAAATAAAAACAAAAACAAAACAAACAAAAACATCTGGGGCAAGCAGTCGAGCGGACAAAACCGTACCGGCTGGCTGTCCCAAACCCCTTGCGATTCCACTCGGAAAAGCAAGGTTAATGCGCAGCGTGTCCTTGGACGTAAGCCCAAGTACATCAGCTGCACACAAAAACCGCGCTGACGACAAATCAGTGGCCTTGAAACCGGGTGCGCCGGCTGGGAAAATCTCAGCTGTGCCACATGCACCCTCCTTAAAATCTACCGCGGGTGCGCCTGCTGAACCAAGTTCAGTTGTGCCACATGCACCTGCCAACAAACAACAACCCGGTGCGCCGGCTGGACCAATTCCAGCTGTGCCACATGCACCCACACAAACTATGACAGCGGATGAGCCGGTTGTATCAACTGTGCCAAGTTCATCTGCCACAACAACAACAGAGACTCAACCACGTGATCGGAGTTTCCTGTCACGTAAGGCCTTCTCCGTATTACGGGCTGCTCGACGCTACATCGAGCAGTTAGGCAACAAACCGGCCGAGACCATGACTGGTGAAGAAAAATCTTCGCTAGCCTGGGCTAGGGCCCACTTAGCTGCGCTGGAAGGTTCCTCCCACGGTGGTGCCGCAACATCTGTGCCGAAACGGCAAAGATCGGGGGATGAATCGCTCCAGCAACGTACGCAGCCCACTAGCAAGCGTCCCAGACAGGGGGCAAATAGGGTCATAAACAGACCTTACAGCGAGGTTGCTAGAAACCCGCTGATAATGGCTGTTCTTGACCGCAGCAATGCTGACGGAGCAATCAACCACGAAAAGTGGGGATTGATCTGTCAGAAATTGCTAGATGCCTACCTGCAGGATCTCAGCGAGAGCCAGGGACCCTCGCCACAATTTAATGACGCCGGCTGGTTTCAAGGGCACGTGAAACTAGTTTCGTGCATGGATGAACGGTCAGCATCCAAGCTTAAGCTCGTAACAGAAGCATTAGGGGAAGTGTGGCCCGGCGCGAGACTGGAATTGGTCTCGGTCAGCGAAATACCTCGCAGGCCGAGAGCAATTGCAATCATTCCGGCGGAACCACACGACCCAGCGGCGATCCTGGACATCTTCCGGAGAGCTAACCCTGATCTGCCAACCAGTGACTGGAGGGTAATCAGGGTTTTCGATTCGGTAGGTGCCCGCAGGAAGGTGATCGTGATCCTTAATAAGGAGACGTTGCCGTTGCTCCGGGAGAGGCAGGGCCTGGTATACTATGGGTTCATGGGTATCAGGCTTCGCTTATACCGAGGCGATGACAAACGCGATCCCGAAGCCACCAGCGGCCAACTGGTAGGGCCGCAAATTGAAGGCTCTGAGGGCACAGTCAACTCGGAGGCCATAGTTGAACCCTCGGAGTCGGTCACTTCGGGGTGCTCGCAATCAGACTCATGTCTGGTTGGAGAGCTCCTCGAGGGACTAGTGTTCGCGGACGACGAGGACGCTCTCCTGAATCCAGGAGATGACGAAGTCGATGTCAACTATGACCCCGATGTTGACAATGGCGAAGATAGTGCAAATTAATCTGCACCACTCCAAGGCAGCCTCAGCTGCCCTAACCCTCCGCCTAGCAGAGAAAGGGGAGGATATTGCGCTAGTCCAGGAGCCGTGGACCAATAACGGCAAGATTCTTGGACTCAGCGCCAGTGGCTACAAACTACTGTACGCAGCAAACTCAGGTAACAATGACAAAACCATTAGATCCTGTATTTTAGCGAAAGCCAACCTTAACATCTTCATTCTCTCTAATTACAGTGATGAAGATACGGTTACTGCAGCATGGGAGACAGGGGAATCCACCATATGGATTCTGTCCTGCTATATGGCTCACGACCACATGGACCCACCACCTCACACCTTGGTCCATAAGATGGCGGGAGCAGCTAAAGAGAGGGGCATACCCATTCTAATGGGCGCCGACGCAAACGCGCACCACCATATCTGGGGCAGCTCAGATACCAACGCAAGAGGTGAGTGCATTTTTGACTTCATTCTAGATAACAATCTAGTAGTTCTAAATCGGGGTTCAGAACCCACCTTTGCGGTCTCTAACAGGCAGGAGGTCTTAGACATAACACTTGCCAGCATGAGACACGCACATCTGATTCAGGGGTGGAGAGTCTCAACAGACTGCTCCTTTTCTGATCACCGCTATGTGGTATTTTCCATCAGCATAGCCAACAGAGTTACAAGATCTTATTTAAACAGACGTAGAACGAACTGGGAGGAACACAACAGCATTCTTACCAGTCTAATCGCGCGCCCTCCAACCATAGAGGTAGTAGCAGACATTGATAAAGTAGTAGACAAATTAACCAATGCGTTTAAGGAGGCCACAAGCCTATCTTGTAGACCATCCATTCAACGTCCTAACCGCAGACCACCATGGTGGTCTGATAATATTGCAGAATCTCGTAAGAACTGCCGAAGGCTGTTCAATGAGGCTAAGAGAACAGGCAGCTGGACACTCTATAAGTCCTCCGTGAACAAATTTAAGAACCTTGTCAGGAACGCTAAACGCAAGTCTTGGAAGGAATTCTGCAGCAATGTAGAATCCTTCTTCGAGACTAGCAGACTGCGTAAAATCCTAGCTAAACAGCCATCCATACCTGGATTTATCCAGAAATCGGACGGCAACTGGACCAACAGCTCCTTGGAGACTCTGGAGGTCCTGGTTGACACCCACTTTCCAGGTTGTCAACACTACACGGAAGCGCGAAATGCGGCTCTCCCTACTAGCCAGTCCCCTGTAGCCATAGAAATCACTGTGGACATGTTACACTGGGCTATTAAAAGTTTCCATCCGTACAAATCACCTGGTCCGGATGGCATAATCCCTGCAGATCTGCAACACAACTTAGATCTTGCTACCCCCTGGCTAATTAGCATATACAGGGCCTGCCTTTCATGGTCATATATTCCAAACCAATGGACAAACTGCGATGTTATCTTCATCCCGAAAGGGGGAAAAGCATCGCACTCCAAGGCGAAGGACTTTAGACCCATCAGCCTTACGTCCTTCCTTCTAAAGACACTGGAGCGGCTGATCGACGTTCATATCAGAACAACTGTCGACAGTACTCTCCTCTCAGCCTCTCAGCACGCCTATACCAAGGGGAAATCAGTTGAGACGGCCTTGCACTCGCTCGTAGGATACATAGAAAAATCACTCGAGCATAAAAACTTCACACTGGTAGCCTTCATGGATATTGAAGGCGCCTTCAACAATATTAACTCGGCGGCAATCATCCAGGCTCTCATGGAGCTAGGGATTGACCGATCCATATATCAGCTCATAAAGAATATGCTTCAAAGTAGAACGATCACATCCACTTTGGGTGTAGCACGCATCACCAGGCACGCACGTAGAGGCACGCCGCAAGGTGGAGTACTATCACCCCTCCTGTGGAATGTGACGGTAAACGCTTTGCTTAAGAAATTGGAATCCATGTATATCAAAACCGTTGCATACGCAGACGATGTTGCGGTGGCGATATCTGGCTTCCATCTAGACACGTTAACACAAAGGCTGGAGACGGCACTTAACGAGGTCAGTGACTGGTGTTCACAGAATGGCCTAAGTGTCAATCCTACCAAAACGGAGTTAGTACTCTTCTCAAGAAGATACAAAATTCCAGCTTTCACGCTACCAAAATTAAATGGCACCACACTAGCCCTTTCGGACAACGCCAAATATCTCGGTGTAGTCCTTGACAGCAAGTTAACATGGAGGGACAATCTTCATGCAAGAGCAGCTAAAGCCTTAACGGCAATTTATGTTTGCAGAAACGCCATTGGCCCCTCCTGGGGTATATATCCCAAAGGGGTCAATTGGATATTAGAGACAGTGATCAAGCCTATACTTTTTTACGGCATATCCGTCTGGTGGAAAGCACTGGACTTGGCGAGCAATCGATCTCGTATAGAGAGGGTTCTTCGCATAATGGCAATCATGATAACTGGTGCCCTAAGATCCACACCAACAAAGGCTCTTTTCGCTGCGTTGTGCTGGCTACCAGTGGATCTGCTGGCCAGAAAGCAAGCACTACGTACAGCAATTAGGCTTAACGCAATCGGCGCATGGAACCATCTACCGTGGGGGCATGCTAGCATTCTAGAGACTACCGATACCATTCCGGATCTCATTGACTACTGCACTCCGAAGCCCTCCTTCAGGAAAGAATTCAGATACTCCTTGACGGGGGACTTTTCCCCAACACCACACGGGGCCATACACATTTATACCGATGGCTCCAAATGGGGAACGAGAGTTGGCGGGGGTGTCTATATCGCTGAGTTCGGGATCAAAATGTCTTTCAGACTCCCGGACGAATGTAGCATCCTATAAGCAGAAATATCTGCCATCAAACGAGCAATATACTGGCTAAGGTTTTACCGGATATCAAATGCCGACGTTCAGATCATAACTGACAGTCAACCGGCGATTAAAGCACTCACTGGTGTGTACACCACATCCAGCCTAGTCCTGGAATGCCGCACAGCACTAAACACGATGGCGAGTAATCTAGGTATCACCCTCAGATGGGTAAGGGGACACGAGTCCGTTTCAGGCAACATCATTGCGGATGATCTGGCTAAGAGGGGAACCTTGCTTCGGGATGTCGATATTGACGATCTCTGCGGGATCCCACTCTCATCTTGCTGGAGACGAATTGACGCTGCCTTCTTGCAGTTGGCTCAAACCAGATGGTACAATGAACCAACTTGCTCTATTGCGAGAACAATATGGCCTCGCCTTGACATAAACAGAACTAAACAACTTCTAGATTTCACGAAACCACACCTACGCAACCTCATGGCCACGGTCACGGGGCACTGCACCTTTGGAACCCACGCTAGACCTATGGGTCTCCCATACAATGACTACTGCACAAGCTGTAATGACGTAGAAGAAGAAGAGAATGTAATGCACCTTTTATGCCTTTGTCCAGCTCTGGAGGACCACCGCCTTCGCCTACTGGGCAAAAGTTTCTTCGGTAGCCTCTCCGAGTTCTCAGAAATAGAACTCAAGAACATAAGTTCCTTCATTAGGAGCAGCGGGTGGTTCACTCGCTGACTACCCAAATGGCGTTTCTAAAACACGAACGACCCTTCCTGCACGGAACTCCGTACGCCTTACCTCTTTCTCTCTTCTCTTTGAACTAATTTCTAATACCTCTATTAACTCCTCTCCTTTCACTCTATTTGATACACTGTTCTGTTCTCTCTTTCCTTTCCTTTCCTTTACAGGTATCACAAAGGGACCATTATTATTGGACCCAAGTGGGCTGGAACCCTTTCTTTATAATTTTTCACCAGCGACCTGATAACCTAACCTAACCTAAACAGATAATGTCCTTTATATAGTTTCTACCCTTCAGCAGCTGCTGTTTTTTAACGCCCTAAAATTTATTGATAAATTATATAAATTTTTTTTGTTGCCTAACGCTCAATATATTTTTATACGACTTCAATATTTATTTTTGTCAGAACACACATATCAATAATCTTCAATGTATTTTAACATAAAATCCTTAGTTATTCACTAAAAATTTCAGTTTAATTAAAATAATAAGGATAACACTCAATACATTCTTTTGGATACAAACCAAAATTGATTGATGAGACTTTTTACAATATTGTACAAACCTACGCTGTTATTTGCGTCTATATTATTAATACAATGCCAATAATTAGACTGAGTAACGCTCAATACACAAGACTGCGGACAACAAAAATTAAAAAAAAATTATAACTTTCATATTTTTCAAAAATTAGATGTGTGAAATAAGAGAAGAAAATGCAAATATTCTAAAATCGTTATAAAATTAATATCGTTTTTGGAAAATATGCATACTTCCTTTATGTGGAAAATCAACAGCATGCATTACGGACACGCCATTTTGTATGAAGAGAGTAAAAACAGTATTTTCGTTCTTCGTTTTTAACCCACAATGGACAGTCTTACAAAACATTTATAGTCTCTTAAATCATGCTAAACAGTTTTCATTTTAAAATTTATGCGATTATCTTATAAAATATTTTACTATACTTTTAACGGACACGAAAAAAGCATTTGAAATGAGAATCAACCATAAAGTAATCACACACTCACATTCAGCAGTGATGATGGTTACATATAAACGCTCAAGTGGATTTTGTTATTTTAAACTAAAAGCGCAAATTGTATGTAAGTGTGTGAGTTCAATATTGTTATTAATGTTGAATAGAGCGTTTCTGAAGGAGCACGAATAAGTGTAAAGTAAAGCATTTCTTATCGGTCGTAAACCAAAATATTTGCCGGGCTTAGTGTTGTATGAAACTAAAACATGAAGTCAAGAGAAAGCAACCACTAACAGTTCAATTAAAAATAACAATAGTTACAGTTAAATTGATGCAAACGAAGAAAATTTATTTCAAGTATTGAAATGCAAAGAAATACAATCTTCTGCAAAGGGTTTGTTTAAGATAAAAACTATAGCAGCTCAACAAGAGAATGAAGATTAGATCAGTGACTGTTAGACTGTACACAAGATTAAAGGAAAGTTGAGAGGCAACAAAGTTAATTTCCGACTACATAAGAGGCTGAACTAGAGACCACAATAGATATTAGAGCAGAGCAGAGCCCGGCAAAAAGAAAACTAAATAAATGAGAAATAATTTGTTGTGTAAGTGTGTTGGTGTTTATTTGCTTTGTTGATGGCTACAACTCACTGATGTGTTCTTCTAGTTGTTTTGTTTGTTCTTTATTTTAATGTTCGTGTTGTGTAAATGTAAATAGCCGAGAAATGTCGTGTTTAATGAAAAAAAATCGCCTGCTTCTGGAGTAGAGATACAACTAGACTGTAGATAAAAAAGTAATCATATAACTCAACAGGAAAGCAAACAGTACGCTGACAAAGTTAATTTCAATCACACAGAGCCCTTAAATAGCCAAATATTACACTATGATACAAAATTTGAAAAAATAAAATAATTCAGGAGTTTTCATGCACCAATTCTGGTATATTGGAGTCCGTAGAAAATGAAAATACCTTTAGTTTTTCTGGATCACTTCGCCAAGTGATTTTATAACAATAAATGTAGTGAAAAAAAAAGTTTGAATTTTAGGCAGTCGTAACTTTTTTCTTTCAAACTGGATTCTCAAGAATGTTTACTGTTTGAAAGATATTATTTTTGTCTTTCAAATAAATTATGGTTTCTGAAAAACAATCAATAAATGGCTAAGTTATGGAGGTTTAAGTGTAAAAAACCCATTTTTTATAAAAATTTTATTTTTCCAAGGTTTTAAGTTGCTTATAAGCAGGGAAACCACAAATATGCAATTGCATGTTTTTTTCCTGTGCGATGCATGTAGGCAAAAATAAGTTATTTATACGTTTCAGAACTTTTAAACAAGTTTGACATCCATCTGTTATTGCATATTTATGCATATTTTACCCTTTACATCATGTTTTTGCATATTTAACACTTAGTCGCATATTTAGCGCATTTTTACTATTTTTTGTGGCATATTTGGCTGTTTTCTTGCATATTTTGGCTTTTTTTAAATTTTATTATGCGTATTTAAAAAAAAAACAAAATATTTGTTTTGCCATCCAAAATTTTTGAAATTTTCCACACATAGAAAATTTTTCTTTTGCGATTTTAAATTTATTTTACCATATTTTTCTTCCAAATTTCTTAAACATTTTCCTCATTCCATTGATTTATTTACAGCTTTAATGTTCAATTATGTACTTTTGAGGATTTCTTGAGCCATTTCAATTTTGTAGAGATTGTTGGCTTATTTGCATTTAACAGAAAAGTGGCAGGACGGGAATAGTCGCATTTTACGAATATTTAAGCTTTTTATTCGATTTCGCTGATTTGTTCGTAATATAAAAGTAGGAACCACAAAATATGAAAAATATGTTCGATGTATTAGTAAACATTTAAGTCCATAAATAATTTGCGCTCTTGGTGCCCAACATTTTATATTCGGACAGATGAAAAACCAGGCTGGCGTTGTTAAATCGACTATCATACCCATGAGGAACCAGGGGATTTACTCTGGCATGCGATGCAAAAGGAAAACTGTTCGCATTTGTATGTTATTTACATTGCAATAAGAAAGTATTTCTTTCGTTTCGAATTACAGAGTAACCCCACAGGAATATATAGGACATATTTCCGGTTTCCCTGCTTATAAGATATCAAAAGACTATATATTTTTATTGTTAGTCATTTTATATCCATTTTATTCATCTAGTACTCAGAATACAGGTCCACATCTCTGAGAATCTCTAAGATGAAGAGCTACTAATGCATAATTCATTTACCAACGCATAATTCATTTGAACCATTACAAAAATGGCGCCCAACGTGGGGCCTGAGTACTTTGGTAGTTTATGGATGGATTTATTAGTAAAGGGATCAGATATCAAGTGAGTTTTTTCTCTGTTTATTCTCCCAACTTATTTGCAGCAGGCTTACCTGTGTTCAAGAATAAAATTGTTCCCCTTAATAAATTTTAAGCAACAAGAAGCTTAGCACAAGACATACAGGAAAAAAGTTAATATCAATAACTATCAAATGAAATACAGCTCTAAGAGTAACAGTATGAATTGATTAAAGGTCGGTGATATTCAACTCTTGACTGCGAACCACCGACTTTGGTCGAGCGGTCTAAGCGGAAGAAAACTCTGAAGAGATTACCTGGAGCTATCGAAATATGTCAGCTCAACCCTCCGTGCAGTCAAACTTTTCTTTGTCTTCATGCTTCACATTTATCTCTAAATAAAAATATAATTTAATTGAAAAAATTAAATTAAAACCGAACTCAAGCCAAAATAATTAAATTTCTTAAGGGATTAATTTACAATTTCGTAGAAAAATTCACTACTTTCGTTCAATGCTGGATGTAGCGTGCATGATTTAATCGGCTTAAAACTTAATCAGCAACTATTATTGAATGATATTCTTTCGAAGTATTAAAACAGAAAAATTTTAGTTTTGAAAATTTTTTTAGGAAAAACGTTTGACAATTAAGCGCTATTTTTGTTAAAATGAAGCCATTTTTCACTTGCATTTCAAAGTCTTTATTTTGATTATCTTTCACGACTTTATGAATTGAGAGAATTAAAACAATTATTTCTGCATATTATCAAGTATTGTATTAAAATTCTTCAAATATTTTTTTTGAAATGTTTGCAATGCTTTTACCAAAGATATTTACGAAATGGAGAATAAACTCGTAGCAAAAAAAACGAAGCTTTCAAAACTCAAATTCAAATATCTCTGAAAATATTAAAGATATCTTATTAAAATAATCCTTATTTTCTTTATCTAATCATAAACTTTACAATGAGCTTAAATTCATCAAAATCGAATAATATTTGTAAAAGTTAAGAGACCAACAAAATTGTTCATGACCGATGTAGTCAAATTTGACAATTTTTTTTGTAAATTTCAAAATTCTTAAAGCTTAGGTCCTCCTCAAAGATTTCTACAAATGCATATCGTTTTGTAATCGGAGCGTCAGTTTTAAAGATACAAATTCGTTGGCATTTTTTCCTATTGGAGTCACTGTGCAACATAATGGTATGTTGTACTTTTTTTTCTTTTTTGCATTTTAAATGACCTGTTTTTTCAATTCGTTTTATTAACGTATTAAAAGAACTAAAAGAAATTTTTAAATGTGAAGTTTCAACTAAAAAAAAAGTAATCAAAGCTAAAAATAAATGATTAAACCTGCATTAAGTGCCTGCAGTTATGAAGCCATTTAAAATAACAGTCCTCATGTTGGCAGTAAATGGGCAAATGTTGTTTCAAATGAACTTGTTCGCTTCCTTGACTACTTGACTTACTGTTTAAATACAACTGGCATAAGAACAGGGAGTTTTTCTTTTTCTAAATAAGCGTAGACAGGATTTAGCAATAGAGCGTTTTAGTTTTGTATATCTAAAAATAAAATTAAAAGAAAATTATTGAATTGATGTAACACTTACTGAAATGCTTTCTAACAGGAGTTTTTTTTTAGCTGTTTGCTGTGTATGGGAACATGGTCGTAATATGTTTTTTGCTTCAACGTATTTCAGTGAGAGGGCCAAAGTAAATGATGACTTTTATTGGAATTGAACAATTTTCTTTGTTTAAGCTTGAAGCTTGTTTTTTAAAAGGATTCTTAATTAAAAATATTTTAGTTGAATAATAAAAAAATTCGGTTTTGTTATATTTTTAGCATTATTGAAAATCAAATTTATATTTCTATTCTGTTGCATGTTTATTGCCTCAAAGATTTTTTAAATGAATATTTTCTCAAATTAAATTATTTTATTTATTCGGCACTTTAGTGCAGGTTTTTTTTTTATAGAAATGTCTTCCTTTATTATTGAAATTTGTAAAGTTGTTTTTCTAAAATTGCTTATTTTTACAAAATTGTGTTGGCGTTTTCATTTGCATTCCACCAAGATATTTATAATATTGTCATATATTCTTTGGTTATGTAGCAGAAAGGTTCAGGGGATTGAATATCTTTACTCGGTACTTCTGCTTGTGGTTATTTTCATATTTTCATTCTTTTTCTATAAACTTCACTTCTAGTTGTCCTTTAAATATTGGCAAAGGTCAGTCAGTGTTCCCTGTTGAGTAAAAGTGAAAAAATGCTAGATTTGTGAAAGCATGCAATTATATTCTGTTCACTGGAAAATTGATTGAGTGGTTCGTATTTATTATTATTATTTTTTGTTTGTGTTGTTAAGGTTTGGATTGGAGAAGAAGAGTAAATTAATTAAATTTAATAATTTTAATACTGATTCATACAATTTTCATATAAAGTGCTTAAGAGAATCAACAAAATCAATAATAAGTACAGGAGCAAGAAGGGGGAGGGTAAGTTTGGTGACCCAATCCTAACTCTGTCGTTTGTCCACCGATTTTCAAAATTCTTTTTTTGTTTAGAAGAGGTTGCCTGAAGCTTAGTTCCATAATTTTTTTTTTTCGAAAATCGGTGAGGAAATTTGCTAATCCCGCCCCCTATAATTAACTCTGTCATTTTTAACCGATTTTCAAAATTATTATTATTATTTGAAAGGGTTTGCTTGAAGTTTGGTCCTATAAAACTGGAAATCGGGCGGAAAAAAAAGGTAGCCCGATATATTGATTATCACATAAATCCGCCATTTCTTGACCGATTACTAACATTTTTTTAAGAAAGGACATGAAAGGCCTGGTACTATAAAAAACTGCAGATGAACACACAATTAGTAGAAGAACACACCATTTGACCTAACACAAAATTGAGTCCGTTTTGTAATCAATGTTCAATGGGATCTTTGTATTGAAGTCAGTTTTTTTTGGCAGAGTTATTTCGTCCATATTGCTAGACCAGATAGACGATAAATAACGTATTTAGGACTTCTCCTTAATATGTTTATAGCCTGTGCGCCAGTAAAGTGCGACTTTAACTTGCACACGAATGCTTCTGTACGAATAGCATATACACACGTATATCCCTTTTTTCGTTTTGGCGGTTATTATTTTTTTGAGAATTTAATTTTAGCATGTTCTTTTTTTTTGTTTTGGCGAACTTTTTAATTTTTTTTGCGATTTTTGTTAGCTTTGACGATTTTTTTTCGTTTTGCCATTTTTTTTGGGTTTTGAAAATATTTTAGTTTTGGCGATTCTTTAGCTTTGTCGCTTTTTTTCGTTTTGGCGATTTTTTAGTTTTGCCGATTTTTTTTTTGAGATTTTTTGTTAGTTTTGTAGATTTTTTCGGGTTTTGGCGATTTGTGTTAGTTTTGACGACTTGTTTCGTTTTGGCGATTTTTTCGGGTTTTGGCGATTTTTTCGGGTTTTGGCGTTTTTTCGGGTTTCGGCGATTTTTTTCATTTTGGCGATTCTTAGCCATTTTTTGGCGATGTTTTTAGTTTCATCGATTTTTTTAGTTTTGGCGATTACACATTTTAGTTTTAGGAATTTTTTTTTCGTTTTTGGCGGTTTTTTATTTTTTGAAGATGGTTTTCGTTTTAAGGCGATTATTTTTGTTTTTGCCGGTTTATTTCGTTTTAGCGATTTTTTTAGTTTAGGCGCTTTTTTAGTTTTTAGCGATTTTTTTTTTTTTGGTTTTTGGCGTTTTTTTAGTTTTGGCGATTTTTTTAGTTTTGGTACTTTTTTTTTGTTTCGGCAACTTTTTTCGCTTTTTGGCAATTTTTTTTAGTGTTGGGCGCTTTTTTAGCTTTGACAATTTTTTTTGGTATTGGTGATTTTTTTAGTTTTGGCGTTTTTTAGTTTTGGCGCTTTTTTAGTTTTGGCGCTTTTTTTCGATTTTTTATTTTTTTCGGTTTTTGGAATTTTTGGATATTTTTAGTTATAGGCTTTTTTAGTTTTTGCGTTTTTGTTGGCGACTATTTTCGGTTTTTGTTGATTTTTTTTTAGTTTTTGCGATTTATTTTTAGTTTTGGCGCTTTTTTCGTTTTTGTAATTTGTTTTTGGTTGTTTTTTCGTTTTTTCACTATTTTTAGTTTTAGCCATTTTTTAAGTGTTGGCGCTTTTTTCGTTTAAATTTTTTTTTTTTGGTTTTTTGCGTTTTTTAGTTTTTGGCGATTTTTTAATTTTGGTTAATTTTTGCACTTAAGCGATTTATTTTACTTTTGGTGCTTTTTTCCTTTAAGCGCTTTTTTCATTTTGGCGATTTTTCGTTTTGGCATTTTTTAAAGTTTAAAATTTTTTAGTTTTAGCGTTTTTTTTAATTTCAACAGTTTGCCTCTTACGGTCTCCAAGATACAGCAAATTGTCTAAATTACATAGTCAAAATTACATTAACTGATAGATTAGAGCCATGTTGAATTAACATGAAATACCTATGAAACAAAATGTCTACTGAAAAATGTTAAATTAATTTTGAATTTTTCTATGCTTACACATGTTTATTAGAAAGCTTAAAGCTTTTTTATATCTGCTACTGTTTAATTAAAAGTCTGCTTTTTATTAAAACTTTGGGTCACACATTTTAGTACTTATGCACTAATGGGTTAAAAGTCATTCCCTTTCATAATATTTGGATGAAGATTAAGTTATAATCGCTTGGTTTTAAAATGAAGATTTAATTAAAAATACATTTATTAATGACAACCATCTAAAGTGGAGCTCTGTAAAGTTTCAGTATGTGGCATTAATAACAGGCGACATGGCTCGTTTTCGTTGCCATAATGTTGCTAGTGACAATTAGTTTAACTATAATTTTTATGAATATGTGGGCAACATCGATAAAATGTTGCCAACATTAATAACTGTTTGAACAGCTGATAAATGTCACATACAATTGTTGTTAATTGAGAGTTTCTTTGTCTTTTTTAATTATACGTGTTTTACATATTTAACAATTTATTTCTAGTATTTTTTTCTAATTTAAATAATAGCTGTACTCACCACGTAATATTTTCTTATCATGATGTCCATGACATCGAAAACCTTGACAGCCACGTTTTTCTATTAAAACAGGACAATGCTTGCCACCATTTTGGGCTGTCTGTAACACTTGACGTGTACGTGTCATAGAGCCTGAGCCACAGGCAGTATTGCAAGCACTCCACTGGCCCCAGTCGCTGACCTGGCAGTCAAGTACTAGAAATAAATAGAGAATAAAATAAAAGTTATTACATATAACATTTTTGTATAAGCCAGAGAAAAATATTATTATTTCAAAAGTTGAACAAAAATCAAGTCTATGTTTAAGAGTTTATTGAGTGCTTTTTAATACGTCTTGTTTGTTAAAAACTAACTGGAAAACTTTTCTTTAGTGCAGTTTGATAAAACTCCTATACATTAGTTTTGCACAAAGAAATTATTTCCTTAAAGTTTATTTGTTTAAAAGTCAGACGTATGAGTGATTTAAAAAATAAAATAAAGTAAACGCCTCGGTAGCAAAAAATAACATTCTGAATTTAAGTTAACAAAAAATTTAAAACTATTTTTTACGTACATATTTTATTTACATAAGCCACAATCAAACATTAAAATGCTGAAAAAATATATAAACCTTGAAAAAAAATTTTTCTTAACATTTCGATTGTTTGCTGGGTTACTTTCTATTTGCACCTTTTCAGCATTTTTTTTAATTGTTATTTAATTTATGAAACAGTCAAAACTAGACCTTAATTCAATGTAATTATTTATTCAGAAATTTATTTTGACATTTGAAAGTAATGAAACAAACGCACATACTTAGGCAAACACTTATACACATACTTATACACACCTGTAAACATATTAAACACACATAAAATATTATTTAAACAATTTGACTAAATATGTAGAAAAGCTACCACCATCCCTTCCTTCAGCACTTACTTTTGGCTGGTTTGCAGTCGCTCATTTTCATGGTCTTTACAAGGGTGGCTCAGTTCAACTATTAACAAATACTTTTGCAACAATTTTGCTGAAGAGTATTATAAAAACTAAGTTTGTATAAACAGCTCTGAAAATGTGTATGTATGTGTTATTATCCGGTTGGCCAACTTGTCGTAGAGGAGACATTCATCACCGACTATTTAAGGAAATTTCTTGCTTGCTAAAATTTAACAAAAATTGAGCTGCTGACAAGTTCTGTTACAATATCTATTAAAACTTCTTGTATTAAATGATTTCTGAGCAACAAATTCATAAAATTGTTGTTGTAGAAAGAACCAAACAAAAAAATGTAATGGGGATCAACGACATTTCTGGGGACATTGATTTTTGTATGGCGAGTTCCCAGATTGGAGTACTACATTTTTGCTCACAAAAGCGCTTTTGAAGCGCTGAAAATCATCAAAATTTTCAGCACTAGAACTGAAAATATATAAAAAAAAATGGTTCGATGTAGATTGGCGTCGTTAACGCCATTTTGAATTTTTCTTATTTCGTTTCTATATTTATTTTTATTAATATCAAATTTATACTCACTGTTTGTTATTTTAACTTCAACTAGTATCGAACTAAGAACCTTCAAGATTGAAGTCCAACGTACCAATCACTCGATCAAAAACACTGTTGCAAAACGGCATCAAGAAACTGAAACAAACTTACTCTTCGTTCTCGCTTAAAAACCTGCTTTGGATCAGCACTATAAAAGCAGCATTTTTGTATAACTTGCGTACGAAGCTTTTGTATAAGTAAAAAGCAAATACTTTTCTCGCTTCAAAACCTGCATTGTTTTGACGCTATGAAATCAGATTCTGAGCAAGCTCATATTTGAAAGCGACTTATAAAGCTCTTTATTTCTGTAGTGCTTCAAAAAACATAAAAATTTTTTACTGGGTGCCATCTACAATTTTTGTAGGAATTGTCCTCTGCCTATTAGGTTTTTTAATCGATAATTTAAGTGAATCGCCGTTCACGACAATCTGAGCGACAAATTCTTGCATGTTGTCCTCTATTAAACAGTTTTGACGACAATATGAGCGACAATGTCATTCGTTTTGTCCCCAATCCAATTTTTACAGTTTGTCTTCAGTAGCATTGTGGATGACAATCCAACTTTGTTGAGGACAATATGAGCGACAATGTCTGACATTTTGTCTTTAATTAAGCAAATTAATATCTTGGTCCCTTGTTGTCGATGTTTTAGGTAGAAAACTTATAAACATGCAGCCTCAGTTCGAATCCTAGCCAAGTCAGTCAATAATTTAAATGAAACGGAAACAAACAGGTAAGCAACAAGTTAGATTTGTGTATTAAAGATATTAATTAAAGTCCGTTCAAGTTATGACACTGTCGCTATGTAATTGTTGGCGACAAGATAAACGACTTTGTAGTCTACATAGTCATTATGTCGTCAATGACTAAATTTTTTTATCATTGACGACGAGACAGGCGAAATTTCCACTTATATAAGCATTGACGACAATCTGTGCGATATTGTCGCTCATTGAATCGTACACGATTTTCGCGACACTTGTGCGAAAACTTTATTGATCATTTTTTACGGCTGTCTGACATTTGTCGTCGAGGATTTAACATTGTCGTATACCCATCATTGATGATGTCTTAAGGACGTGGCCAAGTGGGTTGCTAGCACTTCATGGTTTTTTATTCAAATGCATGTATTTTATTTTTCGTTGCATAAAATTAATTAAATGTGTATTACTTTGTGTACTACATCATAAATTAATGTAATTTTCTTCTTTTGACAATTTTAAACGATAATTTTAACACAAATTGGTGAAATATGTAATCTAAAAGTGGAAGTATGTACACTCTAAAACAGTGCTTAAAATTTGTGTTCAAAATTTCTCTCTGTCTAAAATTGCATCGATTTTGTAGGTTTTTGCAATAAAAAAAACATAATTTGTCTAATTTGACTTCACAAAGTGAACAGAGATATTTAGGTCAAGTGGATAAAATGGCAGAAAAAGTGTAATATGCCTATGGCTGATAGGTAGATACGCCAGACTATCAGCCAAGAGGTCGCGGTTTGATGCTACCGGCAGCCAACCGCTTCGCCGCAAATTTTTTATTTGTTTAAGTAAACATATTTTGTTCAAAAACCAACAAAAAGAATGCGTGTCTAATTTTAGGTCGATAATAATGAGTAAAGTGTTGTCTACTATTATCGACCTAATTTTCAACAAAAGTGTTTTAGAGTGTATGTACCTAAAAAAAAACTTAGAGTTTTAAGAAAAAAATCTAGGATTTTGATTTTGTATATTAAAAAATATTAAAGAAATAATGTAGTATAATAGAAAAATTTTTTCAGGGTTGCACTATCAGGCATTAAGACTGGTGGTAACCTGTTAAATATTTCACGCGGAATTATGTCAAAATACGTATTAAGAAATTAGCCAGAATTGTTTATGAAAAATGTTGCAAAAGTAAAATGTACTCTGTTCATTTTATGTAAAACATACGAAATGTATCTTCAACTTTTTAAGTTTTCATGCGAAATAATATGAGCGGCATTTATTTCGCGTGGAAACTTATGGTCATAGTCGACGTCAATTTTTTTTAGTCCTCTGACTTTTTGCGTATTTCCTCTATGTATTGTACATGATTGCATAGATAAAAATAAAAGTCGTATTTGACAACAAAATTCGCTGATCCGACAATTTCGTTGTTGGAATTTTATGGCAACTTTGGCTAAAAACTTTGACGAATCAACAATTTTTTGTTGATTTTATAATGTGATTATTTCGAAAATTAGATCACTTCTAAATTGGTGTCAATTTGATGCTTTTTTAGGGTTCCGCACAATAAAAGTGTAAAGGAACCCTATTGTTTTCGCTACGCTGTCCGTCTGTCTCTCTGTATGCCTGTCTGTCTGTCTGTCTGTCACTGACTGTTTTCTCGAGAGCCGTAAGAGCTACGGAATATGTAAAACTTTGGCCGCCACAACAACATATATATGACAGTTACAAATTAAAGGGTGCTCTAAAGCGAGCAACGAAATAAGTTGAAATACTAATGTAATATACAGCCACTTATATGTAGACACTTGACATTTTTAAAGTTAGTGTATTATAAAGACTACACCAATTAACACTGATATTTAAAACATTAAAAATTAAAGGGTATTCTTTCAGTTAATGTATTTTAGACAACTTGCTATATCTAGGAAACAGACAAACCCTTGAAATTAAAAAAAAACGCCAAAACTAAAAAATTTCAAATTTTAAAAACTCCCAAAACGAAAAGCGCTAAAATGAAAAAAACGCATAAAGGAAAAATGCACCAGAAGTAAAAAAATTGCTAAAATGCGAAAAAATTCGGAAACTAAAAACATCGCCAAAAAACTTAAAAATCGCAAAAAACCGAAAAAATAGCCATAACAAAATAAAGCACCAAAACGAAAAAATCGTCAAAAAATGGAACAAATCGCCAAAACGAAAAAAATCGCTTAAGACCGAAAAAATCACAAAAACGAAAAAAAGCGCCAACACTAAAACAAAGCGCCAAAATAAAAAAAAATCGTCAAAAATCGAACAAATCGCCAAAACGAAAGAAAGTGCTAAAACTAAAAAAAGCTAAAACTAAAAAAATATACAAAAAACCGAAAAAATTTGCCAGAACAAAAAAAGGGCCAAAACTAGAAAAATAGCTTAAACTAAATATATCGTTAAAAACAAAAAATCGCCAAAAATAAAATATATAGCCAAAAACAAAAAAATCGCCAAATAAAAAAAAAACGCCTAATAAAAAAATTAAAAAAAAATAAAAAAACAACGAAACTAAAAATATCGTCAAAGCACGCAAGAAATCGGCAAAACGAAAAAAATCGTCAAAACGAAAAAAGTCGTACAAATTTAAAAAAATCGTAAGAGATCGAAAAAATCGCCAAAACTAAACAATTGACAAAAGGAAAAAGCGCCATAGCTAAAAAATCGCCAAAACTAAGAATATCACCAAAAAAATGGCAAAACGAATAAAATAGCCAAAACTATTATATATCGCAAAAAAGGAAAAAGTTCGCCAAAAACGAAATAAACCACGCTAAAATTAAAATCCCAAAAATACAAAAAATCGCAAAACCAAAAAAAGGATATACGTATGTATATGGTATGCGTACGGAACCCTTCGTGAGCGGGTCAAGGTCACAATTTACTAAATTTATTTTTTGACGTAGCTGGGATGCGAACCTGTGCAGTTTCATTGTTTCAGATTTAAACGCAAGTAATTTACTCACTCTGCTTATAAGATTAAGCGCCAACAAATTGTTTTCATAAAAAACACATGTTAACTAAAGAGCGATTGTCTACTTGTTTTTATAATACATAACAGCAAAATATGTATAACTGCTTGCAATTTCTGAAAAACAAAAATTGTAATAAGTGCTTATTTTTCATAAATGTTTTAGTAAAGGAAAATTTACAATCTTTTTATTTTTGGGAAAGGGATAGTGTGGAGAGAATAGGTGGTGAAGTGGAAGAGAGATAGAAAGCTTAATTCATTTACAACCCTTCTATTGCGCGCTTTTTTTGTGGAGCAGTGTTGCAAGCCCCTGTGGTATCAAGTAGAGGCATTGAGTTGTTTAAGCTGTGTAGAAATTTTATTAGTTCTTTTTAATTCGCCGACGTTTCTGCTACAATACTGACGAAGGTGGCTGCTGTGAAGTGCATTAGGATATATTAGTATTAATCACTGCCGGTACTGTCAAAGTGATCAGTGCTATGCCTTCATTACTTTAACAGTCCAACAATAACCAACACAATAACACAGCAATGCACATGAGAAAAATGCATGATGTTTTTGGCTTGCCTGAAACTAGTCTTGAACTCAAGACCTTAGGGTTTGTAGTCAAACGCGCTAACTGCTCAGCCAACAGCACCCTCTATATAAACAAATATATGAAAATATAATGAAAATTGATCCATTGCATTGCTCCAAGCCCACGCATAAAAAAAACTAAAAGAAAATTATATATTGGTTACTGTTTTCTTATTTGGTTAAATTTTTAAAAAGTTTTGGCTACAAACAAATTTTTGGTCCTGGCAACACTGGGTACCAGTTGAGAAAATCTTTTCAACAATTTTATTAGTCAAAACAAATTAAGAACTGATTAAATTATTTGTTGCTTGCTTTATTCCACGAGATGATATTTGATTAATGTATTTGTCATTGTTGAATGCTCTTGGTCAAATAATTTTTAATTTGTGATAAAAACCTTGTACACAATTTAAAATTTCTGGTTTTTTAGTTTAACAAAAATGTAATTTGCTATTTTAACAAATTTATTGTCAAAACTATTATTGAAACTGATTAAAGGTTTATCAAATTTATTTGTTAATTGCTTTAAAAAAAAGAATTTTTGACTAACTTTATTATCACTTCAAAAATTTTTTAATCAAATAATTTTTGTAATTGCGATAAAAAAAATTTTAAGTAATTTTGGCTCCCCAGTTTTTTTCTGTGTGTGATATAAAAAAGAAATTCCTTTATGCGTTGTTTTTTTCACTGTCATACCGATTTCAGTCTTGTGTTGAAATTAAAGATTAATTTATGAATAAATGTTAAAACGTGAACTTGTGTTATAAACTTTACGCTCTAAATACTTTTTTGTTTCTGTACATTTTTTTACAAACTCATCCATACATTGACTTATGACTACAAACAACAGAAATGGCAAAAAAAAGAACAAACCGGTGTAATTTAAAGAGATATTTTGTACAAATACATAAACAACCGTCGTCTACGTCGTCTATTCCTTTAGAGCAGAAAGCTGAAATTTAAAATTTACCAGAAACTGATAAAGACGCGTTCTACATTAGAACGTAAGTATCTTCTGCAAACGTTGTACTCGATTGTTGTAGTGCATTTTACACATCAATTATTTTAAACAAATGTTCTGGTTGCAAACGCCGCATTTATGTCCTTGACATAAACAAGCAACAGAAGCAGCACGATGCACGCCTACAAGTAACATTTGAAAATTTTTTGAGAGTCAAAAAAGTTCACAATGGGGCCGTTGGCGATACATATAAATCTAAGACTATGATTGTTGTACCATCAGTTATGCTTTGACAGCTGAAGAAATTCAAAGAAAATTAAGTAAGAATACTGTTGGCAACCCTAAAGTTATGATTTTAATATTTGTTTAAATTGTCTTCCGTTTGAAATTATTTTATTTTAATCTAGTCAACTTCGATTTTTAATCATTTTCACTCTGGGTTAGTTGTCAAATGGAATAATATTCGATGTTAGCTAATCCTTTTGAATGTGGAAATAAATCAATTCTTTGTGAGCTTTTGTATATAAAACAACGTCTTTTACTTTAAGTTAAACGGGAAAGTATTTTACTTTTAAACATCGTCTTTTAATACTCTAAAACACTTTTGTTAAAAATTAGGTCGATAATAGTCGGCAACACTTTTCAGATTATTATCGACCTAAAATTACACACGCATTATTTTTCAACAAAATGTTTTTACTAAAAAAAGCGATTGGCTGCGTGCGTGGAGGTTTGAACCGCGACCTCCTGACTGATGGTCTGACGTATGTATCATTCAGCCATAGCCGTATTATACTTTATGTTAAATTTTTTTCACCTGGACTAAATATGTTTAATTTGAAAGGTTTTTTCTTTAATAAAATAACTACAAAATCGATGTAATTTCAGACAAGGAGAAATTTTCAACACAAATTTAGACAGTATATGATCGTAAATTTGAAGTAATGTTTTGGAGTGAAGATAGCGATATATCAATTTTTAGAAAAAAAGAGACATATTATTTGATATACATATATTTTTATGTTAGAATGTTTTCACTTTCTTCAGAGAATCTACTGTGCTAAAAACGTTATATGGGTAAAATCTTCTAATATGTTTGCAGCTACTTTAAAGAAATTTCCATTTTATGAAAGTCAATAAGAAAAATTATAAAAATTCATAGACATTTTTTGTAAGACATAAACAATTCAAATATTATTAAAAGCTTGCAACTATACATCAGTAAAGGCGATTTATTAAATAGCTTAAAAATCCTTCCTTTGCGAACCACCCCACTGTGCAATCAATGTGCGGAACATTTAATATATTAGTACACACAGAAAAAAAGGAATGTAAAATTAACATAACGCAATTTTGCTTGGAAATCATATTAAATTTGAAAGAAATAATTTGTCGTTTAAGCGTGTTAGTGTTTTTTGTGCTTTGTTCATTGCTACAATTCACTGATGTGCTTAGTTATGTGACTTGTTGTTGTTTATTCTTTATAGCAGACTAATAGCCAACAAAAATCGAATTGCAAGCGAAAATTTACTGCTGCTGGCTTAAAATTACCATTTTTTCATATTAATTTTCAACGAAAAATTATTAATCTAACCGTTAACCTCTTTTTTAGAGAAAAATTAAAAAAAACCTATCAATATTGAATATTAGAATATTAAATTTCGACTGTTTTTGTAGTTAGGGGATTCAATAGAACACTAAAAATGACACATAGCCGAAAGCGATCTGTTTATCAACCAAATTTGACGTAGGATGACGGAAAATCGTTCCAAATTCAAACAAACCCCGTAAGAAGAAAAGCACAACACTCAACCGTAACACATAAAAAATATATAGTGCTGATCAAAGGTCAAAAGTTTCATTTTGTTGCATAGTGTAATTAATAGAATAGCTATATTAAAGTCATGTTGTTTCGGCTTGATATAACTTTAATTCAACATAATTCTTCGTGTTGTTCCAATATTAAATCCATGTTGTTTTAACTAGAAATAACTTTGATTCAACATGATTTTTCGTATTATTTCAATATCAACTTCATTTTGATTTAACTGTGCTGGAATATTAAATCAACATGAAATATAGTTAAATAAAAACGATAAATATTCTTTCAATATTATTGTTAATCATGTTGAATTAACATGAAGCAATATCATTACCGAAAAATGTTAAATTACCATGATTTTCGATGATTTTACATCGAAATTTTTCTGTGTGTATGAGTTGTTTATATGTAGACCCTATTTAAGCCAAAAAATACACAAAAATCTTGGTATAAGTAACTATGTTTGCACAATACTTTTTTTCTTTCCACACAAATTGCAACATAATATTTTTAAAAATTATAATACAAACACAAAAGCTTTACTCTCAAATTGACTTCACAAGAGCAATAAGTGGCATACAATATATTATTTTAAAAGTCCACAACAAGTTTAAGGAAGTTCTTTTTTATTTTAAATTGCTATAAAAACATATAAAAATCTACTTGTGCAATAAGAAGAAAGAGCATTTTCCCTAACAGAACCTATTTGAATGCGTATGAAAAAGACTTCACTTGATGTGTACAATTTTTTTAAAAGAAGGCATTAGTTGGTGTTGAACACGGGAGAAATGTCTTATGAACATTTTTGCATGAAAGTGTTTTATGATGTTAATGATTTGAAACTAGTCTCGAACACAAGAACTCGGGCAGCCTATAAGCATGCTATAGATAGACTATGAAAAGACTATGTCTAGACTGTGACTAGACTGTGACTAGACTATGGCTAGATTATGACTAGACTATGACTAGACTATGACAAGACTATGACAAGACTATGACTAGAGTATGACTAGACTATGACTAGACTATGACTAGATTATGACTAGACTATGACTAGACTATGACTACACTATGACTAGACTATGACTAGACTATGACTAGACTATGACTAGACTATGACTAGATTATGACTAGACTATGACTAGACTATGACTAGACTATGATTAGACTATGACTAGACTATGGATAGACTATGACTAGACTATGAGTAGACTATGGATAGACTATGACTAGACTATGAGTTAACTATGACTAGACTATGACTAGACTATGACTAGACTATGGATAGATTATGACTAGACTATGAGTAGACTATGACTAGACTATAACTAGACTGTGACTAGACTGTGACTAGACTATGGCTAGATTATGACTAGACTATGACTAGACTGTGACTAGACTGTGACTAGACTGTGACTAGACTGTGACTAGACTATGGCTAGATTATGACTAGACTATGACTAGACTATGACTAGACTGTGACTAGACTGTGACTAGACTATGGCTAGATTATGACTAGACTATGACTAGACTATGACTAGACTATGACTAGACTATGACTAGACTATGGATAGACTATGACTAGACTATGAGTAGACTATGACTAGACTATGACTAGACTGTGACTAGACTGTGACTAGACTATGGCTAGATTATGACTAGACTATGACTAGACTATGACTAGACTGTGACTAGACTGTGACTAGACTATGGCTAGATTATGACTAGACTATGACTAGACTATGACTAGACTATGACTAGACTATGAGTAGACTATGACTAGACTGTGACTAGACTATGACTAGACTGTGAGTAGACCATGACTAGACTATGACTAGACTATGACTAGATTATGACTAGACTATGACTAGACTATGACTAAACTATGACTAGACTATGACTAGACTATGACTAGACTATGATTAGACTATGACTAGACTATGGCTAGACTATGACTACACTATGACTAGACTATGACTAGACTATGACTAGACTATGACTAGACTATGACTAGACTATGACTAGACTATGACTAGACTATGACTAGACTATGACTAGACTATGACTAGACTATGACTAGACTATGACTAGACTATGACTAGACTATGACTAGACTATGACTAGACTATGACTAGACTATGACTAGACTATTACTAGACTATGATTAGATTATGACTAGACTATGACTACACTATGCCTAGACTATTACTAGACTATGACAAGACTATGACTAGACTATGACTAGACTATGACTAGACTATGACTAGACTATGACTAGACTATGACTAGACTATGACTAGACTATGACTAGACTATGACTAGACTATGACTAGACTATGACTAGACTATGACTAGATTATGACTAGTCTATGACTAGACTATGACTAGACTATGATTAGACTATGACTAGACTATGACTGGACTATGACTAGACTATGACTAGACTATGACTAGACTATGACTAGAGTATGACTAGACTATGACTAGACTATGACCAGACTATGACTAGACTATGACTAGACTATGACTAGACTATGACTAGACTATGACTAGACTATGACTAGACTATGACTAGACTATGACTAGACTATGACTAGACTATGACTACACTATGACTAGACCATGACTAAACTATAACTAGACTATGAGCATACTATGAGTAGACTATGACTAAACTATGACTAAAGTACGACTAGACGATGGCTAGACTGTTATTGGACTGGTGATAGACTATGACTAGCCTTTGATATTTCCTGGTGGAGTTAAGAAGTATTAACTCAAAGATAATTCTTTTTAAACAATTCAAGCAATTTAAACACCCATTATCCTTTTATTGTTCAGCATTTGAATTTTCACAGAAGCTTATTTATTTATCGCTTTAATAACTGGAGTTGCACCAGCAAATTTTTGCAGTCAAATTTTAATCCTCTTTATTATTCTCACAATGACATGAAAAACAAGTGGTTTATTTGTTTTAAGTAAAAGTATTTATACGGAGTATCAGTATTGCATTTCTAGGTACCCACTTTCAGCCTTTTATTTTTGAAGGGGTTTTTTTTGTGTGTGTGCCATGTAACGAGTGATTTGCTTGCAAAAAAGTGCAAGTGCTATAAAATGGATTTCTTTTTTATGGTAATTTATACAATTTTTTACAACTGGCCGTTTGTTGGTAAAACAACTTTGTATGAGATGTGTGTGGTGATGTTTTTTGTTTGTTTTTTGATGCAGAAACCAAAAATCCAATCCAACGAATGAAAGTATCAGTAGTTGTAAAACACTATTTTTATTTTGTATCTATTTTTTATGGGCCAATTCAGGAGATAAATTGTGAAAAATAAACCATTAAAAAGCAAATGGATGAAAAAATATTGCTGTATTATTGAAATACTTTTACAATTAATTGAATTTTAAAGTGGCATGTAAATGGAAAAAAGAGAACAGTTTCAATTGTGTTGACGTTGTGCAGGCCTGTTTGAGGTGGAAAAGGTGGAGAAGAAAATTTGTAGTAAAAGTATTTTAATTATTATTATTATTTTTTGTTTTTAGTTTATTTTCTTTACTAAAATATATTTTGCAGCTCTTTTATGTTTCATGTTTTGACTGAATATATGTGTATACCACATGTATTTAGGCTTTCAGAAATGCAGCTTGTTTCTTATAAATTTTTATATGACTTTAAGTACAATGCACTTTTGCACTTGACATCTTATGCAAAATAAAGCAGACAAGTATTATAAATTTGTTTTCAAAAATAAACAAAACACAAAAATAACAAACTACCGCAATTTTAAGACTAATAAACATTTTATGACATCCTTTTTTGAATACTAAAAACAACGATGGTAACGACGTATAATAACAATGTACAACACAAAAAATAAATAAATAACATAGTTCTAAGAACTGATTCAGGCAGAGGGCTGTGAAAATTTATGTACATGTACATGTATAGGCGTTTTGAAAGCTTACATCTCATTTTGAAGTCTAAAATATTAAATAAAAATATTTGCCATAAAATTCTTCAAAGACTTCCAAGCTCCAGACTGAACTTAAGCACCAGAAATTCTTTAAAACTTAAAATGTGTTTAAGGGTTAATTTCGTACTAATTCCCAATTAGTACTCGGCATAGAAAATCTTGCAAGTCTTACGTTTAAGGTAAAAAATGTATTCAGCACTTATATGTAGAACACTACGGTAAACATTTCTGTGGAACATTTTAGCCTGCTATAATGCCCCTGAAAGGGAGTGTTTTGTGCCCTTTTTAAGAAAGGGACAAAATGACCCATACAGCAAAAAGTTCTTCGTGGCGTTTTACATAAAAGTACAAAATACATCTTATACCTTCACTGAGAGAATTTCGCTTCATAAATCCAATGAAACAATTTCGTCAGATTTTTTCCACAATTCTAATGAAATATTTCACAATTCTATTGCATTTTCACGAATATTGTGAAAAAATTTCATTGGAATTGCTTCATTAGCTTTCATAGTTTCGTTAGAAAATTTCATTGCATTTATGACAATAACATTTTGTCATTTTATATTTTTGTTGTTGTTGTACTCTTTCTTATTATAATACACTCATAGACATGTTGTTTTAACATTGCTGTTGGCTGAAGTAGTTAAGACGTTGCTTATAAAGCGAATGATGAGAATCAAGAGTCTGAGTTCGATACTGTTAGCAGTTGTCAACATTAAAAATGTTTCTGATGTGCATTGGCGTTTAGCGTAAGTATGGGATTGCTAATAAATTAAAATAGTCAGTAAAAGAGATAAACTAATGAGGATACTAGGTAATGTAATAATTTCATTAAAACAATGAAATAATTTCATTACAATAATTACAAAATATCATTAAATAATGACAGAATTTTATTAATATTATGAAATAGTTACATTAAAATAATGAAACAGTGTTATTAAAACGATGAAATAATTTCACCTAAATAATGAAATATGTTCATTAGCTTATCCAAATTGTTGCAACGGATCAGTGAAATTATTTCATATATATATAATGAAATTTTCATTCAAATAATTTTAAAGCAACTTGTTTTATTAATCCAACGAAGCGTGACTTTGGTTGAGTTTTAATGAAGTTTTCAATTGGATTAATGTAAAAATTCATAGAATTTATGAACAAAATTCTTTCAGTGTTAAGGGCTAGTCTTAGAAGATTTTCAGTGCCGAGTAGCTGCAATTACGTGTAAAAAGGTGGGAAATTTAACTCACCCTAAAATGAATTCCCGCTGTAAGCTATTGAGCAGCCGATAAGCGTATACTTGTTTTTGGTACCCTGAATCAGTTGTTGGAATCTTGCTATTTTGAAAAATGTGTATGTTGTTGTACAGTGTCATTTAAATATTTTTATAAAGCACGCACACTCTTGCATAAAATTTGTGACTGACATCTGTATAGTAAGTAACTGTATGTGACAAAGTTGGCTGACACTTAAACCGGAAATACTACATTTGTATGCAAATAACCGTTTTAATGAAGAGCATGAAATAATATAATAGTGGGAAGGAGGAGACAAAAGCAAAGATTAGAGAATCTTTAAACAAAAATATACAAAATGTCTCTTTTATAGAGTATAATTGTTAGTTCTGAATGTTATTAAAGTTATCGGCTAATGCCCAATTGGCTGTCCTAGAGAACAGCTTTACTTATACAAAGTTCTTAGCAAATGGCAACATTTGATTTAACTTTCACAGCTTGGAGGATACAAAGATCCCAAGCTCGGTCTTTCTTTTTTTTAATAAAAAAAAGTACACAGCAGACTTGACATGTCATTGTCATGCTTGGTCGCATCTACAGTCATATAAATATGCAAAAACCCCAAAAGCCAACATACTCACTCTCGCAATCAACTTGTGAATATTTATATTTGAATTTCAACGCCCCAAAAGGAAACTGCTACAAAAAAGAAGCACACACACACACTCCCACAACCAGCAGACCTGAGAGCGCAACAGAATAATAAGCGATGACTGACAATGACAAAGGCAGTAACAGAAGCAGAAGGTTACGACAGAAATGACTTGATATATGGTTAAGCTTTCGGCTACAAAGGAGTACTAGACAAGTAATAAAGGAAGTACAAACTTGCAAACATGTAAAAAAAGGCATCATCCAGCCAGTTCGTGATTGAATAAAACAAGTAGACAACTAGGCAGGGAAAAAATCCAAAATTATTTAACTGATAAAACGCCAACTAGATTGGCTACAAAGATGACTATTTGTCAACACAGTTTCAATTTAAGTAAAGGCACAACAATATACATCACTGCCAGTGATTAAAAAAACACACACACACATTTTGTAGGAAAGGAGTAAAAAATTACCAGCTAAAAAATCGACCATCAAAGTGCAAACGTTAGTAATAAAGCAGACATACAAAATAAATGGTTAGAAGTACTTAAAATAAATATAAATTAAAACATATTTTTATGGAATTGAAAACAAAAGAAAGCACAACATCCTACAGCGTTGCTTGATGTTATTTAATTAAAATAAAAAAACATCTTTATCAAGGGCCAAATGATAACAAAAATGAAGTTTTAAAGATAATATAACAGAAGATGTTATTAAAAATTATTATGACATTTTATATGAATAACTAATCAAACACATCTAACAGCCCTATTCTGTAATTCACTAAAGCTAAGTCCTCTATCACTTAAAATCTATAAAGTCAATTTAGCGATTTTTGGCTACCTACGAAGGTCATTTTGTAAAGTGTATTGCTAAATTTGGCAATGTTCGTATACTTAACAATTTTTTAAAAACTGTGACTGAGATCACTGTTTTCAGTTCTCTTATATCAAAGTAATTATCAAAACACACATGCATCTCTACAACAAAAACGTTGTTCTTTAATATACCAAGGCAGATTTAAATACGCCTTAAGATATACTTTGAATTTTAAAAAGAAATACTAATAAGGAAGAAGAAAATACAGGAAATAGCAACACATACGTTTGTTGTTATTGTGCGCAAATAAAAAACGTTATTACTAGGGATGTAACGATACGCCGTTTTGCCGATCCGATACCGATACCGATATTTAAAAATAAATATCACCGATACCGATTCCGATACCGATACGAATATTGAAATTGAGTTCAAGTTTAGATTAACAAAACTCAAGTGCAATTTTTTTATTATACAAAATTACATTATAAGAGAGAATATTTAAAATTGATAAAACATTAGAAGTAATTTTTAAGGACCTACATTTTCTTTGCTTCCAAGAAATCTATATTAAAAATATGCAAATAATTAGTAGAAAAGCAAGAAAAAATGTTTAATTCCTTTATAATTTTATAAAATACTCGCCACACTTTTTAAAAAATCGATTTTTAAAAGGACATCTATCAACTAATATTCTTCTAAATAACTTTATAGCTTAATTATTAAAAGACTTCTTAGTTTATATTTATTCACTTAAATTAAAATGAAAATACAGTTCTGAGTTTAAATTCGCATAAAAAAATTGTGAAAATGGGCAATTTTTTATCCTTTTTCCTTGAGGAAAAATCATTATAGAATACCGAAAAAGAAATTTGTCCTAGCATCGCTTCCACCGAATTGGTAATCGAAAAACAGAACTTCTTGCAATGGCAAGGATTTGTAAAACTAATTAGAAATTATCCAAATTTGCAATACTTCCAGATCCCGAATTCTACATTTTCATGACTTCTTTGGAGTATCTTTTTCTTTTTTTTTTTGCTGGAATAAGATTTATAAAACGACTTGAACTTGAATTCATGGTAAAATTAACAAAAAATAAATAATTTTTTTACAAAATAACAGCATCAAATATTATTAGTTTTTAAAATTGACATTAATATGATTTAAAAAATAACGAAGTGAATTTAATTCATGGTAAAATCGGACAAAAATAAATTATTTGTAAAAAAAAGCTCTGAAAAACTTTTTAAAAGTATCGTCGTATCGACAGTAAAATATCTGAAGTATCGCCGATATATCGGTATCGGTATCGGTATTCGTTACATCCCTAGTTATTACCCTCACAAAGAGTGAAATATCATAATTTTCTGTATGTAACAAATAGAAAAGAACAACTTTGCAAATTTTGTCACAACTGTGAATCGTGATTTTTCAGTAGCAGTGATTAAATCACAGGTACTGAAATATCGCTCATCTCTAATGTATATGTACGTTTAGGTTAAAACGAACATTTTCGACACGGTCTGGATTTCAATCCTTTTCGCTTTTAATGAAATTCGACATACGCATATATTTTTCACTATTGTGTGTGCATAACATGGAGAAAACTTATTTCGATACCTCCTATGGTTTCTATTTTATAGGCCTCTAAACTTGTGCATGTCGGCCATTTTTCTTAGAAAAGTTCGCCATATTGAAGATTGAATAACTTTTGAATGCGTCATGGGATATAAATGAAATTGATGTCATTCGAAAGGTTATAGTCTCCTCTTAACGAATGCTAATTAAAAAGGATATATCTTCCTGCTACAAGTGCCTCTAAAATGCCAGAGTATCCTTTATCCTTAACTATCCTGAAAAATGGTATTTTCATTTTCTTTATTTTCTTTACAGAATGTGGCCAATTAAGATGTCTTTATTTATTTGTTTACTTATATCCGATGACGTGGTCCAAAGTTATTCAATCTTTAATATGACAAACTTGCCCCAAAAATGGCGGAGATACCCAAGATTAGAGGCCTATAAAATAGAAACCATAAGAGATATCGAAATAATTTTTCGCCATACTACGCGCACAGAAGATATGTGTTACATTTTTATTTAAATCGGAGAGATGAAAATTCCAAGCCCTTGCATGTCGAAAATTTTCGTTTTTACCCCATATTAGACTCTCATACACCAAACCGATGGGTTCGAGGTTTGAGAAAATGCTCTTTTTCTACTTTAATGTCTTAAAGCTTAATTAAAAAAAAATTATCCAAAGAAGTTTTTAATATTCAGGCTTAAGCTCGTCCAATTTAATTTTACAATTAAATAATTTTTATTGAGAAACTATTTTTTAAAGCATGTAATAATTGAAAACGAAGAAAGACCAATATCTTGACTTTTGTAAGAGTCGAACTGAACATCGATATTTTTGTGATCAACCACGATCCCATCGTCAGAGCTCTTTATACTGTAGGCTAGCTACCAGCCCGACATTTAAGCAGTTAATATCCAACTTTAAACCAATTTGCATTAAGCTCTTTTTAGGGTTCCCAAAAGTACACCAAAAGTGTAAAGGAACCCTATTGTGTTCGCTACGCTGTCCGTCTGTCTGTCACAGGCTGTTTTCTCGGGACCCGTAAGAGCTACGGACCTGAATTTTTCACAGAATATCACAGTGCAACACGAAAAAAATATAACCACATACGGACACCACTACGTGATAAAAGACAAAAAAAAAAGACCTGTGTCTCCCAGTTTTGCCCCAACTAATGCACTTTTTTATGGGCCCACAAATATTTGGGGCCTCGCTGTCATTTTTGCAAAAAACTGAAGATTTTCTCAGGCTCATATCTTGCAAACCGTTCGGAATTTTGATTCACTGTATGAGGCAAAGTAGTAGCTCTTGTCATAAAGAAAAATTGTGAACATATAAAATCAAAAAACTTCATCTTCAAGACCAAAATCGCAAAAATTAGATTCGAAAATCGTCTAAAGGATAAGTGACAAAACAAAAAAAAAGCCCCAAAACCGAAAAAACGCCAAATAAAAAAAAAACGCCCAAAATTAATATAAATTACTTAAACTAAAAATTTCTTTAAGCGAAAAAAACGTTAAAACAAAAAAAAGCTAAAAGCAAAAAATCGCCAAAACTAAAAAATCGTCAAAAAACAAAAAAAATTTAAAAAATAAAAAATAAATCGCAAAAAAAGAAAAAAAATCACAAAAATGAAATAAGCGCCAGAACCAAAAAAATCGCAAAAAACAAAAAAAAAACTTAAAAAATAAAAAAATCTTAAATTAAACCAAAAAGCAAAACGAAAAAATATTACTAAAATGAAAAAAAGGTTAAAACGAAAAGAGATATATGTATGTGGAGTCGTAAGGAACCCTTCGTGTGCGAGCCAAAGTTGCACTTTACTGAAATTATTATTTCTTACTTAAGCTGTTTTGGTGGTCTAGAAATTTACCATACTTGGTTCTGGTCTAAGCAAAACTTTTCTTGTGTTTTAATGTACCCAGCAAAAACTAATTGTCATTTTTGTAATCGGTAGTACTTTATTAATGGGTTACAACGTAATGAGTGGTACTTATTTATCTTATTACTATGATTCAAATTAGATCTATTGCCTAGTTTTTAATAAAATTAGTACGTATTTTTCTCATTATCTGAAAGTAGTTACAATTTGTTGATATGTATTAATACAATAATTAGACAGCCACTTTTTAAGTCAACTAATACTTGTCGCTTAAACTTATATGTCAACAATAGCTGAGTGGGTAAAGTTTTTGTCTTCAAATCTGAACAAGCACAGGGGCGTATCCCAGCTGGCCCAAAGGAATAAAAAAGATATAAATAAAATAATAAAAAATTATGTGTATAAATTGGGGTTTAATTTTAATTTGTTTATTTGACTACTTATTTTTTAGCTTCAAGTAAGCCAAATAGTAAGCTTAAATTTCAATTTCTTAACTTAATTAAAATTTTGGCTTTCTAATATTTTTTCCGTTTTTTTTTTCTTTTGCAAAATTAACAAGCTTTTTAATATCATTTTACCACAAGTGGATGTCATTATCTTTTACTTTTTTTTATTTTATATATAAGTACAAATGTTCTTGTTAATTTGCCAAGTCTTTGTCAAAGAACAAAAATAAAATAAAAAAATTATGTTAACGTACATTTTATACAAAAGAAATTAAAAACTTACAGAAACTATTTACAAAACGAAACTAAGCGTGAAGTTACTGATATAAAACAAAAATAAAAAGTATTTTATTTGAATTAAAAACTGAAATAATTTGACAATTTCTTAAACAAAATTATCAAAAAGTTTTAATACGAGAAATGTTAAAAATAAGAAAACAAGCATTCAAAAGCTTTTAATTGTAATTGAAAAATGTTTAAACGCAGAGCACGCAGATTTTCTTTTCTGAAATAACATTTTTTTTCCTAATGGAAACTTTATAACTTGAATAAATAGTATTTGCATTTATGCTGAGAAAACTATATTGAAATTATAGTAAATGAGAGATAAAACAATAGTAAAAAGAGTTGTTTTTAATACAACTTTGAACAATACTAAATATATACTTATTAAAGGAATTCAAAAGGATATACTAACTGTTATATTGGTTATATGCAGAAGGCGACAACCAAATATATTTTTGGCTAAAATTCCTTGATATTTGTCATAACTATAGTTCTAGTAGGTATAACTGTGTATGCAACATTTTTTTGTGTGATGTTTATTTGTCAAGTTATGGGTTGCAAAAGTGTTGCCGTTTTTGAAATTTTTTTTAAAATTATTGTGCTAGAAAAATTCTAACAAAAACATTAACAAGTGTGACTCTTATAGGAAACGTCTGATATTTTCAAAAAAATATTTAATTAAAAATAATTTTCATATATAAAATTTTTTTTTTAGCCAAATTGGCCTAAGGAGTCCTCATTAAACTCCAAAAGTTTGATAATGGCATCTCCATAAGTTTAAAAGTTATAAAAATTTCTTTACATTAACTCTACATTTTGGTCATTGTTATAGAGAATCGGTATAAGATATCGTGCAAATCTTATGTTTAATGTATTTGGTTTGTTTAGCACTTTTATGTAAAACTCTACGAGAAATAATTTTATAGAACATTTTAAGCCTCTAGCGGTTCGGTGTATGGGTCTTTTTTGCCTCTTTCTAAAAAAATGGGTGAGACGCCGAGATAGCGGGCTAAAGTATACTACAAGAAATTTCTCATAAAATTTTATTATAAGTCCTTAAAACACAATAAATTTCTAAGCTCAACTGTAACGCCAAAAATCAGCAAAAACTTAAAATGTACTTGAGGGTTGATTTCGTTCTTAATCACAATAAGTTCTTAAGCTATCTAACCGTCGAAGGGGAGTTTTTTATCCCTCTTTCGGTTTTATTTTAATTATTCAATTAAATTATATTTTTATTTTAAAGATAAATGTGATGTATATAGAAAGAAAAAATTTTACTGCGCGGAGGGTTGAACTGACATGTTGCGAGAGCTCCTCCTCTAATTCGTATTAGAATAGAGAAATAACAAGAAGCTTAACACAAGGCATTGAGAAAAAAGTGAATATCAATAATTATCAAATGAAATACAGCTCTAAGAGGGACAGTATGAATTGATTACAGGTAAATGATATTTAGCTCTTGACTGCAAACCTGCAACTTTGTTCGAGTGGTCTACACGTTAAAGAACTCTGATGAGAAGGGCGTGAGCTTTCGAAACATGTCAGTTCAACACTCCGCGCAGTCACATTTGTCTTTGTAGTTTTTTTTATTAATTATTTTACATTACGTGATATGTCAGCTAGGGCCACAACAGTGCATTGCAGGCATGAACAAAGTATTAAAACACCAACACTTAAACAAGAAGTTATTTCTCCTAAATTTAATATGATTTCCAATCAAAATTGCGACATGTTGATTTAACATTGATATTTTTATCTGTTTGTATATACACTTAAAATGAGAATGACCCTTATATGATACACTACCTCCTACTTTAAAATGTTTCTATCACGCCCAATGACTTATGTTCGATGTATGTATATAATATCTATGTAACAAATATTTAACAAAACAACCGCAATACTTGAATTAAATAATCATACTAGAAATACACTTATGAATATCAAAAACATTGATTTCAGTTTGTTATTTCTCGTAAAAGAATTTCCTCTTCTTTCATATATGTAAGTTTTTCATCATGCTTGCTTTTTCGCATTATAATCTTTAGCATAAAATTAATTATTTATTTTCTAGAAATGAAAATTTTCTCAAATAAATTCTCTAGTTCATAGAAAGAAAAAAAAATCTTAAAGAAAAGAACATTTTGCAATCAGTATCTCTTATCTTGGCGCAACTCAATGTAATCAACCGCAAAATATCATGTGAAATAACACGTCTTATAAATAAAACATTACAACTTGTACCCAGAAGCCTGCTGCCTCGAACAGATGAAGCCACTAAGTGTATTGAAATAGAAACAAATATGTTGTTGATAGAGCACGAAGCTAAAGCAGACAAGTCCTTAGGTGAATGGCAGGCAAACACATCAAATGCGAAAAACAAAAACTTTCTGTTGAAAGGCAGAAAGAAAATACTTCGTTGAGCGCAACTACTGGTTTTATTTTTCTTATATGATGCATGCCTTTGGAAAAACTTACAAGATTCTTATTTTAAAATGAATAAATGAAAAGAACAAAAGTAACAGCAAACAGACTGTTAATAGTTTAAATTTTGCTGGCACGTGTTGGTGACTGATGTAGATAAAAGTTGTACATTTGCTGCACATGAGTAACAATATGGATTTAAGACAGACGAAACAGGCTTAAACAATAAAATATTTAGAAAAATTTCGAAAAAAGACTTCGAAATTCGAAAAAAAAAATTTGTTATTTAAGTTGAAAACTTTTACAGCCTTATTCATAGCAAAAATATATATTTCAACAAAAACATATTTTGTAAGGAGATTTGTCTTCTAAAAGTTTGGCAAGTTAATAATAATAATTAATTAATAATTAATAAAGCGTTCTATATATTTGATATAAATCTCTTCGAAGTATTTATTAATTTTCTTTCTTATATCCAAAGAAATTTAATTCTTTTGCCTTAAGTTCGGTTTTAATTTAATTTTTCAATTATATTTATTTTTTTTAGAGATAAATGTGAAGCATGTAGATAAAGAAAAGTTTGACTGCGCGGAGGGTTGAACTGACATGTTTCTAGAGCTGCCCCTCTTTTCATCAGAGCTCTTTACCGCTCATCAGAGCTCTTACACCACTCGCTTTTTTCTTTATGTCTTGCGTTAAGCTTCTTGTTATTTCTCTATTCTAGTATGGGAGCTCTCGAAACATGTCAGTTCAACCCTCCGCGCAGTAAAAATTTTCTTTGTCTACATGCTTCACAGTTATTTTTAAATAACAATATAATTTTATTGAAAAATTTAATTAAAATCGACTGAAAATCATAACTTAATTGTTAATTTTCTTCTATTAAGTAAATCATCATTTCAATCACATCAGAAATCTCTAGAAATTTAAAAAAGTCGTTGAAAAAAACTCTTCAATTTATTGCAAAAATGTATGCAAAATATATGCACAATTTTCAACATAAACTAAAAGAAGAATAGTTTTTTTTTTTTAATAAATTGCAAAAGCTAGTCACAAATGAACTTGACTTCCTTTATAATGTCAACAACGAGTGGCAACTAACACAAAAAATTGCCCGGAAGTGTAATTTATATTGTGAAAAATATCAAAATGCAAAGCTAATGATAAAGCGAAAAAATCGTAAAAAGAAAGTTATAAAAACAAGTGCAGAGCATTTTTCATCGAATTTGTGCTTTTCTATTAATAAAATATTTAATATATTATATATCTAATGCATATATAATATATGTTGGAAGCTATGTATGTGGCTGATTCTCATTTCAAATGCTTTTTTCGTCTCCTTTGAAAGTATAATAAAATATTTCATTAAATAAACGCATAATTTTTAATATGAAAACTGCTTTAGCATGATTTAATAGATTATAAATAAATGTACATAAGTTTTTTTTTTTGTTTAAGACTTTATGTGTTAAAAAGGAAGAATGAAAATACTGATTTTACTCTCTTCATACAAAATGTCGTGTTCGTAATGCATGCTGTTGATTTTCCACATTAACAGAAAACAAATGCAAAAATTAATAACCGTAAATAAAAGCAAACATATGTATTAGTTTCACTTCTCATTCCCACAAAATAAAGTAATATCATAAGAAAAGGCTTTGCTTTTTATTCTAGAGCTATGTCTACAAGTTTTTTGTCATTCGTGACTTTTGTTTTAAGTGTTAAATATTACGATCAGATAAATAAATAAAATAGTGGGGCAAGGAAAAGTTACAAAAACATGTAAACTGAAGTGTTTATTGAAAATTTGCTAAGAATTCGCCATTCGTTACTTGAATAATTATGTCAAAAATTTACGCCAGTATTCAATAAAACTAAAAATTTGTCGAAAAAAAAATCATAATAATATAAGTCTTAAATAATTCAATTATATTAGATTTTTGCTTAAAATTTGCTTATGAAGAATAAGAAATATGTAAAAAATTGTAGTTCGTGACTTGCCTATTTGTAAGGATTGACGAAAAACGGTAAGCAAGATATAAGCAAACAGCAAGGGAATTAATCTAAAAACAATTAATTTTATTTATTAATTCCTTAGCTTTGATTTACAGTAGTTCTTAGCAATTAAAACGAGCTGAAATAATTTAGAAATTATATCTTCTTAAAGTGAGGTAACATATTACAAAAATACTATGCCTTGATATGATAAATATAAAAAAACATGAAATATATGTTTTTTTGGGAGACTGTTATGTTTCCACAAGCTAAAGGCAATTGATCATTCCTTACATATTTTTTTTTCTTAGAAATTTAAAAAAATTGTAATTCGTGATTTGTTTATTTATATGGATTTCCTTGTGGAAGTTTCTAATATATGATTTCAGAGTTTTTATTATTGCTTTTGATTTTAAAGGAAAATAAAACTAAATGCCCAAGAGCTGAGATCTAAAAACGTTATTAGGGCTAATCACAAATTACGTAATGAGCCAGGGGAGGTAACGAATGACAAAAACATTATACGATGATATGGCAAAACATAAAAAATCATAAAATACATGTTTTTTGGGAGATTATTACAATCTACAGACAATTGCTCATTCATTACATTTCTTTTTTCTTAAAAATTGTAATTCGTGACTAGTCTATTTGTATGGACTTCGTTGTGGAAGTTTCCAATATCTGATTTCGGTGTTTTTATAGTTGTTTTAAATTTTAAAGGAGATCAAAACTAAATTCACAAAAAAACGTTGTAGGGGAGGTAACGAATGACAAAAATTCGTTGATATGGTATAACATAAAAAAACATAAAGTACATGTTTTTTTTGGGGAGACTCTTATGCTTCCACAATCCACAGACAATTCATTTCATATATATTTTTCTTTTTGTACGATGTTAAATGAATTTTATACGTTTATGTATGTAACTCATTTTAGAAAACGGAGAAAGTTAATAACTTTTTAATAAAATAATTTCATATTCTTGCTAGATTTATTAAACCTTTTATATTTTAATAAATATTTTCCTTTAACTTTTTGTACTTAATATCTTCCTGCCATCATGTTTAAACTACTCAATTTACACAGAGATTTTCTAAAACATAAATTCGTTCTTCTAACCATAAATAACAATGTCTACAACTATTTGTCTATCCTTAGCACGAATAGAAAAAACTATTCTTGTATAGTGTTCGTATTAAATAGTAAATGGCATCTTAGTTGCTGTAAAATGTTGCCCAGAATTCTTCATTTTGGCCAAATAACCATGGCAAATGGTGACGACAAGGACATTGAGGACAATAATAAAGCAAATTAAATATATTCCTGCTGCTTGTTGCATCTTAAACAGAAGGCAGTCTTAATGGCCAAGGAACCACAGGATTTGTTGCTTTTAAGAAAAGAAAAAAAAATAAAATAAGTAAAGCAAGAAAACAGATGTAATATTTCCGGTCTTTTTTTTTCCTCTGAAATTCTTGGCTTTTTTTTGGTGGTCTTAACAAGATTTTTGCATTACATTTAAAAAGAGATAAGCAGACCATCAGCATCAGTTTCATTTGCCAGAACCAAACCGGCATCATCTTTAGCATCATGTACAGATTTTTAACATTGTCAGCAGCACTCAGCTGTTTTATTTCAGTTTTATTTTTTGCAATGAAGATTGGTTGCTGATAATATTGTTACTGCTGCTGCTGCTGCTGCTGCAACAGTTGATGATGGAGATAACAATAACGACAATGATAATAAAGATTATAAACATTGTATAGCCACTTAAGTAGTTAAGATGTTCTGCTATTTCAATTCTTTTCCCTTAACAATGACGCCAAGGACTTGAAGAATTTTTCAAAAAAGAAGCAAGAAATACCTTATTTAAAAAAATTTCTTTATTTTGTTGAATTATTTATGAAAAAACGAAAACAAAACAAAATAATGTTTTCCAAGATGCAGCATTAAACATAAATTGGGCTAAAATAAAAGTTAACAATATAAGTTTGATGAAATTACTTTAATTTTGATATTTATACTTTCTTCTTGGGAAACAAAGATACGCAATATATTACACTGATAGAATTTCGTTCATAAATTCTGTGAATTTTGACATTAGTCCAATGAAAAATTTCATCAAAACTCAAGCAACGTCACGCTTCGTTGGATTAATGAAACAAGTTTAGTTAAAACTATTTTAATGAAAATTTCATTACATACATATGTATATGAAATAATTTCATTGCTTTAATGTAATAATTTCACTAAGCCAATGAACATATTTCATTATGTCAGTGAAATTATTTCATTGTTTTAATGAAACTGTTTCATAATTTTAATGAAATTATTTCATTATTTTAATGAAACTCTGTCATTATTTTAATGAAACTCTGTCATTATTTTAATGAAATTATTTCATTGTTTTAATGAAATTATTACATTACTTATTTGTGAAAGTTATGATGACGCCAATATTTTCCATACCCGACGAAACGATGGTCCACCTTTCCTTATTCAGAAAGCTTAGGTACTCTTCTCTGATTCTTACATATATTGTGATTACAAAACAATATATGTAAGAATAGCAAGAATAGCAAGATAGCAAGTTTCAAAGACACATTTATTTAATAATAACATTTATTTTGGAAGGGCGTGGCACTGCCCACTTTCATATAATTTAGTTGTATTATTACAGTGACACAAAATGTTAGTGAAGTTTCATAAGAATCGGTTGAGTTAAAGAAATTTACAAAAATATTTATTTTGGAGGGGCGTGGCACTGCCCACTTTCTTATAATTTATTTGTTTTATTACAGAGACTGCAAATGCTTCTAAATTTTTATAAGAAGCGATTTAGTTCCAACAATTTAAAAATATTAATTCATTTTGCAGGGCGTGGCACTGCCCACTTTTCTTCTTAATAAATTGTATTGGCAGATGAAGTTGGTGTGGTTGCACAGTTTTATAAGAATCGGTTAAATTAAAATAGTTAAGAAAGAATAATGTTTTAACGGGCCTGGCACTGCCTACTTTTCTATTTATTAAATTTTATTCCCTCAGGAGCGTGATGGACCTGCCCACTATTTATATCATTAAATTGTATTGTCGGAGGAACGCACGCGTAGGTAATGCCAATTTTTTTTTATCACTACATTATATTATAAGGGGAACTCGAACAATATTTATTTCATATAGGTGTAACAGCGCCCACTTGTGCGTTTATTGAATATTTTGCAATAAAAATTATAATTCCCGTAATCTTTTTCCTTAACGGATTTGTATAAAAGACTCAAATGTAGATAAAAGGAGCACCAACTGAAAAATAAGGAACTCGTGAAATTTACTTGAGCACTGATGATTAGGTTGTGGTAACCTTCGAAAACAGCATGTTGTTATATTCTGCCATGTAGGTTGGAATTAACAAACTTTTAATTCTACCTTAGAAATTATCTCATGGCTAATTCTTTCTTCTGATTACTTTAGCACCCGCTTTAGCTTAATATAAAAACTAACATTCTATGGAAAATTTTCTTGTCCTTTTCATTTTAAATTTTCTCCTTTCATTATAAAATATTATTTTTTAATCTCTCTGCACTATTTTGTAATTTTCAAATTTAATTTTTGCTCGAATTCCCCAACAACATGACCATATAGAAATAATTGTTAGAACACAACAAACGAACATATACTGCCCGCTTTGGTATGCATACATAAATTTGAGACGACTGACTAAAACATATTATTTGGACGTATTTATGTATGAATGCTTGTGTATAATAATGTTTTACTGGATAAATTTAAAAACAAAATAATCTTCTCATTTGCTGAAAGATTGTCGTCATATAATAATGCGGTTGAAAATATTCTGGCTTTCGAAAACACACAAAAATAAAATTATAATTACAATGTACCTTGAATACCCTAAATATATTGCAAACAGCAAAAGAAAACCAAGTAAAATGTTATTACATTACATACATATGTCCTCATGGATTTGTACAAAAGGCTACAAATGTTGCATTATATTTAATGTGCAACAAATCTCTACAAGGACACTACACCACCAACCAGTTGTTGTAGATAGTATTAAAACAACTTACTTACTCTGCGGTGGTATGTGGTGGGCAAATATGAGCAAAAGCTGGTATAATTTTTCATAATTTCATTTAGTTAGAACAATGCAAAAATATTCTCGAGCTGGTTGTGTAAAATTATTTGCGAAAGTTTTTCTTTATTTGTTTAATAAAAACAAAACTTTTCTTGTTTGAGAATGGCAGAGAAATGTTTATTTAACAAATGATTTTATAACCGTGAAAGTTCATTGTGTTGACATTAAATATTAGAATAAAATGAAACTATAACTTTGCCTTGACTGTAGAACTCTTTCTGTGCTATGGAAAAAAGAATAATGTTAAGATAATGTGCACATAAACAAAACATAATTATTATTAGAAGATTAAATACATATTAAGGTCCCTGGGTACCATATGTCATGAATTTCGTACAGAAAAATATTGCCAGCAAAAAATTTTGTATTGTTAATAGTTCAAATTTCTCATGCTATTGAAATTGTCATATTTCATAGTTTTTGACTTATTACATTTTTGCGAATAACGGCTAAAAATTTATAACAATACTAAATTAAGCAGGAAAATAAGTTGTATTATTTTTTTAAACTACTGTGTGCAATAATATGGGGAATAAATATTTTGAGTTGTTACAGTTTTGCCATTAACGGCATATTACTAATAATTTCATATTTAAACTTTAATATTATGAAAATTAGTAAAATCAAACCGCATATTTTCTAATTTTTTTACAGTTTATGTTGTTACACTTTTACAACAAATGGCGAACACTTGATTTTTTTCCAAATATGTAGTTGAAATAATTCATGAAAAGCAAATCTTTCTGTGTCTTTAAACAACAGTTTATCTTTTATATAAATAATACAAACGGCCCATGCTGAGCAATTTTTCATATTGTACAATAATATCGCCAATGTGTATTGCATATTCGATGATTGCACAATATATTGTAAAAAATCAAAAGCCTTTAGATTTTTATTGCACAACCAAGAAAAGTGCGTAATGTGTGTTGTTGTTGCTATGTTTTATTCGAAAATTCAATATGAAAAACTTTCTCGGAATTGCACAGAAAGAGAATTGAACTAAAACCTCAATATTTTCCGAAAGAAGTTTTAACGCAGAAACAAATCGAAGTTAATTCGAAAAAATCGAACATATTCCCAAAAATTTTGGCAAATACGTGCCAAAAGTTTATAAAATCAAGCAGAAAAACATAATTGTTATTAAATAAATCGACAACTAGGAAATTTGAACTCCGAAAAATATGAAATAAACCGGTTTTCATATGAACATAAAAAAAACCTGCAACCTTCTAGATCTATAATAATTTCACTATAGAAATCGAAATTTTGCAAAAGTCGAACTTATTCCGAAAATGACAATTTTTTTTGTTAAATTTGGTGCTAAGTACATATTCGGATATTAATTTTTTTTAAATCCACCGGAAACCTACAATTTCACGCAACATTGCTTCAAGGTTACTACGAAAAATCGAATTAAAGTTACTCCGAAAAAAATGAGTCGAAATTACTCCGAAAAATGTTATATCAGTATTCCGAAAACTCGCTACTTATATTTGGGTACCCCAGATAGTGTGCTGGACTATTAGCCGGGGGTCGCAGGTTCGACTCCTGCCAAGACCCTGGGTGTTTCTGCAGAAAAGCCGCAAAATACTTACGCAGTATGTGTGTTCGTTTTTTTATATTGAAATAAAAGATATTGATATATAAGCGTCCAGAGTTTTGGGGAGAAAAAAAATCGAATCGAAGGTACTCCGAAAAATTTTAAATTTTTCAAAAACTCGACACTTATATTGAAAATTAGAGATTGATATTAACAGTTCCTGGCAAAAAAATTCGAATCGAAATTACTCCGAAAAATTTTTAATTTTCCTAAAAGCTCGACACTTATGTATATTGAAAATTATATACATATTGATATGTACATATATCAAGCGTCCAGAGTTTCTGGGACGCATACATATTGGGCCTTTGCTGCAAAAGAGTTATAACTAAAAAAAATTGCTTTGCAAAAAAAAGTTCACAGTCTTTAATTAACTAATGATGGTGGTTTAACCAATGATATTTTTGTGAAAAATCGTTAGATAAACCACCGTTGCTAGTTAACTACAGACTGTAAAACTGGCACTTAACGGTAAAAGAAAAATTTTCTGCTCTCAAGACTTATATTTATATACAAGATATTTGTATGAAATTTTTATACATTATGCAGAACGATGCACACTGGGGCAATCCGTAATGATTTATGGGCTTAATTGAAAAATCCAAATAAAAGGTAAATAACTATTATGGGTATCAGCTAAAAGAAGACAAAATTCTTCATTATTATGTGTGAGAATAATATTAAAGAACATTTTGCTGTAATCGTGCAGGGCAATTTTAAAGTCGACGTTTTTTTGTTTATTTGCTGAATGTAAACTAAGCCACAATTAGTTGTGGCTTTTTTATAAACAAGTAAGAACGAACTACTACTACTTTTTTAAAATGTAACTCTGCACTTCATGTAATTTAGTATCGTATAGATGAATTTCTTTTACTTTTAACACACATGTAAATATATTTATCTCTTCCCTCGCGAGGTTTTAAAAAGGAGATTTGTCCAGCATATGTGGATGTATACCTGTGAGCCCAGCAAAATTCCATGAAACTGTTTTCATATTTGTGAAGAGCGAATAGCAATGAAGTAGTTCTGGAAGAAAAAAGTTGCGGATTTTTTGCGGCTTTTGGAGAAAACAAGTTTCATATATGTATCCACGCAGTGTGTGCTATGCTATGTGCAAGCGCTTAGCAGAGCAACCAAATGCACACTTCGTCGAAAAAAATTCCGATTATTATATTTCTCCCACCTCGCACAACATTTTTATACAGGATCCGGAAATAATATCATATGCGTTGTTGTCAAGAGACCAGCAACAAAGTATATCAGCTTTTAGGAAGCTTTTTTCATGAAAATGAAAAAATGGCATTATGTGAGCTGTGAACGCGCCTTATACAAAAAACCACAAATTGGTTCATTAGAGTGCCTGGATGAATTAATCTCAAAATTGGTTACTAATTTACCCCAGTATACGATGTGAAGATTAATTCTACATTATGGACTCAAAAATAGGGTTTTTGAGTTATGATTCTATTGCATCAAAGGCTCGATATGTATGTGCTAAAACGTCTTCTACAAGAAAATGTCCAATTAAAAACGTTTGGCCACCTTTTCGTAAAAGGTTCTACTGATGCCTGATGCATTAAAACATTTTGTATAGATATTTTGTTTTGGTCGCCTCGACGGCTGCTTAACTCTTGTTAATGATTTTGTTTGGTTTGTTTAAAAAAGTGTGCTGAGTGGATGTTTTTGCTGTTCACGGAGTTCTAAAGCTTATGACGCAGTTGTATCGTACCTACTAGAGGGTTGCACAAGATGTTTTGAAGATGAGTTTAAGACATTTAGATTGATTCAAACACTTTCGCAACAATAATGTTGCGAGCAGCATGTACTAGAATCTAGCAATTGGAAAGTAATTTTTTGGAATTTGTACAATGTGTGGAGACCATCTTCGCATCCTACAAGTTCATTAAAAATGTGTTTTAAAAAGTCCTTTAAAATACATCACTGTCTTAAACACATCTGCAAGAGATCTTGTACAACCCTCTAGTACGTACTAAACAAGCGGAACAGTTTAGCTTAACACGTCGCTTCAGCGATTGCTTCGTGTTAACTCAATTTTGCAGTAGAGAATTATAAATTATTTTTAATTTTAATATTTTATTTTATACAATGTATCAACTGTAGCGGATGTATGCAAGTGTCTATAATAATGGAATATAAATATAATTACAAATATATTGTTAAGTGTTTATTAGCTTTCAATCATCTTTATTTAGTGTCTAAGGTCATGCTTGAGGTATTGTGTTTTTAATTCTGTTTATTTAATGGGACTTTTTTCAATTTCTGCGAAAATTAACAAAAGCAAACAAAACTCTTAAAATAAATCGTTAGTAATAAATATAATCTTTGTCTATCAACAAGCAATTTGTAATGAGTGCTATTTGCGTCTTCTAAATATTGATTATTTAAATGATTAATGATCAATAATTATGAATGCGAAAAAATTGTACTCGTATGGCACTCAAAGAAACAGAGAAAAAGGAATTACAAATAAATAATAATTTAATTAGAAAAAAAGTGTACTTTATGTTTAATATTTGATGAATGCATGTTTTGTTATTTGCTAGTCAAATAAAATCATTGAAAATGCACTTAAAAAACTTTTGCTGGAATCATTATGAAATTTACTTATTTCATAATAATGATGTTGAGAAAATAAAAAAATTTTATTGGTTTTTGTCTTACAAAATGCAATTAAAAGTTTTAGTTTTGTATTGATTAGTAGCGAAGCAACATGAAATTAAAAGTGAGTTTAAGCGAGAAGTTAGAAACATTTCTAAATTTTAATAGAAAAATTTATTTTCTAGATATTTGTGATTTTCATAATCAGTTGCCATAAAGTTTTCGGTCAATTTGATGGTTCTAATTTAAATTTGCCACAAATTCAAACAGAATATGTACAGCTGACAACTGAGGATAACAAGAAATATACATTAAGGTAAACAATTTGGAAGCTTATACTGTGTGGAAATATCAAGTGTCGCGGTTTTAAAAATACAGCCCTAGAAAGATGGACTGACGGATAGGACAGCAGACGTTTTTAACATTATTTTATATACAAAATGTATTAATTTATTCGTGATATTCTCAAGAATTTATGCTCCACAAATTTTATTTATTTGTTGTGGTTAGCTTATCTACATATATGCCGGCATTTCGTTGGGTGCTAATGCCAACTCATTAGTGGATCTTTACAAAAATCAGCCCACCATTTATGGTCCTCCAATTGGGAATCTATCAGATGCTAATTTATTGTTAAAGCGCCCATATTACGGCATACCCTGTGAAAATTTCATGAGTCTTGCAAAAACGCTTGATGAAATACAACTCGGTGACTGACATACAAAGAAACACACATAAAGGCAGCTGACCGAAACACAAAAAAAAAATTATCATCAAAAATTTTTCAAACAAAAGTTTGTCAAAAAGAAAATTTAATTTTCAGTAAATGTTCTTTACTGAATCAGTGAATTTTTCGTTTTGCGTTTAAGTTCGCATTAAAAGAAAGAAGTTGAGAAAATTGGTAAATTTTCATCCTTTTTCCTAGAGGAAAGAAAATATCATTATAGAACGTTAAAAAAAGATAATTTTCTTAACATCGCTTCCAATTCGGTGATTGGTAATTGAAAAAGAGAACTTCTTATTCAAAATGATCAAAATTTGCACTACTTCCGGATCGTAAATTCTACATTTTCATGACTTCTTTAGAGTGTCATTTTTTGCTGGGAATAAGATTAACAAAACAACGAACTAAATTTGAATTCATGGTAAAATTAATAAAAAATAAATTATTTGCTTACAAAATAACCGCGTAAAATGTTTGCTCAATTCACAACCTGTTGTATGTGTTGTAGATCGTACAAATGTTGTAATTCCAACATAAACATGTTTCCAAACAAATGTTTATTTTTAAAGCATACCCTCTAAAACACTTTTGTTGAAAATTGGGTCAATAATAGTCGGCAACACTTTACCGATTATTATCGACCTAAAATTACACACGCATTATTTTTGAGCGCAATGTTTTTACTAAAAAAAGCAACTGGCTGCGTGCAGGTTTGAACTGCAACCTCCTGACTGATAGTCTAACGTATCTACCATTCAGCCATAGCCGTATTATACTTTATGTTAAACTTTATCCACTTCTATTAAATATGTTTAATTTGAAAGGTTTTTCTTTACCAAAATAACTACAAAATCGACGTAATCTTAGACAAGAAGAAATTTTCAACACAAATTTAGTCAATATATGATCGTAAATTTTGAAGTACAGTTTTAGAGTGTATACAGCAGGTTGAGAATTGTCCAATTATTAATATTTAGAATTTATATTAATAATATATAAAAAAACTTGAGTTTATTTCATGTAAAATTAATTAAAAATAAATTATTTGTTAAAAAAAAACTCAGAAAAAAATGTAAAAAGTAGCGTCGTAACGACAGTAATATATCGCTGATACCGATGTATCGGAAAATCTCAAGTATTGCCGATATATCGGTATCGGTTACATCCCTAATAAATACCATCGTATGTAACATGAATTTCATTTTAATTCAACATGATTTAATTGATGATTTAACATAAAATTTATTTGAAATTAAAGTTATCGGTCATGTCGATTTAAAATAAAATGTAAAGTTGATAACAATTTTGTTTTAACATTGAAAAATATTAAATTAAAGTGATATAAGGTTAGATTAATAGTTTTCCAGTTAAGTTATAAGTTTTACCGCTCTTTTCACAATGTACGATTAGGAGTTAAAGCGGACTTTAACGGCAAGTTCGGCATACAAAACTCGCTGTTAAAGTCTACGTTAACTTTTAATCGTACATTGTAAAAAGCGCCGTTAGTCAAATTGTATCCAAAGAAATTTAATTATTTTGCCTTGAGTTCGGTTTTAATTAGGGATGTAACGAATACCGATACCGATACCGATATATCGGCGATACTTCAGATTTTCCGATACATCGGTATCGGCGATATTTTACTGTCGATACGACGATACTTTAAAAAATTTTTTCAGAGTTTTTTTTAACAAATAATTTATTTTTGTTCAATTTCACCATGAATTAAATTCACTTCGTTATTTTTTAAATCTTATTAATATCAATTTTAGAAATTAATAATCTTTTATGCTGTTATTTTGTAAAAAAAAAATATTTATTTTTTGTTAATTTTACCATGAATTCAAATTCAAGTCGTTGTTTTTTAAATCTTATTCCAGCAAAAAAAGACACTCCAAAGAAGTCATTAAAATGTAGAATTCGCGATCCGGAAGCGTTGCAAATTTGGATAATTTCTAATTAGTTTTACATATCCTTGCCATTGCAAGAAGTTCTGTTTTTCGATTACCAATCACCGAATTGGAAGCGATGCTAGGACAAATTTCTTTTTCGGTGTTCTATAATGGTTTTTCCTCAAGGAAAAAGGATAAAAAATTATCCATTTTCACAATTTTTTTTATGCGAATTTAAACTCAAAGCTTTATTTTCATGTAAATTTAAGTGAATAAATATAAACTTTTTGAAGACTTTTAATAATTAAGCTATTAAGTTATTTAGAAGAATATTAGTTGATAAATGTTCATTAAAAAATCGATTTTTTAAAAAGCATGGCGAGTATTTTTTAAAACTACAAAGGAATTAAAAAATTTTTCTTGCTTTTCTACTAATTCTCTGCATATTTTTAATATAGATTTTTTTGAAGCAAAGAAAATGTAGCTCCTTAAAAATTACTTCAAATTTTTTATACTGGGTTAAAATCAATTTTATATATTCTCTCTTACAATGTAATTTTGTATAATAAAAAAATTGGACTTGAGTTTTGTTAATCTAAACTTGAACTCAATTTCAATATTCGTATCGGTATCGGAATCGGTATCGGCGATATTTATTTTTAAATATCGGTATCGGTATCGGATCGGCAAAACGGCGTATCGTTACATCCCTAGTTTTAATTTAACTTTTCAATTAAATTATATTTTTATTTAGAGATAATTGTAAAATTTTGACTGCAAGAGGGTTGAACTGACATGTTTAGATAGCCCTCGCTAGTCTCTTCAGAGTTCTTTTCCCCGTACACCACTCGACCGAAGTCTGTGGTTTGCAGTCAAGAGTTGAATATAATCTACTTTTAATCAATTCATATTGTTACTCTTAGAGCTGTATTTCATTTGATAGTTATTGATATGCACTTTTTCCTTTATGTCTTGTGTTAAGCTTCTTGTTATTTCTCTATTCTAGTATGAATTATCATCGATAATTGCAAGTACTAGTGTGTGAATGAACATATACATCCTTTTCCTAGCTGTCTTTAGAGTTTAACGAAATATGTCAGTTCAACCCTCTGTGCAGTCAAAAGTTTTCTTTGTCTACATGCTTTACACTTATCTTTAAATAAAAATATAATTTAATTGAATTGAAAATAATTAAATTTTATTGTTTAATAATTTTCCGTTTAAGATTAATATGAAACAATGGTAATTTTACACCAGCAGTAGTAAATTTTCATTGGTAATTCGATTTTTGTCGGCTATTTACATCTAAGCAATACGAACATCAAAATAAACCATCAGGCACATAACTGAGCATAACAGTGCATTGTAGTAATGAACAAAGCAATTAAATAACAACACATTTAAACAACAAATTATTTCTCATATATTTTATATGATTTCCAATCAAAATTGCGACATGATGGTTTTTCATTGGTATTAAAATAATGCCAAAAATTCTTTCAACTAATTTCAATTATACTTTAGTTGTGAAAATCGCTTAAACCCTCTTATAAGCTAAACTTTTCATTTTGATGTACGTGTATATTTATTTTTTCTTCTTTATTACAGCCTGACTTTACCCAACAGCAAACGTTCCGAGATCATATACTTTGAACCATCCAATGAGGAGCTGACTGTCAAAGGTTCCATAAATACTTACTATCCTGATGATATGACTAACTTAATAGTCGATTATGTGGCTGACAAAAATGGTGGCAGAGCTTCTTATGAAATTACTAAAAACTTGCCGGCTAGTGGAGTTTCCTTTGATACTCGTCTATCGGCCAATGATTTGAAAGGTTTAGCTGGCTAAATCTCAAAATGTTTAAATATTTTATATAATTTAAGTTTATAAAAAGTGTAATCTTTACATTATTTTACTAAGTATTATTAAGTTATTTTTATTTATATTGTTGTATGCTAGTTCTTGTGTACAACTATACAAATTATAAATTGCAAAAGTTTTGTAATTTTTTATGGTTTGAGTTTGTTTCGTTTTTTAGCTAAAATTGTAAAATTGTTCTATGTGTTCGTGTGTGTTTTGTTATATTTAAATATACAACAATTGTAGATGTTTTCTGTCTGTACAATGCAACTGACTATTTAAATTCCCTTGCCATGTTTCATGCTAAAAGTTCTTAAGAGTTTTGTTGGCTCATTTTAAGTTTATTTAAAAGTTTTATGTTTTTGTTTTGTTTTCTTTTTTGTCTTGTTTTGTTGTGCCAAAGTCTTATTGTATCTTATAACTAAGTTTGAGCTGGTGGTGTATTATTAACAATATGCTAAATAAGCAATGGAAATTTTAAAAGAATAATCATTAATGGCAAGCAATAAGCACTACGTGCTTTAAGAAAGAAATATAAAAAAAAATCAAGCTAGTCTGAAACTATAAGTAAAGTAGAACTTAACTAAACTGCAAGGACATTGTAGGAAAATTGTCTTTTTTCACTTATTACATCATGAAATATATTACAAGTATTGCTCCAACTTCAATATCCTATTTTTTTACTGATTAAGCAATAAAAAAAGAAAACTTTTTAGATTTCATGCAACTTAAATATTTATCTTGTAATTTTCTTTAAACGTTCTTTCAAAAATGTTTAAATTTTATATACAACTTAATATAATATGACTTGAACATTTTTTTTCCTTCGAACAAATTGTTATTTACCCAAATAAGTAATCCCCAATGTGCACTTTAAAGGCTTAAATTTCATACTAACCAATTTTAGTTGATTTGAACATTCATATGTACATATTTGACTTCAATTTGTGTTTTTCATAAGATTATCCTTTTTTCCATTTGTTTTGTTGCCAAAAAAAAAATTTTTTTTTTGGGAAAATTAATATTTAAATAAAGACTAAAAAATGTGTTTATTTATTCATAGTGACATCTGTAAGGCTTTATTTAAAATTTACAGCAAGAGACATTTGACCATTTTTTGTTTAAATATCTTGCAGTTTGTAGATACAATTTCAATTTAAAAATTTATATTAAATTTGTTTTTTTTAGTGATATGGTATCTATAATATCCCTACGGGGAAATAAACTGTTACGAAACTAGTCAGGCGACTGGTCCCTAAGCTCTAGGGATTGCTCTGAGCTCTGATACTTCTTATGAAGTGGACGACTAGCTTTTACATATTGGTGACCTAGAAAGAGGGTAACTATATCTTTAATGGTGCTTCTTTTATCTATCTGAGTTATATAGATCGGTTTTGAATAATAAAGAATTATACATATTGATGCTAATTAAGCTGGCAATCTCACACAGTCGGGGACAGGTGCGCTCATATCTTAAAATTATAAATGCCGGTTCATATGTTATTAATATCTAAATATAGTTACAGGAACAGTTCGTCAAGGGCATGGTACTGTCATTGGAGTGAGTCTAATAACATTATATTTATACTATGTAATATATGTATCTTAGATTTATGGGTAACCCTACTAGCCGGCGAAATGTTAAAAGTGACCGCAGAAGCTTAGAAAAATGCAGGTATGTAGAGCTTTTGGAGGGGTAACCTTGGAATACGGAGAAGTGCATAGGAATGCCGGGGAAGTGTATAGGATGCGCCCAACGTGGGGCTGAGTGTCTAAAAATGCTGGGCAAGCCAAGCAAGTGGTCAGAAGTGTACGGGCAGGATGGAAACACCTATGCGCCCCTGTTAGCATTAAGAGGGGTAGCCCTGGAATCCGACGCAGTATTTACGAATGCCGACGATCAGCCCTATTAAATTTGTTCAGTCCCGGTTGCTAGAATACTAGTCCCAATCCTAGTTAAACTGTCCGAAACGATTTCTATAAAAGACCAATAGCGAAGTTTTCTATAGAAAACTATATGTCAAAAAAAATCGCCAAAATGAAAAAAGCGCTTTAAAGAAAAAAAGCACCAAAACTAAAAAAATCGCTAAAATGCAAAAAATCACCATAAATAAAAAATCACCAAAAAAACCTCAAAAGCCGAAAAAAATCGTCAAAACGAAAAAAAACACTAAATAAAAAAAAAATCGCTAAAAATAAAAATATCGTCAATAAACGAAAAGAATCGTAAAAATGGAAAAAAATCACATAAACGAAAAAAAGCGCCAAAACAAAAAAGTGACAAAACCAACAAAAAAAAATCGCTAAGACTAAAAAAATCACCAAAACCGATAAAAAACCCAAAAACCAAAAAAAATAAATCGCTAAAACTAAAAGTATCATCAAAAAGCGAAAAACGTTAAAACAAAAAAAAAATAAAAAATGCGCCAGAAACCAAAAAATCTCCAAACTAAAAAATCGGCATAAAAGAAAAACAAATTGCAAAAAACCGAAAAACGAAAAAAGTCGTTAAGACGGAAAAAATCACTAAAGTCTAAAACATCGCTAAAACTAAAAATATCGTCAAAAACGTAAAAAATCGACAAAAATGGAAAGAAATCACTGAAAAGGGGAAAAAAGCGCTAAACAAAAAAAAAAAGATCGCCAAAACAGAAAAAAATCGCCAAAACTGTAAAAAGTATCAAAACAAAAAAAAAACGCTAAAACTAAAAAAAATACTAAAAACGGAAAAAAATAATCCGACTAAAAATATCGTCAAAAAGCGTAAAAAACGTTTAAAAAAACGCCAAAACCAAAAACCGCCAAAAATAAAAATCGGCGAACAAAAAAATTTTTTTTCAAAAAATTAAAAAATCACCAGAATGAAAAAGCATAAAAATTCGCCAAAAACAACGATAAAAGGTTAATAAATAAAAAACTAAAATTAAACGAAAAAGCAAAACAAAAAACCTCCTAAAATGAAGAAAAGGCCAAAACAAAAACGGATATATGTGTATTCGTACGGAATCCTTCGTGTGCGAGCCAAATTCGCACTTTACAGAATTTATTCTTAATATAATCTTATTGTAAATTTTTTTCTGTGTGTGACTGATCGGCTCTGCAGGAACGCAGGCTTATGCAATATTTACTTGCAAGATCAGGATTTTTCTTTGGTTGGCCTTTTAGATTCTGTGAGAAGCTCTTTCGTTTAGCAAACAACAACAACTGACCTCAAGATAGCAAATATAGTTATGCATTTTACTGTTTCAATGTTTTATTCGTTAGAAAGCTCTTGAGATTTTTGTAGCTACCACTGTCCAGTGAACTAAATTTCATTATATAAATTGTTACATATGTAAATTATTTGTTTATACACTTTTACATACATGTGTAAACATACTCTGTAATGTTGTCTTTTTTTGTTAACAAAAAAGGTTTGTTTTCATGAAAAATAAATGAAAAAAAAATGCCTCGTAAAGGTCCTTTGTAAAAATATACATGTTTTTTGTTGTTTAATATGTCGACCTTATTTTGTTTTTTATTGTATAAAATATTCGATTATAAAATATAAAAACAAGTGCTGAAAAACTGTTTTTGTACACTTGACTTCATGCGATTTAATTTAAAAATTGAAAAAAAAGGATCAAACAAAAAAATTTATTTAAAGTTCGATGTTGGGTTGGCTGGTTTGTGGGCTTACAACAAAAAGGTTTTGTACAAAACAGATATTGCGAATTTAAGCTTGCTAAAAATATTTTAAGCTGACTAAAATATTATAATAAAAAGCTTTTTAAGTTGTGTAGCTTTACTAATTTTGAGTGCTTGACTTTTTTTTTTTAATTCTGAACCATTGACTATTTCTCTGTCTCTCTCTCCCTCTTCTGGCCACATAAATCTAAGTCTTAAAGCAATTAATTTCCACTTGATTTGCTACAAATTGTTTTTATATTGGCTATTGAATAGAGGGGTTTTTTTTGCCAATTCAGATAATAGAAACAATTTCTAGAACTATTATTGTTTCGTTTTAAAAATGCGGCTAGTTAAAACGTTTTAGTTGCTTTTATATAGTTTTTCATTTTATTAAAACCAAAGCAATTTGCATGTTAAATACAATAAAAATAAACATTATAGAATTAATTTCCAAATTTTATAAAACTTTGTTCATTTGCTGTGCTATAATTTAGCAATTTAAACATAATTTATTTCCCATAAATTATTGTGCAGTAATAAATTTTAGCAAAAACATAAGCACACACACACACGCACACACCCACCTCTGTAAATTGAACGAATGAAAGGAGTGAGCATAATTGGATTATGCTGAAGTGAAGCGTGTAATAAATAGTAAATTAAAGCTACAGGTTATTTTATATTTTATAAGAGAAATACATTTTAATATTATCAGCATTTAGGTACATTTAGTTGACTACCAAAACAGATTTATTTTAGGCAAACGTTTTATTTTACTTCAGGTTTGATTTAGTTCAAGTGCAGATCTAATTTAGTTCCAATACAGCTATAACACAAGTTAACAAATGTTCAACTTTTTAACATAGCGCCAAAAGAGAAATAGTTTCTAAATAGTTTCAAATCAAGGTCGCTAAGAAGTGTTTTCGATATACTCACCAAAACCCTGTTTCTCTATAATTTTTTTTTTTAGCTATTTCCTAAAATCTTGCAAATTGTTCACCTGAATTATAAAAACTTTACACTGTTACATAGCTATGTCGTTCCTCTTTCAGCCAATATATAAACTATATTATGTTGATCAAAATTAATTGAGTTACAGGCCTTAAGATTAAAAAAAAATTTGTTCCAAAAATATATTAAAAGATTTTTTTTACCCAGTTATTAAAGAAAATTTTGTTGCAAACGTAGTAAGCGTCAAATTGGTAACATCGAAAAAAGAATGAGAAAGTTACAACATATTACGTGGAAACATCCGAAATTTTAATTCGTTGTTTATTAATTTTACACGTTTAAAAGAGAAAGATAGACATAGTGCATATGTCATATTCGTGTTCAAAAGCCACAAATTAGGTCAAAAAGGTCTCTCGTTTAGGTTCATGTTCCTTACAAACCAGTGTAATTGTAATGCAAGTCTCTCTATAATCTTTGTGTTAAGAATTTCATGCCGAGTTAGTATTTGCATTTTTTTTAACATAAAAACGTGTCGATAATTGTATAATTTCATAGACATAAGTTGCGTGTTTAAGCAAATTTTTAATAAATAATTGCCCATAAAAGGAACTTAATGAAAAAAACTATTTGATCGAAAGATTATATTTCCTTTTTGCCAGCAATTTGTTTGTGTCTTTAAATTCATTTTAAGTAAATTTGTTTACAAAAGAAATATTTATTTGTAAAAGAAATATGAAGAACTTAATTTTATATTCTTCAAGGCATTTTTATTTTATTTTTATCCTATTTGAAGTTTTAATATAATAATTGTGTTTATTTATTTAAACAATTTAATTATAAATTCATTAGAATGTCCAAAGGTTCAGACTTTTCTCAACATTGTGTTGGATTTTTGTTTAAAAATGTAAATCATCTTAAATTATTTCACATTCAAGGCAAAACGTTTTTTTTTTCACAACACCAAGAGATTTTCGAAGGCAAGTTTGTGGAGAAATTTTAATGAATAAATTAAATAATATTTGCATTTTATTCTTATTTAAAATGGTATTTTGGTGGCCGTTGAAATTATAGAAAAAACTTTTTTGAAGTAAGGTACATAATTTTTTTTCAGTGTAAAACTCTCTATCATGTAAGAAAAATAAAGAACAGAAATACTGCTTTCATACAATATACTGCCTTCATGCAAAATGCCTTGTGCAAATTCAAGCTGCCTCTATCTCTCTCTCTTCCACATCAATAATATATAAATTTGCCCAAAAACCAAAGCTAATATATAACGGTTTCACAAGCCTTAGCCGCTTAATTCGTTCTGAACTTTTTTTGGGAGAGCAGTTTAAAGTCTCAAAAACTAGTTTCGAATCAGGCATTGGTTTATTTTTCTTTAACATTTTTGGCGATAATAGCCGTTTTGAAAAACGCAAAAAATTGATATCAACTAGATTTATATACGGATCAAGACAGGATCGCTCCACAAACTCAACTTTTTCCTAACTCGACTTAAGTGGTTAAGGCTTGTGGCCACAGATATTTATTAGCTTTTGCTTTTATTATTATAACGAACAAATATTTCGATAAATATTAGGAAGTATAATTTTTGATTTATTATTGTCTGCAGTTTTGTGTATTGAACGTTACTCTTCCTTTGTATACTTTATTACTTATTTTAATTGATGAAATAACATAAAAAACATCAGAAATAAAAATCAGCTTTAATTAATAAATCTTAGTTGGTATGCAAAAAATGTATTGAACGTTACCAATTAAACCATATATTGAAATTTTTTATTTGAGATATTTTCTTAGATTTATTTCAAAAAAAATGTTAAACGTTTTTTTTTTAAGTTTGCGCATAAGATAAGAGGTTCGAAACTTTTCAAAAGTATAGCTGAAGTCTACTGATGATTTGGTAAAGCACCAATAAAACGCAGGCATATATACATGCTTAACCTGCAACAAATAAAACTTCTTTTTAATTTAAATTAGTTGTGAACATTTTTAATGCATAATTTTAAGAATTTGTCTTAGAACTCACTGAAGATTATTCATTTCAATTGCATTCGTAGTCAGCAGGCACAGATCCAGCTTGAACTTTTGGTGGTGGGTAAACTTAAATATTTATTTACTTAAGAATTATTAAATTATAAAATATGGATAACACTCAATACATTTTTTTTGGGTAGAAACCATGATTGATTGATGAAACGTTTTGCAATATATGTAATGCTATTTAACAAACTTAAAAAAACTTTTAAATATTTATTTGTATTAAACTGACTAATGAAGCGTACTAAAACAGCGTAACGCTCAATACATAAGACTGCAGATAAGAACAATTAAACAGCCTGTGACAGACAGACGGACAGATGGACGGACAGCGTAGCGAAAACAATAGGGTTCCTTTACACTTTTGGTGTATCGGAACCGTAAAAAATATAATTTCTAATATTTTTCAAAAATTTCATGTGTAAAATAAGAGAAGCAAATGCAAGTATTTTAAAACCGTTATATATTTAATTGCATTTTTGGACAAATTCATAGTGTATTAATGTGGAAAACTAACAGCATGCATTACGGACACGCCATTTTGTATGAAGAGAGTATTTTCGTTCTTCGTTTTTAGCATATAATGGACATTTTTATATAAAAAAACTTATATATATATATATTTATTTATAATTTATTAAATCATGTTATAGTTGGTTTCATTTTAAAACTTATGCTTTTATTTTATGACATATTTTACTATACTTTCAACCGATACGAAAAATGCAGTTAAAATGAGAATCAGCCATATAAGAAAAAATATTGTTGAAAGGGCCTTAAGATAATTATATTTCAAGTTTTTTAGTAGTTTTGTTATAAAATTTAACCACTCTTTTCCTAGTTATGATAAAATGTGTGTGCACTGTACAGCCAGCCCATTCAAAAATTCCAAATTTTAGAAATAAATATATCAATAGAATTTTAAATTTCGACTCTTTTTGTAGTTAGGGGACCATAACACATAAAAAAATATTAGTGGTTCTCTTTGGGATTTTTGTTGGTGCATACTATTTTTAATAAAATTTTTGAAGTTATAGCAGACAAAAGTCCATTCCAGAGGTGGCAATATGAATGACCCTGAGAATAATTATTTAGAAAAAAAAAATTGTAATTAGCTGCTAATTTTGTTGGCCTAACATTTTATCTATGACTATTCCTGTGTTACTACAAAGTTTTTCAAACACTCTTTTCTTAATAACTATTAGATTTGCTTTATCTCTATAAAACCAACAAAATATTTTATTTTAAAAAGATTCTATTATTTAAATACCTTAATGCAATTGAGTTTCACAATAAAACATCTTGCAATAATAACTTTTTTAATATAATAATTTTCTTTACTTTTTTCAAAATAACTTCCAGCATTTCCTGGGAAGTTTCTATGTATGTACATATTTTAATATAATACATTTATTTATTCCTTAAGCTGTTTAAAAAGTTTTAAGAATAATCAAATTTTGTATTAAAATTGAAAAAAAAGAAACAAAGTATAAAATGCAATTGACAAAATGTGGCCAACAATTTTTGGTTAAAAGAAGAAGTTTTCAGGATTTAAGTTTAAAGCTTTGAAGTGTGGTGGAGAGTAGCTTAAAAAGGAAACAAACCTAAATAGCTTTTGACCTTAGTAGATTATTCTTCAAAATAATCTGATTCGTTTTTTGAAATTATAATGAAATTGTGATTAGCATACAGCGTTAAATTGAAAAGTATGCTTTTCTTTTAATATATTTGACTCGCCTAGAGATATGCTTTAATTTTAAGGTATAATATGAAATGATTTTATGGCAATGTTTCTTATCTCCGGTTTTTATAATACATATGTACAGTTTGAAAACTATTTTTGTAGTTTTGTAATTGCTTGGTTTTCATAAGCTTTTATACTAGAATTTAATTAAAATTGTTAAGCATCATCTCGCTTTAATATTTGCCTGCTTCAATGATGTTTAAATTGCTTAAATTCTTTTAACAAGTATATCGGTTAAAGTTCCAGCAACAAAATCTTTTCCATAAATATTTCAGCAAATTTCCCTTATCGATTAAAATACTATTTTCAATAATATTTTTGCAACATACAAAATTTTAAATATTTTGTGGTTTATAAATCAATTCCTTCCATTATATGTCGATATGCATATTACGTGCGTGTGGGAAACCATTATCAAAAAGTACTGATATTAAAATCTATTCTTTAAGAGTTGTATCATTACTAAATGCTCCTCACACTAAGCACCAATTCGAAGCTCTAACTATGACGTCCGTCTGGTCTTAAAATATTTATTAAATTTCTTAATATTCAAATACTCACGTATTATTTCTCTATAAACTGCAGCATTATTTTCAAGAATATTATCTTGTACATATTTCGTGTAAGTAAAAATATGTCAACATAAATACGTTAAGATACATTATGATTTTCAAATACATGAACGCTTAACATAGCAAAAGGAATAGATAATATAAAGAAAATTTCCAATAGATACAATCGTTTTTTAACTTCCATCGAATAATTATTTATGTATATAGTGCGAGTCAAATATATAAGGTCACTTAAGCCCTTATGACACTACATATTTTCTTAATTTACTAAGTTTTGAGGAACAGTGCAAATATAATATGATAGAAAATTTTACCAGCAAAGAGATCAGCTATATTAAGACAAATAACAAATTGTCAAACCTTTTACTAATGTTATCGATAAAAAATGAGAGCCTGTCAAAAAAAATGTAAAAATGTTCAACTTAAAATTGACGTTTCAAGCTTGAAAGTGTTGCCAAGTTAGCGCTTTATTCACGAATTCAGCGATTTAGCGCATCTTTATTTCGACCTTTTTTTCTGTTTGTGTTTTATTATAAATAAAAAGTAGGCAGCACTTAAAGAAAACTTTACCATTTGTTTACATTTTGTATAGCTGTTTCTTTCTATCATTTGCCGTTTCTTTCTTTAATACTATAGGAAAACAATGCAAGAAAAATGTAGTGTCATAAGGGCTTTAAGAGATTTTTCAAAGAGAAATTTCGGTTGTGTTTCACTAATGGTATGGGGTGCGTTTAACTCAAGTGGAATCCTGCTTTTAGCATCTCCTTAAATTAGAATGGATAGTATGAAGTACAAGCGAATGCCATATCTAGATGCACATCGTGAAAAATTTTATCTTTCAAAAAGATAAATAAAAAAAAAAATCGATAAAACTAAAATATCGCAAAAAAACAAAAAACAAAAAATCACCAAAAATCGAAATAAGCCACCAAAGCCAAAAAACCGCAATAAAGCGCCACAATTAGAAAAAAGCACCTAAACTAAAATAAACGCCGAAACGAAAAAAAACGCCAAAACTAATATAAAAAAAATCGCTAGAGCTAAAAAAAATCACCAAAAACCAAAAAAAGCGCCATAACTAAAATATATTGCTAAAAGTAAAAATATTGTAAAAAAGCGAAAAAAACGTTGAAAAAAAGCCAAAACCAAAAATCGCTAATATTAAACAAATCTAAAGAGAAACAAAAAAGAAATCGCCAAAAAAAGCAAAATAATAAAAAAAGGCAAAAAAATCACCAGAATGAAAATATGGCCAAAAGTAAAAATAATCGCAAAAAAAAACGAAAAAGAATCTAAAATTAAACGAAAACGCAAAACGAATAAATTGCCAAAATGGAAAAAGGGCAAAAACGAAAAGGGAAATATGTATGTATATTCGTACGGAACCCTTAGGCTGAGGCCACACGGGCGTTTTTAAAATGCGACTTATCTGCTTTTTATATTAAATTTGAAGTTTTAAAAAATTTAGAGATCTCAAATTTAATATAAAAAGCAGAAGCACCGCGTTTTAAAAACAGCCTTAGTGTGCGAACCAACATCGCACTTTACTGAATTTATTATTTATTAATTTTTTTTATTTTTGTTTATTACAAAGCAGAACGGACTTTTTGGTGCCCGAAATTTGACCTCAGCTTTGCATGTGTTGATGAACTCTCAATGCTAATGTTATAATAGTTGTTGTTGGGTGCCCACGTGGCTGAGTAGTAGCGATGCTACCCTGTCAGTCCAGAGGTCGCGGGTTCGATTCCCGCCATAGGCTCTGGGTATTTTCCGCAGACAAGCTAAACGCTTTGCGGGTTGTGTTTGTTTATAAAAAAAAAACATTTTCCACTTTGAAATAACTATATTTCATATTGATTTAATATTCCAGTACAGTTAAATCAAAATGAACTTGAAACGGAAATTATAGGAAGAATCATGTTGAATCAAAGTGAAACAACTTAAGTTTGATATTGAAATAACACGAAAAATCATTATGAATCAAAATTATTTCAAGTTGAAACAAAGTGAATTTGATATTGAAATAACACGAAGGACCATATTGAATTAAATTTATATAAAGTTGAAACAACATGAATTTATTTGAGCTATTTTCTTAATTATTGTACTTACATGATGTGTATTCGCATAGGCCTTAAGCAAATTTGTATTATAGTTGGCTGCCCCAACCAAGATTTGCACTCGGGACACTTGCTGGGTAGTCAACGCGCTAACCACTGCAGCTACAATGGCTTCAACTTTACTTTAGATATACACTAACTAAACACTATCATAAGTTGCAGGCAAGCCAACAACATCATGCATTTTTCTAATGTGCATTGATTGGTGTGTTATTGTGTTTGTTGTTGTTGGACTATTGAAGCAATGAAGGAATAGCATTGATCACCCTGGCAGTACCGGCAGCGATTAATACTAACATATCCTAATGCACTTCACAGCACCCTCCTTCGTCGGTATTGTAGCAGAGCCGTCGGCAAAGTAAAAGAACTAATAAAATGGCTACACAGCTTAAGCAACTCAATGCTTCTACTTGACACCACAGGGGCTTGCAATACTGCTGTACAAAAAGCACGCAATAGCAGAGCTGTAAATGAATTAAGCTTTCTATCTCTCTCCCACTTCACCACCTTTTCTCTCTACACTATCCCTTTCCCAAAGAAGGTACCACATTAATTAATTAACTGGTAGGCATTAATTGCCGGATTGTGTTACCTCTCTTTAAAAAAAAAGTAACATGAATTTAATTTTAATTCAACATGATTTAATAGATGATTAAACATAAAATTTATTTGAAATTAAAGTTATAGTAATTTTGATGTAAAATGATGGCTAATGTTGATAACAATGAAAAATATTAAATCAAAGAGATTTAAGACTATATTAATAACTTTTACTTTAAACGTAATGTGAACCAAAGGTAATTTTAAATCAGCACCAGGAAATTATCACTGGTAATGTGAAGTTTTTCGGCTATTTATTTACATTTACACAACACGAACATAAAAAAACAGCAACAAGTTATACAACAGAGCACATCGATGCATTGTAGCTACGAACAAAGCCAATAAACACCAGCACACTTACACTACAAATTATTTCTCATAAATTTTATATGATTCTCAATAAAAATTGCCATATGTTGCCTATTTGCAATATGGGTGGAAAACTTAAATTTCCCCTTAAATTATTCCCAGATTTAAGCTTAAGAAACGGCGATACACGTATATATTTTTTGGTGCCCTCTGTCAGAATCTGTCATTGGAATCTTGCTAATTTTTTGTGTGGCACAGTGTAATTCTATTAAATCAGTCTTGAGATTTTTTAATAGAAAAGCGTAAAACATAGAAAAAACACGCAAGAAAAAAATTTGTATTCTTTATTTCATTTTTTTTTCTTTGCCTGAAAGCTTTTCAAAATAAAAGTTCTATTTTAAAGGCCCTGACCATTAATTAATGATATCAGCTTTTATTTCTTTAATGACAAATTTAAAGAAATATTTAGTTACTTGTGCTATTAAAAGGTTACTTGGCCGGTTCCTGTACTCTTTAAGACTTCTTTTTATATGGTTTTTTTTTATGGAAATTTTATCCTTTCTTATAAATTTGCCTTGGCATTTTTTAAAAATCTTCATAAATCCTTATAATTTGTTACAAAGTTGCTGTTAATCTTTACAAGAGCTCTCACAATTTCAATTTGCTTTTGTTTATGTTGCCGATATTTCTTAAAAGTCTCTTTGTCTGTCTATCTGTCTGTCTATCTGTTTGTCTGTCTATCTGTCTATGTATTTGTCAGACTTGTTTTCTTTTGCACCCAAATTTCCTTCAATCTTTTTTTCCTTTTGCCATAAAGTTTTGTGTTTTTTCCATTTTGCAAAAGGGTTAATTTTTCATAATTTGTTGTTTATTATACTTTTATTTGCTGTAGTTTTACCCTGGTACACGTAATTTCCATTATAATAAAGTCTCGTTTTGTAATTTTTATTGCCAAAGACCCCTCCCAGAGAACAAAGTGACTGAGGGCAGCAACAATGTCTGTTTAAAGTGAAATATTCAGTTGTAATTCTCTATTTTTTCACTTTATTTTCTCTAATAAAAATATTACAAAAAATAAAACCAAACAAAAAAAAAACGAATAAACTTCCTTTAACATACACAGGGGTTTTTTTCATTTCCTCGCTTTTTTTTTTGGTATAACTGATTTTGGCTTGTTGTTGGTGAATTTCGAAATATATTTTGTTGATATTTTGGCTATTATAAAATACTCCTTCTCACTTACAACACTTCAAAACGGATGTTTGATTATGGGTACTCGTATGTATGAGTCTTTAAGCAGGAAAGATAGATCGTATGCAGTTTAAGGATTTTGAGACTGTGTTGTGTTGTACATACCCAGCGGGAAAACTCTGAAGACCTTGTTACCGCAGGCCTGCTTAGACAGTTTGTTTTATTCAATTACTATTCTTATCTAACTGCTAAATAATTCCTTACAAAAGACCTCGGCTCTTCCGTATAAAAGATAAGATACACATTCCATAATCGTTTCTATGAGAAGAGAGAAGAGGAGTAGATTTTTTTTTGTGTCAAAGCAAAATAAATTTGTTTTGTTCATCCTGTTCAACTTTTCAATATCAAAAAATAATGCGTAATAGTTGTAAAAAAGCACTGAAATTTATATTTTTGATTTTATTTAAAAAAATTCTTATATTGAGTAATTTAAAAAATTTCCGACAAGGCCCGGATTTTTACCCTGTCAGATTATAATAAAATTCGATATATATAAATGTATATTCTACTCTTACATGCGCATCATATGGCGTCGATTAGAGCGGGTCGATTTATTTTGTAAAAAATCGTATAGCAGACACATTATCTACGGGCAATTGTAAGAAATTTTCGCCAAGGAATCGTAGGTTGGAAATGAGTTCCTAGCCCGTGCAAAATCGACATAAATGTTTTATATGGGCTAAAACAAATAATGCCAACATCCCAGTTCTCCTTGGACTTCCGATTTTTATAAAATTTGGTATGAATGATGCCTCTGGCATAATTAGTATTACTGAAAAATCTTCGCACGATCTATTTTCTGGTTCGCGAATATAGCGATTAGAGAATGGAAATTTCAGCAAAAATATACTAAGCCGATTTTACAAAATTATGTATATACATATATATATTTAAACCAGAGCCAGGCAGCTAGAAAACCAAATAAATGAGAAAAAATGTTGTTGTTTAAGTGTGCTGGTGTTTAATTGCATTGTTGATACCCTGCAGACAAAATGACTAGTATGTGTTTACATATATACTAGTTGCTTTTTAACTCAGACTAGTTGCCTATCCGTCCTTTTTTCCTATATCGAACTCTCGATTTTAACATTAGGTTGTCATAGGAGCACAACTAGTTAATTTTTATACAGTTATATCCCAATTGGAATACCAGTTGTTGTAAAGTAGTAGTTCTCTTACTGGGTTTTTTATTTATGGTTTTGTATTTCTTAGAAAAACGGGCACATATTCCTCTGAGCCACTGAGCCACTTTCTACTTATTTTTTTAAAAGCTAAAAATATGTTTTATGTATAAGTCGTATGCCTGAATATTGTGTCTTATTTGGCTAGTATCGCTACTAGTCTCGATACAGCTAGTAATTTAATTGTCCTTCTTTTTTGCTAGTATCGTTACTATTCTTGTTGCAACTGGGAATATGACTGTTGCTTTTTGACTAGTACTATTACAACTAATATATGAATGTCCCAAAGCGTATCTAGTTGTAAATTTAGCTGCTGGGTAGATGCAAATGACTGTTGTGCTCTTGTTGTGGTTTATTTTGATTATTTGTGTTGTGTAAATGTGAATTGTCGGCCATGTAAATGAAAATTTTAAAAATAGCCGAAAAGAAGTCGGCAAACTTCGTGGCTCACAGCTACACATCGCCTGCGCCTGATTTAAACCTACTTACCCTAGATGTTCTATTGTGGTGTCATATTGAAAATTTTACCCTTAAAAATATTTTTTAGACAAAAAAAATTTATTTGACAATTTTGGGCTTAGTGCCACCGTCACAGAAAAAAAAACACTAAAAAATATATTAAAAAAGCACCGAGCGAGCACTAACCCTAAAAGTTTTCGCGTCGAAAACTTGAAAAAGCACTAAAAACAGTTTGAAAGGCATCGAGTTGACTACGTTGGATTTATTCGTTAAAAATGTACTTTATAAATAACAAAAATTCTCAAATTCCTTTTTCGCAAGTAGTTTGTATATAAAGCTGAAATATACTTACAAGGGACGTCATACATGGTGGTATTATGCCGTTTATGATGGACCTGATTAACTTATAGTTATACCGGCGAAACTATTCACATCCAATTGCTTCTTAATAAATACATTCGGATAAAAATTACTTTAGACGAAAGGAAATAATTCGAAATAAAAACTCACATTAATTGAAAATAAAGATGCCGCTATAAAAATACCGAGATTAAAAACATGTATGTACCTCCAATTGCTTTTTGTCAGACCTACCTTAGAAACCCTTCAAAATTACCTTTTCAGAAGGCCTTTTATCAGGCCTTCCAGAACTAGCAAACGGAAGACCTTCCCCGCAATGACAACGTGTTTAAAAAAGATATGAGTATGGAATGGAGAGAGCAAGCCTTGTTAGTCCAAAAGAAGAAGTACAGAGGCCTTCTGGAAGGCATACGTACTCCTTATATCTTTTTGGTGGGTATTTATAAAATGTGTTTTTGTCTGTGTGCTATTTATTTGTTGATATAGTTGTTCAAAGTTTATAGCGGTTTTTTGTTTTTAGATTTTTTTCAACAATTTTTTCTATTATTTTTTTTTTTGGGGATTTTTGTAGTTGTAACGTGTCTGTAGTTTAAAAATGATTACAATGTTGTTACATTTTTTCCACGCCAGCTCTATTATTTTGTTTTAGCTACAAAACAACTACAATGACTTTTTGAGCTTAATTTTGAAATACAAAGATAAAGCACACACATTTATGAGTAAAGTGGCTTCTAGATAGATCAATATTTAGCTTCAATATGTGAGTTTGAGTGCGTTTGTTATGAAAATCAAAAGCATTTTATTATTTCCCCTCCGTATATATATGACTATTTTTTGTAAACGAGCACACACAAACTCATATATTGAAGCTAAATATTGATCTGTCTAGCAGCCACTTAAAAGGCAATGACTGCCTTAAATTCACTATAAAAATAAGTTTTAAAGAATTACCAAATTAGGCGAACATTCATTTAAAGAAACTAAATAAGATATTGTATTTCAAAGTATTATAAATAATAAATCTATGCCACAAAATTAATCTTTTGACATGATCTTTGATCACCACTATATTTTTTTTTGTTGTGTTATGGTCTCGTGATAACAAAAACTGTCGAAATTTAAAATTCTATGGATACGTTTTTTTAAATTTTTTTTCTTTTAAAATTTGGGATTTTTTACTGATTTTTATCATAACTTGCAAAGGATTTGTACAATTTTATTACAAAACTCACTAAGAAACTTCAAATAAAATTACCTTTAAGATGTCGTAACATATTTAGCTATATACTCCATGATTTCGGAATTATTCAGACCGCAATAACAAAAAAATATATTTTTTTATGCAAAATTGAAAAACTTTTATTTTTTAAAAATTTATAAAAAAAATTAAAAATGACTAAAGCTTGCCATTTTTATTAAATGATCATAAAGCCACATATACTATTAATAAAATAAGCTTTATTTTATGAAATTCGATGGACAAATCTGCGTTTTACATATTCTGTGAAGATTTTAGTTACGTAGCTCTTATGGTTCCCGAGAAAACAGCCTGTGGCAGGCAGACAGACGGACAGACAGACAGGCAGACAGACAGGCGGACAGACGGACAGCGTAGCGAAAATAATAGGGTTCCTTTACACTTTTGTTGTACGGAACCCTAAACAAAAATGATAACATTTTGCTATTTATTTGGTTTTTTTATAAATTTTTAATAAATAAAATATTTTTCATTTCGTATAAAAAAATATATTTTTTTTATCATTTTGGTATTCCGAAACCATTGAGTATACAAAAAAATAATGTTCAAATGGCTGAAAGATAATTTTATTTCAAGCTTTTTTGTGGTTTTTATAATAAATTGGACAATCCCTTTAGAGGTTAGAATAAAATCAATGGAGCAGAGCAGCCTCGTCAAAAATCCAAATTTTAGAAGAAAAAAAAATTAGAAAAAAAATTATCCATTGAATTCTAAATTTCGACTGTTTTTGTAGTTAGGGGACCACAACACATCAAAAAAATATGTAGTGGTACTTACTCCTTGGCATTTTTCTTGTTTCATAGTGTAATTAATTTCTGAGACTATCTCATATAAATCTGATAATATTTCTGAAATTTTATAATCTTTAAAATTGTATAGAAAACATTTAAATTTCAAAAAAAAATCCTATTATATGTATGCCTGTGTATGTATGTTCATTAGAGTGACTCACAGCGAAGCACAAGATCGTTACCTCTTTCAAATTATAGATCGTTTTGATATATGAAGAAATCAAACATGCTTTAATTTATATATTTGATTTAAATATGAGTTGAACAATTTTATTATTGCACTCAAGTCTTTCCGAGAGCTTTTCAAACGATGTTTGGATAGCTGACAATTTTGATGTATTTTAAGCGATTACAAAAACTCATTAATATCAACTTTTAGTATCAATTATTTTGTGGGCAAATTGTCTTAAGATAATAAATAGATATTCCATAACAAATTTTTAATAAATCTATAAAATTCTTAATGTCTTGCTCAGTAAATGAGATGCTTGATTTATAATTGGATATCTAAAGCCAAGTGTGAAAACAGATAATTTATGCAAATTATGTTTCTATGCAGGAAAAAAGAAAATAACAACAGCAATACAACAACAGTAATAGGAAAACATTTAAATCATCTAGATCTAGACATACGAACAAGACAAGACTACAAGACAAAGGAGATAAAATAGAATTTTGCTAAAGGCAAGTAATAAAGATAATGGTGGTAGTAAGACATGGTGGCGTAAACTTGTTATTAAACTTCCTATTACACACAAAAATACATTTCCTTATGACTGCAGTACAATGTGTGTGTGTGTGTGTGTGTTTGGGTTCAAACATCTCCATGCCTGTATGTCTTCCCATATATTACAACATGTATTTATTTGTCGCTTCCCTGCAGAAAACGCGACTAGTCCAAAGACGTATGTAAAGTATACACCATAGAGGACTAGGTCTAGTCCAAAGGTAACGTAAATGTATGGAGCAAACATGGTCGATTTAACATTACGATGTCCTACCCTGCAAAAAATACGACTACTCCATGCACGCGTGTATAGAGTACTCCACAAGTGACCAGGAGTAGTTACAAAGTGGTTCAAATGTATGTAGTAAACATGGTCCATTTAACGTTGCGATATACTAGGGCTGGACTATGTAGTCCAGCTTTACATTACATCGGACTACACCAAGAATAGTTTAGCATTACGATGTCCTACCCTGCAAAAAACACGACTACTTCATGCACGCACGTGTAGAGTACTCCACAAGGGCCCAGGAGTAGTTACAAAGTGGTCCCAATGTATGCAGTAAACATGGTCCATTTAACGTAGCGATATGCTAGGGCTGGACTATGTAGTCCAGCTTTACATTAAATTGAACTACACCAAAAACTACTCCTATGTAACCACTCCATGGAGTACCTACATGAGGCTAGTTATGCGACTAGTCCATGGCACTACTTGATGGAGAACTTTAATGTTCGTGTTTTAACGATTACTTATTTTATTTGCAATCGTTAAAACGCGAACACGTGTCGCTTAACTACAAACTCTTGTTTGCAAATGGCATGGCCCATGACTGCATTACATAGCACCATGTTGTAACTACTCAATTTTAACTAAAATTTACCACGTGACCAGGGTAGGGCTGGGCCACATATCCCAACTTGTTCATGCTGAAATTGTTAAAACACGAGCACTTGTCGCTTGACTACAAACTCTTGTTTGCAAATGACATGGTCCATGTTTGCACTACATCGGACTAGTCTTAAAACTACCCTATCGGCTATGTTCTGTATTTCATGTGGAATTAAAATGTGTAGAATTATCAAAGCATTGTTGTTATAAATATGAATTTACAACAACAATGCTTTGATAATTCCACACATTTTAGTTCCACATGAAATACAGAACATGCCCGTATTGTCGGTTAACTAGAAGCTATTGTTTGCAAATGACATGGTCCATGACTGCATTACATAGGATCATGTTATAACTACACCATTTCACCTAAAATGTACCACATAGTCCAAAATTATCTGTAGGGTTGTTGTAAACAATTACATGAAGAGAAGGCATACGAGAAATTGCTTGTCGATAACATACAATTTTTGCCAACAATAAATAACGCGTTAACTACTTTCTATAAGGTTGGCAGCAAAATGGAATTTCAAATTGTTAACCAGAACAAAAAAAGCTTTGTAAGAGCGTAAAGAATTGGAATTACTTCAAAGAATGTGTTAGTTCCACCTTTATAAAGAGCATAACATCCCAGCAAAACTAATGCTTCGGCCGAAGCAGGTTTATAAGCAAGAGATGCTAGTTTTGTTGTTTCTACAACTTCGAAAAGCGCTTCGCACATGCATGATTTTTGTTCGCCATGTCCCACTTTAGAGCTCTTGTTTTTTGATATAAAACAGCGCTTCTTTCCAAACATCGAAAATGCTCTAAAATCATGTCTCATTTCATCATCGTTGAACTACAGACAAAACAAATCGTGTTTTATTATAAATTTCTCTCTTTCATGCAATAGGTGGGAAATGTGGAAAGAGAGCATACTTCAAATGGGTTTTGAATGTTCAAATGTGTTAGTGCTTATTTGAAACAATGCGTGCGACAATTCTTTAGAACCTATATTGTTGAAAGCTACAATGCTACTGAATATGATTTTGTTTATTTTGGAGTTCGTGTTGAAGAAATGCAAAATGCTGACTAACTTCGTAATTTAAACATTATGAACACTGAGAGATTTCTGCCTTCTTTTTGAGCATTTTCGGAAGCGCTTCAAAAGCTCGCATGTGGAAGGCATGAAAGTTTTTTAAGGCTTCCAGAAACATGATATTCTTTTACTGGGATGTGTTGTTTCGGTTTTACTTGCGACAGTTGTTGTCTATTAACATTGTTGCTGTATTTATCGTTTTTAGTCCTTGTTGCTATTTTTGCTGTTGTTTTTAATTATTTTATGTGTTATTTTCCGCTTGCTTTATTTTAATTTATATAAAAATAAACGAGTTGTATTGTGTATTGGTAATAACCAGAGACAACAAAGTTTTTGTTAGATAAGGGCTTGGCATAACATAGTTTTTCTAGAGTTAGCATTGAACAAGGAGAACCCCCTGATAGCATAATGCAACAAAATAACTTTTCCATCCCTGTGAATACACGCTAAAACCTAGCCTTTGTGTCTTTGTGCACAGGGATTAAGTAATCCGTATGTTAAAGTGTACAGCCAGCCATCTTTGCTTGGAAGACGCCGCACAGTAGGGCAGGATTCATATATTAGGACGCCAACCTGGCCGAAGGATTCCCAAAAACTTGGACAAAGTCCCCCCAAAATCCCAATAGTTCCCCAGATAAGCAAAAACTAAGAAAAAATGTCTATAAAACCGCAAAAGTCCCCCGGATTCCCAGAAAATAGGATAAAAATCTCCCCAAAAATCCAGAACTTTCCCGGTAAGCCAGGGCAACACCGAAAGTCGCGAAAATACCAAAGCGGCAACACTGAGTTTTTAAGGAAGTTAACATTCAAACCAGGCCTTTTGCCTTCATTTTGAATTTTTTTACCAGTATTCGTTATATATTTGTTATAAGTACGTTTTTTTCATTTAAAATTGTTTTTTACCCACCGGATGGAAAGCGTTTATATGCTGTATATCATACGCACAAAGTGCCATAAGGAACTTCGTTCCAAAAACTTAAATTTTTTTTGCCTTAATAGAGAAAATTAAAATGGCGAATTTTTAAAAACTTAAAAACTCAGCAAATTTAGATCAGACTATTACAGTATCTATATGTATTGGCTGAAAGAAAAAAAAACAAAGATATCTACGAGTAATTTAGCCGGGTTATGAATTTTGTTATGAATCAAGAATATAAAATTTTTTTACTTAAAAAAAGGCTGCGACTCGCAAGGATGTTAAGCTTAAAGTCGTTGAATAACGGGTAGACACTGAAAGAACACGATGTCTGCTCAGAATGATCGTTAGAATGCTGCGACGGGTGTGACCTTACAGATCTTAGTTTTAAAGAATTATGAATTAAAGGAAAAATTCTATAAAATTTTTACTATAACGTACACAATAATTTTAGCGTAGCTAATTGGTCACAGTGTTTTTGATTGTATTATGTATTTACTGCTGGACAAAAGATAATTTTTCTTAAAAAAAAACAATTTTAAAATAAGACGGGTGTGACCGACTGGTGTGACCAAGTATGAAAATTTTAAAACTAACAAGAATGTAATAAGACATTAAACTATTTGCTATTCGTGCTATTACAGACAGCAGAATACTCTAACCGATTTTTTTTTTAATTCAATAAAAAGCAAAAGAATTACATTCTTTTCAGAGAGAATGATTTTTATTAATAATGAGAAGGGGAATAAAAGAAACCCCGAGCAGAGTGCCTAGTCTTAATATATTAAAAGTGTCTCAAATTGATCAAAAAATATTAAATATCGTATTTTTTTATTTGTCAATGGAGTGATTTTCATTAAAAATAAGAAAGTTAGTTTTTCCTTTCGTAGGGCGGTTTTACGTGGAATGGCTCCTATATATATATATAAATTCCTGTCGTTCCTATAAGGAGCATAGGGCCGTAACTAGTTCGTTCCACTCGGATCTGTCGGATGCAATGGTTTTAGTTTCCCTCCAGCTTTTACGAACTCTCGTCAATTCCGCATCAATCTGCCGCTTCCATGTATGAGCAGGTCGTCCTCTACGCCTGCTTCCCTGGGGATTCCATTCGATTGCCTGCTTGGCAATATCATTATCATCTTTACGAAGTGTGTGACCTATCCACTTCCATTTGCGTCTACATATTTCTGTTTGTATTGGAACTTGTTGAGTTTTTTCCCAAAGACGAGAGTTGGAGATTGTATTTGGCCAATATATTTTAAGAAGTCTGCGAAGACAGTTGTTGGTTAAAACTTGCATAGATTGAACATCAGAGCTGGCAGCATTCCATGTTTCACATCCATATAGTAGAACTGACTTTACATTGGAATTAAAGATTTTGAGCTTCGTTCTTTGTGAAATATTGGACGATTTCCACACGTTAGTCAACATTCCAAATGCTTGCCTTGCTTTCTTTAGGCGTGCCGAAATATCTGCGCTGGAGCCGCCCTGCCTGTCAATTATACTTCCAAGGTAGCAAAAGGATTCTACCTCCTCAAGTTGTGTGCCACCAATGTAAAAAGGGGTATTATTTTCGTTAAAAACGCGCATGATTTTCGTTTTACCAATATTTATTTTTAGGCCAGCAGTGAGAGCATGATCGACAATGTTGCGCAACTTGTGTTCCATACCAGCATGTGAATGTGTGATGAGACAAATATCGTCAGCATAGTCAAGGTCTTCAAGTCTATCTTGAAGACCCCACACAATTCCATTTCTTGATGTTGTAGCTTGTTACATAATGACATCTAGCACTATATTAAAGAGAATTGGCGAAAGCACACACCCCTGGCGGACTCCTTTACCTATGTTTATCTTATCAGACAGTTCATTTTCATGCAATATTCTGCATGTTGCATTAGCATAAATAGATTTTATGAGAGAGATCAGCTGTTGTGGAACTCCCTTGCAGGCTAACGCGTTCCAAATTGCTGTATGGTTGAGCGTGTCAAACGCCTTTTCAAAATCTATAAAAAGGAGATATAGCGGAGATCTCCATTCAACGGACTGCTCGACTATTATTCTGAGAGTGTTGACATGGTCAACACAGGATTTTCCACGGCGGAAACCCGCTTGTTCTTTCCTCATACCGGGAGAGATTGCATCACAAAGCCTTTTCTTGAATGGCTCCTATGCAACAGTGCAAACTTAATAAAATTCAAATCGAGAGTTCTCATTTAAAAAACTGCAAAAATATATTTTTCGGAGTATACCGAAAATGCTTCTGAAGAATAATAAACGAATGTCATATTCGTGTTCAGCAGCCAAAAAAAATATATCTCTTAGGAAGTTCATCTATTTTGTAAACTAGTATAATCAAACAATTTATAGCACTAAGAAAAATTCTAGAACACAAAAAAATTTTTGGAATCGGGTGAGAAAAAAATGACAAACGTTGAAAAGTTTTACGTATCCAAAGTGCCCTAATTTGAAACTTTTTAGCTCCGCTCTTGAGAAAGTTGGAAAGCTACTCTTCACAGGTTAATAAGAATTATTTCTCTGTTATGATCATGCGAAATTTATTTTTGAGCAGATTATCGTTTTAGAAATGGCTGATTTATGTCCAAAATATTTTGATTCTGACCCACTGTCCACTGCAGTGATTTGATAGTCATTTTCATATAAAGAGTGAAAAAAGCGCCGGCTTAGAAATCACTACCGAAAAAAAGCAATAACTTGTATTTTTTTAAAATTAATTTTGACAAGAAACCCCAAAACTTTAGGTTTTAGTTTCCTTCATTTGCACGTTTTTTATATTCAAAAGATTTGGACTTTGATTTTTTTTATTTTACACCTGCTGTAGAAACGTTTTCTGTTCTATTTTCAAAATATTATAAAACTAGATTTTCAGTTGTGGTAATTTCTTTTAGATTCCCTTTTAAACTAACTAAAACTTATTTTTTTTTTCAATTTAGCAAATAACTTTTACTAGTTACAACTTCTACTGCTTACATCATGTACAAACAAGCCTTCTTGTATATGCCATACGAGTAAAAATAGTTTATCGATAATATTTTTTATATCATTAAGGTTAAAGGATATTTGATTACCTGTATTGGTGTGTTAGTCGTATTGACTAAGTGCTTCACAGCGTTGAACATACAGAGTGTTAAATATCCAACTGAAGGTATAAACACTTAAATACACTTTAAGGTCTATTTAATATTTCAGCACACTGATATGCCTCAGAGCACAAATACAGGCGGTTTATGGCCTAAATTTAATACGTTTCGGTTTTATTACGACTCTGTGTTATCATTTACAAAGTGTGATTTATTAAGTATTTATTTCGATTTGCTAATATATAAATTAAATGCTTTTGATTACTATGCTGGCAAAGTAGGTCAACAAAGGTGTTCTATTAACATGCCATTAATATCCTTTTGACAAAATGTGTTCAGTCAAAGCGAAAAATTATAGAAAAAATAATATTAAAGTGTGACAATTTTCAAGTAATTAATCGAAAAATTTTTAGTTTTACATTTAGGCTGTGGTAAGTATATATTTTAATTAAAATGAAGTGCTATGGAAAAGATATTGGTAAAAAGAAATTAATTCTTATAAGAGTCATCAGGTGCCTTATTGTCATGCTGAAAATGACCTAGCGTGAACTGAGAGAAAGACTATCATAGCATGGATGCAATTTGACATCAATGCTATGTCAAGTGTCTTCATTTTTGACCCCAATACCTTTTTCGTCCTTCTGATGTCAACCTTTACATCAGTGCCATGACGTAAAGCTTGACATCTGAAAAATTCCTTCTTTAATTAAAATTTTATAAATATAAAGCAAACAGCAATTTAATCACCTTATTACGACTATTAAAATTATTATCTAAGGAAAACATGACAACCATCTAAAGTTCATAATGGCAAACTGAAAATATAACAGATAATACCTGAAACCATAATCCGCAATCATTAAGAATTTCCAAAAATTTGTCAAAGGAAAAACAATGAACCTTCGAGATTTTGTTTGCAGCATACTTATACATGCATACATAAATACTTATGTATGTACCCTGTAGGCCCAGTTGTTAACGTTTGCATTTTAATCCATGAAGTCTCCAAGACAATCAAGTTTTTGCCGCCTATAAAACACATTTAAAAATAAGTATGGCGGCATGGTGGTATAAGATGTCGTGTATAAAGAATTTATTTTGAAAATTTGTGCTACAAAGCCTTATTGATGACAGGATGAAGAACAATTGCATGTAACATGACGTCTGTACCATATTATTGCCGACAACAAGAGAAACAACTTCATCGAAGTTGCCGTGTGTAGAGTTTTATGCCTAAAACACGAGTAACAACTGCATCGAAGTTGTCGTGTGTACAATTTTATTGGCGACATCAGGAGTAACAACTGCATCGAAATTGTCGTGCTTCCATTTATGTACATTTAACACTAAATTGCCCACAAAATATATTTTTGTAAAAAGTTTTTCCATCATCTCGGTTGACTAGTAGCGTAGCATGATAGCCTATCAGTGCGGATGTTACCAACGTTGCCATCAACGAATTCTGTGGCCTTTGCTCGAAAATTCGTTTTCAGTGATAGATACTTATTTCGCACATGTATCGACGATGTCTCGAAGAGTTGGCGTAAGGGGTATATAAGTACACTCATAGAAAAATGTATCTTCGCATTGATAACGCCCTGTCATCGGAATTCTGACATCAATGCTATGACTAATGTCATCAATAACACGAAAAGAAACACAAATCTGATGACAAATATCATTATAGAACTTTGTCATAGTTTTAATGTCATCTATGCTATGACAGGAATGACATCAATACGATGGCACTTATTATATATTATTAAAGTGTAAAATATGCATAAAAGAAAAAAGTAAACAATATTATAACGTTTGTAAATTGTATTGTAATAAAAATTTTACTATTTTACTTTTTATTTTTGTGTTTAAGCGAATTTTTTAAAAGTTAAAGAAACATGACACTGCATTAATGGACACTCATCATTATTACTATGACAGAGCTAATATTAAAATCTCCATTTCTTTTAAACTAGGCCACTACAGCATACATGCGCAGACAAAACATTGCAGCAAAGGAAAGTATGCCACCTTTTCATCATATTGATGACACTTAGTCATCATATGTATGTCACATTAATGACATTTATGTTGGTTTGATGCTGCCGATGCTTGCTGTAGTAACGTTGCTAAAATGGTAGAGGTATCAGCTTATAAATATGCGATGAATCGAGGAGCTTTGGATCAAGACCAACATTAGAAAAAATAAAAATAATATGACAAAATGTAAAACTAAAATAGAAAAAAGTAAAAGTACGAAAATACAAATATGTATAATTGTTTTAGTAATTCTTTTGATGGCAAGATGACCAGCTGATTTAAAGATTGACATGACAGTGATGAACCATGTCATCAGCGTTGCGACGGTTTTTCTATCAGTGACATTAATTTTGATGGCATTTTGCCATTAAATTAATTTCAATTCGTCATTTTCCTGTGTTGGTATGTCATTACATTGAGGACAGATTTCTGATCGTTGGCATTGATGACCAGCTGATGTAATGATGAATGATGAAAAATGTCACGGGGTCTAAAACAGAAACACTTGACATAGCATTGATGTCAAATTACATTAGCGACATTATATTGATGACATTTTACCATTTAATTGATTTCAATTCGTCATTACCCTGATGTAAAGGTTGACATCACAATGACGAAAAATGTCATGGGGTCAAAAAATACGAAGTCACTTGTTATAACACTGATGTAAAATTACACTAGCGTTATGACGGGTTTTCTGTCAGTGTACGTACGCCATGCCTTGCAAGCATCCCTTTAATATTCTTTCAAAGCAAACTATTGTAATAAGAGGAAATGCAAAATGAATAAACTTGTCTGTCTAAACAGTTAAAACACTTTACCACCACATATATCAAATACACATACTCTATCACACGCATACACACATGCACTTCATACCCAGCGGGAAATTGCAGGAGTAAAGAGGACTTCTAGAAGGCCCGTTTAGCAGACATAAGGCCTGCCAGTCCGCATTCCATACTCGTTTAATTTTTATCCATGCTGCCATTGCGGCGCAGGCCTTCCAAGCCGCTTCCCAATGTACGGATTCTTACAGGCCTCTGCTGGCATGCCATTTTGAAGGCTATCTAAGGGAGGTCTGTTAAAAAGTAAATGGAGGTGCACATTTCTTTCTATTTCCGTATTTTCACAGCGGCTTATTTTGATATGATTATAATGGTTTTTATATATCTTTTCATCCAAAGTAGTATTTTATACATTGAATCGGACATGATGTAGTTCCGGCGGAATAATGATACATAAGTGAATTAGCTCCGACATAATAGCAGCCTGTGTGATGTCTCTTGTATGTAAATTTCAGTCTTATATACAAATTATATGCGAAAAAAGAATACGAGAACTTTTGTTATATCCAAAGCACTTTCTTAAATTTTAATGTTTTTTAATTTTTTTTAATTTTATTTTTTATGGATGTTCCCTCAAAACTCCGTCATTTATAAGCCGATTTCAGATTTTTTCTTTATTTAAAAGGGTGTACTTCCAGATTGGTCTGGTTGAAAAGTGGGCGTGGTCACGCCCATACGAAGAAAAAAAAACATGCCTTTTCATCTACTTCTAATCAACCGATTCCTATGAAACTTTGCACAAACATTAAGCTTCTCTTTCAAAACTTCATCATAAATAAAAAAGTGGGCAGTGCCACACCCGTGCAAATTAAATATTATTTTTCAAAAACTTTTACTAAACCGATTCCTACAAAGCTTGGCATACACATTTAGTTATTGTTACAATACAACATTATGGTTAGAAAAGTGGGCAGTGCCACGCCCATGAAAAGTAAATATTTATTTAAACTACTTCTACTTAACCGATTTTTATGATACTTCGCACACAATAAGTTCTCGTGAAATTACAGCATTATGCTAAAAAAAATGGGCAAGAATTATTAATTTAAAAATACAATACTCCTTTCATTTTCCCTGCTTAAAGAAGGAACGAAAAATCAAAAAAATTATGTAATACTTCCACCTTCCATTCTATTTACAAGAGGGCAGTTTGCATGTGTACCAGTCTTGCAGGCCTTCAAGAAGGGCTGAAATTTGCAGGCCTGTTGCCTTTTACCGCTGTGTAATTTTTCGGCTTCATTGTTTTTCATCATGTCACTTCGGCACTCTCTCTATTGCACAAACATGTAAATGCATACATACTTGACATCGTATGTGTAAATTCTTAATCTAACTGTATTTATCTGCTTGCACTGGTTGTTAGTGTTGTTTTTTTAAGGTGTTCTTAAGCATATTTTTTTTGGATGGATTTTTTTACGTTTTCGTATTTACAACTGATTTATGATGTAAAATTGAAATCATGAAAAATGACTGGCATAGAATTGTTAGAAAATAAATATTATATAGTATAGTTCGAAGCAAGAAATTACAAGTTCTAATTTCTTCATTGTGTTATTCATTAAAACAAGAAAATGGAAAAGACATTAATAATGCTTATGAAAAGAGAGGGTGATAAGTTTGAACAAAATTTCTGGATATAGAATTTAAGTTAAATAAAGTATTTTAACTACTGCGAAAATAAGTAAATTTTCATTATACTTAAAAATGACAATTATTTACACTGGTATTGCTATAGAATATATATTTTTGGTAACCATTAATCGGTTAACTCATAACTGATGAGCAAAGTTCTGAAAATTTTATAAGAAGATGAACAGGATATATAAGGATAAAGGTTACTTTGCCATTTTAGACGCACTTGTAGCAAGAAGCTATGTTGTTTTTAATCAGTATTTGTTAAGACAACACTAAAATCTTTCGAATGACAGCAACATTAATAATATCCGATGACGCGATCTACATAATATTACCCTAAAGTTTTATCCCGTTTTTACAAGTCTCAAAACCTATAATTTTTTTTTCGATTTTAAATAGATTTTTACTAAAAACGAAAAAAAATCGCAAACATCGGCAAAACTAAAATAATCGCCAAACCAAAAAAGAAAAAAGCGCAAAGTCTAAAAAAATCTACGAAACTAAAAACATCGTCAAAAACCGCAAAAATCGCCAAAATTAAAAAAATCGCCTAAGCCCAATAAAATCGCCAAAACGAAGAATGCATCAAAACTAACAAAAATCGCCAAGAACCCAAAAATAGCAAAAGCAAAAAAAATCACTAAAACTAAAAAAACGACAAAAAACAAAAAAATCGTCAAAAACGAGAAACAAATCGCCAAAAACAAAAAAATCACCCAAACAAAAACAAAATCGCAAGAACATCGGCAAAACTAAAATAATTGCAAAACCAAAAAAAAAACGCCAAGTCATAAAAAATCTACGAAATTAAAAATATCGTTGAAAACCGCAAAAAACACCAAAAACGAAAAAAATCGCCTAAGCCCGAAAAAATCGCCAAAACGGAAGAGTATCGAAACTAACAAAAATCGCCAAGAACCGAAAAAATAGCCAAAGCAAAAACATTACTAAAACTAAAAAAAAAAACGCCAGAAACAAAAAAAAAAAAAAGCGTCAAAAACGATAAAATCGGCAAAATTAAAAAAAATCGCCCAAACTAAAAAAAATCGCAAAAACAAAAAAGCGCCAAAGCTAAAAAAAATCGATAAAACTAAAAATGTCAAAACCAAAAAAAAAATTTTTTCAAAACTAACAAAAATCGCAAAAAACGAAAAAGTTCGCCAAAACAATAAAAATCAGGCTAAGAATAAAGTTCAAAAAATAATAAAAATCGCCAAAACGAAAAGGGATATACGTATGCATATGATATTCATACGGAACCCTTCGTGGGCGAGTCAAAGTCGCACTTTAATGAATTTATTTACATATAAGTAAGTGCAGCTAAAATGTAAGGATTAGAGCAGAGCCAGGCAAAAAAAAAACTAAATAAATGAGAAATAATTAATAATAATGCCTAATAAATAAGTAAACGTTTAAACGCTAGTTTTGTTAAACTAAACTTATATGTAAACGCAGTTTAAACTCAACAGCAGTAAATCATTTCCTATGTGTTATTGCCATTTTCAACAATAATAATATGGCAGCACCATGATAAATGTCAAAAACAGCTGGTTTTGTGGTGGAATTTCGACCAAAAGCCTATGGTTTCTATTAATAGTTTAAACGCCCTATTTTATTCGTTTAATGTAAAGTTTACATATTTACTGATTTATAGATTTGCAGGCTTAAACAAATTTTAGGCCAAAAAGATAGATTAACTTGCAATGATTTAATAGTCCTAAATGTGTTGGTGTTGACTTGCTTTGTTAATAGCTACAACTGTATGTTGTGCTCTTGTTGTTGTTTATTTTATTGTGTTGTGTACATTTAAGTTGTCGGCTGTGTACATGTCAATTGTTGGTTATTTAGTCGACGAAGGCCGTGGTACATGACAAGCATCGCCTGACTCTGGATTATAATGATTTTGAAAACGAGCCGAACGTATGACTAATATTTGAGATATTGAATTAAATACAAAGTATACGCACGCAGACGAGAGACTGCGATTTACACAAGCCACAAGGTCTAGTATAAAAAAATCATATAAAAGCCATTTTGTTCTTAGGTGATTTCCTTAAAAATTTTCCAGAAGAGTCAGCTGTATTGGTACTCCTTCGTATTTTTTTTTGTTGCATAGTGTAATTAAAATGAGTAATGAACCATACTAAGAAAAAGTAACGTTCAACATACAAAGCTGAGTAAAACAATAAAAGATTGAATGAATTATATTGTCTATTAAAATCGAATAAAACTAATTTATTCAATTAACCACATCCCGACTAGAAAATGTCTCAATACTCATATTGGGGTTCGACTTTTCCCAATACTCATATTGGGGTTCGACTGGAAACGCATGCGGCAAGCCCACAAGGATTATGCCATTTTGGATTTGACCGGGAACTTGTTGGGATAGCTGATCTACAAATTAGTGACTTAACATAAGTTGTTCCCAAGTGGGAAACTAACTATTGGGATCTTGTTGGGAAAATCTAACACAGATTTATAATCGTATTTTTTGCTCATCTTCAATAGAGCTGATTGTTGCTTACTTTTGTCCTTTGAATAGCTTCAGTAATTTTAATTGAATATAAGAGTTTGCTATTTTTCCGATTTAAGCTTTGATATTTCTCCACAGGACTCCCAAATACGTTTGTGCGTTACATCGCAATTGGGATGCCAGTTAGATCCCAAATGAGATTGCATGAAATTTTCTAGTCAGGACAGTAGTATAAACTTTAACTTGAATGTGTGATTGTTGCGTACTTGTTCACTTGAACTTTTTTCTATATTTAAAATCTGATTTTGTTCGATTATTTTACAAAATTTGTTAAATAAGTTACTCTACATTCATTCTAGCTTACGATTATATTTAGTATCGCAAAACTACAAGTTACAACTCTACAAGTAAAATAACCAGAAAACAACAAAAATTTTTGTAAAAGTGCTGCTGTTTTTATGTATTTTGCTTATAGATTTGCAATTCGTAGTCTTGAGAAATGGGACCCTGACCCCAGACTTTTCTAGTTTTTTCTTTAATTCACCAAAATTTATAAGTGACCCTAATTTTTATCTTTTCCACAATTTGTAATTAATTATTTTTAATTTAATTGTCTGCTGTCAATTTTCGACCACATTGTTCCATTAGAAGCAAAAGAGAAAACTTCAAAACCATTAATAATGGGTTTTCTTGGTCTCTCAACATCAAAATCAATACAGCCATAACAATTTTCGAAACAATAAATACAACATATTTTTTGTTGTAAAATAAAAAAAAACCACACACACACAGAATCTAACAACCACATCGACACGAAAAATAAAGGTTTCTTTTTTACTTTTTTCTATAAAAATCAGAAAATATCAAAAGTTTGAGATGTTTCCTTTTATTCGCCAGGTGAAATGAAAAACTTTTTTGCTCTTATTGTTTCACAATTTGAAAAAAAGAAATGGTTAACCAAAGCTACGGGGTTTTGCTATATTTGATGTTGCCACTTTTTGTAAATATTTGTTAAAATCTCGAATAACAAAACAAAAACAAAAAATCGAAACTCACTCTTGAGTTTTATATAAGCTGCTATTAATCTTGTTTGTTTGTCACACCAAGGACATGATGTCCAATCTATTAAATACAATTCACATTTAAAATCATTGATAATTTGAAAATAGAAAGTTTTTGAAATTTTAATTTAACGTCATCTACAAATGGAAAATAGTTGTAGATAAATATTTTTTACTTTTGTTTGTAATCTGACCACAAAGGGAAAAAAAGAGAAAAATGTAAAATCATCTATACACATGTGAGAAGTTTTACCACATCATTAAAAATGATAAATTTACTACTCATGATGCAGCTTAAATTAACCACTTAAATACACAGTAAAATATTAAACACTTATATGAATATAAATATAAGAAAATGTTTAGTTATAATTATTTGCGTTTAGAAACATGAGTGTTTGATACTTATAATCAGAGAAACCCAAAACTATTTTAACGCAAAATAAGATACATGTCATAATTAAGTAAAATTATGGTTATATTCTCTGGTATAATTCACACACACACACACACACACACACACACACACACACACATAAATATGAAAATGAGGCTAGGTTGAAATCCAAAAATTTCGGCCGTTAAAAGTACAGAGACCAATAGGTGGACCAAGTTTTTGATAGGTCCAATAACATATCATTTCTAACCATCCTGCTATTTTGGCCCATTTTAGAAAGTTAAAAAAATATAGCTAAGCTAGCAGGTTCCATAGAAATGAGATGGTATTGTACCTATAAAAAAACTTTATCCTTATTTTTGTCTCAGTAATTTCAACAGCCGAAATTTGTTTGGATTGCAAAGTGTCCTTATTTTTGCATTTATGTTTTTATACTCATTTGACTTCTTTGTTCTAAGTTTTTGTTTGGTAGAATACCTATTTTAATAATATCCCTACGGTTAATGGAAAATGACACAAAACAAGTCACTTGACCGGTCGGTCCCCAGGTGGTAGGGACCAATTCAAGTTCTAACACTTCCTATGAAGCGGATCAGCCACTTTTACATGGGTATGGCCTAGGATGGGGTTAATTAATACTTTGTATGCACCTTGTAACTTGTCTCTGAACTATCTTATGAAGTCCTAATCGGTGTAGAACAATATAGATTATATATAAATATTATTCTAAAATTCAGCTGTAATTATCGATTAATTAAATTTTTTATTATTACAAATCCAAAAAGAAATTGTATTTCAATTTTAGGATTCGAACCGACAACCTCCGGCATGACCGGCTAGTACACTACCCACTCGACCACAGCTGCACTTATATTTCAATGTTATAAATACCAGTTAAGCTGGAGTTAATATTTGAATAAAGTTACGGAACAGGTTCCTGAGTGGCATGGCAGTCTCATTAAAGGGAGACAATTAATATTATATAGATACTATGTGATAGGCCTTAGATCCAGGTGCATCGAATTTGTTCAGTGCCGTTTACTACAATACTAGCCGGAGTTGGTACTGGTTGGTAAATTGACGGAAAATGGTTAATATGTGACCATTTCACCATTCACTACTCCTTATTTTTGGTACCAGTCTCATTTTCTCAAGTCATAGGACGAGCGCTTTTGGATCATTTGTCACCAAATTTTCCGCAGGAGTCCCATAACAGTGCACTTACTATGGCCGAACTTCTCAATTTTGCGGCAAAGTGGCAGTTTTTTTCAACTTTAGATTAAAAAATTTTTTTTTATGGGGCTCAATTCCCAATACATTGAAAAGAAAAAATATTAAAAAAGATATGACAGCTGGTAACCCTGTTTATATATACAAAGCTGCCAATGTTCATAATTTTTAGGGTCCCGTACACCAAAAGTGTAAGGGAACCGTATTGTTTTCGCTACGATGTCCGTCTGTCTTTCTGTCTGTCTGCCCGTCTGTCTGTCACAGGCTGTTTTCTCGGGAACCGTAAGAGGTACGGACCTGCAATTTTCACAGAATGTGTAACACTACAATAACAAATATACAATAACAAATATATGACTGTTAAAAAACTAAAGGGTGTTCTAAAGCGAGTAACAAAACATGTTGAAATGCCAATGTAATACATTTACACTTTCAAAGTTAGTGTTAATTGGTGTAGTCTGTATAATAGACTACACTGACATTTAAAACAACAAAAATTAAAGGGTGTTTTATCAGTTAATGTAATTTTGGCTATGTAATTTAGACAATTTGCTGTATCTTGGAAACCGTAAGAGGCAAACTCCTGGAATTTAAAATGAAAATTAAGTAAAGTGCGACTTTGGCTCGCACACGAAAGGCTCCCTATTCGTTTTTGCCCTTTTTTCATTTTTATCAATTTTTCCGTTTAGCCTTTTTGTTTAATTTATTTCGTTTTTTAACCGACTTCAAAAGAGAAGGAGGTTATCAATTCGTTTGTATGTTATTTTTTTACTTTTTTTATGTTTGTACACGCATAACTCTGTCATTTGTGAACCGATTTTTAAAATTCTTTTTTTGTTAGAAATGGTTTGCCTGCAGTTTGGTCCCATAATTTTTTTTCGAAAATCGGAGAGGGAAAATTCGCTCTCCCCATGCATAACTCTGTCATTTGTGAACCGATTTTCAAAATTCTTATTTTATTTGAAAGGTTTTGACAAAAATTGCTCTCAAAATTTTTTGTCGCAAAACGGAGGGGAAAATTGGCCCCCCCATGCATAACTCTGTCATTTGTGAACCGATTTTCAAAATTCTCTTTTGTTTGAAAGGGTTTGCTAGCAGTTTGGCCCAATAATTCTTTTCGAAAATGGGAGGGGAAAATTTGCTTCCCCTCCAACACCCCCCTTCCCCACATATCCATAACTATGTCATTTGTGAACCGATTTTCAAAATTCTTGTGTTGTTTGCAAGGGCTCGCTAGTAGTTTGGCCCAATAATTCTTTTCGAAAATGGGAGGGGAAAATTTACACAATTCCTCCATTTGCATACCGATTTTCACAATTGTTTATATGAAAGGCCATCAAGTATATTGCTCTTTGTACTGAAGTCGGTTTTTTTTGCCAGAATAATTTTTTAACTTTTTTTCGTTGGTTTGGTTTTTTTATGGTTTTGGCGTTTTTTTTGTTTGTTTTTAACATTTTTTCGCTTTTTGACGATATTTTAAATTTGAGCGATTTATTTAAGTTTTGGCCTTTTTTCGGTTTTTATCGCTTTTTTCGGTTTTGGCGCTTTTTTCGGTTTTGGCGCTTTTTTCGGTTTTTAGTGACTTTTTTAGTTTTTGGGTTTTTTTTTTTTGTTTTAGACATCTTTTTTCGTTTTGGCGATTTTTTCGGTTTTTGGCGATTTTTTAGTTTTGGTGTTTTTTTAGAAGTTATCACATCACTCACCTCTTTTCTAGCTGCATCCTCTTGAATCTTGAAAACAAACTGGCCAGCCGTTTTAAAATTTAATGCTATTCATATTGTTTTATTCCACATAATTATAGCGATTCGTATATACTTTCAAAGAACTATTTGACTTAAAAATAATACAGTGCTTAAAAAACTAAAACCGGCTTTTATTGTATGGGCGTGGCATTGCCCACTGTTTGAACATAAAATCATATTGCCAGGGAAACTCCATGTATGTTAAAGTTTCATAAGAATGGGTTTATTGGAAGTAGTTAAAAAATAATATTTTCTCTGTATGGGAGTGGCACTGCCCCCTTCCCCCTTTTTATTATCATGGAATTGTATAGTCAGAGGAGTTTAATGTGTGTGCTAAGTTTTATAAGAATCGGTTAAATAGAAGTAGTAGCAAAAATGATATTTACATATCATGGGCGTGGCACTGCCCACTTTTGTAATCATTATATTTCATTGTCAGGGCAACTTAATGTATGTGCAAAGTTTCAGGGGAAGGGGTTAGAAGTAGAAGTAGTTCAAAAAGAATATTTATCTAGTATGGGTGTGGCACTGCCCACTTTTATATCCATCAGATTGTATTGTCATGGTAACATAAGGTGTATGAAAAGTTTCAAATGAATCGGATGTTTTTAAAATTGTAAAAATTACGTTGAAAGATTCCATTACAATATTAGTTTGTTACAATTAAACTAATGTAAAACATTAAAAACCGCACGGTTACGGCATAAAACAAATTTTTGCCTCATCTGGAAGCCTAGTAAAAACCACATAGCTGATTTTTTCAGAACAAGGATATTATATTACATTAACTAGTCTTATGACAGGATAGTTAGTCAGTGTTCGGATGCCCTTTTCTATTTATCATGGTGCTCATGTCTTTTTGTTAATTCATGGCCTTTTTGAAATTCAAATCTTTAAGTATAAATTCATTTAAACATTTGCTTTTCTCACAACAAATCGATTATTGCTCACTTCAACAATTACCAACTGCTAAAAGAAAACACAACTCAATAGCATTCAAACCATTCGAATTCAATTAACAACAATGATCAGATTATTAAGAATAACCATAAAAATAAATGTAAAAATAAATGAAAGAATGACTGATAAAATAATGAAATGACTGGCTGGTTTGTACTCGTCAATAAAAAGCAACAAGATAGAAAATAATATAATTTGTCTTCCTATTCAATTTATCTTATTTTTTTTTGTGTAAGAAAATCAGTAAGAAAAATCATTGGACAAAGAGGGGAGACAAACCCTCTTTGTCCAATGATTTTTCTTACTTTCACTTTTTTTATGCCCAATACAAAGAGGGGAGACAAACCCTCTTTGTCCAATGATTTTTCTTACTTTCACTTTTTTATGCCCAATACTAAAGGACATTCGCCTAATTCGTAAAGAAATATAGGAAATAGAAAAAACCAAGAAATTTTGTGTTTAAAGGCTGGAAAAAATTCTGTAGAAATGCTTGTCAATTAGCAGTGGAAACAACTGTATTTAGTTGTTCAAGTTGCTTGATAAAAAAAAAAAAAAAGATAAATGGGACCAGAATTGGGAGGATTTGAAGATGAATTGTGTATCATATTAATAAAACTATGTTTTGAGGGTCATTTAGTTTGAGTTAGACATCAATTAATTACTTGCAATGGGACTGAGATTAAAGACACTGTCTCCGCTTGGGTAAAAATTTTTTATCTAAGGCTTCCTTTTCGTTGATTTTTTATTTGCTGTATCCTTTTTTGTAATTTTTAGTTGTAGCACGTTTAAAAAAAAACATTTACAAAATTCTAAAGCACTGTAGCATGCTAAAGAATTAATACTCTACTCAGCAAGAAGTTAATAATTTTTCCTTATAAAATTTTTTATACAGGATTTAATGTATTACAGCACAATTTTTTAGTTGAAATAAACAACAAATTATTTTGGTATTTCTTTACTATCTTCTATCTGGTGTTTTCTGCTACAAGAGTTTAACAAAAAGTTACAAAATTTATAAACATGGTTGGAATAATAGCAGCTCCAATGTCCTTAAGAATTCTATTTATTTCATTTTGTATTTATTAAAAAAAAATTATACAATTTTCTACTCTATTTGCGGCATAAAATTAATGCGATATTTGTTTATATTCCTGGTATATTAAGAAAACTAGAACACTGAAATTGCCTGGATGAACTAGCAAAAGTTTTTGAAGATTTACGACAATTGCTTTAGTAACAAATCACTAACTGTTGTTATACTACTAACAATATTTATAGTCCTCTTTGGTTTGTTGCTATCCCGTTAGCACAATTTTATGGCAAATACAAAAAACCTATTTAATTTCTTTTTTCTTTCATGTGTTATTCTTATTTAACAAAAAAACATTTGTGAAAAGTGTGCTAAGGTTTTTATAGAAATAAATTCCAACACTTAAAAGTGTGCTAAGATTTGTTAAAATATTACTTGCAGCACCTATAACTATGTTAAGGTTTTTATACATAACTTTTATCACCTATAAGTATGCTAAGAGTTTTTCCTCATTGAATTTAAAGGCATTAATGTTTGCGTTATGTAATAAAAAAATTTATATATTTTAAATACTTTCAATATAAAAGTATGCCAAGCTTTTTTCCTAAAGTTAAGCTGTAAAGTTACTTACAAAATCATTTGATAGTTCTATGCCTTCCTTTATAAAGTCTTACCTGAAACAAGAAATAAGAGATATTAATTTACAACAAAAATAATATAAATGGAAAAAATTAAATACAGAAATATATTAAAAAAGATGGCTGGCTGGCTGATGCGAAGGTAGATTTAACCAGGTAAACTCATTAGAATAGCTGATTACAGTAAATCTGTTAAAAAGGCAAACAAAAAATTTTCACTTAAAAATTTAAGAGTTTGTTTAAAAGTTAATGAAGATGTACTCAACAAAAACTTGGATGGCAAAGTAATAAGTTAAAATGGTAATAAACGTGGCCTTCACAACTTCTGCTTAGGCATTTTAACAAATTACTTTAACGTGGCGATGTCATTGGAGGCAAATATTTAACAGCTATTGAATACACAAAGAAAAAAAATCAAATATCTGTGATGAGCATTGAACACGTGCCATTTAAAATTATTGTTATGCTTTATGCCAAGTGTTTTACTCATTGGACGGCTGCAAAACTATTTTTTGTGACGCGCTTAAAAATGGTTTTTATGAATATACACGCAATTAAAAACTACATATGTACATATATGGGTACTGCACTTCGACAGGCATTGAACTGCTGATCATCTGTATGATGAGCGCAAGCACTACTATTGTGCTAATCAGAGAATTAATGGCTTATTTATTTATTATCAAATAATTGATTTAACTATTGTTAAGAATTGCAGTCGATATGTAGTTTGTGTTAACAAGTATGTTGTTTGGTAATTGCAAGGCATTACAACACAGAAAAAACTAAATTTCATTTTTAGTAAAGAAATTCAATTAATATTTTGTATAGAAACGGAACTAAAAAGAACCGGGGTTTTCAGTAAACAAATTGACCAAATCTTAAAAAAAATGTTCTAAAAATATTTAAAAACTCTAAACAAAATAATTTACCGAATTAAACAAAAATATTTACTGGATTTTCTGTCATATATGAAACAATTTTATTATCCGAATTTATAAAACAATTTGACTACAAATATTTACAAATTCCAGACAAAATAGTTTACTGAATCAAACAATAATATATACTGGATTTTTTTGTAATATATCAAACAAATTTTTATTCTGAGTCATTGAAAAGTTTTATTTTTTAATATTTTCAAATATTAAACAATAACTATTTTTGCCTTGAGTTCGGTTTTAATTAAATTTTTCAAATAAATTATATTCTAATTTTGAGAGAAATGTGAAGCATATAGACAAAGAAAATTTTTTACTGCACACAGGGTTGAACTGACGTTTCAAATGAAATACAGCTCTAAGAGTGCCAGTATGAATTGATTAAAAGTATATGAATTAAAACGGAACTCAAGCCAAAAGTAATTAAATTTCTTTGGATATAAACCCATACAGATCGACAAAACTCAACTTAATTTTTAAATAATAACATCATCATCCATTAAGCATTTATGAAATTTCACTTTGTTAAATGTGTTCAACTTTGACTTTAAAAAAATTAGTGGGAGCTAACGCAACAACATTAATAAATTGATTCACTTTAAAATCTTCAGTAAATAAACTTGTTACAATTAACCTTTGATACTAATTGTTTGGATTTCAGCATCGCATTCCTTTTGCTATCATTGTTGTTGTTATTTATGGGTATGACGCCCCATGTGGGTTGTTTTTTACGACACAGAAAATTGATTTTAGTTGTTGTCTTTGGTGTTCGTGTCCTAAATAAAAGCCAAACAAGAAATTCACTGATTCAGTAAAGAAAATTTACTGAAAATTAAATTTTATTTCTGACAAACTTTTGTTTGAAAATTTTTTTTGTTAAAAAATTTTTTTGCGCACATTTTTGCTGGGTACTTGTATCAAGAAACCATATACATATTGCACTAGTTTCTCTAAAGGGAGTTTATCTGTCGAGTTATGGGTTGCAAAAGTGTTGCCGATTTTTTTTTATTTATTGCCTCGAACTAGAAAAAATAAAACAAAAAAATCGTCTGATCTTTAACAAAAAAATACTTAGTTAAAAAAATTATTTCATGATCAAAATCGGAAATGACCAATTGAAATTAAATCTTTCCTAATTTCGATTTGTTCTATTTTTTACCAGAAGTAGCCTAGGGTGTGTACATTATACCGTAAAAGTTTGATAATGGTATCTCCATAAATCTAAAAGTTATGCAAATTTCTTTATATGAATCCCACCTTTTGCTCATTGTTATAGAGAGATAATTTGTTCCTTTCTTAAAAATGGGCAAAAAACTCCCCTTCGACGGAGAGATAGCGGGGTAAAATGTCTTACAAAACAATTGCTCACAAAATTTTATTATACATTTTTGAAAACAATAAATTTCTAAACTCTCTTAATATAAAATGGCGTGTCCGTAATGCATGCTGTTGATTTCCCACATTATGAAACTATTAATTTTTCTAAAAACGAGATTAATTTTATAACGGTTTTAGAATATTTGCCTATGCTTCTCTTATTTTGCATATCAAATTTTTGAAAAATATTAGATTTATAATTTTGTGTATTGAGCGTTACGGTTTAATTATTAAAATTGCTTTAACAACATTCACTAAAATAAGAACCTAAATAGTTCAAAGTTTTGTGAGCTTTGCTAAATAGTTTTATATTACAAAACGTTTCATCAATCATCGTTTGTATCAAGAAAAATGTATTGAGTGTTATCCATATTTTTTTAATATAATTGAAATTTTTTTAGTGAATACCTAAGGAGATTATACATATGAATTGTATTGAATTTAAAATAAAGTGTCTGTTCTGAAAAAAATATTGAATTCGTATAAAAATGTATTGAGCGTTACGTAACAAACTTATTACATATAATTTATCTATAAAATTTGGGACGTCAAAAAAAGTTAACAGCAGCTGAAGGGTATAAACGTTACAAAGAACATTATCTATTTACAAATTTCTGGTTTTCTTTCAAACAAATTTGCTTCTTTCGCACTGTGGGTTGTTACATTTTCGAAGACTGCATTAGGTGGGTCGTATTTTGCTACGAGAAAACTATTTGAAATTGACATAACTTTTGATATTGCTGGTCGGTTTTATTAAAATAAGTCTTATTTGAAAGAAGACTTAGCCTACTTTTTGCTTTTGTAAAGATTTATTTAAAAAGACACATTTTTTTATTTTTCAATGTGAGCCCAAGTCAAAATTTAAAATGTGGTCATAACTTTTTATCCTGCGATTATTATAATTTTTTTGTTTTTTAGAAGTAGATGTATAGTGCTTTCAAATTGTATACTATTTATTTTTTTGCTTTATTTTTCGCAAAAATCAGCCCTGGAACAACTGCGAAAGCAAATATTATGCTCAAGACACAAAAATTAAAAAAAATATCGAATAATATAACTTTATTTGAAGATCCATTGAATGAGGCGAAAACTGTTATATGAATTCTACCTTTTCATACATATATATTAGTTACATTGGCACAAAAAAAATGTACGTTTAGAATGAGAATCAGCCATTTATATGATATAAATATATATAATTGTTCTTTTCTTTGTATAAAATAAATGCTTTAAAGCCTATCCAGTCGCAATGAAATTGCTTTATTTTTAAGCTTTAATATTGCACAATCTCAAATAATATATCAAGACTATTTTTAATATTGAAACTTAACACTATGTTTTTCTTTTTTTGGGGGAAAAACCTTGTTCTTTTATTTTTTTCATTTTTTGCAATATTTCATATTGCTGATGACTGTGGTTTGTATTGCATTTAACTGGCTCCGCTGTTTCGCTTGTTGTGTTGCTTTCTTTTAATGGTTTTTACACTCTTTTGCTAGATTTAATTACATTTCTTGTTTAGGCCAAGAAATCGTGGTTCTGGCTGATTGTTGCTGCTGTGGCTTTTGTTGTGTTTTTCTTTTTCTCTTTTGTTTTTGTTTTCTTTTTTTCAATTTTGCCTGCAAAGTGTTGCTGGTTTGTTGGTACGTGCATGTTGCTGTAAATGTTGTTGCCAACCAAGGCATTTCCGCTGCAAGTGTTGAATGCAGAGGTTTTTGCGGCTTGTGTTTTTCTTGCTTGTGCGTAAGAAAAAAAATGCTTTTTTTACTTTAGTTAAGGCAAAAATGCTTTCAAAACTAAAGCTGTTTGTTAAAGTTTTAAAGTTATTTATTCTTTTGTTCACATTTTTTTGCAGCAACAATTTATTCAACATTAATCGCCTGTCTGTCAATGAGTTGTCTAGCTTATATCTTTGTTTTATATCTCAGCTTTCTCGAAATATTCTCTCCTTAGCGTTTAGTTTTAAATATTTATTACTTTTGCTTTTTTCTTTTTTGCTTATATTTTCTTTCAAATTTATTGATTAAACTTTTGTCTTCTGTCTATTCATTTCTTCTTGTAAAGTCTATCTAATCAAAGGTGCAGTACGAAATGGTTTGAAAATATTTTCTTTGCATTTCCTTCATGCTTTGCAACATCCTGGAAAATGTTGCAAACTGCTAGAAAATATAATCACGATAATGCAGTTCATTACATGCAGACAACCATAAATTTTAAATCCGATAGAAAATGAGTAGAAAGAAAACGAGGAGAATTAATGTAAAAAGGTTTATAAAATACACACTCAAATAGAACTAGCTACAATGCTAAAGGAGCATAATAAATTGAGGTTAGCATGTTAAGAATAAATAAAGTTACTTAATATATATCAATGATAATAAATAAGAAAATGGCAGCTAAAAATAAAGGTACAGCAAATATTCATGTAGTAAATATCTTTATCTAAGGTGTTGTTACTAGAAAACGAATTAAGTGTAAGTTTTGTGTATAATAAAATTCTCAAGAAATATTTTCAATATAAACAAAATTTTTAAAATGAAAAATGCAGCTTAAATATCGTTAGCAACATTTTATTTACGCTAAGTGTTAAACAATACATTTATTTATTATAAACAATACATGTAAAGTCTGGGCTCAAATCGTCACATCCGTGATCGTATCGGCAATCGTACTAAACTGTATGGGATTACACTACGTTCACGTATGTCATAATTCGAAAATGGCGTTTTTACGTGACGAGTTGTACGTTCACGGATGTGACGATTTGAGGCCTGGTTCTTACAATCCAGACTTTGGTAGAAAAGTTTTATAAAAATCACTCAAACAACTGGCTGCTTTTCACATAAAATTTCTATTCGAGACGACTATCTGTACTGCGAAAACCGCACTAATTTTAGCTAGAAATAATTTTTTAAGGAACAAGTTAATAAGAAATTGGTATCAAATTTAACGAATATTGTGAAAAATTTCATTGGAATTGCTTCGTTAACTTTCATAGTTTCGTTATGATAGCAGCATTTTGCCATTTTATGGAAAACCCCTTAAGTTTGGACAACATATTTTAATTGATACTTAAAATTCTTTAAATATATACTATACAAAAATAAAAAAAAAATATTAAAAATTTTATGTATTCTAGAATGTAATAATTTCAATGAAATGTATTTCATTAATTTGATGAAAAGTTTCATTGGATTTATGAAATATTTAAATCACATTCATATATTTTTAATCATACCTCTATTGGTTATACGTTCATAGACGCATTGTTTTGACAGCGCTGTTGGCTGAACTAGTTAAGACGTTGCCTATAAAGCAAATGACGAGAATAAACAGTCTGAGTTCGATACTGTGAGCGGTCATCAACATTGAAAATTTTTCTTATGTGCATTCGCGTCTTCGTACGTATTTCAACCATGGAATTGTCAATAAATTAAAATTGACAATAATAAATTAAGTAAAGTGCGACTTTGGCTCGCACACGAAGGGTTCCGTACTTATACACATATGTATATCCCTTTTTGTTTTTGCCCCGTTTGCCATTTTGGCAGTTTTTTCGTTGTGCTTTCTTGTTTAATTTTAGTTTTTTATTTTTTTAAAGTATTTTTCGTTGTTTTTTGGGTTTTTTTTCTATTGGCGCTTTTCGTGATTTTTTTTTAAATATTTTTCTGGCGATTTTTCGTTTTTTGCAATTTTTTTTGTTTTTGTCGATTTGTTTAGTTTTGGCGATTTTTTGGTTATGGCATTTATTTAACGTTTTCACTTTCTGACGATATTTTTAGTTTTAGCGATTTATTTTAGTTGTGACGATTTTTTCACTTTTGGCGCTTTTTTCGTTTTTGGGGATTTTTCGGTTTTTTGTGGTTTCTTATTTTTAGCGATTTTTTTTTTGTTTTGACACTTTTTTCGTTTTGGCGATTCTTTTTTGGATTTTGGCGTTTTTTTAGTTTTGGCGCTTTTTTTGGTTTTTGCGTTTTTTTCGTTTATGTGATTTTTTCCATTTTTTGTCGATTCTTTAATTTTTTTGATGATTGATTTAGTTTTAGCGATTTTTCGTTTTGAAGACTTTTTCGATTTTTTACGTTTTTTTAGTTTTTTGGCGATCTTTTCACTTTTGGTGATATATTGCGTTTTAGCAATTTTTTTAATTTTGGCGCTTATTTCCTTTAAGCGCTTTTTTCATTTTAGCGTTTTTTTCGTTTTGAAATTTTTTTAATTTTGGATTTTTTTTTAGTTTTGATTTTACATCTGACGGTTTCCAAGATACGGCATATTGTCTCCATTATATAGTCAAAATTACAATAACTAATAGAATACCCTTTAATTTTTATTGTTTTAAATATCGGTGTTAATTGGTGTAGTCTATTCTACAGACTACACCAATTAACACGAACTTTGAAAATTTAAAGTGTCTATATATAAGTGTCTGCATATTACATTAGTATTTCAACATTTTTCGTTGCTCGCTTTAGAACACCCTTTAATTTTTAACTGTCATATATTTGTTGTTGTAGCGGCAAAAGCTCTACATATCCTGTGAAAATATCAGGTCCGTAACTCTTACGGTTCCCGAGAAAACAGCCTGTGACAGACAGACGGACAGACGGACGGACAGCGTAGCGAAAACAATAGGGTTCCTTTACACTTTTGGTTTATCGGAACCCTAAAAAAGATAAGTTAATAAGGCTCCTAAGTAATGTAATAATTTCATTGAAACGATGAAATAATTTCATTAAAATATTGACAGAATATCATTGAAATAATGACAGAGTTTCATTAAATTATGAAATAGTTTCATTAAAGTGATGAAACACCTTTACTAAAACAATGTAATAATTTCACTGATATAATGAAATATGTTCATTAGCTTAGTGAAATTATTACAATGGAGCACTAAAATTATTTCATGTATTTTAAATTAAATTTATTTGCTAGTGTTTAAGCATTGTCTATATGCATATCATTGGTGCTTTACCAAATCGCCAGTAGACTTCAAACACAATTTTGAACAATTACAAGCCCTTTATCTTATGTACAAACTTTTAAAAACCATTTGAGAGTTCACAAATATGTAAATGATTTTAAGAAATAAGCATAGTAGATTTTGAAGATTATACAAACCCCAGCAAATCATTTATATTCGTTATGAAAAGTTTATACATAAAATAAAGGGTTTGTAATTATTCAAAATAGGTTTGAAGTCTACTGACGATTTGCTAAAGCACCAATGAAATGTAACGTTGATTGTTATTTTAACAGTAGAAAATATTAAATCAAAGAGATTTAAGGTTAGTTTATAAGTTTTTGTTTAAAATTAATATAAAAGAATGCTAGTTTTAAATCAGCAGCAGAAAGTTTTCGTTAGTAATGCGAGGCTTGGAGGTTATTTGTATTTACACAACACGAACATCAATATAAACAACAATAAAACAACAACAAGTGACACAACTAAGCACAACAGTCCATGATGATTTTACATTGGCATCTTTTCTGTGTGTGTGTGTGTGTGTAAAAAAGCTCCCTCTAAAACAGAGCCAGGCAAAGAGAAAACTAAATAAATGAGAAATAATTTGTTGTTTAAGTGTGTTGGTGTTTAATCGCTTTGTTGATGGGTACAACTAACTGTTGCGCCCTTGTTGTTTTTTAATTTGATTGTTTGTATTGTGTACAGGTAAATTGTCGGCTATTTAGCCGACGAATGTCGTGGGCCATGACAAGCATCGCATACCTCTGCTCTAAAATCAAGCCCAGATGTAAACTTTCAAAACTCTGATGCACCTTGGTATTGTTTGGCGCCCTTTACAATAATCAGTCGTTATTAGCACCTTGTTAATTTGAAGAAATTTTATTTCATTATATAAATTGGTTAAATTGTTAATATTACTACTCACTAGTACACATCTTAAGAATGGTAAAAATCAACAAAGAACACTGATGTGATCGGTTCTGCTAGTCTGATTAGATATTGTAATATACTATTCCCCTAATTTTAATTTAAATTTACATAATTTAATAGTTTGATTTATATAAAAAATTAAATTAACGTGTTTGAACAACCTAAAAAATTTCTTAGATTTGAAGATATTATATTATTTTATCTAGTTTTTTTTAAATTAATTTAATTATATTTTTTGTTTCATTTAAGCTTGCTACACCAATTAACTTTCTTTTTAAAGAGTTTGACTTAAATTTTCAGCATATTGCCTGTCATATTTTACCCTTGAGCTTATCAACATTAACAACAAAAAGTTTTCTGTATGCAACTTTTAGTGCCTCCGGCAAATAAGCGAAGGTAAAAGTATAAAGTGTTAAAACCCCCCGCCATATGCCAGCAAATTTTATAACAAAATAACAATAAATAATAAAAATACAATGAAGTGTCAACAAGTTTAAAATTGTTCGCTTTTAAAATAAATTTTTAATAGCCTAATTTAGAAGATAATGTTGTTATTGAAGAAGTAAAGAAAGAAAGAAAAAAACCAAATAACGTTAAATAAAATTAAGACATCGTTGTATGAAAAAAAGTTGCTTAAAATTGAAATCAACTTTTTTAAAAGCTTAATTTACATATTTAACCATGTTGGTATTAAAATGTCTGCAATGTAAAGTCTAAGAAAATTCCATTTACACTGAAATATCCTAAATTCTTCAAATAGCAGACAAAATTATCCTTAACTAAGCACTTGCATACTAAAGTTAATGATGCGGCCATTAAAACTAATAGAAATCAAGTATATTAAGGACATACCAAAAAAATAATCTAAAGCACTACTACGGCATGATTAAGTTGTTTTGGTGCAAAAGAAAAAATAAACAGTTCTGTAACCTTGTATTTTATTAGCGTGAAACAGAGTTCAGCCTGCAAAAAAATATGTATATAAAAAAAATAATACAGAAATGTACATACATATTTTCAAACACACTCAACTTCATAAAAAGAAACTATTTAAGATATTTGTTGATATTTGGTTTAATGTGTGTTTATTTTATTTAAATAACCCAGTTGGCCACGTCTCTAAGACATCGTCAATGACGGGAGCTCAACAGTGTTAAATTCTTGACGACACCTGTCCTCAACGACAAAACAAGTCCTCAACGACGTTTTCGAACAAATATCGGGAAATTCGTACACGACTCAGCTTGTCACTCACATAACACTAAAGTGGGCAATATTGCTCGCTATTTTGTTGGCAAGGAGTATATAAGCGAAACTGTAGATCGCTCGCTGTCTTGTCGTCAATGATTAAATAAGCTACAAAATTTCCTACAGTATCGTCAATGATCGATCAATTAAGCGAAAAATTGGACCGTCTTGTCGTTATTGACAAAATAAACGACAATGCCCGCTATTTAGTCGTCGATGCTGACAATGTTGTCTATTTAATCATAGAACGGTCTTTTTTTAATATTTTAAATGCACAATTTAAAATTTTTACTTCTTTACTTCTTACTTCTTTGTTTTGCTTTCATTTAAATTACTTATGATTGAAGACTAAACGGAAGACATTGTGGTTAATATTGTCCCTAACAAAGTTTGATTTAGCCCAAATTGTCGCTCATATTGCCCTCAACTATATTACTTCACACAAAACGTAAGACACTGTTACTAATATTCTCCTAAAAAAATTTGATAGAGGACAAAATATAAGACATTGTTGCCCATATTGTCCTCAACAATTTTACTGAAGACAAAATATATGACACTAGCACTCATATTGTACTCAGCAAAATTGTATAGAGGAAAAAAACATAAAATATTGTCGCTCATCTTGTTCTCAATAATTTTACTGAAGACAAAACGCAAGACATTGTCGCTCATATTGTCCTCAACAGAGTTGGATTAGGGACAAAATTGCAGACATTGTGATTCATTGCGTCCTCACCAATTTCACTGAAGACAAATCGTAAAGCACTATTGCTCATAATGCTCTCAACAAAGTTTGATTAAGGACAAAATGTAAAACATTGTCGTTTGTATTGTCCTCAACAATTTTACTGAATACAAAATATATGACACTATCACTCGTATTGTTGTGCGATTGGAAACAAATTATAGCACATTGTCACTGATCTTGTCGTCAACAATTTTACTGAAGACGCGGAAGACTCTGTTGTCCTCATTAAAGTTGAATTGAGGACAAAAATTAAGACATTCTCGCTCCACTTGTGGTCATCAATTTTACTGAACACAAAACGCAAGACACTGTTTCTCGCTTTGTCCTAAACATTGTTGGATTGGGAACAAAATGTACGACATTGTCAATCATCTTGTCCTCAAGAACTGCATAAGAGACAAAACGTAAGATACTGTTGCTAATATTGTCCTCAACAAATTTGGATTAGGAACAAAATAGTATATGATATTATCGCTCATATTGTCTTAAACCATATTACAGAGGACAAAACGTAAGACACTATCGCTCATTTTGTCCTTAACAGAATTGGATTGAAGAGAAAAATTAAGACACTGCCGCTGATTTTAACCTCAAAAACTTTACTGAAGACTAAATATAGGGTAATGTCGCTCATACTGTCCTCAACAAAATTGGATTGGGAACAAAATGTACGACATTGTCGCTCATCTGAGTCTCAGCAATTTTATTGAACACAAAATAGGGATAGATTGAGGAAAAATGTACCCCATTGTCCTCTTCAATTTCACTGGAGACACTGTCCCTCATATTGTCCTCAACAAAGTTGGATTGAAGACAAAATATAAGACATTGTCGCTTTTCTTGTCCTCATTATAGTTGGATTGAGTACAAAATATAAGACGCTGTCGCTCACCTTGTCCTTCATAACGTTACTGAAGACAAAACGTAAGACACTCTCGCTTATCTTGTCCTAAACAATTTTACTGAGTACAAAACAATAGACTCTGTCGCTCGTATTGTCCTCAACAAAGTTGGATGTAGTACAAGATATAAGATATTGCCGCTGATATTGTCCTCAAAAATTTTACTGAAAACAAAATGTAAGACACTGGCGCTCATATTGTCACCTACAATTTTATAAAGACAAAACATGCGATACTGTCGCATATATTGTGCTCAGCAAAGTTGAATTGAGGACAAAACACAAGACACTGTCGGTTTTCTTGTCCTCCACAATATTATTGTAGACAAAAATTAAGACACTGTTGCCCATCTTGTCAGCAACGAAAGTCGATTGGGGACAAATGTAAGACATTGTCGCTGGTCTTGTCCTCAACAAAGTTGGATTGATTACTAAATATAAGACGTTGGTCTTCACAATGTTGGTCTTCATAATTTTACTGAAGACAAAACATAAAATACTGTCGTTCGCTCTGTCCTAAACAACGTTGGATTGGTAATAAAATTTAAGATATATTCGCTCATCTGATCCTCATAAATGTTACTGTAGACAAAACGTAAGACATTTTCGCTCAATTTTACTGAAGACAAAACAATAGACACAGTAGCTTATATTGTCCTCAAAAAAGTTGGATTGAGTACAAAATATAAGACATTATCGCTCATCCGTCCCTACACAATTTTACTGAAGAGAACACGTAAGAGATGGTCGCTCATATTGTCCTCTACAAAGTTGAATTGAGGACAAGATATACGACACTGTCGCTCATCTTGTCCTGCACATTTTTTCTGAAGATAACACGTAAGAAACTGTGGCTCATAAAAGTTGGAATAAGGACAAAAATGAAGACATTGTCGCTTATCTGGTCCTGAACAATTATATTGAAGACAAAAGTGTTTAATAGAGAAGAATATCCGTGAATTTGTCTCTCAGATTATCATGAGCAAGGATTTCCTTTGAATTGTTGACTAGAAAAGCTAATCAACAGAGGAGAAATCGTACATAAGTACATCGACAACAATGTCGTGTAAGACGATCTGACCAATTGGGAAATAAACTTATGAAAGCCAAGATTATGCACATTTTATTGAAATGTATGTGTTCTTGAAATAAATTCGTCTATGTAGTTTGCCTTTGAACTCACAAAAAAATTAAACAAAGCAAAATATTTGTTTTACATTGATTCAATTATTATTTTTATTTCATGAAAAAGAGACATTCAAACATTAAAAAGTCTGTGAATTAAAGACTTTATTTACATATTACAACCACTAAGGGTGTGCTAAAAAGCAAGTTAGATGGTTATACTCGACAGTGCCACTTTTGTTCTTTTAACAATATTTAGTGGAATATAGGTAGCTTTGGCTACTACAGTTCCATAGCTATCTTATAACTAGTATTCACTTTGTATGGGCATATCACTGCCCATTTTTATCATTAATTTGTATTGTCAGGGAAACTCAATGGGAATGAGGAAAGCTCCAAGTATACCAATAATTGCTTGATGGGAAGTTATAGTAGAAGAATATTTATATAGGATGAGAAGCTATTGAAGAAAACTATTTACATATTATGGGCGTGGCCATGCCTACTTAAAAAAATAAATTGTTTTTACAAAAGACCTCAAAATCGTTTAAGTAGAAATGCTTTATAACAAATATATGTATTGTGTCGGCGTGGCACTAACCACTTTTTTATTTAAATTATATTTTGAGGGATAACGCCAGTTCTGTATAATTTGCTATTTTAAATTAAATAAATTTTCTAAGATTAGATATTTTCTTTTTATGGAAACACCCATAATAGTCCTTATATAAACATGCAACTAAAATCTCTTCAACTTTTTCGGTTTGAATCCATAAACTTAACTTTTCAATTGCAATAGTTTTCTCTTTTAAGAAGTATTTTATTAACCAAAAATTAAAAAGGCTGTAGACTTCAAACTGAAAGCCCTAAATAAAGTTAAGCACTTTTAAAAAAGAACAAAATAAAAACAAACTTTGGCAAATAAAACTTATATTTAAAAACACCAAATTTTACATTCAAAACTTAGCAGTTTTTTGCTACTTAATTCTTAAGAGTTTAAGCTGTTAAATTTATAAAGAAAACAAATATTTGCTAACATTTAAGTGCTGTAATATAGAAGACTATTTAATGTTTGGAAAGCAAAAAGTAGACCATTACAAATGGCCTTTAAGCCTCATTAGAAAAGCTGTGTAAGTTAAGAAAAAATTTCCAAGCTAGTTGTTATTGAAGTTCCATTTTAACCAAAGAAAATGAAGCAGAAATGTAAAGTGAATTTTTATGTAATTAAATCAAAGTCATATTGGAAATTTTAACAGAAATTAAACTTTTTTATTGTAACGAAACATAGTAATAATGCAGATAATAGACTAAGAGCTATAAAATAGTCCACACTCCACTCTTAACCACACCACTCTCCGCATAAACATGGGACATTGATCAGATTATTAGAAAATCGTGGGACGCACAGTGTTTCCGATTGGAAAAAAGGCAATAACTCGGTATCTTTGAAAATTGCGATCCGCTTACAAAACGATGTTTGTACAAAACATACAGGAGAAAATAAGCTTTAAAAATTTTTTAAAAATTTCAAAGTGATCTACGTTGCGACGTGCATGACAAGCTTTTTTTCCTTATAACTTTTACAAACATTATCCGATTTTAATGAACTTCCACTTGTTTTAAAGTTTTTTAACAGATAAAGCAAAACATGTTTCCTCCATTAAAATATCTTTAAAGATATTTGGCTTTGAATCTTAAAATTTAGTTTTTTTTCCTCGACTTTGTTCTCTATTTCGTCAATATCTCTGGTAATAGCAGAGGCAAACTTTCCAAGATATATTTTGTGATTTTTAACATAATCCTTGATAACATGCAGAAAGTATTTTTTACTTATATTAATTCATGTAGTCGTGAAAAGGAATCAAAGTCAAGACTTTGAAATGAAATTGAAAAAAGGGCTAAATTTTGATAAAAATACGAAATTTTTCTCAAAAAATTTTTAAATCTAATATAATATATTTTCAAAACTTGAAAAATGACTGCAGTTGAAACTTTAAATCGATTAAAGAATGCATGCTACTCCAGCATTGGATGAAAATGGTGTCATCAGAACTGAAGGTGTGAACCAAATTTTATTCTATTTTAAAGTCTATTTTATAGTAAAGCTGATAGTGTTGCATTTAGTCCATTTAATTTCCTATTCAATATCCCTGTCTAGTCTACTATTTTTAGTTAATACATATTCTGTTTTATGCTCTTGTTATTTTTTCCATTAAATTATTGCTTTTTTTCTTAGCTATTCGTAGTTAATGGCTTCTAATTGTAATTTTATATTCAAATTTCTTTAAAATTCCTAGCTTCTATTAAACTAAGGAACAATCTTTATTATATAATAAAATGTAATGATACAAACAAGTTTTTTAAATCTTTATAAAACGTAGACACTCCCAATTGTCTGGCAAAGGAAATTTAAATTTAAATTCCTTAACCAAAGGATGTGGTGCAAATGTAGCAACCATAAAAAATATAAATAACAGTATTAGTAATCGAAATTGTGGAAAACTTTTATTGGGAAATGGGGTGTTTTGTTTTATGGTGCAGCATGAATCAGATTGTGAACAGTCGGAAATGATAGCAATTGTAAATGTTAAATAGGCAAGCAAAAATATATCGTAATAGAAAAATTAATGATATACACTCTAATACATTACTTCAAATTTAGAATCATATATTGTCTAAAATTGTGTTGAAAATTTCTGCTTGTCTAAAATTACATCGATTTTGTAGTTATTTTATTAAAGACAAAATCTTTCAAATTAAACATATTTAGTTCAAGTGGAAAAAATTTAACATAAAGTATAATAGGGCTATGGCTGAATGGTAGATACGTCAGACTATCGGTCAGGAGGTCGCGGTTCAAACCTGCACGCAGCCAATCGCTTTTTTTTTCAGTAAAAACATTTTGTTCAAAAATAATGCGTGTGTAATTTTAGGTCGATAATAATCGGTAAAGTGTTGCCAACTCTTATCGACCTAATTTTCAACAAAACTTTTTTAGAGTATACATACAAAATATCGACATACATAAAACTGTTGGCAAATTTTTTTTCATATGAATCGAAAATGATTTTCTTTTAACATCATCTTTTATACAGTTAAATAATATTAGTTCAAAATTTTTCAACTTTTCGCCATAACCTCACGAAATAGATCGTTTTGTGGTACGAGACTTGAAGAAATCCAAATTTAGATTTTACACCGCCACTCTACATACAAACAAACAATATTTTATGAAAATTAAAATTTTTATGTTGGCACTAAATGTGTTATATTTTTCTCATTTTGTGTGCGATGAAAAAAACTTTACATCTAATACGTTTGGAACAAAGCTTTCTTTAAGATACTACTAAAAAATTATTATTTTTTTATTAATAAACCGAATTAGAATAATGATTTTTTGAAAAAAGAAAAAACCTAAAATAAATTAAAGTTTTTTAAAACCTTAACACCTGTAACTTAACTAAATTTATTCGAGCATTACAGTAAATGTATTGTCTGAAAGAGGAATATTATACTTTCACAATATTATGACAGTACCGCGATTTACTTTATTCAAGAATTATTCCATGCAGTCATTTTTAAATGAATAAACACTTAAAATCCTAAGCACTTTTATTTTTAACTGATTCTAACATTCAATAAAGGAAAACTAAAGAATTCTTGATACGAATTATCGGTTGCTTTCAATATTTCCCGTTGTTTATGTTATAGCTACCAAAAAAGCGCATGCATAAAAATAGCACACACATGCAAACACACTTAAAATATTCTGTACTGTGTACACTGTAGTGGATAGTGTGCTAGACTCTTAACCTGTAGGTCACATCTTCAATTTCAGCCAAGACTATGCGTGTTTTTTTTAATTTTTAATGGGTGCCCCTGTGGCAGCGACGCTGGCCTATCAGTTCAGAGGTCGTGGGTTCGATTCCCGCCATAGACCCTGGGTGTTTTTCCGCAGACAAGCTGATCACTTCGCGGGTTGTGTTTGTTCTTAAAAAAAAATTCTTAATGCATAAAAATGAGTAAGTTTATGTTAACTTCGTGCTGCCGATTTACACATTATGCTTCAGCCGAGTGGTTGGGACATTGTATTTTAAACTTGAAAGAGCTTTGTTCGATTCCTCGTGGAAATTAATATGATAAACAGTGAATACAAATATAAAATTAATAAAATAATAATTAAAGATACGAAATAATAAGCCTTTAGCATTTAAAAATAAAGCAAAAATCATTTATTTTTACGGAACTTGGTGTTTATTATTTAACACTAAAAATAGCTGAAACAAGGGAAAAATCTTTTATTTTTACGGAAGTTGCGATTAGTTCTTGTGGCAGTTAAATTGAACCAAACAGAGAAAAAGTCATTCATTTTTACGGTTTTAAGTCTGTTAATTTTTTAACATTTAAAACTTAATAAACTTTTTGTTAAATTTAAATGAAAAATAAGTAGACCGCTTTCTCGTTGAGGTTTAATTTATTTTATACTACAATTTCAGTTAATTTTACGTTATAGTGCCATCCCTGCATAATAAGGGAACACCCTACCTTTCGTCTAGTTATAATAAGCACGCCCTATATGTTAGTGTAAGAACGCCCATGTAACTAGAAACGAATTAATAAAGAACATTCTAGACATTCGTTATCATACCACACAAGCATCAACAAGTGTGTTTTATTTTAAGAAGTGATTGGTTATTGTTTTTAGATGTGCAGAAGCACAATATGGCGACCGTGAAAAAATTCTAAAAAGAATATTAAAATTTAATAAAAATCAAACAAATATTAAAGTTAACAACTAAAATAAAAAACAATTACAAAAAAAAAACTTAAAAATATTTACTACGAGCTCAAAAAATTCCATATAAAATTTTCCATAAAACATTTCCATAAAATGGAAAGTCAGCACAAAAAGGAAAAGTGAAGTGCACTACACAAAACAAAAGTGAAAATTTTCAGAAATTCTAAAAGTTAACAATTTACATAACTATAACCAAAAGTACAGACTGTACAAAATATGTGAAACATTTATATAAAAAGTTAAGTTAAAACTGTTAACGAATCCGAAAAAAACCATCGGAAAAGAACGGAGCATAACTAAAAGAAAGTGCCAGAAATGACCAAAAAAATACAGTTAAAGAACAACGTGAAAAAAATAAAAAAAGCAACAAATTGAAACCAAAAGAAAACAGAATAAAAATGGAAAAGAAAGAAAAGCCAAGAACCAAAAGAAATAGCAACTTAAATTAAAAATCAAAAGAATCTAAAAGAAAAACCAAATTAAAACAGAAATGAAACTAAACACATAATAAAGTGTTCAAATGCAATAGAAACATTATTTTGATAATACACGAATAAAGTTCAACAAATAAAACACAAAAAAAAAAAAAAAAAAAACTACAACAGATATATACATATACATAATAAATATGCAACAACATAATTGCCATAAATAAGAAAGAAAACAGCAAATGTAACAACAACAAAAAACAACCCTAAAATTCATTGAGATGACGTAAAAGTTCCAGAAGAAATCAACTTGTAAATATGTATTATAGCAAACTAAACCTACTACTCATATTAATATAATCATATTACATACCTATATTCTATATTATACTAAATAAACTATAATTATACTACTTATTAATACTCTACATTTTAATAAACAATTAACACTACTTAAAATTATTATTCTCTACTTAATTCTACTTATAAATTTAATAACAATATTCTCTTTGTTTTATATAAATATCAAACAAAAAAAAAAAAACACCCTATAAATAAGCATGAATGTACATATATTAAACAATTTAAAATAAATACATACTAACAAACATTTAATTGTATTTTAAATTGTGACAAATATATATATACAAATGCAGAAATAAAACAAAAAGAGTGGAATGAAGAATGAGAAAGAGAATTCGTTCGTTTAATTTAATGTGAGAGCATCAGTGTTGCCAAAACGGTATTTTTTTTATCAAGAAATAATTTTTTTTTTTAATTGTTTTATTAACAGCGAATGTTTTTCATAAACTTCTATATTTTTATAGAAATTATTTCGGTTTGACATATAAAGTGATTTTCATTTGTAAAAATTCTTTTATTAGTGCTTTTTGCCTGTTTCTTTTTCGCGTTTGAATTTTATGGAAAGTTCTGGCAACACTGACTGACATTCAGAAAGAAAACAGCTAAATATTAAAATAAAAATGAAAACTAAATACAGTGAAGGGCAAAATTATACACTCTACCGAGTGATAACATGAAAATTTTTTTAATATAAAAGAAAAATTCCGTTTTATTCATTAAAACTTAAAATTATGAATATTTTTCAAAATTTTTGAAAATAATTAAAGCACTATGTTTTAATAAATGTCAGAGTTTAATAAAACAAAGTTTAACGAACTAGTATTTGAATTTTATAAAATAAAGAAAAGGGTTTTGCAAAATAGGCCGTTAACAAAAAACGTTAATAAAATTAACGAATATATTTCACTTTTAATAGAAACCTACAATTCATTATTAGAATATACAGAACCAAGACATAAACAATTATCAACTTCTATTAGAAAATCAATTCTTTCAAAAATTAAAAATTGCCGTCAACTTTTAATCAATTGCTTTACGAAATTAGATTGTAAAATAAAAGTGCCGGAAGGGAAAAACTTATTTTCACTTGTCAACAAAGAACTTATGTTAGGAAGTGATAGTAACAGTGAATCGAAAAGTAATCCAAATTGTGATAACAAGAATAGTATTGAAATTTCTAGAAAAATGGCTACACTCGATCAGAAAAAATCATATATTGGCATGTGTGCGTCCATTATAAAAGACAATTATGATGGAAACCCAGTGTCTTTAGACTCGTTCCTTGATAAGATAGACTTAATAGAAGATCTGACTGAGCCACACTTAGCAACAACTTTTGTAAATTTCATTAAATCTAAATTAGAAGCAAAAGCTCGTGAAGCATTGCCAGACAGCGTTTCTACAATAAATGAAATTAAAACTGCTTTAAAAACAAATATTAAACCGGATAATTCGAAAGTTATCGCGGGTAAAATTTCAGCTCTTATGGTTAAGCATAATAATTACGCAGAGTTTTCAAAGCAAGCAGAGGATCTTGCTGATGCTTTCAAACGTTCTCTAACTGTTGAAGGCATAACAAAGAAAAAAGCTCATGAGATGGCTATTGAGCAAACAGTTGCGATGTGTAGATTAAATGCTAAATCGGATTTAGTAAAGTCAATTTTGGCATCTTCGTCTTTTTCAGATCCGAAAGAAGTTATTGCGAAGCTAGTAGTAGAGCAAACTGCTGAAACAAAAGAACGTCAGGTTTTGGCAATTAGAAATCAAAGTAGCAACAGAAACAACAATTCCTATCAGAATAACAATTTTTCGCGTTATCGTAATAATTCTTACCGTGGCAATAACCGTAGACATTTCAGTAATAATTACAACAATAATTTCAGAAGAAACAACAATTTTTCTTCAAACTATCGACCGAACAATAATTATCGTGGCAATGGTAGAAGTAGAAATTCACCAAATGCTAACAATCAAAGGGCTTCAGTGAGGACTTTAAACGTCCAAGCCCCTCAACAGCATATGTTGAGGGAGGAAGACGAAACACAATATCAGAACTAAATAACCAAAATTTTAATAAATCAGTCTACAGTCTAAATCTTAATTATGCCGATTTTATAAAACTAAATTGTATTGACGCCAATAAAACTTGTTCGTTTCTTGTTGATTCTCAAGCGGACATATCTTTGATTAAAATTTCTTGCTTAAAACCAAATATTTTTTTGAATGAAAATGAAATAATCAATATTACGGGTATTACTTCAAACTCTTTAACTACCTTAGGTACAATTTGTACAAGCGTAATTATTTCAAATTCTGTAATTTCACAAGTTTTCCATGTGGTAAGCGATAATTTCAATATACCATCCGAAGGCATATTAGGAAAAGATTTTCTAAAAGATAATAAATGCAAAATCAATTATGAAAATATGACCATAACAGTTTGTGACAGATACAAAAGATTAGTAGTGCCAATATTGCAAGGAACTAAGAATTTTACATGCATTATCCCTCCAAGGTGTGAAGTGTATCGTACATTTAATTTATGCGGAATTACAGAACCAATGTTTATTGATTCACAACAAATTTGCAATGGTGTATTTATTGGTAAAGGCATAATAGACTCAAACAATCCAGTCGTAAGAATAGTAAATACTACTGACGAGTTTAAATGTATACAAAATGACAAAGTCAAAGCAGAACGGTTACGAAATTTTTACATATATTCCATAAATAAAAATGAAACAAATACTGAACGTACAGCTAAATTAAAAAACATACTGCAAAATCAAATGCCAAACGACGTGAAAGACAGTCTTATGCAACTTTGTGAAAAATATGCAGACGTTTTTGCTTTAAAAGATGACAAAATGTCAATAAATAATTTCTACGAACAAAAATTCCGATTAGTAGATCAGTCACCAATATACATAAAAAATTATAGGCTTGCTCATTCACAAAAGGATGAAATTAATAGACAGGTGAACAATTTATTAGAAAATGATCTAATTGAACCTAGCTTTTCAAATTTTAATAGTCCACTAATTCTGGTACCAAAAAAGAGTACAGATGATCAAAAGTCTTATAGGATGTGCGTAGACTATCGTGCCGTAAATAAAAAGCTTATAGCTGATAAATTTCCGTTACCTCGCATTGACGATATTTTAGATAATTTAGGTCGAGCGAAATATTTTTCTATTGTTGATTTGTTTTCCGGTTTTCACCAGATTCCATTAAATCCTGACTCTCGTGACGTTACCTCTTTTAGCACGGACAAAGGATCTTTTCGATGGAAGGTTTTACCCTTTGGATTAAATGTAGCACCTAACTCGTTTTCAAGGATGATGTCCATAGCGTTTTCTGGACTTTCTCCTAACAAAGCTTTCTTATACGTAGATGACATAGTCATAGTTGGTTGTAGCAAACAGCACCATTTGAGTAATTTAAAAGAAGTTTTTGATATTTTAAGGGCACATAATCTAAAGCTAAATCCATACAAATGCAATTTTTTCCGTTCTGAAGTAACGTTTTTAGGGCATAAATGCACCGCGAATGGTCTTTTGCCAGATGATACAAAGATAAATGCCGTTAAAACGTATCCTGTTCCAACAGACAAAGACGCAGTAAGACGCTTTGTTGCATTTTCAAATTATTATAGGCGCTTTATACCGAATTTTGCCATAGTAGCAGCACCATTAAATCGTTTAACACGGAAAAAAGTACACTTTCATTGGGATGAAAAATGCCAACAATCTTTCGATCATTTAAAATCAATGTTATTATCCCCTAGGATCTTACAGTATCCAGACTTTTCGAAATCATTTCTTATAACAGTAGATGCTTCCAAACTTGGATGTGGAGCTATTCTGAGCCAATCCTTTAATGGTAACGACTTACCAATTTACTTCGCGTCAAAAGCATTTAATCAATCAGAACAGAAGAAACCAACAATTGAGCAAGAACTGCTAGCAATTCACTTTGCAATAACACAGTTTCGACCTTATGTTTACGGAACATCTTTTACAGTGCGATCAGATCACCGTCCATTAGTTTACCTTTTTAATTTAAAGGATCCATCATCGAAATTGACTCGAATCCGTTTAGAACTTTCCGAATACAATTTTACTGTAGAGTACATTAAAGGAAAAGACAATGTTGCTGCTGACGCTCTATCCAGACTTTCAATTAACGAATTAAGAGAAGAAAATAACCAGGTATTAGCCGTAACGACACGCGCTATTTCAGGAAATACAAAAAACAATGCGATTGATTCAAACCAAACCTTAACAAGTCATAATAATATTAAATTACAAATATACGACAGATTTTCTCACAACTTCAGCAAAAATATGGCAAGAATAAAGACAGAAATAATTATTAATGATGAAAACTTTAAGAAATTGCGCATAAATATACACAAAAAATTTAAGAAACTGCTATCCGTAGAGTTTGAGTTTGTTAACGAAACTACAAGTCTAGACTTAATGCTTTCGAGGCTAGAAAACGAAGCCAACAAAAACAAAATTTACAGTGCAGAGTGGCCTAAAAATGATTTAATTTTTACAATATTTAAAATACAGAATTTTAAAGACCATGGCAATAGAACATTGAAAACTTTGGAAATAATTCTTACAGAACCAATTGCTATAGTAGCTACAGAAGATGAGAAACAAAAACTGATGCAAATATATCACAATGATCCTTTACTAGGCGGACATTGTGGACAAAAGAAACTTTATGCCAAAATCAGAACAAAATATTACTGGAAAAAGATGACAAAAGATATTGCGAAGTATGTAAGGAACTGTTCAAAATGTAATTTAAACAAAGTCAAGCCATCAAACAAAGAAAAATTAGTTCTTACTCCAACACCTATTAAAGCATTCGACATAGTAGTTCTAGATACAATAGGACCATTACCTCAATCTAACTATGGAAATAAGTATGCACTAACTCTGATTTGTGACTTATCAAAATATTTAGTTTCTATCCCCATACCTGACAAATCAGCTTCGACAGTCGCTCGAGCAATCTTCGAGAATTTTATATTAATTTACGGGAAAATGAATATATTGAAATCAGATTTAGGTACGGAATTCAAAAATGAACTTTTTTGCGAAATGTGTAAACTTTTAGAAATCGAACTTAAATTCTCAACAAGTTACCACCATGAAACTTTAGGTACCATCGAGCGTAACCATCGCGTTTTTAATGAGTATACTCGAGCCTACTTGAATGAAAATTTATCTGACTGGGATACTTATTTAAAATACTTTACGTTTTACCACAATACTACACCTAACACAGTTTTTGACAATAAGTTTACTCCTTTTGAACTAGTTTTCGGCAAAAAAGGCAATAATGCCTAATGAAATAAATAACAACATTGATCCAATTTACAATATTGATAACTACAGTAAAGAAATTAAATATAGACTTCAAAAAACTAATTTGCTTGCTAAAGAATTGATTGAGAAGCACAAAGCTAGAAGTAAAAAGTTTTACGACAATTTTGCAAAACCAATTACTTTAAATATCAGTGATAAAGTTTTACTGAAGAAAGAACCATATGATAAACACAAGAGTATTTATGATGGTCCATATATAGTAACAAAAATTGATGATACTAATGTAACAATTTATAATGAAGAAACAAAAAAAGAAAAAACTGTACATAAAAACAGAGTACGAAAATATTAACAAAAGTTTGTATATTTCAATAAATTTTCATTTATTTTATTGGTAAAAATTTATAAAATTTACATCACATACAAAAACAAAACAAAATCAAATTTTTAATGTCTAAATACCTTTTATGATTACAAAAAAAAAATTTAAATATGTAATAGTATATTAAATTTATTTAATGAAATACATATCCCTGATATGAAACAATATTTACTTTGAAGTTACATGTAATAGCATAAAGATCATCAAATAACCAAGCTTGATCACCTTGATTATTTCATCATCTTTGTACTAACTTTGAATCTTTTCGTGAAAAATTAAATTTAAAATCTTCAGGGGCAACCGGGCAGAGCATTCGGGTGAAGGCAATTCCTGGCGGTCCATGGCCACCAGTAGAAGGGGTAGTGTCTTGTTCACACATGGCACTCCCTCCGTCATCCCGACTGTTCCTTCCTATTTGCTTTTGAATCCAAATCCATTTAAGTTCTAAGAGCAATTCAAACAAATAAAAATAACACTTCTATTAAATTTTAAATATGTATTTAAAACAAAAAAAAAAAAAAGGGAGATATATATGTGAACATTACAAAGTTAGATTTTAAATTTAAATTTTATAATCATAAAATTCTTTGTATATTAAATTAATTAAATAATTAACTGATTAAACTTTTTTTAATAAAAGGGAGGTATAGTGCCATCCCTGCATAATAAGGGAACACCCTACCTTTCGTCTAGTTATAATAAGCACGCCCTATATGTTAGTGTAAGAACGCCCATGTAACTAGAAACGAATTAATAAAGAACATTCTAGACATTCGTTATCATACCACACAAGCATCAACAAGTGTGTTTTATTTTAAGAAGTGATTGGTTATTGTTTTTAGATGTGCAGAAGCACAATAACGTAAAGAATATTTTGAGTGCAATTCTACAACAGTGCAAAATTTATATAATGCAAATGAACAGTTCTTAAGATTTTTGGGGTATACGAGTATCTAAAAAATCTCAAAAACATATTTTTCGCGGATATCTCGAAAAAACTTCTTGAGGATATTAAATTAATGTCATATTCGTGTTCAGCAATCCCAATTTAGCTTAACATCCCAACCTAAATAAGAGCGTTGAGCGTCGCCGCGTAAGCAGCAGGGTACGTATTTACAGTACATTATAAAAAAAAATATTTACTCTGAATGTACTGTAAATACGTGCCCTGTGGCTTATGCGACGCTAAACGCTCTAATTTAGGTTGTGCTGTAAGAAAGATTTATCTTTTTCTAGATTAATTTTTTGTAAACTAGTGTAATATAAGATGAGCATAATGTTTGTTTCTATATTTTTAAAAATTGACTATTGTGCTATCGTTGTTGTATTAAATGCTTTAGCTGAGTGATTGGTGCTTAGGACTGTAAACGTAAAGGAGCTTAGTTCGATTCCCAGTTGTATTAAAATAACAAACAGTAAGTAAAAATATAAAATGAGTAATTAAAAACACCAAATAATAAGTATTCAACATGACATTAGCCCATTTGGAATATATCCATCCATCATTCTTTCAGACATATTTTTAACATAATTAATACTTTTTTAAATATTGATAGGTGATATTTTTCAAGAATTTAGCCGAGACACCTGTTGTTTAGCCGAGACACCTTCACTATGCAAGGACACCATGCTTTGACACAAAACTGCTCTCAGAATTCCCAAAGACTGAAACAAAATCTCCCCGAATTCTCAGAAGTTCCCTGGATTCCCAAAACCTAAAACAAAAATCTACTCAAAATCCCAGAAGCTCCCCGGATTCCCAACAATTTTACAAAAATCTTTCCTAAATCCCAGAAGTTCCTTGGAAAACAACGGCAACACTAAAAGCCGAGATAATACCAAAACGGCAACACTCAGTAAAGGTGACCCATACATATGTATGCAATAGGACATAAATATGCACAAATCGACATACAAACATACATAAAAACAAAAAAAGGAAAAATGACACTAAACACAGAAAAAAATATTACTTATATCCAAGAAACTTTTTCATAAATGCTATGAATCGAACATGATAATTTTTTCCCCAACTATTTTCATTCCCGCTAGGAACTTTTTCATAAATTAATTCATATATCTTTTAAAAACTATTTTTAAAAAATCAGTATTGAACTGGTATAGTCTGTTGTACTAGGCACAACTCTTTCCTTTCTGCCAAAAAAAAACTTTTTATATTTTGTTTCTGCCAAAAAAATTTTACAAAAATACTTCAAAAATCCCAGAAGTTCCTTGGAAAACGACGGCAACACTGAAAGCAGCGATAATACCAAAACGGCAACACTCAGTAAAGGTGACCCATACATACAAAAAATATTACTTATATCCAAGGAACTTTTTCATAAATGCTATGAACCGAACATGATAATTTTTTCCCAACTATTTTCATTCTCGCTAGGAACTTTTACATAAATTAACTCATATAACTTTTAAAAATATTTTTAAAAATTCAGTATTGAACTGGTATAGTCTGTTGTACTAGGCGCAACTCTTTCCTTTCTGCCAAACAGACTTATTGCAAATGAACCGTATTTTTACTTTATATAAATAAAATTTTTTTTTTTTTTGAATTTGCTTACGAAAAGAAAGTTCAAGTTTTTTTCAAGGCAACTTAAATTTCATAAATTTATTTATTAAAAACTAAATGCATACTGCGAATGAAATAATTCATAATTTTTATTTATAAATTAATAAAATATATGAACAATAGATTATGAACAAAATCTAATAGGTTATGAAAAATTTATGTACATTTATTTATAATATATTAATTCATGCTAAAGCAGTTCTTATACGAAAAAAGCATTTGAAATGAGAATTAGGCATTTATGATATCATTTCAAACTATTTATCCTCAAATACATATTTTTTCCGTATATGTGCAAAATACGTCTATTTTTTACAAAATCAAAAATAAAATTAGTTCTATACAAGATTCTGTTGAAGAGTTTAAAAACTCTTGATTTTTTAAGAAAATTTCTTAAATATTTTTCTGTCTCACAAAAGTAGATTTAAAAAATTTAAATCGGCTCAAGAGGATTTTGGCTAAGAAAACTTATTTTAAACATCAGCAACTGTCTTAAGAGATTGTTTTTGAAACCTTTTCCATACATTTTTTTTGGCAGTTTCCAGTTTTGTTGTTGATTTACTTCTTAAACACATTTTGTTATTTGACTTTTATTAAAGCAAATTGGTTTGGTTTTTTTCATCTCTTGTCTTCTCAAGTGCCAAAGTGATGTTAAGAGTGAAAAGCATTTTAAGTATAATTTTAAAACTTTTTTTCTATTTTATTTATTTTTTATTTTTGCAAACATATCAAGAAAATAAACCCGAGTGCGAGAACCATAAATAAATTCATTCTTTTATTTAAACCAATACTTACGATTGAAAGGAATGAGTGTCTTAAAGAAATTGTTAGTCACAAAATAAATAACGCCGTAGAACAGTTCTATGGGAGTTATTTGTCGTGCATAGTTGGATATTGCAGTGGATAAACAAACAGTGGGCTAGACTATAAATCGGGAGGTCGCTGGTGCACTTCCTGCCAAGACCTTGGGTGTTTCTGCAGAAAAGCCAAAAGGCATAAAGCAGTATGTGTGTTTGTTTATTGAAAAATCAGACAAAAATTTTTCGAGTCATATTGGGCATACCCATTAAAAATACTGTACGTGATAAAAAAAAAAACGAAAACGGATTTTAATTTAGCGCATCAAACTCTTTATAATGCACATATTTTTACTTAAAGGGCAGAAACAAAAATGTCACAAAACAAATAATGCCGTAGAACAGAACAGCTTTACTATATTTGAGTCTATTTGGACTGTAGATAAGACTTTGAATCAGATAAAGAATATCGACTAGATTTTATAATTGACTACACTTAGATAAGACTCTAGATAAATATTTAAAAAAGCCCATTTAAAGTCATTTATAAAAAAAAGAAAACAAAACTTAACAATTCTTTTCCACGCGTTTGAGTTAATTACCACAAGTTGTTCTTTGAACTAGATGACAAAAAAATCTCCTTTTAGTCAGCCTTTTGATAATCCACATGTGTTGAAATTGGCGCGTGTTTAAAAATGTGTTAGTTGTTGCACCTTAAACCGCCTTCATGGTGTTTTTCTCCCAACATTTTTTTCCCATTCACGGATTCTAATTTTCAGTGCTACAAATGAAAAAAAAACTTACAAAGCAAAAAAGACGAATCTAACAAGGAAAAGAGTTGCAAAAAGTTAGATTTGTATGTATGTGATGCTATACACGCCCGGTTATTGTTATTTGCTGCTATTCGAGATGTAAGTGTTGTATGTATGTCTCTGCCACTTTCCAGGAAAAATACTATTTCAAAGCCACTGCATAAGCCATTTTTTTGTTTTAAGATATAACACACACTTCTATATAGACTTAATTCTTCTAACATGCTTCTGTGAGTGAGTACCTATAAGAATATTAGTGTTTGACTTTTTATATACTAGACATCTGCAAAGAGCCATTTGAAACGCTTTTTAAATCATACTATGTTTTTCCAAATTATGCTTGGATTTGACTTGAAATTTACATGCTAAGTCATCACACCATTAAAAAAAAACAAAAAAACAAGAATGATTTACAAATTACATTCTTGTAAGTAATAATTCAAATGTGTGTAGAAGCAATGAACAAGAAAAGACAGAGCAAATCATTTTAGCTTGTAAGATATAATCTAAATTGCGTGTCACACATATGTGTTTAGTGTGTCATTTTTCCTCTTTTGTTTTTATCTATGTATGTTTGCATGTGGACTTGTACATACAGTGAAAGCTCCCATAAGCGGACACTCACCATCGGGGAAGTTTTCGTCCGTTATAGCAACAAAAAATTCTTATTATAATATAATAATATTATAATATATTATATTAAAAATTTTCACTTTTCACTACAACAGAAGCCTTTTGGTTGGATTTCTAAAATACAGGGAGGTGTTTTTTTTATCAATATTTCCGAATTCGCAAGGTCATACCGCCATTACAATCACTAACATAGGAGGACATTAACGATGAGAGTGCGTTGGTGAGTCGAGTAATGTGTGATTTTTTAGCACTCAAGGCTTCTCCTGAAACACTTTTAAAATTTATGCAATGTCGCTTAAAAAATGTTGGAAGCCAACCATCAGAAGCGACGAAATCGCTGTACATAATTTTTTCGCCAATCACATTTGCTTTGCTTTAATAACACTGACAAAAAAATAAGCTATCTGTACATTTAACTAGACCCACCTTGTAATTTGTTTGTTTTCCACTATAATGGTTCCAAGTGTAGTCAAATTGTCCGCACAAGGAAGATGTCCACTTATAGGAGCTGTCCGCGAGTTGAGCTTTCACTGTATTTATGTACTATGTATTTTGTATTGGTCAAATCTAGTAATTCAAATTTCACACCCTTCATGTTAAGAGATTTATCTGAAATTCTGTAGTAAGTGTTGACGTTTTGGCATTTTCACGGTTTTCAGTGTTGCCACAGTTTTCCGAGGAACTTCTAAGATTTTGGGGAGATTTTTGTAAAAGTTTTTGGGAATGCGAGAAACTTCTGGGTCTTAGGAAAGATTTCCGTAAAAAATTTTCATGTTGATTTATTATTCCAGTACAGTTAAATCAAAACGAAATCGATAATGAAATAATACCAAGAATCATGTTGAATCAAAATTATTGCAAGTTAACACAACGTGATTTTGATACTGATATAATATGAAGAGCCTTGTTGAATCGAAGTTATTTCAAGTCGAAACAACGTGGATTCGATACCGAAATAACACAGAGAATTATGCTGAATAAAATTTTTTCAAATTGATGCAACATTAATTTAATATAGCAATTTTATGAATTATTGGAACGAGCTGGGGGGTAAAAAACTATTTTTTAAATGAAAACATACGTATAACAAATACGTGTACCAAATACTGGTAAACAAATACGAGTAACGAATACTGGTAAGAAATACGTGTAACGATAATTGAAAATGAAAGCAACATCCTGGAGCAAAGGTTAAATTCATTAAAAGCTAGGAGTTGCAGCTTAGCTCTTTTGGAGGGTTTCGGTGCTGCCGTTGTTTGCCGGGGAAGTTCTAAAAATATTGGGGAAATGTTTTACCTAGTTTTTGGGAATCCGGGGATCATCTAGAATTTTTGGTAGTTTTTCGTCCAAGTTTTTGGGAATCCACAGAACTTCTGGGATTTTTTCCAAGTTTTTGGGAATCCTTGAACCAGGTTGGTGTCTTGGCTAATGGTTGTTGCCCAATGCTAAATAAAGCTGTCTCGGCTAAACACCAGGTGTCTTGGGTAAATTCTTGACAAATATCGCTTATGTGTCGCTTAAGTGCTGCCTAAGTATCTTCCAGGCGATAGTTGTATGTTGTTGACGAACTATGTATGCACCTTATTTTCCCATCTAGAGATTAAAGTTACTATCATCGTTTACTTGGTATCGTCAAGGTAGGTGAAATTTTTGTTTGTAAATTAGAACTTTTATTTTTGGTGGGGGTCATGGCGCTGGGTCTGGCGACTAAGTGGATGTCGAAGGGCGATAAAGAAGAGGGGACGTCTGACTTAGCGACCGAACGCGGGCGGCCGAAGATTGTCTGTCGAAGGTGGCCGACCGAAGGTGGCCTGCCAATGGCATACAACCCAAAGTTGGCGCCAGATGGCATAACGCCGAAAGTAGCAGGCCGAAGACGCACAGTGGCTCCAATTAGAAAAAAAGTGAAAAATATTAAATCAAAAAGATTCAAGGCTAGATTAAACAATGGTTATATTAAATCAACAGGAGGAAATTTTCGCTGTTAATGTGAAGTTTGTTGGCTATTTATCGGCTATTTACATTTACACAACATGAACATCTAAATAACCAACAACACAACAACATGTCGCGCAACTGAATACAACAGTGCATTGTAGCTATAAACAAAGCAAATAAATACCAACAAACTTAACCAACAGATTATTTCTCATAGCTTTAATATGATTTCCAATCGACATTGCGACATGTTGATTTTACAAAGCTATTTTTTTTCTATGTGTATATGTATGTATGTGTTGTGCATTTAATGTTGTGGGTTGTTGCAAGTAGAAAAGCTAAAAACAACACAAAAATTTGTTAAAAAGTTGTCGTTTGCAAATACCATGAAATAAAGTGGCACAGCAACAAAAAAATAACGTCGTTATAAAACGTGAAGGGAATTGTAGAAAACAAACGTTAGAAAATGGAGACTTGTAGATATTTTTGGCTTTAAATTAATTCGAGGAGGCTAACAAAGCAATTAGGAAAGCATTAGTTTGCTACAAAGATCAGTGGGACCAAATTTCTTTGAAAGCAGCATAAATTTGCTCTAAAAAAAAGTTCCATTCTCAACAAAGCCTCTCCGCTGATTTACTAGAACGAGTAAAGAACTATATTGCTATGCACTTTATATTAAATTCAACATATGTACATAATTTTTAATTCTCTTTGCAACATACAATATGTTAATAAATAAATTAATAAAATTGCCTTTGTACAATTTCTTTTACTTAATATTTGCACACAAATGCGTTAAAAATGTTATACGACATGCATTAAATACAAAAGTAATCATTTCATATTATTAAAGTTATTATTATTATTGCTATTACTTTTTTAATTTAACTTTTCCCATGCATTTAAAAGCCCGCTTATTTGCTCTTCTGTTTTTTATTTCTTTATTTATTCGTTTTTCATTTGTATTTCAAATTGTTTAACTTTTCGTATTGCAAGATTACTTTTTTCCTCTTTTTTTCTCAAAAGTCCTGTCATAAACACTAAAGTTGATTTTCTGTTTATTTCCCCCCTATTTTTCTCTTTTCCAGTTTTAAGTTTATAAAAGCGACTTTTGTTAGATTTTTTTATTCTGATTTTTTTACAATCCTTTCAACATCAGATTGTTTGCAATTGAATGGAAGAGTAAAAAAAAATGGGCAGACAACTCAAACTTACTGCTGATATTGATGTAGGAACTTTATTACACTCAGAAAAATTTTTTACTAGAAATATATATTAGAAAAAAAATAGGAATGATAAGTTTTTAATAGAAAATTCTATCATTTATAGTATGGATGTAATGTAATGTCCATGGACGTTATTTCCACGTTGAAAAGGAAATAATTTTCGCCAAAATATTTAAACTAAGTCCATGAAAATAGTACTGCACACTAAAGATTTTTTGCATAGCCGGCCTTTGACCGGGCTTAAAGGTTTTCTCCTCTGCGCATGTCGAATAATAGCTTCAATGAGTACAGATTTTCGGCCTAGCAATAAATTCTCCACAGAAAATTTTCAAAGCGATAAGTTTTTCTATTCAAAATTTATCACAGCGATAAATATGTCTATCAAAAATTTATTGCAGCGATAAATTTTTTATTGAAAATTTATCACAGCGATAAATTTTTTATTGAAAATTTATCACAGCGATAAAATTGTCTATTGAAAATTTATCACAGCGATAAATTTTTCTATCAAAAATTTGGTGGCATGCAATAACGTCCATGGAAATAATGTCCATGGATATTAATTCCACATAAAAAAGGAAATAATGTCCATGGAAAGAAAGAAAATTTTATTCTACAAAACCAGTACTTTTCTTTTCAATAAGGAAATAATATCCACCGGACAGTTTTTCCATGGACGTCATTGCATGCCACCAAATTTTCAATAGAAAAATTTGTAGCTGTGATAAATTTTCAATAGAAATGTTAGTCGATGTAATAAATTTTTAATATAAATATCGCTATGATAAATTTTCATTACAGAAATTTATTGCTGTGATAAATTTTTACTATAAAAATTCATCGCTGTGATAAACTTTTTATAGAAAAACTTTTTATAAAAAAAAATATCGCTGTGATAAATTTTCTTTGAAAAATTTATCGCTGTGATAAATTTTCTATAGAAAAATTTATACTACAGAAAATTTTCTGCTGTTATAAATTTTCTGTAGACAGATTTATTGCTGTGATAAATTTTCTATAAAAAAATTATCGCTGTGATAAATTTTCTATAAAAAAATTTATCGCTGTGTTAAATTTTCTATAGAAAAATTTATCGCTGTGATAAATTTTCTATAGAAAAATTTATCGATGTGATAAATTTTCTATAGAAAAATTTATCGCTGTGATAAATTTTCTATAGAAAAATTTTACGCTGTGATAAATTTTCTATAAAAAAATTTATCGCTGTGATAAATTTTCTATAGAAAAATTTATCGCTGTGATAAATTTTCTATAGAAAAATTTATCGCTGTGATAAATTTTCTATAGAAGAATTTATCGCTGTGATAAATTTTCTATAGAAAAATTTATCGCTGTGATAAATTTTCTATAGAAAAATTTATCGCTGTGATAAATTTTCTATAGAAAAATTTATCGCTGTGATAAATTTTCTATAGAAAAATTTATCGCTGTGATAAATTTTCTATAGAAAAATTTATCGCTGTGCTAACTTTTCTATATAATTTTATTTTATAATTTCTTATAAGAAAATTATCTTTATCTTTATTATTTTATTTATCTTTCTGATAAATTTTTTAGAAAATAAAATTATGACTTTTAGTCCAACTGTATGGGTTTATACCCAAAGAAATTTAATTATTTTTTTGAATAGAATTCGGTTTTAATTTAATTTTTCAATTAAATTATATTTTTATTTAAATATAAATGTAAAACATGTAGTCGAGTAAAAATTTTACTGCACGGAGGGTTGAACTAAATTATTTCGATAGCTCCCGCTAATCTCTTTAGAGTTCTTTGTCTAAATGCTTCACATTTATCTCTCAATAAAACTATAATTTAATTGAAACATTAAACTAAAACCGAACTCAAGCCAAAATAATTTAATTTCTTTTTTTAGAAAATTTTAAAAATTGTGTTAATTTTTTATAGAAAACTCATCAAAGTGATAAATTTTCTACTTCTATAGAAAAATTTATCGTTATAATAAATTTCCTATAAAGAAATTTATCGCTGTGATAAATTTTCTATAGAAAAATTTATCGCTGTGATACATTTTCTATAGAAAAATTTATCGCTGTGATATATTTTCTATAGAAAAATTTATCGCTGTGATAAATTTTCTATAGAAAAATTTATCGCCGTGATAAATTTTCTATAGAAAAATTTATCGCTGTGAAAAATTTTCTATAGAAAAATTTATCGCTGTGATAAATTTTCTATAGAAAAATTTATCGCTGTGATAAATTTTCTATAGAAAAATTTATCGCTGTGATAAATTTTCTATAGAAAAATTTATCGCTGTGATAAATTTTCTATAGAAAAATTTATCGCTGTGATAAATTTTCTATAGAAAAATTTATCGCTGTGATAAATTTTCTATAGAAAAATTTATCGCTGTGATAAATTTTCTATAGAAAAATTTATCGCTGTGATAAATTTTCTATAGAAAAATTTATCGCTGTGCTAACTTTTCTATATAATTTTATTTTATAATTTCTTATAAGAAAATTGTCTTTATTACAATTTTTCTTTATCTTTATTATATTATTTATCTTTCTGATAAATTTTTTAGAAAATAAAATTATGACTTTTAGTCGAACTGTATGCGTTTATATGCAAAGAAATTTAATTATTTTGGCTTGAATTCGGTTTTAATTTAATTTTTCAATTAAACTATATTTTTATTTAAAGATAAATGTAAAACATGTAGACGAGTAAAAATTTTACTACACGGAGGGTTGAACTAAATTATTTCGATAGCTGCCGCTAATCTCTTTAGAGTTCTTTGTCTAAATGCTTCATATTTATCTCTCAATAAAACTATAATTTAATTGAAACATTAAACTAAAACCGAACTCAAGCCAAAATAAATTAATTTCTTTTTTTAGAAAATTTTAAAAAATTTGTTCATTTTTTATAGAAAATTCATCAAAGTGATAAATTTTCTACTTCTATAGAAAGATTTATCGTTATAATAAATTTCCTATAAAGAAATTTATCCCTGTGATAAATTTTCAATAGAAAAAAATATCGCTGTGATAAACTTTTTATATAAAAATGTGTGTCTTGGATAAAGAAAAATGATCGCTGTGATAAATTTTATATAGGAAAATTAATATTTGTGCTAAATTTTCTATAAAAAATTTTATTGCTGTGATAAAATTTCTACAAGAACTACTTTTCAAACATAGCTTTATCAATTTAATTTACGTATTAATCATCCACTGTAAAATTAGTCAATATGATAAATTATAGAAAATCTTAATTTTAGTTATCACTGTTGTTAAATATGTTAATAGATTTTGTCTGACAAAAGTACTGAACAAAAATAGCTTATCTTACAATTCCATTGTAATAATTTGCACTGTCTTAAGTGATAAAATTATCTTCAGAGAGATTTATCACTTTCTAAAGTGATAAAGTTTTCACTGCGTATATATTTAACTGTTATGAGTATTAAACTTTCTAGAAAATTATTATCTCTTGCGATAAAGTATTTTCTTAACAAATGTATCTCTTGGTACGTGAGAGGAATTTGTGTAGAAAAAAAATGTATAATTTAAAAAAGAGATAAAGTTTTGTATTTAATATTTATTGCTATTTATAGTGATTTAGTATCAAAACCTATCTAAATTGTTATAACATTTCTGTTTAAATTATATAATAAGCTTAAAGCTTTTTTATATCTCTTAATCCTTAAGCTGTTCATAATCTATGGCATTTTTGTTATACATATACATATTTAGTAGAATATAAATTGTTGTATATAAATACAATACAATAATCTCACAAAATTTTACAAATAAATAACTAAAGAGTTTTGTGCAGTCACACAAAAGTAGAAGATATATTTTTTGTGTTGTTTTTCAGAAATTCCAACTTACTAAAGTAACTGCTGAAATGTCTATATTACGTATTGTTCAGTTAAGTGTATGACATTTCTCTAGCATGTGTCAACAGTTGCCTTTAACGTCAAGTTTTTAGCTTCGCTCCCACATGTTCTTTTTATTATAGTGAAAAAGGTTAAAATAAAGTTGTTATATATATTTTTGTGATTATTTCTATAACGTAGAAAAATGCAATAATTTCTGTTTTCCCACGAAGAAAGTTTTTTGCAAGAAAAAAACTTTTTCACACAATAAATTGTTGAGTTCTTTTGGGCAGAAGAGTTTATTTATGAAAAAGGCTTTTGTAATAATACTAAATACAACTTTAAGAAAAATATATTTATTTATATATGAACTAGAGGGTTGCAATGAGTACTCAACTGTATTTGTACAATGTACTCGTATGAATTTCGTGTGTGCATATATGTAAGTTTTTATGTGTGTAGGTATGTATACAAACATTTTCATGTATGTACATAAATAGCCATGACCATATATACATATAAACAGATATACATAAAATACCGTACATGCATACACACACAAACATAAATACTAGTACTTTTGAGTATACTTGTGCAGCCCTCTAATATGAACTTAAAAATGTATTACTGTCCTTGCAGAAAAGCAGCTCTTTTTTTTCTAACCCTTTCACTTAAGCAGATATATTTATCAAAAATTTTTTTCTTTACCAGCCTTAGTAAATATAAGTTGTTAACAATATTGATACTGATGATTGGGCTGTTTGAAATAACACAAATATTAAGGAATAATGGCACCAGTACATAATTAGTCTAGAAATATATTTTTACTAAAATCGAAATTGCTGTTGTTATTTGTCAGTAGTAACGGGCGTCAAAGTCCGTAGTACTGATCTGATAATCGGCTAATCTGATTAAATGTTCTAACATTCCACTCTTAATAAGAGTTTGAATTTACATTAATTCAAATAATGTACTTAAGATGAAATAATTATTTTCAAACTTAGTATAATAGCCCAATTCAGTATCCCGATAAAACGTTATGTCTATAGACGGAAAGCACTCACTAATGCAATTCAGTAAATCGTTATTATTTTTCCTTTGAGTTTCGAGGTTCTTGTCTTGGCTACAAGAAATTTAAAATAAGGTACTCCCAAGTCAAAAACCATAATAGTTTAAAAAAGTATTTGGCCTGTATTTTTGTTCAACTTGTAATTCTAATGTGGAATTTTCAAACAATTATTTTATTGGACGCAATAATTTTTCATTTTCAAAGACAACGACCTGAATTTGTTCTAAACTATTTAGCGAATACAAAATAAAGAAATCAATCAAAAATTAGTCGGAAAACGTATAAGACCGATATAGTGAATTGGGCTATAAGAGTTATTTTTCATGTTAGCTTCTATGAGTATAAAAATAATTCTTGCAAAAAAAAAAAACCGAGTACAAAATAGGAGTGGCACTGCCCCCATATTTTATAATCATGTACTTTTACGATAACTAATTGTGTGTGCGAAGTTTCATATGAATCTGTTCAGTAGAGGTGGTTAAAATTAATATTAATGTGTATGCAAAGTTTCATAAGCATCAGTTAAGTAGAAGTAGTAAAAATGCATATTTACTTTTCATGGGCGTGGCACTACCCACTTTACTAAACATAACGTTGTATTGTAAGTATAACTAAAGGTGTATGCAAAGTTTCATAAGAATCGGTTTAGTAGAAGTTGTTGAAAAAGAATATTTATTTTGCATGGGCGTGGCACTGCCCACTTTTTTAATCATGATGAAGTATTCAAATGGAAACTTAATGTGTGTGCAAAATTGCATAAGAATCGGTTGAGTAGAAATAGCTGAAAAGGTATGTGTATTGTCTTTGTATGAGCGTGACGCTGCCCATTTTTCAACGGAACCAATCTGTAAAAATATCCTTTTATATAAAGAAAAAATCTGAGATCGCTTCATTAAATGACGGAGTTTAGAGGGGGAAAAAAACATGAAGAATTGATAGCCCCTCTCCCTTTTCTGAAGTCGGTTAGACTAACAAGGAAAAACTCTAATTAGTTTTCAAGTTATTTAGGTTTATAGTTTCTTTATTTTCTGTGTTTGCTTTTGAATATTGCTGGCCTTTTTAGTTCCTTCAAGTATAAGAGTTATTTTCTTTGTTAATCTTTGCATATTTTGTATGTGACAATAACTTAGTTGGTCTTCTTATTTATAAAGTTATTGCTTTATGCTTTATTTGACTTGCTATTTTTGACTCATGGGAAAGAGGTTGAGTGGATTTTTATTCTTTTCTCGTTTATTACTTGCTTAAATGTATCTTTGGCGGTGAGAGGTCGTAGCCCAAAAGTAAATAAACTTCGCTTATCTCTATTTATTTGTTTATTTATCTTTCGAAAGTTGACATCTATAAGCTGGCAAATAAATCAATAACCAGTCATTAAATGATAAAGAAAATAAATAAAACAGATTTTAAGTAGAAGGGAAATATGATGAAAGAACCGCATTTTCTACCAGTAATGGAAAATAAAGAAGAAAAAAAATTAAATTAAATTTTTTCAATTCAATTAAACATTTTCTATAAATTTTTTATAACTTAATTTTGCATCAGTATTGTGAGCTCTCTAACTATTTTTTATAGCCATTTTCTAAAGTTTTCAAATATGTACATACATTACTTTAGCCGACTTTTATTTAGTTTTACTATGGCTTAAATACGCTTTACTGAATGTCTAAAAGCTTGCTTTGTTTTATTTAATTGTCATTGATTTGCAAGTAAACATTCCCACTTTATATATACCAGACTTTTAACTAGATGCTTGTGAAAGCAAAATAAATGTCATTTGAAATTGTGACATCAAGTTAAACATGCTTTTATGTAGACATTGTGTCAAGTTGATTCAAATGGTGATTGATTGTTGCTTGACAGACGACGCACATTTCAAATTAGACAAAAACATTAGAAACAGTTTTTATCATTTAATAGGCATTTTAATGCTGAGAATATCGAATTTAAGCTGTCAGAAAACAACTTCCAACTGTTATACAGCAAAATTTGTAACATCTAATAGAATAGAGAAAAAAAAGAACAAATTTAAATGGCAATAAAGTCATATCGATTTGCTATTTTAATGGATACACAACAAATATCATACCCAGTCAATCAAGTAAAAATAGAAAATATCATATTAAGTTAAAACCTTGAAAACCTGACATATAGTTTTGAGAATAAAAGGTGGAGCAAAGTGCTTTCAATTGGGGAAAAAGGGTAATAAATCTGTATCTTTGAAATTTGCAATCCGATTACAAAACGATGTATGTAAAAATCACAGAACGAGACATAAGCTTTAAGAATGCTGCAATTGGGACCATCCTGTTGAGACACACGTTGACCTACAAGGTCTACAAGGTCTGTGTCGGCCTCATAACTTTTACAAATATTATCCGATTTTAATGAATTTAAACTTGTTGTAAATTTTATAAATAGACAAAGAAAATATATAGCAAGGAAATAAAAATGAAGCTTAGTACTACTTTCGTGCAGGTAAATAAAATGATTCTAAAAATTTGACTATTTTTAAGAAATCTGCTCTCTTGGCCTCATTTTTGAGCGGGAGCACAATATTTAAAAGCTAGATTGATTACATATATTAGATACATTTAATATAATTTGTAGCGAAATTTGAAAAACTCAATGGGCGCTTTTTTTCTTAAGCGATTAATTTAGAATTTCGTAGAAAAATTCACCATTTTCGTTCAATGCTGGATGTAGAGTGCATGCTTAAATCGATTTAAAATTTCAACTACAACCATTTTTGAAGTCTATTCTTTTGAAATGTTAAAAATAAAAAATTTTATTTTTGAAAAATTTTTAAGAAAAACAAGTTCACCTGTTGGAGCTCTATTTTCACTCTCATTTCATAATCTTGGTTTTGATTCCTTTTCACGATTGAGATAACTAAAAAGTTTTTCCTGCCTGTTATCAAGGATTGTGTTAAAAAACCATAAAATATTTTGTTGAACAAATTTGCTGTAGTATTACCAGAGATATTGACGAAATAGAGAACAAAGTGGAGGCCAAAATCCAAAATTTTAAAATTCAAAGCCAAATATCTTTGAAATTATTAAAGATATTATGATGAAATTAACTGTATTTTGTTTATCTATTTATAAAATTTACATCAAAATTAAACTCGTTAAAATCGGATAATATTTGTAAAACTTATGAGGCCGACAAAGTTATTCATGCCCGACGTAGTCATATTTGTGGCTCAGCGTCTATTTCAATAGGGTGGTCCACATTTCAACATTTTTAAAGCTTATGTCCTTCTCTATGATTTTTACATACATCGTTTTGTAATCGGATAGCAATTTTCAAAGATACCGATTTATTACCCTATTTTCTAATTAAAACTACTGTGCGTCTTCGGCCTGCTACTTTCGGCTTTACGCCATCTGGCGGCTACATTCGGCCTTATGCCACTGGCAGGCCACTTTCAGGCGGACATCTTCGACCGGTCACGCTCGGTGGCTAAGTCGGGCGCCCTCTCATCTTTATCGCTCTTCGACGCACTGCTCCCCTGATCACCAGATTCGGCGACTTGACTCCCACCAAAAATGAAAGTTATAGTTTAAAACAAAAATTTCTCCCACCTTGATGACACCAAGTAAACGAGAATGGTTATTTCAACCTCTAGATGGAAAAAAGATAATTCGTAAAAATGCCAACTATCGGCTAAAAGATAATTAGGCGATATTTAAGCGATACTTAGACGATACAGCTTAATTTAGCCGAGACACCTTCATTTAGCAAGGGCACCAACCATTAGCCAAGACACAAATCTGTACCAAGGATTCCTAAAAACTTGGACAAAAATCTCCCAGAAATTCCAGAAGTTCTTTCGGCTCCCAAAAATTAGGACAAAAATCTCCACAAAATCCCAGAAGCTCCCCAGATTCCCAAAAACTAGTACAAAATTCTCCAAAAAATTCTAGAACTTCCCAAAAAAAGTGGCAGTGCCGAAAGACGTGAATATACTAAAGCGGCCACACTGAGTTTTGATTGTGTTAACCCCTTGCACCGGCCTGTAGCCTTCATTTTGAATTGTCGTTACACGTATTTCCTACCAGTATTCGTTACACGTTTTTTTTGTTACAGGTATTTTTTCATTTAAAAAGAGTTTTATTTTTACCGTTCCAAAAATAGTTCGAGTATATAAAGTTAAGACCTTGAAAACTTATGCGGCCCATCCATTATACAATATTGTATTGCATATATTATTTAACATATTACTGTCGTTTTGACCTTTACTGTGCAATAAATGGCACAATACTTATAATGAAAATTTTGCCAAATTTTCCTGACAGTGAAGAAGTAAACATAACACTGAACAATGTTGCCAACACATTACAGAATTTTTTTGATTGTACAATAAAAATTTAAAGTCTTTTGATTTGTGCTAATATATTGTGCCACCTTCGCATATGACATATACATTGGCGGTATTAATGCACAATACGAAAAATTGCACAATTATATTGCAAGTGGATGGGCCGCTTTAAAATACAGTTTTGAGGATCACGTGGCGTATGATTAATATTAATGCCGCACTTTTAGAAGAAAACCTTATATAACACTTTTACTATCAAAGATAGAATAATAATTCGAAAAAGTTTCTTAGCAAAACAAAATAAGTTTTCATAAAATATAGTAAACTAGTAAAAATCAAGATACCCCACTAAAGAAATTAAACTAAAAATTTTAAATAAAATATATCTATAAATTTCTATATATTTATAAACCAAACATTTTAGACTTATATATTTGCATATTATCTAAAAACCACATTAAATCTAAGCTAGCCTTTTAAAAACTTCAACACAAACCCTTTTTTCTCTAAAACTTTTTTTCCTGAATTCGATTATCCTTTTTTTTGATAATTTCTACCACCAAATTCCTTCATATATTTAAATCTCGGACTATTTATATTAAAGTATTTGTGCCTTTTCTTTAATTTTATCAGATTTCTGCCCAAATTACATAAATATGTACATTTTAAAGTAAATATTTATGTCCGTGTTTTATTTTTTTTTTTAACAATATTTTTATGTAAATTTCATTTCACACTTCATTGCCCATCAAAAGTATTTACAAAGAATTTTTATTTTGGGTTATTTTCAAGTCTAAAGAAAAACAAAACATTATTGACCATTTTATTTAATAATAATGAAGATGATGTTGATGGGGCTATGGCAAATAGTTACAACAAAGCAAAACCATAAAGTGGTAGCCAAAAAAACCAGGCAAATTATATTTTTTTATATATGAAAAAAAGAGCAGAGAAGAGATAAATAGCCTAGAAGACATTAAGGGAAAAAAAGATGTTCAAATGTAAATTGACCATAAGAACATTATGAAAATTTTATTATATTGTTTTCTTTCAAATATTTGGCTTAAGAAATTTTTAGAGGGCAGTAGTCACAGTGGTAGAAAGGCAAACTTTTGGCGAAAACTTTGACAAATATTTTAAATTTCTTTAGGAACATCGGTCCAGTGCTATAAACTCCTATAGTTTGAGTAACAAATATACAACAAGAAAATAACTATACATGCTTGCATAATATTGTAGTAAACTTTTGTATATCAGTTTTATATAAGAATTCCGTTTAAGGTCCTTGCAAATCGATTGGATTGCTTTAAACAGCTTCGATAACATTAGTATATAAAACTGCAGTTAAAGATCATTAAGATTATCGAGTGCTATTCTATTAAAAAGAAGGTTATGTAAAACTTCCTAAGATAAACTCAGTAAATTGAGACTTTGGCTCGCGCATGAAGGGTTTCGTATCGATACACATATATTCCTTTTCGTTTTTGCTCTTTTCTCATTTTGGCAAATTTTTTCGTTTTTCTTTTTCGTCTAGTTTAATTTTTTTTTTTTTGTTTTTTTAATTTTTTTGGGTAACTTTTTTTAGTTTTGGCGTTATTTTTCATTTTGTTGTTTTGTTGACCGATTTTTTCAGTTTCTGCGATTTTGTTAGTTTTAACGTTTTTTTACCTTTTAAGGACTTTTTCGTTTTTTGCGATATTTTTGGTTTTAGCGATTTATTTTAGTTTTTGGCGCTTTTTCGTGCTGGCGATTTTTTCGGTTTTTGGTGATTTTTTTAGCTTTATCGATTTTTTTTTTAATTTTAAACACTTTTTTCGTTTTGTTGATTTGTTCGTTTCTTGACGATTTTTTTAGTTTTACCTTGTTTGGGCTTTTTTCCGTTTTTGGTGATTTTTTTTTCATTCTTGGCGATTTTTTGGTTTTTTGACGATATTTTTAGTTTTATCGATTTTTTTAGGTTTTAGTGCTTTTTTCGTTTTGACGCCTTTTTTCGGTTTTTGCTTTTTTTTAGTTTTTCTGTCGTGTCGACCACTTTAGTTTTGGTGATTTCTTGCGTTTTAGCGTTTTTTTTAATTCTGGTGCTGTTTTCCTTTAAGCGCTTTTTGCATTTCAACGATTTTTCATTTTGATATTTTTTCATTTGGAATTTTTTAGTTTTAGCGTTTTTTTAAATTTCAAGAGTTTACCTCTTACGGCTTCCAAGATACAGCAAATTGTCTAAATTACATAGTCAAAATTACATTAACTGACAGAATACCCTTTAATTTTTATTGCTTTAAATATCAGTGTTAATTGTAGTTGCTGAGTGTAGTTTGTATAATAATACACTAACTTTGTAAATTTCATTAGTATTTAGAACACCCTTTTATTTTTAACTTTCATATATTTGTTTTGCAGGTCCATAGGTCTTACGGTTCTCGAGACTACATGATTATGTTATCGAAAACTTTCTCGAGAAAGGTCTTGTTATATAAAGATTGTTTAAAATATATAAATTTCACGAAAGCTTCTGGGCTGCAGATTTGTTACGAATTAAATTGTACTGGGAATTTTTCAAAAGCGTTACGAAGAAGGGGGTGGGAGTCTAAAAACTGCGAAAATAAGGCGAGAAATCAATAAATTGTTTGAAATGGGGAAAGTTATGCATAACTTTTATACCATAGAGTTATGCTAAACACGCATCGCGGCGTGTTTTATATAATATTGTTATAAACTCGTAGAATGTGCAACTGAAGCATAAGATGTTATTAGATGTCATTTCGTGCTAAAGGAATTTCATCTGATTTTCATATAAAATCTCCCACTGTTTTTAATAGAAAAATCTATAATTTAAATGTAAGTAGACAAACAGCTTCTTTTACTATTACCATTAAAACCACATAAACTAAAAAATGTGTATGTTTATAATCTTAAATAGTTTGAATTCCTTAACAAACTTTCCATGGGCCAATAAGATATTGATTATTTTAAAATGTGGTTTGTGTTGTTATGCCAAAAAAATTTCAGCTTAAACAGATGTAAGCACATGTTTAGTAAATACTTAAATTGATAAGATTTTTTTTAGTTTGTAGAGAAAAAAGAACACAAAAATAAAGTTTTTGTAAAATATTTAAAGACCTGATAAAAATTCTAGCTTGTGAGACAAGGTTTTTCAACTATATGTTTTTTTTTGTTATTTTATTTTTCTCTACAACAAACGAAATCTTTATAATCGCAAATGTGTATCAAAAGTTGAATAGATTATAGCCAAAGGAAAGTTTAGACATATGAAAAAAGAATTCTAAAAGCATATCATTTCTTGTTTACAAGATTTGTGTCCCGAAGCTAAGTGGATAAAGAAAATGAGAGCTAAAACATTTTAAAAATAACCTTGAAACTTGAGCTTAACTATAAATAGTATGAAAAAAATTACTGGAAGTGAAAATTAAATAGAAAAGAAAAATAGATATGCTTTAAAATAATCGCCACAAATAAATAAGGAAAATAATGTTGTTATATTTAAAACTTTCTTAAAATAATTCATTTATTCAAAATATATGTTAACATCTCTTAACACATCATGTTAAAATCCAAACTGGATATTTTCTTTCAATATTATTTGTAAATATTTTTATTTTTCTGGCATCGCCAATTATAAGTGATCAACTTTTAATAATTGGCGCCCAACGTGGGGCCCCATTCAAATTGACATTTTAAATACTTCGACTGTAGCACTATCGTAGTTATCGTAAGGAGCCGTTTCGAATTTAACAATAGGGGAAATAAAAATCATATTAACTTATCATGCTAAAATCCCAATCGGGATTTTTCTATGAACATTATTTTTAGTTGTTTTTATTTTTTGGTATTGCCAATTAGTAATAAGAGTTTTGTAAAAGGGTAAAACTGATAATAAAGTCCATCACAATTTTGATATTGAAACACGGCGTTTTATTACAAGACCAGATCTTTGTTTATAACGCGTGAACCATTGTTCAACATTTAAAGTGACCAATATCTATTAACTGGCGCCCAACGTAGGGCATCATACAAACTGACATTTTAAATGCGTCGACTGTAGCACTATTAAAAAATAATTTATTTTATGTTTTTTAAATTTGTTTATTTCACTTTCTTTTGTTTTAAAACACTCACACTCTCAACACAGTTACCATATTTTAAAAAAATTTCTTATTATTTTTTACATAAAACCTTTGATTTGAGTAAAGGAAAAAAATAAAAGAAACAATAATAAATTGTTTGCGTCGTTTTTATTATGCGCTTTTTGGAACGTAAGTTCCTTATGGCGCTCCATGCACATCAATGCTTTGGATAACAAAAATCAAAATTTTTTGAAAATGAAAATACATAAATACTGGCCGCGAATACTGGCCACAAATACTGGTCACAGCTACATAGCATAATGGGGTTGATACTGCGTATTTTTTTAACTTTCAGTGTTGCCGTAACTTTCCGGGGAAGTGCCGGGAAACTTCTGAGATTTTTGGTCTAGTTTTTGACAATCGCCAATTCGATTGTGTCTTTGCTAAATGATTTGTGACTTGGCTAAGTGGTTCGTGTAGGTACTAGCTGAATGTGTTCTGCTAATTATATCAATTCTTGTAAATGATATGAAACTTTTTTACATGACACAACATGACATAACATAATGGTGTTGCCGCTGTGGATTTTTTAGATTATCAGTGTTGCCCTAATCTTCCAAGGAAGTGCCAGGGAGCTCCTGGGATTTTGGGGATTTTCGACCTAGTTTTTGAATCTGTAGCATGGTTTGCGACTTAGGTAAATGGTTTGTGACTTGGCTACTTGGTTCGCTGGCGATAAATATCGTCTTACTATCTTCCAAAAGTTCAAATTATTATCTTTCTACTGATTTATGTTATTAATAAGCCATCTAAGACCAACTCCTCCTGCTGCCCATCATGTTGTTGCTGCAAATTTTGCTGCTTCATCTTTTATTGCTGTTTCTCGTCCTGTTGGTGTGCCTGATTGGTTGTTTAGTGCTGATGGAACATCGCCTAATGTCTGTACCGAAGATAATGGTATGGCTTGGGTAGTGTTCAATGGCAATAATGCTGTGGCCTCTGGTACACAAAAAAAAATAGACAAGAATTATATTCAATAAAACCATGTTATTAAAAAAAAATATGAATTTCAATAACATTTATGTTTAACATAATAAAATATTTCGTTATAAGTATTTCTTTTCCATGCCGGTTATTTCTTTTCTTTTTATACATAAGTACTTAAAACAAGTTGTATCCCATAAAAAATTAAATGGGATATGGCTCAGCTATAGAGAGTATGCTTTACGTCCGGAAAGCCCGGGTTCGTATTCCAGCCATGTCAACATTTTTTTAATTTATATATATTTTTTTATTTTGAAATAATTTTGTTATCAATATAGGGGAATTCTTTATCACAGGAAATTTGAAAAAAAAAATTATTGAATACCGGGATTTTTGTTATCAAAACCGAAACTTATTTTTTTCTGTGTAGGAGGAGTTATTGGCAGAAGAAAAACTTGGCCGCTAGTGTCGGTGGAGCTAATGATTGTGGTCGTCCGTGATAGAGTTGAAAAGAGTCACTGAGGGAGGTGTTGTCAGCTGACCAAGTAGGTAGAGTGATGAAACTTATAGTTGCGGCTAATGTTGCTGTTTTAGGGTACAAAATGCTGCTGCAGTGGAGACCTCTGCAGTTATCCCGCTGTTTGCTCCCGAACCGGTTGAGAACGTAAGTAACAACGTTGCTACGCGGTGTCGCACGACACCGTGCATTATTTTTTCTGATTTTTATTTGACGTTAAGTACAGTCTCTTCTGTTGCGTTACTTATTAAAGACATAGTTATCGTAACAAGACGTTCTGATTTTAAGAACCGGGAGGCTGATATCATATTAACACATCATGATAAAATCCAAATTGGGGACCTTCTATGAACATTCTTTGTAATTATTTTTATTTTTCAAGCATCGCCAATTGGAAATAAGAGTTTTGTAAAAGAGTAAACTGGATTATAAAGTCATTCTCATTTTGACATTGAAACAATTCGCTTTATTACAAGACCATATCTTTAGTTCTAATGCGTGGAACGTTGTCCAACATTAAAAGTGATCAACTTCTAATAACTTTTATAGTTTTTATTAAAAATTTTTAATTTTCTCCTAAGACTATGGTGCGTATGACTAATATAAATTTTTGAATTGAAGCAGGATATCGTTGATATCTTTATAAACTTTTGAGTCGATTTTAAAGTTTTAGTGTGATTTTAAAGTCAACCAATCAGCCTCTAATATGCATTGATTTGCGTGGTAACTGTCTTTATTGTAAAGATAGCATTCAAAAGATAGCATTTAGAAAAACTCTTAATTAGAAAAGAAAATCTTTATAAATGTTTTTGTAAACAAAATTTTAATTAATATTAATCATATGTTCTGTATATTTTATGCGACGCATAAAATTTAATTTTTCAAAAGTTAGGCATACAAGGTGTTCGAAGAACTTTTTTGCCAATTGTTGTAAAAAATTTGTTCTGCTTTGTAATATTTTCAAACTTAAAATAAACTGCTTAAAAATCATTAAGTTCTAATGTCTGTTACGCCAACATTACTTTACTTAATGTTTCTTTAAATTATTAAAATACTCAGTTTTTAAACAACCCCGTTTTTTAGCCACCAGTTAATCCTTTATAATAACTTTATCTTCTTATGTCTTACAGAGTGCTGCACCAAATTCAAGAAAAAGTATGAACAAACTTTTCTTTCATTTAGTTTGCTTTCACTACAGTTTCCTCTACATTACACAAGTAATGACAATATTGTCTTCTCTTCAGTTGCTTCTAAAATACTTTATACAATTTCTTTTCCCCTCGTTTACCTCTAAAATTTGCAAAATTAAATTTTATTAAACTTGTTTTCTTTCTCTCTGCTGGTTAAAGCACATTTGTATGTTTTCTTATTTTTATAGAAATAAATTTTCTATTTTAAAACAAGACAAATTTAATTATTCATAACGACAGAAGTAAGAAAAACAACAACAAAGTTTACTTGAAGCAAATTACAAATGAAAAACTGCAAAGAAAAAAAACCAAACTTTAAATGACAAACTACTGCTCCAGGGATGAATTCATATAACAACTGGAAAGTATAAGAAGTGAATTAAAATAATTACACTTCAAACAAGTCGACTAAATGAAAATGATGGTGCTTATAATTATGATTACATTTTTTGCAATATGCTGATGAAATGGATTTGATAATCTTTTCCTAAATCCTCATTTGAGTTTCTTACAATATAAGGTCATCTAGGGATGAAGAAGTATTCAGATGAATTGAAAGCTTAAATGAAAATTTATTAAAGCTGAAAGTTATGAAGAATTTTGTAATTTACAACTTTTCGTCTTATTTCAACCGTGTAAAAAAAATTGATATTAATATCAAAGCCAGTAGTGTTTTGTTAAACATGATAAATAAGATATTCAGTTGTCTTCAAAAGATAGCATTTAGAAAAAACTTTTAATTAGAAAAGAAAATCTTTATAGATGTTTTTTTTTAAATTTTAATTAATATTAATCATACGTTCTGTATATTTTGTGCAGAAATTTTAAGTTTTCTATAGATCAAGAAAAAAAGGAGCTTAGTTTTAGGGCGTAGCATAAAATTTAATATTTCAAAAGTTAGGCAGGCATACAAGGTGTTCGAAGAACTTTTTTGCCAATTGTTAAAAAAATTTTAAGTAATGGCAAAGGCAACAAGATGCCTAAGTAACACCTAGAAATTTACATCGTACTAAAAATTATCAGAAGCAAACATGAAGCCATATTGAAGCCATTAACAACCATATAGCATATAATGAGGCCGGACTTCAAATGGCGGCTCAATATAACGGGTGATTTTATAATTGTAGCAGTCGGGTAAAAAGCGCTGTGCTGCAATGCAACTGATTTCACACAAAAAATTATTCCTAAAATATTTTCAATTAATACACTTAATTGAAAACTAAAACTATTTGCAATTACTTTCGTAATTGAATCAATGATTCATGTGATCAAAGACAAATTTTCCTGATAACTTTTACACATTTTGTGAAATTGAAAATGTTAACTTTGGTAACTGAATATACAATTTTTGTCGTAGGTTGAACTTCAATAAACAAAAGTAACTGAATCTGGAACTTTGGTAATTGAAATCGTATTTTAATTTTTCCTGTATTATTCCTATTATTTTTTATGTTATGGAATGCTCTAAGACATTTTAATCGATTTAAGCTACGACTGCTTTAAGTTGTCTCACCTATTTAATTTTCGCAGATCACACGATTTAAAATCACTCGTTTAATCGAAAAAAAGTAATAATGGTTTTTCTTGAAGAACAAAATTTTTGTTGAATATCAGCTGTTATGACTCATTTGAAATATTGTAAGGTATTATTTATTCTCTTTCACAACACATGATATACTTGTAAACAGATATTCCTTTAGAAGCCTTTTGTCACTGTCAGCAACATACTTTTATGATTCATTCTAGCATTTCGCTCATCACTAGCATGAGGAAATCATATTTTATCTATAGTAAATTTGTTTTTTGGCTTAAGCCAAATACACACATGACTTGTTTAGCACTTAAAAACACTAAATATCAAAAATCAAACTTCAAATACATAAAAATCCAAATATTATTATCCTTGTTGTTTATTTTATCAAATTTGTATTTATCCTTTATCGCTTGACAGCTTATGATAAGTTGCGGTAGTTTTCAAAGGACGTCAGAAAAGTAGAAGAAGTAAATTTAATCAACAACATTGAATACAGTTAGCTACTCCCAGCAAAATAATTTCTCATTTTTGTAGTCGTTAGTTCTTTATTAATGGGTTACAAAGTAACGAGTTATACTTATTTATCTTAATACTATACTTAAAATTATAACTAACGGTTATTAGGGCTCCGTACACCAAAAGCGTAAAGAAACCCTATTGTTTTCGCTACGTTGTCCTTCTGTCTGTCTGTGTGCAAACTCTTGAAATTTTAAATCACGCTAAAACTAAAAAATGCCAATATTAAAAAATTTCAAAACGAAAAATCGCCAAAAATTACAAAAGCGCTTAAAGAGAAAAATTATCAAAATTAAAAAAAATCGCTAAAACGCAAGAAATCACCAAAAAGGATCATTAAAAAACGAGACAAGAAAAAAAATCACCAAAACGAAAAAAGCACCAAAATAAAAAAACGCCAAAACGAAAAAAATCGCCGAAACCAAAAAAAAAGGTCAATATGAAAAAAAAAGTGTAAAAAAAGAGATCGATAAACCCAAAAATCCACAACAAAAAACCAGAAAAAGTCCAAAAAAGTGCAAAAACTTAAATGAAACTAAAAATATCGTCAGAAAGCGAAAGAAACGTAAGAAAAACAAAAAAAAAACGCCAAAACCAAAAAATCACTAAAACTAAAAAAATCGGCAAAAACCAAAAAAAGAAAATTTAAAACGAAAAATCGGTACAAAAGAACGAAAAAATCACTAAAATGAAAAAAAGCGCTAAAAAGAATAAAAAATCGCCAAAATTTAAAAAATAAAAAAAAATAAAATGAAACAAAAAAGCAAAACGAAATTGTCGAAATTAAAAAAGGCCAAAAATAAATTCGTGCGGAACCCTTCGTATGCGAGCCAAAGTCGCCCTGTACTGAATTTATAATAAAATTAGTACATATTTTTCTCATTACCTGAAAATAGTTATAATTTGTTGTTATGTATTAATAAAAGAAGTAGACAACCACTTTTTAAGTCAACATGTGTCTGTATATGAAAACTAATTTATGTCGCTTAAACTTATAGCTCAACAATAGCTAAGTGAGTAAAGTACTTGTCTTCCAATATGAACGAGCACAGGTTCGTATCCCAGCTGGGTCAAAAAAAAAAATATTTAAAAATATATAAATGAAATTAATGTTTATAAATTGTTTTTTTTATTTTAATTTGTTTATTTGACTACTTATTTTTTAGCTTCGAGTAAGTCAAATAATAACTAGTTAATTGATGAGACAATGTAAATATATTTGTAAGGGGTACCCTTTATATTGTGGACTTCTCAAACAAAAATAAATAGTTATCGAATCAAATTATAAGTAGTTACGAATTAAATGCTCATATACTTTTTGCCTACTAGTAAGCAAAGTTTTTGCTGGGTTTTGACGGTTCAAAAATATATTTACAAACGATTAAGAACAGTTAGTTTATATAAAGGATATTGCACAATGGACTGCTTTCAACAGAAAAACAACATGCTAAATTCCTCATGGCGGCAGTTTTTTAAGAAATATTTGAGATTTTTTTTTCAATCTTAAAACTCTTTGTAAAAACTCTATTAAGTTGTCTTCCAAATGCAGTTAAAACTTAATTTAAAATCTATAATAGTTATTGCGACTTTTATCGAAATAGAACATTATTAATATTAATCATACGCCCGGTAGCATAATATTTTGAAAATGTAAAAAATCGTATGCCATCAACAATTTGTTTTAATTTATTTTATGGTTTGTTAAGAAAAACGATTTTAAGTCCTCATTTTAATGCAAAAATTTTATGAAAATTTCACTTGTTTCTCTCTTTTACTATTTTATACTTTTCAAATCCTGTTTCCTTGTTGCATCTAAATTTTGTCCCAGCTGTGCTTGCCATTAGAAGTCAACAACTTGGGTGTTTTACTCCATTTGTTGTGCTGTTGATATTTTCTAGCTTTCAATAACTTTTATTGCAGCACACAATACAAGACTGTCGCATTATTTACAAAAACATCAACAGCAGCAACAGAACCTGTAATCAGTTACAAGGTGATATTGTTATTTAACTTGCAGCAAAATAGTTTTTTTTTGTTTTTCTTTCACTGAACAAAATTTTTCATTACTTTACAACTTTTGCAACATAATGTTTGAGATTTGAAAAGCAACTGGTAAACAAAACACCTTCAATAAATTGCTACTGCTCAACAAGCAAGAATTATGTAAAATGCTAGGGAATAGTGTGGTAGGACAGATGATGTGGCAAAAGTTTTATTAAAAATTCTAGAGCAAAATACAACATATTTACCAGTTTTTTTTTAATAAAGTTTTTAAAGTTTTACTGAAGTTGCCTTCCTTTGTCGTTTGTGCATTTTTGTTGCAAAATTAAAACAATACATTTTAAAATAAACTTTTAATAAACATTTGTTTTTGATTTAAACTTCTTCATCATTATCTTCTATAAGATTTAATGGTGCATTACTGGTTACCGTATAACTGGAAGCAAATTTTAATAAATTTTTTGGAAATAGTAGATATTTGTACTTTAATAGCTTCAGGTATTTTTTGTAGTTAATAAATAACAATTAAAAAGTCTAAAAAAAAATTCTAAAATCCTCATTAATGAAATTTGTCATTGAAAGTCAGCCAGCGAAGCCCTTCATTGGAATAATGAAGAATGTTTCATTGTATTTAAGAACTTTATTTTGGCTGGCCATGTCATAAATGGAATGAAAATATTTCATCAGATCAAAAAAACAGATTCATGAATTAAACGTAGTTATTTCATTATTTTTTCTATTACAAAAGAGAAGTAACACAGTTAGGCAGCTAATATGCTGTGATGTGCATTAGTATATGTCAGTCAATCGCTACCGGTATTGCTCAGTAACCAGTACATGTAGATGGCTTGCCTGAAACTAGTCTCGAACTCAATATCTAAAGATTTGTAGTGAATGCGCTAACCACTTCAGCCAAGAGTCCCTCTTGTTTCTTTTTATTTTAAACATATAAATGAAATATAATTAGAAAAAAGGGAGACGCCAGCCCGACTAGAAATATTCCCACTACTCATATTAGGGCCCGATTGGGAATGCATGTGGCACATCCAAAAGGGTTATCCCATTTGTGATTTGATCGGGAACTTGTTGGGATAGCCCATCTACAAATTAATGACTTAACATAAGTTCTTCCCAAGTGGGAAACTATTGGGAAAATCTAACACAGATTTTTAATCGTATATTATGCACATCTTTAACAGAGGTAAATGTTACATACTTTGGTCCCTTGGATAGCTTCAGGAATTTTAATTCAATATTACAGTTGATATTTTCCCGATTTGAGCAAATTTTTGCAAGATTTTGATATTTCCCCACAGGAAACCAATCGGGTCCCAAATACGTTTCTGCGTTACATCGGAACTGGGATCCCAGTTAGATCCCAAATGTGTTTGCATAAAATTTCTAGTCGGGAGGCTAAAGATTTGCCAAAATATTTGAAAAATAAGATATACCCGACTAGAAATTTTCCCAATACTCATATTAGGACCCGATTAGGAATGCATGTGGCAAACCCAAAAGGGTTATCCCATTTGGGATCAGATCTGGAACTTGTTGGGATAGCCCATCTACAAATTAGTGACTTAACATAAGTTCTTCCCAAGTGTGAAATTATTGGGAACTTGTTGGGAAAATCTAACACAGATTTTTAATCGTATTTTTTCTCATCTTCAACAGCGGTGATTGCTACATACATTTGTCCCTTGGATAGCTTCAGCAATTTTAATTCAATATTAGAGTTTGATACTTTCCCGATTTTAGCAAATTTTTGCAAGATTTTGATATTTCCCCACAGGAAACCAATCGAGTCCCAAATACGTTTCTGCGTTACATCGGAATTGGGATCCCAGTCAGATCCCAAATGTGTTTGCATGAAAATTTCTAGTCGGGTAGATAACATTTTTTAAACAAATAAATATTTGAAAAATCGTATACATTACGTGAACAAAGATTGTATGACTTACTTACATTTTCCATGAATTCGTTAAGAAGAAATTTCTTTAAAAAGTTTTAACGATTTTCATTAATACAATGAACTATGAAAAGTTTATGAAAAGTAGATATTAAAGAATTTCAGGTATGCAATGTAATTATTCATTGTATTATTGAAAAATTTCATTAATATAATGAAGAACATTTAATAAAGCCGTTTCATTGTCTAAATGAATGATTTTCTTGTCAGTGTATATGTAGGTATGCATGTATAGGGCATTTGAACGAAACCCTTTCGTGTCGCACTTTTAAAAATTTATTTTTTTACGCATAGAAATCGACCTGCTCTAATCCTTATGTTTTAACTTTCATTATTTTATTATTAAGTGAATAAAAGTTATGAGGAGGCTTAAAACAGCGCGAATGATTTCGTATAATATTAACACACTGTATGCATAGGCCAGAAATTAGCCTCGCTCACTACCGTGTGCCTTAATATGTTTGGTGCTAATTTTTCCTTTAGATTAAAACCTTGTCTATACACAGAGTCAAATATTGAGTTCTATTATGCTTATATTTTGCATTAATTAAAATGTTTATGATGTTTCAAAATAAAATTAAAAAAATCTCCCTTCAAAATTTGCTTTTGATAACATTTTAGTTAGAAATTCAATGGGACTCTTTGTGTGATTCTCTCTTAAATAAATGGGTCAAGCGTGTAAATGAGTTAATACTACAGGGAGGAGGAGGAGGAGAAGTAGCATTCTACTACTATTAAAACGTGCGTTTGTATGTATGTACAATGTGTACAAATATGTGTTGAGAATATAACTAGCGCAAACAAAAAGTATGAAGTTGCAGAAATGCATGTTTTAATTGCTGATGTAGGAGGACTATAGAAATGAAAGTTTCCTCCTTGCAACCAGTCCTTGCTCCCTTTTCTTATAAAATGGGACTGCACTCGTTTTAGATAATATCTACTTGTGTGTGTGAGTGTGTGTGAAATACTGCAAGTTTAGTTATTCTTTCACTAAAGTGACATTTTTTCTATGTTTTTAGCTTAAAAAACTACATTTAGTTTAGTACCACATACATACTTCACTACTGATGAGTTTTTGAAAATCAAAAGGGGGAAAAATTACTTCTTGTGTACCGGCAAATGAGCGAAAAAAAATGAAGAAATTGCAACACAAAAAAAAATCAAGTTAAAAGATTTGTGCAAAAGATAAAATGTAATTTCTTAAAATTAATTTCACCACTAAAAACGATTTTATCTTCTAAAACACATGGCGAAAAAGAAATTATTTACAAAAAACTTATGGAAACTTTTTTCTTGCGTAACTTCAGTCTTAAAATCTTTGAAGTTATGTTTGTGTTAAGCATTCTAAGGGGAGCTAGAGCAAGTTAATTGTATCAAACAAGAAATGTAAATTTTAGCAAATAAAATCTAAACATTTGCTAAAAGCTGTATTTATTTTGAACATTAAATTACACTGTGCAACAAAATGAAACTTTTGTCATGACATTTTATCAACTTTTCGTTACGTCTGTCTGTCTGTCTGTCTGCCTGTCTGTCTGTCTGTCTGTCTGTCTGTCTGTCTGTCTGTCTGTCTGTCTGTCTGTCTATCTGTCTGTATGTCTGTCTGTCTGTCTATCTCTCTGTCTGTCTGTCACAGGCTGTTGTCTCGAGAGCTGTACGAAAAATCGACCTGAAATTTTCACAGAATATGTAAAACGTTGGCCGCTACAACAACAAATATACGATAGTTAAAAATTAAAGGGTGTTCTAAAGCGAGCAGCGAAACATGTTGATATACTAATGTAATGAGGGTGCTGGTGGCTGAGTAGTTAGCGCGTTTGACTACAAATCCTGAAATCTTGAGTTCGAGACTAGTTTCAGTCCAGCCAACAACATCATACATTTTTCTCATGTGCATTGGTGTGTTATTGTGTTGGTTGTTGTTGGACTGTTAAAGTGATAAAGATATAGCACTGATTACTTTCGCAGTACCGGCAGCCAATACTAACCTATCCTAATGCACTTCATAGCACCCTCCTTCGTCGGTATTGTAGCGGAACCGTCGGCGAAGTAAAAGAAGTAAAAGGACTCATAAAATGGCTACACAGCTTAAAAACAACTAAATGCCTCTACTTTATACCAGAGGGGATTGCAACACTGCTCTACAAAACAACGCAATAGCAGAGTTGTAAACGACGTAAGCTTTCTATCTCTCTCCCACTTCACCACCTGTTCTCACTACACTATCTCTTTCCCAAAGAAGGTAACACATTAATTATTTAACTGGTAGGCATTACATGCCTGATTGTGTTACTTCTCTTTAGAAAAAAAAATATACAGACAAAGTTAGTGTTAATTGGTGTAGTCTGTATAATAGAGTACACCAGTTAACACAGATATTTAAAAATATACAAATTAAAGGGTGCTCAATCAGTTAATGTAATTTTGAGTATGTAATTTAGACAATTTGATGTATCTTGGAAAATTCTTGAATTTTGAAAAAACGCTAACACTAAAAAATGAAAAAATTAAAAAAATGTCAAAACGAAAAATCGAGAATATAAAAAATCGCTTAAAGGAAAAAAGCACCAAAAGTAAAAAAACCCTAAAACGCAAAAAAGCACCAAAACTAAAAAATTCGCGAAAAAAATTAAAAAGTCGCAAAAACCTGAAAAACATTGTCAAAACGAAACATACACTAAAACTTAAAAAATCGCTAAAACCAAAATTATCGTCAAAAACGGAAGAAAGCGTCAAAAATTAAAAAATAGCAAAACGAAAAAAGCGTCAATACAAAAAAAGCGCCAATTTAAAAAAAAATCGACAAAAAATTTAAAAAATCGCCAAAACGAAAAAAGTTCCAAAACAAAAAAAAATCGCTAAAACTAAAAAAACACCAAAAAACCGAAAAAAATCGCCAAACCGAAAAAAACCCCAAAAACTATAATAAATCGCTAAAACTAAAAATATCGTTACGGGCGGTGTGAATGATTCCGAAACTATTGAGTATATAAAAAATATTATTCTAATAGCTTAAAAGTAATTTCATTTCAAGTGACCTTTGTAATGACATTGGTTGACCCTTTGTCAAGTTATGTTAAAATCGGTGGAGCAGTCTCTTAAAACTCGATTTTTGCAAAAATCAGATAATTTTAATTTATTGTGAATAAAATCAATATTTATTTATTAATCGATTTTCATAAGAAAAAACTTATTTTATTTATAGTATATGTGGCTCTATGATCAGCAAAAATATGGTAAGTTTTTCCATTTTTGATTTTTTATATATAAAAACAAATAATTAATTTTTAATAATTGTGGTCTGAATATTTACAAAACCGGATAGTAAATAAAAAAAATTTTTTAAAGTTTTTAAGGTAATTTTGTTTCAACATTTTTAGTGATTTTCGCAATAAAATTGGACAAACCCTTCCCAAGTTATGATAAAATATGGAATTTAAAATTTCTACTTTTTTTGTAGTTAGGAGACCATAACACATCAAAAAACGTATAGTGCTACTGCTTGGAATTTTTCTTGTTGCATAGTGTTATTAGTGCTTCCTTCACCATATTGCCTTTATCTCATGAAAACCCTTCTTTTGCCAGAAAGCAGGTGTTAAATTGCAAACATCAACCACTATTTAAAGATGAAACATATGCAGTTAATGAGACATAATGGTGACATTAACATTGTATAAATTAATTAGATTTTAATGATTCAAATATACGAAGTGAGGACTTCTAAGGCACAAGAACTGATATAATCAAAATATATTAAATAACATAAAATTAAGGGCCATATGTATAACAAAAACTCGATATAAACTTAGCATAAATGCTGAAATTGAACTGGATCTTACTGAGTTTCTCTATATATTTTGAAACTAAAAATCATCGTAGAAATATACTCATGACTATAGTCATGGGTGAGTTTTAATGCTAAATTGTATAGAACAACTCGTTAAACTCCAGTTCAAAGTCATCACTTATGCTTACTTCATGCCAAATTTTCATTCTGAATACGTCCGTAAGGCTCTATTCACGTATTTCGAAATAAGTTTTCAAATATGGCCTACCTGGACAATAAATTACAAAAAAAAATATCTTTCAATATTTTTTCCGTAATATCGCGAAAAACGTGTATATCTGCAGTTGAAAAAATATTATCACTGTGATAAAACAAATCATTGTGATAAGAACAACTATCACTGTGATAAAAAAAATCAAAACTGTGATTAAAAAATGTTATCAATTTGGTAAAAAAGGGACCGAAAAGAACAGTCAGTCATTATCAAAATTTCAGTTGTATGTAGTTTGTTACTTTAGCATTCGCTGCTGTTGTCTTTAAAATGCTGCACTAGATATGACAATTTCAAGCAGAAAAAGATCATCACTATGATAAAAAAATTATCACTGTGATAAAAAAATAATCACTGTAATAAAAAATTATCACTGAGATAAAAATATTATCAATGTTATAAAAACAATAATTACTGTGATAAATAATAAAAATATTATCACTGTGATTAAAAAATTATCACTGTGATAAAGAAAATATCACTGTGATAATAAATTATTACTGTGATAAAACAAATTATCACTGCGATAAAGCAATTATTACTGTGATAAAAATATTATCACTGTGATACAAATAGCTATCACTGTGATAAAAATATTATCACTGCGATAAAAAATTATCACTGCGATAAAAAAACTATCACTGTGATACAATAACTATCACTAAGATAAAAAACTATAACTGTCATTATAATATATCACTGTGATAAAAAAAACTATCACTGTGATAAAAAATTATCAAAAACGTATCACTAATAAAATATACTGTCACTGTGATAAAAAAATATAACTGTGAAAAAAACATCACTGTGATAAAAGAAATTATCGCTGTGATAAAATAATTAACACTGTGATAAAAAAAAGTTATCACTGTAATAGAAAAAAATATCACTGTGATAAAGAAATTATCACTGTAATAAAAAATTTATCACTGTGATAAAGATCTTATCACTGTGATAAAAAAGTATCGCCATGATAAAAAATTATCACTGTGATAAATATATTATCACTGTGATAAAAAATTATCTCTGTGCTAAAAAAATTATCACTGTGATAAGAAAATTATCATTATGGTAAAATAATTATCAGTGTGATAAAAAACATTACTGTGATAAATAAATTATCACTGTGCTAAAAAAAATTATTACTGTGATAAAAAAATTATTACTGTGAGAAGAAAAAATATCACTGTGATACAAAAGTTATCACTGTGATAAAAAAATATTACTGCAATAAAAAAAGTATCGGTGTGATAAAAAAAATATAACTGAAAAAAGCTATAACCGTTACGGTCCCTTTTTTGAACTTTTGAACTTTTTGAAAATTTCGGATTTCCATGATTCTGAGCTCGTGTCGGTCGAGATATGCTGAAAACTGGATTTTCGAAAATCGAGATGAAATCAGTAGCTTTCTATTTTCGATAGCGGGAAGTTAAAAATTGTGTTGTCTGAGATGTATTATAACAATTGGGAGCCCATAAATACTTTTATGAATTCAAATTTTATGGCATATACTGACAAGGTCATATTTAAATTGTATTTTTTTTCTGTTGGATTTGAAGTTTTAGCAAGCGTGGAAGTTGTGGGATTTTCAAAAAGTGTGTGGGAATTAAAAAAGACTTATTTAAGTGATTGTTAATTACTACAATGAAATATAAAATCTTTACTAGAAAACTTTGCACACTTTTATGCAAATTTTTGCTGCATTTGGCATATATGCAGTTTTGGGATTTTTAAGAATATCAGCTAAAGAATTGTTGATTTATTATCACTATAATTTTATATTCAAATATGAAAAAATTGTAAAGCCTCAGCCCTTCAACCTCCTTACAGTATTTAATATATGTATTTTACTTTCACTTACATGTCCAATAAATTTAAGCAATATCCTCAATTAAAAACTTACCTGCAAAGAAAAGAAATAAAATTTTATTTAAATGTTTATACTTAATTAATTTTTTCTTAAGGCATTTTTAATAGCAAAAATATATTTTACTTCCTTAAAGTTTTCCTCTTGTCGCACATTTACAGAAATTTTGCAAATATTCTGTGGCTTTAGTCAATAAACTTTGATTTCCTCTTTTTATACCTTCACTTCGCATCTTAAGGAATAAATTTTTTAATTAAAAATTGTAATACCTTTCAGTTGTTATTTACGGGATTTTTTAACTGTTTTCTTCCAGTTTTATTTCATTTTTCCTTGATTTTATACGACTGCAATCTACTTGCGTTTGGAAAACAAATGTCAATTTGTTGCCAAAGTATTTTAATAAACGGAATCAGCAAAAGTATAAACGAAGAAACTTTTTGTTTTCTTTATTGAAATGCGTGGCGTGGCGATGAAGAGCAAATTGTTTAAAATGAAAAAGCAGAAAAAATATGTGAGAGTAAAATATGCGATTTAAATACGCAAGAGGAATTATTATTAATTGCAAGCATTTAAAAGCGTCATTAAGTGATACGAGAGTGGTCCTTGAATTAAAATTTTTAAATCAGTGTTATTATTTAAAAGCTGCCATCTAAGTTAAGGAGTACACTGAAAGAATTTTAATCATGAGTTCTGTGAATTTCGTCACGCTTCGTTGGATAAATGAAACACGTTGCGCTAAAATTATTTTAATGGAATTTTCATTAAATAATTTCATTAGTCCAATATAGAAATTTCTCTACGCCAAAGATCATATTTCATTATTGTGGTGATATTATCTCATCGTTTTAATGAAATTATTTCTTTCTTTTCATTGAAATTGTTGAATTATTTTAATGAAATTATTTCATTAATTTAATGAAATTATTTCATTACTTTAATGATATTATTTATTTATTTTAATGAAGTTATTTTATTATTTGAATGAAGTTATTTCATTAATTTAATGAAATTATTTCATTATTTTAATGAAATTATTTCATTTTAATGAAACTATTTCATTATTTTAATTAAATTATTTCATTATTTTAATGAAATTCTGTCAATGTTTTAATGATATTCTGTCAATATTGTAATGAAATTATATCATCATTTTCATGAAATTAATGGATTACTTAGTAGCCTCATTAGCTTATCTCTTTTATTGACTATTTTAATTTATTGACAATTCATTGCTACAAACACGTACAAGAGACGCCAATACACATCAGAAAAATTTGTAATATTGACGACCGCTCACAGTATCGAGCTCAGACTCTTGATTTTCATCATTTGTTTTATAGGCAACGTCTTAACTACTTCAGTCAATAGCCTTGTCAAAACAATGTGTTGTCTATGAGTGTATAGCAATAAAAAAAGAGTACAACAACAAAAAACATATAAAACAATTTTTGTTGTTCAGTTTTAGTTGCCAACTTTTTAAATAAATAAGGATATTTTTTTTTTAAATATTATATATATGTGAGTTATTTGATCAGTCTTTCATAAATGAAATGAATTTTTTCATCAAAGCAAGGAAATACATTTAATTAAAATGATGACGTTCAAATCTTAAATGCTTTTCCATAAAATGACAAAATGTTGCTGTCATAAGTCTTATAAAAATTTCTAAGGAATGAAATGAAATTCTTTCACAATATTGCTGAAATTTCATTAGAATTGTAAAAATATTTCATTAAAATTGTGAAAAATAAATTTAACGAAATTATTTCGTTGGATTTATGAAGCAAAATTCTTTGGGTGTACGTATAATTTTTATGAATTATAATTATTTCTTGGCTCACCCTCGTACTTTTTCTCCTTTCAGTTTATAAAGTTTTAATTTTTATATTGATTTTACAGCCAAACTTTCAAGTTTCTTTTCTCAAAATTTTGCTTCCTTGTGGCCTTAGCCATATCGATACTGAACACTGTGCGTGTATGTATTAATTAATTATTCATGAATTTTATATTTTACCTTAATAACTTTCATTTTGGCTTTCTCGTCTCTAAAACTTGCGATAAAATTGTGTTAAACTTGTGTTGAACGTAGGAAAATTTTAAAAATTAAACAAAAAATATAAAATAACATTTCCCCCCAGAGTCATAGTCAGCAAATAAAAAATACTTTTTCATACACATTCCCATTTATTGCGTTCAACATGCAGAATTTAAAGGATATTGTACAAGCAAACAGTAGATACCAAAAACACAGAACTGCACGAATTAATGTTTAATAAACTTAAAATGTTACTCAAGAGGTTTAATTTTTATTTTATTTGGAAAACAAAAGCAAACTGTTGTTTAAAATAAAACTCTTTCCAGACATACCCAGCAAAAACTTTTGTAATTTTTGTAATCGGTAGTACTTTATTAATGGGCTACAAAGTAATGGATGGTACTTATTTATTTTATTATTATGCTTCAAATTAGAACTACTACTTAGTTTTTAATAAAATTAGTACGTATTTTTATAATTATCTGAAAGTAGTTACTTTTAGTTTGTCAATTTAGTTAATTAGTTAATTTTAATTTGTTTATTTGACTACTTATTTTTTAGCTTCAATTAAGCCAAATAATAAGTAGTTAATTGCTATGACAGTGTAAATACATTTGTAAGGGTATCCCTTATTTTTTGGACTTCTCGAACAAAAATAAGTAGTTATCGAGTCAAATTGTAAGTAGTTACGACTTAAATCTTTATATAGTTTTTAGCCTCCCAGTAAGCAACATTTTTGCTGGGTACCATTGGCCAGCGGGGAAGTTCTAATATTACAAGAAAAAAAATTATGGATACAAAATTTTAAACATTTGAAACTTAAAAAAATGTTTCAATGTGTTGTATGGTCCCCCTCTATAGGACCTTAAGTTTTGTCTGCTTATTTAAAATGCGAATTTCTAGGACTTTGTAAATATATTTGGGAATGGGAACATATTAGTTATATTTGATCACAAAAGTGCTACCTACGAACATTCTAAGGCGAAATTCAGCGGTACCCCATACTCTGCGATATTTCATGGGGATTTATGGGAAAAGGTAAACTTTATCAATTTGTTTGTGGGAACTGTAAAAAATTTCATTTTCTGAGATTTATAAGTAGTAATCGGGAATATAAAAAATATATATCTGTGGTTGAATTCTACTGACGATTTGGTAAAGCGCCAAAGATAATATTCCTGAGACTTTCTAAAAATATTTGGGAATTAAAAATTAAAAATATTTGGGAATTAAACTGTACACCATCTGTATCATTTAATGGTGAGACCTACACTTACTTACACTTACGTTGTTTGGTGGACGAAGGCTGCTCAGAAAATAATTAGGCAAATGCTAAATAGGGTGCAAGGGATTGCTTCCGTGGTCATATCTCAAAAAAAAATTAAACTTCGCTAATCGCGTTTAAAGTTTTAAAATTTTTAGCAAGTATATGGACGGTGTTAGGGTTTTATTGGTTATATCTTCGGTTTAGATTAAGATATGTTTCTGTTTTAACATATAAAGAAGGTCTTAATGAAGACTTTTTCTTAAGTAACTTACAAATTTTGGTTTTTTGAGATATGACTACTTTGCAATAAAGGAGCGATATGTGGAACGATTGGTACTATGCGGACGCCAGCTATTGCTAACGTTAAACTTATTTATAAAGAAGACGACGGCAATGGCAGCATCGCATATGGAAAACGATGCCACTTATCACCATTTTGGTCTCAACGTGGGGCATAGGAGCATTCTGGACCTTATACATAAAGATATCATGACAATATTGGAATGCATGAGTAGAAAACGTATTTAATATGTATGTAAGACAGAGGGTTTTTTCATTTAAGTTGCCGGGGAAGTTCTGGGATTTCCAAAAAATATTTGGGAATTTGAAGAAAAATTAAAATAAAGGATTATTGGCTGTTATAAAAGCATTAAATTTATTATTCTCATGTTTTACACTCTCCCTTTGCTGTATAACTGCAAACAAAGGCGGTGAAACATCAGGAAAACACGAAGGAAGCGCATTAAAAAATAAGTAGTCTGGGATTCCAAAAAATATTTGAAAATTTGAAGAAACCCTGAACTAAAAAGTTAATACATGTTATAAAAAAAAATAAAACCACACTACAGGGAAGAGGAACCTGTGACAAGACAAGCCATGTGACTGGTTCTCAATGACAAGCAACCGGTTCGAGTTCCAGAACATTATATGAAAGGGAACGGTAACTTTTATATGGCGTTGTCAAAAGAGGGGCTCAATTCACATAATTAAGATACTGAGCGCTAGATTCTAGACCCAACCTGAAGGTACTTGTCCTGTATTGGCTTCTTTAATACTAGTTAAATTACTGTACTTTAAAGAAATATTGACGATTTAAAAAAAAATCTGGTTGTACAGTGAGTCATAGGATAAGTGCGTGTTTAGAGGTATTCTGGGCCTTATACATAAAAATGATAGTGCAGAAGAAGTAAATTTTCTTAGCCGGGGCAGTTCTGGGATTTCCAAAAAATATTTGGGAATTTGCAGAAAGACTAAAATAAAGATTTAGTATATGTTATAAAATAAATTAAAACTATTACTATCATATTTTGAACACTCCCTTTTGTTGTAAAACTGCAGACAAAGGCGTTGAAACATTCATCACGTAAACAGGAAGGAAGGAAGTGCATTAAAAAAAGTGTAAAAGAAGTAATGCTTTACATTTCATATAATAATGTGAGGAGAAAAATACTTCCAAAACCTTTTATTTAACTACAAATTAAACATAACTTTATCTTTCACTACTATTTTTTTGTAGATTAAAAAACATATTTTTGCTTATTGCCAAAATATTTCAATAGACTAATATTTTTAATAGATTTTTTTAAATCTTTAAAGTTTTAGTTTTATTACAAAATTTGCCTCTAATAATAATTACGTTGGTCTATAATAACCTTCCTTTCGTTTCAGTTTGAACCGACCCCAGTTTTGTAATGCTTATTAGTGGGGGAAATAAGTTTCCATAAAAATAAAATTTATTTTATTTTCTATTTTTTTTTGTTCTCTATCAAATACGTATTGTGTCCACCATAAAAACCACAAAAATTTCTATGACTGGTCAACATTGAAGTTAAAAAAAAAATTCTACATAGAATTTTATCACAACTTAACAGTTAGAACAACAAGAACAATACAAACAATTTATGACCACAATCGTGAAATCATACATTCACACTTACAAAGCGACTGTTGTAAAACACCCCTGCTTTTATGTTCACATCGTTATTTAACACACACATACACTCACACACACTCTGTAAATTATAATGATTTCCGTGTCCCCTTTTTATGAAATTAAAACTTTTAGATTTGTTTGGAGAGGGACAAAGGTTGGGGGAGCAGCTAATAAAAATGTCGCCTTAAATAAAGCATTCTGTGTTTTTGTTTATAATTTAAGATGTTTTTTATTCTTTTTAAACATTGAAAATGATTTATGTGATTTGGAAGTTTTTATTTATTTTCTGTTGTTTATATAACATTTCCAAGTTCTGGTTTTTTGCTCATATTATTTCGCTTGTAATTAAATTTATAAAACTAAAAATTGGCTATCAAATAAGCTCAAAGTAATTGAAATTTTTGTCTGCAAATATTTTGGCTGTCTTTGATAATTGAAAACAATCAATTTAAGTAACAAGTGAACAAAAGAAAAAAACTTTTCTTCTTTTTCACTCTGGCACAACAATAGACAAAAATGTTTTAGTGAAATTAAAAATCTTAGGGAGAAAAAATTAAATGAAACTTTTGAATCAATTACCACAAAATAAATACTATAATAAAATTGAGTTTTGTTACTGTAGATATTGATATTAGTATGTGTTTGACTTTTGCACAAAACTTTTAATGGAAAAATTGTTTTTGAAAAGAAAAACGAAATTAAAAAATGTTTTATTAAACTATAAATTAATTAAGTTTTTTAAGCAAATAAGGCAATTGGTAAATGGAAATGCAAAATTGTATTAGAAAATGTAGTATACTACATGAAAGTTTACGCCTGTTAATCATTTTAGTGTGAGTTAAAATTTCACATTGTTATAGAGAATTGTCAAACACTCATAGACAAATTTATGTTCGCATTGATGACATCCTGGTCAGCTTATAAATGCGCGTTGAATTGAGGAGCCTCGGGTCAGGATCAATATTAGACGAAAAAATAATATTACAAAAAGTAAAACTAAAAAAAACAAACGAGTAAAAGTAAGACAATTAAAATATGTATAATTGTTTTAATCATTCCATTGATAACCAAGTGATGTAAAGATTGACATCACAATGATGAAAAGTGTCATGGGATCAAAAACAGCAATACTTGACATAGCATTGATGTTAAATTATATCAGCGTTATGACTTTTATCAGTTACATTATATTGATGATAGTTTTCACATTAAATTGATTTAAATTCGTTATTTCCCTGTTGTCGGTGTGTCACTGCATTGATGACAGATTTTTCAACATCGCCATTGATAACCAGCTGATGTAAAAGTTGACATCAAAATGATGAAAAGTATCGTGGGGTAAAAAACGAAGACACCTGAATGTCAAATTATATCATCGTTATAGTTTCTATTAGTGACATTATACTGATGACAGTTTGCATATTAAATTGATTTCAATTCGTCATTTCTCTGATGTTGCATTAATGACAGATTTGTCATCATTGGCATGGATGACCAGCTGATGATAAAAGCTGTCACCAAAATGATGACACTTTTCATGAGAACACTTTACATACTATTGCTGTCAAATGCCATCAGCGTTATAATGGTTTTCCTATCAGCACAAGAAACCTTGTAAGCCTTACATTTAAGGTATAAGATGTGTTCAGTATCTTTAAAAAGGGTCACAAAACTCCTCTCGTAGACAAATGAAAATAATAGATTGTCACTTAGTGCACATAACGGACAAAGTAAAGCCTATATATTCTAATAATTTAAGTTTTTTCTGTATCCCCACATTGGCTTTTGAGCCCGTTATTTTACGATAAAAATTGTATTATTAAAAAAATCATATTTCGTAATAGAGTGAAAATATAAAAACGGCACTAAGTGGACATAATAACGAAGGGGTTATGTGTTTCTAGTATCTACAAGATTGTCCCCAATTTTTTTAATTAAACCAAAAGCCATACGGCCTACCTATTTGTTGAATTCACTACAAATTATCTATTCTATTTGCAAAAGCAAAATTTAAAAACACACATCCATGTATTGTTTATTTTTTTTAGCTTTAAGGTAATAAATGCATGTGTACTGTGTACGCATGTATTGGCACCAAATCTAAACGCTTATAGCTCCGAAAATACTAAACTAATTTTAACAAAATATAGAGTGTGCACATCTACAACTAAACATCTTTAAATAGCATAAGTTTTGTCAAAATCGGCTGTATAATTTCGACATTAACTGCATCACAAAAAATGGCCTCCCATATTAATTGTATAGATAACACCAATTATCATCAGTTGGCACAACCATGTATCAGCCATTTTTGCTAGTGGAATTGCATATTTGTTCTGATTATTTTAAGTAAAAAAATTTGGCCAAATTGAAAAACTTTTCTATGATTTTATATAAAAAAAAATAGTTTTTCGTAGAACAAAACTTTTTTATGCAAAATTTAAACTTCTTTAACGAATTTGCTATTTAATTTGCTATTTAATTATTAAAATTTTAGCATATTTATTATCAAAAAAATTGTATTATTTATTCTCTGGGCTGTGGTTAACAGAAATGTATCTTTAATTGCATAAATATGCTTTAAGCTTAATAAAAGTCGGCCATTGAATCATTAAACAAATTTAGTAAAAAAGCTGAAACAAATCAATATTATGACACATTTAAGTTTGAAACACATGAACCGTAAAAATGAAAAAAAAACACAAATAAAAATTGTACATTAGGCTGACTCACCGAAAAATAACTGTAACTAGAAGAAACAAAAATTATTTTAATTTAACTCGTACTAAAATGAAACCCAGATGTAAACTTTAAAAATGCCAATATACACGTATATATATTTTTTGATGCCCTCTGCCAGAATCAGTCGTTAGAAGCATGTTATTTTATTTTATTATTATTTATTTTCATTTTTTGAGCTGTACAGTGTAAAATGACAGAGGTATCAAACAAACATTGCTCATTTGTATACAAAATGAATTGGTCTCATGTACTAACAAACATACTGACATACTTTACAAACACTAGCAAACATAGACACTGCAGTACCTTGTATAGCTTTAAAACTTTTTTGGTTAAAAATAGAAATAAAAGAATATTATAAAAAAAACAGGTGGAAAATTTATATTTAGTTCATTACAGATGCATAAGAGAAGAAAATATCAACAGCTAACAGCAGCCTTAACAACATAAATAGCAAAAATAAAAAGGATTGGAAATAAAAGGACTGCTTTAGCCGAGTAAAGTGTCTGTACAAGTGTCTGAACAGCATGTGTATTCATAATTCTATGACTATATATTTACCCAGTGAACATTTTTTGTCCAATTCGATGCGAATTGGGAAAATCTTATTAGTGGTTGATAAGAATGCGTATCTCGTTGTCTGTGGAAATTCTAAAAACCTTGACGAAATGTCTGTGAGAGTTCTGTACGAGTTCTGATGAATTCTCTGGCTAAATGCTAAAGTCATTTTCGACTTGTCGGCAAATGTGGTATAGCTAAAGACAGCTTAAGTGGTATACTGTATCACATTACCCTTTCAAGAAAATTATCATATCAAAAAGAGATGACATAAGGAAATATGCAGCGGAATATATGCAAGGATGATATACCACGTTATCAGAACATAGTATACCACATTACCCGCTAATTTTTTAAATAGCTTGTTAAGGGTTTGTTAGCTTTTCTTAAATTTCTCTGAAACTTGGCTTCAAAGATTTTTTACTTTCTCAAATGTAAGCCTAAGACTTGTAGTAAGAAAACAGTTGAGATCTGCTGTAACCGAATCAAGTTTCTAGAAACTATAGCTAAATAATAAATAGGTATACCACATTACCCGAACTTACACTAAAATCGGACAATGTGCAAAATTGACTAATAAAAGTCGTAGATCATGGGTCAGAAAATGTTCAGATTACTCTGTTAAATGTTCTAAAGAGAATAATATTGCCTTCCGATAATATTGCTGACTAGCCGACTATTCTGATAAATGCCTAAGGGAATTTTAGACAAACTCGGAATCTTAGACAGCTCGACAAAAATGTTCACTGTGTAAATATAATATATCATACATTAATGTCTAAGTGTTTGTAAAAAGAACCCATTTACATACACAGCTGTATATATTTATATGGTATTTCATCATAATTTTCACACCTATTTTTAATTAAAATTACATCAGTTTTACAGCACAAACACAAACAAGGAGACCTTAAGTTACTGCACTACCCTGCAGATAATATTGGACTACGTAGTCCTTTTTAGCTGAAATGAACTAGTTACAACATGCTCATATGTAATCTAGTTATAAAGAAGAGTTTAAGGATTGTATACAGTGCTCTATCGAATAGTAACATAGAGTAGCTTTAAGGCTACTCCCATGTAATGCAGTTATGAACAAAGTCACTTACAAGTAAGTGTTTGTATTTAAGCGACAAGTGTTTGCATTTTAAAGATTACAAATAGTATATGATGTCACGAACACTTAAGTGCTCGATAAGTTAGTGGCATAGATCAGTTTTAAGACTACTCCAACGTAATGGAAATCAGGATTATATTGTGTAGCCTAGAACATCGTTATGGTTAATTGCCCTTGTTTTTCTCTTGGTTACCTTTGGACTCGTCCTAGTCCTCGATAGAGTATACTTTCATGAATGTATGAACTAATCGTATTATCTGCAGGGTACAGACAAAACACAAACACACACACACACTTGTACTACATAATAAACTTTAAGAAGAATGTATTTAGTCATACACAAGCATACGAACAAATGACATCATTTCGTACCTTTAGTTATACGAACGTGCTCATAGAGTGTTTAAAAAAGAGAGTAATAAAGCTTCTTCATGCTTAGTTGACATTATTATAACTGTGTTTTTCAGTTACAGTTACAAACACACTTAGTCATGCACCTATTTAGCCCCTATAAATACCCAGACCCAGATGGCATCTCTCCATTCCTCCTAGAACAGGGTCGAGATTATATTGTCCCGCAATTGGCCAGGCTTTTCAAATCAAGCCAATGTTATATATCGAAGGTTTGGCGTGAAGTTGAAGTGATCTTTATACCGAAGGCTGGAGGTAGATCTGAGCATCTACCCAAATCATTTAGACCAATCAGTTACAGCGTTAAAAACGATAGAAAAACTTTTGGAAAGTTACATTAGGAAAAATTACCTCACAGTGTATCCAATTTCGATTTGCCTACCAGCCGGATAAATCGACGGTACCAAACTACATACACCATGCGAAACGCAAGAAGAGAGACCGTAACACGGTATTTGTGACTATCCTGTGGCAGTGGGGCGTAAAGTAAAGTTCATTGGAGGTATCCTGATGACTCCAAATGAAATATAGAATCTCTCACCATGTAGAATAGCTGGATTTATTTGTAGCCTTAATCTACTCCTGAGAACCACTCAGAACTTTTCACAAAGGCTAACAGGCCACCTAGTGGTGCAACTCTAAGACAGTCCAGATCCTGTAGAAAACGGTTGTCTAAACGGCTACGCTTGCGTTCCTGCATTGCCCGGTAGTTACAGAGAAGATGCTGGACGGACTCTTCTCATCAAGTCCTGCAGAGACCATCATAGGTAAAGTCTAGACGTTCCGACATAAGTCCGCACGTACATTGCCCGTGATGACTCTAACAAGCACTGCCAGTGACCCTCATTCAATTGTTAGGAGTTTCTGGGTTCTAACTCTGCTAAGCGAAGGCAGAGTTAGAACCCAGAAAGCAGAGTCAAAGATTGAATAAACATACACATATTTTTTGCGGGAAAAGGTGGGAAAATGTATTTTTGCATTCACGGTGGATCGTCACCCAGGTGATTATGGTGGCCTAGACCAACTAAAACCACCCTTGATCCTATTTTGGAAATGATTTCCACCCTGGGACCGACTTCGCATTACTTTACTTTGATACCGCGTACTAGTTGCTCTCGCTTGCTACCAGCGGGTGCATTTAAAAATAAAGCGTTCCCCGTCATGTACATATTTCTTCATCATCCTCGTACAGGTAAAATGACATGCTGAACTTCGCTATCTTTTGTAGGTAATTTCGGTAATAGCCATGACTGATAGAATCTGACATCCCCATGTTTCCTCTTCAGCTAATTTGTCACTGTCTGAAATAAGTGTTGCGGTCCGTCTACCGTCTGTGCAGTTATTCCATCCGGTTTGTCAAATGTGAATAGTCTGCTATCTAATTCTATCCACGTCTATGGGTTCTATACCCCCTTTTCGTTTTGCCGTCCATATTTTCTTTCGCTCCATTGCGCAAAGATCTATCGGAACGATCCCTTCTATTATTAGAACTGCAGCTACTGATATAGTTCGGTATGTTGACGTTATACGTAATGCAGCCGTTCTTTGGACTGCCAGCAAAATTTTTGCGCTCCTCTTTACCTTTGCCTTGTGTCCCCAGAGCTCGCACCCATAGAGAAGGATGCAGATTGAATGCTTGACTTCGATTTCAACACTTCTGAATTGAAGGCCCTAATTATGGTCAGACTATGTAAAAAATGTCTGTAGTACTGGTCTCTGAGACAAGTCTTTAAATTTTTTTCGCACCTACGGTTGTAACCAAATATTTCACCTGGGGCACAGTGGAGTTGTGGGTTATCTAAGTGAGGTCGAAAGGTCAGTATCTTCATAGAATAACCCTGATGCAGTACCAGCATCCGTTTTGGACCAGACCGTAAAGAGAAAAACGTAATTCTCTTGAGTTACGTAATTTTCTTTCTGTCTTACTTAAGTTCAATTTTGTTTAAAAAAACTCAGAAATACAATTGAAAAATGCGACTTATATTTTCGAATAGTGTGGATCCTAGGCTCCAATTTTCATATTGTCCAAATGAGCTACAAGTAAAGATGTGCCCAAACATGATTCAGAAGGATTTGTTTAAGTACATGAAGACGTTCCTTTAAGTCTAAGGGCAGACCTGGAAGACGCTTATATATTGGATATGAAATCTTGCGGAGTTAAGTGAACTATTATCTCTAGACTGGCCTGATGATTTGGCCTCATTGCATCAGTTATAGCGAGACATGCTATCCTATGCACTTCGTTCTCCACCAAACAAGCGATCGGTTGGTGATAATTGGTCAGATTAATGCCGTATACATTGAATCTTGGATATACGGCTCAAGACCCTGTCTTTTTCCAATAACTCTTTTACAGGCATAGAAAGCGCAGAGAGCTTTCTCCATCCAGTTCTCCACATTACGTTTCCACCATAGCTTGTAGTATAGGATTGTGCCGAGGTATTTAGCTTCTTTCAAGAGTTCCAGAGTAATAACACCCGAATATGGTGGTCAGAATCCCGGAAATTTTTATATTTTGGTAAAAAAAAGTATCGATTTGGTTTGGGATGGATTTCCATGCCGTTTTCCTTGGCCCACTCAAGTAGTTTGCTCACCAGTTCACCAGTCGTTTGAAGAAATGTCCGTCTGATTAGGAGCAAGACATTATCTGTGTTGTCTACTACTTTTGTGCCATTTCCATTCAGTTGGAAGATAATTTTATCTATGACAAGATTCTATAGGAGTGGAGGCAGAACTCCATCCTGCGGAGCTTCTCTTATTTATTTTTCTAATAATTTTTTCTACATATGTCAATATGGAATAACCGCTTAAGTCGATTTTCCTGAAAGTGTTGGCGTATGGTTCTACTTTTGTGTGATGCTTCCCTTTGTTAAGTAGCATTGTAAAAGCTGCAAACTTCAATTGAATAGGACCATATTTGATGGCACAAAACCATCGTAAAGCTAAAATTCGTTTAAGTTGACTTCCATATTACCACACATTTTACATTGACTCAAAAACTCCATAAGTGTCCAAACTTTCCTAAGAATCGGTTGAGTAGCAGCGGTTTTAAAATTATATTTACTTTAAATGGCCGTGTACAGCCCATCTGTTTCTTAATGTTGTATTTTCTTTGGGAACTCAATGTGTGTGCGAAGCTTTATAAGAATCACTTAAGAAGAACTGGTTTAAAGAGATTATATACTTTAAATGGGTGTGGCACTGCCCACTCTTCTCAGCACAATAATGCACTGTCACTGGAACTGAAGATTTGATCAAACTCTTATAAGGAACGGAATAGCAGAAGTAACACAAAACGAATATATATTTTAAATGGGCATGGCTTTCTCCTAATTTTTTTTAAAGCATAGTTTTGAAAATGGGAGTAGAAAGCTTAAGAATATTTTTAATAAATTTCTTTTATCCCAATAAGCAGTTACCATTCATTATTATTAACTTGTTTTGCATTAAATTTTTGTGGACATGCAGTTATAAAACATATATATTCTCTTGCTGGTTAAAAACTTACAGGTATTCAGAGAAAAAGCGTTTTGTTGTAAATTTTAAATATGTAAAAAATGTGAAAAATGCTGGAAACAAAAAATAGCTGCAACAATACCGAGCCACAAGAACGTACGAACGTATTAAAATAATAAAAATAAAATTGCTGGTTCGTTGAACTAGGTCAAGCGAATGATTCGAATAATTTAAAGCTGTCTTATACAAGTAATGTTGCAACTCACACACACACACACACACACACACGCAAATATTTAAACATCTTTTATTATTCTAGTAAATTTTAAACAGATTGCTATGTATTAGACCTTGATATCTCTAAGGGAAAACATGAATTCGTCAACAAATATGTGTGTCTGTCCTAGAGGAATTATGTTTTAAAAAATGTTTTGTAAAGCAGAAGCGTGGCATAAAAATGTTTTAAAGTAATAAAAATGATTGTCTTCAGGGCCGCAAGAGACATAAAAAAAAATTAAGGGTATTAAAATATTTTATAGAATTTATAGAAAAGCAGCAGCAAAGGAAGAAGGATTTGTGAAAATAATTTGTTCATTCTCGACAGTAAAATGGGCTTAGAACTTTTTGTTCTATTAAATGTTGTCTATATTTTGTTGCTGCCATATCACTGTAATTAGTGGGCGTGACCATTCCTTGTAATACAGTTTGTGATCACATTATACAGCTGATTTTGACATCATTAAAATTATGAAACGGTTTCATTAAAACAATGAAATAATTTCACTGATATAATGAAATATGTTCATTAGCTTAGTGAAATTATTATATTGGAGCAATGAAATTATTTCATATATTTAATTAAATTTTCATTAAAATAATTTTAACGAAACTTGTTTCATTAATCCAGCGAAGCATGACGTTGGTTTAGTTTTAATGAAATTTTTCATTTGATTAATGCCAAAATTCAGAGAATTTATGAACAAAACTCTTTCAGTGAACAAACAAAGTATTGTAGATAAACTTAAATTGTTTCATAACGGTACGTTTTAAGGCTCTAATATTTTGTAAGATGATGACAAAAAACTATCGACTTTTATAAAAAAAACGCAATTGGATAACCATGTCGCTAACGTCTTTATGGCGATTTTTTATGACGTTCGTATAATTTTTCTACGAGCCTTAATGAAGTCTTTTATATATGTTGCAAGTTATATAAACTTGTTTAGTATTTTCGTACACTCTAAAACACTTTTGTTGAAAATTAGGTCGATAATAGCCGGCAACACTTTACCGATTATTATCGACCTAAAATTACACACGCATTATTTTTGAACAAAATATTTTTGCTAAAAAAGCGATTGACCGTGTGCAGGTTTGAACCGCGACCTCCTGACCGATAGTCTGACGTATCTACCATTCAGCCATAGCCGTATTATACTTTATGTTAAATTTTTTCCACTTGGACTTAATATGTTTATTTTGAAAGATTTTTTCTTTAACAAAATAACTACAAAATCGATGTAATTTTAGACAAGGAAAATTTTTCAACACATATTGAGAAAATATATGATCGTAAATTTGAAGTAATGTTTTAGAGTGTACCCAGTAAAAAAATTGGTTCCAAAAAAGCAGGTTTCTACTATTATGGAGTAAAAGTAGCGCTGATAAACCTACTGATAACGCTGCTGAAGCGCTTTTAAAGCGCTGAAAATCATCAGCATTTTCAGCACTAAAACTAAAAATAAATGAAAAAATGGTTCGATGTGGATTGGTGGCGTTAACGCCATTTTTTATTATTTCGGAATTTTATTTTTATTAATTTTATATTTTTAATCACTGTTTGTTATTTTGACTTCAACTAGTATCGAACTAAGATCCTTCAGGTTTGAAGTCCAACGTACCAACACCTCGGCCAAAAATACTATTGCAGAACGGCACCAAGCACTTCAAATAAACTTACTCTTCTTGTTCGCTTAAAAACCTGCATTTGATCAGCTCTATAAAATCACCTTTTTTGTATAGCTTGTGTACGAAGCTTTTATATATGTAAAAAGTAAATACTTTTTTATTCGTACTACCCATTGGATGTATAAACATTTGCTAACTTTCCCGCCTTAAAACCTGCATTGTAGTGGCGCTTCTGAGCAAGCTCATATTTTAAAGCGAATTATGATGGGCTTTATTTCTTTAGTGCTTCAAAAAACATGAAAATTATTTACTGGGTAATTGATTGCCTATTGATGCAAGCCATGGCAAAAGATTTATGGAAAAAACAACTAAAACATGTCCATGAGTGCAACTTCTTTATTTTTAGTGGGAAGAAAAAAAGCCTTCATTTTATTTATTTTTTTATCTTTATTGATATTTAAATTTTAAATTAATAGAATAATTTGTGGGCAAAGTTTTGCTACAACTACTACTACTACTACTACTTCTTCTGCCATTATTACTTGTCATTCGATAATACACATCCCATAGCAATTCTTAAAAATATTAGACAATTATATTTTTGCTTAACAAAAAACTGCTACTGTTTGCCCAATGCCTTAGCAAAGTTTGTTAAAACCATTCCAAATAAAATGAAAAAAAAAATAATGAAAATCATTTTATAAAAAGGACCGACAAAAACTTTTCACAGGCAAAGTTTTTCATTAAGTACACAAAGAAGGAAAAAAACAAAAGGAAGCTATAAAAACCTAAATTGTTAACCCTTTAACAAAATTTCTCAAAAGAATGTAATAAAAATATTTTTGGACTTTTAAAAATTACAACCATCACAATAATGTCGTCGCCAGGCTATTGTCCAGACTGCAGTTTAGCTTAAAGTTGAAAAAAAGACAATACTTTTCTATAAAACCTAAGAAATCCTGTCTTATGTTTATGTTATGCGATATGGTCAGCACTTTTACGTAACACATTACAAGCAAAATTTGTTTGCAATATTTTCACCCTCTAACTCTTCGCTGTATGGGTCATTTTGCACTTTTCTTTAAAAAAAATGGGGAAAATTCCCCTTCAGCGGCAATGTAGTGGGCTACAGATTTCTACAAAAATATTTGCCATATCGTATACCATAAACATAAGTCTTACCACATTTCTTATGCTTTATGGAAATTTGTTTTTTTTTTAATTTTCAAAAATCTAAAAATAAAACCGAACTCAAGCCAAAAATAATTAAATTTCTTTGGAGATAAAATTTATTGTTCGCTTAAAAACTATTCGTCTGAATTGAAGACAATTTTGTAGTTGAGTTTTTTAGTAGTCCTTCTTCTGCCCTCTAATCTGAAGATAATTCTTTTCTGCTGGAAATTGTTGTGCTTTTGAAGGGTTAATTGCCTTTAACTAGTTTGAAGGAAAACTTTTATTTTTTATTATGCATTTATTTCCTTTTATATTTTAATATTTTTTCTTCCCATTTTAAACAATTAACGTTACTAAATAATAGCAGATAATATAGTAAATAAATGAAAGAAGGCAAAGTCTTCAATGATGTTTGGGTTAGTTGGTTTATTACTCGGGTAAAGAGTTGTTATAATTTTTGCTTTTAGCTAACAAAAAAAAAACCGCACAAAAGGAAAACAGAAGTTGTTGAAAACTAATTTTTTACATAAAAGATTACACAGTTAATTATAAATACAATATGTACTAGATTTGTTGCCTTTTTTGTATAAAATATACAGCAGATACTTCAAACCAGGATATAAAATGCAATAAAGCAACGAACCCTGAAGATTAAATTGCCGTTTTTTTTCATTATCTTTCAACTAAAAGCCTGGAAGACCAAAGCATTTACAAACGAAATTAATAAATATGATTTTAGCACACTAATTATATTTGAAAGAGAAGCAATATTTATTTATTACTTTTTTTTAACAGAATTTGCAAAAAGCAATGAACTGCTATTGCACTAAAATATTCAAAATAAAATGTAATAAAATAATATTAATTGTGTTAGATATAATAGTCTAATTAAAATAGAAAAAAATAGTAGATTTATCTTAAGGCGCATAAGGCTAAAAACTGTAGGTCAATAACTATGTAAGCCACAAAATAAAAATATTGAATAAATTGAGTTTAAAGTTAGAAAAGTATTTTCAAAATGTAAAACATCTCATCCTCGTTTCATAAATGATTTTTTGTCTCCGCCTTAAGATGTAGATATATGATTTGCATTATTTACAAAAACCAGAAAACAAATGCAAAAAAAATAATCGTAAATAAAAGTAAACATATTAGTTTCGTTTCTTATTCCCAGAAAATGGAGCAAACTGAAAACAAAAGGCTTTTTTATTTTAAAAATGTGTCTACAAGTTGTTTATCATTCGTGACTTTTCTTTTTAACATTATATATTACTAGTAAGTAAATCAATAAAATGGTGAGTCGTATAATTGAATTAAGACTCTATGAGTAATAACAATTGCAATGCATAAAAGTGATTAAAAATATGGGAAATTAAAGTGTTTATTGAAACATCTATAGCACGAGCTTCGTCATTCGTTACGTGAGTATTTATATAAAAAAGTCAGACTCGAAAAGAAAAAATTATATTTTAATCGTAAGAATTTGAGTCGTAAATAATTCATTTATATTACACCAGCTGCTTATGTGACTGTGTAGCAAAAGTAGCATGTAAACAAAGCTTGTAATTCGTGACTTGTCTATTTGTATGCATTTTGTTGTGCTATTTTCTAATACATAACTGATTGCAGTGTTTTCGTAATTTTTGGGTTTTAAAGGAAAAAAACGTAATCAATAAAAGCAGAGATCCAAAAACATTACAAAAAAAAAAAATAAACTAAAGTTAGACGAAAAACAATATAAAGAATATAAGCAAAAAGCAAAGGAAAGATGAAGCGATTAAAACAATTTATTTTATTTATTAGTTCTTTGGCTTTCATTTAAAGGAGTTCTAATTAACTAAACGAAGTGAAATAATATAGAAATCATATTATCCTAAATTGAGGTAACGAATGACAAAAATATTATGTTAAAACAAAAACGAACATAGAGTGCCTGTTTTTTTGTTAAGAGACTGTTATGTTTCCACAACATACAAACAAATAGTCGTTCGTTACATATTTTAAAATTTTAAAATAATAAAGTTTATATTTGGGCGATTCTCATTTTAAACGTACATTTTGTGTATTTTCTTAAAGCACTATGGCCGGAAATTGTAAAGTTGCGGCAAAAACTACTTCCCGGCAAAATGACGTCATCAAACTTGGTATGCAGACTTCCACTGCCACAATATAGAATTAAAAAAGGGATTTGTTCACATCGCTTTTTACAGTGACGCACCCATAAGGAGGGGTTTCCACATAGTTAAAGTGATTTGGCATAAGAAATCTTGTAAGCTTTACGTTTGTGGTATAAAATATGTTGAGTACTTTGATGTAAAACACAACGAGAAACATTTTTGTAGAACATTTTAATCATCTAACTCTACGCTGTATGCTTCTTTTGTCCCTTTCTTAAAAAGGGGCAAGAAATCCCCTTCAGCGGTGATATAGTGGGCTAAAATGTTTTACAAAAATATTTACCATAAAATTTTACTATAGGTCTTTTAGGTCACTCCACCTACAAAAGCAACCCAAATGCCAGACAGAATTCACTCAAAACTTAAACTGTGTTTAAGGGTTAATTTCGTACTTATTGACAATTATTACTCGGCATAGCAAATCTTGTCAGCCTTACGCTTAAGGTATAAGATGTGTTCAGCATTTTTATGTAAAACTTCACGAGGAACGCTTTTGAAGAACATTTTAGCCTACTGTATTGCCGCCGAAGGAGAGTTAGAGGGTTAAAATATTTCACAAAAATGTTTCTCGTAGTGTTTTACATGAAAACGCAGAGCACATATTATACCTTAAATTTAAGGATTACAAGATTTCTTATACTAAGCCACTCTAACTATGTGTGAGTGTCTACGTAATTTGTATTCATATTTTTTTAAATTTTTTTCTTTCCATTATAATGAAAATTGAACCTTATAAAAAATTTAAAAATCTAAAGTTGAAAAATTTATTTATTGCCGCAAAATTTTGGAACTTCGGCCATAGTGCAATGTAACTATTAGAAATATAAGATGGTAGGATTCAAATTCTAATTTTTCACTCATTCAATGCCTCCAGAAATGAAATTATATTTATCGATTTCGTAACATTTTTGTGTATTGAGCGTTGCATTTTCTTTTGCCCTTGTTCTGGGAGTGATTTTAGCGAGAAAAAATGCACCACAAAATATAAGTATAGGGTTTGAAAGCACTATCCATCTACTCTCTAATAACAAAAATTTATAATAATCGCAGGACGAAATTAAAAGTTATGAGCACTTTTTTAATTTTGACTTGGGTTCACATGGAAAAATAAAAAAATTTTATTTTCTCTAATAATTATTTACAAACATTTATTTATACATGAGCAAAAAGTAGGCTAACCTTCTTCCAAATAAGACTAATCCTAATAACATTGAACCCACAATGTTAAAAGTTATGTCAATTTCAATATCAATAGAATGCATTACGGACACGCCATTTTGTATGAAGAGAGTACAAATAGTATTTTCGTTGTTCGTTTGTGCGGCACGAGTATTTGAAAAGAAAGAACTAGAATATATCCATAGTCTATTTTTAGTAAATAAAACTATGATATCTAGTGAGCTTATAAAACTAATATTTAAAATTGTGTGGCTTACGTGGTTATTGTACTTAGTTCCTCAATTGCTGAATTGAAAAAAAATCTCAAATGCTTCAAAGAAACCTACAAAATTTTTCATAAACAAATTCGATGTTTTTTTATGAACTAACACTTGAATTATCTTTTATATTCTATCTGGTAAAAGTTGTAAGCAGCATGCTGTTTATGCCGAGTCCTTTGCTCAATCTTTAAAAATATTTGTTAAAAACAAACATTTTATTCAGTTCATATTATTTATTGAAAAGTTCTTAGCTTAAACGAAAAATGTTCAAGAGAAAGTAATCGTTGATTCATTCCATTCATGAAAAATCTCTTGAAATAATTAAGTGAGACCGCAGAAATATTTAAAGCTTTTATGTTAAATTTACTTTTTGCTTATTAATAACAAATAAAATATTTTAAAAATTTCATTAAAATATATTGGAATCATATAGATGATGGCAGTTAAAAATTATTACTTTTTAATCTTCAATTTTATAGTTGTAAAATTTACAATAGAAATACTTAAATGCACATAAAAATGGCTGCACTTAGTAAACTCTGTATGTGCAATAGTAAACGCCATCATAAACTCATCCACACTACTCACAACTTTAGAGTTGATTAGTGCAATTTTGCTTCATTACATGCATTTGGAGCATTCCACTGTCACGTACAGACAAATTCAACTATTTCAAGCGCATATATTACATATAAATCGTAAATGATAAAGCGGATATATAATCTCTTTTCTATAATTTAATAGATTATATACTAGCCTTTAACCCTGCATAGAAACTTTTTAAATAATTCATCAAACATTGAAGAAAAAAAGTTAACATATTCCGCCACTTATGTGACAGTTCCAGTCAACCAACATTTGAAATTTTAGATTAAGATATTATACATGGGAAAAAAGTATTTAAGAAGTACAGTATAAATAAGCATCAAGCTTGCTCCTGACGAAAAATAAAATAAAATAAAATACATATTTATAATAAAAAATACATTTTTATATTTTGTCACGTACAGACAAATCGCGTCATGTACGGAACATAGTTGAACTTACATCTATAAAATAAACAAGAATCAATAGTTTAATACAATTTTGTCTACATACAAGCATTGTTTTCTGCCCTCCATAACCTTTTCATTAGTTTTAGTAAAGTGGAAAATTTAAATTCCAGCTATCGCTTTGGTATTGCTCCGTGGTAATGGAGACAAAATTTTGTCAAAAATTTCCAAGGATGGCATATAAAACATACAGGTTTTTGAAACTAATTAATACTAATTGTTGTTACTCTCAAAAAATTAACGGCAATTAAAAAAATTTGATCTGTTCGTTGCACATAATTTATATAAATTATTTTAGATGAGAGCATAATCTCACTTTATAGATACAAAAGTATATCAAAAATTAAGGTTAATAAAATTGTTCAGATTTTCTCTTTATCATGGAATGCTCCATTTGATTATTTTCTTTTTTCATATATTTCGACAACATGTATGTTTTGCCAGTAACATTTCGGCATTTTTAGTTGTTTTTGTTATTATTGTTATTGGCCACCACAGAACTTTATTTGATATGTGGTTCAATAGAGTCATTAGCCAGACAATGCCATAAAACGCAGGTATTTTTTTTAACCACAAAACAATGGGGCGGCAAACTTATTGCAAAATCATAAAATAATTTAAATCGTTAGCAAAATTTAAGTAAGTGCAGCGAAAAAGGCGAAAAATCACGATAAAACTAAAGTTTTTAAACTATGCAGGACTCTAGCCAGGACTATGATTAAAAGTAAAAATTCTGAAAAAGTTATAAAACTAGTTAGATGGAAGCTATAGTCGTACAATATAAGGATTGAAGCTAGGGCTAAGTGGCCTAAATTTAGGACAATAGCTAGGACTGAAACACGCCCTATATAGTCCAGGGATAGACCCAAAACCATAGACAAAAAACTATAGTCAAGACCAAATTATTTATTAATCGGGAATGTAGTGAGGACTATATTAAGGACTAAAGTCAGGAATATAGTTAAAAGTATAGTCAAGACTATATTAAGGACTATAGCCAAGACTATAGTCATAGCTATAATCAACTATTTAGTTTTTCGAAATCCATTTGTTTTTGTAGTTTCAGTTCCAGCCGAAATTTTATGAAAGCTAAATTTTTTATGCAAGAATTTCTTGCACCTTTCTTTGCACGTCTTTTATTAGTTTCATAAAAAAGTTAGCTACTGTGTTTGTACAGCCTATAGTAAAGATTATAGCCAAGCCTATAACTATATTCAAGACATAGTCAAGACTATAGTCAAGATATTTTAAGAACTATAGTCAAGATCATAATCAAAACTATAGTCAAGGTTATAGTCAAGACTGTAACCAAGAATATGCGGGTATGTTCTGTATTCCATGCGAAATTAAAATGTGCGGAGTTACCAAAGCATTGTTGTTATAAATAATAATTTGCAACAACAATACTTTGCTAATTCCGAACATTTTAATTCCGCATGGATTACAGAACACACCCGATAGTCAAGGCTATAGACATGGCTATAATAATGTCTATAATTAGGACTATATACACGATTATTGTCAAGCCTATAATCAAGACTATAGTAAATAATGTTGTCAATACTATAGTTAAGGCTATATAGTCAAGACTATAGTCAAAGCTATAGTCAAGACTATTTATTTATTTTATTTATTTATTTTTTATTTAGTTATCCTGATAATAGAAGATCTGAGTCTTGATCATTTTAATTATCAGCCATACTCAAGGCTATAGTCAAGACTATAGTCAGGGCTGTAGTTAGCACTGTAGTCAAGACTAGAGTCAAACTATAGTCAGGAGTGTAATAGTGACTAATAAAGAGTTCTGTGGTCTAGATTATAGTCAGGACCATAGTTAACACTATAGGCAGTACTGTACTTACGCTATTGTCAGGCTATAGTCAAGACTATAGTCAGGCTGTTGTTAAGACTACAGTCAAGACCATAGCGTAGAATTTTGGCACGACTATAGTCTAGATAATAGCTAGAATCATAGCCAATAATATAGTGTGGACCATATTTCAGGCTATTGGCAAGACTATAGTGCGGACTATAGTAATATACTAGTTCAGTTTGAAATATAGACAAACTTAAGTGCATTCTCTTCTATAGCTAAGACAGAAATAAAGACTATAGTCAGCTATCTATAGTGAAAGCTATCACCAGTATCAATTGTGACTGCAGTCTTATCTTATTATGACTGTATATTGGGTCTTCATATTCTTCTAATTGAAATATCAATATTTGTTTGCTCTATCTAATTTATCTCTTTACTTTTTTAATTATAATTTGTTTATATTTAATTTTTTTATATATATATTAAATATTATACGTATTGCTTTCTTGGTTTTCTGCTGGTTCCTTTGTCTCTTTTCGAAGAAAACTTATTTGCAACACGTACTTGCATTCAACTTTGTTTGAATTTTTCTTAAATTGAGATATTTTTTTTGCTGCTGTTGTTGTTTTGTGCTTTGTAAATTTTTTTTATATATAAAATATAGCAACGGCAAATAAAACTTTCAAGCAACAAAAGTACAAAACATATGCTGCAAACAAAAACATTTATTTTGATTTCATCTCTAGCAGTAGCACACATAAACGCATTGTTGTTCTACATATGTATATAAATGTTAGCTTTAAAGTTTTCTGGCGAACACTCGCTCATATTGCTTTAATTTCTATATAAATTAAAAATTTCCTGCTGTATTTTTTTTTCTTGGTTTTCTTTAGTAAAAACATTATTTGAAAATACTTGTACAATAATTTTGTTACGTGACTAGATTAAAATCAAGTATTTATTTAAACACCATTGGAAAGGTTTCTAAAGTGTGCTTTCTCTCTTGCTTTCTTTTAATTGTTTAGTGTTGTTACTGTGTTTTAAGTTGTTTGTTGCGTTGTGTTAGTTTTAGTTATTATATTATATTACTGCTTAAATCTGAGACGAGTGAATTAAATAAAAGCTTGCCACAAAAACCACGAATGACACTTATTTCTCGATTTTATGTAGGAGAAATTTTAAGGCATAAGAACGAACAGTCATTTCATACGATAAAGCTTAAAGAAAAACAAGGATGCCAAAAAGAGCAAAAAAATATTATGGGTAATTCTCATTTCAAATAATTTTTTCGTGTCCGTTGAAAGTTTAGTAAAATATTTCATAAAATAAAAGCATAAATTGGAAAATTAAAACTGCTTTAGCATGATTTAATATATTATAAATAAATGTACATAAGATTTTCTTGTGTAAGACTGTCCGTTATGTCTTAAAAATGAAGAACCAAAATACTGTTTTTACTCTCTTCATACAAAATGGCGTGTCCGTAATGCATGATGTTGATTTTCCACATTAAGGAAGTATGCATATTTTCCAAAAATGATATTGATTTTATAACGATTTTAGAATATTTGCATTTGCTTCTCTTATTGCACACATACAATTTTTTTAAAATATTAGAGTTTATAATTTTTTTAAGTTGATCTTGTTCGCAGTCTTGTGTATTGAGCGTTTTGGTTTTTTAGTACGCTTCATTACTCAGTTTAATTAATGCAATTGCATTAACAAATTACCCTAAAATAACACCGTAGGTTTGTACTTCTAAATATTCAAAAGTTTTGTGAACATATGTGAGGGGCTGATAGCAAAAAAAACCGAAATTTATAGCAGTTGACACGGAGTTCAGTAGAAATGATTTAATCTACTAAGAAAAATTATCGTTAATTCAAATTTCCTGTGGATAGAAGAGTTTTATTTTAGACGCATTAGTGCCAGAAATTGATTTATCATTCATTAAGAAAATAATGAGAAAACGTTTCATTAATAAATCGTGGTTGGTATTAAAAAAAATTGTATTGAGTGTTATCCATATTGTTTTAATTTAATTAAAATTTTTACGGTCGCATGCATAATCAAAAATTGGCAGGAGTTTAGCATAATTGACGAATTTGAACTGGGTCAAAAAAATTAAATAAAAATACAAAATGTGCATTTAGAATGAGAATCACGCATACGGCGGTTTGAAAGTTTACATCTGGGATTCATTTTAAGGGCAGCTAAATTTTCTTTAACTCTGCATAGGAAATCTCGTAAGCCATACATTTAAGTTGTATGATATGCTCAGCACTTTTTGTCAAATCCAACAAGGAACATTTTAATCTTCTAATTCTTTACTGTATGGGTCTTTTATACCTTTTTTAAGAAAAAAAAAAACAAACAAAGAAATCCTCTTCAGTGACGATTAGCAGACTAAATTATTCTACAAAAATTTTCTTCGTGGTGTTTTACATAAAAATGTTTAACACATCTGAAAGCAGAACTTTTTCTGGGGTATAAGTAGTCATAAGTACTGGTGACAATGTCAATAGTGAATCAGTACAGTTTTACTAACGAAATTTCCTTCAGGGTAGTCTTGAATATACTCACACATATACATATGTATACAGTCCTGTTTAGTGCTGGCAGTTTCCGCTACTTTTAATTACTCAATACTTTTCATTTGTGTATTCAATACTTACTCGATACTTTTAACGTTTAGAAAATTTTATACTTCTAAGTCAGAGGCATGCGATTCTTGGTCAAGGCCCACCCACAACGCAAACAATCAAAATAAACAACAACAAGAGCACAACAGTGGGTTGTGCCTATCAACAGAGCAAATAAACACCAACACACTTAGACAACAAATTATTTCTCATTTATTTAGTTTTCTCTTTGCCTGGCTCATGGTCTAAACAGAGCTGTATATCGACCATCCATTTTCCATTCGCTTTAGTAATAAAAACAATACACTGAACGGAAAATCTTCGTGCCAGGTATGAATCGCTTCATTTGATCAATGCATTTTGTCATTAATAACTAAGCTAATGTAATATTTCATTGTATTAATGAATAATGTTTTATAAAATACTTCATTGATTTCATTCAATAAATGAAATAATTTCATTATACATATGAAATTCAAATGAAATTAAGTTTTGTAATTGTTGCTAAGTGACCCCATTAAGTCAACGTTCAGACGATGCAAGTTTATTGATCAGCTTCTTGTGCAGCTGTGAGTAAGACAGAAAAATTTCTATTCATTTCTCTGCCTTTCTCACAGCTGATCCTGAACCTGAACAATAAGACTTGATCAATAAGACTTGCATCGTCTGAACGTTAAGTTACTGATACAGTTCCAGAATTTTATTTTATTAATAATTTATTATTAATTTTACCTCCAATTCTACCATGTTGACAACCCCTAACAGTATCGAACTCAGACTCTTTATTTTCATTATCGGATTTGTTGACAACGCCTTAACCACTTCAGCCAACACCATATTAAAAACAGCGTGCATTAAACAACGCTTTTAAAGTTTTTGCTGTAAAAAATGTTCACTATGAAAACTTTTTCATTGTATGTAAGAAACATTTTCATTGTATGTATGAAACAGCTTCATAGAATTATAGGGAATTTGAAAGAAATAAATGAAAAGGTATTTCTTGTATCAACATTTATTTTATTTCATGTATTGGGAAGTGTTTTTGCAATAATTACTCAAATCTAAAGGGATAAACTTTTAGTCTTCTTAAAATTGGAACAAATTTAACTTCATAATATCAATGAAAATATTATCATAAATGTAATGAAAGCTAAATAAATTAAGTAGGGTGCGACTTTGGCTCGCACACGAAGGATACCGTACGAATACACGTATGTATATCCCTTTTCGTTTTTGCCCCTTTTTTTATTTTGGCAGTTTTTTCGTTGTGTTTTTTTGTTTAATTTTAGTTTTTTTTTAACTTTTTAAGCATTTTTCGTTGTTTTGGCGATTTTTTTTTTATTTTGGCGCTTTTTTAATTTTCGTGATTTTTTTTTCGTTTTTTTCTGGCGATTTTTCGTTTTTTTTTTTAATTTTTTGTTTGTTGCCGATTATTTTAGTTTTGGCGATTTTTTGGTTTTGGTGTTTTTTTTAATTTTTTTTTTAAACTTTTTGACAGTATTTTTAGCTTTAGCGATTTATTTTAATTGTGGCGATTTTCTTCAGTTTGACGCTTTTTTCGGTTTTGGGGATTTTATTCGGTTTTTGATGATTTTTTTAGTTTTAGTGATTTTTTTGGTTATGGCACTTTTTTCATTCTGGCGATTTTTTTCGTTTTTTGGTGATTTTTTGGTTTTTTGGCGTTTTTTTTAACGTTTTTTTTCGCTTTTTGACGATATTTCTAGTTTTAGCGATTTATTTAAGTTTTGGCGCTTTTTTTAGTTTTGGCGCTTTTTTCTGTTTTGGGAATTTTCCTTTACACTTTTTGGTGTACGGAACCCTAAAAATTTGCAAATGTTGAAAGAGAGCAATTTCATTCAGCAAATGAAAATTATCATTCTATTAATGCAACAACATTTCATTCCTATGATGAAAAAAATCAATGAAGCCACTTCATTAGCTGAATGACAGTGCGAGTTTTGAGTAACTACTTTTGAGTATTGAGTACCCTAAAAAACAGCTAATAAATGATACTGTGTATCCACTACGCAATACTTTGTCAGCACTAGTCCTCTCCATTTATGTCACTATAGTCTTGACTATACTTCTAGCTTTATTTTTCTGCATCAGATCGGCTATACTCCGAGCAGTAGACTTTTTTATAGTTTCGACTATTTTCTGGACTATATTAAATTTTTCTGTGGTTTTATTTCACTGAAAGATATGTTTTTTTCCATTTCCTCTAAAAAAAAACCAAAATAAAAAATGCTGTAAAAAATCGCAAGTCCTTTTGAATATATGAACACTATCACCATCATATAAATATTTATACGATGGCAGTAAACTAGATTCAACAAAAACTTAGGTGAAAGAAATGGAAAAATAAAACTGCAAGAAACTACAACTAAAAGTGTTACTTACACAATTTTAAAAAGCCATAAACAATGACATTATGTATGTATACACACTAACATATATTTAAATGTACCTATGCAGAGAGTACATGCATATTTTAATACTACAAAAAACAAAGGACAGCTCATACATTTTAACAGCATTTTTTTAATGCATAAAAAAGTATAACGCAAAGTTGAAGTGCATGTAGCAGAAACCGTTTCGCACACGTTGAAACCAGATTTAAGAAAGTACTTTTTACTTAGATAACAAAAGTTCCTAGAATAGCAACTACCATTCTCAATTTGTTCGCTTAATCTGGCACTATTTAACATTTAAGCTTGCAGCTAGCTCTAAGATGAACAACAAACCACCTCACCAGCCATTGCACTTTATGTAAAAAATAAACCGAAAACTTTAACTAACAAGCCCACAAATATTCATGACACTGTATGCAAATAGATTCGATCATAAACGCAAGTATTTTTATTCATAGTTGCTTAAAATGTGCGAGTAAGTAAAATCTTTTGTGCATTAGTTTTTCTACCAATATATTCTGCTTTAGTCTCTTTTATAAAGCTATGAATACAATTATAAAAAGATTTCATATTTGAAAACAAATAGATATAGATTATGGAAAACATACAGGATATTAAAAATGCATTGAATATGACATAAACATATAAAATATTTTATGAATATTTATTAAGGCAAAGAAAGATGCAAGGACATTATAAAAATATATTTAATGCAAAAACTAAAAAAAAAGAATTAGTTTAAAGAGAGGTAAAACTACGCTCTTACCAGGCAGTAAAATTAAAAAAAAAATAATTAAATTAGCTTGTAATAGTTCCGATATACATAAGAATCCTATTAGTAAGCTCGTCCACTTCTTTATGTCTAATCAATAACACTATGCAACAAAATGAATCTTATATTTCAGCTATAACCCCGTATGACAAGCAAATAGGCCTGCTAGAGAATGCCTTCAATCAGGCCTTCTGAGTAATGGGTCGAGGAAGACCTTCGACCGCAATGACATCGCGTGTAAAAAATTTATGAATATACAATAGGAGTGGAAGTACTAGAGCCTGCTAAATAGGTCCTTATTGCTCCTCTTTGTTCCTCTTTGCTCCTTCCATTTACTGGTTGGTATATGTAGAATTAAAATTAGCTTTAAAATATTCAATATAAATGAATTTAATTAAATAAATAAATGTACGCATATATTGCCTTTGCAATAATAATATGATTTTCTTTTTAAGGTACTGTGAAGATTTTTGGGGGTGAGAAAATAGCTATTTTGGGGATTTTGGGAGACGAAAAATCGAAAATAGAGTATAAGGTATGAAATAAAACTGGGAAACCTGATACGTGTTTCCCTTTTTTAGTTTGACGATTTTTTTTTTCATTTTTCGTTGTGGCGAACGTTTTCGTTTTTCCGGATTGTTGTTAGTTTTGACGATTTTTTCCCCGTTTTGCCATTTTTTGATTTTTCCGATATTTTAATTTTGGCGTTTTTTTTTGCTTTGGCGATTTTTTCGTCTAAGCAATTTTTTTCATTTTTGACGTTTTTTTTTTTGTTTTTGGTGATTTTTTTCTTTTGACGATTTTTTTAGTTTTGGCGTTTTTTTTTTGAGATTTTATTTAATTTTTGCTCTTTATTTAGCTTTTGGCGCCTTTATTTCGTTTTTGGTGATTTTTTGGGCTTTTGACGATTTTTTCGTTTCTTGACGATATTTTGGTTTGAGCGATTTTTTCAGTTTTTGACGATTTTTTTTTTTATTTTTTACGATCTATTTAGTTTGGTTGTTTCTGTTGCTGACTTTTTCGGGTTTTGGCGATTTTTTTTAGTTTTTACGACTTTTTTCGTTTTGGCATTTTTTCTGGTTTGGCGATTTTTTTCGTTTTGGCGATGTTTATCGCTTTTAGGTGAAATGTTTTGGCGATAGATTTGTTTTAGCGATCTTTATTGTTTTGGCGTTTTTTTTTGTTTTGGTGTTTTTGTTTAGTTTTTGCTCTTTATTTAGTTTTGGCACTTTTATTTCGTTTTGGTGATTTTTTCGGCTTTTGACGAGTTTTTCGTTTCTTGACGATATTTTGGTTTGAGCGTTTTTTCAAATTTTTGACGATTTTTTTTTAGTTTTTTGACGATCTTTTTAGTTTGGTTGTTTTTTGTTTTGCTTTTTAGCGATTTTGTACTTTTGGTGTTTTTTCTTCTTTAAGCACTTTTCCATTTTGCCGATTTTTAGTTTTGGAATTTTTTAAATTTTGGAATATTTTAGTTTCAGCGTTTTTTTTTAATTTCAAGAGTCTACCTCTCTCTTAAGGTTTCCAACATACAACAAATTGTCTAAACCAATTACATAGTCAAAATTATATTAACTGATAGAACACCCTTTAATTTTTATTGTTTTACATATGTATCAGTGTTAATTGGTGTAGTCTATATAATAATAGACTGACTTTGAAAATTTGAAGTCTATGTATAAGTGTCTGCTTTAGAACAACCTTTAATTTTGAACTGTCATATACTTGTTTTTGTAGCGGCGAAATTTTTACATGTTCTATAAAAATTTCAGGTCCATCGCTCTTACGGCTCTCGAGAAAAGAGCCTGTGACAGACAGACAGACGGACGGACGGACATACCGACGGACGGACATATGAACGGACGGAAATACGGACGGATGGACAGCGTAGCGGAAACAATAGGTTTCCTTTACACTTTTGGTGTACGGAACCCGAAAAAACTACCTATAGAATTGCAAAATTTCGACTGTTTTTGTAGTTGGGGGACCATAACCCATCAAAAAAATATATAAGTACTCCTTTGAATTTTTCTTGTTGCATAGTGTAATTAATACAAAAAATGTGGAGCTTTTCTTTCAAATTATTTGAGAGTATACAAAACCCTTGCCTTTATCCAATAGTAGTAAAACTTAATTTTTAAATTTCTTGCCACACATTTGGTCTTAGAACCATAAAAAATTCTACAAGACGCCATTTTTTTACAGCACCATCTTCTTAAAGAATTCCATAAAAAAAACTTCAGGCACTTTCTCTTTAATGGCAATTTTCTATCAGTTGTATTTCCGATATAACTGTGAATCAAAATAAATTGCCTCATTCGTTGACCAAATAAAATAAGTATGAAAAACATAAATAAATTATTTTGGAATATAAATGAAATGGTCAGTCAACCACTTATTTGTAGAAAAAAAGGGGAAAAAATTAAAAAAGCATAAATAAAGTTCACATAAAATTCAGCTCTCATTTGTTGTGTAAAACAAGTGTAAATTACACTCACTCTATCTAACGAAAAAGGTACTTGAACCAAAATTTGGAGTTAAATAAATCGACAAATGTTATGTCATATATCTTAGCTATGATCAATCCCCCAGCTTCTGCTGAAATGTACTTACATTAACATTTTATTGTACAACATGCCTTTTCTCTTTCCTGCTATCCTCACAATATAAATGTCCGGCCATAAATATGTATGTAGAAAGTCCATCAAATCTTTTTAAAAGTATGTAAGAATAACTACAATAATAAAAATGTCTGTAAGTGCCGGATATTCATGTTCTTTTCCCTGTTGTATTAAACATACTAGAGTGAAAAAAAAAACAAAAAATGCTTAAATTATTTTATTCATTGAATTTTTATTGGCAAGATTACTTTGCTTTAATAAAAATATACACAACAACAAGAAATTTTGTTTTCAAAGTCTCCTCTCATATATTTATAAATGCTGCCCATCAATACAACCATTAACCATTTATTTATTTTGCAATCCCTTGCAACCATTCAATATACACATATAGCAATATATAGTATACACCTTTGTTCAGTATTTTTATGGCTTATATGCTTTTACCGTATCTGTGAATGTGTGTGTATGAGGAAGAAAAAAGTGTATCTGGTTATATTGCAGAAAAGTTTAATTTCTTTTCAATAATAAACAAACAGACACAGATACACTTTAAAAAATTTTATAGTTTGCATTGATATATAATTCTGGCAAAAATCCGACCACAAAATAGAAGTGGTACTGCCCACATTTTTGATCATACTGTGGTTTTTCACGAGAACTAATTTTGTGTGCAAAGTTTCATAAGAATCAGTTAATTAGAAGTAGTTCAAATGAATATTTAATTTGCATGGGCGTGGCACTGCCCACTTTTTTAATCCTGATGTAGTATTTAAACAGAAGCTTATGTGTGTGCAAAATTTTCATAAGAATGGCTTGAGTAGAATTTGTTGAAAAGGAATGTGCATTTACTTTGTATGGGCATAACCCTGCCCACTTTTCATCTTGAAGTGGTACATCATTTTAAATAAAGAAACAAAATCCGAAATCGGTTTATAGTTGACAGAATTTTGGGGGAATATACATAAAAAAATATGGGATTCGGCCATCCCTGCAACTTAATTTAAAACTAATTTCAAACTCAAAGCGCTGAAAAATCTATAGATTTCTGAGTATTTTTCAATTTTATTAAGATTAAGATATTTTCCAAAATCGATTAAGATTAAATTTGCGGTAGTAGTAAGTCCAAAAAGTAAATGACTCCTGAACATCGATATGACAAGAATCTTTGGAGTTATTAAAATATAGCGCTTTTTCCAAATTTTGCGTCAACGATATCTCTCGAACGAATCAATCAATCTTAATAAAAATTTCAGCATCGACGCTGTTTTTTAATCTTTTAGTTTAAAATGTACATATTTGAAAAACAAAACTTTTTTTGGAACTCTTTATTTTCGAAAATTTTCGAAATCTACCGAACCGAACCCATTCATTATATCACGAAATCTAAGTGAGGTCAATGTCTTTATATTGTCGCAAGCTTATAAGTTACTAAATTTGCCCGCCCGCTTCACGCGCTTAAAGTTCACTTTATGGCTATAAGGTGTCTGTAAAATATAATAATATAACGTTATTCGTTTAAAATTAATCGAGTTAAAATGGTGAGTATAAAAATATAAGAACAAAAATTTTTTCGATCAAATTTTTTCGAATATTATATGTTTATAGTATATTATTCGGATATAAATTATTCGAATAATATTATTCGAATAATATTATTCGAATAATATTATACGAATAATATTATTCGTATAATACATATTTAAATAAAATTATTTAAAGCACCTAAATGCAAACTACATGCATATCATAATAGAATTATTCGAATATTTATATTATTTGAAAAAATAAATATTCAAATACAAAATGAAAATAAAATTATTAAAAGACAAATATGTAGTTAGTATAATATTGTCATAATGATTCATATTCAAATAAAATTATTCGAACAATGTAATTCGAATAATAACTATTCATATAAAATCAATCAAAACAAAATTATTCGAACAAATTTACCAAAATATTCAGCAGAAATTTCCCGGAATAACAATTATTCGTAAAGATTTATTACTATAATAAAAATAAGTATAGATGATTCCCTTTTGTCATGTCAGCGTTTGTTGTAAGCAATTAAAAATTAGATTTTTTTAGATTTTTTTAAGTTGCCGATTTCGCCACAATTTTCGAAAAATCAAGGTTTCATGAAATATCGTCGTTTTTCGATTCTACGAAGCTATTCTCAACCATTTTTACGACGATATCCGTATGTTTTTATGTATCCATCGGATCAAAATTTTCGGCATTCTAAAGATATTGACTTTGATTCGACTTTGTTGATTTCAAGAATTTTTGAAAATAAAATGTTCACGCTTTTTTGCACAAAAAATAATGATTTCCTTATTACTGTTATATAAACAATCACTCTGGCAATTTTATTTGTGTCCTCTACTATTGTACATGTATTGTGGAAAAGTTCTTTGAAGATACATACATATTTATTAATTATTTTGACTTCTTTATTCCCTTTTCATGACTCACGATTAATCATCATATATTATTTACCTGTCTGTTCTTTTGACTGCTTCCGCTTTTTTTTTGTAATATTTATCCTCATATTTCGTAAGTTTGCCTTTATGTACGTGTCTTATTTATCGTGATTTAAATTAATTTCAATGGTGTTAAACGAAACAAATGCTTATCTCTCCTTACCAATACAAACAGACACGCTGCTGCTATACTACCTTCATTAAATGTTCGAAAAGATTTTTTCTTGCACTTTAGTTTTTCACTGATTTATGGTATTTGGACATACATTTTTAAATAAAATGGTCACGGATTTCTTGTACTAAGACAAAATTTGTAGCTGAAGGGAGACCTGTAAGCTTTAGCATAATCATATAATAAGATCTAGAGCTTTAAATTGAAGTTGCTTTCCTTAAAACGTTAAGTTTTTAGAGACGGCTGGCAAATTTTTAGGAAAATTCGTTACTCAGCTTTGGCAACAATCGATTGACAAGTTTTTCAATTTTTAAAATATGTGACATGTTTTGGCTTATATTCCTCAAACTTCTATTTGAATTATTTGATAAATTAAAGTTTCAATTAATAACGATTTGTTGTTATAAAATCTCATGCTTATGTTTTGCATTATTCATTGATTATTTATGTTAAAGCTTTCACAATGTGTGAATAAGTATCAATAATAAAGTGATTAAAAGTTTACAATGACATGTTGATAAAGTCACAACAAGTTGTTAAATTTCGTTTAAAAAATCCATCGTTTAATTGATTTACAATAAAACAATAGATAATAAACAAATTATTGAAACAAAAACATTTAAATAACGATTAAATGAAAGATAGTAGCAAAATATGTCATTTTAAAATTATAAAATAACAATAAGGGTAATCTCGGTCTTGAATTTATTGATATGATAATTGTTTAATGTTTGAAAGGATATAGATATTATGAACTATTTTTCTACAGCAGGCTATAGAAGTCACTTACACCATTTTAGAGAAAAGTTCCTTTATGCTAAAAGTACCGAAAGAGTAGTTCTTTCAAGAAGGTCAATTTAAAAATATGCATTTTCAAAAAGCAACTAATCGAAAAAAGTAACTTTTCAAAAAAGATGTTCTATTCAAAAAGTTCATTCTATAATAAGTACCTTAGTTTAATCTTACCTCTAACAAAAAGTAAATTTTCCAAAGAAAATCTTTTTCAAAAAGTACCTGTCAAAAAAGTATCTTGTCAAAAAAGTACCTTGTCAAAAAAGTACCTTGTCAAAAAAGTACCTTGTCAAAAAACACCTTATCAAAAAAGTACCTTGTCAAAAAAGTACCTTGTCAAAAAAGTACCTTGTCAAAAAGTACCTTGTCAAAAAAGTACCTTGTCAAAAAAATACCTTGTCAAAAAAGTACCTTGTCAAAAAAGTACCTTGTCAAAAAAGTACCTTTTTCAAAATGCACCTTTTTGAAATATGCAGTACCTTTTTCAAAAACCACATTTCTAAAAACCAGTACGTTTTCTAAAAGTACCTTTCCCAAAAAATACTTGTTCCCAAAAAGAATCTATAAAAAAATATGCAATCCATAAGATTTGTAGAGTTCGTAACGTTATACTCAGAAAGAATTACACATGATAAATATTTCTATTATCAAAAAGTTACTTTTCAAAAAAGTAATTTTAAAAAGGTGTTATATTCGAAAGGTTTATTATACAATAGGTACTGTTTCAAAAAGTACCTTAACTTAATGTTACCTCTTTCAAAAAGTATATATTTCCAACAGAATATTTTTCATAAGGTCCTTTTCAAAAGAGTACTTTTTCAAATACTAAAAGTTTATGAAAGTTCAAAATGAAAGGGTGTTCTAAAGCGAGCAACGAAACATAATGAAACCCCAATGTGATATACATATACTTGATATATAGACAAGTGACATTTTCAAACTTAGTATACATATTATTATACACACTACACCAATAAATATTGAAATTTAAACAGAATAAAAACTAAAGGGTTTTCTATGAGTTAATGTAATTTTACTGATTTAATTTTGACAAGATACAACTATCTTGGAAACCGTAACAGGCAGAGTGTTGAAATTTTCACAGCTAGCGCAGTATTTTAAAGGCAATAGTAACTACTGCTAAAAGCAAACAAGCTAAAAATTAACAGGTATTCTATCAGTTAATGTAATTTTGAGTTTGTAATTTTAGCAATTACATACTTGTATCTTGGAAAGCGTAAAAGGCAAAGTCTTGAAATTTCACAGCTAGAGTGTTTAAAAACCAACAAGCTAAAAATTAAAGGGTATTTTGTCTGGTAATGTAGTTTTGAAATTATGAACCGTAATAATTACATAATTAATACAAACAAAATCGATAATTAAAGGGTAGATTAATAATTAAAGGGTAATGCAAGAAAAAAACCGAAAAAAATCGCGAACAAAAAACGCAAAATAGCACCAAAGAAAAAACCCCAAGACTAAAAATATAGCCGACACGAAAAAATGTTTAAAAATTAAAAAAAGCGCTGAAACGAAAAATCACCAAAACGAAAAAATTCGTCAAAACTACAAAATAGCAAAAAATCAAATAAAGAAATCGTCAAAAACAAAAAATCGATGAAACAAAACCAAAACCTTAAAACTAAAGAAAATCCACAATTAAAAAAAAAATTGCAAAAGTGGAAAAAAACGCCCAAATGGAAAAAAGCGCAAAACAATATGAAACAATTGCAAAAAAAAAACATCAAAACTAAAAACCCTAATAACAAAAATAGCCGAAACGAAAAAAGCGCTAAAAACACTAAAACGGAAAAAATCGCCAGAGTTTAAAAATCGTAGAAAAACAAACAAAAATCGCCAAAACGAAAAAATCTACAAAAATATAAATGTAATCAAAAACAGAAAAAATCGGAAAAACTAAAAAATTCGCCAAACAAAAAAAAAATAATACAAACTAACAAAAACCCAAAATAAGAAAATCAAAAAGGAAAAAATCGTTAAAATGAGATAAACGTGAAAAAATAAATTTAAAAACGTTACGGAAGAGGAGGAGGTATAAAAATAGCTTGTAATTTGGAAAAATGATTTTGCTGTACAGTGTAATCAGAAAAATGGCCATTAAGAAAAATAAACCAGCAGCAACACTGCGAGTTGTTGTAATTATCTTCAAGCCGACCCACTACACAGCCCTGCAGATAAACGCATGTAAAGTATACTCCATAGAGGACTAGGACTAGTACAAAGGTAGCCTTCAGCACTTTAACAGTCCAACAACAACCAACACAATAACACACGAATGCACATCATTAAAAAAATCCATGATGTTGTGGTTGGCCTGAAACTAGTCTTTAAGACCTCAGGGTTTGTAGTCAAACGCACTAACCATCTCAGCCAACAGCACCCTATTAAAAATCAAATTATGTATTTCGAAATAATCACATTAAAATCAAATGTTTTTTTGCCCACTGCCTTTCCGGTCATCAATAAAAGGTTTTGGTTTGTTTATATTGCTTTAATCCTTTAGTAAAATAAAATAAATTTATTAATATTGCTAACAACAACATAAAAGTATATAAATATTTTATTAAAAATTATCAAGTAAAAAGCTAACATGCACATAAATCCATTTTTAATTAAATCTTTTGAGGTTTAAAAATGTTTTATTAAACGGTGAATATAGAAAATAATATCAAAGTTGCTTATATCAAATTGATACACAAATAGAAATATTATATGGTTATATTATTTTCAGAAATAAAAGATATTTCAACTGTCCACGTTAATTCCACTTTTTGAAGCGTGCATCACAAAACTTTGTGACCAACTATTTCGCAACAAATAGCTGTTAAAAAAATTATGTTTTATGCTATTCAAAAGAACAATTACATCCCACTAAACACTATGCATAAGTTCAAAGTATCTCTTTTGAAAAACCAAAAAATTTTAATCCTAAACTGCGTACGAATTCATCATTATAATTTTTTGTCCCTTCAGCTGGATTTCTTGATAATAACTTTTTTCATATTTTTTATGTTGTACAGTGTAATCAATATTTTATCGTTGTATAAAACCCTTATACATAGAACTAAAATTCTATTTCCAATAAAAAATATTCTCAATACTCCCTTATCGTTGTCTTGCTACTGATAAAAATAAAGAATAAAATTTAATTTTTTTTTAATTTTTTTAAACAATATTATTTATGAAGTTTTAAAACATTAAAAAACAAGGATTCATTAAAATTGCTCAGGTTTCATTAAATTGCCTGTTTTATTTCAACGCATATGTCGTTGTATAACTGTATGATTTCACAAATACAGTTGCAGGTATCTGTGTCACTCCAGTTTTATTTGTGTACGTGTTTATTGGATACTTTTTATGAGATGAATTAAATCGTAAAAAACGATGTTTAAAATTAATAAATTTATTTATGTTTTTTATTATAAGATTTGGCTGTCTGTGTGTTTAATATATTTCCAGATATATGGACAATCAAAAAAATTTGGTCACAAGAGAACAAAAAAATATTTTTTTATAGAAAAGAGTATCCCGGTAGATTAGTGAGTAGGTAGCTAGCTTGCCAGTCTGGTTAAAGCAGGTGCAATATAAGCTTGCAAAAAACTACAACGAGTATATTTTCATTATCCTTTCTAGTATCATAAAATATCCTGAAATATTTATTGGCATGATTAAACTTAACCTATTTGATTCATTTAGTGTTCCTATTAAACATTATATTTTTTTTGTTGCTAATTGTTCACTTTTCTCCCTGCTGTAAACCAATTGAGCTTATTTATTTATTTGCCTGACTTTTGTATGTTTTTGTGTCTGGACGAAAGCAACCCCTCTCCCTGCAGTATTCAGATAGTTGTTTTTCCCTATTATTCTCTTATCCTATTACGCTAACAAATACTATTCATTTTCATTTTGCAAATATCTTTTCTCTGCTCTCTAAAATGGTTGGCAAGTGTCAACAAGATTTACGTACATTAGTTAAACTGGATTTAAATGTTTTTAGTTTATTTGCAGTTTTATAAAATCGTTTTTGTGCTGTATAGTTAACTTCCGTTCCTTTTCGTTTCTATTTGTTTTTTTTTTTGCCCCAACAAATGTGTTAAATATATTTATATTTGCAGACATATTGCAGCTATACAGCCATTAAAGTTCAAAAGGGCTTTCAAGTAACTTCTTTACCATTTTATAACATTTCACCAGAACATGTGTAAATTTGACACATGAATAAATGCAGCAATGGAAACAAAAAAAAAGAAGAGAAAAATACTAGAACCCCTGGTATTAAACTGGGGATAAATTGCAAAATAAATGCCAGCCATGGTTTCAATATGGCAAATATTTGTATGCAACAACAATAAAAAAACAAATTGGATTACCAGCGAAGAGTAGGAAACACGGACACACACTCACACACAGCAAAAGTCAATCAACAAAAAGTTTTTTGCCTGTAATGAAAAATTACAGCCAAGTTAACTGTAGCAAAAATATTATATAGACATTATATTAAATATAAAGCGAAAAACAGTTAAAGGTCATGTAGCAGCTGAAATACACCTAACTGCTGCACAAATATTGAGGGCGATTTGGTATTAAATGTTCTACACTGCGTATGAGTATTAATAACTAAATATCACTCATTCGTAAAGAATAAAATAAACGTTTAAATTGGTGAATATTTTGAAGCATATCTTAAGGATGTAATAAAAAAAATATCTCAAAGAACCAAAATTTTCAAGTTACTGCACAAAAAGTGCTCCTTGCTACCTTCTTTATGCGCAAAACAATTTTGAGAAACATATCTTAATATTAAGCGAAGTTATAGCCACTATGACTACGTTGTAATAAGGAAGCGATATTAATTAAAGATAAAAAATATTCGAATAAAAATTAATCGAATAATTTTTATTCGAATACATTTTCTTTTAAGTTTTTGGAATATAGTTCTTAATGGCACGCTATGCCCGCCAATGCTTTGAATACAAAAATTAATGATTTGTGGAGTAAAAAACAGTTTTTTAATTTGGTTTTAAGACTGCACTGAGAGCCTGTCTCAAGTTGAAGAAGAAACTGCGGCATAAAATCCAAATTCCAGCTGGTGATCAGTGATGCTGCTGCAGATTTTTCGTAGTTTTTATTGCTGCCGTAGTCTTCCCGGAAAGTGCCAAGGAAGTCCAGGGATTTTTCCATATTTTTTATGAATTTCTAACCTGGTGTGTCACTTTACTAAGTAGTTTGCGACTTGGCTAATTGGTTCCTGGTCGTGTCTCTGCTAACTATTGACGATAAGTATCGTCTTAGTATCTTCCAAGTGATCTGCTTCTTGCTATCATCTGGAAATTCAAAGTTTTATCATCCCACTGATTGATGTTATTAAGGTAGGTAGAAGTTGTTTAGCCGGGACCGTTGTCAAAGCGCTAAATTCCGAAGGTGACTCACAGTGACACTCGCATTTTCTTCACATATTTTTTTTTTTTGTTGGAATGAAAAATTCTTGAAATATATCATTAACATTTTTAAGCATAAGAGGGAGGACTGCTTTTTCGATTTTCCGAGATATTTACGGTTTTGATGATTCTTTTCGTTTTTGCCGATTTTTTGTTTTTTTGCGATTTTTTTCAGTTTTTCGATTTTTTAGTCTTGAGGATTAATTTTTTTCCTTTTTAACGATTTTTTTTATAGATTTTTTTTTGCTTTTCCCGATTTTTTTTTTGTTTTGGCGATTTTTGTTTATTGAAAAATCGCCAAAAACCGAAATAATCGCCAAAACAAAAAAAGGTCTTAAAACCAAGAAAAAAATCACTAAAACTAAAAAAATCACCAGAAACAGAAAACATCCCCGCAAGCCGAAAACCCCCAAAACTAAAATAAATCACTAAAACTGAAAATATTTACAAAAAGCGCTATAACAAAAAAAACGCCAAAACAAAAAAATCACCAAAACTAAAAGAATCGGAAAAAAAAACAACAAAAAATTGGAAAAAAAGAAAAAACCGCAAAAAACGAAAAAAAATCATTAAAATGAAAAAAAACGCCAAAGCCAAAATAAATCGCCAAAACAACGAAAAAAAAATTTTTCAAAATGAGAATAAGGACAAAAATAAAAAGGGATATATGTGCAATCGTATGGAACCCTTCGTGTGCGAGCCAAAGTCGCACTTTACTGAATTTATTTACATAATATTATTTTCCATTTATTTTTAAATCGTGATAATTGAGTATTTATACTTTATTTGTAATGTGACGTCAAAACATATTTGACTTTTGAGTTTAATATGTTTGACGTAAGCTCTTACGTAAAACATATTTAACTCGGCATATTTACTATTCGATTAATTTTAGTTCGAATAAGTTGATTGGAATAATGATACATTTTATAATTTCATAGGAATAATTCTGATTCGAATAATTTTGCTTGAATAATTTATATCCTAAGTTGGAATCGGTAATTGCAATTGTTGCTTTTGTTTGAACGTACGTACCAAAGTAGAGATTTTGGATTACTCCAGCGGAATGATATACGTATTTTCTGTACCACAAGGAACTTCATCAGCATGAAGGTGTCTTGGGTTTCGTTGATGATAATAATAATTTTATTCGAATTTTTCATATAAATAATTTTAGACGAATAATTTTCATCTAAATAATTTTTCTCGAATAGATTTTATTAAAATAATTACATTCGAATTGTCTCACTGTAACTTTGTTTTTGAGTAACTTTATACGCATAATCTTAATACGAACAATATTCGAATAAATCATTCGAATAATTTTATTACAATAATTTCATACTAGCGCATTTGATTAAAAGAGTTAAATTTAATTTGGTCTATATTATTCGAATAATTTTATTCGAATATTTTCTATTCGATTAAAAGTTTTTTTTTCTTCTTTTCCATATTTAAAAAAACTTGGTTTCATTCAGTCGTAGTTCATCATAACTTATCAAAAAAGACCATACAAATCATTAATATCATCAAAGTACCATCAAAGTAGTTCTATTTCTGACGAAACATCAATGGATTTGATCCAAAAGAGTGAATGAAAGAACAATGAAAGAACAATATTATATATAAACAACAGCTTTAGAATATTAAATTCAGTGCTTATAGTGATTGGTATGCAACGAAAATGGCAAAACTTTGAAAGAACTTGCGGCTTTTCTTTTTTGCTGTGAAGTTTTTAAATTCTCTAAAGCTTGAGACACAAATTTATTTCGTGAAGAATTCCTATGTCTTCCGTGTGTTTGCATATTAAGCTAAATAACTAATAGTATATAGCCAATATATTTTCAATACTTCCAGTTATCAGTTCAAACTCAAGAATATCAACTGTTATGCCCCTTAAGCTTCATCGCAGCAACCAGTCTATTCGCAATCTTCTAAAATATCCCTTTAACAACTAATTATTTATTTATAGTTTAGCTGTCATCTAAATTTTATTATCGCCTGCCAAATAATCAATTTATGATTCAACTGAAGGTTAAAATTTCGTCAATAAACAGTTTACGATTATTAATTAATTTATATATTTTATGTGTGTTGCTATTTTGATTATAACAAGTTAGTGTATTTGATATGTGTTCATTCAAATTTACTTGAACGAGCCAAAAATAAAACAACATAAAAAGAATAGCAAAAATTAACAACCAAAAATTATTATTTGTTAGGAAACATTGATTAAAACTGAGTGCAAAAAGAGAGAAACTAGAGATGGGACTGGAAGTAATTTTTCAGTTACGGGCATGACCGACTATGTTTTCCAAGATTTGCTCTTGCATGCTCATAAAAAGAATAGCAAAAATTAACAACCAAAAATTATTATTTGTTAGGAAACATTGATTAAAACTGAGTGCAAAAAGAGAGAAACTAGAGATGGGACTGGAAGTAATTTTTCAGTTACGGGCATGACCGACTATGTTTTCCAAGATTTGCTCTTGCATGCTCATGCGGGAGTAAAAACTATTAATAACCTAAGTTCAAAGGCGTGTACGTTATTGCCCTCATATACATGTGATCAAGGTTGATTCACGCTACTCACTTGTCCAGCTCCCATCTTTAAGGACAAAAATAAACAATAATGTTTTTATTATGAATGCTAAATTATTGTTTGTAGCTTTTCATAATTATTTTTAGCAGCCATCAAAACAACATTTTCAAATAATTCTTGGCATTAAGGTTTTTAGTAGTATGGAAAATGAGAAAATCTAAATCTGACTTGTACTTGTGGTAAGATATTGAGCATTCAGGGTTAATTAATCACTAAATAAAACTATGATTGGCAGGTTTGCTAAAGATTTTGCCTAAAATTCTATAGCTGTTGACATTGTTTGATAAAGGGTTTAAAGAACCCAATAAATTTGTTTCACAATTTTAGTCATTTAAATATATTAAGAAATTATCATCTCAACTCTTAAACAGTGTTACAGAAGTGCTGGCCATAATGATTAAAACACCAGCCCCAGTGCTTTGTTTCCATATAACGATGGGATGGGGAAGATCTGCTAGGATACTAACAGAGTAAGCTTTATTGAATTTTTATAAACTGGTGCCAACGTATATGTTCACCACTCTAAGAGATACAAATGTTCTTCTAGCCGCATAAATTAAGGCAGTAAAATAAATTCTGTACATGTAAAGCACACCAAACTATCAAATTACAAAGATTCACGGCTCCGCCATATACACATGTTTCATAGATGGGGGTAGTGCACTAATTTACCAGCTGCCACTAATACTTAGTGATAGTGCCAATAATTGCACTAATTTTGTCGTGTTTGGTGCTGTATTGAAAATAAGTAGCCTTACTAAAAGTGATGCAAAAAATCTTGCACTAAATTTAAATTATTTGATTAAAAAACGATCTTTAGTTTCTTAAAACTTCTTTTTCTTCACTAATCTTATTGCAACATAGACATATTGCATTAAATTTAGGGTGAAAAAATTGTAAAGTTTAGTGAGAGTATGTTTAAATGGAGTGTTGGCCCAAATTTTGCACTAATTGAGTGTAGTCCCGAATGATGCTAAAAAATCTTGCACTTAACTTAAATTATTTGATTAAAAAAAAAAACAATCTTCACTTGAATGCAATTTCTCTTTCCTTCACTAATTTTATTTTAGCATAGAAAATTTGCACTAAGTTTAACGCAAAATTGTGTACTGTTTAGTGAGATAAGAGTATGTTTAAATGCAGCTTTTTTAGTGCTGGCTCATATTTTGCACTAATTGAGTGTAGTCCACGATGATGTAAAAAATAATGTACTAAAATTAAATTATTTTATTAAAAGAAAAAAATAATAATCTTCAGTTTATTGCAACTTCATTTTCTTAACTAATTTTATTGAAACATAAAAATTTTGCACTAAAAATAAGAAAAATGTTTGCAAAGTTAGAGTATGTTTAAATGCAGCTTTTTTAGTGCTGGCTAAAATTATGCATTAATTGAGTGTAATCCATAGTGATGTTAAAAATCTTGCACTAATATTAAATTATGTGATTAAAAATAAACAATCTTCAGTTTATTTAAACTTTTCTTCGCTAATTGTATTGCATCATAGAAATTTTGCACAAAATTTAATGAAAAATAGTTCAGTGAGAGTTTTTTTAAACGCAGCTTTTTTTCGTGCTGGCTTAAAATTTGCACTACTTGAGTGTAGTGAATAGTGATGTTAAAAAATCTTGCACTAAAATTAAATTATATGATTAAAAAAACAATCTTCAGCTAATTGCGACCTCTTTTTTCTTCACTAATTTTAATGCTGCATAAAAATTTTGCACTAAATTTATAGAAAAAACTGTTCAGGATTAGTGAGAGAATGGGTAAATGCATCTTTTTTTAGTGATTGCTTAAAAATTTTCACTAATTGAGTGTAGAGATGTTAAAATATCTTGCACTAAAACTAAATTATTTTATAAAAGAAACAATCTTCAGTTTATTGCAACTTCTTTTTCTTCACTACTCTTATTGCTACATAGAAATCTTGCACTAATTTTAAGAAAAACTTTCGTAGACTTTAGTGAGAGTATGTTTCAATGAAATTTTTTTTAATGCTGGCTCAAATTTTGCAGTTATTGAGTGCAGACCAGACTTTTTCACTAAATCTGCGTTTAGTGCTAGTGAAAAAGCTCACACTACCACAAAATATTTTTAGTGATAGTTAAGCCAATTAGTGCAAAATAAATATTTTCCAGTTTGATTTAGTGTTAGTGCAACGCTTATTTCAATTAACATTAAGCGCATTACCTCCAACTATGATGTACCTAAAATTTAGAAAGCCGTAATAATAAAATTTACGAATAACATTTACTTGAATATTTGTATTCGAATATTTTTCACTTATATAATTTTATTCGAATAAAGATTATTTAGTTTGTGTGTGATGCAGACCTTTTTAATTAATATGAAAGAGAATTGTTTGTTGAGGTTTCAAGGACCTCAAACCGAACAATTCTTTTACATATAAATATTATTTGGTTTATATTATTCGAATAATTTTTCTTCTAATAATTCTAGTCGAATAATTTTTAATCTATTATACACATACCCAACAAGAACTTTTGGCATTTTTGTGATCTGTAGTACTATTGTAATGGGATACAAAACTCAAAATTTTTTATCGAGTAATTGTATTGATATTTTTATTTGAAAAAAGTTATTATAATAGTGCATTCTTCCAGAAAGTGTCGTTGAAACCTTGGCATTAAAAAAATATTATTTTGTTGATTAGTGTAATTTTGTAAAAAATAGCTTTAGTAGCCTTAGAGGTTAGTTTAGAGGTTCTTAAGAAGTAAATATTGATAAACTACGTCTCATTTATAATCCTGTTTCAGTAACAAAAATATATATAAACCTTTTACAGGAAAGTCTACTTTTGGTCACGTGCGACATCAAGCAATTAAGCTTGTATTTCAGAACCATGTAGTTCGATTTTTCTTAAGCTTTTACTTAATGTAGAACTACTTACGGCCTACACCAATATATAAAGCACTAGAAGAACACTTACGTTTCCTTTGAAAAGACAAGCATAATTGCTTGGTGTCGTACGTGACAAAATGTGGACTTTCCTGTGAAAATGCTCACATGTATGTATGTTATTCAATTTGCTTTTGGAAAATTTATTACAAAGCAACAAATTGTTCGTTATTTTTCTTATAATTTTGTTTTTTCTAGCAGATATTGATAGTTTTATAAAGGACTCACATAATTATATTCAAAGCACACTTGACAATTTATTGAATAAAAATTGACAATTTATTGAATAAAGGATACAAAAACTTTCAAAGCATACATGACTTTTTGATAAATAGAACGTTTAAAGAACAATTTGATATCAAAGGGTACAATTACGGTATACGATTTTTTTTGCCTTGGCTCACTTGTTTGGGAGTTTCTTATTTTAAATTTTAACTAGAAAATTTTCTTATTTTAAAGTTGGTATGTCACAGCAACTCTTAACTTTAACATTGGGTCTATATGATTAGGATATTCTGTGAGAAGAGAGTAAGTATAAAGAAGATTGTATGTCTTTTAGAGATTTTCTATCCTTGTGCTACATACATCATTGAGTTGTATATTATAAATTCACTGTAATTGCTACAACAATATAGTTTGTGATAATTCAAGCAATAACTTAATTTCTAGAAATTTATCTAAATGCAAATTTAGATATAAATTGCTTTCTTAAATAGTTATTTTACCTTTAAATTATATAATATATGTGTAGTTCCTTTAAAATATTTATAAACTGTACCATTCAAATATATCAAAGATCTTTGAAATTTTCTTCTAATTTACATGCAGCAAACAATCAGTGTTAACCTTTAGAAATTATGTAGTCGTTTACTTATACACACAACTAAAAACATAAATATACTTAAATGATAATGTTCCTTATTTGTTGAACAACAAAACTATACAAACAAAATTTACAACTATCATTTCGAATTACTTTTGTATAAGTACGCTGCTATTCAGAAGATACATTGATAAAACAAACCAAGAAGTTCAAGGAAAGAATCTAAGAAAAGCACAAAAAGTGGAAATTTACTCACACAAAATATATACAAAAACAACAAAATTATACTTGAAAACAATAGTACACAGATTATATGACCATACGCATTCTAACGTGCACAAATAAATATTTTAGCACTTTTGGCACAACAGCTTAAGTGTAATATAATAAAAAATAAAAAATAAAAAATAAAAAACCCAAAACAATTTTTTTTTTATTAATAACACAACTTTGTATTGCTATTCATTCTTACACTCACTGAAAATACTTGAAATATATGTTAACTCAACTTAAGCGGTTTTGTCAATTAGCCATAATTAATAGTTTCTGTAATACGAACACATTAGTCATTAAATGAGTTCTTAGAACAACACCATCCAAAATCACACCAACACATTAACTAATGTCATTGAGAGCCATCTTAAGGAGTTAAATAAACAAAAGATGACACAGTGGGGGCCGTTTTAAAACAAATTGGTAATAGGTATTTACTTTGATCATCGCCTAACACAGAACCGCCGCCTAGAAGCAAAGATGATCCAAATGAAATTAAAAAGAAATTTTGCACTAAACCTAGATAGAAAACTGCTTTTATAAAACTCGATATTAAAACCAATATGCTGCTATGGAATTCAATTAAAGGACACTGACTGCCTCGTCATCAAATATATAGAAAATTCAAAGGCGACAAAATAAAGTCCTCCGTTTTATTACAGCAGCTCTTTGGTATGTCAGAAGCCCGAACATTCATAAAGATCTAGATATTCCGTAATGCAAAGACTGTGTTTTGAAAACGCTCATTTCATGTCCTTTCAAATAAACATTTCACGTCCTTTCAAATATTTTGAAAATCGGTCTAAAAATGGCGGGGTTATGCGATAATTAATACATCGGGGCACAAATTTGTCCGCACCGATTTCCAAAAAAAAAATTGTGTGACCAAACTGCAGGCATATCCTTAAACCAAATTTGAAAATCGGTACACAAATGACAGAGTTATGCGTAAGAGGAGCAAATTTTCCTACCAAGCAAAACCTTTTAAGCAAAAAAATAATTTTGAAAATCGGTGGACCAATGACAGAGTTATGATTGGGGGGATTAAATTTCCGCACCGATTTTCCAAAAAAACTATGGGGCCAAACTGCAAGCAAGCAAGTCCTATAATTGGTGCTAAGTTTGATTTTGAGCAATTTTTTTATTTTCAAGATAATTGCAAGAAGCCCAGTTATGCGCACGTGACAAAAGTAGAAGTGTTTTTTGAGGCCAACGATTAAAAGGCCAAACTAAGCAAAGCCTTAAGCTATATTTTAATGTAAATAATTTTTGAATTTTGTGCATTGATGTGTCTTAAAAATGGCTTTGACTTTACCCAAAAATGATTTATATATTTTTTATTTAATTTTAATCATTGTCGCACGTGACATGTTGCACGTGACATATTTTTGCACCGTAATATTTAAACTATTAACTTTAGCAATCATTAAATTATTTGCCTTTAGCCACAAAGTTAAACTGCTTAATCTTTGCATTTAGTCTTCGGTTGATTTTTTCGAGTTTGCGTTATTCCTTCTGCCTTAAGCGATTTATAATCGTATAAAGGACTTCTTTTCAACTTTGCTATATTTCGCAAACTTCCGCGAAGTTCCGGCGATAGAATTGATTTTTTTAGTTTTTGCTCATTTTATAATTCAAGCGATCTCTAAATTATATTGGACCTTGCCAACTTTCCAATATAATCCCGTTTTTGCGAATATCCGCCGTTTTCGCAATATTTTTTTTAAATTTTAGGCTTTCCCAACAATTTAAGCGATTTTTTTTATCCATTTTGAAAATGATTGACAATATTGAAATTTGTGCGAATTTTTTAGTTAGCTATAAAAGCAATTTTTCCTAGTTTATACATACCATTACACAGTTGAAGCTGAGTTAATTCAATATTAGCCGTTGGTATCCTCACGAAGTTAGCAAGGTTTAGCATATTTTCGCCATTTATGCTTTCATTTGTAAGGCTCGATTTAAGCTTGTATAGCATTTCGCATTTCTGCGAGCTTCTCCCCACCTTGTTGCTCATGTATGTGCACATTGCGTCTTTTGTCTTCAATCATTTTATTTCTTCCTTCAGCCAACGCTTTCGCTCTTTCAATTTTATTTAATCTTCCTTCAACTTTTCTCTCTATCATTTGCAAATCGCTTCACTTTTTCGACACCGTTTTTGCACATACAGATTTCAATAATTAAATAGTATGTGTTTATGTACAAAAATAAATCATTTTTGTAATTTTATTTTTTTTATTTTACACTTACGATGTCGCACGTGACCAACTTTATATGAGGACCAAGATCACACATTTTTTTCTTTCTCAACAACTTTTTTCTATTTTAATTGTATAAAATATCTCTGTTTGTACTCAATACTTGATAAACTTTTTGCATGTACTTTCGACACTATGATAAAAAATTTTATTTTTCAATGTCGCACGTGACATCAAAATATGTGATTTTACAAAGCAAAAACTTACAGTTTTTACAATTGTTTAGTTAGATTTTAGAGAGCAAAAGTCAATACAAAATCCCTCTCTTTAAGAATGTTTATCAAAACAAAACGTGCAATAAATAGGAATATCCAAATGAAAGAACTTGCGATTTTGCTTTTGGGATATTTTGGTGGAAAAATCTTTTTTTTTTGTTTTTGCTCAAATTTTGGATATAGTGTCTTCAACAAAAAAATCATTTGACACAAATTTTTACAGATGTTTTGGGCACCTAGTTTCCGAGTTTTAGGGTCCTCAGTGTCGAAAAAGTCAATATTTTGTTTTTATGGATATTTCCAAAAGCTTGTAGCAGACCAGTCATATATCTTAGCAAAGATATCATTATGAGCTTTTTTGTTGCAAATTTTGCAAGGATTTTTGTCATTGAATTATTTTCTTAGTTTATTTATAATTTTCAAACACTTTTAATTAGGACATTGAAATCAAGAATTCTTAATTTTCATTTTAATTTGCAATGGACATTTCTAACTATTTTTGCATGCAGAGATATAGCCATTATTCTACATCAGCCTCTGAAATAATGATAATCATACGCCAGAGTAAACTAAATTGTAATTTTATAAGATTTTTATATGCAATTTTTAAAGCTCAGCTTGTCTTCCGTGATTTGCATTTACTGCAATGCCATTATTTTTCGATCGTCCCACTGTGCGCTGTTTCTAATAATACACCTACAACTCTTCTTACAAGCACTCTTCGTCAATAAATAGTATTGTGTGTATGTGTGTGTGAGAAACTAAAGGAAGGAGTATTTATTTTATATTTGAGCTTGTCTATTGTTTACACATGAAATTATTTTGCTTTAATAGTGAGACAAATTAATTACTTTGTTTTTGGGGAGTTTCCTTGTTTATATTGTTTGAGTGTAGTGTGTATTATTGAAACAGGTACGCACATTCATTATTACGATTAATTTTGTAGGCTTTTCTTGTGTTATTTAATGTAATATCTGTGTATTTTATTTGAATATTTTTTGAAATAGATATTAGTTACAAAAAATTTTTGAATATTAAAAAAATATTTTATATTATTTTCGATTTTTATTTCGTTATACACAAAGCTAAAAAAAATCTTAAATACCCTGAATTGTTTTATAAATACTATGAAATTTTTTCATAAACATTTTTTATTCAGGTTAAAAAGTTTTATAATAAATAATTTGAATTGAGCATAACGTTTGTTTTAAAAAATAATTGAAAGTTGTTGGTATTGAACCCCGCATATCAAGTATACTGGTCACAATTCTTAACTTTCTACCAGACTCTCTGTAATATTTATATTATGTGTTCATATATGTAAATAAAAATTAATAACACTGGCATCCGAAAAAGTGTGCTGTACATTTACCTGCAAAGTTATTTCTTAACGCGGTGAATCCGGATCTTATATTAGGTCGGTTTGGCTCGTACACTCTCCAAATTTTGAGTAAATTGCGAAAAGAAAAATTCTTTTTTTTGCGATTTTTGCGAGTTTTTGAAATTTTCTCAAAACTATCAGGGTAAGGAGGAAACCAGAACCTCAGATTCGAATTCAGCACTTCGAAACATATATAGATAGGTGGGTCTGCTTAAAGGTCAAAGATACAGTGAGTAGTGCCATGCTAACGAAAATGAAATATTCTTTTCCAACTACTTCTAGTAAACCAAGTCTTATGAAACTTCCCAAACACATTTAGATCTCGTACAAAATACAACATTATAAGGAGAGTGTCCAGTGCAACGCCCAAACAAAAGAAATACTCGTTTTCAACTATTTCTACTTAACATACAGATTCTTAATAAACTTTGCACATACATTAAGTTCCCGGGACAATACAACGTTATGATTAGCAAAGTATGTATGATTGATTGATTGATTATAAATAAAAATTTCTAAAATCGTTTCTTTTTAAGTTTGCCGAGAAATTATTTCTGTTAATTTTTATTAAATTTATTATTCGAGAAATTATTTCTGTTAATTTTTATTTTATAAAATTTACCTATAATATTTTTCATTTGAATAAAATTCTTTTTAAACAAATCTTATTAAAATTAAGCAGATTGAAAATCTATTTACAAACATTTTCAGCCAAATAATTTTATAACTCTTATTTCTCTTAAATTCTCACAACTTGTAGTATTTTAATCATGTTCTCAGCAATTCTATAGAAATATTTATTTCCTTATACATACATCGAACATTTATTTTTAGGAAAAGAAAAGATTTTTGTTATGTTTGTATTTCTTTCATTATCTGTTAATACAATATAATGAATTATCTTTTCAAGCAAAATGGATACTTGAAGTTTTTATATGAGTTTGTATTGTTGCTGTCCAAACAATAACTTCCAATTTAAGGCGACTTAAATTGTGTTTACTAACTCTGCTAAACAGCAAAAGTTATATAACAAAAATATATATATTTATTGATTGCACTATTCAACAAAATTGAATTTATTATATAAGTTATATTTCTCAGAGAAAAAGGACTTACATACAAACATACAATCAATCTTCACCCAACTTATTTCCCTATACTATTGGCAAATAAAAAAAGTTTCATGCAACAAAGTTCATGAAATATTTTATCGTGTAAATTTAGTCTAACCCCCTTATTATGAACTTTGAGATATATGACACAATTATAGCAAATGACAATTTTTATGTTGTAAAAATTTTTATATGTAAAAATTGTCATTTGTTATAATGTTTATTTTGTCACAGAGCTTAGAAAAACGGTGTAAGTTTAAAATGCTGACAAAGTAACGTTCAATACTTTTTTTTGTTTAAATTTTTCGCAAACATTCGCAACAATTGTATTAACAACAATCTTATACGAGTATATAAATAGGCCACACAATCTTTGTCGTACACTTTTAAGTATCTTGTTGTCCACCAATATTGATAAAACATATATGGTTTAAAAGGAATTTTTCTTTAGATATGCACAATATATTTTCTTACCTCAAAAACCTGGCTACAAAACTGATTACGGATCAAGTGGTCGAATTTCGACCAACGGGCGAGATCCTAGTTTTAATAGATACTCTTCAGTAAGTTTTAAAACAATCTCCTTAAATGCACAAAAAAAATTTTCGATTAACTTATACAAATTATAAGTAACATTCAATACATTTCCTTGCGATACATACAATAATTCATTGGTAAGACTTTTCTCTTCATCAATATTCAGCTACAATATCTGCATTTATTATGATACAATGATATAAAGGCAGAACAATTTCTGATTCAAAACCGATTACACTGTACAACAAAATCAATTTATTTTAAAATAACAAAGTGCTAACGTCTGATTATGGTAGAGGGCACAAAAGAGAGTTAAATCCCACGCAAACTCACTTTGAATTGACTCAAAATAAACTATTTAAAATCAAATACATAATTGCAAGCATATCAAGTAGATCACCACAAGTTGGTCATATAAGTTTTAATATCGACAGTTTTTCTGTATAGAGGATTTGTGTGAATTTTATTTGAATTGAGTAGTGGCGCAATTCTAGGATTCTAGTAGTGGAAATAAATTTTTGGATACCGTGACGTATGATTAATATGAATTTTAAGATAGTACCCTGGCGTATGATTAATCTGAAAGATATTCTTTGGTTGTTTTGAATTATTTTCACACGACTGCGCGACGCAAAGAAGGGTATTGTGTTTATCTGCCTATGTATGTATGTATGTACGTATGTATGTATGTATGTATGTATGTATGTATGTATGTATGTATGTATGTATGTATGTATGTATGTATGTATGTATGTATGTATGTATGTATGTATGTATGTATGTATGTATGTATGTATGTATGTATGTATGTATGTATGTATGTATGTATGTATGTATGTATGTATGTATGTATGTATGTATGTATGTATGTATGTATGTATGTATGTATGTATGTATGTATGTATGTATGTATGTATGTATGTATGTATGTATGTATGTATGTATGTATGTATGTATGTATGTATGTATGTATGTATGTATGTATGTATGTATGTATGTATGTATGTATGTATGTATGTATGTATGTATGTATGTATGTATGTATGTATGTATGTATGTATGTATGTATGTATGTATGTATGTATGTATGTATGTATGTATGTATGTATGTATGTATGTATGTATGTATGTATGTATGTATGTATGTATGTATGTATGTATGTATGTATGTATGTATGTATGTATGTATGTATGTATGTATGTATGTATGTATGTATGTATGTATGTATGTATGTATGTATGTATGTATGTATGTATGTATGTATGTATGTATGTATGTATGTATGTATGTATGTATGTATGTATGTATGTATGTATGTATGTATGTATGTATGTATGTATGTATGTATGTATGTATGTATGTATGTATGTATGTATGTATGTATGTATGTATGTATGTATGTATGTATGTATGTATGTATGTATGTATGTATGTATGTATGTATGTATGTATGTATGTATGTATGTATGTATGTATGTATGTATGTATGTATGTATGTATGTATGTATGTATGTATGTATGTATGTATGTATGTATGTATGTATGTATGTATGTATGTATGTATGTATGTATGTATGTATGTATGTATGTATGTATGTATGTATGTATGTATGTATGTATGTATGTATGTATGTATGTATGTATGTATGTATGTATGTATGTATGTATGTATGTATGTATGTATGTATGTATGTATGTATGTATGTATGTATGTATGTATGTATGTATGTATGTATGTATGTATGTATGTATGTATGTATGTATGTATGTATGTATGTATGTATGTATGTATGTATGTATGTATGTATGTATGTATGTATGTATGTATGTATGTATGTATGTATGTATGTATGTATGTATGTATGTATGTATGTATGTATGTATGTATGTATGTATGTATGTATGTATGTATGTATGTATGTATGTATGTATGTATGTATGTATGTATGTATGTATGTATGTATGTATGTATGTATGTATGTATGTATGTATGTATGTATGTATGTATGTATGTATGTATGTATGTATGTATGTATGTATGTATGTATGTATGTATGTATGTATGTATGTATGTATGTATGTATGTATGTATGTATGTATGTATGTATGTATGTATGTATGTATGTATGTATGTATGTATGTATGTATGTATGTATGTATGTATGTATGTATGTATGTATGTATGTATGTATGTATGTATGTATGTATGTATGTATGTATGTATGTATGTATGTATGTATGTATGTATGTATGTATGTATGTATGTATGTATGTATGTATGTATGTATGTATGTATGTATGTATGTATGTATGTATGTATGTATGTATGTATGTATGTATGTATGTATGTATGTATGTATGTATGTATGTATGTATGTATGTATGTATGTATGTATGTATGTATGTATGTATGTATGTATGTATGTATGTATGTATGTATGTATGTATGTATGTATGTATGTATGTATGTATGTATGTATGTATGTATGTATGTATGTATGTATGTATGTATGTATGTATGTATGTATGTATGTATGTATGTATGTATGTATGTATGTATGTATGTATGTATGTATGTATGTATGTATGTATGTATGTATGTATGTATGTATGTATGTATGTATGTATGTATGTATGTATGTATGTATGTATGTATGTATGTATGTATGTATGTATGTATGTATGTATGTATGTATGTATGTATGTATGTATGTATGTATGTATGTATGTATGTATGTATGTATGTATGTATGTATGTATGTATGTATGTATGTATGTATGTATGTATGTATGTATGTATGTATGTATGTATGTATGTATGTATGTATGTATGTATGTATGTATGTATGTATGTATGTATGTATGTATGTATGTATGTATGTATGTATGTATGTATGTATGTATGTATGTATGTATGTATGTATGTATGTATGTATGTATGTATGTATGTATGTATGTATGTATGTATGTATGTATGTATGTATGTATGTATGTATGTATGTATGTATGTATGTATGTATGTATGTATGTATGTATGTATGTATGTATGTATGTATGTATGTATGTATGTATGTATGTATGTATGTATGTATGTATGTATGTATGTATGTATGTATGTATGTATGTATGTATGTATGTATGTATGTATGTATGTATGTATGTATGTATGTATGTATGTATGTATGTATGTATGTATGTATGTATGTATGTATGTATGTATGTATGTATGTATGTATGTATGTATGTATGTATGTATGTATGTATGTATGTATGTATGTATGTATGTATGTATGTATGTATGTATGTATGTATGTATGTATGTATGTATGAATGTATGTATGTATGTATGTATGTATGTATGTATGTATGTATGTATGTATGTATGTATGTATGTATGTATGTATGTATGTATGTATGTATGTATGTATGTATGTATGTATGTATGTATGTATGTATGTATGTATGTATGTATGTATGTATGTATGTATGTATGTATGTATGTATGTATGTATGTATGTATGTATGTATGTATGTATGTATGTATGTATGTATGTATTTATGTATGTATGTATGTATGTATGTTTTTTTTAATGGACGTAGTAATACCTCGCTACCAACTAATGGTCCTACACAGGAACCTCTACCCCGGGACTATTTCCACATTACTTCGGGATAGAGATTCTTCTAATGTTTTTTTTTGCAGTTACCTCCTTTCCTACTCCCCCGTCCTAAAAAAGATTAGGGGTTCGGCGTTTAAGATGTGCTGTTGTTTTCTTTTTTCTCTTAGAATATGGTCAATTACAGCATAGCATTGCAGCTATTTATCCTTGCTCCCCAGCATTTCCTTTAAAGTTAAAGAGTGGACTTCTCGTATTTTTCCAAAACTCACATTTCAGAATAGTATGCTCCACGTTATCATCATCCTCGTTACACATTTTACATGCTGCGACTGTCTATATTTTGTATTTGTGCAGGTATTGCCCAAAATTTCTATGGCCACTAAAGACCTCCGTGAGGAAGTAATTTGTTTCGCCGTGTATTCTGCATACCCATTTTTGCAAACAAGAGAGAAGATCATAGGTAAATCTTCCTTTAATATCGCTATCCCACCGACTTTGCTTAGTTTCAAATATTGTTTTACAGATTCAGGCAAAAAATATTATAGAAAATTCAGTAAATATTTTTGTTTGAGTCAGTAAATTATTTTGTTTAGAATTTGTAAATATTTTTATACAAATTTATAAATACATTTATACAATTTATTTACTGCAAAAAACGGGTTTTTCTAATCAAATTGCTTAGATATTTTTGTTTGTGATTACAAGTTTGCTTGTAGGTCCATTTCTAGACAAAATATTTACTAATTCATTGAATTTATTTTACTGAAAATGAAATTTAGTTTTTTTTCTGTGATAGAACAGAAAAATTTAAAGTTCTTTTTTTGGAAATTATTAAACTACATTAGTTTTAATTTTTAACGTGCTTTTTCCCAACTTAATATTTTACTTTCTAAGTAAAATATTAAATTTGTATTAAAATTCATTGAAATTCATAATGGAGGGGTATTAGCTAGTTCCTAGGGCCATTTCATTGGGGCTAATGCAAATCGTCAGGGAACCTTTATTACAGGTTAAAGGTTCCCTGACGATTTGCATTAGCCCCAATGAAATGGCCATAGGAACGAGCTAATACCCCTCCATAATCAATTTCAATGTATTTTAATAAAAATTTAATATTTTACTTAGAAAGTAAAATATTAAGTTGGGAAAAAGCACGTTAAAAATTAAAATGTAAAATTTGTGTGTGAATGTGTGTTATATGAAAGTTGCAATTTTCGTCAATTAAGTTTCCTCGCTTAATTTCAAATAAAATCAAAATTTTTTCATTCATTTTGATGCTTTATGGCTTATTTTATTCCTGATATAGTTAGCTTTCATTCTCATAAATGAAAAACTGTAAAACTTTTTACTTCTACAATTTTTAAAGAGTTTTTAACGACGAGAAAAAAGCAGCTAATTTCTGAATAACTTCAAAACTGTTGGAATATAAATTATGTATAAATGATTTGAAGACAATTTTATTTAGCATCTTTTAGTGGTTTCTTTGTTTAAATTAGATAAGCCGTTCTCGAGTTATAGTGAAATATACTGATGTACCTAGTGGAAATGTTAGTCATGCTTATTAAAAAAAAAGCCTGTACGTGATAGAAAATAACGCCTTAAACTTTCCATATTCCGCATATTTTTATGTAAAGGAGATTTTTCCTGCAAACCGGTGTATCTAAAACGTAGTAACTACTGTATCCCAATAGCGAAATCCTTCAGTTCTAGTTCAACTCGAACTTTAGTATTTTCTTGTTATTATAAATAGTGACCGTTAATTTTTCTGTTGTTAACACTTTTTTAAACTTATACAAGAGCATAGCAAATATAATTTTCAATGCAAATAAAATATAATTGCTTCCCTATTATTTATTCATTAAAAAATTACAATTTTGCCATTAAAAAAATTTTTTAATATTTTTTTCCTTTTTTATTCACATACTCTGAGTGTTTGTACACGCAAAGAAAAGATATGGTTGTGGCATGGTTGCGTCAGCAATGACATATTTCCCGACAGAGTTTTTGAATGCGGCAAATAACTTAATAATGTATTAAATTACTGTAAATCTTAATTAGTTTAAGGCAAAAAAACTAACGTTTACATTTAATCATGAAATTATTAGATTTCATAAAAGTTGACACATGGTTGGCTTGAACAATATATATTGTTGAAAAAATTCTGACTACAATCATGGTTTAGTTAAAAATTCAACAACAGAATTGTTTGCAATAAAACTATGGTTACAGACATGGCTATCTGCTTCCAAAAAGGTTTTTGTTCTATCCCTTTGTTGAATGCTTTTTGTTAGTTTTGTGTTCTACTTGACAGCGTTTGGTTTATGTTGGTGAGCGGCTGGTGTGAAAATATATGAATTAAGATAACAAAAAGTGATATATTCCGGCAATTAATGTTCGGCCATGTTCTGAAGACCATATAGTTTTGAAATAGCAAAATTTCAAAAGCGAAGAAAAGTGTTCTTTAATCGTATAATTTAGTGCTTTTGTAGCTTTGTTCTGATAAAATATGTGAAATATCTGAAATACAAAAACCAACGGAAAACCTCCAATAAGTGAGCTTTTTAGTTGGATTCTATCCTGACAGTTGCCGATTTCACAACGAAATGTTTTTCAGAACATGCCCGATTGTAAGTATAATATGTGTCAACAAATATGTATGTACTCGTATCTATGTGAAAATAGATAAAATACATAAAATAGATATTTCAGATTCAACACACTGACCAGTTGAAAAATTTTGTTTTTGATTAAATTGAAATAATAAAATTGTTTATCTTCTGTCAATTTTTTAATCAACTTATGGTTACGACAACAATAAATATATGATTATATAGAACAATATATATGGTTATTTAGAACCATTTATATGGTTAATTTTAACCATACATATATATGGTTATTTCAGACCATATTTTGTAATTTTGAACAATATATATGGTTGTTTTGAACCATATACACGGTTGCTTGAACCATGCATATGTTTTTTTAAACCATATATATGGTTATTTCAAACCATTTATTGTAATTTTGAACCATAAATATCTTTGTTTTCAAACATAAATATAGTTGCTTGAACCATGTATATGGTTCTTTTGAACTATATATATAGTTGTTTTCAAGCATAGTATGTTGCTTTTTGATTATGGTTGCCTCAACCAGGTTTTTTCTTTGCGTGTAGTATGACCATTTTCTCAGTTATTGTGTTGCCATTTATATTATACTGTATTTAAATAATTACAATTCAAATTATAACTTCATCAAATGTTTATTCAATTAACTCGACTATTAATAATATATTTACAATGTATCACAACACACATATAATTTTTTCTCTCAAAAAAAAAAACACATTTAAAACTACAACCATATAATTCATTTAAAATTAACAACCATGTAAATGTAAATATTATTTCATTACGAACAACAAATATATGATTTTATACTTATGTATTTATATTATAACTATTTATTGCTTGTAAACACCTACATGTATTTATACTTTTTATTTAATAAACGTTTGACAAAACCACAGGGAAAAATACCAATTGTAAAAAGAATATCAATTTCAAAAGGCTAAAAGCTGCAAATTAATATGATAATAATTATATATTAAACTGAGCTTTTTCAGTTAAAAACATTGTTGTTTAAAAGTTAAAACATACAACAAATTTGAAAATTTGCTCAACTCTTTAAGGATCAGAACTCTAGTCCTTTAAAAATTGTTCGTTTCAATTATTATTACAAATATTTTCGTCCTTAGCTCTTATATAATTCGTTGTTACTTGTAGTTTTTTATTTAGCTTCTAAATATTTCAAATGCTGGTATATCTATACAGAAATAACATGTTGCCTTTGTTAATTAACAATTAAACATTAATTTTAATTAGAGAAAAGATAAACATTTGGCAAAACCAAAACTATACATGTGGCTTTCATTGTTTTTAAATATTTTTTTAAAACCACTAAATAATAAAATATATTATGTATGTATAATATATAGGGGATACAACTTAATAAATTGATTTTAAATCAGATTAAACCAAAACACAATTAAAAACAATAAACAGATTTCAAAGGAGTTTGAAATTGATTTATACTATTGACTACACTTGATGACATGAATTTCAATAGTGCTTACGACGATATGGAAAACACGAAATCTCATTTTCAGTAAAGAAATTCAATCAATTATTAAATATTTTGTCTAGAAATGAACCTAGAAACAAATTTGTAAATATTGACTAAAATGTCTCAACAATTTCATTGAAAAGAACTGGGTTTTTTCAGTAAACAAATTGTCCAAATCTATAAAATAATTTGTCTAAAAATATTTACAAATTCTAAACAAAATAGTTTACTCAATCAAAAAAAAATATTTACTGGATTTTCTGTAATATATCAAACCAACTTTTTGTCTGAGTCAGTAAAATTTTTTTCACATCGTCATCCATTAAGCATTTATGAAATTTCACTTTGTTAAATATATTCAACTCTATATGTTTGTCTAAAGACTCAGAAAAAATTAATAAGGATTAACGCAACAACATGAACGAATTGATTCACTCAGAAATCTTCAGTAAACAAACTTATTACAATCGTTTTGCTATACAATCCTCTTGCTATCATTGATGTTGTTGTTATTTATGTGTATGTAGTCATCGCGTTTGTTTTTTTTTACGACACAGAAAACTTGTTTTTGTCAAACAAAAAATTCACTGATTCAGTAAAGAGCATTTGCTGAAAATGAAATTTTATTTTAGACAAAATTTTGTTTCAAAAAATTTTGGTGATCATTTTTTCTGTGCAGAGTATGGCTGAGAGTACGTCAGTCCTTTTCCTGGATTTCCCCAACCTTATAAAATTTTCCATTATGCCATTAGAGAATTGTCTTAATTTTTTTTTCAAATTCTTAACACTTCTAATTGCTTCGGTTAATTCTGTTAAAACATTTCTTGTATTACTATTGTTTAATTTTGTAACTAATAATGTTACAAATTAAAGTAACTATATTAAAAAGGGAATGTTTCTTCTGTTGTAAATGTTGTAAATGTTGTAAATGGGATTACAAGTTGTTTACGTACTAGCCCTTCAGAGGCTCTGAATTCTATAGTAAACGTAATTCCAACTGACCGTCATGTATTGGCTGTATCCTCGAGCAGTATGGCAAGATAAGCGGCACCTGAGAGGTGGAGATGAACAACTTATGGTCATGCCAGAATCTTAGATCAATTACCCTGATTACACTGATGATACCCTCTGATTACATGATACCTCATCTGAACTTTAATAGCACTTTCAAATGTCTTATTCCATCCTGACGGAAGTAGAAGGGAGGTAAAATAGAAAAAGACTTCAACTTCAGGGTGTATACTGATGGATCAAGAATGATCTGTAGTGTAGGCTCTGGAGTCTTATCGAATAACCTTGGGGTAAGACTCTCCTTCCGACTTCCCAACGAAGAGAGTGTATGTGTTTCAGGCTGAAATTTTGGCTCTAAAAGAGGCGGGCAGTGTGTTAATTGACAGGAGTGTTCAGGGGAGAGTCGGCATCTTCGTCGACAGTCAGGCGGCGCTTCTATCTCTAAGGTCACACACTACTTCTACTTTAGTTAGCCAGTGCAAGGACATGCTATCCAGATCAGGTGGTCAGACGGACCTTACCCTCATCTGGGTTCCTGCACATAACAACTTTCTTGGCAATGAACAGGCGGATGAGCTGACCAGGGCTGGCTCTTCTATGGCCGTCTCCACTACTGAATCGTTAGCCATGCCGTTTAGCACTATTAGAAACCATAATTTCAAACATTATCGGAAGAAATCTGAAGACAGGTGAGGTGGCACAACTTGAGTACGTGCAAGGTGGTTAGGTAGATGTGGCCTTACTACAACGATAAGCGCACAATACAACTAACTAACAGAAACCGTAGGGACATCTCGAGGCTCGTTCCAGTAGTCACAGTGCACTGGGCGATCGGAAGACACGTTAGCAGGATAGGCTTTTCCTACAATGCGTTCTGCCGTGGCTGCCGGGATCAGAGTAAAGAAGAAACAGTTTTTCTCTTTCTTTGCTGTTGCCCGGCCTTGCACCTCTCGAGACACAAATTCTTGGGCAGCAATATACTAGACGGCCTATCAGAAATTAGTCTAGGTGACCTGATTAAGTATCTTAATGCGACGGATTGGGTCTAGTACCTACCACCGGATACGGGATCTGGGTTCGAACCTACATCGGTTGTCACTGACGAGTGGAGTGGTCTGTCAAAACGGAATCTTATTGATTGTACTTGATTGCTTGCGTGAAGTATGCAGCCGCGTATACCAACCAACCAACCCCGAGTTAATATTAATCATACGCATATAAGTTCGAAAAATATTTTTAATTCAATTTATTTTTAAAAATCGGAAACTAAAATACAAAATAGTTAAATTTTTGTTATACCTCTTGATCATTTAATGGATATTTCTAAATAAAATTAAAAGTGAATTTTCAATTTATTATATAAACTTTCCTTTAATCCTCGAAATGAAATTCTTGTTTAGAAAGTTTTAAAAGCTTTATTTGTTTTGTCTTAACCCGTCATCATAAGAACTTTTCATTAATTAATTAGTAGTAAAATCCATATATATATTTATTGGTTACTAATGACTACCAACTAAATAAAAGTAAGCCGCTGTACTATTATATTAATTAAGCTAAGTGGGCCTTCTTAATAAGTAAATGTTATTGCTGTGACAGTCTAAGGATAACAAAAGTAAAGGCAGACAAAAGCTGTACTAATTAAAAAGTCTTACCGAAAACCAAAAAAACCAAAACTAATTTCCACAGAAAATCTTAAACTTCAATAAATACAAAGATTTCTATGGCGTCATATATATATATATATATATATATATATATATATATATATATATATATATATATATATATATATATATATATATATATATATATATATATATATATATATATATATATATATATATATATATATATATATATATATATATATATATATATATATATATATATGCAAAAACTATGACTAAAGAAAAGCTAGCAGTTATATAATTTCAACAAGAAACGAAATTTCTAATAAAACTTTAAACAAACATATATAGTGGCCCAATAAAGACGGTCATATAAAGAAAAGACGACCATAAAAAAATAACTCAAAATTAAAGCAGGCAAAGAAACTATTGCGTAAAATGTTTCTAAAGGATTTAACAAACATTTTGACTTTTATACCTTCCAAATCTTTTAAAACTCTTTGCTTAATCCTCCTCCTCCCCCAAGCCCTTAATAAAGTATACCATAAAACTAAAAGGAACCCCTTAAATAAGGCCTAGAACAACAAGAATATTACCTTAACCTTTATTAAATTATACTTGTTAGCTATAAAAAGAGAGAGAGAGAGAGAGAAAAAAAGGACAACAAATGTTAATCAGCCTTATTTAAGAAAAGAAAAAAGGAAGGAAAACATAAAAATGACAAAATAATTTTTCTGTAGTTTTGCTCTACATTTTCTGTTTTCTGCATTTTCATTTGTATCATCTCTCCCAAACAATTAAGGAAAGAATCATTTGTTATAAAAAGGAAATCAAACCTAAACATACACATAAGCAGTAAAATAATATGCAGGAAATTTATCGACACACACGCACATACACATTTACTAATACCTACCAATACTAATAAACAACAAAAAATAAGCAAAAAAAATACTCCAGTTTTTTATGAATGACAAAAAATATTTGAAAAATAATAAGTAAAAAAATATATCTCAAAGAAACTATGAACAAATAAAAAAGATAAATTGTAGGAAATTTGTTAGGTCATTGACATAACCTTGGCAAGTGATAAGGACTTTATTATGATGCTTAGAAGGGGCAAGGAGTTGCTTTTTTTTTTGATCATAATAAAATGAAAGGTACGGTACAACTAACAACAAATAGGGATAAAATTTACGACTTTGCAGATATTTAGCATGACTTCTGATGAAATTTAATTAGCTCTTGATAACTTTGAAATTAGTGATAAGCTGCCTGGTGTTCTCTTTGATCGACTACAGATGTCGAAATGGTGACCGATTAATCCAACTATTGGTGCTTTCTGGAGTCAAAATATCGAAAACATCTTTCGATCCCGGCATGCTGAATGAACAGCATGAATCTTGAAATTTTTGTTTTTGTCCTCAACTTTAATTTTTAGGGTTCCGATACACCAAAAGTGTAAAGGAACCCTATTGTTTTCGCTACGCTGTCCGTCTGTCTGTCCGTCTGTCCGTCTGTCCGTCTGTCTGTCACAGGCTGTTTTCTCGGGAACCTTAAGAGCTACGGACCTGAACTTTTCACTGGATATGTAGAGCTTTGGCCGCTACAACAGCAAATATATGACAGGTAAAAATTAAAGGGTGTTCTAAAGCGAGCAACGAAAAATTTTGAAATACTAATGTAATGTTTTCTCGGGAACCGTAAGAGCTACGGACCAGAAATTTTCACAGAATTTGAAAAACTCTGACCGCTATAACAACAAATATATGACAACTAAAAATCAAAGGGTGTTCTAAAGCGAGCAACGAAAAATGTTCAAATACTAATGTATTATGAAGACACTTATATATAGACACTTTAAATTTTCAAAGTAAGTGCTAATTGGTGTAGTCTGTATAATAGACTCCACCAATTAACACCGATATTTAAAGCAATAAAAATTAAAGGATATTCTATCAGTTAATGTAATTTTGACTATATAATTTAGACAATATACTGTATCTTTGAACCCGTAGGATGTAGAATCATGAAATTTTTAAAAACGTTAAAAATAAACAAATCCAAAATTAGAAAAATTTCAAAACGAAAAAAACGCTAAAATGAAAAAAAAACCCTTAAAGGAAAAAAGCACCAATATTAAAAAAATCGCTAAAACGCAATATATCACCAAAACTAAAAATATCGCCAAAAAAGAAACTAAAAAAACTTCAAAACCCGAAAAAAGTCGTCACAACGAAAATAGCACTACAAATTCGCTAAAACTAAATATATCATCAAAAAATTAAAAAATCGCCATAAATGAAAAAAAAATTAAAAAAAACGAAAAAAGCGCAAAAACCAAATAAAGCGCCATAACTAAAAAAATCGCCAAAAACCCAAAAAATCGCTAAAACGAAAAACAGTGTCAAAACAAAAAAATCGCTATATCTAAAAAACCACAAAAAACCGGAAAAATGTCCCCAAAAACGAAAAAAGCGCCAAAACTTAAAAAAATCGCCACAACTAAAATAAATCGCTAAAGCTAAAAATATTGTAGGAAAGTGAAAACGTTACAAAAATACCATAACCAACAAATCGGCAAAGCTAAAGTAATCGACAAAAAACAAAAAATTGCAAAAAACGAAAAATCGCCAGAAAAAAATGAAAAAATCACGAAAATTGAAAAAGCGCAAAAACCAAAAAAACCCAAAAACAACGAAAAATACTTAAAAATTAAAAAACTAAAATTAAACAAGAAAGCACAACGAAAAAACTGCAAAAATGACGAAAGGGGCATAAACAAAGAGGGATATACATATATGTATTCGTACGGAACCCTTCGTGTGTGAGCCAAAGTCGCACTTTACTTAATTTTTATTTCATAAATATCTCCCGCAGTATCAAGGCGAAAATTCTCAAAATAATATTTAACGATTTGTAATATAATCCGCAATGAAATGCAAAAATAATTTTTTAGTTATCGAAATTCATGTAGTCGTCATAAGAACTCAAAGTCAAGGCTTTTAGTTATATTTACATTTAGAGAAAACTATAAAACATGTAGACAGTAAAAAAATTTACTATACTGAGGGTTGAACCTGTCTAATCAGAAGAATTATTTACCGCTTAGACCACCCGATAAATGTCGTTAGTTTCCAGTGAAGTAGTTAAACATCATTTACCTTTAATCATTCATGCTGTCTCTCCCAGAGTTGTTTCTCAGTTTGCCCTAAGCGGTAAAGAGAGAGCTCTGATTAGTACACCACGAAGTCTTGAAACATGTAAGTTCAACCCTTCATGCAGTCAAATATTTCTTTGCCTACATGCTTCACATTTTTCTCTAAATACAAATATAATTTTATTGGAAAATTAAATTAAAACCGAACAAAGGGGAATTTTTTTTCTTTGCATATTTAATCCAAAAAAATATGCAGAGAAAATGCAATGCAACATTTGTAAAAGTTATGAGACTAACAAAGTTTTTAATGCTAGAAATAGTCAACTTTGACATCCTGTGGTCAAAAGCTTAATTTTCTTAAAGCTTACCATGCAGTAGTGGAAGAAATAATAGGGACAATTTCTTTTTTCATAATAATGCCTCATAAACTTTTTTGAGCTAAAATTTTACAGAATGACAATCCCAATCACCACACTCGAATCCCAGAGAGCTCCTCTGTAGAGCTCTAAAAAATAAAAAGTTGAAACGTAAAAACTGGTTATGTGGGACATAATTCAGTAAGCTTAGTAGTCCAATTCTCCGGATATTTGCGCCAATATTGTGAGTTCAATGAGGTGCAAGTAGTGAAAGAGGAGCTTCTACCAAATATTGAGGTAATATTAGGATTAAATAGTAAAAACTAATTTTGTTCTGTAGTATATAAAATGTCCTAATTATTTCTTCCTGGTATATATTTTGGCATTACATAAATTTTTCGATTGCAGCAGAATTGTAATTTTGTTTGTATTTTTTACATGTATAAATTGAATGCGTTGAATTTAATGTGTACATTTAATTTTATTTATACAAACGCATGTAGATATTTAAGAAAATACTGAAAATTGTATGTGTCCCTATTATTTCTTTCACCACTGTATGTCCTTCTCTATGACTTTTACATACATCATTTTGCAATCGGATGACAAGTTTCAGAGGTACAGATTTATTCCCAATTTTTCAGCAACACGAACCACTGTGCGTCCCTTTATATTTGTTTAAATACGACATTAAAATTTTAAAATATAATTTAAAGTGTTGTTAACTTTAAAAGTATTTCGTAAAAATTAATCAAAACCCGTTATCTTTAGGAGGACATAATTTGTTAACTTTATTGCTTATTTTCATCTCAATAATAGCTCCTTCATTCTTATAAACTATTTATATTTCTATTGTTTTAAATATCCTTCACTTACCTCCACAATGATCCTTAAAATCTTTGCAACAATCACCCAACTTTAAGCAGGCATGATCACAATAACACGGTTTATCACTTAAATCCTCAATGATGGCATTAATTGGCGCCTTTTGCACAACACATGATGAATCGCGGCCATTGCAGCATAATTGAGCCTCACGGCATGAACCAGACAACACGCTGGTAGATTGTAGCAACAGCACAATAAAGAGAAAAATCATTTGCAATAAAACATGACTGCAATTTGAAAATGATGGTCGCTGCTGCCGACAATGATGTGTTGTTAATGTCATTATTGCGGATGTTAATGTTGTTTGTGATGACGATGTTGATGATGCTGATGCTGTTAAGTTTGTTGCAGTTGTATGCCTATAATGTGTATTGAACATTGGTGTTGCTGTCATTGTTTTACTGTTCGTTTTATGGCAGGTTTTAATTAATAATTTTTTATGCATTTCTTGATGTATTGGACTGTTTTATTAATTGTTTCAATTTCCTCTTTTTTTTTTATCGAACAATAAGCTTTCTGTATAAGTTTTTTTTAAGAAAACTATTGGATTAATATTTTCAGCTGAAACGAAAAAAACATAAGAGGGTTTAAATTAATTAAAGCAGATTTTTTCAATTAAATAATGAGATTAATTTCAGTTGAAAGATAAAAAAATCAACATGTAGTAATTACACTATGCAACAAAATGAAACTTTTGTCATGACCTTTTATCACCACTAGATTTTTTGCTGTGAATGCAAGTGATTGTTCGTGGCCGTTGAAAGTTTAGTAAAATATTTCATAAAATAAACGCATGCATTTGAAAATGAAAATTGTTTTAGCATAATTTAATATATTATAAATAAATGTACATAAGTTTTTTTTGTGTAAGACTGTCCATTTTTTGTTAAAAACGAAGAACGAAAATACCATTTATATTCTCTTCATATAAAATGGCGTGACCGTAATGCATGCTGTTGATTTTCCACATGAAGAATGTATACATTTTTTTCAAAAACGAAATTAAATTTGTAACGTTTTTAGAATATTTGCATTTATTTGCTTTTCTTATTTTAAATATCAAATATTTCAAAAATAATAGAAATTAAATATTTTTTTGAGAAATTTTTGTTGTCCGCAGTTACTCTTTTTTAGCATGCGTCACTACTCAGTTTAATTGTTGAACTTGCATTAACAACAGACACTTAAATAATAACGTACACAGAAAGAAAATTTTAAGCACAATTAATTTTTTTGTTACATCAATTAAATAATTAATTGATTTTGAACCTACGATTTTTGTAAATACAATTACGAAACTCTAAGTTAAAGGAAAATTAGAAAAAAAATTAAAAAATTTTTTTTGTTAATTTCAAATTTATTTCAATTAAAATTTTTGTTATATCAGCAATGTCAATTGTTGATTTTCCGAACCAATTTTAACTATCATCATTGTTTTATTAACAATATTTTTTTATACAATTGCAATCCTCGATGCGACTTTTTGCTTGTCTGCTAAAAGCACTAAATATCTTCGGGCGGAATCGAACCGGCGACCTCTGTACTAATAGACTAACGTTCTTACCTCTCACCTAAAGAGCAATTCGTTATTAAATACACAAATAATGAATACACACAAAACGTGATTTGCTTTATTTCATTTATGTGTCTGCATTCATTTGTTATATCAACAATGATGATTGTTCATTTTTTTTCACAATACATTACAAAAAATTTGGTTAGTTCAGTTTGTTGAAAAAAATTTCTGTGTTTGTCGTATCAACAACTCAATTTGTTATATTAACAAAATATATGTTTGAACTTAAATTACATATTAACAATTGAAATTGCTAGTTGCAGTTTGATGATATTTTTTCTGTATAGGTTTGTACTTCTAAATATTTAAAAGTCTTGTGAACTTTCTTAAATAGTATTATATGGCAAAACATTTCATCAGTGAACCGTGGTTTGTATTAAAAAAATAAATGTATTGAATGTTATCCATATCTTTTAATATAATTGAAATTTTTAGTGTATTAATAAGGAGTTTATGTTAAAGCTCATCGAAGATTATATATCTGACTTATTGTAAATTCAAAGTATAGTGTGTTCTGAAAAAAATATTAGATTCGTAAGAAACGTACTGAGCGTTACGTTAACAAAATTCTTAAATATAATTTATCTATAAATTAAAGTTAACAACAGCGGAATGACAGGAACGATATGCAGGGCATTGTCCGTTAAGAATTTTCTGATTTGCTTTCAGAAAATTTTATTTCTACCGCACTATGGGTTGTTATATTTTCGAAAAATGTGTTATGTGGGTCGTATTTTGGTACGAATAATTATTTGAATTTGTGTTAACTTTTCCCATTGTTGGTCGATATTATTAAAATTGGTCTTCTTTGAAAGAAAAACTAGCGTGATTTTTGCTCATGTATAAATTTTTGTAAAGAATGATTTTAAAAGCTACTAATTTTTTTTTTCTTTTCTCAAATGGTCGTACCTTTTAATTTCATCCTGCGACTTAAACTTCTTTTAGAAACTCTATAGTAATTGACTTGTTTCGGGGGGGAATATCCCGCTTTGTAATCAGCGCTAATAAAAATGGTAAGTTTTGCCATTTTAAATTTTTTATAAATATTTAAAAAATAAACAATTTAAACTTTTGCACAAACAAAGAACGCACGGTGTCATGGCACACCGGCTTAGAACGAAGTTCCTGTCGCCTTCGTCATAACTTTTACAAATGCTATCTGATTTTTATGAATTTAAACTTGTTGTAAAGTTTATGACAAGTTAAACAAAATACACTTTTGCTTATTACGATATCTTTAGTATTTTTTAAGATATTTGGCTTTGAATTTTAAAATTTTGGGTTTTGGCCTCGACGTTGTTCGTCCATATCTCCGACATAGGTAAATTTTTCAAAAAAATATTTTATTTCCTTTTCACAACTACACGAAAAGAGATGACTTAAAACATTTTTGTGTTAAAAATCATAAAATATTTTTTTTGGAAAATTTTGCCTATGCTATTACCGGAGATATGGACAAATATGGACCAAACTCGTGGCCAAAAATCAAAATTTTTAAATTCAAAGCCAAATATCTTTGAAAATATTTAAAATATCTTAATAAACAAAGGTGTATTTTCTTTATCTAGTCATAAGCTTTACAACAAGCTTCCCACCAAATTTGGATTTATTTAAATCGAATAATATTTGCTAAAGCTATGTGGCCAACATGGTTTTTCATGAACGAGGTAGGTAAATTTTGACACCATGTAATCCAAAATTCAATAGCCCAAAAGCTTAGGTTCTTCTCTATGATTTTTGCATACATCGTTTTGTAAAGGGAGCGCCAGTTTCAAAGATACAGATTTATTACCTTTTTTCAATTGGAACCACTGTGAATCGCCTGGCGTTACTTCTCAAGAACTTAGCCGATACTTCCCAAGATACTTCTCAAGAACTTAGCCGAGCACCTGGTGTTTAGCTGAGACTTCTTTATTTAGCATGGAAACCAACCATTAGTCAAAAAAGAAACCTTGTCTAAGGATTCCAAAAAAATAGAACAGAAATCTCCCCAAAATCCCTAAAAATCCCCGGATTCCCAAAAACTAGAAGAAAAATCCCTTCAAAATCTCAGAAGTTTCCAGAATTCCCTAAAAATTAAGTTTTTTAATGGGTTTGGTAATAAAATTGGACAACACCTTCCCCAGTTAAGATAAAATTCAAAAATCCCAAATTTTGGAGAAAAAAAATGTAAGGAAAATTATCCATAGAATTTAAAATTTCGACTATTTTTGTAGTTGGAGCATCATAACACTTAAAAAAATATAGTCACTATTACTATTTGACATTTATTATTCTTTATTTTTTTTTTGCTGCATAGTGTTATTTGTATGGAAAACTCTCAATTTTTGTCATATTAAATAAAGTCTCTAGCCTAAAGTAATTGTATTCCGTCTCAGTTCTTTTTTTCCTCATCAATGTTCAAAAACAAACTTTTCCTATTCAATAAAATAAAACGTTTCTTTTTTAAATTATCATTTTGTAAAATCTTTCCTGTTTTAAATTGGAAATATTGTAAATAACAGCCATTATAAATTTCACTTTAAACTGAACACATTTCCTTAACTCTACATGCTCTTTGCCTGTCCACAAGCGGAAAAGGAAATTACAATTAAAGCAACATTCTGCTGTATGAGTGGGTGTCTGAGGCCAACTGAAATCATATACGTGTGCAAAGCAATTGTCTTAAAGCATCATTAATCATTATTTTTGTCACTGTGTAGAAGTGTTAAAAGAAAACAAATGCAATCAAACAGGCTGCACGGGCCATCATGAGTGTGTGTGTGTATTTAAAGTGTTTGCTGGTAACAGTATACAGTGTCTGTTTAAATAACCATTTGTTTGCTTAGTAGCGTTAATGTTATTAATGTTGTTGTTTATTCTTTTAATCCTTTATAAAATAATATACGCACATATATGACTTTAAATTGAAGGAGAAGAAAGACAAATGTTTCATTTTTCATGCCACTTTCTTCCTTTCCTCTTTTTTTGTGTTTTGCCAACAAAGTAAAAATAAAAAATTTTATAAAAAATTAGACTTCATATATCAATTGGAAAATAAAGAAAATAAGTATATTAAATAATTTAACTTCATTCAAGAAAAGCAAAATTATTAAGAAATATCTTTATAAGAGAAGATAACAATAAAAATAATACAAGTTCATTTATCTTGTTGTCAACAACTTGAAAAAAACTGATAACAAACTATTTAGTGAAATGAATGGAGATAAAATTATACATAAAGAAATTGGTTTCATAAGTAATGAAGTACAGACAGATAAAGACGGACTGTCTGTCTAAACTAAAATGAAAAATTAGAAAAAAATATCTCCGAAAATTTAAGTTCTTACTCAGGTTTTAAAATGCGACAAAACTGCTCATATCCATTTAAAATAAATACAAAATTTCACTAAAAATATCCGAAGCTGCCAAAAAATATATAGATTACTCCGAAAAAGGCTAATCTATCGGAAGATTCAATACTTCAAAAATTTACTAGAAACCCACAATTTCATAAAAATATTAAAAATTCGGGAAAGTCGTTACTCCGACAAAAAAAACTACGAAAAATTCCGAAATATACAATTCGGAATGTAACATATATTTTAAAATACACCAAAAAAACAAGTATCAGAAACCCATATTTTTACTATGTACAGATATTTAATTTGGACAATTTAAAAAAGTTACTCTGAGAAAATCAAATATATACGAAAGTTCTGTATAAAACACATTATTGAAAATATTTCGAAACATGTTTAAATACAGCGAAAACATAAAATATCATTAAAAAATTAGGGGACTTGAATATAGCGAAGCAACTCCGAAAAAGTTTAATATATTCCGAAAAGTTGGTATGTAACAGATATGTACTTGCAAACGCAACAAAACTGCAATAAATTCATCAGCAACCTATCCCAGTAAAAAATGTTCATGCTTTTTGAAGCACTAAGGCAATAAAGCGCATAATAATACGCTTTAAAACAAGAACTTATTGCAGAGCAGTGAATGTATATGAAAGAAACTATGCAAAGCAAGCAGATTTTTCACTGCTGATACAATGCAGGTTTCTCAGCGAGAAAGTTCCATATACTTACAGCTTTAGTGCTGAAATGTTGATGATTTTTGGCGCTTCAAAAAGCGCTTTTTGTATCAAAAATGTAGTACTCCAAACCGGGAACTCGCCATACAAAAATCAGCAGCGATATCAGCAGGTTTGTAAGCAATACTTTTATTCTCTCATAGTAAAAAACCTGCTTTATTTGAAGCAATTTTTTACTGGGATAATTTCGAACAGCAAATAAAATTTATTCCGAAAAAATGAAAATTCTCTCATGCACTTAAAAGGCCAAGAAATTCGAAACAAAAACAATTATGTACATTAACAAAACTGCAAACTTTAAAAATCTAAGTTGCTCCGAAAAATCTATAATATTCCTTAAAAAACGAAATGTAACATATTTGAAAATGCATAAATAGTTCCATTACTATAATAGTAATTTTACTTGAACACAGTTAACAAAGTGAAATTTCATAAATGCTTAATGGACGATGATGATGGTGACCCAGACAAAAAATTTGTTTGATATATTATAAAAAGTCCAGTAAATATTTTTGCTTGATTAAGTAAACTATTTTGTTTAATATTTGTTTATATTTTTAGACTATTTGTTTTATAAATTCTATAACTATAACTTTTTTTAACTGTTGTTGTCCGCAGTTTTGTGTATTGAGCGTTGCACTTTTTTTACTGCGCTTCATTACTCAGTATAATTATTAAAATTTCATTAGCAATATATACTAAAATAACCGAGTTGGTTTGTATTAGGTTTGTATCCAAAAAAAGGTATTGAGTGTTATCCAACAATTTTTTAATTTAATTGAAATATTTTAGTGAATAAATAAAGAGTTTATGTTAAACATAATCGAAGATTATACATTTAAATTGTTTTATATTCAAAGTATAGAGTGTGCTCTGAAAAATATATTGAATTCATATAAAAATGTATTGAGCGTTACATAAAAAATTGTTTAAATATAATTTATCTATACATTTTAGGACGTTAAAAAAGTTAACAGCAGCAGAAGGGTAGAAACAATATAAAGAACATTATCTGTTTACAAATTTATTGTTTTCTTTGAGAAAAATTTGCTTCTACCGCTGTGTGGTTGTTATATTTTCGAAGAATGTAATTAGAAAGGGCGTATTTTGCTACAAAAAAATTATTTGAAATTGACATAACTTTTAACATTGTTGGTCGATTTTATTAAAATTAGTTTTATTTGAAAGAAGAGTTAGCCTACTTTTCGCTCATGTATAAGCGTTTGCAAACAATTATCTTAAAAAAATATATTTTTATTTTTCCATGTCAACCCAATTCAAAATTGAAAAAGTGGTCATAACTTTTAATTTGGTCCTGCGATTATTATAATTTTTTTGTTTTTAGAGAGTAGATGTGTAGTGATTTCAAATACTATACTCATTTTTGGTGTTATATTTTTTTCGCAAAGATCATTCTCAGAGCAACCGCGAAAGCAAATGTAACGCTCAATACACAAAAAGTTTAAAGAATCGAAAAAAATAATTTGGATCCTATTTTTTTATATTTCTATTAGTTACATTGGCAAACAAAAAAAAATTGCAAAATGTGCCTTTCGAAAGGGAATCACCCATATATGTATGTACTTCTTTGTTTAAAGTTGTTTCGTTTGAATTTGCTTTGTTTAATCAAGCCATTTATTAACATCTTCATAAAGAAAAATTCCGATTGAAACTGTAATAAAGACATTTTATAAATTACTTTTGACACTTACATTTATTCTAAGTAATTCTCGAAATTCTTTTACGGACTTAATATATTTATTATTAAGGAATTGCTTACTATTTTATTTGATATTATTTTATTTAATTAATTTTTTTCATTATTTTATTATGGTGACTATTATGGTATTTAAATTATTTTACACTTAAGAAAATCCCACTTTTCTTCTTTGGAAAGGTTTTTAATTCTAAATAGTTGCAACTTTTACGATTTTGCACGTAAACACTTTTCTATTTTACTTATATTTTTTGTAATATCTATTGTTTGACTTCTACCGCCATTGCTTCAAGACCTATTTCAGTATAGAGTTTCAGTTATTTTACTTTATTATCTACTATTTTTCTTTATAATACAAATTTTAACCTTTACGATTTTTCAAGTTTGTTTCAACACATATCACTACTCACAATAAACTTTATTAATAATTTATTAGTTATAACTAAATTTTTTTATAGAAGAATATACCGCCAAATGTCAATAAACGAAAATTTCTTTTTTGTAACTAATATTCCAGTAAAAATAATATGTTTGACTTAACGCCTGAAGGTTTTTAACACAAATATAAACAAATATCTTTTCAGTTATAATTTAACTAAAATTGTTGCTCGAATAACTTTTTTCAAATGCATAGAAATTTGTGGGTAGCATTAAGAATACACTCAAAAAAATTTACGAGTTTAATTATTTCATATTTATAACAAATTATATTTTTCTGACTTTGTAGCATTTAAGCTGATTCTGTGTAAGAATAAGTATTTTTTTAAGTAGTGATACACTCAAAAAAATTATGATTTTTTAAATGTTTGTGTGGAAATTTTTTTAAAAATTGTTCTTAAACTTTTTTCTATATTTGTTACTTTTCAATTTGTTTTCTTTTTAAATTATTTTCGCATGTAACAATAAAGGTATTTCAACTTTTATGAAGAATTTTATAAACAATATAGTTTTACTGTAGATAAAATGTTTAAGGAACCTTAAAAAACTGAAGAAAATTTTTTATATTCAAGCTTTCGTAGATTTTTTTTTATTTTAGCACATTCTTTCGTTTTTCGTCTTTTCACATTTAAGTTCGTTAGTACATTAATTTTCAGCTTATAAAGTAAAGTAATTTTTAATATATGATTACGCTCGACATAAGAAAATTCGTTAGTAAACTTTAGAAACGTGTTTTTAATATATTAATTTTTTCCGAAATCAAGGGTTAAAAATCTCTTAAATTTCTTGCTAAGAATTATTATCTTAAATAAAGTTATTAGCTTATTTATTATCCCTTGAACAAAGTTTCAAAACATTTTTAAAAATTTCACAAAATCCGTTAAAAACATCCGTCTGAGAATCATCGACACCATCACATCACGCTTTAAGAATCGACGTTAAACTGCAATCAACTGTTTTAAAAGTGGTGAATTATATACAACATTTTAAACAAATCAGTTACAAAAATTCACAAAAACACTCAAAAACTGAGTGAATACCCAAAGGGCATGCGCTTGTTTTGTATAGAAATCTGTGTTATGTTTATAATAAAACCGGCATTTTTGTTATAAAAAAAATCCAAATAAAGTAAAAAAAAAGTTTATATATACTGAGAGGGCGAAAATAGAAAGTGTAAACACTAAATCATGAAGTCTCAAATACTAAATATCATGAGCAACAGACATATCACATTTTACTAAACACGAAACATTAATGTGACCTATGACCCCCTTTATAAAGAACAAAATTTATTAATAGCAAGCAGTTTTAATATGAATCTTATAAATAAAGCCTAAAAGTATGCAGCATAAAAGGTATTGATGAAAGTCTTTTGTTGGCAGCGTTAGAAATCAGCATATTGTTGTCTTAGGCCAAATTTACAGTCATTAGTTAATTATTAGAAAACTAAAATGATAACTATTGTTTAACTAAAACTTAATATTCACAGTGCACTGTTTAACTAAATATTTTAATATGGGCAAAGAATGGTAACTCTATCGAAATATCAAGTTTATCGAACTTGTTCTGTAAACCGAGTCCGAGTAAATTTTTCGTTTTCCAAAAATAAATATTACCCCCATTAATGTATTTTTAATTATATGTATTATATTAACTGCAGATATGATAATTGAAGCTCTAAAAAGTACGAAACTGCAGAAAAATCTGCAAAAATTTAGCTATTTGTGGATTTAATTTCTCTTAATCGAGCGTTTTGAAATCGACTCGATTTACAGAACAGGCAGGTATATGTAAACAAGCAAAAATAAAGAAATAAAGAATATTTCACATTTTAAGGCGGCAATTTAAACATTTTTAAGTACACAAAGTTAATAGAGGAAATATTATTTTTTCGCTCCTAAAAGTAGGCTTATATGCATTTAGTAATTTCCAAAGCATGGTGTACAATAATTTTGACATAGCTGCACAATCAATTTTTCACGATTTTTTGTGCAGATAAGTCAAAAATTATGTTAGCTTAAATGTACTTAACTGCCTTAATGTGAACGTACACACAGTTTTTTAATGTGTGCAGGTAAACTTAACTTTTTATATGAAAATAATTAAAAACTGCCAAAAATATGTTAAATGTGCAGGTATACAAGGTGCACTTAAAAAAGGATTTTGAAGAATAGTCACAAAAAAATTATATTTTGTGCAGTTAAGTCAAAATGCAGTTAAAATTGATTTTTTGTATGAAAATAGTTTTAAAATGAAAAAAAATTTAAGGCATTTATTTTAAAAGTGCAGGTATATAAAATGCATTAAAAAAACGAATTTGCTTAGGGTTTTAAGGAATAGTGACACTAGATAATAATTTTGTGCAGCTAAGGCAAAAGTGCTCGTAAACAAAAGGCAGTTAAATCAAAACTACTGTAATAAATACACACTTACAACAAATACAACAAAAAACTAGATAATGCTTGTCAAAAAAAATACACATGCTTATGTTCGAAACTAACAGAGCAAAAAACAATCAGCTAACATTACGTTGCCACCTGTATATTTATTACATCATGTTCTAAAGCATCTAACTATGTAATTGTTAACCAATGGCATTTGAGAGTTTAACTAATGGTAAGAAGTGTGAGTAAACTATCATTGGCTAAACTACTTTCATTAGTTAATTAATGACTGTGAATTTGTGCCTTAATGCAGTTATTTCGAACTAATTTGCAAGTGATCTTATCAATATTCCAAGCAGTAAGTGAAACTTAACATCAACTCGAAGAGTCATGTAAAATTAAAGTTATTTCAAGATGAAACAAAATGAGTTTATTGCAGCCATTTTATTTTTAAATTTAATAAACTCGGAAAATTTTTAAGTATGACCTTTGACCCCAAAGATAAAAATTTAATAAAGTTTCTTACTGGTTTTTAGTTCACTGCTAAATGTAATAAGTCAATCTATTTTCAGTATTGGATGGAACATTTTATGAGTCATTTTTCACAGCTCTCTTTATTTGAGCGCTTTTCTACTGCACCAACTCACCTTAAACAGCTGTTTAAAATAAAAGCACATGTAGCCTGTATTATAATCAATTTAGTTTAATTGCTAATAATAAAAAAGAGTTAAAGGTGTTGTTACCAAAAAAATCATTTGGTGTGTGCACAAGCTTTTAAAATGTTTTCCTATTTATTTACAACTTCAAATCGAAAATTTTAAATTTATTTCGAAATTTTTAATAAATATATATTTAAAAACAATTCATTTAAATAAAAAATTAAAGAAAATGTCAAAGAAGATATGTTTAGGCCGAATTGGAATTTACGAAGTTTAGCTCGAGTTTTCAAACTTAAATTGGAGCTTTCTTACTAAACTACATTAATTTGAATTTTCGAAGTAAAACCTGAACTTTTAAAATTAAATTCGAGATTTTTAGTTATATTCGAATTTTTTATATTCGATTGGAACTTTCGATATTACATCCGAATATTTGAAAGTAAGTTTGATATTTCGTACAAAAAAGATTTTTTGTATTCAACTCGAACTTTCGTAGTTATAGATGAATTTTCAAAATAAAAATTGAGGTTTCAACACACATACATTTTGCACAGTGTTTTAACGTTGAAAAGACACTGCTGTAAGGGCTGGTTCCTATAGAGGGCACTAAAAAAATTAGTTCTTGATTTATTTACCAATTTTATGCCAAACATCACAAAAACATTTTTGTGGAACACTTTTTTAGGGTTCCGTACACCAAAGGTGAAAAGGAACCCGATTGTTTTTGCTACGCTGTCCGTTCGTCCGTCTGTCTGTACATCTGTCTGTCCGCCTGTCTGTCACAAGCTTCTATCTCGAGAAGCCTAAGAAGTACGAATCTGAAACTTTCACCGAATATGTGTAACTATGGCCGCTACAACAACAAATACTACAAGTTTATAAAAGCTAAAAATTAAAGGGTGCTCCAAAGCGAGCAACGAAACATGCTAAAATCCTAATGTAATATACAGACACTTGATATATAGAATCTTGACATTTTCAAAGTTAGTGTGTTATTATACAGACTACACCAAGAAATACTGAAATTTAAATAAAATAAAACATAAAGGGTAGGTATTCTATCAGTTAATGTAATTTTGACAATTAGCATTACCTTGAAAGCCGTAGGAGACAAACTCTTGACACAGCTAGTGCAGTATTTTAAAGGCAACAGTAACGAATGCTAAAAGACCAACAAACTAAAAATTAAAGAATAAATACCCTCCCTCTAATGTAATTTTGTAATTATGCTGTTTCTTATGAACCGTAATAATAAGATGCTTGAAACAAACAAAATTAATAATTAAAGAATAAGTTAATAATTAAAGGATATCCTTTCAAGAAATTAAACGAACCAGCCGGAAATATTGTCAAAACGAAAAAAACCGTTAAAAAAGAAAAAGCGCTGATACGAAAAAACTGAGATGAACCAAGAATAAAAAATTGGCAAATCGAAAAAAGCACTAAAACGAAAAAAGAACCTAGAACTAAAAAGAAGCCAAAATTGAAAATATGGCCAAACAAAAAAAATGCCAAAACAAGAAAAGCGCTAAAACGAAAAAAGCACCAAAATGAAAAAACGTAAATGATTTTGTAATTAAAAAAATAGCCGAAAAACGATAAAAAAAATCGCCAAAATGAAAAAAAGCGCTAAAAAGAAAAAATGAGATAAAATTGAAAAGTCTCCCAAAACAAACAAAACTCGCCAAAACGGAAAAAAGGATATACATACGTATGGATATGGTGTTCATAGATAACCCTTCGTATGAGAGTCAAAGTCGCAGTTTATTGAATTTATTGTAAAGCAACACTAGGCTATACAGAGCGAAGCACATCTTGGGTGTCTTTGAAGACTATGGTAAAATTGTATGACTGATGATGATGAATATTTCATCTCGATGTATAGCCGCTGAAGCGAAGTTCTTTATCCCTTATTAAAAAAAAGGGACAAAAAGTCATATAGCAGAAAGTTAGACGGTTAAAATGTTTAACAAAAATATTTATCGTTTTACATAAAAGTACTGAGCACATCTTATACCTTGAGTGCCTAAAATGAGTCCCATCAATTACATTATCGACAATTGTATTTATTTATTTATTTGTTTTCTATTTACTCACTCACAATTTTATTATATATTCCGTGTAATCATTTTTAAAGGAATAGATATTTAAAATTCTAAACAATACTATTTTTAACTGATTCTAACATTCAATAAGAAATCTAAGTACACATTAATACGGATTTTCAGTTGCTTTCAATATTGTCCGCTGTTTATGTTATAAGTACAAAAAAGTTCATGCATAAAAATAACACACACATAAAGACTCAAAATATTTTGTACGTAAAATTGTAATTTAAAATATATAAATACACATTTAAAATCAGTAGTGTAGTGGATATACGTTAGACTATTAACCGGGAGGTCACCTGTTCACTTTCAGCCAAGACCATGCGCATTTTTTTTAATTTTTAAAGTTAAATCCATAAAATGAGGTTTGTAACTGTTCAAAGTTGTGGTTGAAGTCTACTGACGATTTGGTAAAAGCGCCAATGAAATGCATATAGACAATTGCTTAATAACCATCAACAAATAAATTTCATTTAAAATATAATTATGACAATATGTCGAATAATAAATTTCTTAATGAGTAAGTTTATATTAGCTTCGTGCTGCTTGGTGCATTGGATTTCAAACCTGAAGGATATTTGTTCGATTCCCAGTGGAAATTACAATAACAAACAGTGAGTAAAAGTATAAAGCTTATAAAATAATAATTAAAGGTATGAAATAATAAGCCTTTCTTTAACATTTAAAAATAAAGGAAAAATTATTTATTTTTACGGAACTTGGAGTTGATTATTTAACAGTAAAAATAGCAGAGAGCAAGGAAAACATCTTTTATTTTTACGGAAGCTGCAATTAGTTCTTGTGATCCAAGCAAAGAAAGAATCATTCATTTTTTGCGGCTTTAAGTCTGTAATTTTTTAACATTTAAAGTTTAATAAGCTTCTTATTAAGCTTAAATGAAATATAAGTAGACCGGTTTTTAATTGAATTTTAATTTATTTTATATTACAATTTCAGTTAATTTTGCATACAGAACATTTTGAGTGATGGTTTTGCATACATCTTTCATAGCTTTAGGAATAATTTGGTTTCTTGAAACGAAGATCCGAATATCTGAAATTAAGTCCGAGTTTTCGAAACTAAATTCGCATTTTCAAAATTATGAAAATTATCTATTCGACTTTATTAAAGAAAAGTATTTTTATATTTTTTTTTATTTTCAATGACTCAAATATTTTCTTTTGCTTCGTCTACATGATTTCTGTTATACATATACGAGTACATATATATTTGTATATCCCCATTTTTTAGTGCCATCAAAATATTATGTTTTTTGAAACATTTCTACCTTGTTAAAAATGAAAAAAAATTAGTCAGTCAGTCAAGCATGCAATCACACACAAAAATAATAACAATAATAATAATGTTACCCCAAATAAAAAAATAGACAAAACTAACGAATAATATAGTTTCCGTTCTAGATAATAAACAACAACAGCGTCGAGCAGAAGAAGGAAAGTAGTCGATGTAGTTGAAAAAAGAATGTTTGCATATTTCCACTTGACTTCAAAGCCCATATTTTTGTAAGCGTGTCACTTTGTTATTATTGTGCTAAAGGAATTTCTGAAGTTAACTTCTTGTTAAATCTACTACATATTTGTTGTTGGTCCTACTTTTATTTGTGCTATTATGTGTATCTTTGATACTTTTTTGGTTATACTCTTGGTATGAGAGTTAGTAGTAGCGAGCTATAGTTTTTTCTTTTGTTTTTTTTCGAATTACAAAAGTACTTCTTCATGTGTTTTTAGTGCTGTTGTCTTTTTCGTTTGTTTCTCTTTGGCTGTTTTAGTGATTGTTGTTTTTAGCATATGCAGTCGCACACGTTGACTTCCTTTATAGCTTCTAGCTTAATGCAATCCATTATCTAGAAAATACTGTAACAAGAATAATAACAAGCCCTAGTGCAGTTACATTTACCATGCAAAATGTTCATTGTAATAGTTTGTTTTACAATTTCATGTGTTCAAAATATGTTCTGGTACTTTTGTTTTTGTAATTCATAAATTTCTTTAAGCTAAAAGGATATCGACAGACATGCAAAATAATATTTAAAACTGATAAACTGTGCACGTTATATTCGGCGTTTTTTTTTAAGTTTAGTGCTTACAAGTCACGCAATAGAATATTGGGCTCTTAGCTTGGAAGTAGGACAGGTTCGGATCATTTCTATTTAATTTTGCACACCATTGCAATTGCGAAAAGTTCTCTGCTATAATGACTGTTCATCGAATTTGAAGTCAAGAAAAAAACTAGTTTTTTGGATGAATGGATGAATGTTATTTACCCCAAAATATATTATACAATGTGCACGCAAGGAAAAAACATAATCTAAGAGCAACATACTATGATTGAATAATATGGTTGCGGTCGTATATTATTTTGAAAATATCTTTGTTTCAAACAATATAACGTTCTCTAAGTTAACAATAATATTCTTTTATATAGCCTTAATGTTGTTTAAAGCTATCAGCTGTTCGTTTTGCCTAATCATATTATAATTAAATATACTATGGTTGCAAATTATTATAGTTGGATTAAATCTACCAGAGTTTTGTAGGATTTAAATATTATATGATTGTACATCAAAATATTATGGTTCTAATTAAGCATACATATTATCATTTTATAACTCTATGAATATAACAAAATTTATTGAAATATATTACGGAAATTGTTCATCATATTATTTATAGACATGATATATGGGGCGTTATTTTTGAGGCGGAGAACCCAAATTTTTTTTTGCCAAAATTCCTTGATATTTGCCATAACTATTGTTCTAGTAGGTTAAATGCTTATTTGTCGAGTTATGGGGTGCGAAATTGTTGCCGTTTTTTGAAAAAAAAGTTTTTTTTTATTGTTTCGAACTAAAAAAATAAAACAGAAAAGTTAAAATAAGTGATTCTTATTCTGATCTTTAAAAAAATAAAAAATATTTATTAAAAAAAATGTTCATGATCAAAACCGAAAATGAACAATGAAATTAAAGTTTTTCTAACTTCGATCCTTTTTATTTTTTTACCAAAACTAGCCTAGAGTGTCCTCATTATACTGTAAAGGTTTGATAATGGGCCCCACGTTTTGGTCATTGTTATAGAGAATCGGTATAAGATATCGTGTAAACATTACATTTAATGTATTAGGTGTGTTCGGCACTTTTGTGTAAAACTCTACGAGAAATAATTTCATGGAACATTTGAACCCTATAGCGCTTCGCTGTATTGATCTTTTTAGAAACTTTCTTCAAAATGGGCAAAAACTCCCCTTCAACAGCGAGATAGCGTGCTGAAATATCCTACATAAATGTTAAACGTGCTTGAGGGTTAATTTCTTATTTATTCACAATTTTTGGGGGGAGGGCGAACTGGTCCGCCTATTTTGAAAAAAAATATGGGAACAAACTCGCAGCAAACCTTTTCAAACAAAAGAAAATTTTTTGAAAATCGGTCCATTAACGGAGAGACTATGCGATAATTAATATTTGTAATGGAGGGCCCTACCAATTTTCGAAAGAAAAATGGGACGAAGCAATCGCTCTCAAATAACATAAGAATCTTGAAAATCGATCTATAAATGTAGAAGTAGGTATTTGTAATCGCGAGAGTTCTCGCACTAATTTCCTACGATTACGGAATTGAACATTTAGCGGAACTCGCGCGAATTTCCGTCCCGGGAAATCCCATGGAAAACTCTGATATGTACGTAGGTACCTACTTACATATGAATAAAAACTCACCTTTTTTTCTTTCAATTAATTCATTTTTCATTCATTCAATTTATTATTAATAAAATAAACTGATGTACGGTGCAATCCAATTCTTTTCACGCCTTTCATTATTCTAACAATTGTTTAATTAAAAGCTTAATCATGGTACAAATGTATGTAAATACATAAGTACATACATACTATTAAAAGAAGTTTGACTAAAGTTTAAACTTTAAATTTCGCAAATCCCTGGATTAAAATCAAATCACTCATAAACACAAACAGCATGCAAAGACTCTTTCTTCTCTCTGCTTTTTATTTTATTTGCCAACAACAACTTTGTTGGCTAACGGCATAATTTTTGTTGTTGCTATAAATTGGTTCATTTTATAAACTAAAATGCATTTTTTTAACCAATTTTCACACTGATTTTTTCACTAAAATAATAAACTTTTCGCCAAGATTTTTACATACACTTAAAGCGGACATTTTTAGATTTATTTTGATATAATTTTTATATCAGGGAACTAAGTATTTCTTTAGAAATTTTTAATTCAAACACTATCACTTTTAACACAACAATTGTACGATGTTTCTCCGTGGAATTTAAGCGCGAACTGATTGATTGATTGATTGCCAAATATGTATGTATCCAGCGTGACCGTTTTGCGACTAAAGTGGCAATTTGCCACTTTTTCAACTGCCTTGCCACTTTTAGTGCCCCTTTTTAAAAATGATCTAATTTTGCCACCTTTTGATATATTATGCCCCTTTTTGCCCCTTTTTTAAGACGTGATACTTTTTGTTTGAATAAAAAATATATCCATACAACAATATGTTTTTGAGTTCATTATTTATAAAGTCTTATGAAAAAGTAAAGTATTTGGAAATAGTTTAAGAGTTTAGACATATATGTATTCATTATTGAACCAAAATTATTGATTCACTAACACGAACAAGAACGTGTTATTAGAAATGTATATGAACAGCACACAGTTTTTAAGTACATACTTGTAAAATGATTTTCATGCAAATTTTTGAGTGAACGTTTGATTTATTTTTACTGAATCAGGTCCTAAGACAAAAATAATAACGTTTTGAAATGAAATACGTACGTAATTTGAAAAATTTCTTCGACGAATATTTATAATGAAAATAAAAAGCCATTTCCCCATATATCTTGGGTTTTCGCAAATAACCACGTATGTTACAAAACACATTCTTTGTAGGAGAACCAAGGAACAATATATTTAAAACAAAGGTAATTTTTTACATTCACACGAATATCAGTGCTAAAACTTCCATTTCTTATACATAAAAGAACAAATTATTTTTGACCGATATCAACAAAGAGAGAATTCTTCGAATCATTTAGTATTTTTTATGTTTGTTCCCCGAGAACTGCGCCATTTATAGGCCATATTGGTCCAGTATTTAAAATTCTGGGTAAACTCTGAGGGATGTTGACCATATTTGAGCACATCTTTCTTTGTCACTCATTGGGACCAAATGGAAACTGTAGTCAATGTTCCACACTATTCGAGGATATGTGTAAGTCTTATTTCCCAATTGTATTTGTGAACTTTTTTACAAAACCTTGTAAATTTACCTAAATAAATTTTTTGTGATCTCTGAGGGATTTTTTGGCAAAATCTGGGCACATCTGTTTTTGTCACTAATTTGGACCAAATAGAAATTGTACCCAAGAATCCTTACTATGCGAGGATATGTTCCATTTCTCAATTGTACTTGCGAATTTTTTTGCAAAAGTTTGAAAATTTAACTTAAGACAATTTTTGGTATCTCTAAGAGATTTTGGGCATATTAGGGCACATACATATTTTGGAGTCAGGTATAACCACGTATGTTTGTATGTGTTGTGTTTAATTGATTCGGCAGCAAGCGGCGTACTTCGTTGGTGCTGAAACTTTCTTTTTAGGAAAAAAAATCAAAATTGATTAAGTTTATTCCGAAGCCATTATATGCATTAGGTATTCATTAAATACAAGAATTTGGTTCAATTATTTAAATAAAAAAAGTTGCCCCTTTTTTTCGGAGAATCCCCTTTTTAGTGCCACTTATTTTCTCAAAATCCCCTTTTTGTGCCACTTTTTTAAAATTTTCAACGGTCACCCTGTATGTATCTAATAAGATGTTTGCATACATTAAATAACAACTCCTTAAGATATGCTTTAATTCTTGTAGTAACGTTAAATTAGAATTGCCAGTTGATTTATAACGTTTTTAAATGATCAGTTTGTATGGGTTTAAATTTTTGGTGTGTTCTTGCTTGTTGTCTGTGCAGAAATGGAATATGTAATACATCTGTATCTTTAAAACTTGCAATCCGATTGTAAAACGATGTATGTAAAAATCATAGAGAAGGACCTAAGCTTTAAGAATAAAGAAACATGAAACACCCTATTGAAACACACGGTGAGCTACATTGTGTCAAATTTGGCCACCTCGTGTATGAAAAACCTTGTTAGCCTCATAGTTTTACAAATACTATCCGGTTTTATGAGTTTAATATTTTTGTAAATCTTATAAATGAACAAAGCAAGTTTTCAGGTCTTGTATTAAAATTCTTTCTTTCGGTCACCAGGTAAGTTTACAACAATTTTTGTAAAATCTCCATTAAAATGTTAATGAATGTATTTTATGTCATTAAAATGCATTAAAATTATTCCACCTTCATTTCCATTTTTTGTCACTTTTCAATCATTTGTCATTTTCGCTTTGGGAAGAGCATAAAAGAATCATGTCAGGGATAATTATATAAGATGTTTACATTTTAGCAGCTGTTAAGATAATTTTAGTTTTATGAAAAGAATTAGAAAACTATTTAAATAATCTAATGAAGTTGAAATTTCGGACAGTACACTATATACATACATATACGAGGGTTATTTTATATAAAATTAGACCTTAACCTTTATTTAAAATTTGATTTATTGCTATGTGAAGATCATTTTAATATTACATTTTTTTCTATATTTTTTCTAATAAATATAAAAACCTTTCAAATTAATTAACACCCATTTTTTCTAAAGCTTCTGCAGCGGCCAAACCCATTGCATGCTCATTTGATCCAAACGGTTCCATTTGCAATATCAATGAACTTTCTTTAAGAAGTTGTATGACTTCATTAATATTGCGATTAAATTGTTTCCGATCTATCAGTTTTTGTACCATCATATACTGAGAGATCATCATAATCGGGGCATGTAGCTCATACATGATAAGACCTAAAGAGAAAAAAATAAAATAAAATTGTTTAGCACAGTGTTACATACTTGCAGCTAATTAACCCACCTCTCAATCTAGTCAGTCCCGGCTCTAAAATATCTGTAACTTCCAAAAATTCTCTACAGTAACGCTGTTTTCTCTTCAAATCCTCCAAAGACATTTGGGGCAATAGATAATTCTCAATTTTGCCATAAAGCTGGCAAAGAGAATATTTGGCAGAGAGCAGTAAGTAATGGCGGGGACCCAAAACGACCGAATACCTTGAAAAAGTATTCACATATAAATATTGTTTAAGTTACTTTTGTTCAAGTTTCTCAAACCTCGTCAAAAAGTTTTCCAAGCCAGGCACATCATGCACATCCTTTGATTCCAAATCATTGTTGATTTTATCTAAAAGTTTAACCACTTCGCGAGCTGATAATGTGTGAGAACAACTGCTGCATCTAATAGAGAAAACATAAATAAAAATGTGTGAAAGCTTTGGCTCAATGAATTTCTTTATAAACTTACTTCCAGTCGCCATCTTGCTCTAATGGTTTCGCAGCCCTTATAAGACCTTTTTTACATTGCGTGCACTTAATAGCACTACAGTCACTGCCAAGTTCATAGGGATCCGAGCAACGTTGGCAGCAGCACCAAAATAGTTTGCCAGCTTGCATAAAATCGCGACGCTTCAGAGTTCCCTGTTGCAAAAGTATAAAAATAAAATGATTTACAAGTCCCAAAAAAAACTTATAGAACTCTTTTAAACTCTCTGCTAAAAATTTAATTGAAATTCAAGCAGACTGCTAGAGTAAATAAAGGTAAATAAAGGTAAATAAAAAAAAGCTTTAGCCATAGCGAACCAAGAATAAAAGCTGCACATAAAAATCTAGAGCGCATTAATTAATAAATAAATAAATACAAAAGCTTTCTCATTAAGCTAGCTTACCTGTAATGTATAGGCATAACTCAGCGTTAAAGCTTCTCCCTTCTTCACTGCTCTCGACGTTCTTAAAATAATCTCATATGTCTTGGGATCATCGGTATGTGAAGTATTCGGGCAACAATCATGGGCCAATAGGAAAGCACTAGGATATAAGGTACGAGCTTTGGCGAAATTTTGACCAATTTCAAAACAATTTACATCTAAAATACCACAAACTGTATGGATCTCTTCAGATGTAAATTGTGCAGCCATATGCCAATTATCACGTAAATATGTCACTACATTACTTTCATAATGACTCCATAATTCTAAATTGCTTTTGCGTAACTCCAAATGTGAAACCATTAGCATAATGCGCTTGTACAGTTCCGGCGTATGATGTTTCATTAGCAAAATGCGCACGATTAGCACTAATTCATAGAGATTTTTTATTTTAACCAGAGAGGATGTGTCATTGAGTGGCTTGGCGGTATTTTCCTCTTTAAAAAGTTCACATTCGTGGGTGGAGTGTCCGTCTATTTGGTGAAAGCCACGACAGGCGGGACCACACATGGGCCAGTGGCAGTGTGGACATCTAGAAACAGCAGATTGAAATTATGAATTTTGTTCTACACAATATTTTTTTCTAGAAAAAAAATACCTTTTTATAAAAAAAGTACCTTTTTATAAAAAGGTTCTTTTTTATAAAAAGGTACTTTTTTATAAAAAGATACTTTTTTATAAAAAGGTACTTTTTTATAAAAAATTACTTTTTTATAAAAAGGTACTTTTTATAAAAAAGTACCTTATTATAAAAAAGTACCTTTTTATAAAAAAGTACCTTTTTATAAAAAAAGAACCTTTTTATAAAAAAGTACCTTTTTATAAAACAAGTAACTTTTTATAAAAAGTACATTTTTATATAAAAGTACCTTTTTATAAAAAAATTATTTTTTTTAAAAAAGCAAACTTTTATAAAAAAGTAACTTTTTATAAAAAAGTACCTTTTTATAAAAAAGTACCTTTTTATAAAAAAAGTACCTTTTTATAAAATAGTAGCTTTTTATAAAATAGTAGTTTCTTATAAAAAAAACAAACTTTTTATAAAAAAACAACTTCTTATAAAAATTTTTTTGTACATAAAAAAGTACCTTTTTGCAAAAAACCGCCGATTTTAAAGTACCTTTTTATAAAAAAGTATTTTTTTGTAAAATAAGTACCTCTTTATAAAAGTTAAATGTTTTATAAATAAGTACCCCTTTATAAAAAAATATCTTTTTTATAAAAAGTACCTTTTTATGAAAAAGTACCTTTATAAAAAATTATCTTTTTATAAAAAAGTACCTATTTATAAAAAAGTACCTTTTTATAAAAAAGTACCTTTTTATAAAGAAGTGCCCTTTTAAAAAAGTACCTTTTTATAAATAAGTACGTTTTTATAAAAAAGGACCTTCTATAAAAAAGCACCTTTACGTTTTTTTTAAGTATATTTCTATAAAAAAGTACCTTTTTATAAATAGTACTTTTTTTATAAAAAAGGACCTTTTTATAAAAAACTATCTTTTTATAAAAAAATGCTTTTTTACAAAAAGTACCTTATTATTAAAGAGTAATTTTTTATAAAAAAGTAATTTGTTTTATATGTAACTTTTTATACAAAAGTGCAATGAGATTATAAAATGGTAGCTTTTTGTACAAAGTATCATATTGTAAAAAAGTACCTTTTGATAACAAGATACATTTGTATAAAAAAGTATCTTATATAAAACTACCTTTTGAATAAAAAAGGGTTTACCTGTATTGTGTTGACTTCAACGTCACTGGCATATAACAACCCAAACATACAGGATCTGCCGATACACAGGGGCCCACTGCCAAAGGTTTTTCCGTTATCAATGTTTCTCCCGGTTTCAGGTCACGTTTGGCCACCAAATAACGTCCATAAATCTCAGAAATACCAATAGTATAGGGAAGGGAATCATCTTCTAGCTCTTCACTTATATTAAGCTGTTTGAGCTCTTTTGACAAATCTGAAACATTTTCCTTTTTTGTTGAATTATTGTTTTGGGGTTGAGGATTCTTTTTCTTATTTTTCTACAAAGGAAAATTTTTTATTATTTGTGAACCCTTAGTTGGTAATAAATAAAGCAATTTAAATTTGTCTACAATAAATTCTTAGGAATTGATTAAGCACATTGAAGTATTTTAATAGTTCTCTGTTTAGAGCCCGCAGTCATTCATTAACCAACAAACGCCGGGTATAAACAACAAATTGTGTTTTACTTTTTATGCTGTCCTTTTTTTTGTCAAAGAAAAACTTTTCTTTCGTATAAACAAATGTACAAAATAATTAAAAATTCATTTTCATTTAATACTTTCGCCTGGCCAAAATCAACAGGTGCAAATCTCTCTCTATCTTCCTTCCTGTCTACTACTATTGTGTCTGTTTATGGTTTAGATTTTGTATTTAATATTCATTTTCTCCCCTCTTTCACCCACAACGAACACATGTTTTGACTTTGATAAATCTTTTGTTAACATTTTGTCTTAAATTGTATTTTGGGCCAAATTTTTTTGTTCACGCTAATTATTTCACAAATTGTGGTTGGCAGACACGCATAAAAGTGCTGTGAATATACAAACCTATGATTGTGTGCAGACAGACATGTGAATGAATATACAATTTATATATATTTGGCACGCGTCTGCGAAATAATTTAGAGCCATTAACCAATTAAGGGTGAAATGTGTTTAAGAAAAATGGCAAACGATGCAAGTATGTAATACAAAATATGTCCGATAATTAAAAAAAATATTTGTTAAATGTTAGAGAATTAGTTGTAGAAGAACATAAAAAAAATATATACGGTCATAGGCGAATTTGCTACGCACCCAAAGGATTAATAGCCCCAAATGTTGTCAATATAACTGTGCAAGTAGTTGTTCGAAAACATGCCCAGAACGAGCTAATGCTTAATGAGCCACCTTAACGCCTTCCTCCTAAAATCAGCCACAAAGTGATTCTTTCACTTGGCACACAATAAATCCAATTAGATCATATTTATATATGCTACATACATATATGATGGGTGATTCTCATTCTAAACGTACATTTTAATTTTTTTTTACCAATGTAACTAAATGAAATAGGAAAAAGTAGAATTCATCTTATAGTTTTTGCCTTATTCTATGAAGCCTGATATAAAATTATGTTTTTCGATTTTTTAACATTTTTTGTATTGAGCGTTACATTTGCTTTCGTGGTTGTTCTGGAAAATATTTTTGCGTTAAAAATAAACAACAAAAATCAGTATAGGGTTTGAAAGAACTATACATCTACTCTCTAAAAACAAAAAAGTATAATGATCGCACGAAGAAATTAAAAGTTATTACCATTTTTTAAATTTTAACTTAAGTTCACATGGAAGAAAAAATTTTTATGTTTTAGTACAATTCTTTACAAACATTTATACACTAGCAAAAAGTAGGCTAACTCTTCTTTCATATAAGACTAATTTTAATAAAATCGACTAACAATGTCAAAAGTTATGTAAATTTCAAATAATTTTTTTGTAGCAAAATGCGACCTTCCTAATATTTACATTCTTCGAAAATATAACAACCACAGAGCGGTAGAAGCAAATTTTTCTCAAATAAGGGGCCATTCACATATTACGTAACGCTCCGGTAGTGGGGGGGGGGGGGTAGTTTTTTATGGATTAGATAATTTATACTGAAAATTTTGTAAAAAGCGTTAAGAAGGGTGTTTGCGGTGGGGGGGGGGGTTATATTGCGTTATGTAATATGTGAATAGGGCCTAAAACAAGAAATTTGTAAGCATATAAAGCTCTTATATATTTTCTACCCTTCAGCTGCTGTTAACTTTTTTTAAATTTCCTAAAATTTATAGATAAATTTAAAAACATTTTTTACGTAACGATCAATACATTTTTATAGGAACTCAATATTTTTTCAGAACTCATTCTATATTTTGAATTTAAAACAATCTTCGCTGCGTTTTAACATGAACTCCTTCATTATGCACTAAAAAATTTCAATAATATAAAAAAATATGGATAACACTCAATACATTTTACAATGTAATACGTTTTGCAATGTAATACTATTTAACAAAGTGCACAAAACAGCTAAACATTTAGAAATAAAAACCAACGCTGTTATTTTAGTGTATGTTGCTAATGCGTACTAAAAAAGTGTAACGTTCAATACACAAGAGTGATGACAACAATAATTAAAAAAAGTGATAGTTTCTAATATTTTTCAAAAATCTGATGAGTATATTAAAAGCCTGTCTTACGATGTCGACAAGTGGATGTCGTTCTCTTATTTATATTGAAAACAAAAACAAATTGAAATTTTTGCTCGAGAACTACATCGACTTGTTGACATCGTGGGATAGGCCTTAAGAGCAGCAAATGCAAATATTCTAAAACCGCTATAAATGTAATCTCTTTTCTGCAAAAATTCAAAGTTTCTTAACATGAAAAATCAACAGCATGTATTACGGACACGCCATTTTGTACGAAGAGGGTAAAACAAGTTTTTTCGTTTTTAACACATAATGGACAGTCTTAACAAAAAAAGAAAAATTATGTGCATTTATTTATAATCTATTAAATCATGCTAAAGTAGTTTTAATTTTAAAATTTACGCGTTTATTTTATGAAATATTGTACAATACTTTCAACGGACACGAAAAAAGCATTTGCAATGAGAATCAGCCATATCATATGTAGCATATATACAAATTTATATTTATATTATTTTTCATATAATTATATCTTTATGCATAATAGAGACAACAACAAAAAACAATTTTAACAAATTGTTTTCACATAAAATATAAAAGTATTTTATCAAGCAAATTCCACTCATACAATTGTTTATATTTTCAACATTTTGAAGTACTATGAAGACTATTTGCAATAAGATTTCATTAAGTTATTGAAACACTTGTGACATAAGTGTTGAAATGTATTGACAGTTTTCAACATTTGGGTAAACTGAAGCATATTTGTGTTGATGGTCGATCAAAGGTGTAGGCACTAAATTGAAATGAAAATGTGATAAAAATAAATTTAAGAAATATACACACATAGATATGGATAATTCTTATTTGAAATGCTCTTTTCGTGTTCGTTGAAAGTATTTCATAAAATAAAAGCATAAATTGTAAAATGAAAACCGCTTTAGCATAAGTTAATAGATTATAAATAAATGCACATAAGCTTTTTTTTTGTGTAAGACTGTGCATTATGTGTGAAAAACGAAGAACAAAAATACTGTTTTTACTCTGTTCATACAAAATGACGTGTCCGTATTGCATGCTGTTGACTTTCCACATTAAGAAACTAAGAATTTTTCCAAAAACGAAATTAAATTTATAGCGGTTTTAGAATATTTGCATTTGCTTCTCTTATTTCACACATAAAGTTTTTGAAAAATATTAAAACATTTTCACCTTTTCTACACTGTGTAAGAGTAAAATCTGTCGTAAAGACATAATAGTTTCATGGTTTATTTGGTCTGAAGCCAAAAGTTCATGGCTAACGAATGGATGCACTTCACACAATTTTTTAATGAAAGATTTGCAGAATTTTCAAAAATAAAGGAATTCGTTAAATATAAAACAGCTCTTTCAGTTTTATTGTTTATATTTTTGCGCCTTTTCTGAAACAGTTTTATTCCAGTCCATCTAATTCGAATGTCGCACTAAATATTCTATAATTTTTTTTTTCAGAAAGTCTTAAGTAATATTTAAAATTTTAATAAAAAAAAGATTTTTCTTTTTCTTCTTTAATAATTTACGTCATTAATTGGTAACAAGAATTCACAATTTTTTTAAATAATTTTTAAGCTTTTACGAAGATTTTTCTGCATTTCGATATCAATTTGGTTATATATTTTTTTAAAATATTTACATTTTTCTTTTGCGGCATTTTGGATTTCAATTTAGTGTTTTAATTAATTTAATTAATTTCAAAATTATTTAATATTATTTTAAATTATTTAATATTTTATATCTTTATATATCTTTTTTTATATATATAATTTTTATTCAAACTATTTTTAGAATGCATAGAAAAGATACTACACAGACTATCTATCGCACATTTACGCCCTCCGCATACGAAACACGCACGCTTTGTTCATTCGGTAGGTTGACTAGAAACTGAGACAATTTCTTGAATTTTTGTTTTCTAAATCATTTAAACAATAAATAAACAATTTTATAGTTTATTTAAAAATATCAAACGAGAGTAAATCTCTCATTTTCCCGCGTCTACACGCACATTAAAAAGTCTAAACGAAATGCAATATGAAGCGCAGGAAAATAAACAAAATTTATAAATAAATAAATTTATTAACAACGACACTTGCTTACAGTTTTGAATATACTTTTTATATATATATACAGTAGGGTCCCGATAATTCGTATTCGCAAAAGACCGGTAATTTTGCATGAATTATAAAAGTTTTCAAAAGAAAAATACGTTTCAAAAGAAAAAATACGAACTAGCAGGGTTTTTTAATTGATTTTGAAAAATTCTGAAATTTGTCAAGAAAGGACATGCAAAAATGCATACACGTTATTTTTTTATTTTTATTTTTTATATATTTTTTTTTTGTTTACACTATACTTTTCTAATAACTGATTCTGCTGGAGGGCACAACAAAATATACATGTGTATCGGCGTTTTGAACGTATATCTGGGATTCACTTTAGCGAGAGTTGAAATTACCTCCCTTCTACACATAGTTATAGTGACGACACCTGAAATCTTGCCAACCTTAAATTTAAGATATAAGATGAATTCATACGAGAAACATTTTTGTGGAATATTTTAACACTCTAATTCTTCTTTGTATGGCTCTTTTTGTCCCTTTCTTAAAGAAGAAACAAAAAGCTTACCTTCAGCGGCGATATAATGGACTTAAATGTTCCACCAAACCGTTTGGCATAAAATTCTACTTATTAGTCTTTAAAGTAGGGATGTAACGAATACCGATACCGATACCGATATATCGGCGATATTTCAGATTTTCCGATACATCGGTATCGGCGATATTTTACTGTCGATACGACGATACTTTTAAAAATTTTTTCAGAGTTTTTTTCTGACAAATTATTTATTTTTTGTTAATTTTACCATGAACTAAACTCATTTCGTTATTTTTTAAATCTTATCAATATCAATTTTAAAAATTAATAATATTTTATTTTGTTAATTTTACCATGAATTCAAATTCAATTCGTTGTTTTTTAAATCTTATTCCAGCAAAAAAAAAGACACTCCAAAGAAGTCATGAAAATGTAGAATTCGCGATCCGGAAGTATTGCAAATTTGGATCATTTTTAATTAGTGTTACATATCCTTGCCATTGCAAGAAGTTCAGTTTTTCGATTACCAATGACCGAATTGGAAGCGATGCTCGGACAAATTGCTTTTTCGGTGTTCTATAATGATTTCTCCTCAACAAAAAAGGATAAAAAATTACCCATTTTCACAATTTTTTTAATGCGAGTATGGCGAGAATTTTTTAAAATTATAAAGGAATTAAAATTGTTTTCTTGCTTTTCTACTAATTACACTATGCGATAAATAAAGACTTTTGGAAAAACACAAGAACTGGACAGTACAGGTTCGATTGTCCTACAATGGCGTAGTAAAACCCTTTACTCAGTTTGGCGAATTTGGTGACCAATTTTTTTTATGGACCTCCAAATTTTCTAAAAATCAGTGGAGCCTCAAAAAACGGTGTCATCAGTATTTGGCCAACAACTAATTCAAACTTTATAATACCGCTTAACTGTATATGGCAATAATGTAGCTAAGAGTCTGTTTAACAGATTTTTTTTTAACATTTCATGGCAAAAAAAATTTTTTGGTAACTTTTTGTTCACAAAATTAAGGAAAAAATGTTTTTTCACTTTTTTCAGAATAATTTACAGGGACTTGTAACTTTTAACTAACACTATTTGGCAAACTTATAGTTACGGTAGAGCTGAACAACTTTTGTGAACATATCAATACAATCTGCACGTATCTAGGCACTCTAATAGCTCACACAGACCACTGTTTACCTTAAAATTTCAGTTTTTCACTATTTTTTTATGCAAAAAAATTTTTTTTTGTTGAAAATAGTATATTCAAGTGCATACTTCTTTGTTGTGTTTCACTTAGATTTTGTGCCCAGAAAAATAATATGTTCCTGTACTTTTTTGAAAAAAAAATTATTTTATGCACTTTTTTCAGTATAACTTGTAGGGACTCCAAATTTTTCATTACCATTATTTGGCAAAACAACAACAAACAATAAAAAATAGTAAATACTAAAATCAGCAACATAAGAAGTGGAACAATAACAAGAAAAGCAAAAAAATTCAATAAAAATATAGCCTAACTCGTAAAAAACGAAAACTTTTAAGGTAGAAATTAGTTTTTCTGGGCTGTTTAGGGTGCCCAGATACATTCAGATTGTATTGACATGTTTACAAAAGTTGTTCAGCTTTACCGTAGCTATAACTTTCCCAAATATTGTTAATAAAAAATTACGAGTCCCTGTAAGTTATTCTGGAAAAAGTGAAAAAAAAAATTGTTCCTTAATTTTTCAAAAAAGGTGCACAAAAAAATTTTTTTGGCATAAAATGGTAATAAAATCTGTTTAGCGAACTCTTAGCTACATTATTGCCATATATAGTTAAGCCGTATCATCGAGTTTGAATTTTCTGTTGGCCAAAAGTTGATGACACCTTTTTTTGAGGGCCCGCTGATTTTCCAAAACTTTGGAGGTGCATAAAACGAAATTGGTCACCAAATTCGCCAAGCTAAGTATAGGGTTTTACTACCCCGTGGTAGTACAATCGAATCTATACTGTCAAGTCCGTGTGTTTTTTGGACTGTTGCACTGTGTTATCTGCATATTTTTAATATAGATTTTTTGGAAGCATAGAAAATGTAGCTCCTTAAAAAATACTCGCAATTTTTTAGACTGGGTTAATATCAATTTTAAATATTAATAATCTCTTACACTGTAATTTTGTATAATAAAAAATTGCACTTGCGTTTTGTTAATCTAAACTTTAAGTCAATTTCAATATTCGTATCGGTATCGGAATCGGTATCGGCGATATTTATTTTTAAGTATCGGTATCGGTATCGGATCGGCAAAACGGCGTATCGTTACATCCCTACTTTAAAGACTCCGAAGCTGCAAAATTAATTTGAACGCCAGAATTTATTCAAAACTCAAAATATTGTTATGAATTGAAAAAAGCAGATTCAAATATAACGACATAAAAATGACAGCTGCGATGGTAATCTGTATTTGCTACCACTAAATACAACATGGCCTACGTATTGCCAAAATAAAAGCTTTCGCAGCACTTTTGAAATAGCCGAAATAGATTATAAATAGCGGCAATAGAACTTTCTGGAAATAGTGGCGAGAACGTCCAAGATTCAGCCATGTCACAGAATACCATTCCGATCGGAAGTGGTTTCAATTCCGTAAGTTGCTTCTTCAGAAAACGAAAAACGAAAATTTTTCTTCGTAATCAAACCACTTTTAAATTTCCAAGTGGAATTGAAAACCACTTTTCTACAGACTTCATTTGCAGTAAATATTGAAAAACGTGCATACTTTTAGGAGCGTCAAATAAATATTTAGTCATGAGCTTTCCATGTTAATAAAAAGCTTAATGTGAGCTTTGCATCTAAAAACAAGAGTAAACAAACGCCTCAAGGTATAAAAACTTTATCATTGTAAAAACGAAATACAAAATAAACGGAATCTAAAGCACCAAAAATGTATTTTTTCGGAATGACAACTACGGAATCAAAACCAATCCGAACAAAATCTGTGACATGGCTGTATATGTGTGTATGCAAAGATAAACATGTACAAAAAAAATCCCTGCAGCTAAATGTACAACTAGTTACGTTTTGGCACAGTTATATTACTAGTTGTAACGTTACTAGTCACCAAAGGACTGTCATTTTACTAGTTGTAATGAGGCTAGTAACGATACTAGTCAAACAACAACGTTTTGGAACAGTCATACAACTAGTTGTAATGGAACTAGTAATATAAATTATTTTTTATAAATTGACATATTTTCAGCTGTAAATACATAAAACAAAATTTTAGCTCCAAATATAATAAGTAGAAAGTGGCTCAGTGGACCGAGTACATGCCTTGAAATATAAGGAATGTGTGTTCATACCCCGGTTGAGCCAAATGTTTTTTAATATTTAAAAAACTATAAATAAAGAAACTAGTAAGCGCACTAGTCTATAATAATTAGTATTTCAACTAGCATATAACTATGTACAAATGAACTAGTTGGGCTCCTATGACAACCTAATGTTAAAATCGATAGTTCGATATATGGAAAAAGAACAGTTAGACAACTAGTCTGAATAAAAAAGCAACTAGTATATTTCTAACCACATACTAGTCATTTTGTCTGCAGGGATCTCATGCATGCACGTACATTACACCGTAGCAAGACCAAAGGATCATGCCTTACACTTAAAGATGAAAAGAGACCTGCATTATAGTACAGTTAAAGGTAAAGAGAGATGGCTGTATTCCGCAAGGTTGGAGAAGTTACCAAAAGGTTTCATAGTTGACTAAAAAAGAAGGGCTGCCGGACGAACGTGATGCAGCGTGCTTTTGAATTTAGACAAGTAAATATCGCCAAGAGTAAAAATCGTGTTTAGTTGGACGTGTTTTTAAAGTAATAAATAAAGTGTTACCGAGTATTTATTTGTAAAATAAATATGCGTGTTTTATTTTTATTGCAATTCAACGAATCCTGTGAAAGTAATAAAATCGTTTTTATGTAAAGGACTAAAAAGCGTAACAATATGTTTTAGGGAACATTTTTGTAGAATATTTTAGTCCGCTAAAGGGTTATTCACAATTAAGTGAAATTACCTAATTTTTGCAAAAAAAAATTTTTTTTAAACAAACACAACCCGCGAAGCGAATAGCTTGTCTTTGGAAAACACCCAGGGTCTACGGCGGGAATCGAACCAACGACCTCTGGACTGACAGGCTAGCATCACTACCACTCAGCCACAGGAGCTCCCTGTTTTGGGCCCGAGTTTTGGAGACTTTGAAGTGGTTTATCCAATTTCCTTTAAAAAAAAACTTGAGAACTGGGAATAAAATTACCTTTAAGCCATTCTAACATAATTTTTTTTTATATACTCAATGATTTCGCAATTATTCATACCTCAATGATGAAAAATGAATATTTTTTTTTTGCAAAATTGGGAATTTTTCATTTATTTTATATATATGAAAAATGGAATAAAAAAATTGTTTCCATAGTATACATCATAGCTTTTTCTTTCTTTAGCCTAGACTGTATTTTTCTGTAGTCTTCAAAAACGATTTTGTTATAGTCTGGACTATAGCATGACTTAAGTGTCTATGACAATTTTTATTATAGATTCATATCGAATAAAAATTGTTTGTTGTGTTGTTTGTTTAAGTTTTCTGCATCCATTATGCTTTTTTATTTGTAATTCTCATTTCTTGCTTGAGAGTTTTTGTATAAAAAATTTTTCAACATTATGGTTTAAGAGATCTACTGATGAGTCCGTATTAGCACCCACCGGAATGCAGGCATATATAGTAGTCTATGCTAAATTTGTATTATTTGCAATACATTTATATTTTAATAGTTTTGATAAGACTTTTTTAATTGAAGTTGATTTTCTTCATTAAATACATTTTAATTTAGCCTAGTTTTTTGTTTGTTTTTGCTTTGGATTGCATGTTTCTTACCTCATTTTGTTTAATATATTTTTCATTTAGCCATCATCACTTTTTTTCTCCTTATGTTGACATCTTTACTTTAGCACGTAGCTCAAAGTTATAAAATTCTACTTACAATTTGTTTACTTGGGAACATAAAAAGTTCCTCTTTGCTATTTCCTATACATACGAGTACTTATTTTCTTTTGGCTTATCAGGGACTTTAAAATTAATTGAGCATGATGATGTAGCTCTTTTGCTGTACACACGCTTGCATACACAACATGCATAAAAGGAATTAAGGAGACACCAGTGTAACAAAAGGTGTAAGAATATCCTTTCTTTTTATTATATTACAAGATAAAATACATTTTGTTAATATTAATTGCTTAGGAAGTTTTAAAAGCTTTACTCAGGTGTGTAAAGCTTTCAAAGACTAAGAAATATTGGGGTGAATAGTGGCCAAAGGATTGAAATGATTAAATTGGTTGGTGAGTAAAATTGCTTGAGAAATTGATTAAATTAATTTTTTCAGCAGGTTACAGCTGTTGGCACAGTGTTACGAGCAATTTATCACCACTGGTGGTTGTAAAAGTTGTATATTAATTTAACAAAACAGCTGGGGTTTTTAATAATAAGAAGAGAGAATTTTATAAAAAAAATTACATGTTATAGTTTGAATAAATACGTAATTTTATTTGCTTAAATAAAAACTATATAAAAAAATTGTGACTATTAAAAATCATCGTCATCATCATCATCATCGTCCTCATCTTCATCCACATATTCACACTCATCATCATTGTCGTCAGTGCACTCCTCGTCATCATCATCTTCATTATCGTGTTGCTCTAATTTTTTATTAGGCACTGTTGGTTTTAGTGGCATATTGTGAAGATTTTTCTCATCATCTAATTTACTTAAAGGTGAAATTGTTGTTGAAGTACTTGAAGCCATTGTGGCTTTTGTAAAAGCTGTTGTAGCATTACTGGAAGCCGTAGATTTTATTAAGGCAATTATATTTTGATTTATAGGAGTAGCAGTTTTAGTTCCATTTGTCGCTAATAAAACCACATCAAGCGTAGAGCTGATTGTAGGCTCAGTAGCAGTGTGTAAACTTATATAGCCCACTGTCTTGTTCTCAATATTGTTATCTTGAGTAGCATTCAGCAAATTCTCTTGTCTTAACTCTGCACTCAGCAACAGATTTGTAGTATTAACTTTTGTGGGATTTTCCAGACTATTGCTGACATTTGAATTTATTGTCATATTTTGCGCTTTCAAAGTAGTTTCCCCAATTAATGGCTTTAAATTTTCAATTTTCTCTGCAGTCTCCTTAGGTGTTGAGTTTATTAAATCTTTTTCTTTATCTTTCAAATTAAAAGAACTTTGCAACTCATTATCTTTATTTAAGACTGAACTGTTATCTTCCTCCTCCTCCGTCTCCTCCTGCTCCTCACTCTTCTCCACACTCCAGTTCGCTAGGGGAGGCGGAGTAATACGCGGAGCTATCGTTGATGTCAGCATAAATTCATCGATAATGTCACAATTTTTACCCAAGTAACCTTGTTTACAGTGGCAGCGATAACTGCCATCCTCTTTGGTGAGTGAAACGCATTTGCCTTTATTTTCGCAAGTGTTGGGATGTTCCTTGCAATAAGTGAGTTCTAGGAAGGAAGAAAATGTTCGTTAATATTTTTAGCGTGATATGAAAATTACTAGTAACACTATGCAACAAGAAAAATTCCAAGGAATACCACTATAATTTTTTTCATGTGTTATGGTCACCCAACTACAGAAACAGTCATAATTTAAAATTTTATGGATATTGTTTTTATAATTTTTTTTCTTCTAAAATTTGTGATTTTACACTGAATTAGTCGTAACTTGGGAACATGTAGTCCAATTTAATTACAAATAACAGTAGAAAACTTGATATAAAATTACCTTTAAGCCGTTCAAACATTTTTTTTATATACTCAATGTTTTCGCAATTATTCAGACCGCAATGATGAAAATATATATTTTTTATGCAAAATTGAAATATTTTTATTTGTTTTAAATTTATGAAAAATCGAAAATAGCTAAAATGAAAATTTGTGGACAAATATTGATTTTATTCATAATAAAGTGAAGTCACCTAATTTTTGCAAAAATTGCCTTTTATTTGGGTGATTTTTTTTAATTTGGCGCTTTTTTTGTTTTTTTAATATATGTATTAGGGTATTCCCTCGAATAATGTTTGCCCGATTAATCGAATAATTAAAGTCAAATAATGTTCGATCGAACAAAAAATTTATATTTCGAGTAAAAATTTATTCGAGTAATTTTGGTCGATTAATCGAATAACTCGATTAAAATATTTTATGTAAATTTTCTTTTTCTTAATGAGTTTTTGTAGATTTCTTAATAAAAAGTGGAAAATTTTTTTTATATATATGAAATTCGCCATTGAATTCGAACGTTATTTCATACTATTCTGATTATTTTTATTGAATACAGGACAGATCGGAATGTTATTAAATATTTCCTGGCGCAAAATTTTCTCAAAGCGCAACATTGAATAGTGAAAAAAAAACTATTTTAAAGAATTTCTTTTGTGTTCATTATTAAAATAAATAAAAACGCGAAAAAACTTGTTACGTTTTATTTTTTTCCACAAAAATGTACAAAAAACCGATTAAATTCAAACTTTTCCGATTAACTCGAATAATTTTTAGCAGTTTACTCCAATAACTCGAACGAAATAAAAGTTTTACTCGATTGCTCGAGTAATATAAAAACCTCAATTTCGATTAATTGATTAATCGAACAATTGAAAAGTCGATTAAAATGATTACCCTAATATGTATTCAGTTTTTGGAGATTTTTTTTACTTTTAACTCTTTTTTCTTGTTTTGATGATATATTCGGTTTTTGCGGGTTTTTTATTTTTTTATTTTAAACCTTTTTTATCGTTTTTGGCCATTTTTTGCAATTTTTTGTTATTTTTTTTGCCATTTTTTTAGTTTTGGCGATTTTTTTAGTTTTGGCGATTTTTTTAGTTTTGGCAATTTTTTCGTTTTTTCTGGCGATTTTTTTTAGTTTTGGGGACTTTTTTCGTTTTTGGGCTTTTTTTTATATTTTAGCATTTTTTTTTGTTTTTTGAAAATTTTTTTAGTTTTGGCGATTTTTTTTCACTTAGCCGAATTTTTCTTTTTGGTTTTTGACGATATTTTTAAATTTTACGGTTTTTTTAGTTTTGGCGCTCTGTCCGTTTTGGTGTTTCTTTTTAGTTTTGAAGTTTTTTCGTTTTGGCGTTTTTTTCGTTTTTGGCCATTTTTGGGAAAAAACTTGATTTTTTCGTACAGTGTAATTATGCCCTAATTAATAAAAGTCATATAAAATATAATATTCTTTTAACCATATATTTTCATTAAACTCACCCTCATTACATAACATGCCACCCCAACCAGATTTACAATTACACTCCCACGGCTTTTCACAATCACCATTCACACAACCAGGATAGGCAAAACATTTGTCGCAATTACTGCCAGTCCAACCAACTTTGCAACTTTCATAAGGCAAAGCAGAGAAGAAAACCGTATTGTAGTAAACAAAAAATTGAAATTCTTTAGAAAACAACTCACCGGCACTCTCCTGGTTTTTTGCAATAACCATGTTGTTTGTGGCAATCTGCATTGCAAATTGCTGCAACAAAAATTAGAGATATTTTTCGTTATTAATACAAAATAGAAGAAAAACAAAAATAAACAGCATATTTTCCAATTAACTCACGTGTCTGACACAAGAGTCCTGTATAACCAGCTAAACACTGGCATTCCAAAGGTTTTGTACAGGTGCCATGCTGACAGCCAGGCAAAACAGAACAATCACTGCAATTACGACCAGCCCAGCCAATACGACAGCGACACTCACCGGGAGTCTCACAATAGCCGCGTGTATTATGGCATCCTTGGCGACATGTGGCTATAAAGTAAGGAGATATGAAAAAATACACACACACATAATTTTAGAGACACAGTTTTACACATTCACACACACACACACACATACACACTTTCAATCAGAGCAAAATTTCAAATTTGTAGCCCAAAAAAAATTTAAGTTTTTTTCTTACATACTTCTAGTTTCTTTTGTTTCTTAAATTTCTTTAGCCATGATTAGATGCCAAACTTACGTTCTGTACAAAAGAGTCCATCCCAGCCTGGACGGCAAATGCATTCGAATGGTTTTGTGCAGTCACCATGTTGACATCCGGGCAAAGGAATGCATTTGTCACACAATTCCCCAGTATATCCAATGCGACAACGACATTCACCAGGACGTTGACAATAGCCTGTAAATATTTGCATTTACGCACAAATATGCTGATAAGCAAATACAATATATGCCTTAGCAGATTTACATATACATATACAATAACACATAGATAGATAGATACTGGTTGCATAATGTCAAACATTATCAAAGTCTTAAGTAGATGTGTTGAAAGTTTCAAAACAATCGGGTATAACAATAAGAAAGACAGTCAGAGCAACAAAATAGTTAATTCTATTAGGAAAACTAAAAGTGTTAGATTCGATTGAAAACTAAACTAAAGTCCTGACTTTTCTAACATTTTTTATAGACTAGCAAATATATTAAGCTAGTAGTCTGGGAGCCAGCGATAAATTTGGCCACATATTTCTTCTCGAACGATAATTGGTGAGACGCATCACACAGAAAAAAATAAGTTTCGTTTTTGACAACAAAAATCCCGGTATTCAATAATTTTTTTTTCAAATTTCCTGTGATAAAGAATTCCGCTATATTGATAGCAAAATTATTTCAAAAGAAAAAAATATAAATTAAAAATAATGTTAACATGCCTGGGATACGAACTCGGGCTTCCTGGTCGTAAAGCTTGCTCTCTACAGCCGAGCCATGTCCCAGTTATATTTTTATGAGATAAAACTTGTTTTAAGTACTTTTGTATGAAAAGAAGAGATATAACCGGCATGGGGTAGAAATACAAACAACGAAATATTGTATTAAGTTAATGACAAATGTTATTGAAATTCATATTTTTTCCAATAACATGGTCTTATTGAACATAATTCTTGTCTATTTTTTTCTGTGCAGGGAGCAGTATCATAAGGCCTCGAGAAAGTTAGCTGCTTGGAGCCTGCCCCCGCTAATCACCCCAATGGAACTGCAGCTGACTTTCACGAGGCTTTATAATACTACTCCCTGATGCGTCTCACCAATTATCGTTCGGGAGATATATGCATCAGAATGTAAATAGACTAAACTAATAAGTTTGACATTATTTTGAACTAGAAAAGACTTGGCTGGTTTCCATAATTTAGTATGGACTTAACTAAAGTATTGGCCATAGTCCACTATACTGTGGCCTTGACAATAGCCTACACTGAAAGAATTTCGATTCATAAATCCAAAGAAACAATTTCGTTAGATTTTTTTCACAAATCTAGTGCAATATTTCACAATTTAATGAAATTCCTCGAATGTTGTGAAAGAATTTCACTGGAATTTCTTCATTATTTTTTATAGTTTCATTAGAAAATTTCATTGGATTTACGGCAACAATATTTTGGCATTTTATGGAAACGTCTTTAAGTTTGAACAAAATATTTTAATTAATACTCAAAAATTTAAGAAAAATTAAATATTTTATATCCTTGAATGTCATAATTTCAATGAAATGTAATTCATTGTTTTGATGAAAAGTTTCATTGAATTTATGAAATAAATTAATCATATATTTTCTGTTTCAAAAGCATACATTTATTTATTTCAACAGTTGGCGAACAACAAAAATAGTTTTATATGTTTCTTGTTGTTGTACAATTTCTTAGTATTATACACTCATAAACACATTGTTTTGACACTGCTGTTAGCTGAAGTACTTAAGGCATTGCCTATAAAGCAAATGATTAGAATAGAGTCCGGATTCGATACTGTAAGCGACATTTTTCTGATGTGTATTAGCGTCTATCGTACGTAGTTCAACAATGGAATTGTCAATAAATTAATATATGTAGTCCATAAAAGAAACAAGTAAGTGAAGCTATTACTAAGGAATGTAATAGTTTCATTAAAACAATGAAATAATTTCATTAAAATAATGATAGAATATCATTAACATCATGACAGAATTTCTTAAAAATATTAAAATAATTTCATTGAAATAATGAAACAGTTTCATTAAAACGATGGAATAATTTCACCAATGTAATGAAATATGTTCATTAGCTTAGTGAAACTATTACATTGAAGCAATGAAATTATTTTATATAATTAATGAACTCTATATTAAAACAATTTTCAGGAAACTTATTTCAATAATCCAGCGAAGCGTGACGTTGGTCATTGGAGTAATATTAAACATCACAGAATTTATTAACAAAAGTCTTTCAGTGTAGTCTAAAGCTTTGACTAAATAGTAGACTATAGACTTTGTTGTAATCTAGACCGCATATGGGGCATTATTTTTAAAGCGGACAACCCAAAAATGTTTTTACCGAAACTATTTGATATTTGGCATAACTATAGTTTTACAAGGTATAAATGACTATGCAAAATTTTTTTTGTTTGATAATTATTTGTGGAGCTATGGGGTACGAAAGTGTTGCCGCTTTTGAAAAAAAATTTTGTTATTGTTTCGAGCTTAAAAAAAATAAAAATATAAAAAATTAATAAAAGTGATTTTTATAGGAAATCATCTGATCTTTCAAAAAAAAATATTTAATTAAAAAATTTTTTTTTTCAAAAACGGCAACATTTTCTCACCCCATAACCCGACAAATAAACATCATACTAAACTAATTTTTTGCATACATATTTATACCTACTAGAACTATAGTTATGGCAAATATCAAGGAATTTCGGCAAAAAAAAATATCTGGGCTGCCCGCTTCAAAAATAATGCCCCATAGTTATTTTATTAATTATTTTATTTAGGTGAAAACAAGCTTCAAGTACTTTTTGGTATCGATATCTAACTCGCAAATTTTGTCCAATGCTCAAAAATTTTATTATTGTACGAAATTCATGATTTTTATCACAGGAGTTTTCTCACTCAATTGTGAATAAAATCAAAAGTTGTACATTGATTTAAATGAACTATGGCTCGTTTCGTTTGGAATATTTTTACCTATGTGCTAATAGATAAAGAATGGAATTTTAGTTGCTTCTTTATTTCTTTATGAATTTCAAAAAAAAAAAATTTTACTTTTTTTATATATGTTTTTGTTTTATAATTTATAAATCAAACTAAAAGAAAGTTGAACTAAATAAAACCCTATTTCAGTCTGAAGCTTAATTTATAAACTATAAACTTTTCTGTATATTAAACTCCTTACAGAAATTACAGAATATTTCAATTCCTTTAATAAACTGTTTTCTAATTATTCTAAAATACATAGATTATTCTGAACGTATAATTAAGCTGAAACCTTCATTTGAGTCTCCCAAATATTGTCTGGGCTTCTTAATATGCCTGTTTATTACTGTTTAAGTGCATGTATACATATTTGACTGCTCCATTACTCACCATTCATGGGATCACAACCTCTACGACACATGGGTACTTGACATAAATCTCCCTGCCAACCTGGCAAACATTTAACATCACCCTTATCGTCACATATATAATGAGAATTGGCCTTATATTTTTGGGCTTTTTCACAAGCCTACAACAAACAAAAAAAACAGAAAAGAATATAAATTTCAATTTTGCTGCAAAATCTTTGTGATGATAAAGTTTGGGTAATAGGCGAAAAAAAACAATGTTCTTCGTATAACAAATGGATGATGGATGAGAATGTATTGATGTGGTTTTAAAGGCACATCATGTGAAATATTGTTGAAGTGTATGTAAGTATGTCATAGTATTTGCCTGGATTTTAGAAGGTTTCATTTACTTACCCTTTGCTTCCATAGTGGTACATTGGCTTTGGTATATTTAGCTTCATAGTTTCGTTTATATGATGATACTTTAACTATTTGTAGCAACAGCACTAAAGCCAATAGGGCCAGCGGCATTTTAACATATTTTTGACACATGGCAAATTTTTGTGTGTACCATTAAATCTGCTTTAAAGAAAGAAAGAACTGAAGAAAAACTTATTACAATAAATTATTTGTTAATTAAATTATAAAAGTCAATAACAGTTGATCATTAAATCGCAAAATATGTTTACTGGGGCTTTGTCTAATTTCCATAATATTGTTTATTGGGCTGTTTTTGTTTGAAAGCTTGATTGCTTTCAATGCTTTTTTTTTTTGATGCAGCATCAAACATCTTCATGTTGCCGATTGAATATTGTTGCCGTTTGATTGTCTTCCGGTAAACAGACTTTATCATTATCAATAGAGATTTTACAACATTGTTATCTATTGTCAAATGAAAAAGCAGGGCAACCAAAAATATGTAATATATAATAAGGTCATTTTTTAGCGTTCCGTACACCAAAAGTGTAAGGGAATCCTATTGTTTTTGGTACGCTGTGCGTCTGTCTGCCTGTCTGTGTGTCCGTCTGTCTACCTGTCTGTGTGTCCGTCTGTCTACCTGTCTGTGTGTCCGTCTGTCTACCTGTCTGTGTCTCTCTGTCACAGACGGTTTTCTCGGGAATCGTAAGAGCTACAGACCTGCAATTTTCACAGAAAATGTAAAACTTTGGAAGCTACAACATCAAGTATATGACAGTTAAAAATTAAAGGGTGTTCTAAAGCGACCAACAAAATATATTGAAATACTAATATAACATACAGACACTTAATATTTTCAAAGTTAGTGTTAATTGGTGTAGTTTGTAGACTACACTACACCAATTAACACTAATATTTAAAATAATAAAAATTAAAGGGTATTATATCAGTTAATGTAATTTTGACTATGCAATTTAGATAATTTGCTGTATCTTGGAAACCGTAACAGGTTAACTCTTGAAATTTAAAAAATGCTCAAACGCTAATTCCAAAATTAAAAAAAATTCAAAACGAAAAATCGCTAATATGAAAAAAAGCGCTTAAAGTACATAAAAAACAGCACCTAAATAAAAAAATCGCTAAAATGCAAAAACCGAGAAAAGTCGTCAAAACGAAAAAAACACCAAATCCTAAAAAATCGCTAAAACTAAAAACATCGTCAAAATATGTAAAAAATAGGCAAAACGAAAAAAAAGCCAGAACAAAAAAAAAGTGTTAAAATCAAACAAAAAATTGCTAAAACTAAAAAAAATCACCAAAAACCGAAAAAATCCCCAAAAGCGAAAAAAGCGCCAAAACTAAAATAAATCGCTACAACTTAAAAAATAGTCAAAAACAAAAAAAAAACGTTAAAACAAAAAAATGCTCAAGCCAGAAAAGCCAAAACTAAAAAAAATCGGCAAAAAACAATAAAATTGCAAAAAACGAAATTGCAAAAAAAAACCCTAAATCAACAAAAAAACTTAAAGAATAAAAAAACTAATATTAAACGAAAAAGTAAAAGGAAACAATTGCCAAAGTGAAAAAGGGCAAAAACGAAAAGGGATATACAGTGAAAGCTCTCATAACCGGATACTCACCGTCGCAGCATTTTTGTCCGGCTATGAGAGGTGTCCGCTTATGATGAACATATATGAGGAATACATAATATTTAAAATATTTTATTTTAAAATGTTACACCTTTAAGAAATTTATTATATGACATATTGCCATAATTTTATTTTAAATAAAATTTATTTGCTGGAGTTTAAGCATTGTCTCTATGCAGCTTTTCATTGGTGCTTTACCAAATCGTCAGTAGACTTCAAACAAAATTTTGATCAGTTACATAGACCAGTTAAGAGTTTATAAATTCTCAAATGGTTTTTTTAGTCTGTACATAAGAAAAAGGGTTTGTAACTGATCAAAATTGTGTTTGAAGTCTACTGACGATTTGTTAAAGCGCCAATGAAATGCTGCATATTGACAATGCTTAAGCTCCAGCAAATAAATTTCATTTATAATGTTACATATGGGTAATTTGATGTCAAATCAACTAATAGTTAGACACGATCCCTTTCGATTTTGATGAAATTTGGTCAGATGTTGTCATTCGAATTATGTTAAAGGAAAAAAAATTAAAGATGTTTATTTCAGAAGTTATGACATATCCAAAATATCATTATTTCACCAAATTTACCGAAAGTGTTGAGTTTAGTTTTTAAATATCTCGAAAACTATTTTATATACAAGATTGGTTTGTATGTCATTTTAAGCAGAATATTTGGAGCTACAAAAAATGTATAGGACATACATTTTTTTGGAAAAATGACTTATCTGCAAAGTTTTGAAATTTTCAAAACTGATTAAATCAAAAACCTACATTATTTTTTTGCTGAATTTTTTTATATAATATCTCTAAATCTCCTTAAAAAATCCTGACATTTTTAAGGAGTTGTTTTTTTCTTTTTTGAGATATGACAAAAAATATATAAATTTTTAACACAAAATTTCCAACATAAAATTTCACCGAAAAAACAAATGCAAAAATTTGTCAATGTTATTACTTTTTCCCCTACAAAAACTTTAAATTAAATTTAATGCATATTGCTAAAAATTACAAATTTAAATTATTTTTGATAATATATTGTTGAAGGTTGCGAAAGAAAAAAATCATATCTCAAAAAAGAAAAAAAAACACCTCCTCCAAATTTTCACGATTTATTAAGGACGTTTAGAGGTATTATATAAAAAAGATTAAAGCGAAAAAAGTATAAGTTTTTGATTTAGTCAGTTTTGAAATTTTCAAAACTTTGCAGATAAGTCATTTTTCCAAAACAAATTTTTGTTCTATGAATTTTTTGTTGCTCCAAATATCCTCTTTAAAATGGCATACAAAACATCCTTGTACATAAAATAGTTTTAGAGATAAATAAAAACTTAGCTCAACACATTCTGTAAATTTGGCGAAATAATGACATTTTGAATATGTCATAGCTTTTGAAATAAAAATTTTTAATGTTTTTCCTTTAACATAAATTCGTTATAGGATGAATGACAACATCTGACCAAATTTCATCAAAATTGAAAGGGGTCGTGTCTAACTCTTACTTGATTTGACATGGAATTACCCATATTAAAATCAACAAATTTTGCTTAGCGACTCAATCAATGTACATTTTGCCTATTTCAGAGCCACCCGCTCTAACAAACCTCTTCCTTTAATGAACATTTATTCCAGTATGTCAATTTGTGGTAACGTCGGAATTACCAATTTCATTGGCATTAACAGAAATATTAATCATAGTTGAAAAAAATATGAACTACATAAAAATTTTATAAAATGCTTCTGTCCGCTTATGTGAGGTATTTTGAAGAAATTTTTCTAAAATTTAGTGTCCGCGTCCAGTTATTAGAGTGTCCGGTTATGGGAATATACTGTGTATTAAAAAACTGATGAAAATCTTGGTTCAAAAAAATTGTTTCCGTTTAAGGGAGGTGTCCGGTTATGGGAGGTGTCCGGTTATGGGAGGTTTCCGGTTATGGAAGGTGTCCGTTAGGAGAGCTTTCTCTGTATGTGTATTCGTACGGAGCTCTCCGTGTCCGAGCCGAATTCGCACTTTACTGAATTTATTAATAAAGATACAGCACAAGCTATAAATAGCATATGAGTAACATGCCTATAACTAGAAAATCATAAGGCTTATAGAACTCTCACAGCAATACATTTCGATTTTATTTTCCTGAATTTCTCCAGCAGAAAAGTTTCTTCCGTAAAAAGATTCAATTTTCGTTTTCATCAGTAGTAAATGTGTTTTCTAATGTTTCGGGTACTCCTGCCATTTACAAGCATGTTATTGCATGTTCATTTTTGTGACGTACTTCCTTTTTTCACTCTTTCCTTTTGTCTATTTCATTGACTATATTCTATTTATGTTTTCTTAAGCACAGTCATATTGTCAAATGCAAAGGAAAAAAATCTAGCTGTTTATTTGAAATGTTCATGCCAGCAGCATTAAATATCAACAGAGAAGTGACAAATCAATTTAATAAAATCAAAAAGTTCAAAATGAAAAAGTATGTAGAACTGTTAACAGTTTTCAATGATGCTTTTGACATCAAGCAAATAATAAAAAGCAATAAATTTTATATATATTATCAGCAAAGAAGGATTTATTTCAAAACATCAGTACAAAAGAAAAATTATTTAAATCAGAGAATTTTTTCTTAAATACCAAATTATTAGTTATAAGCAGATGTTGTAAAAAATTTCGTTTCTAAACGTTTTAAATAACTCAAATACGTGCCAAAAGCAATATTTTCAAACAAATTTCAAAACGAAAAAAAAGTTTTTGTATTTACAGAATCTGGTGTTTATGCTTTTATTAGAAAGTTTAAAATTTCTAGTATTTTTCTTAACTAATTTTCAGATGTTCCCCCGGCACTCTTTTTTTTTTGTCATGAAATTTTGTTAAACCATATTTAATATTATCTTTCTGTAAATTGTTTATGTTGTTGTATCTGTCATAACTGGGCCAAAATTATTATAATTGCTTCTGGCCACAATTAGCACCTTTGGAAAAAAATTGTATGCTGTTTGTTTTATATATTTATGGCGATTTAATTGCTTTATTCAAGGAAAATTTTTATTCGTTTATACTTTTCATTTAATTATTTCGAAACGACACTTGCTGTCTGCGATTTTTCATAAAAAATTTCACTTTGTTTATATAAATGTATCACCAGTAAACGTTTTTTGAATTTATAATTAACTTTTTTAACTCTCAAATACACAAACACCTGTTTTGAACAAATTGATTTATGGCTTGAAAAAAAAAACAGAAGAAAATTTGTCTAATTCTTAGCTTGAAAATAAACAGACTTTGCGTTTTATTAGACTTGACTTTGAGTTGGTTGGTTATGAACTGCAGCTTTCCTAAAGCCGGTCTTTAACCACAACCTTCTAGTGTTAGCCTTTTCATAATTAAGAGAATTTAATTCTTTCTCTTGCTAAACTCAAAACAAAAATTAGGTCAAACGGTTGTCGTTGGAGAAAGAAAGTTGAAAGAGAAAAAGAGAAAAGTAGTGCAGAAAACGGTTGTGTTCTTGATAGACTAGCTGAACATGCGCAAGTAGTTTATGACGAGCAAACATTTTGTAAGAACAAGTAATCCAATCAAAAATACTAAACTTTATATCATTTCATCTTTTCAAAAAATTTCACACTGTACGAAGTGCATCAAAATTACCCGTTTAAGACATCGTAATACCTGTTGAAATTTAAAAATATTTGGAATTTAGGAATCAAAATAAATAAGATTGAAGAATTTCAAAATCTATAAATCAAAATACAGAAAAGAACACACGCTATCATGGGAGACGACGTAGAAAAGAAGCCCCTTACGTTATATTTACTTAAAAACAACTATGTGTATGTTATGTTACGCGATTTTCACATAATATGGCATGAGACGAAAGGACATGACATGGCTAGACATGACGTGACATGATATAATATGACATGGCATGACATTTAATGACACGACATGACGTAACATGACAGAAAATGACATGGCATGAAATGACATGACATGACATGACATGATATGATATGACATGACATAACATGACATGACAGGAAATGACATGGCATGACACATGACATGAAATGATATGATATAACATGACATGACATGACATGAAAATACATGACAGGAAATGACATGGCATGACATGACATGACAACACATGAAATGGCATGACATGACAGGATATGGCATGACATGACATGACATAATATGACATGACATGGCATGACATGACATGGCATGACCTGACAAGAACACTCCCCTCAAACGACCATCATAATCCCACCGGCACTAGCAGTAACATTTTTCTTCTCCCACTTATTCATCCTACCAGAGGTCAGTAGCATCAGTGCACAGAAAAATATATCATCAAACTGCAACTAAAAATTTCAATTGTTAATATGCAGTTTAAATTCAAACATATATTTTATTAATATGTATAACAATTGTTGATACGACAAACCCAAAAATTTTTTTCAACAAACTGAACTAACCAAATTTTTTGTTATGTATTATGAAAAAAATGAACAATCATCATTGTTGATATAACAAATGATTGCACACACGTAGATGAAAAAAGGCAAATCACATTTTGTTTGTATTCATTATTTGCGTATTTAATAACGAATTGCTCTATAGCAGAGAGGTAAGAACGTTACTCTATTAGTACAGAGGTCGTCGGTTCGATTGCGCCCAAAGACATTTAGTGTTTTTCGCAGACAACCAAAAAATCGCTTCGAAGATTGGGATTGTATAAAAAAATTATGCTAATACAATAATTATGATAGTTAAAATTTTTTCGGAAAATCAACAATTCACATTGTTGATATAACAATAATCTTAATTGAAATAAATTTTAAATCAACAAAAAAATTGTTAAATTTTTTTTCTGATTTTCCTTTAACTTACAATTTCGTAATTGTATTTACAAAAATCGTTGTAGGCTCAAAATCAATTAATTATTTAATCGATATAACAAAAAAAATTAATTGTATTTAAAAATTTTTTTTTCTGTGTGCCATTGAATATCTAAGAAATACGTTCCAAGAACTCTTAAAACAAAATTAAAAATTTCCTCAAAAGCTCCAAAAATTTGTCAGTTGTAAAATGAATAAAAAATAATGTAAATTTACTCTTTGTTTCAATTTCATTTTATAAGAAAATTAAATCCTTTGCGAATAGTTTTTTAAATCCCTTGTTGTCATTATTTAATGTTCCCTGCTTTGAGGGCTAAAAATATTTTATTAAACAAATCTCTTAACGTTTTCTTATTGATTTATGAAAATAATAAATTAACATGTAAAATTATTTTATAAAAGTAAACTAAAAACTAATTTTTGGCAAAATATATGAAAACTACGTAGAGTTTTCTGTCTTTAGCTGATAATCGGCTGCATCTCTTTCTATATAGTACGAAGATCCATCGGGACTTTTACATTTGTACACCAGCTTACAGCACTCTGGATAGGGTTTGTCAAGGGCCACACGTTCGCCTCGGTTACAATTCTGTATCCAAAGTTTACCACATCTATGAAAAAATAAGAAATTAATATTAACATTTTAGTTACGCAGTGTAATTTGTTGTTATTATGTTTTGAATGTTATTAAGTTTAAAATAATTTCTAGTACATAGTTTTTATATTTTGTGCTGATAACAAATGAACTTTTTTTTTTGTTGAAATTAAAAATAAAAGCATTTATTGCTTGTAAACTTTTAAATAATGCATTTGTGCTAATTAAAACAAAAATTAAAATAATGATATTTAATGGGTAATAAATAGGATTGATCGATTTTCATTGAATTCATAAATAGTTTCTAACACATATTTGTGGATGAAGCAATTATTGTGGAAAGCTGATTTTTAAAAGAACTTTTAATTCACTTTATTTTATTATCTAATAATGTTTTAAAATGTCTCGCGGACCAAAAAGGTTGCAGCGTTTGTATCCAATATAGACAGACACTTCAGGAGAAGCGACTGTAAATGGGTGCTTCTCATTTTAAATGCTTTTTTCGTGTCCGTTTAAAGTATAATAAAATATTTCATGAAATAATCGCATAAATTTCAAAATGAAAACTGCATGATACTAAACTAAATGTACATAAGCCCTTTTTGTGTAAGACTGTCCATTATGTGTTAAAAACGAAGAACGAAAATAATGTTTATACTCTCTTCGTACAAAATGACTTGTCGGTAATGCATGCTGTTGATTTTCCACATTAAGAAGGTATGAATTTTTCCAAAAACGAAATAAAATTTATAACGGTTTAAGAATATTTGCATTTGCTTCTTTTATTTTACACATAAAATTTTTTAAAGTATTTTAAATTATACTTTTTTTAAAATTGTTTTTGTCCGCAGTCTTGTGTATTGAGCGTTATGCTTTGTTAGTACGCTTCATTAATCAGTTTAATTATAAAAATTGCATTAATAAAAAAAAAGTATTGCATTGCAAAACGTTTCATCAATCAATCATTGTTTGTATCCAAAAAAATGTATTGAGTGTTATCGAATTTTTTTTAATTTAAAATTATTTGTGAATAACTAAGGATTTTATGTTAAAGTGCATCGAAGATTATACATCTGAACTGCTTAAATTCAAAATATAGTGTCTGTTCTGAAAAATATATGAATGAATTCGTGTAAATATGTATTGAGCGTTACGCAAACAAGAGTTTTGACTATAATTTATCTATAAATTTTAGGACGTTAAAAAAAGCTAGCAGCAGTTGAAGGGTAGAAACGATATAGAGAACATTATCTGCTTACAAATTTCTGATTTGCTTTGAAAAAAGTTTTCTTCTACCGCACTGTGGGTTGTTATATTTTCGAAGAATATACTAGGTGCGTCGTATTTTGTTAAAAATAATTATTTGAAATTGACATAATTTTTAACATTGTCGGCTGATCGTATTAAAATTCGTAATATTTGAAAGAAGGCTTAGCCTGCTTTTTGCTCATGTACAAATGTTTGTAAATAACTATTTTAATATATAAAAATTTTTAATTTTTCCATGTGAACCCAAGTAAAAATTGAAAAAGTCGTTATAACTTTTTTTTCGTACTGCGACTATTATAATTTTTTTGTTTTTAGAGAGCACATGCATAGTGCTTTCAAACCCTCTACTAATTTTTTGTTGTTTATATATTTTGCAAAAATCATTCCCGGAACAACTGCGAAAGCATATGTAACGCTCAATACATAAAAATGTAAAAAAATCAAAAAAATACAATTTTATTTCCGGATCCATTGAGTGCGGCGAAAACTATAATATGAATCCTACCTTCTCATATTTGTATTAGTTACTTGGTAAACAAACAAAAAAACACAATATGTAAATTTAGAACGAGAATCATTCAACCACATTTTAACTAGAAGTAATTTAAAAATAATATTTTCCTTGTACTTGTCCACTTTTCTAGCCACTACATTGTATTATCAAAACAATTCCATGTGTGTGGAAAATTAAAAAAAAACTAAAGACTATTTATATATTATGGGCGTGGCCTTCTTATCATTAAAATATTTGTGCTACTCTGCTTGTCTTAAAATATTTTGTCAAGAGACTCCAATGTGTTTGCAAACTTTAATAAGAATCGTTGAAATGTCTGAGATCCTATAGGCTGGCTATATATCTGTGTCATTTTATCATAACACCTAAGTCCAGTTAAGCTAAAATTGGTTTAAGGGCATATTCCAGTTCGTCCTCTTACAATCTTCATGTGGATCCAACCCGTTTTCAAATACTCCAATCATCGAAAAAGTTCACACGATTTATTTTTTAGCTTTCTAGTATATCAATCCAATAGATTTTACATTAAATCGTTAATAACTCCAAACACGATTTTTGAACTTAAGGTGTTATGATAAAACCACACAGATATAGATAAAATACTGGTAAATATCAGTTGCTACTTCCGGCCTAATCAAGAGATCCATATTTTAAAAATAAATATTCGAATATTTTTTAGAACTTAAGTGAAACAACTACGCAGGGAAATTAATTCAGAAAAATTTTGTAACAACTTACCCCTCCACCAACACTGAACCATTCTCCTGGCATATAACACTCTGACAGGGTGCTCCACCGGTATGTTTGCCCACTTCTAACTTTTCACCATGATATGAGCACTTGCCATCTTCACCTGATTTTTAAAGAAACCAAGAAAATAAAAACAGCTTTATTTTTTATTAAACTCTGTTTAAATTGTTCTTTTTTTAACCTGGTGTCAAAAGAGCTCGATAAGCCTCAGTGTTTTCCACAAAAATGTTGATAATATTTAAAATGATTAAAACAATAAATGCGACATTTCGTTTAAGCGGCATTTTTGCTCAGAAATAAAATAACAATAAAAGAATATTAAAAATACAAATTACTTTTTCTATGTTAAGGGTTTAAGCTACAAAATTGTACTAAAATTTGTAAATTGAATTCAGTGTTTCCAACAGCCAGTGAGACAGACGTCTTTCGTTCAACTGCTGAGCTGGTGCACAGCTTAGAGAGAACGAGAGTGAAATAGATGCATTGTTGATATGAAATGTGGTGACCTGCTGTGCAGTGAGAATCATCAACTGATAAGGAAGTTTTTCATTTGGTCAATAAATTATACAAATTATTTCACTAGTATTTATTTATTTGTTTTCAGTGAAGTTCAATGTTAAATGGGATTTTATATAAAAAAAATATTTAAAGGAACACCCCTAAAGGGAAACCTGAATTTAAACGAGAGAAAGAGAGAGAGAGAGAGGTAGTAATGTAAATAAAAGGTTTTTCTGATACTGTTGAATTTTTATGTTAAACTAAAGCAAAAACATAAACTTGCAATATGTAGATTGGTGCAGTCAGGCAGAGTAAATTATGGCCCGCCATAAATCTTTCAATAAAGACGGCCGTTTAACTTGAAACTTTTTACAAACACATTTAGTCTCCGTGACAATATAGAAAACAACTAAACAAATTCAGACTACTGAGTTTTACGATTATAAAATGATATGGGTGATTCTCATTCTAAACCTACATTTTGTGTTTTTTTTTTGTTTACCAATGTAACTAATAAAAATATGAGAGGGTAGGATTCATTCAATGGATCCTGAAATAAAAATATATTATTCGATTATTTTAAATATTTGTGTATTGAGCGTTACATTTGCTTTTGCCGTTGTTATGGTAATAATTTTTGCGAAAAAAATACACCACAAAAAATAAGTATAGGTTTTGAAAGCAAGACGAAATTAAAAGTTATGAACACTTTTTTAATTTTGACTTGGGTTTCCATGGAAAAATAAAAAAAAATTTATCATTTAAAATATTTCTTTACAAACATTTGCAAGCCAGCAAAAAGTAGGCTAAGCTTTCTTTTAAATAAGACTAATTTTTATAAAATCGGCTAACAATGTTAAAAGTTGTGTCAATTTCAAATAATTATTCGTAGCAAAATACGATCGATCTACTTAATACATTCTTCGAAAATACAGCAACTCAGTGCGGTAGAAGCAACATTTCTTAAAAGCAAATCAGAAATTTCTAAGCGGATAATATTCTCTATACCGTTTCTATCCTAGCACTGCTAAAATTTATACATATATCTTATTTAAGAATATTGTTAAAGTAACGGTCAATATATTTTAATACGTATTGCTTAATTTTTTTACAACACACAACATACTTTGAGCTTAAAACAATTTAATTCTATAATCTTTGAAGTATTTTAATTCACTAAAAATTTCAATTAAATTAAAAATATGGATAACACTCAATACACTTCTATAGATACAAACCATGATTCATTGATGAAATATTTTGCAATATAATAATATTTAGAGCTCTTGGAATAAAATTTGGAATCATTTTCCAAAAACTTGGGCAAAATAAATATTCAAAAAATCCCAGCATTAAGAATATCGATGATATTCCACGCTGGTAAGACCGAAATGAAAAATTTTTTAAAATAGTTGAACATGCTAAAAAAAGACACAGTTAGTGAAGTTCCGTACATTTAGAAAATGTTCATTGATAGGTGCGACTTGCCGCGAGATGGCGACAGTCTGTTAATTGAGCTTACTAAAATTAGTATGTTTTTCGCTACAGTGTTGTTGCTACTGTCGCTGGCAGTGTAAGACATAGACAACTAACTAGACCCAACATTACGAAGATTGTATGAAAGAGAAAGCAAATCTTATTTTCTAACGTGGTTTCTAATTCACTATCTCATTCATACAATCTTAGTAAACGCAACAACAACATGTACAACTGCATAACACATGAGAACAACCTTTTTTAGCTGTCAAAAGTGAGGATTCTGTGTATCTGTGGTGTAGGAAAAGGGCTCTGATGAGTAGACTTGGTAGTCTCGAAACGGCTGTCAGTTCAACCTTCCGTACATCCAAAATTTTTCTTTGAATGTTCAATATTTACATGCTCTAGAATTTCTTTCTTAAATAAAAAATAATTTGATCGAACGACTAAATTGAAAATGAACTTAAGCTAAACTAATTAAATAACTTTATTACTTAAATATATAAAAAAAATTCCACACGGGAGCTATCGAAACGTCAGTTCAACCCTCCGTGCAGTCAAAAATTTTCTTTGTCTATATGCTTCACATTTATCGCTAAATAAAAATATAATTTAATTGAAAAATTAAATTAAAACCGAACTCAAACCAAAATAATTAAATTTCTTTGGATACGCCAATACAGCTCCACTAAAATTCACAACTTATTTGTGACTTTTATCAATCGGGAGTGCCAGTCTACGCGTCTATCAATACTCCTAGAAACTTCCTATTCATGCGTAGTAGTAGTTCGGATCTTCCTAAGTCAAGTTTTGGCCACATAGCCCTCGATACACTACAATTCGTTCTACATCCCCAGGAGCGATTGGTCATATCCCTTAATCAATTACTGAGTTTCCTACACAGAAAAAATTAATTTACATAATTTCAATGAATGAGATTAGTTGACTCAAATTCATTAATTTTTTTGCAAAAGTACGTTGATTCAATGTACGCATACATTGTTTTAATGAAAATATTCATTGAAGTTCAATGAAAAGCGGTTCATTAAAACCATTCGTTGTTGTTATTCTTTAACAAAATTAATAAACAAGTTCATTGATTTAACGCACTAGTACATTAGGTCAAAACTAATGAACAATTCGTTGAAACGATGAACTTTTTCCTTGAATTTATGTACTTTTTTTTGGTTTAGTGTATAGTAATAACCAATCTGCAAGTGAACCGATGTATCACTTCCTCATCTAACGCCAAACCTATTCTTGCCAGTTCGTCGGCGGTCTCACTTCCCTCAATATTTTACCCTACGTTTTCACGAGCCATCGACTTTAACATGACATGAACATGACGCCGGCAGAGCGTCTCTTTTCTTTCTACTGAAAATGGTTGTTGATGGTGAATCTCATGGCGAACATTGATGCTCAACCATATGTTCGGGCATCGATGTCAGAGTATGGACGAAACATGGATATGAGCGGTCTACATTAGCCATATGCAGTGTTCGACATGATGTTCATACCAAGTTCATGGCTTATGTAGACACCCAGTTACAGTGACCTGGAAGGCCAACATAGTCTGATACTATATTTGTCCATAAGCAAACTGCGGGCTCTCCTACAGCCGCTAACTAGTTTCGATTTGACACTGCGTCCCTTCAAAGTCTTTAGTGCAGTCTGACTATGACTATAACTGTAAATGTTCTACGCTTGAATGAGAAGAGTGTGTTTAGTTTTTCATTTTTTCCTGCGGATTATGTTGGACCTTTCTGCACTACTTGAGTCATTAATTTAAATGCCTCTTGCTTTTCTGTCTAACTGTGTAGAAGAGCTGGGACATTATTGGCTTCTTCATGTGTTTGTTATATGCAATACTTGTTTGTTTTGCTGGAGCCTCTTTATGGGTTATCAATTTATTCCATCTTTAAGTCTGCAACAAATTTGCTCTTTGGGGAATTATTTTTACTTGCTGTGCGCTTGCTGTATCTGCTTTTTAGAAAGAAACTCTCTATTAATTTCAATTAATTTATTATTTTTTTTTTTACTTGCTGTTGTCTTTTTTATTTCGATTTTGTTTATTAATTTATTTATTTGAGCAACAAAAAAAAGTTATCAATGAAACTGTTCTAGAAAATATTAATTGTAGTCATTTTTTATTACAAACATTAATTAAGTGTTTTAGTTCAAAGGGGTCTGACTAGAAAATTAATAGCTTTTCCTTTGCTGTAGCATAAATTTTTATGTTTGTGAAACGACAGGCTTGTAAAGTAGTGTGATATTAACTGTGAAATATTTAAAAATTACACTAATTAATAGAAATGAGTCATAAGATTTTGCTGATAAAAAAGGGCTTCAAAAATTTAAAAATATTTTCCAGTTTATTTTGTTAAAATATTAGAAAAAATTTCAATACATTTTGATAATTTCTTTTGTTTCATATTACATGTATTTAATGGAATGCGTTATTCCTTTCTTTTAAATACTATCCAAACCATATTCATTAAGCAACATATTGGTGGCCCCTGCTGCCTGTTGACGTGATAAATTTAACAGCATGCGATGGCGATAGTGCATAGTTTTCAAGCGATTCATGCGACGCTTCAAATTGCAATATACCGGACAACAATCCGGAAATGGTTTATACATTAATTCCTCCTCATCACCTTGTTTGCATTGTTCTGGCAAAATGTCCAAGCAGCTGATTTAGTTTGGTTGAAAAAAAGATAGAACAAATTATTTATAAGCAAATTATTTCACATTTAAAAGACATTGAAAAAAATTATACAAAAATGCTAAGAAATCATAGGAAAAAAAATCACTAAGTACTCATTAGGTCTAGACATTTTTTCCACTACAAAAATTGACCTGGAACGTGCCACAACATGATTATTTTCACAAAATAAATTTTGGCATAAACTCAGCAATACCAGGCGTCTGGGCAAAGATTTTGATTGTTCCCACAGGCAACGACGATAAGTTCCTGAGAGCGAAAAATACCAAAAAGCAATAAAATAAATTTAAAACTTTCTACAGCATCACTTACGCAAAACACTATTATCCTCTTCGCTAGAATCCAAACGTGGTGTATATTTCTTCATATGAAATTCACCAAATCCCCAACAGCATCCTAATGACATGACCAATAAAATGAAATATTTCAACATATTCCTAGAACACGCAAATTATTTTCATGAAATTGCAGAAGAAAATAAAAAAAAAACCAAACTAAAACTATCCGAGTTTGGTTCTGTAAAAACTGTTTGAATAAAACTAAAATATTAAGTAGACAATTTTGCAACTAAATTTCACAGATTTGCTTAAAAACTTTTTTTTTTAAGGCACACTATCATAATTCATCCAATACACTCGAGAAGTATTCACAGTAAAATTTTGAAAATCTCACTGCAAACAAAAATTTCATGGTTTCAATGTTTAAGTGCATATTTTTCTTTGGCTGTAGGTGTAGCCGTATAATTCCAAAATGTTTGTATAATCATTGTATTATTGTTTTGTTCTCACCATTTATTAAGGTAAATTACAGAAATGAAAAATACAAAATAAACAAAACAAATTTTTGCACAAATAAATTGTAGAGGAAGAAAAGCTCTGCTTACATTTAGGGAAAGCTTTAAAGTCGCAGAAAGAAGCATACACAAGAGGAATGTTTTATAAGTGATCAGACAAAATTGTATGGTCAAGTAAATAAGAATATGGTCAAGGCTGTAAATGTCACTGTAGCTGAGTTGAGTAGAAAATTTGACTGCAGTCATGACTATGCACAGAAAAATTATCGGCAAAAAATTTTCAGACAAAAGTGTGTCTAAGATAAAATTAAATTTTCAGTAAATGTTCTTTACAGAATCAGTGAATTTTTTTTTGTTTGGACTTTTATTTAGGACGTCAACAATAAAAACAACAACAAAAACCAGTTTTCTGTATTAAAAAAACAACAACAATGATAGCAAAAGTAATGCGATTGTACCAAGTTTGTTTACAGAAGATTTTAAAGTGAATCAATTCGATAATGTTGTTGCTTTAACTCTCATTAATTTTTTTAGAGCCTTTGGATAAACATTCAAACTTGAATAACTTAAACAAAATGAAATTTCATAAATTCTTAATGTATGATGATGATGACTCAGACAAAAAGTTTGTTTGATATATTACAAAAAAATCCAGTAAATATTTTTGATTGATTCAGTAAACTATTTTGTATGGTATTTTTAAGTATTTTTAGAAACATTTTTTTTTATAAATCCAGACAAAAATATTGTTTGATATATTACAGAAAATCCAGTAAATATTTTTGTTTGACTCAGTACATTATTTTCTTTAGAATTTGTAAATCTTTTTAGACACATTGATATGGGTTGGTGCAATTCTAACCTATGAAATTGGTTAGATTTACCAATATTTTATTTTGGGTGTAGTTTGACTTATTTCAGGCGTTCAAGGTAAATTTTGAGCATTGGTCGCGTTTAAGACTTATAGTAGAATTTTATGACAAATACTTTCGCACTATATTTTAGCCCGCTATATCGCTGTATAAGGGGAGGCTATCCCCCTTTTCAAGAAAATGCCAAAAAGATCCATACAGCCAATGGTTTTAGTGTGGCGTTTTACATAAAAGTTCTTAACAATATGCATACCAAAAATGTAAAGCTTACAATATTTCCTATGAATTACAGGTGTATTGCGATACAGGTGTATTGTTTTTTTCTCTGCCTTGCCAGAATTACTCGTTGGAACTTATGCTATATTTTTTTATTTTGTTTTAACGTCTTATGCTATCGATTTTAGTCTTGGCTATAAAATGGTCTTGATATATCTGTTATACCTTAAATTTATCACGCGACCCTATAACAATTCTTTATTTGTTTATGTTTAGTATTAGTTGTAAATTCATTTTAAATTTATTTATTTTTTTATTTATTTATTTATTTTGCAAATCATGTGTGTGTGCGTGTGTGTGTGTGTCCATTATTTTCAAACAAAAACACAAATTTATCGTTTAATTTAAGCTTAACATTCAAAAACAAACTATTTTTCTACGTATCAGGAAAATTTTCACTGCTATTGTCGTTTGGGTGTTAAATTTGATTAAACAAAAAACTACAAAATATTTAAAAGCTAGAGATCAACTGCGTTAGATATAATAAATAATAGAAATAATTTGACTTTTTCAAAGGCGAAATAGTAAAATTGTTTTTAAGGTCATTTGCTTTTAGTACTAAAAATAAAATATTTTGTCAATGGCTGATTCTCATTTCAAATGCTTTTTTCGTGTCCGTTGAAAGTATAGGAAAATATTTCATAAAATAAAGGCATAAAAACTGCTTTAGCATGATTTAACAGATTATAAGAAAAATTACATAAGTTTTTTCGTGTTAAAAGAGAAGAACGCAAATACTGTTTTTACTCTCTTCATACAAAATGGCGTGTCCGTAATGCATACTGTTGATTTCCCACATTAAGAAGCTATGAATTTTTTCAAAAACGAGATTCAACTTATAACGGTTTTAGAATATTTGCATTTGCTTCGCTTATTTAACACATCAAACTTTTGAAAAATTTTTAGAAATTATAAATTTTTTAAATTGTTGTTGTCTTGTGTATTGAGCATTACGCTTTTTTAGCACGCTTCATTACTCAATTTAGTTATTAAAATTGCATTAACAATTATTATATTGCAAAATATTTCCTCAACCAATCATTGTTTGTACCGAAAAAATTGTATTGAGTGTTATCCATATTTATTTTTAATATAATTGAAATTTTTTAGTGAATATCTAAGCAGGTTATCTTAAAATATATCGAACATTATAAGTACATCTGAATTGTATTGAATTCAGAATAAAGTGTGTGCTCTGAAAAAATATTGAATTCGTATAAAAATGTATTGAGCGTTACGTAAAAAAATTTTTTAAATATAATTTATCTATAAATGTTAGGACGTTCAAAAAATTAACATCAGCTGAAGGCTAGAAATGATACAAAGAACATTATCGGTTTCCAAGTTTCTGGTTTTCTTTGAAAAAATTTTGCTGCTTTCCGACTGTGGGTTGTTATTACTTGAAATTGATATAACTTTTGACATTGTTGGTCGTTTTTGTTAAAATTTATCTCACTTGAAAGAAGAATTAGCCTTCTTTTTGCTCATGTATAAATGTTTGTAAAGAATTAAAACAAACCAAATTTAAGAAAGTGTTTATAACTTTTAATTTCGTCGTGCGATTAATTTAATCGATATATAAATTTATAATATAAAAAAAAACACAGACACACAAAATGTACGTTTAGAATGAGAATCAGCCATATATGAATTAGTTAAAGTAACCTGTTTATTTATTATTTAACATTTTAGTATTCATAATATTTTATCAGGATAGAAAACCTATGAATAAATTATTTATGTTATTATGGCTTGCAGCTGCTTATGATTTTTTTTATGACGAAAATATTGAATATTTTCTTATGAAACATAAAGTACATAAAATGAATTTCAATTATATTTAATGGTGATGAGAAAAAATGTATAAAATTCGAATCGCATCTATCAATAAAGGATTATTGGATTTTTGGCAAAAATCCAGCAGAAACATGTTTTTTTTGCTAAAAAAAAAACATTTATTGAAATATTTGTTTTATAGATTAAAATGTAAGATTTCTAGTTCTTTACCCGTTCATTGACTTGTAGTGACATTTCGTTAATTTGTGAATTAAATTAAATGCTGCTTAATTAATTTGTTTCACATTATTCTTTCTGTTCGGTTGTTATGTCGATTGTTCTACTCTTTCTACGCACAATTTTCTACAACAATGTCGCAATTAGTAATCGCAACACAATTCTGATTGACTTGTAGACCAACAGTTGTCATCAGTCGTAAATACATTGTTGCGTTTTAAATTGACAGACTCCTAAATACTTGATAAGGGGATTAACACATACACTTTATAATGGATATAAATAAAAAGGAATGTTAATAGTATAAAAAAAAAATATTTATTTTCATTTTAGCATTTTTTTATAAAAATATCAATTTTAATTTAAAATTTTAACAGCAATGAGTCTTGTACTCACCGCCCATAATCCATTATATACACATGAAAAAATTCCATAATAATTTTACATTTTTCGGTAGTGATTTTGATTCATAAGTTTTTGATGTTGATTTTACATGCTTTTACAATAACCTTCAAACAACATTTTTCCTTTTGAAATAACTATATTTCAAGTTGATTTAATATTCCAGTACAGTTGAAACAAAATGAAGTTGATACTGAAATAATACAAAGAATCAAGCTGAATCAAATTTATTTATATTTGAAACAACGTGAATTTGATACTGAAATAGTGCGCAGAATCATGTTGAATGAAAGTTAATTCAGGTTGAAACAACTTAAATTTAATACTGAAATAACACAAAGAATCATGTTGAATCAAAGTTATTTCAAGTTGAAACAACATGAATTTATTGCAGATATGTTATTAACTATTTTACTTAATTACACTATGCAACAAGAAAAATGCTAAGCAGTATAACTACAAAAACAGTAGAAATTTTAAATTATATGGATAATTTAGTTTTGAGTTATAGTCGAACTCTATGGGCTTATATTCAAAGAAATTTTATTATTTTAGCTTGAGTTCGGTTTTGATTTAATTTTTCAATTAAATTATATTTTTATTTAGAGATAAATGTGAAGCATGTAGACAAAGAAAAATTTTGATTGCACGGAGGGTTGAACTGACATCTTTCGATAGCAATAACATGAAGCTTAACACAAGACATAAAGGAAAAAGTGAATATCAATAACTATCAAATGAAATATGTACAGCTCTGAAAGTGACAGTATGAATTGATTAATGGTAACTGATATTCAACTCTTGACTGCAAACCACCGACTTTGGTCGAGTGGTCTAAGCGGAAAAAAACTCTAAAGAGATTAGCGGGAGCTATCGAAATATGTCAGTTCGACCCTTCGTGCAGTCAAAATTTGTCTTTGTCTATATGCTTTACATTTATCTCTAAATAAAAATATAATTTAATTGAAAAATTACTTTAAAACCGAACTCAAGCCAAAATAATTAAGTTTCCTTATATGGATCACTTTTTTTAAATTTTTTTTTCTAAAATTTGGTATTTTGGTAGAGGCTAATCCACTGATTTTATCATAACTTGTAATGGGGTTGTCGAATTTTATTACAGAAGCCACAAAAAAACTTGTATCAAAACTACCTTCAAACTGTTTGAATGTTATTTTTTCCCAAACTCAATAGTTTCGGGATTATTCAGACCACAATGATGGAAAATATATTTTTTTAAAGAAAAATTGGAAAATTTTAACTTTTTAAAAATATATAAAAAAATGGAAATAATAAAAACTCACAATTTTTATTAACAAATCATAAAGCCACTTATAATACAAATAAACTAAGATTTATTTCATGAAAAGCGATGGATAAATGTTGATTTGATTCATAATAAAGTGAAAACACCTGATTTTTGCAACAAATTTTTTGCGAATATTTACACTGGTCAACAAAACTAAGTTTTTTTAAATAAAAATATTGTAGCAGCTGATTCTGGTAAAGGCCGCCAAAAAATATAAACATGTATCGGTGTTATGAAAGTTTACATCATTTTAGAGCGAGTTAAAATTTTCCCCTTTTGCACATAATTTTACTGACTCGGCATACTATATATTGTAGTACCACGTTTAACATTTTTGTTGAAAATTTTAATCATTAAAATGATGAAATAGTTTCATTAAAATAATAAAACAATTTCATCAAAACAATGAAATAAATTCATCAAAATAATTATATATGCGCTCATTTGCTTAGTGGAATCATTACATTAGATCAATTAAATTATTTCATATATATAATGAAATTTCAGTTAAACTCAACTTGTTAGATTAATCCATCGAAGCATGACGTTGGTTGAACTTTAATGAAGTTTTTCATTGGATTAATGTCGAAATTCACAGAATTTATGAAAATATTCTTTCAGTGTAGCGGTGACTTTTGATTGATTCACTTAACGTGATAAAAATGCATTTTGCTTTAAAACAGGATTTTATGGATTCAATATTGAACAATGTTGTTTTAACAGTGAAAAATATTAAATCAACCAGACTTAAGATAATTAATAAAGTCTATACTTTTGCATAAATTCAATATAATTTCCAATCAATATTGCGACATGTTGATGTTACATTGGTACTTTTTTTTCTGTGTATAGCCTTGTAGATATGTATGTAAAACTTATGTCTAGTCGATAATCTAACAATAGTCTAGTCTTGAAAATTTTTACTTTATTAATATGTAAAAGTAATTGAAATCTTTTTCATTAAAATAATCTCTTGTTAATCATACAACAAACTATTTAAGTTTTCCTTCAAATTTTATGTTAATTAGAACAGCAAAACTAAAATGACACTCTAAATATTAAAACTTAAATTTATGATCAGCTTTATTTCTATTTAAATGCCAGGTTTGTTGTGATCTTTTTAGTGCAGTTCGGCGAATCGTAGAACTTTAACTTAAAGAATTTTTATTCTTAAAATATTAAAAAAATTTTTAAGGTATTTTTAGGCAAAATGAAGTGGTTCTTAACACTTACAGCAATAATGTCCTGTTCCATTTTATCTCAAGCGCAGATGGGTAAGTTAACTTTTTAAAATTATGAAAAATTTAGCTTCCTAGAATTGAGGATATTACGGCAATGTTTTTAAGGAAAGGATTTTTTTATTAACATGGTACAACACAAAAAAAATGTACGTGCTTCTAACGACTCATGCTGAAAGTTTACATCTGCGGCTAATTTTAAAGGGAGCTAATCTTCCCACCCTTATGCACCTAGTTATACAGTCTTGGCATAGGAAAACTTGTGAGGCTTGCGCATAAGGTATAATATATGTCCAGCACTTTTATCTAAAACATCACGAGAAATATTTTTGTGGAACATATAAACGCTCTAACTCTTCGTTATATGGGTATTTCTGTCTCTTTCTTAGAATATCTGCAAAAAAAACTCCCCTTCAGTGACGATATAGTTGATTGATATGGTATATAAAAATGTGCCATGTGCTACTTTACGTGAAAGTACTAAACACATCTTATACCTTAAAGGTAAAGCTTACAAGATTTCCTATGCCGAGTACTAATTGTGATTATGTACGAAATTAACCCTTAAGCACATTTAAAGTTTTGCATTATTTCTGATGTTCAAGTTGACTAGAATTTCAGGGGAAATATTTTTAAAGAACATTTCTGCCCGCCACATCATCTCTAAAGGAAAGTTTTTGTCCCTCTTTTAAGAAAGGGACCAAAATATCCATACAACGAAGAGCTAAGGGGTTAAAATATTTCCTAAAAATGTTTCTAGTGATGTTTTAACTCCCATAAATGTATATTTTTTATGTCCTCTACCAGAATCAGTCGTTAGAGTCTTGTTAAATATTATATTTTTTTGCTGTATAGTGTAGAATTTAAAGTGGCTTATATGTTGTTGTCATTTTCCATTACAACATGTTTCTAAACAAATGTTTATAAATAAAAACCTTCAAAATCGTTTATACAAAGTACAGCTCCTGCAAGAGAGATATCTCTCAAAAAACCTAATTTACTCCGAAAAAATCGAAAGCTCCGAATATTTACTGTTTAATACATATGTATTCCTAAATGCTCCAAAAGTGCCTTAAATATACCGGAATGCGGTAAATACTTGAACAAATAAAATTGAAACTCGCAAAAAATTTATGTAACTCCGAAAAAAATAGGAAAGTCTCCAAATATGCATTAAGTAATAAATACATATTCAAATATGCAATAGAAGTAAGCCAAATTTCACTAAAGTAATAAAAAAAACTCGGTAAGAAAATTTTCGTTACTCCGAAAAAAAAATTCGATTTTTCTAAAATCCACTATATTGCATGACATATGAAATGGATCAAAAGTACCCTTAGCCATCCGGCAATACAATATTTCATTGAAAAATATATCGAAAGTCTAAAAAATATCAAAGTTATTCCGAAAAATACTAAAAATTTTCAAAATAACTCCGAAAAATTTAAAATACTGTGAAAATTCGATATATAAGACTTATTTAAACTTCCAATAATAGTCCTTGCACTCCACCAGAAATATGTAATTTCACTAAAGAAATCAAAGACCATAAAAATGTTATTCCGAAAATATCTAATAATCTACGAAAATTCTACTTAGATTCAACTAAAACCCACAATTTCAATATATAAAGCAAAAACTCGAAAAGAAAACACAGCTACCGCGAAAAAATTTCAAGCATTCCAAAAATCCAAAATATAACACACATTGCAACAGAAACTTACAATGTGACTAAAAAAATTGAAAATTCGCAAAAAGCAAAGTTACTCCGAAAAATTCTAAAATTTTGCAAAACTAAATTGTACAATTAAGGAAAAACGCAGACTGAACCTGTTGTTTTATTTCTTTTTATTTGGACTTGTTGTCTGGCCATCCGTCTGTCCGTCTCTTTATGTTAAGGTCGGTTTTTTTGCAACAACTACTTTTTTCCATTCCAAACTAATATTTTTGTTTGCCATTTTTTTTTTATAGATATTGACTTTGAAATCAAATCGAAGCACTGTGACAAACTGAATGATGATGGTACGTTTTCTTGTAAATTACAGCAATGTATAAATGTAAAATTTTAATATATATATATTTATTTTGTTTTCTTTTTTATCAGACGTCCTTAAATATTGTATTAATACTGATTATTGCTATTATAATGAATTATGTGAATATTTTTGCGACGAGTACGGTCATTTAAGGTGTGTTTGAGGTGTATTTTTTTTCTTAATTTCCATTTAAATTATATTTCTTTAATTTTATTTTTCAACTCAAGTATGAGAAATTGCGTCTACGACTTTGCAAAAGTAAAGGAGCATCATAAGTGCCAGGATCTATATTGTGCTATGGGTGAGTATAAACTTATTAAGCGATTAAAACAAATTTCAAAAGCAAATATATATTTACTTTAGGTCTAAGATTTAAGATTCATTTAAGGTTGATTTTTTTCTTTGTACTTAGTACAAGCACAAACACAAATTGGTCACTATTTTTTTTAAATATAGGAAAATATCAATCTTTATGAAATTTATTTGACATATTGTCATAATTTTATTTTAAATGAAATTTATTTGTTGATGTTTAAGCATTGTCTATATGCAGCATTTCATTGGTGCAAAGCCTACTTTGCTTATTTTGGAAAATCATTTACATATTTGTGAATTCTCAAATGGTTTTTGAAAGTCTGTACATAAGATAAAGGGTTTGCAACTGTTCAAAATTGTGTTTGAAGTCTGCTGACGATTTGGTAAAGCACCAATGAAATGCTGCATATAGACAATACTTAAACACCAGCAAATAAATTTCATTTAAATGGAAAATATCAATGTTATTTATAAAAAATTTTTCTTTATATTATATAGTTTCAATAAATTTTCTTCGTTTAGGTGATTCGCCGCTAATTCAAATATAAAAAAATAAAATCCAGACGTTTGGTTGATTGTTCAAGTTTATATTTATTTAATAGAAATAAAATTTACTAATAATAAAAACAAAAACAATTATAAATGCGATTTTTCTTTCGATCCATACACGTTTTAGGGCAAAAAAAAGTTTTATATTAGAGTTAATCCACCTCAAATCAACTAGGAAAGAGAATTAAGTGGACTTAGTCATTCTCTCTGATTTTATTGAAACTAGCTATGAACTGGCTTTAATATAACAAAAACAAAGTATATAAAATGTTAGTCTCCTGGGTCGTCTAGCTATGAAGATATAACGTCATCAAGGTTTAAAAAATAAATCTAAAAAAGTTGACTTTACTTACATAATTCCACATATCTCAAGAAATTTTTGAGCTATAGAGGTCATTAGTATGTCATTTGAAAGCTAGTAAGACCCTCTTCTCGGACCATATTAAATTTAAAAAAAAAAATCGCAATTTCTTAAAAAAAAATTCAAAAATATATAAAAAAATTTTAATTTTAAAATTCACAAATATATATGGCTGAAAGTATAGTAAAATATTCCATTAAATAAAAGCATACATTTTAAAATGAAAACTCCTTTACCATGATTTAATAGATTATAAATAAATGTGCATACGTTTTTTTTTATTTATGTCTTGTTAATACATTCTTGTACTTCTTACAAGCCCTTTTGTGCAAGGTTTTTTTGTAAACAACAATTATTTTGATTTTAAAAATAACTCTTCAAAGAAATTGACACTCACTCATATTAAGGAATTGATTTTATTAAAATAAAAAAAAATACAATTGAAAAAATATTCCAGACAAATATTAAAATTCCACTGAGGAAACTGACTGCAAATTAAGAAAGAGCCAAAAAAAAGTGTATTTCAATGGCCGAACATAAAAAGCCATACAAAGCAAAGAAAATGCTGCACTCACACAAATCAAAATAGACAAGAATTATGTTCAATAAAACCATGTTATTGAAAAAAATATTAATTTCAATAACATTTGTCATTAACTTAATACAATATTTCGTTGTATGGATTTCTTTCCCATGCCGGTTATTTCTTTTCATACATTAGTACTTAAAACAAGTTACATCTCACAAAAAACTAAGTAGGATATGGCTCGGCTATAGAGAGCATGCCATACGTCCAGGAAGCCAGGGTTCATATCCCAGCCTTGTCAACATTTTGCTTATATATATGTATATATGTTTTTTTTCTCTTGAAATAATTTTGTTATCAATTTAGCGGAATTCTTTATCACAGGAAATTTGAAGAAAATTATTGAATACCGCGATTTTTGTTATCAAAAACGAAACTTATTTTTTTGTGTGCTAAATACTAAATTCTAGGCTAGAGTTTGGACTGCGCTATAATATTGTTATTGATTCAAACTTAACGAACAAAAATACGGCACTGACTACGATTGTCAAAATCAACTCTACCGAATAGCACTGCCAGCATTAAATTATTTCATTGGCAAATTGATATTCAAAATAACGGAAATAGTATTTTTGGGAAAGTTTGCTCAAGCAATAAGTAATCAAATCTTAACTCTAAAACTTAAATTTTTAAGTTCAGTCAATGCCAGACAAAAATATTTGTTTCAGCGGTTAGTGCTTTGGTTGTCTACGTCTCTTTTGTGCGGCTGAGAGCAAGAATGTCCCTCCTTCTCAGCCGAGTGTGGCCTCTAAAGTTAATGATGTTTCGGGCTAGGGGATTTTTTCTATGTATATTGTTGTATAGAAGAAGTTTACAATCTAGGCTTAGAATAGAGTTCCTTCCAATGAGCCAAATCATTTGAACTGCTTTTAATTTCATTTGGGTCACCTTTGCATTTATGTGGGACTTCCATATTAGACAACGATCAAGGTGAACACCGAGGTATTTTATTTCAGTGTGTTGAGGTATAGTTTGGTTATTTATTTGTATAGGTGGGCAGGTTTCTCTGCACAATGTAAAAGTAATGTGTAGACATTTTTATTCGTTAATTTTTATCCGCCATTGTTTTAGCCATTTTTCCAACTGGGGTATACACTCTTGCAGTTTGCGGGAAGCTTCTTGGTGGTTTTTGTGAACACTTAGAAAAGGTGTACTGCTTACCGGCAAAGCCAGAGGCATATATCAGATATAATACAGGGCCGAGAATGCTGCCTTGATGAACTTCGGCTTGCAGAGGGCTTAGCAAATTACCTTCCTTAACAACAAATTTTCGCTCAGTTAAGTAGCTTTCTAAAAGCTTAAGGGTGTTTGCGGCTAAGTTTCGTTTTAGTTTATGTATTAAACCTTCGTTTCATACTTTATCAAATGCCTGAGAGACATCGACGAAGAGGGCAGACCAATATTTCTTTTCCTCGTAGGTTTTTCTAACCACATTGACGAGTCTATGTGTTTGTTCAATCGTGCTGTGTTGTCTCCTAAAACCGAATTGGTGGTCTGGAAGGCATCCAGTACCATTCAGTATGGGTGTTAGCATACTCATAAGTAGCTTTTCAAATACTTTTGACATGTTAGACCATAGGCTTATAGACCTATAGGATTCCACCTTCGTATGATCTTTGCCTGGCTTAGGTGTTATGGTAATCAGCAAAATCTTCCATTCTGCGGGATAGCATTTGAGGCGCAAAATACCGTTGAAAATAAATAGAATTATCCTTTTCGCAGTATAGGTATACTGCGAACAAATTCTTTAAGCACGACAACGTATACCACCTCGTTGTCATACTCATTTCTAAACCAGAGCCAGACAAAGAGAAAACTAAATAAATGAGAAATAATTTGTTGTTCAAGTGTGTTGGTGTTTATTTGCTTTGTTGATAGGTACAGCCCATTGTTGTGCTCTTGTTGTTTATTTTGATTGTTTGTGTGGTGTACATGTAAATAGCCGACGACCGTCGTGGGCCATGACCAAGAATCGCGTGCCTCTGTTCTAAGCACACAACATCGATGACAATGTCATCGGTATCAACTGGTACTGCAAGATTATGTCACTCTATACTCTATGAAGATGGCACATAGCTGAAACCGGTCTGTTTACAAACCAAATTTGACGTGGGATGACGGAAAATCGTTCCAAATTCACTCTATATCCTTTTATTTATGTAGGGTATCTGTATTGAAATTGCTTAGGGATTCGCACACAACAAAATAATATAAATTTTTTTATTCTTTTCAAAGGTGTCAAGAATTAATCTGTAAGAGAGCTGAGTGTCTTTAAACACAATAGCAATCATTTTTTTTTTTCTTTTTTGCTTTAAGTCACTGAAATGAAACGCACAAAAAAAAGAATTGTAATCGCATTTAAAGCTAAATTTTAGTACAATTATTATCAATTGAAGACAATTTTCAGCATAAGGAAAAATAAATTTCAAAAAAATAGAAAATAAATCAAAAGAAAAAATAACAAGAAAAGATGGGCTAAGATAACGAGGGTGGCATAGAAAATTATCAGGAAAAATTAAACTTATCATTGGGCATGCAAAAATTTTACGTAATACACACATATTTTTAATACAAACTGCACTAAATAAAATCCGGTTTTGTGGGATATTTTAGCACTAATTGTGAATAAGTATGAAATTAACCCTTAATCGCATTTTAAGTTTGGAATTGAAGATTTTATGACAAGTATAGGAAAACAGCTAGATAAATCGGCATCGAAGTGGAAGTTTTTTCCCGTTTTTTACACTGACAGAAAACCCGTCATAGCGCTGATGTAATTTGACATCAATGTTACGTCAAATGTCTTCGTTATTGAACATCATTGTGATGCCAAACTTTACATCAGGTGGTTATCAATGCCAATGATGACAAATCTATCATTAATGCAATGACACATAGATATCCGGGAAATGACTAATTGACATCAGTTTAAAGACAAAATATCATCAATATGATGTCGCTGATAGAAAAACCGTCATAACGCTGATGCAATTTGACATCAATGCTATGTCAAGTATCTTCGTTTTTGTCCCAATGACACTTTACATCATTGTGATGTCAAACTTTACATCAACTGTCATCAATGGAATGTTTGAAACAATTATATATATTTATATTTTCTTACTTTTATTTGTTTCTATTTTATCTGTACTTTTTGTTATATTATTTTTTCTTCTAATGTTGGTCTTGATCCCAGGATCATTAATTCACTGCATATTTATAAAAAAACGCCTCTGCTTTTTCAGCTATGTCACCATCAGCTATGACAGCTAATGTAAATATTATTGATGTGACATACATATGATGACTAAGTGTCATCAATATAATGAAAAGCTGTTAGTCATACTATATTCTACTTTAATGTTTTGCCTGTATATGTATGATGTACTGGCTTAGTTTTTATAAAGTCTTATATATTTTAATATTACATGTGTCATAGTAATGATGATAAGTGTACATCAATGCAATGTCATTTTTTAACATTTTAAAAATGCGCTTAAACACAAAAATAAAAATAAAACAATAACATTTGCATTAAAATACAAATTACAAACATTATAACATTTTTTACTTATTTCTTTTATGCACATTTTACACCTTACTATTATTTAATAAGTGACATCATATTGATGTCATTCCAGTCACAGCATAGATGGCACTTAAACTGTGTCAAAATTTATAATGACATTTACCATCAGATTGATGTCTGTTTTCATTTTATTGATGACATTTGTCATAGCATTGATGTCAGAATTCTGATGACAGGGGGTCATCAATGCGAAGATACATTTTTCTATGAGTGTCAAGAGTGTTTAGTAATTAATAAGTACGTATGTATATATAATTTGTTGCTATGTATTAATAAAATAAGTAGACAATCATCTTTTAAGTTATTATGTGTCTGTAGGGAAATTTTGGGCGCTCAGGCTTATAATTAGTGAATAAAGTACTAAAATAGCAGAGGTTCGTATACCAGCTAGGTGAAAAATAGAAAGGTGTGAAAAAATATAAATATGTAAATATAGTGTCTATAAAAAATAAATTATTTTATTTTGTTTATTTTACTGCTTATTTTTTAGCTTCAGGTAAGTCAAATAATAAGTAGTTAATTGCTGTGATAATGTAGCTGCATTTCTTAGGGGTACTCCTTATATTTTGAACTTCACCAGCAAAATAAGTAGTTATTGCGTCAAATTATAAGTTGTTACGATTTAAATCCTCGTACAATTTTTTGTCTACGATTAAGCAAAGTTTTTTGCACGGATTACTTGAATATGTAGAGTATTTCAGTATCGTCGATTTCAGACGATTTCTACTTTAGTTTTCTTCTTTTTTTAAGTGCTTGAAGAGAGTGTAATAAAATCTGTAACTTAATTTATTTTATTCTTTATTGTTGATAAATTTCTCTTGAATTTTTTTTCGCGCCCAGTTATTTGAGTCATCTTTACTGAAACGGTGGTAGTGTTCGGTAAATTAAACTCGATAATAGTTAAAAAGAAATTCAATTTTAGCTAAAAACGTGTAATTTTAAAACCCCTTTTTAATGTTGCAGGATAATGGAAAAAAGTGAAATTTGATTTAAATGCTATGAGAAAACGAAAATGGAAAACCGTTCTCTAAAATCTTTGTGGAAAATCTTACGTTTAATATTTATTTTAATCATATTTTTAGTTCATTTAACGGAGGCAGGTAATGAATGCAAGCAGAAAAGAAAGAAAAACATATCGGACTTAAGACAAAACCCTTACATATAAAAAAATAACAGCCTTCTTCTGTACGATTAATCGTGGTATATTAAAAAATAAAAATTTAAGAAATTAATTCTTCGACTAATTAAATTAGTTAAATGCTTAATCAATAAATGTTAATATTAAAATAATAAGCGGACTAATAACACTATACAACAAGATAAAAATTTTTCAATATAACAAGGTTCTAACGACTGATTCTGGTAAAGTGGACCAAAAATATATGGTTGATTCTCATTTCAAATCCTTTTTTCGCGTCCGTTAAAATTATAGAGTTATACCACCTCAAATCAACAAACGGGTGGACTTCACCATCTTTGATCAAACTATGTGGGGATTTTTTTTTCTGTATATTAACACACAAAAAATAAGTTTCGTTTTTGATAACAAAAATCTCGGTATGCAATAATTTTGTTTTTCAAATTTCCTGTGATAAAGAATTCCGCTATATTGATAACAAAATTATTTCAAAAGAAAAAAGATGCGAACCCGGCCGAGCCAAGTCCTAGTTATTTCTTATGAGATTTTTAATGGGAATATTTTCTCAGTTATTTTTTCGACATAAAAGTTAGGTTAGGCTAGTAGGTAAAAATTAGTTAGTTCACTATGTTTCATATAGTGTATTATCTTTATCTATTCATGATGTTTACAGCAAGTACAAGTTCATTAAAATCGTATATTATATGTAAAAGTTATGAGGCCAACAAGGGTTTTTATGTCCGTGGTAGTCAATTTTGACACCCTGTAGCTCACCGTATATTTCAACAGGGTGGTCCAAACTTCAACATTCTTAAAGCTTAAGTCTTTTCCTATGATTCTTTCGTACATAGTTTTGTAATCGGATCGTAAGTTTCAAAGATATAGATTTATTATTCTTTTTTCCCATTTGACACATGTGGGTTGGTCCAAATTTTAACATTCTTAAAGCTTAGATCTCCCTCTATGACTTTTCCATACATCGTTTTGTAATCGAATCGCAAGTTTCAAAGATACAGATTTATTACCCTTTTTCCAATTGGAACCACTGTGCGTCTTCGGTCTGTTACGTTCTGCGTTATGCCATCGGCCTAATAGTCAACGGACCCGCTACCAGAATCCCCTCCAAAAATAAGTTATAATTTAAAAACAAAAATTTCACCTATCTTGATGACAGCAAGTAAACGAAAATAGTAATTTCAACCTCTAGATGGAAAAAGAAGATAATCCGTAAAAAAAACAAATCGCGCCTAGAGATACATAGGCGATACTTGGGCGATACTTAGGCGATACTTCTCAAACATTTAGCCGAGATACTTGATGTTTAGCAGAGACACCTTCATTTAGCAAGGACACCAACCATTAGAAAAGAAACAAACCTGTTCCAAGAATTCCCAAAAACTTGGACAAAAATTTCCCCAAAGTTTCAGAAGTTAGCCGGATTCCCAAACACTAGGATCAAAGTCTCCCCAAAATCCCAAAAGTTGCCCGGACTTCCAAGAGCTAGGAAAAAATCACAGAATCCCAGAACTTCTCCGGAAAACAACAGCACCACCAAAAAAGCTCCAAAATACCCAAGCGGCAAAGCGTTTTGAATTGTCGTTACACGTATTTTGTATCAATATTCGTTACACGTATTTCTTGCCAGTATTCGTTACACGTACATATTTGTTACACGTATTTTTTGATTTAAAAAAATGCCTACACCCATCATAGAAAACATTTATATGATGCATATCATATGTACAACGTGACATAGGGAACTTCCTTCCAAAAACCCATACAACGAAGAGTTAGAGGGGAAAAACATTCCACAAAAATATTTCTCCTGGTGTTTTACATAAAAACGCTGAACACATCGCATACCTGAAATGTAAAGCTCAAGAGATTTCCTATGCCGAGTTACTATAACTATGCATGTATGCGTAAAATGGGACACTTAACTTTCCCTTAAATTAATCTCAGGTGTAAACTTTCAAAACGCTGATGTATATTTTTTGCGCCCTCTACCAGAACAGTGGTTAGAACCTTGTTATTTTGAAGAGAAAAATTGATTTTGTTGTACATACATATCGACCCCTTTGTGCGAAATGATTGGAAGCGACATTTTGTAAAAAAAAACTAATTTTTTATTCAAATCAAAATTTTATGAGCCTACCCTTAGTTTAAAATCGTGTAACTGTCAAAATTTTTGATAGCTTTAGAAATACAGACTGTAAAATTTGATCGTAAGCGACAGTTTATGAATATAAATTATGTTTAAAAACAATAAAAAAAACTCCTTCTCCTGAAAATTTTAATTTTTGTCGCTTACGATCATTTGGCGCTAAGGGATCGATATATTCGTTTACTCGTAAATAAAAAGCTGTTCAAAGACAATTAAAGTTTTGGAAAAAAGATCGAAATTCCAGAACGTTAATCGCCAGCATTAAATAACTGAAATATCATTAATTTTTTACTGTTTTAATATTTCCTCTTTTTTTAATGTGTTTCGTTTTGATGCTGGGGCATAATTTCATTTTACACACAAAACGTGCCATTATAAATACTGCATAATTTATATGCATTTGCTGCTACTCCTGCAATCACTTTATGGTAATACTCTTATAACAATTGGTATCAATTTTTGGCTATTGGTATTATTTTATAACTACCTCTAACACAAATTCTACTGCTCGCACATCAACAACAACAACAACAACTACTTCATGAACATCTACATCAATTTCCATCACTTCATTTCACGAACACACTTTACCAACAACAAGGATGGAGCTCACAATGTTGGAAAAAGCATAATTCCGGTTCAATACAAACGCCTGATGGCGAATTTCGACGCCCATTTGGTATTTTATGTACATATCAGTGTTTTTTGTGGTTTCAGCCAGTGTAAGTTATAGATATGTATATCATTTTTTTAGGATTATAGAGTTTTGCAAAATAATCTAAAAAGTGTGCTCACGAAATAGATTTTATGATTCATTTCGAAATATTTAATATGAAGAGTAGCTTTTATTTTTACAAATAACTACTTTATTTCAAACAGTAATGTTCCATATTTAGAAATCATGTAATATTTCTGCGGTTTTCAGAAATAGCCGCGTATGTCAAATTTGGCCAATTTAGAGAGTTATTGATATTAAATTGGTTCATTTCGAACGTTCTTTAAATGGATCCAAAAATTGAGACAATTTCAATCTTCTGTTTTATAAAAATGGAAAAAAACTGTTTTACGAAAAGGGACTTAAGCAAATTGTATATGAGTAATTCCATATAGCCGGGTGTGACCACTTTACACATATTTTTTGTTATAAATAAAAAATATAAAATTTTTTACTTAAGAAAAGGCCATTAAGCTTACAGTCGTTGAATAGCGGGTAGACACTGAAAGAACACGTATCCTGCTCAGAATGGTCGTCAGAAAGCTGTGACGGGTGTGACTTTACAAATCTTACTTTTAAAGAATTATGACTTTCAGCATAAATTCTGTAAAATTTTTACTATGACGTACACAATAATTTTGGTCTAACTGTCTGTTCAAAACAATTTTTAAAATGTGACGGGTGTGACCGACGGGTTTGACCGACGGGTGTTACCTAATACGAAAATTTAAAAAATTCGAAGAAATAAAACTTTTTATTGATTTTATTAATATAAATAATACAAAAAAAAAATAATAAGAAAATAATAACACATTAAATTATTTGCTATCCGTTCTATTATAGACAGCAGAATACTCTAGCTGAATATTTATTTAAATTCGATAAAAAGCAAAAAAAGTTATTATTTTCATAGTTAACAGTTTTTATTAATAATGAGAGAGGGAATAAAAGAAAATCTGAAATAAATATTAAACATACAAAGAAGGAGAGCAAAATGTTTGTTGCATGATCATTTAAAAGTGCCTCAAATTGATTGAAATATATTAAATAGTATATGTCATAGATCTTAATCTATGGTGGAGTATAATCTATGGTGTATGTTTTTATTTTTTCTACAATTGTCATTCTCTAAAAAGCATCAATTGAGAGATTTTTTTTAAAAAATGAAAAAATTATGTTTTCCTTGCATAGGGCCGTTTTACGTGGAATCATATATGCTAAGTTCGAATTTTCGAAGAGTGTTCGACTTTGCCGAATTTTCGAAGAATATTTTATTTTTTGAGTTTTCTGTTTTTGTTGAAACAAGTGCTGGCCATATACTGAATTTACGAAGAAATTAATATTTCTTCCGAAATTTTTATTTGTTTCGGAGTAACCTTTACTTTTAGCGAGTTTTCTATTTATTTAGTAAAGTTATTGTTTTTCAGTTGATTCAGTCTTTCTTTGGCGATTTTTCAAAAATGTTCTTAAATGGAATTTTCCAAAATTTTTAAATTTGTTCGGAGTGTGTTCGGTCTTTGCGAATTCATATTGACTTTCTTTTGTGAAATTATGTGTACATTTGAGACACTTATTTGCTTATTCGAACAAGCTTTAATATATCGGTTGTTTGAAGAATTTTCGAATTTTTCGGAGTAACTTAGATCTTTGTGTTCTGCTGATTTAGGGCACTTTTGGAGCATTTTTAACATCTTTTTTTTGTAATTTTCGTATTGAATTTTATAAAACATTTTTTCGTGTCTTGTCCTTTTCAAATAAAATACGTGTGAGTACAGTGCATTTTGTCCGAGCGTACGTACTATTTTAGAATTTATTCATTCAAAGGGGGGTTTTTTTGTTGTTGTTATTTTGCAAAGTCTATTTGGTTTTTCGCTGTTGGTTAGCTTAACTGCTTTTCATAGCTCACTTTTCAATTATATATTTTTGTATTGTTAAAAAATTGTAAATAAAATGAAATAAAAAACATTTGTATTCTTGTGGTACTTTTGTAAATATAGTTTTATCAAACGTTTTGTTTGTTGTTTGATACAACATCGGAAAATCGTTTAACAAAGAACAATTTACTGCATTCATTTCTGGCTCAAACGTGCCGCATTTTTTTTTACGAAAATAATTTAAATAATTTTTTTAAAGCGTTTCGCTGATTGATAACTCAATGATGTTTGAATTTGAAATAAAATAGTTGTATAAAATAAGCTAAAAATTTAAGCTCAAAAGGATTCATTGAAAAAGGGAATGAAAAAAGACTTTAGGGGAAACTAAACTTATATATGTGTATGTATATCCTTCACCTGATATTTAACACTTGGTTGAGTCCTTACTCCATGGCTTCCGCTTTAGGTTTACCCATAAATATTGGAAAATTAAATGTGAAGTCCTCAGGTGAAGGATATAAAATATGTATTTTTTAAGCTTGAAAAATATACAAAATTTGTATGTATAAATCTTTAAAACTTTTTTCTTTTTAATTTTAGATTTCCTTATTGTGAATTTATTTTCGATTTAAGAATGTCCCGCCATTTTACAATCCTGCCAGATTGCTACGAAATCCATTGCAATGAAACGTTTACATTTTTCAATGATCCCAAGTGAAAGAATATGCCAGAATTCAACATTGAATGTTTTTTCTTCTTTTTAAGCAAACTACAGTTTAATAAAATATAATCGCCATATAAATTTTAGCTTTTAAATTAAATAAACAAATAAATAATAAATAAAATTTAATTAAAAATATTGCGTATATTTTTGCCAAATGAAAACAGAATGATTGGAGCCACATCACACGTTAAAGCAGAATATTAAATGAACCATAAAATTGCATTTTTTTTCTTGCTCTTGCCTGGTGTCAATTTCACACTCAACGGTTAAGCTCAGGTCATGTTTGCTTTGAAAAAAAGAAGCTTAAATTAAACAAGAAAAAAAGCTAATGACCTGATTTTGTCAATTTCAGAACAAATTAGCTTTAAAATGAAAAGCAGCATTCAAAGTGATTCTTTTTTCTCTTCTTTGTTGTAGAATTAAACTTAAATGGCCTTCAGTGATCAATGTCATTTGATTTAAATTGCCTGGGGCCAAAACACCCACATACACACATACACACACTGCCAAACACACAACTACCCACTTAACCTGAGATTCGATATACGCGATGATATTCAACTCTCGACTGCAAACCATCGACTTTGGTCGAGTGGTCTAAGCCGAAAAGAATTCTGATGAGATTAGCGGGAGCTATCGAAACATGTCAGTTCAACCCTCCGCGCAGTCAAATTTTTCTTTGTCTACATGCTTCACATTTTTCGCTAAATAAAAATATAATTTAATTGAAAAATTTAATTAAAACCGAACTCACGCCAAATTAATTAAATTTCCTTGCATATAGACCCATACAGTTCGACTAAAACTCCTAACTTAATTGTAAAGATAATAATCTTAAAAAATTGCATTTTGCTCCTGACTTTTTGAGATATCGAAATTTGTTCGATATTGGCTAACTTTTGATATTGCTAACGAACCTTCGAAATCGAATGTTTTTGACAAAAAAAAAACTGAGCGGACAAGTAAACTTTTTACGATTCATTTTTTTGTGTCGTTCTCGATAGTTTTTTACGAAAAATTGTTCGATATATATTCGAAATCGATATCATTAATGAAAGTCTTGGTCAAGTGGGTAATATTAATATTCAGATGAAAAATAAAACACACAAATATTAAATCAAATAAAGTGCAACAAAACAAACAGCCATAAAATTTAGGGGCCAGGAATTCTACACATTTCACTAACAGCATCAGTAAAAGCAAAAGTGTTTTAAAATAAAAATTACACTATGCAACAAGAAAAATGCCAAGGAATAATACCACAACAATTTTCATTTTTTTTTATGTGTTCCCATAACTACAGAAGTAGTCGAAATTTCTAATTTTTGTAGTGATCAAAGATCATGACAAAAGTTTCATTTTGTTGCATAGTGTTATTTATTTTTGTCTTCTGTTTGCGTTTGTGTTTATTTTTTATTCTTCCATTTTAATTATATTACACTTGTTGGAAAAAAAATGCAAATGCTTTTGATGACAGCCAAAAAGAATTTTTCTATTATTGGTTGGTTGAGCCAATAATTTTAAGAATAAAATGCAGAAATAGTGGCTTTTTGCATCAAAAGACATGCTGAACGATTTTACTTTACGTGTTGTTAATTGAAATTGAGATTTTTAAGTCACATCAATAACGATTTAAAGTGATGTAAAAAAAAACTTTGGGAATATTTTTAGAAAAATACATTGATCAAAAAATTATCATAAGCGATCTTTTTTCCCACAATTTTTGTTTAGTGATATTAATAGTATAGGGATTATTATTATTAGAAATATGTGATCGATTATGGCCTTGTTGGCTAGATTGCTGAAGTTCAATAAATTAAATTAAAAATGTTTGATCAGATTCAAAATAATACAAAAATTTTCCCGAATAATTAGAATTTTGGTGCTTACGCTAATTTAAGATTAAGCAGTCAATAAGTATGCAAAAAGAGAAACTAAGGATTTAATATTGAACATAAAGGTAAAAAACTCTGTGGTTTTTAGAGATTACTTATAAAACCTTTGAAATACGTATACATGTTTCCGTATAAGAGATTATAGGGGAAGAATATACGAAGTAATAGTAATTTATAAGACCAGAAAATTTTTAATACTACTGTACAGCACAAAAAAACTAACATAATTCTAACGACTGATTTTGGTACACGGAAAAAAATATCATCAAACTTCAACTAACAATTTCAATTGTTAATGTGTAATTTAAATTCAAACATATATTTTGTTAATATAACAAATTGAGTTGTTGATACGACAAACACAGAAATTTTTTTCAACAAACTGAACTAACCAAATTTTTTGTTATGTATTGTGAAAAAAATTAACAATCATCATTGTTGATATAACAAATGAATGCACACACGTAAGTTAAACAAAGCAACTTAAGAAATTTTTACAACAAACTGAACTAACCAAATTTTTTGTTACGCAAATCACGTTTTGTGTGTATTCATTATTAGCATATTTAATAACAAATTGCTCTGTAGCTTAGAGGTAAGGACATTAGTGTATTAGTCCAGAGGTCGCCGGTTCGATTCCGCACAAAGACATTTAGTGTTTTTCGCAGACAAGCAAAAAGTCGCTTCGAGGATTGTGACTGTATAAAAAAATATTGTTAATACAACAATTATTGATAGTTAAAATTTGTTCGGAAAATCAACAATTCACATTGTTGATATAACAATAATCTTAATTGAAATAAATTTGAAATCAACAAAAAAAATTGTTAGAAAAATTTTTCCTGATTTTCCTTTAACTTACAATTTTGAAATTGTATTTACAAAAATCGTTGTAGGTTCAAAATCAATTAATTATTTAATTGATATAACAAAAATATTAATTGTATTGACAAAAAATTTTTTTCTGTGTAGGCGGCTAAAATATTCCACAAAAAGTGAAGAACGCATCGTATACCTTAAACAAAAATGGAAAAAATCACGAAAATGAAAAAAGCGCCAAAACAAAAAAAAAATCGCCAAAAATCGAAAAAATCTCCAAAACTAAAAAACTCGCTAAAACTAAAAAAAATCACTAAAAACCGAAAAAAAACGCATAAACAAAGTAAAAGCGCTAAAACTGAAAAAAAGCGCCAAAACTAAAATAAATCGCTAAAACTAAAAATATCGCCAAAAAACAAAAAAAATCGTTAAAACAAAAAAACGTCAAAACTAAAAAATCACCAAAACTAAAAAATCGCCAAAACTAAAAAAATCGGCAAGAAAAGAAAAAAAAAATATTGCCAAAAACGAAAAAAATCCTAAAAAATAATAAAACCAAAATTATACGAAAAAGCATAACAAAAAATGGACAAAATGAAAAAAATAGCAAAAACGAAAATCAATATATGTATGTGTATTCGTGCCAGGCGCGGATACAAGGGGAAGTGGAAAGGGGATATTCCCCCCCCCCCAAAACGAGTAAATTTCTAGAGTTTCTAAAAGAAGTTTGGAAAAATATAATGTTTTACTTAGAAGTCCCCCCCCCCCCAAAAGCTTAAGCTGGATCCGCGCCTGATTCGTACGGAACCCTTCGTTTGCGAGCCAAAGTAGCACTTTACTGAATTTATTCTTAAAGGTGACAAGAATTATTTTTGCTTTCGAAAAAAGAAAGTATTCGATTACTTTTCTTGGCACTCTTATAAACAAATAACCATTTAGTTTGAAATCATCACAACAGTGACCCTCACCCAAATATGAGTGATGATGATTCGAATATGTACTATACTATATATACTGATGATAATATGTGTGGCACTACAAAAGCACATAGAAACGAAAACAGATAAAAATAAATATATACTTTTTTTTTATTTAATTAAACTAAATCACTGTAACAACTGACATTCGCACAATAATGTTTTCACAACGTACATGTGATCATTGGTGTAGCTAGAAATTGCTAGAAATGTTTCGTGGGGGGAGGGGCTAAAATCAACATTATTGGGGGGAGCCCCCCCCCCCCCCGAGTACGCTTATATTATCAAAATTACTCAACTATTTTGAATTTCTGTGTGTGGGCAGGGGAAACTAAAGTGATTTCAGAAGGGCCTATCTACGCCAATGCATATGAGAGAAGAAGCCTTTGGCTGATATTTATTATTGCTGATCATTTGTTTTACAGCTGAGAGTCTGAATGAATGAAAATCTACTGGTATTTCATACTAAAAAGGAAGGTGTTATACAGACTTGTTTTAATGCTTAAAGCAAAAATGAAAATAAAAACAAATCCACAATATCAAATTTAAAAAAGACAATTCCAACAAAAGTATCATCGTCACAACGATGATGATGATGATGATAAAATTACTGCCAGAGTTAATAATGATCGCATTTTAGATTGTTTTTATTTGTTTTTGTGATTTTCATAGAATTTGTACATTTAATAATGTATTCAGTACGGGGACATCAATCGTTGTGCTTAAACATTTTAACGTTACGTGAAATACTTCTTAAAAAAAATAATAATTTTATACAAAATAAAAATTTCCAATACGGGGGGTCTTTTTGTTTTTCAATTTCAAATAATAATTAAAAATTTTGGAAAAGAATCTCTTGTAGTTTTTAGTACGAATGCCAAAATGGCCAAATTGCTGACCTTTATATTCATTATCTGTTCTTTCATCTTGTGGTACTTCCTGTTGTTTGGCAGTGGTGGCGATAAGGGTGGTGGTGGTGGTGGTGGTGGTGGTGAGGGTGTTGGCGGTGGAGGTATTCTGGGTGTAGCAGCGACAAATGGCCACGGAAATCCGTTGGAAGGCCGTGATTATCATCATATGGAAAGAGCTGGTCATATAAAAAGTGAGTGTTGTTGCTAGTACAAAATCCAACAGGAAATGTGATAATTGTTAAAAAGAAAATAAAACTCTTATAAAAATGAGTAGAGTAGTAAAACAATTAAGACTTTCAGCTTCTTTCTGGTCCAGCTTAATTTAAATAATATGTACAAATAAAAAAATAACTACATAAACAAATGAAAATATTAGAATAGTTTCGTATGGTAAGAAGAGCAACATATGTATGTATATGTATGTGTATGATTAAGCGGAAATACATACATAAGTAAGCAAAATGCAATATAAAAAATGCCCAAAGACATTTAGTGTTTTTCGCAGCCACACAAAAAGTCGCTTCGAGAATTGTGATTGTATAAAAAATTATTGTTAATACAACAATTATAATTTTTTCGGAAAATCAACAATTCACATTGTTGATATAACAATAATCTTAATTGAAATAAATTTGAAATCAACAAAAAAACATTTTTTTTAATTTTTTCTGATTTTCCTTTAACTTACAATTTCGTAATTGTATTTACAAAAGTCGTTGTAAGTTCAAAATCAAATAATTATTTCCTGAGCTATCGTTCTTAAAGATCTTTACCGGTCTTTATGGCCTCGAAATCATAACCGTCCTTTTTATACGATCCTTGCGTCGATTACTCTCTCGTCTCAGCTTCTTGCATCGAATCTGAATCGTCATCATGAGATATATTCTAATGAAGAATTTCCGCAGTTAAAGTGGCTTAGAGTTTCCTGAGCTGTATCCACGGAACCAGTTTCCTTACTTAGGTGACTCGATCGACTGCGAGTCGTCGTCACAGCATTTGTCTTTAGCTGGAGTTAACATAGAGATTAGCTTCTCCATATATTTTGAGGGGTCTCATTGACCCTACCGTTTTGTCCCTTCAGACCTTTATAGAGCAGAGATTAGATCCTCTTAAGCACAGCTTCTTATACACAGATAAGTTCATATGTAGAGTGCACGTGGTAGCAACGAAATAGTCTCGTGGAATCCATTTCATCAAGAATCCATAATCCAGCTACACTCTAAAGCATTACTGCAAATTTACGATCATATATTGTTTAAATTTGTGTTGAAAATTTCTCCTTGTCTAAAATTACATCGATTTTGTAGCTATTTTATTAAAGAAAAAACCTTTCAAATTAAACATATTTAGTCCCAGTGGAAAAAATGTAGCATAAAGTATAATACGGCTATGGCTGAATGGTAGATACGTCAGACTATCAGTCAGGAGGTCGCGGCTCGAACCTGCACTCAGCCAATCGCTTTTTTTTTTAGTAAAAACATTTTGTTCAAAAATAATGCATGTGTAATTTTACGTCGATAATAATCGGTAAAGTCGACCTAATTTTAAACAAAACTGTTTTAGGTACTTACAAATAGAGTAGTTTTTTCGAATAGATAGGAAAGGAAAAAAATTATCCACTAAAAATGCTCTTGGCCTCCCCTCTACACACACAAACAGAACTAATGAAATATCTTCGATTTCTCGCATATATTTAACCCCATATTCATAAATAAATAAAATGTATTTGAAATCTATTTTAAGAAAATTTTGTATGAAAAATTTGACATAAAATACATTTCAAATTCGTTTTAAATTCTATGAAAATGGGGGTTAGTATTTTTATATTCTTAACTGTTATACTGGTTTTAACTTTGAACATTTTCTATTACCTTTTATTCTACAGGAGATTTAAATCACTGCTGGCGCCGTTATGATGGCTATAATTTACAAAATACTTTAGTCAATAAAAAGGAACAACTTAAAAAGCCTTATGGCATTTTATGTAATTTTAAGTGCACCTGGTTTTTTACAATAACGTAAATATGCTGTTTTTTTCCAGCATTTTTTCTAATATTTATTTATACATATAAAATCTTTTATATCTCTTTTTTATACAGATTCCCTACATGTGAGTTTATTTATGATTATAAATTATCCTGTTACTTATTTACATCACTGCCTGATTGTACAACAGTGAAGTGTACGCTTTTAAATTATTTTTCATAATTAATCGATTTTATATAGTTTTATTTTTTATTTGATTTTTTCTTAATTTATTAAGTTTAATTTAATCTGCGACTCACCTTTTGAATTAAGTGTTATAACATTTGTTTCTAAAATTTTATGCTTGTAAACTTATTTTTAATATAATTATTGAAGTACAATTTTTTATTTTGTAAATAAAAATTTAAGTTTTAATAGAAATTAAAAAATAATATATGTCAGGTTTGTGTTTGTTAATGAAACCCTTATGAATTACATTATTCAAAAAAAAACACTATACAACAAATTCAAACTTTTTTCCGAAATAACAACATTTTAATGACCGACTCTGGCAGAGAGGAGGACCAAAAATAGAATAAAATGGATAGTAATATGTACAATCATTCACTGACTCACTCACTCACTGTCAGTAATATAATTTTGATTCAGTCAAGAATTTCCTTTTTAGTACAACTAAAGCGAACCATTGTCAAGCGTTACAGAAAGCCTATAAATACGGACTGGAGTAATTCAGTCTTGAGTGTTGTGTTTTTCTTCCGACGGGGTTTTTTTGAATTTGGAACGATTTTCCGTCATCCCACGTCAAATTTGGTTTGAAAACAGAGCGGTTTCGGCTATGTGCCATCTTCAGTGTTCTATTGAATATTGAGTATTCAATAGAACACTGAAGATGGCACATAGCCGAAACCGGTCTGTTTTCAAACCAAATTTGACGTTGGATGACGGAAAACCGTAATTCAGTCTTGCTGAATATAATACCAGAGAACATGGAAGACCCTACACCTCATTTGTCAAGGACTATGAGGAAGTTATACTATAGATTTTATAATGAGGAAATTCCACAAGTCATAGTGGACGCACAAAATAAACAAGATTAATTAATTCATAAGTGAAATCAAGATAAAGAACACCTAGACTGGGACCAGTATGAAGCTAACTGCAATGCTTTCAAGAGAGAAACCATGAAGGCTATATAGAATTCACTGGGAAAGTACTTCCGAGTTATCACGTCTGATATAGATATTCTCCAAGGAATCCGGTACGCGGGGACTATTAATGAGTCCGAAATGTTACTGGAAGCCGCATTGATAGATGGGAACTACTTGCCAGACTGCAAAGATAAGGAATATAGGCGTTTTTACCCCCAGCATCAGTTCCAAAAAAAAAAAATGTCATGGTAAATTATATCGTAGATGCAGCAAGACGACAACATGCCCATCAAAACGGCAAGCCTGTGTAAACAGCGCCATACGATGTCGTAACACCAAAAAGGTTCCTTTGATAGGAAAGAATATGTTTTGGCCTCCTCTATAATCGATGAACTTTGTGGAATTGGAACGACCAACATTAGCGTAGCTAGAAATTTCTCTTGGGGGGGGGGCTAAAACCCATATTAATCCCTACAGTTCGTTTATATTAGCAAAACTAATCTAATATTTAAATGTTTAAGGGGCTAGACCGATTCTTGGGGTAGCTTAGGCTCCCCGAAATGGCCTAGCTACGACAATTGCAACCAATATAGTTACAGACTGAACAGGGAACATGTTCAAAGGTAGAACCATTTTATTTATGTGTAGGTGAGGAATATCGAAGCAGACCACTACTGCCACGGCCACCTTTTCGACCCTTTGCGTGCATCAATAATTTATGGCACTGTTATCTATTATGTACCAGCTTTTACTGCCGATTTTTGTGATTTCCGATATTTACCACTCACCTTATTTCGTAGTAATCACCTTGAAAAGTTTAGTCTAAGGATCGCAAATGTCAAATCCGGTGGCCAGTATTTCTCTGCTTTTTCGGAGATCGCACAGAAAAAATAGACAAGAATTATATTCAATAAAACCATGTTATTAAAAAAAATATGAATTTCAATAACATTTATCTTTAACATAATAAAATATTTCGTTGTAAGTATTTCTTTTCCATGCCGGTTATTTCTTTTCTTTTTATACATAAGTACTTAAAACAAGTTGTATCCCATAAAAAAATAAATGGGATATGGCTCAGCTATAGAGTGTATGCTTTACGTCTGGAAAGCCCGGGTTCGTATTCCAGCCATGTCAACATTTTTTTAATTTATATATATATTTTTATTTTGAAATAATTTTGTTATCAATATAGGGGAATTCTTTATCACAGGAAATTTGAAAAAAAAATTATTGAATACCAGGATTTTTGTTATCAAAAACGAAACTTATTTTTTTCTGTGCGGGTAGTAACATTTAAGCTTTTACGGATAATCGGCAAAAGGTCAATGTATGGAAAAAGCGAATAACCATTTTCTGCAAAAAGTATAGCACTAAAGGGTGGGTATTCACCAAGATGCAGAACTGATCTATCTCGGGGAAAGAGATGGTATTAAGAGTCAGTCCAATGTATTCTCTGCAACTGACTGTATCTACAGGAATGCAGACATAGGCACCTAATCAATCGCTTCCTTTCGGAACTGGACTGATTCAGGAGTGCACCGCAGACTGCCCTGTTGGGGTTGGTGAAAAGTTCTCTTTGGTTCTTGGAGTTTTAGTGATGTTAAATTTTACCTTACCGATCACTTCAGGATTGGCTTACGTCGGATTAGTATACAACTCTCGTATTCTTTGTTCATAGTTTTATAAATAAGATTTGAGTTCACATAAATGAAATACACATGAACACTAATGAGCGGGTGTTGTGGCCTCCGAAAACAATTTTGTTATGTCCTACGTGTAATCATTCATTTATTCCATGTTCCTTGCAGCATTGTCCAATGTTACGAACTGTAGCATAATAAAAATCACCTTAGTAATATTAGTATAAGAGTTTAAGAAGTTTTCCTATAGTTTCTAATTTAAATGTATCTAAAGTTTCTTTGTTTTTTTTTTTTAGATTTTATGGTTTATTTAATAATGATATTAATCAGCCAATTCTAATGTATAGTATTCAACAATCTCTCTCTTCTTTTGTCAAGTGTCTAGGAAACTTGAGACAAAAGTTAAAGAGTGTTTTTGCCAACTTCCTTGTTATACGAGTAGTATAAAAGTTACTTCCGTGACTTCAACAATTAGTTGTTCTGTGCCAAAAAGAAAATGTTTTTTTTTTTTTCATTTCTCTAGTAACAAGTAGATATTCTAAACGAACTACATGTAATATAAAATATATAGTTATTACATAAAACATATGGAGTCTTATCAATTTTTGACTTTATTCGATTGTATTTTATTTAAAATTATTTTAGTCTTTCAGTTTTTAGTCTTCAAGTTTGTATCGTTTGCCTATTTTAGAGATGGGACAGTGAGCAAAACTCTTTTTAGCACGCTTTTATTAGCTTCACCTAAATGTATGTGTGTATGAATGTAACGGAAACTTTCAACGTAATTGTCACCAACTTTAAGACGTCCGTCATGACAATACAATACAATCTGATGGATATAAAAGTGGGCGGTACCACGCCCACACTAACGAAATATCTTATATCTTGAAAGCTATAGCAGTCAGAGTATTCACATATGGCATGGACTATATTTAAGAAACTGGTGGGATAAGTGCGAGGAAAGGGGTACTCCCCATACAAAGTTAGTAGTAATTACGTGCTATCTGGAAAGCTGTGATAGTAAGATCCTTCAAAATTTAGTATGAGTTAATTTGAACACAAAATACGAAGATAGTTAGAAAACTGGCGGGGTAGTAGAGGGGGAAGGGGTACTCTCCATACAAAGTAATTAGTAGTTACGTGCTATTATGGGAAGTTATGACAGTAAGAGTCATAAAATTTTAATGGGTTAATTTGTAAACAAGATATGAAGATAGGTAAAAAACTGGGTGCGAGTAATGGGGTACTCCCCACACATAATAACTAGTAATTACGTGCTGTTTGAAAAAACTTGATCAAGAAAACTTGACGTGTGTGAATCAGGTACATATTACTATTACCCGATTTGTGCGTATGCAAGTTTACGCACGTCATAACGTCATATGATTAAAAAAAAAAGTTAGTAATCACGCACCATTCACGATAACCATGCGAATTGTGCCCATATCTAGTAAATTTTAACGAAGTCACAAAACTTTCTAAAGGAAATGAAAACTAACAAAATATTTTGTTTGTCTGAAAGTTCGAAAAGTTTTCGTATTTTTCTAAGCACAAGAATCTTAGTTGTTTTATGCAAGGTGAACAATTTGGCAAAGAAAATATTGTTTAGAAAAATGTGTAAGAAAAGTATACTTTAAAAAACTATTCTATGAATAACAAAAAAAATCAAATACAAGTATTATCATATTTACACTATGCAACTTTATTGCATGCCACTATTCTATTTCAACACTCTATTTCTATTTCAACACTCTCACCTAAAATGAAAATTGGATGCAACAAAGTTGCATAGTATAAATATGGTATATGTAGGAGAAATAATAAGTAGTAATAAATTTTTATCAGTTTAGGAGAATAATCCCCAAATCGGGGATTTCTTTTTCATATCTGGGATTTTTGTGGATAACACATTTCTGCTGAGGTTGAGGAGACTTATCTTTAACTTTTTTCATTTTCACAAAGCAGCGAACCTTATTATTTTCTGTTCCCTTTTTATTTTCAGTCAGCGTTTCCAGCCTCGTGGACTTAAGGCTCATTTCCGCATACACCGTAATCGTCAACGAAAACGATATTCCATATATTTCCAAAGAAGAAAAGTTCGTTTTAGAGCATTTACCTCGAATTCAGGAATGTTTTTTCATGGGATGAACATTTCGTGTTGAAAATCTGGGGACATTTCGGGGATAAGACATTTCTGTTAAATCTTATTTTTTGCTCATTTCAATATTCAGCATCAGCTTTCCCAGCTTAAGAGATTTTTCTCCACATCAGAAATATTTTGCATTTGATCTGAATATTTTTCGGGAATAGAATATTTGTGATGGACCTTATTTTTATATCCTCTTTATTATTATTTTTATGCTCATTTGTTGAAAGAGTAAAAGATAATGCTAGTATGTACACAAGGTAAATTTATTTACCAGGTAATCTTGATTCCACAGCTGTTTACTCTTTTTTATTTGTAGCTGTCAATTTTGTATCAAAATACACAAGTTATGTTGTGTATGTGCTTTAATAATTTGACATTTTCAAGGAACTGCGACTATCTTTTATGAACTATAACCACACTTTTGACGAGAAGAAATTTAATTGTTGATGACTTGTGCATCACTGGATGGAAAAGAAAAGAAGATTGAATGAGTAACACACACTAGCAGGAGTTACTTCTTCCTCTGTGAAGGCATAGGTCGACTGGAGCTGCTGGATTATTATTCTAGTATACTCAAAGATAATACCTTAATTTTGGATTGATTTTGGTGAATACCATTTATACTTTAGGAGTTATATCAGTAGTTTCTGCTTTTGGTTTCATTTCTCTTCTTTACATACTTACGTTCTTAAGACCTTCTAAAGGAAAATTTCGGAACCAAAGTTTTACATATAATATTTTAAACAACAGTTTTTTTATAATGTTGCAATTATATAAATATTTGTTTCATTATATTATTAATATTTGTTAATTTTTTATTAATAAATATTTATATTAATTATAAAATGTGCTTGCAAGTTCTTTCAAGCATATATTCCCATACGAGTAGGTATCACTTCCTTATTCAAAACTTGACCGTTTGCCATTGTGCAAAGAAAATTCATTTTACAGCAATCGGGATACGGTTTGTGTAAATTAATGGGATCCAAGACAAGGCAATCACGGATGTCATAATGGCCACAACTAGAAGTTTAATATGTATTTAGAAAATTTAAAAAAAAAATATGTATTTAAAAAAACTTACCCCTGTACCAATATTGAGCCGTCATCATTACAGTGCATATTTTGACAGGAGAAGGGTATATTATTGTCACCGCGTTGCAGCATCAATCCATTATACATGCAAACACCAGGCAAACCTATATCTGTATGAAAGAATATAAATTTTTTTCGTTATATTATACATCCAACCAACTTACTAGCCGGTATAACAAAACTATAGCTGTGACAAGTACAAGCCAACGATATCAAAACCACTATGCAACTTATAAACTTCATATCTTATTAAATTCTGTTGGATCCGATCAAAGTTTTGAATAAAATTAAATTATTTTGGCTTGCTGGTTGGCTTTTTATACGAAATACTTTATTTTGCCAGCTTATCAATTTTGAAATAAAATTTAATAAACAATTTAAATTCAATAAAAACAAAGAGATAAAGCTTAAATAATAATTCATTGAACTTTCATAGATTTTATAAAAGTAAACAAATAAAAAACGACAAATTTTAAATCTTTTTGTAGATTAATTCAACCATTTCCTTAAGGAAAGTTTAAAAGATGAAAATTAATTGGAGCGCAAGCTATAAAAAAAAAACACCCGAATGGGGCAAGAAAAGTTAATAAAATATGTATATACAATTTTCGACCATTTTTATTAATAAAACTAAAAGTAAAAATAAATTTGTTCACAAATTGCACTCACTCACTTTTACCAGTTTTAACCATCAGTTAGTAACGCATTTTAACAACTTTCACTTGAAGTTCCAAACAAATTTTCCGACAGCCCGCTCACCCTGAGTGCGTTTGTAATATCTCAGCAGCACCAAATTGTCAATTTATAATTATGTACACATGTGTAAAAATGCGCAAAAATACGCTTTACTGAGATATTAAATACAATTTTATAAATTTTATTATTTATAACAGTAAGAACAAAAACAGTTATTTTCAACAAATCAAAAACTACTTGTTCTTGTTTTAAATAACTATTATTGCGGTATTTGATATTTATGAATCACCCGCTATTATAATTTATGATTTGCAGTGCTGCCATTTATTGAAAAAACAAGAGCAGCGTAAGCAGTTCGGAAAAGAATAAAATAAATTAGATTAATTTTTTTTATCACCCCATATTATACACATATTGCAAACCACTATATCTTATGGAAACTTTTAATGCTACAACCCTTGTATAATATCCAGCCTTTAGCTCTATACTAGTATGCTATAGCTAACTTAGGGGATATTCACATATTACGTAACGCTATTTTTGGATTTTTAGTACCCCCCTCTATGTTCTGCTTTTTCCAAAATGTTCAGTATAAATTATCCAATTCGTAACAAATCAGTATTACATTCTTAGTCCTGTAATGAATTAAATCGTTTCAAAGTGTCATCAATTCAAGTATAAGAGATTAAAATTAGAGGGGTTGGAAAGCAAAGGGGTACAAATGTCAAAGCTAAAACAATTGAGTTATATACAGGAATCAGCACTTGATAACAATATGTATATTACTTTACATAAATTCAGGCTTGTACGATGACTTCAAGAGGTAGTATTTATTAGAAACCAAAAATTTTTTTATGAAAATGCATGGGAGCAAAACACTTTGAAGCTTATTTACTCAGAATTTCCTTTTTTGCATTTTTACCCCTCTGCTTTTAAGCACTCCAATTGGATTTCGTAAATTTAATAATTTTAACCCGACTAGTTAGTTTTTCTCTCATTACTAACCATCAGTTTCCGACATAATAATTAAATGGTTCTTAAACTTAATTTCTATTTGTATAGAAAACTCATTTTTATAGATCGTATTTAAATATAACTTATATCACCAATCTTGAACATTTAAATTTTAAATATTACTATTTTGACTGCTTGTTGTTCTTGTCAAAACAACAAAAAATCAGTTGTGGAAGCTGACATTTTTTTTGGCACAATCAAATAAGAACAACTAAATGCGACTGAAAAACAGAAGTTGTATTTAATTACAATTTAAGTTTATATGGAAATTAAATAAATAAACATTATTTACTGATTCAAAAACTAGGGTTAATACCCAATTATGAACTAATTTAAAATCTAACTATTCTGGCAGCACTATAATGATTCACAAAACACCCTGTTTATTGTCTTTTATATGTAGCACATCTGTGTTAATTTTAGGGTGGAAAATTTAGCTGGCAGCACTAATTTGGGGTTTTATTATGACAAACAGCTGGCGATATAAGAATTTGACACTTTTTCCAAGGAGTTAAAAAAAAATTTTTGTTTCATAAAAGTGAGTGATTAAATTCAAGAAAGTTATATATTAATTCAACATTTTTTTAGAAATGCATGTAAATAAAATAAATCGTAATAAGGACATACGGAAAAGCTTTTCAAACAAAGAAAATTGTTCCTTTCATAAAACTAATTGTGTCATTAGCAAAAATTCTAGTTTTACACCGTTTGTGATGTAACACTTTGACAAAATAAATGTTTATTAGAATTGTAGCATTTATATTGTTTTTATTAATATGTATATCTTTACTTTGTACATCTGTAGATGACAGCCGTATTCAGAGTTGGACTAATACGCTTCTGCTCACGCAATGCTCCGGTTGTGCCCGCCGGCATTAACCAACGCCGTTTCATTTCGGGTAGGACCATGCGCGGCGGTGTCCCTCTTATTACCGAGAAACCTTTCCCGTACAAAGAAAAGGAATATGGTGTTTTTCAGTCCATGCTAGACAAGACGAAAAAACGTTTAAATGAAAATTCCAAAATAATTTGCGTTGAAGGCCCCATAGCAGCGGGCAAAAGTAAATTTGCTAAAGAATTAGCCGATGAATTGGAAATGCTTTATGTACCGGAGGCCAATATGGACTTAATATACATCAATTCGTATGGTTACGATTTACGTCAATTAGATCCTCAATTGCCAGAAAGCTGCCGCTCTTATGATGTTGCAAACTTCTGCAAGGAACCCAATAATCCTTTGGCCGCCTGCTTCCAAATACGCATGTATATGTTGCGTTTTGAGCAGTATATTGATTCTTTGGCTCACTTGCTATCTACCGGTCAAGGTGTTGTCTTGGATCGCAGTTGCTACTCCGATTTTATATTCGTGGAAGCCATGTATAGACACGGTTATATGTCCAAGGGTGCCCGTTCAACGTATCATGAGATAAGACAAAACACCATCGGTGAGTTATTGAAACCACATTTGGTGATTTATTTGGATTTACCAGTAGATGCTGTAAAGGTAAGTTCAATATTTTTGCAAAAAGTTTATGAAATTCATATATTGCATTAATAAAAACATACCGGTTTAATGTGATTTATGGTAATCACTCTATTCGGAATCTCTATTTCGAATAAAGATTTCGTTCCTTTTAAATATCTGTCTTCGTGGCTTACCACTTTGCAAATTTTATTAAATAGCGGAGTTCAGTGTTTGATGTAAATGGCGTTGCGAAAGTGCAAATGCAAAATATCGTAGCGATTGCATGAAATTTTTGTATTTTGATGTTGGATTCCATTAAAAAGCTGCGATACTTAACACTTAACTCCACTAATGTAATACGTTTTATATAAATCATTATAGGTATTTATGTACATTAAACTAATATAATTTCTCCTTTTCCAGCAACGTATTAAGGCCCGCAATATTGACTACGAAGTCAACTCTAAAGTTTTCACCGATGCCTATTTGCGCGATATCGAAACATTTTATAAACAACAATATTTGAAGGATATTGCTACCCATGCTGAGCTATTGATTTACGATTGGACAGCTGGTGGTGAAACTGAGGTAGTTGTTGAAGATATTGAGCGCATTGATTTCGACCGCTTCGACGAAGATCCTGCGGAAAAGAAAATGAAAGATTGGCGCTTCCCTAATGAGGGTGAGTGGTGTGAGGCTCGTATAAAATATTGCTATGAAAAGCCTGATTTAATGAACTATTTCAATGTGCCACGATACGATGTGCCCGAATTATTGCGTGATGCTGAAAGCAGCAAGATATGGCGTGACGTATGGTTTAATGTAAGTTTTTAAAGTAATTTAGTGAAAGATTTTTTTGTTTACTGAAATTCACATGTTCCAGGCTCCTGGCATGAAATACCGGCCAGGCTACAATGAGGATATGGGTGATGGTAGTTTGCTTACAAAAACCAAAACCGATTTTATTAATAATAGCGTTTAAAATAACAAAATACTTTAAAGTTGGATGCTGACTTTTTTTTTAATAAATTTGTATTCTAAAATTCTAAAAAGATGAAAAAGTAATAGAGAAAGTCATGAAACGAAATGAATTATCAAATGAATTAGTAAACTTCTATTAAACATTAAAAAAGGAATATCAAAAATCTTAAAACTAAATGAATTATCAACTCTTACAATATAATAATAACACGACTGTTAATAAAGAAATTGAAAAGAAAAAACAAAAGAATAAAGTAAAAACTTTATGTAATTTTATTAAACTGACAACAAAGTTATTACGCAGAATATGCAGTCCTAAAGAAGCTCTGGGCGAGCAAACATCAAGCGACGTTGGGAACTATTTGTTAAGGGCAACTAGCCCTTCCAGAGAGTAAGGAAGAAGATAACACAAGAAATAGCATCATTATTCGTTTATTGCTATTGTAGGAAAAAAAATCGTTATTACATACACAATCAGTGAAATATAATTTTGTGTATGTAATTTGCGGTCTACACCTAACTGAAAATGACTAACATTAACATTAACTTCCAGTTAATGTTAAGTGTATACCGCTCAAGTTAATGCTTTTTTCAAGTTATAACATAATTGTTAGTTCATTTTAACAACGCAATCATAACTTCAAATTACAACCGCATTTCAAGTTAGGTGAAGACGTAGAGCATAGATAAATACGTAGATTTCCAACTTTTGGCCTGCCTATAAAAACAATTCTCTTACACGTATAGCTCGTGTGTATTCAACAAACTTGAGAGGCAATTCAACACACATCACAGAGCGTAATTTTTGCACTTGAAAATGTGGTAAAAAGTATCTTTTTGCACACACAAACACTTTTTTCGTTTTATTATCATTTACACATATCTTGCACGGATTCAATATTTAAATCAAGGCCATCAGTTTGCTTTGATCTGAGAGAATTGTTTATTTAAAAAAGAAAAGACATTCTTGCACATTTCTGCTTTTTTTTCATTATTATTTATTTATTTAACATTATTTTTTATACAATTGTTATTTGATAATTAGAATACGTTTTCAATATTTGTTTTCTTTTTATTTGTTGACAACAATTCATTTAAAGGTGAAATAAAACAAATAATAATATTTAATATAAGAAAGATAATAAACTAAACAAATTTACATATGTATTTTATTATATTAACAATATTTTTTTTTTATATAAGAAAAGTCTGAAAAAACTTTTTAAAAGAAAACTTGTTATATTTTCTTAAATAAAATAAAACAATAAAAGACCAGTACCTTAGAGGGTTAAAATAAAAACAAAATAACCTAAAATCGAATATATTTCTTTCATTTAAAGATTTTAAAATTTACAAAGAAAAATCTACATTACCTTTGCTATCAATATAAATTAGTTTGTGACCTTAACATTTTAATTCAATCATACGAAATAGAAAATATTTACTTTAAAATACGTATGCAAGAAATTAAGTTCTTTATAAATAAGAATTCAATAAAATGGTTTAAAACCAAGTATACACTATATTTAGAAATTAAAATAAAAACAAGGTTAAATTTCTTATAATTTAACAATTTCTTTAAAATATCATTCTTTGAAATATCTGATATACATACTTCTTTCTTTTTACCTATACAAATACCATTTAGTTATGAAAAAGCTTAAGAGAGACAATAAATAACAAGCGTTTTGTTGAAAATAGTTTATTTATTTCTTTACAAAATTTTATCATTAAAAGATTCCCGGTAGTTTAAATAAAAGATTTGAAATTTGGCAACCTTTCGGAAAATCAGCAACGGCAACACTTTTTCAACCTGTAGGGAAATTTGTGTGGATATAACAGAAAAAGAGTGGAAGATCACTATTGCTATTTACACTTGAAGCTTCTGTATGTATAAAGCAAAATCTTATTTTTAAATAAATACTCAAATAAAAGGCTCACTAGAAATACTTTTAAGTCTCATATTAAATACTTTGCTTTAAAATGCTGAAAATTTTTAATTCCTAAATTCAAGCAGTAAAATCTCCAATAGATGATTTTATTATTTTTAATGGGAATGTAATCAAATTATAAAAGTTCAACATATTAAATATTTTTAAAGCTTATTTTAAATATTTTGCTTTGAAATAATGAAAACTAAAAATAAATTTTCTATAGGAATTTTGAATACCTTTTAAGTAAAAATTCGTGTATGTATAAAGCAAAATCTTATTTTCAAAAAATTTTAAATATTTTTAAGGCTCATTCATATTAAATAGTTTGCTTTGAAATAATGAAAATTTCGAATTCCTAAATTCAAGCCAAAAAATCTGCCGCAGGTGATTTCATTCATTTTTACTGGGAATGAATTGAAATTATGAATTAAAAAAAAAATAATATCATTTTGTTGAAATCCCAAAATATTTTGAAAACATTTCCTTGTGGGCAACTCAACATACTTTTTGTTGAACAATTTCAAGCTTCTTTATTTACATTTTGCTCAAAGTAAAAATTGTTTTTATAAAGAATAAAAAAAGTGTTACTATGAATTCCCAAAACTCCAATGCAAAATCCTTTGTTGGGATTTATTTAAAAATTTTTAGGATTTCCAAAAAATGCGAAAAAAATTTATAAATTAAAAGCATAATATTTTAACTTAAAATATTTCTGAAAAACTTAAGCTAAAAAAATTTTGCGGGGAAGTCAAATTTGCATAAATAAAATTTCATATCTTAATTTTCACAAACAAAACAATTCCACCCGTTTGGAGATTAATTAAATTTTTTTTTGAAAATTCAAATATTTTAAGGCCAGTGTAGTTTTTTTCATAACAACCGTAATCGTTTCTACAGGATTATATTTTCAATACAAGTTGCAACGTTTTGTTGAAAACCTAAGAAATGTATTTCATGTCTTAAAAAGTATCTTCTTAACACTTTTGTTTCAGTGTATGTATTTCAATGTTAATACTTTTTATATATAGCCCATTGATCTCCCTCTCTCGCTCTCTGTGTTCATCTTTAAGTTTTTAAATTTCTTTTTAATAAAATTTCCTCTTTTTCTTAGTTCCTTAAAAAGCTCTTTGCTTATTTTAGTGATAATCTTATTTTGTGCTAAAGTTTGTGATTCTCACTGAGAACTATTTTATTGTTTTTAAAATATCTCTCGCAAAGCTTTGTGCTTAAATTTATTTACCTTTTTGTAACAACGAAAAAGCTTACTTTGTGCTTAAAGTTATAACTGCCTATAAAGTTAAAGCTTTTTTAATAAAAATATATAGTTAATTCAAAAGATTTCAAGCTTTTAATAAAATTAACACATTTTAAGAGCTTTTATGCTTCATAAAAATTTTCATACATCAAAAACTCAAGTTTTCATCAAAACCCATTGTTTTTTATTTTTTTTTGTAATAATGTTTAACGTATTTTAAAAGCTTTAAGAAATAATACGCTTGGTTTAAAAGCTTTTAAGTAAAATTAACATATTTGAAAAGCTTTTAAACTTAAGAATATTCAACTTTCATTAAAAGCTTTTATATTTTCTTCCAAAGCAGATGTTTTTATTTTGGTAAGAAAGTTTAGCTTATTTCGAAAGCTTTAAGAACAAACTGTTGTTATTTTAAAAGCTTTGCAATGCTTCAAGCTTTCTTCAAACCTTCTTTATTAAAATTTCGTATAGCTGTCAATAATTCATCTCGGGGATCATCCGATGTCGTGGATGTGCGTGCTATTGTCATCGGTTTCAATTGTATGGTCATGGCTGGTGGAGTAGGAGGTAGGGAATTTGTTGTGTGCGCATTAAGCGAAAAGGAGTTGTTATTTGTTAGTACAGGAGCTGTTTTCGGTGTTTTAGATTTCGAGTTTAAAGCTTCTGCTTCCAAACTGATAGATACAGAGGAGGTGGATGGGGCGGAGGGAGAGGTTGTCTTACAACCTGCCGGGCTGGTTATTGTTGTTATGGATGTATTGGACTTTTTTAAATTTAAATTTAGTTGTAATTTGGCACTTGTTATGGAGTTATTGAATTTTTGGTTTGTCTGCTTTACATCACCATTAGGTAAGAGCTTTTGTTGTATGGTTGCCTGTACAGTTGTAGCATTTTGTTTTTCTTCATCTTCTTTGGCCAATATTTTCTCTTTAAATCCAGTGCGCCTTAAAGTATTTTGGCCAAAAGGTGCCTGTGATGTTTGTGTGGACGTTACAGAAGACTTTTCCATGTCTTGCTGTTTTATGGAGGAAGAGCGTAGTATTTGAGGCCCTGGTATGGTATTTGAGGCCCTGGTAACTTTATCAGTCTCCTGTTGCTGTTTCGTCGAAAAAGACCGTAACAGTTGAGGTCCCGCTACTGTTACAGTGGGCGTGGAATATCTTTGTTTCGTGGCTCTTGGCAATGTTGAAGTATTTACTATGGTTTGAGTTTGCGGTCTCAGTACCTCTTCCACTGTGGGCCTCTGTGTATTTTGTGACAGTGTATTTACAAAAACTTGCGTTTGAGGTCTAAGCACACTATCCACGATGGGTCTTTGATAGTAATACTGCGTATTTTGGACCGCATTTATTTCACCATTTACTTGTGGTTTGTTGTTAAAAGTTTCCGGTTTGTTTAATACTTCCTTTGGCGTGGCGGGCAATTTATCAATAACAACATCTTTTAAGGGCTTCACCAATATCGGTACTTTATAATCTTTATCCGGTATACCCATCCTTTGTATAGTGCCTGGTTTGGGTGCCACGGGAGGAGGCTCATTTAGGTAATTTGGTGTCGAAAGACGGTAGTTTTTGGTGTCGTTATTACTTTTTGCTCCACCAAAAATGTAGTCACCCTCATTTTTAATGGCCACTTGGCTTTTGGGTCTTTCATTCCATGTGGAAAAATTTATGCTGGGTGGTCCCGAATACCGATACATTTTAGGCAACTCTTTGGATTGTTCTTCTTTTACTTCAATTTTGATGTCTTCTTGCTTTTTCTCTTCCCTCTCGCATTTCTCTAGGGTCTTAGAAGTTTTCAAATCCAAACTTGCATATTGTAGCTCCTCTGAAGGTCTGCGAGTATTAATTTCTATCTCTTTATCTTCCTCTTCACTACTGTTGGCCAAACTATTTTTACGCGAATTTAAAATTGTCTTGATGATCTCCAAGCTCTGTAAGGAGGGAGATTCTGCTATGCTCAGCTCACTGGAGGATCTGCGTCTATTTAAATTACCCGCCATTTGATCTAGCGATAGCTGGGAAGAGGTACGTTTATTTAAGCTGATACTTTCATTGAGAGCAGCCGTGGTATGAAATGAATCTGAGCGTGTTACCGATCTACGTTGTTTAAGGCTTGTAACACTATTGCGTTTGCGATATAGTTTCTCTTCATCAGGTGTTGAGGAAGGTGTGTTTGTGGGTGAGGGAGGAGCTTTAACAAAATCCGTTACCGTGTTGGTAGATTCTGAAGGTGAGTTTGCGGTTAAAATTTCTTTGGGTTTGGTGTTGCTAGTCGAGTGTATTGCATTGATGGTAAAGTTGCTTAAAGTATTTGGTTTGGCCGCCTCAATTTCATGAGGTTCTTCGCTTCTTTTCATCAAAGAATCTACTCCTTTATCTAGTATGACACTTGATAGTTCTTGTACTATATTATCCAAAGGAGTTTTCGGAGTTGATAGGGGCTTTTCTTTAGGAATTTCTTTGATTTCTTTAATCTCTTGCTGCGCTTCGTGTTCCTGTTTCAAAACCTCAAAATTTAAAACCGGTCTTTCCAATATTTTCGGTGTAATAGGAGTGTCCGGTTGAGGCTCTTTGGATAAATCCTCCATAAATTTAGTATCGGCAAAATTAGGAGGTGGTGAAATCGGTATGGCAAAGTTCCAGGAAGAAGTTTCCGATAATGTATTGGGTGTGGTTTCATGCGCTAACATCAACGGTGTGCTTATTTCACTATCTGTTTCTTCTTGTACATTATTCATAATTGTTAGTTCCTCCAAAGTTTTTGTTTCGCTTACGGGCTTAACCAAAGTCTTGCCCAATTTGAAATTATAAACTTTAACCATGTCATCATCATCCGAAGAGGATTCAAAATGGTTTAGTTTTACATTTAAATTCGATACATCCGATGGCAGACTATCGGGTAAGGGAGAGGGTACCGGTTCTCCTATTCCCGAATCGGCCTGTTTTGAAACACAATCTTCTTCTGTACTCTGCTGTTTAAATTGTTCCAACTGTGCTTCATAGCAGTGTTCATGTTCGGGTGGTTCGCTGGATAGAGAACGCGGTTCGGGAGTCGGTGTTCGATTTAGCAGGACTTTGGATATATTAGGCTTAGTTTTAGACTCCTCCGTCTTGCTGGTGATTTGTTTTAGATCTTGTTCTACATCCGTGGCATTTAACAGTGTTGTCGTTGTGGTAGTTATTCGAGGCAATGGTTTGGGAAGGTTGTTGTCTGTATTTATAGTTTCTTCTTTTACATCCTGTTTAACATCCCCGAAACCATTTAGTATGGTTTTCGTTACATCCATGGGAGTGGTGGGTGTGGAATTAGAAGACACATTTGTGGAAGCTATTGACACTGCATCCTCTTGATATAGAGAATTGCGCGGTGGTGGTGCTGGTGGCGCATTAGTTTTCTTTTTAACCAAAACTATATTCTTACGCGGTGAGGGTTCAGGTAATTTGGAGTTTATGTCGTTACAGGACTCCGCCAAATCCTGTTTACTTTGACTATTTAAAGCATTTTTCTTTTGTACTTGAGCATAAACTACCGTATCCTCAGCATAACCATGTGAATTAAGCGAGCCATTGCCACTACTCACATCGTTAAAGTCCTCCAAATTACCATTACAATCATTGCCATTTATATCACTGTGCAAAATGGTGGTGGATGATGTTAAATCGGGTGTGGATATTGAAAAGTCTTTGACAGCCAAGGGACTTTCTAGCTTTGGCTTAAGCTCCTGCTCATTGGCGACATTCTTCAGGCTTAGAGGAGGTTTCTCAGGTATGGCTGTTTGACTGGGCGGTCGTGGAGCAGCTCTTTTTTTACGTGGTGGAGCTAATATTTTTGGTTGGCATTTAGCTGAACGACCACAACTAACAGCCGAAGAATCCATAGAATTCAAAGAGTTTGTTGAACTATAAGGACTAGTGGTTTTCGTTGTATGTTTCGAATTGCGACTGCTAAACTCGGAAGAAGACAATGATTCTCTAATTAGAGATGTACGATGTAGTTTAATGATTTCATCGCTATTGAAATTATCATATGACTCGGATTTGTGACATAAACGTACTTCGGAGAGACCCACAGCACCAATAGTTAAATCGCAACTGTAGACTTGACTAGGATCAACTAATGTAAAGGAATGGATGATAAAACAAATTTAGAAATTTTGGAAAGAGTAACTATCCCCCAACCAAAAACTTACCCGGGTTGCGAAATTCATATTTTTCCTCATCCAACAATTTGTTATCGCATACCAATTCCAAAAGCTTGCTAAGAGGTACTCGTGCCCCCAAACGTGTCACATACAGCTGGTCTTTGGGCAATAGAACTGTGATGCGAAAAGTTTGCTCAAAGGGGGCATTAGTGGTGGCGGCCGGTAAAGGTGTGATACGATTGTATTCCAGTTGACTAGTTTCATTGATGTTTGTAGAAGATATTGAAAGATTTGTGTTCGATTTTGATAGTTTTCCATTAACCATGGATTTATCTATAAAAAAAAATTAAATAAAATCTTGTTTAATAAATAGTTTCCTTTAATGTATCGAAACAATTAGTGGCCCGGCCCCTCCAGACTAGGTTACGAGGCAGTTCTAAGAAAACTCACCTTTATTTTTGCGGCCCAACCAGCGATGGAGGGTAGAAAAGCCCGATTTACTCATCTTGCCAAAATAGCGACAAAGAAATCTCCTCTTATCTTAACTTAATACTTTCTAAATATCAACAAGAAAACTGACTTAAATTATAAAAATTTAAATTTCGCTCTAAGCCAGCAAACATTTAAACTACATGGATCGGCTGGAATAATTCTTAAACAAATATTTTGGCTCTCAAATAGCAGACTTCTATGGTAAGTCCTTCAGTTCAACTAAAAAGAAATACAAAAGAAGAAAAATAGCTGATTAAAAAAATTATCTATAAATAAATTATAAAATCTTATCTTTAAGAAATCAAGTCAATAAAGTTGATATATGGCCGATATATATTTAAAATATATATTAAAAGAAGAAAAAAATTAAAATACCTCTCGAAGAATTTCTTGGCGCAAGTGTTATCAATTTTATTTACTCTTTTCTTCATATTATTTTTATTTATTCATTTTATTTCTTCAGCATTTTGCTCTAGAGATTATGCCAACACCCCAGACACACAAACAAACCAATTTTTATTTAAAGATAAGCTGGCGTTGGCTAGAACAATCGAGATAAAATTAAGCTGCAGATAAAAAGGCAGGAAAATAATAAAAATATGTTGAAAAAAAAGCACTTGAAAGCCAAGCTCATCACGCACTACAAATTTTACAAGGCCAACAATTGAAAAAGTAATTTTTTATTCAGTCCAGCAAGGTTAATTTTCAGCAATTGTCACTATAATTGTCGTTCATTTCGTGTATATAGAAACAATTATTTTACATAATATCAATAAACGACAATCATTGACAATATATGTTGAATCAATGTACACATACGTTGTTTCAATGAAAATATTCATTGAAGTTCAATGTAAAATGGTTTATTGAAAACAATTGTTGTTGTTATCCTTAACAAAATTAATGAACCAGTCTATTGATTCAATGTACTGGTACATTAATGAACAATTCGTTGAAACAATGAACTTGGTACATTTTTGATTCATTGCAGGGGCGAGAGCAAGATTGCCGCATCGCCACTTCTCAACCTACTGTCGCCACAATAATTTCGGATGTTGCCGTCTAATTGGTTTGGATGCAGTTCAAATATCTTGCACATGTTTCGGAAAGTCAGTTTTTACTATCGACACTTTTAGAGCTTTTGTAAACGTGTGCATTTTTTGCAGCCAAAAAAAAAACGATGCCAAAACTAAAAGAAAACTAAATTAAAACTAAATCGCCAAAACAGAAAAACTAAAAAATTTCGAAATAAAAAAGCTCTGAATCGAAAAATAGCAGCAAAACGAAATAAAAATCAAAAACAGAACTCCAAAGCTAAAAAAACCTTAAATTCCAGGCGAATTCGTAATGAATTCGCCTTGCTTAAATTAAAAAAATAGGCAAAACGGAGAAAAATCATCCAATGGAAAAAAACGCTGAAAAGAAAAACATCATCAAACGAAACAAAAATCGCCAAAACAAAAAAGAAAAAAAATGTTAAAACTAAAAAACCCAAAATTAAAAAAAAGCTAAAGCGAAAAAATAGCCAAAATGAAAAAAGCGCTAAAACGAAAAACGCAAGAACAAAGTCGACAAACTAAAAGAATCGCAAAACAAAAACGAGAAAAAAATCGCCAAAAAAGGATAAATTTAAAAAACCCAAGATAAAAAGTTGCCAAACGAAAAAAATCTCCAAAATGCAAAAAAGCGCTGAAACGAAAAAAAGAAAATAAAAAAACCCGAAAAACTAAAAAACCCAAAATTAATAAATAGCCAAAACGAAAAAATCTACAAAATTTAAAAAAAACGCTGAAATGAAAAAAGCACTAAAACGCAAAAAATCGATAAAAACTAAAATAATCGCAAAAAATAAATGATAAAAATCCCAAAAATGGAAAAAAGTTGCAAAAAAATGTTAAAACTAAGTAAACCCAGAATTAAAAAAAGCTAAAGCGAAAAATGGCCAAAATGAGAAAAAAAGTGCTGAAACGAAAAAAAACAAAAAAGTCGCCGAACTAAAAGAATCGCAAAGCAAAAAAAAATCGCCAAAAAAGAACATAATGAAATAGCCCGAATTTAAAAAAAACTAAAGCGAAAAAAATTTCCAAAATGCAAAAAAGCGCTGAAACGGAAAAAGCACCAAAGCGAAAAAATAAAAAATTGAAAAACTAAAAAACCCAAAATTAATAAATAGCCAAAACGAAAAAATCTACAAAACTAAAAAAAACGCTGAAATGACAAAAGCAGTAAAACGCAAAAAATCGATAAAAACTAAAATAATCGCAAAAAATAAATGATAAAATCCCAAAAATGGAAAAAAGTTGCAAACAAACGTTAAAACTAAGTAAACCCAGAATTAAAAAAAGCTAAAGCGAAAAATGGCCAAAATGAGAAAAAAAGCGCTGAAACGAAAAAAAAAAACAAAAAAGTCGCCGAACTAAAAGAATCGCAAAGCAAAAAAAATCGCAAAAAAAGGACAAAATGAAATAGCCCGAATTAAAAAAAAAGCTAGAGCGAAAAAATTTCCAAAATGCAAAAAAGTGCTGAAACGGAAAAAGCACCAAAGCGAAAAAATAAAAAAACTGAAAAACTAAAAAACTCAAAATTAATAATATCCAAAATGAAAAAAATCTACAAAATTAAAAAAAAAACGCTAAAATGAAAAAAGCACTAAAACGAAAAAAATCGATTAAAACTAAAATAATCGCAAAAAATAAAAGATAAAAATCGCAAAAATGGAAAAAGTCGCAAAAAATTGTTAAAACTAAACAAACCCAGAATTTGCAAAATAGTTAAAATGAAAGCAATCACCAAAATAAAAAAGAGCGCTAAAGCGAAAAAAGCACTAAAAAGAAAAAAATCGCTAAAATTGAAAAAAAAAACGCAAAAAACAAAAAAAAAATTATACGGAATCCTTCGTGTGCGAGTCAAAGTCGCACTTTACTGAATTTATTTTCATTATTGCCTCTCTTTTAATGCGGTTTGTCGCTAGCGGTTCCTGTTGTAATTGGGAATTCAGTAGGGTATTAACTTTAATCGGTTTTTCATTTGTTTTTATTAAGAAATCAGCAAAAATTCATTAAAAAAGAAAATTTACATGAACATTTTTAGTCGAGTTATTCGATTAATCGAACTAAATTATTCGAATAAATTTTTACTCGAAATTAAATTTTTTTGTTTGATCGAACATTATTTGAGATCAATTATTAGATTAATCGATAAAACATTATTCGAGTGAATACCCTAGCATTCAGGCTGTAATCTTTTTTATAGCTGCATTTTCATTTGATTTATTTTTGGTATAACGAAAACTAGTGTTGCCTATTAACCTTATTTCGTTGTAGCCAGTGCGATTTTTTAATATTTACTTATTTATCACAGACAATTGAAAAACGAGCTTCAACCTGACTCAAATTAATAATTATTTTATTTTATTTTTTGATTACCTTAAATCTAGTAAAGCATACAGGAAAAGTTAATGTTGAATATAATTATTTCTTGACAAAAATTATAGTAACTTTTAAATAAAATTAATAATATTTTAAGTATAATTTATTGCATTCTTTAAGTATTCACTTATTGTTTAAAGCAAAATGTCAATCATTTATTAAATTATTGACAAATTTCAGAGGTATTTTTTGTTGCTGTGATTTTTTTCCTTTGAGTTTTTTTGCTATAAAAAAAATGCACAGACATAAATTTAAAAATCTTTTAATAATAGTATTTATAGCTTTTTGTCATAAAATTGAACGTGACTAAATGTTTTTAATTTTTTTTTTCGTTTTACACACATCTATTAAAACATAAATGCTGTTGTTATCTTATAATTAAAAATTAAACAACATTAATTATGAGTAGTGAAACTTGCACTTTAACGTCAACAGCAAAAAAATAAAATTAAATTTTAGTTTAAATTTAAACATTTGTATAGGTGTTGTTTTTCGCTTTTTTGAATTTGTTTTAACTTAAAACTTTTAAGATAGTATATATTAAAATATAATTCTTTTTTGTAGTAATTCAAGGGCTATTGTAAATATTAGTTTTAGAACTTTTAATTTTTATAGAAATAAATATAAAAATGCTGAGCACACCTAATACCTAAGATGTAAGCACTAAAATATTTCCTATGCCCATTCACTATAACAATGTGCAACTAACTACCCCTAAAATGAGTCCAAGATATAAACTTTCAAATCGCCGAAACTCATATTCTTTTGGCCCCCTCTAACAAAAATCAGTCGTTATAATATTGTTACTTGGTTGTGTAGCACAGTGTCACTTTTTTATATTAAAATGCTTCAAGTTACAAGGCGCAATTCACAGCAAACAAGCTTTTGCAAATAATAATAATAATTATTATAAGAATTTATTAAAATTGTAAAGCACTTCAAAAAACAATATTTAGAAATTAAAGGAAAAATTCTTAAGTAGACGAAGAAATAAAATTAAATAAAAGATTTTCTTTTCACCTGTAAAACTGAAGATAAAAACAGCAATATTTTTAAGTCCGATTTCAAACTGCGCGCAAACAACCAAATCACTGAATCAATACTTAACAATAACTATTGTAAGGAAAAATTTCCAACACGCAAAAAAATCTGCTTCTATTCTATTATACTCGAAAGTATTTTTAATTATCTTAACTAAAGTTATGGTCAAACTAGGCAAATATTTGACGAAATAAGCATAACAACAATTATTATTCAATATGCAAAGATATAATATTGGTGGCATATATTGCCTGTTGTTTGAATTAGGCCCGTTAATTAATATTTGTCTATAATTCTTGCCAGAAAACCCAATTGCACTTATTTCATTATAATATATTTTCACGAGAACTAATTGTGTGTGCAAAGTTTGATAATATGCTGTTCAGACATACGCCTTAATTGCGCAATTTAAGAAATTGACGCAATTAAGGCCTTAATTTAAGGCTCAATTTACCATACAAGGCTTCAATTAATAAATTGAGAAATTAGTTTTTAATTGTTTCATAAATTGTGTAAAGTTCGAAATGCAAACCTTTCTGACAAGTATGTTTACTGCGAAGTATGTTCAGTGAGAAACAAAAATTGTATACAGTGGCAAGCCCATGGCGTAATAAGTATACAGATTACAGTATAACGTCAGATGATTTTTTTTTTGCTCTGGTACTTTTGCGCATAAGCTACGTCAAACATGTGTATTTTTTTGACAACCATTATCTAGTTTTTGTTTTATTGTTGTATTCGTTGCCCTTATGCGGCCACCTGTATACTTATTACAACATTGGCAAGTCCAATGCTAATCGAGTAAGCTTAATTTACTATGTGTGAACACTAAAATTAATTGCTCAATTAAAATTAAACTGTCTCAATTAAAAATCCATGTCTGAACAGGGTATAAGGGTATAAGAATCAGTTAAGTAGAATTAGCTAAAGAAAATATTTGCTTTGCATGGGTTTGTAAATAGTCGAAGATTTTCTTAATCGTTATTACGATTAGAAAATATACGATTAATCGCGATTATCGATTAATCGCGATTAAGCAATAAATTATACTTCATAATTTTGAACGATTTTCAATTCAAAAAAACCCCGTCGGAAGAAAAACACAACACTATACTTCATAACATAGTTTTTTATTAAAATAAAAATAATGGGTCAATTATGGACACCACCGAACTTCATGTTGTATTGCCAGATGGCAACTGAAAATGTGTGTTTGCCAGAAAAGCACAAAATACCAACAGAAGTTGACAGCCCAAAGTTGCCATCCGTAACATGATGTCTATGACAACCCAATTGAAGTTCAGTTGCCATCCACATCATTGGCTCACAAATTTTCTAATTTTTTCTATAACCTCAAAAAATGGATATAGAGAAAAACTCCCCTTCAGCGACGATATGGTGAGAAAAAATCTTCTTCAAAAATGTTCCTCGTGTTCCGGTACATAAAAAAGCTACACACATCTTATATGCACCTCAAACGTAAAGCTTAAAATCTTTTCTATGCACGAATTGTGCATAAGTACGAAATTAACCCTTAAGCACATTTTAAGTTTTCAATTATTTCTAGCCTCCGAGTTGAGCCTCTTTAGAGACCTATAGTACAATTTAATGACGAATACTTTTGTAGAATATTTAAGCCCCCTATATCGCTGCTGAAGCGGAGTTTTTTTTTGCAATTTTTTCAGAAATGTAAAAAAAAATAAAATAATGTACAAAAAAATGTAAAAAAAAATAAGCGAAGAGTTAGAGGGTTAAAATGTTCCAGTAAAATTTTCCTGGAGGTGTTTTACATAAAAGTGCTGAATACATCTTCTATGTACTTTAAAAGTAAAACTTACAAAATTTGCTATGCCGAGTACTAATTGTGAATAATTATGAAGTTAACCCTTAAACATAGTTTAAGTTTTCAATAATTTCTGGTGTAAAAGTTAAGTATGGCGCTTGGTTGTCTTTGAAGATCTATAGTAAAATTTTATGGCCAACATTTGTGCAGAACATTTTATACCCGGGGGTGTTTTTTACGATTAATTAGAAAAGAACCAAAAATGATCATTATGTTGGGGCGTCAGAGGGCTAATATGTTCCGTAAAAATATTTGCCATAATATTTTCTACAAAATTGCTGAACATACCCCATACCTGAGATGTAAAGAGCACATAGTTTCATATACCGATATGCTGCACGATCAGTAGCGGAATTCTGTAACTTTTAACGATCCGATAATCGTAACTTTTGTCGACATATTGAGTCGCTTGCAGTAACGATAGTGCGATTGTGTAATTTCATTCGATATCATGTAACATCTCTGTTAAAAAAAGCGAAAAGCGCAAAGAGAAATAGAAAAAAAACAAATGAGTTTGTTTATGCCAAACAGTGTACAGACAGTTTTTTCATTCGGGTTGTTCATTTGGAGAAATATGTATATGTAAAAATGAATGTTTAAATAATAGAAATATTGTTATTTATACATAAAAGTGCTTATATGTTTCTATATGGTTGTATAACAATAACTTTTGTTGTTGGCATAAAGTACGTGCTACGGCTGCACAGCTGACTCTTGTCTATCCATTAACAACAGAAAAATTATTGTCGTTAGTTAACCTACAGCGAATATCGTTATAAATGTTACTGAATAACAAATTTGATAAATTTTCGTTATATTTACTTTAACGATACGATTATCGTAATAAAAGTTACAGAATCGAGCTACAGGCCAAAATGGGAATACTTTTTTTTAACAAAGTTGTTTTAATAGTGAAACATTTTAAATCGAAAAGATTTAAGGTTAGATTAATAATTTTTCGCTTAAAATTAATATGAAACAATGGCAATTTAAAACCAGCAGCTGTTAATTTTCGTTGGTAATTCGATTTTCGTCGGCTATTAGTCGGCTATATAAGAATAAACAACAACAAAACAACAACAAGTCATACAAATGAGCACAACAGTGAGTTGTAGCAACGAACAAAGCAAATAGTTAAACACTAACACACTTAAACGATAAATTATTTCTTGTAAATTTCCAATCAAAATTGCGTCATGTTGATTTTACATTCCTTTCTTTTTCTTTTTGTGTATATTTACTTTGCATAATCATAATTTAGTATTGAAACGGAAGTTTGATGTGCGTGCAAAGATTCATAAAAATTTGTTGAGAAGAACTATTTGAAATTTAATGTGTATTTACTTTGTATGGGCGTGACCCTGCCCATTTTACAACGAGACCTATCTGCAAGTACATCCTTTCAAATAAAGAAAAAAATCTGAAATCGGTTTATAACTGGCGGAGTTTTGAGGGAACATACATAAAAAAATATATGACGAATTGATAACCTTTCTCCTTTTTTACAAGTTGGTTCCATTATTTACTGGTTGTGTTTATTTCTTTAAATATTAGCTCAGTTCGACAATAACTTAATAAATACCTTAACTAATACATTTTGATACGAAAATATTTTTATCTAACAGTTGGCGTCTCATCTCTTTCTCTTTACAACAACAACATAAATAAAGAGCTTTTAATTAAAGCTCTTCTTGATGCCGCGACTTTGTAAAATGAGTAAATAATTATATTGAAATTTTAAACACATTTTTTTTTTAAATTAAAATAAAATGATTTAATTGTTGAAATATTTTATTGAAATTCAAATTAAAAATAATCACGTAGAGTAAGTAACTAAGGAATCCCATAAATTATATAGATTTCTGATGTTATTCAAAAAAAAAAAAATTAAAAGCTGACGGTTAAATTATTAATGGAATTTTAAATAATTTGAGAATATTGAGGGAATTTACTTGCTTGCAAGTTTAAGGTTAGAATATAAAATCAGTTTTTAAAATATTACTAAAAAAATTTAGAAACATGCTTTTTAAGTTTAGTACTAAATTGTTGAGTTAGTTTATAGTTTTGAACAATGTATAAAATTTGGAACAAGATTTTTGAGATGAGAAAAAATTTGTTATGTAACTGCAGCTTTTTATTTTGAATGAAATTTGTAATCCAGGAACTTATCTGTACTAAGTTACTAAATTTACTGCTCAGTACTAAATTTTTGATATATGAAGTTAATAAGTACTTAATTAGTATTTATGTATATTTCTATTTAATATGAAATTTCTCTTAGATAGTAAATTTTCCGCTTTAGTACTAAAAAGATAAAAAGAAACTTAAAATATTATAAATTTATAAAAATAAAAAATTACTTTTATGTATTTGGTACTAAAAGCTTTGAACGAAATTTCTGTATGTAATAAATCAAACATTTATTTCTAACTGCTAATTTTTTGCTACAGTTAATAAAGGTTTATCTAGTACATACTTTAAAAATTCAATAGCCAATTTGTTATTGAATTTTTGCTTGAACAGTAAATGTTTGCTTTCGTACTAAAATTATCTAAATGTATCTTGATTGATATATATTTTTTTATTACTTATTTAGTTGTTACAGTTGATAAGTATTTATTTAATACTAACTTACTTATTTAGCATGGAATTTTTGCTTAATTAGTAAATTTTTGCTTTCGTACTAAAATTAAAAAAAAATTAAAATTTATCTCGATATAAGGAACATATGTATTTGGTACTAAATCACTAAAATTATTGCTAAATACATACCCCCATATTCATAAAATTTAAAATGAGTTTGAAATGTATTTTATTTAAAATTTTTCATACCAAATTTTCTTAAAATAGATTTCAAATACATTTTATTTATTTATGATAGTCTTTGCTTAATTTAAAAAGTAACTATTTAATAATAATTTATACTACATTAAGCAAGAAATTCGGCCTTAAATATAATATTATGAAATTTAGTACTAAAAGTATAAAAAGAAACTTAAATTTATTTTGAACTAAAAAAGCAGTATTATGACTTATTTAGTACTACATGTTTTGGACGAAATTTCTGCTTGAAACAATTAATATTTTTAGTACTAAATTACTTTTAAAGTATTAAGTTTTTGCGTACTAAGTATTTGACAGGAAATTTCTACTGAAAGAATTTATTTGTCCTAAGTCCCTTACCTAATAACTAAGTGTTATTTTTTTTATACCATTTCGCCGGCCTATTTATCTTGAAAAAGGTATTATTACTTATTTAGTACTAAATATTTTGAAGAAGTTAATATAAGTCGCTACATTTACTGCTCAACACATATTTTTTCAAACAGTTTTTATTTACATAGTAATTTAGTACTAGATTATCTATTTACTACATGCAATTTTTGCTTAAGTGACAAACTTTTGTTTTTGTAATAATAACAGAAAAATTTAAAGTTTATCTTCATTAAAAAGAGGAATATTTTTCCTTATTTAGTACCAGAACTTAATATACAAAATTTAGTATGTACTAAAAATTTTTAGCTAAAAACTAAATAAAACTTAATGTAAATTTATTGCAAAAATGTTATAAATAAGATTACAACTTATGATTTAGCACTCACAAAAAGTGGGTATTATTTGTACTAAATATGGGGCATTATTTTTGAAGCGGACAACCCAATTTTTTTTGGCGAAATTCCTTGATATGTCGCATAACTAAAGTTCTAGTAGGTACAAATGTGTATGGAAAAAAATTTTTTGTATGATCTTTATTTGTCGAGTTATGATGGGGTAGCGAAAGTGTTGCCGTTAAAATTTTTTTTTTTGGAATTATAGTTTCGGGGTAGAAAAATAAAACAAAATAGTTAAAATAAGTTATTGTTATAGGAAATCGTCTCGTCCTTAAAAAAATATTTAATTAAAAAAAAATCGCGATCAAAACCGGAAATGACCAATTGAAAGTAAAATTTTTTCTAACTTGGACCCTTTTTATTTTTTTTAAATATTTTTTTAGCAAAATTAGATTAGGATGTCCTCATTACATATACTGTAAAATTTTGATAATGGAATTTCCATAAGTTTAAAAGATATGCAAAATTCTTTACATAAGCCCCACCTTTGGGTCATTGTTATAGACAATCGGTATAAGATATCGTGTACCTACTAGAACTATAGTTATGCAAAATATCAAGGGATTTCGGCAAAAAAAAATTTTTGGGATGCCCGCTTCAGAAAAAAATGCCCCATTTACTACTTACAATTTTTTTGCACAGATTTTTATACATTGTATAAAAGATAAAGTACTTAAATATGTATTTATTGTTTTAAGTTTTAGTATTTCAAAATGTGTACTAAAAAAATAGTTCCTTAAAATATGTTTTACAAAAATGATGGCTTTAATTTTAATAAAAATTTGTTGTATAGAACTATTTTAGTACAAATTAAATACCAACAATAAAGTACTAAAAAAAATTTTTAACACAAATTTTCTTTAACATTTTTTACTTTTCTAAAATGAACATGTTCTAAATGCGAAATTGTTAAAATTGGCTTCTGTTTGCATGTTGTTTTGCTAAATTTCCCCATATAAGCTATTTAGTACATGAATAGTGAATTTATCAGCAAAAAAATATCTTAACCTTGGACTGAATTTTAAAATTTTCATTATGGTAACCCTGGTGCTATCAACTGTAATAGCTAAACTTTTCAGTGTCATTACCTTTTATATTGTAATTGTTGTTGTAGTTTTTTTTTATTATTTCAAATCGTTTTTTATATATTCATCATACATTTTAATGTCATTTAAAAATTTTTGCGTGTTTCTAAAAATAAAATGCACGAATTTTTTTTTTAATAATTTTAGAAAACTTTTTTAAGTCAGTCATGATGGCATCAATGAAAAAAGCACGTCGTTCATGAACTTTGAATTATTTTATTGTGTAAAAAAGAGCAAATAACTAATTCCTAAAGTTGGACTCAAGTAGGAATAATAAAATTGCAAGAAAAAAGGTATATGAGGTACAATAGATGCGAATAGGATTAAATTTAGTGATAGTTAATTCAGAGCTTTTCGACTCATTTAAGAAAAAAGCTTTTATACATTTCAATAATAAACATTTTCGTATTCTTTTCCCTCAAATGCGAACTTTTGATTCAATACCTACAGTGCCAAGTAAAAATCCCATTGAATGTAATATTGTTTGAAATATAAATATTTCACATATGAAGAGCTAAGTCAGAGTTGAAGGCGGACTCCAAAAAGTCATGAAATTCGTGTGATTTAGTTACACCGTACAACACAAAAGAAAAATAATAATAAAAAATAACCATCGACTATCGAAAAAAGAACAGACAACTTTTGCTGGAGATAAGGAACAAAGTCGAGGCCAAAACCCAAAATTTTAAAATTCAAAGTCAAATATCTCTGAAATTATTAAAGATATCTTAGTGAATTAAAGTGTAGTTTCTCTGTCTATTTATTAGCTTTACAACAAGTTTTAAATTCGTTAAAATTGGATAATATTTGTAAATGTTATAACGCCAACAATGTTTTTCATGCCAGAGGTAGTCAAATTTGACACCCTGTAGCTAACCGAGTATTTCAACAGGGTAGTCCAAATTTCAACATTCTTAAGGCTTAGGTCCTCCTCTATGATTTTTTCATACATCGTTTTGCAATCGGATATCAAGTTCCAAAGATATAGATTTATTTCCCTTTCTTTCCAATTGGCAGGAAAAATAAGATTTTTATTTTGTATATACAGTATCGGTTAATCGCACATCAAAATTTGCACAACTTTTTGTTCAATTAACCGGGGAACCAATTAGCCGATACCCGCTTAATTGAACAATTCGTTCAATTACAAGAATCCCGTTTAATTGAACAGTTTGTTCAATTACAGAAATCACGCATAATTGGAACTACTAATGAATTAAAAGAAATCGCATATGTGCACTTTAAGTTTTTCAAAATATTTTTTTTTACCTTAAACGAAAAAAATGCAAGTAACAGAAAAAATGTACATAGATGTGTATACGCAGGTATTTATTATTGTAGGTACATATGTACTATTAAATGCACTATTTATGTGCACATTAGTTTTACAAAAAAATAAAATTTAGTAAAATAAAATTAGTAGCGATGCCACCCAGTGTTTTTCACAAATGATGTCAAATATGTATGTGCAAAAATGCCAGATTATTTTTCAATAATAATGCAATTAACCGGGTAAAAGTAAGAGGGAATTTATTTTTGATGACATGAATTTTGAACCAATTAAGCGGGAAAATCAATTAACCGGGTTCAATTATCCGAGGAAATTTACATGTGTTTTCGTATGCAATATTTTTTTGCCCGATCATGTGGTTCAATTAAGCGTGGAAACCAATTAACCGTAGGGTCAATTAAGCGAAAAATACTGTAGAAGATTTTCGGTGGAAAATATGGCAACACTGCCTTCAATTAATCTTAAACTTGTGTTTGATGAGATCCTATTTATAACAACTCGTATAGTGCGATCCCTGTACTTAATACAAGAAGTATATCGTGCAGTCATTTTTAAATGAATAAACATTTAAAATTCAAGGCAATCTTATTTTTTACTGATTCTAACATTCAATAAAGAAAAATAAATAAATAAAGTACACATTAATTAATACGGATTTTCGTTTGCTTTCAATATTGTCCGTTGTTTATGTTATATTTAAGTACCAAAAAAGTACATGCATAAAAATAACATACACACAATCAGTCAAAATATTCTGTATGTAAAATTAGCTGAAACTGTAATTTAAAATATATGAATATTCATTTAAAATCTGTAGTGTAGTGGATAGTGTGCTACACTATTAACCGGGAGGTCAGTCACATGTTCAATTTCAGCCAAGACCATGTGTGGTTTGTTTTATTTTATGTGTTAAATGCATAAAAATTAGTAAGTTTATGTTCACTTCGTGCTGCTAGCTTACATATTGTGCTTTGGCCGAGTGGTTGGTTCATTGGATTTCAAACCTGAAGGAGCTTTGTCCGATTCGCAGTGGAAATTGAAATAACAAACAGTGAGTAAAAATATAAAATTAATAAAATAATAATTAAAGATACGAAATAATAAGCCTTTAACATTTAAAAATAAAGTAATAATCATTTATTTTTACGGAACTTGGGGTTTGATTATTTAACAATAAAAATAGCGGAAATAAGGGAAGCGCTATAATTTTGCGTTGCGATTAGTTCTTGCGACAATTAAATTGATCCACACAAAGAAAGAATCATTCATTTTTTTACGGTTCTAAGTCTGTTAATTTCTTAACGTTTAAAATTTAATAAAATGTTTGTTAAATTTCAATGATAAATAAGTAGACCACTTTTTAATTGAACTTCCATTTATTTTATATAACAATTTCAGTTAATTTTACGTACAGAATATTTTGAGTGTGAGAAAGCTCTATAAAATACAAAAAAAAAGAGAGGAGTCATCATCGACACCGATAGCAACAAGTTTTGACACAAGACATAAATTTGAAAAATCAAAAAACCCGACTGCGTAAAATAATAAAAGAAAACAACTTTAAACCGTCACAGATCCTAAATCGTTATTCGCAAGTAAAAATCATAAGAGAAACCTCAAGATGATTTTCAAATACCTGTCGATTGATATCCATTTTGATATTGTTCGCCGACTTTTTATTTTTTTTTTCGTATAAACAAAATGGCGTCTGTTGGCAGCCATTCTGGCGGTGGCTGAGTAAACTGTTGGACTCTAAATACTTCACAACATGGAAATTCAATGCAGAACATATTGCGATTCGGCGATAATTTTCAGGGTTACTAGTCTCTCCAATTTTGGTGATTTTCATTATATTTGCAACCTTCCAACACGATATTAATGCACCAGCATGATACAAAGTGCTAAATCGAATTGCCAAAGGACGTGCAAGGCTCGAAGATGACTGCGTAGTTAGACATACTCTTCCAAGAGCGGGCAGTGGTTGATTGCTTTACGGCCAGTGAGATTTATTTGCAAATAATTGAGACAGGAAGTTAGCTTCATCAGTCAGGGTCAGTGAATATTTGGTCATCTTTTCAAAGAGCCGAAATTGAGAAACTATCATTATCCTTTACTCTTTTAACGAATCTTTTTTTTTTTTGATAAAATTTTGATTTTTGTAGTACAGTGTTATAAATGGCCTTATAGTCAGCGGCTTTAAAGTAATTAAACTTACCTAACGTCTTTCTTTTTTTTTTATAGTCGAATAACATTATTATATTGTCATAATTATTTTTATTAACAATAACAGACAATAATAATTATTTTCGAGTATTAATGAATAAACCGTTTATTTATTTGCTTTTAAAGTCTTTTCATAATTGTGTTTATTTGCTTTCATGCCTTTATTTAATTAAGTTTTTAATTAAATTCTATTATGCGGTATTTTCGTAGTTTGGAATTTTTATTGTATCAAATATTTTCGACATTATTTTTTGTTTGTTTACTTTTTTTTGTGAAAAAAAAAACAGTTATCTATGCAAAAGAGAAGAACAAATAAGTAATAAAAAGAAAAATACACCAGAAGACAGCGTTGCCCAAGCCCATTGCGCTTGGTGCTCATTTGTTTTTGTAAAAGCCCTCAGCTATAGGCTGTGTGTTTTAATACACACACAACACTCATCAGCACTAGCAATAGATGTGTTTGGCTGTGTGTTTGAATACACACATACATAAGAAACTTTTGGGCACCTCTGCCTGAAGATATTAATTGCGACTAGAGTTGATAATTTTAGTACAGCGAAAAGCTACTAATTTAATAGTGTTATTTAATATTTAGGTTTTTACGTGCTGTGTGGTTAAATAGAAATTCCATAAGTTTATGATAATAATGACTCATGTTGTTATATAGAATTTATATGCGTATAAAATTTTACAATTAAATTTATTATACGTAAGAATTATAAATAAGTATCATAATAATAAGTATATTGTAGACAAAAAGATAAAGTTATCTTAAAGATTTTTTTAAAAAGTGGACCTTGATATTGAACGTTATTGATTATAAAATTTGAATAAATATATAAATAGAAATAAATAAAATTAAAAGAAAACTCAAATTCTTTAACCTTTGAAAACAAAGGTCAAAAATAAAAATCCAGCAATCTTTGTTTTTGTAGTTATAGGCACATGTTCTAAAAATTTAGCTAATTCCTTATATGTAGTATGTGATACATACTTTTATTTTGTAACCAAAAGTTAACGAGGTGTAAAAAAACATTATCAAATATAAGCATTATTATCATCAGAAGATATGTATGAATGTATGCTTATCGAGTTGTGAAATTCCGCACGGTTGAACAGATTAAAACACTTATTAAAGATTGTGACATTGAAATTTTTTTTTAAATAATGTTCATATTAAACGATTCCTCATATAATTGAAAACCTTAAAAACAGCAAATCGTACCTAAAAGCTTTAGCTGCAAACTGTTTAATTTTTTAAATAAAATTCACCTTAGCAGCCGTTAAACCAAAGAAGTATTCTTAAAATAAAAAAAAAATTGTCTTAAATAAAATCAAACAAGCTCAACTTTATAAAGTATGCAAGCGATTTCAAGCTTAGGTTTTCAGAACGTTTAAATTTTGTAATTTACGTATCACTGTACGATATACATACTTACGTATATCACTACATTTCAACCGTCTATACAATATACAGCAGATGCACAAAGAGAGGACAGAGAGGACAGACGGACTTTATATTATTTTTCTAAAAAAAAATTCTACTTTAGGCTAAAGTTTGTATCTTTATTACAAATAAATTGCACATGAGATTATTTTTAAAGCAATAAAAAAAAAGTTAATTAATTCCAACATACACGACAGAACATAATAACACATATTCAAAATAATGGAGTCGGGTTTGACAAAGTTAAAGGTACCCTCCCTCTATGCCCAAAAGGTCACCATAGTGAACTCCTTGTATTCAAGAGATTTTTCTATGTGGCTGACCAGAGAGTGTAGGCCAATTTCTACAGACTTGCCTTTGGTATTGGCATGTTGTGAGGGAGAGAGAAGTGTCGCAGGTATGCACATTCTCAGGTGTATGTTAATAGATCTTTCTAAAGTTTTGAGCAGAAAAGATGTCAGACTGATCAGTCTGTAATCTTTAGGTTTAGTGTGGGAAGTCCTGCCACCATTAGGGATGAAGACAACCCTACACCTACTCCAGCAAACTAGAATGTACGAGTAGTTTACGCATTCTCTATATATTACAGAAAGCCAGGGTATAACCACGTCCATATTCTCCTGTAGATTAGCTGGAATTATTCCATTTTGTCAGAACTGTTGACTCACTATAACAAACTTTTATAACACTGATACACGAAAAATTATTTTTGGTCCCCTATTCCAAAATCCGCAGTGAGATATTTGTAATTTTTGAAAAATTTTGGTTTTGTTATAAAGTGTAATTAGTATAAATAAATAAGTACATCACTAAAAAAAGAACGACTGATGTTGATAAAGGGCACTTAAAAATACACGTGTGTCGGCATTTTGAAAGTTTACATCTGGAATTCATTTTAGGGGGAACTAAAGAAAGTTCCAGCCATTTTGCGAACCGTCCTTACAAATCTTGTAATTGTTACGTTTCAGGTTTAAGATGTGTTCAGATAACATCACGTAAAATATTTTAGTAGAACATTATAACCCTGTGTTTCCCCTACTTGCGCAACCCTCTGATGTGATGAATAAAAAAGACACGAGGTTTGAAACTGTTCTGGACATCAGATGGGAATGGGGTGGAATAGCACCCCGATATACCTTTGGAACTAGCACCATCAGGTGGTACACTGATGGCTCCAGCACGCCGGCAGGCTCTGGTGTGAGAGTCGTAGGGCTAAGGACTAACTACTATGAGTGCTTGGGAAAAGCTCTTACCACTTTGCAATCGGAAGTTTATGCCATTGAGAGATGCGCACAATTTAATCTTGGCAGGAGCTGCCGAGGGAGAGAAATAACCATCTGCTCGGATAGGTATGCTGTCATTAAAGCACTCAGCTCATATGAGTTTACCTCTAAGTTATCCTGGGAATGCCGCATTAAGCTAAATCAGCTAAGCAGCATGAATAAGGTAACACTCTGGTGGGTTCTTGGACACGCCGGGTTGGTACGAAATGAAAATGCGGACAAAATGGCCAGATGGGGGAGGGGGATAGTACATCCATGGTCGGACCAGAACCGTTTTGCGGACTTCGATTGAATTGGAAATCCGGGAATATATATCGACGGAGATCAAGAGTACCAGGGAACATCTCTGGTTCAATCTCCCTCCCATGCAAAGCTAATGATTGGAACGTATAGCCAAAATATTTTCATAGCTCTCATGTTCCTAAGTGAAAATAATCTAAGAATGCTCATCAGCCTTCCTCACAGGCCATTGAAGACTGAGAAAACATCTCAACAGACTTGGCATTGTGAGTAACAGCCTGTACAGATTCGGTGATTATGAGGATGAAACTCCAGATCATATTCTGAAGGACTCTGAAGCGTTAGCCAAAGAAGATACAGCCAATTGGGCAGGCATCTATTAGAGGATTGGGAACTGGCAACGCTAGAGCTAGTGGCAATCTTGAGATTCCTCAGGAAAGCAGGTCTAGATGAGGTGCTCTAGCACCTGGAGAGTGCAGTGTCCTGTGTTTCCCGTTTAATTTAAATTCATTCATAACCCTGTAACTCTTCGCAGTATGAGTCTTATTGTGGCTTTCTTAAGAAACGGCCAAGAAACTCTCCTTCGACAGCGATATAGCGTCCTGAAGTGTTCCACAAAAATGTTCCTCGCGGTGTTTTACATAAAAGTCCTGAGAATATTTTATACCTTAAGCTTACAACTTACAAAATTTCCTATACCGAGTAATAATTGTGAATAAATACCAAATTATGTCTTAAAGACATTTTAAGTTTTGAATTGCTTTTGGGGTTCCAGTTATATCTGGAGCTTGCGTGTCTTTGAAGATATATATTAGAATTATATGGCAAATATTTTTTTTTAAAGAAAACTTTACCCTCCTCTAAAGAGGAGTTATTTGCCTCTTTTTTAACAAAGGGACAAAAACAGCGATACATGAAAGAGTTATAGGGTTAAAAAGTTCCACAAAAATTTCCCTCGTGGGGTTTTACATAAAAGTGTTGAACACATGGTATACCTCAAGCGTAAGGATTACAAGATTTCATCTGCCAATTCACAATAAAAATGTGCGAATCCCCGAGAGGGGTGGGGACTTTAGATCTCTCTAAAGTAAACTTTCAAAACGCCGATACATGCACATATACATATATTTTTTGGTGCCCTTTATTTGGTGCGCTGAGCTATCAGTGGGAAAGCTTTGTGTTCATTTCACTCGGCGAGTGTTGATCGTTAAAATTAATAATATAATTTATAATTGCGTTTGTAACATTTAATAAATAAATATTGAATATAAGTTATAAAATGTGTATTTTTTTTAAAGAAAAGTAGCACAATCAGGCAATTAATGCCTACCAGTTAATTAATTAATGTGTTACCTTCTTTGGGAAAGGTAGAGATAACAGGTGGTGAAGTGGGAGAGAGATAAAAAGCTTAACTAATTTACAACTCTGCTATTGCGCGTTTTTTGTAGGTAGTGTTAGTGTTGCAAGCCCCTCTGGTGTCAAGTAGAGGCATTGAGTTGTTTTTAAGCTGTACAGCCATTTTATTAGTTCTTTTACTTCGCCGACGGTTCTGCTACAATACCGACGAAGGTGGGTGCTGTAAAGTGCATTAGGATATGCTACTATTAATCGCTGCCGGTACTGCCAAAGTAATCAGTACTATGCCTTCATCACTTTAACAGTCCAACAACAACCAACATAATAACGCACCAATGAACATGAGAAAAATGCATGATGTTGTTAGCTTGCCTGAAACTAGTCTTGAACTCAAGACCTCAGGGTTTGTAGTCAAACGCGCTAAATACTCAACCAACATTTAAGCAAGACTTTACAGCAAGTAAATAAATAATTGACATCTATTACATATAATAAAACTGTACCTGAAATATTTTTTGTAAATTTTTATGGTGGCGTAAACAGTAAGCGATGAGGAGAACAAAACACCAAATTTTCGAATTTTTGTCTGTCTATCCGTCTATCCGAACACGCTTCACGCAAAAACCATTGAATGGATTTTCATGAAATTTGGTATGGAGGTACTTTAGAGTCCTGATTCAAAGGGACTTTTTACCGTGATAAAAAATCACATTTCTAAGTTAAAATAAAAATATAACAACGAAAATATAATTTATTTTACTAATATAAATGTTGTTGGAAATTAGAAAAATGTTTTTGTTCTTTTTTAACGTTGGTAGCACTGCTTATTTTTCATAACGGGAACTTTAAACAATATGTAAAGAACGTTAGATTTTTATATTTTACAGACACCTTACAGTCATAAAGCGAACTTTAAGCGCGCGAAGCGGGCGGGCACATCTAGTATTATATAAGTATGTACACTCTAAAGCATTACTTCAACTTTAGGATCATACATTGTCTAAAATTGTGTTGAAAATTTCTTCTTGTCTAAAATTACATCGATTTTGTAGTTATTTTATTAAAGAAAAAACCTTTCATATTAAACATATTTAGTCCAAGTGGAAAAAATTTAACATAAAGTATAATACATAACATAACATAATATAGCTGTTCAAACCTGCACACAGCCAATCGCTTTTTTTAGTAAAAACATTTTGTTCAAAAATAATGCGTGTGTAATTTTAGGTCGATAATAATCGGTAAAGTGTTGCCGACTATTATCGACCTAATTTTCAGCAAAAGTGTTTTAGGGGTTATGTACCTTAAGTTTCAAGACTTTTAACCGATTCCAGTAGTGTAATCCAAACTTCTCCCTTGCACATATATTTTTAAAGGGATATCTTTAATATATCTCTGTTTTTAAAGATCGTATTACTTTTAAAAATATTTTATATTCAATTAAAAACTTAAATAATCTGTTCTCCTATTTTCTCAAATTCAGATGATTTGCTGGCTATATTTTACAAAACTCTTTATGCTAGTTATCATTCAATAAAAGCATGGCTTTTTCAGTTTAAAAATCATTATTAAATAAAATTTTTTTTAGATAATCTTAAACACGTTCATTTCTTTATGCCATTTGATTTTTATCTGCTTAAAATTTCAATTATTTCTTTTTGTGTTTTTGAAACTATTTCCATTAGAGTTATCTTCAACAAAAAAATTTTTTTTGCATATTCATATGCAGATAATCTTGAAATTATCTTTAAGCACTTAAAAACAGAAACCGTTAAAAGTCGCAACTAATAAAATAATTTATTTTCGAAAATACTATTTATTATGTCGGCTATCAAGAATTTTAGTGAAACTTGGCCAAATGACACGTTACAACTGAAAATATTTGCAAAATGAAACATTAACAGAACCGCATACCGCAGGTCTACTACAGCAACAACATCACAATATATTTATGGTTATACTACGCTACAAATATAACAACAATTTTAGTCTTTTTTTTTTTCTTAAATACTTTAAAAAGGTAGAGTATAGTATTGTGAACAAAACTGATAAGAACACCACAATTTTTATAGGCCTTAAACATGTATGGGTGGGAAAAAAATATAAAAACTTTTGAAAAAAAAGAAAATTTGTTAATTATATTTATAATTCTGGGTGTGTTAGTTAGTTAATGTGCGTGCGAGATTAACGAAATTTTATTTAATGGATTTTCATGTCGTCTAACTATCCCAACAAATCAATTGTTTTCCAATCGAAGAAAACACCATGCAACAAGAAAAATAACAAAGATAATAACAATATTTTTTGATAGTTTTATAGTTCTCTAACATAAAAATCAGTAAATTATAATTTTATTTAGAGAGAAATGTGAAGCATATAGACAAAGAAAAAGTTTGACAGCGCGGAGGGTTGAACTTACATGTTTCGAGACCAACCGGTCTGGCCTACTCATCAGAGTTCTTTACCACTTAGATCATTCGACAAACTCAAGCCAAAATAGCTAAATTTCTTTGGATTGAAGTCATACAGTTCGTCTAAAATTCATAACTTAATAGCTATAAACTCTAAAGGCACATAGCTAAGAATGCACACTGTTCAAATAAATGAACAAAACATACACTCATAAACTAGTGTTCGTAATTAGCGACAAATGCAAAAGCTGAAAAACAACGCTAAGAGTGACAGCACGAATTGATTAAAGGTAAATGATGTTCAAATATATGATTGGAAATGAGCGACATTGGTCGAGTGGCATAAGCGGTAAAGAACTCTAATGAGTAGACCGAGTGATCTCGAAACAAGTAAGTTCAACCTTCCGCGCAGTCAAAATTTTCTTTTTCTTCACATTTCTCTCTAAATAAAAAATATATAACCATTTTTGTTGTTGTTGCAAAATCAAGCATGATGCAATGTATATTTTGAATAAATAATTTTTGCAATTTCCTGCGACGAAAAGAAACTTGTTTCGAGAAATTTTAGAAACGTTCGACAAATGTAATTAAGCTAAAAGGAGAATATGCTGAAAAAATATGCATTTATGTACTTTCTTATTTAAAAAAATTATAAAAGGATTATAAAATAAAGTTAAAAAATTTCTAAGCAATTTATAATTTAGGGGCTTAAAAGCAAAGGGGTACATGTGCGAAAAATAAAGTTCTGAGTAATTAAGCTTCAAAGGTTTTAGCTCCCTTGTATTTGATACAGAATATTTTTGGTTTCTAATATATACAGTCTCTTGAGGTCATCGTGCAGGTCTGAATTTTTGTAGAGTGATAGAAATTGTTATTTAGAGCTGATTCCTGCATATAACTCGATATTTTCAGTTTTGCCACTTGTACCCCTTTGCTTTTCATATCCTCGATTATATTGTCCCTTTTGGGGATTTTGTCCGTTTTGGCGACTTGTTTAATTTTTTGGGATTTTTTTTCCAATTTTGCGATTGTTTTTTGTATTTCTCAAAAGCTTTTTTTCGTTTTAGCAATTTTTTTTCATTCTGGCGATATTTATCGATATTTCTTACAGTTTTGGCGATTTTTTTGTCGTTATGGCAATTTTTCTGTTTAAGCGATTTTTTCGTTTTGGTGATTTTCTTCCCTATAAGCATTTTTACTGTTCTGCCGATTTTTTTCGGTTTGGAGACTTTTCCCAAGATTTGGTGAGTGTTTTCCGTTTTAGCCATCATTTTCCCGTTTTGGTATATTTTCTTCTCGCTTCGAAGATTTTTTCCGTTTCGGTGACTGTTTTCCCTTTCTGGCGATATTTTTCCCGTTTCGCAACTTTTTTCTTTTTTTTAGCGACTTTTTCCACGTTTTTATTTATTTTGGTAATTTTTTTCGTTTTGGCGATTCTTGTCCAGTCAGGCGATATTTTTAAATATTTTCTTTAAAAGGATTTTTTACATTTTTGGCGTTTTACCCCTTTTGGCCATTTGTTTTTCCGATGATTTATTTCGTTTTCGCAATTTTTTTTGTTGCAGTTTTGCGACTTTTTTTCCTTCAAGTGACTCATTTAGGTTTGCCGGTTTTCTACGTTTTAGCGATTTTTTCTGTTTAAATGTTTTTCGCTTGTAAGGCGAGTTTTCCGTTTTGGAGATTTTCTTCGTTTTAGAGATCTTTTGGGTTTTAGCGATTTTTTCGGCTCAACCTTTCTTCCCGTTTTAGCTATTTTTGCCGTTGTGGCGATTTCTTTTGTTTGTGAATTTTATTGTTTAAGCGTTTTTTTTTCGTTTTATCGTTTGTATCTGTTTTGAAAATTTTTTCCGTTTGGCGATTTCTTAGCGATTTTTTCCCTTCTGTCGTATTTTTCTCTTTAAGCTTTTTATCCGTTTTAGCAATTTTTCCCGTTTTGGCGATTTTTTCTCTTTAGCGATTTTTTCAGCTTGATGGTTTTTCCGTTTCGGCTTTTTTTTTTTGTTCCAGAATTTTTTGTTCATTAATTTTTCCCGTTTTGTCGTATTTTTTGTTTTGAAAATTTGTTCAATTTTAGAATTTTTTCGTTTTAGCGATGTCTTCCCGTTTTAGGGGACTTTCCTTGTTTTGGCGATTTGTTATTTATAGAACACTTTCCCATTTCACGTTTTTGTTTTATGTTTTCATTTTCATTTTAATTTTTTTTTATTTTTGTTAACCAGAGTGGTGTCCATAACGACCCACAGTTAATTTGATCCAAAAATTATTTTAAAATAAGTTATTTTAAAATAAGTAAAATTTAATTTTTTGAAGGTATTTTTGGACAAAGCAGAGTCAGTCCTTCTAAAGCTATAATAAAATCTATGGAGCAGATTCTTCAAAATTAACACTTATTCATCGACTTTGACGGAAAAGTTTCCTTCTTTTCAGGTCCTGTAGCTTCATGTTACAGTAATAAATATGATCAATTTTTTCCTTTTTGGATTTTTTATGAATTATTCGACTCAATTTTCACAACAAAAAATTATATTTTTAATTATTTCGGAATATTTTTTAATTATTTCTGAATAACTCTGAAAACGTCCAGTATATAAAAAATTGCAACAGAATAGCTTAAAGGTGCTTAAAATTAAAAATAGTTTTTGTATTTTATAGCAAAATAGTACAAGTCCTTTTTAAGTTATACCAAAATCTACTTCTAAAAACCACTTAAAAAACAAAAAAAAAAAAAAACTAAACTATTCCGACTGTTTTTGTAAACAGTGGATCATAAACTCATCCAAAAATGTAGTGGTTATCAGGTGTCATAAGAAATTTAATTTTGTTGCATGGTGTAATTTAGTGGTCTTCGAAAATAAAGTCAAATCAATTAGTTTATTAGAAAGGATACGTTGCACAGGAATCGTAAAAGTAAGGGAAGGTAAAAGTGATAAGATTAATAGAAGCAGGCGCGGAGACAGGGGAGGGGGAACTTATATAGCCCCTCTCCACCCACAAAAAGGACACGAAAGCTCTCTTATTTCTATTGTGAGGGTAAAAGAAAATTTGTAAAATTTTATGTTTGATTTTAAATGAGGCCACCTCCTTCCTCTACCAAATTAAATTACATCCGCTTCTGATTGGTAAGGCTATAATGTTACATATTGTATATTATTTACGTAACTCAGGTTTTTGTTACAAAAAGTGAGGATACATACATATATCCATACAATTACAAGCCAGGTGCTGTGTTGTTCGCATATCAAGTAACGCTATTTTCGCTAAAGCCCTTCCAGAATCGTTCGTGACGCATTATGAACAATTCTCAGAATAAAATTATTTGCCTCAATTTTGCGTTTCACTACTAGTTTCTTTGCAAAACGTACCAAAAAAAGTACTTTTTGTCCAGAGCCTTCAAGCCAACTGAACATTAATAACCTTTTTGCTATCTATACATGCGATGATGTTAAACAAATTAATTGCGCGCAATTGTTTTGGCTGTTTTGTTAGTTATTTTTTTTTTATAAAACGTTTTAATTTTTTCACTTTTACTTATCTTATCATGGCGTCAAAAGCTCTTCAAACTTGTATCTTTCGAGAGACTGTTATTTAAAAGAAAAATCTAAGGCTCTTCACATAATGTTTTACTATTGCGTAAACAATATTCTAAATATTTACAATAATTAAAAAAAAACTGAGCAACTGCTTTCAACTTACTTTTTTTGTCAGTGTATTTCATTTATTTTTTAAAAACTTTTTACGCTTTGTTTTTCATAAGCCACACTCTTCTTTCATTATTTCGTTTTGTAAAACCGTGTGTTTCATTTGCTGTCTTCAGCAAAACTAAATTACAGATTTGTTTCAAGTTCTTAATTTATAACATAATCTTTGATTGTTGTTGTAATAGAGGGTGTTTATAATGACTCGAAAAAATAGTAGTTAGAATAATTTTAATTTTTTCTAACCACACTTGTCGTTATGGGGGTATGTAAATTTATGAATAGTGGGTTGTAGTATGAAATTAAAATTAAATTTGTATGTTAAACACAAATAAATTAAAATCATCTTTGGTTTGTAATTATTTTAATACCCTACACTGTATCCTAGGCGAACAGTTATAAGCATGGATAGAAAGGGATGAAAAATGAATAATATGAAGTTTTTGCAGAAAAAATTTTATATTTAGCAACATATTGCTAACAAAGTTAAAATTTCCCTTCAAGGAAAATTTTATTTTCATATGATTTTTAAGTTACTATGAAGTTTTGGTCAAAAAATTGCTTTGTAAATACTTTTTTTAAAGTAAAACTAAAATTTCCCTTCAGGGGAATTTTTAATTTATTTAAATTTTCGGCTGTTATCAATTTTTTTGCATAAAAATTTTTATAACTTAATACTTTTACAAGGAAAATAAAAATTTCCCTTTAGGGAAAATTTTAAATTTGTATAATTTTTTAGTTGTTATGACGTTTTTACAATAAATATGCATATATAAATAGTATTTTAAGCAAAGTGTTAATTTCCCTTCCAAGGAAATTTTAGGTTTCATACAAATTTTCTGTTGTTGAGCTTTTACAACAAATTTGCATGTTAATAAATAATTTTTGAGGCAAAATAGCAAATTAAAATTTCCTTGAAGGGAAATTTATAACTACTGAGGGAAATTTAGTTTTAATACAATTTTTTAGTTGCTTTTAAGCTGTTGCAAAAAAATTTTTTTTGCCATAAATTTGCTTACAATTATTTTAACAAAACTTTAATTTCCCTTCAAGGAAATAAATTTATCCAATTGCTAAAAAGATTAGAATACATCGTTTTTCTTTAGCCAAATTTAAGTTTTCTTTCAAGGGTAATTTAGTTTTTATAAAACTTTTTAGCTATGACGTTTTTGCCAAAAGTTTTTATCACAATTACTTATTTTTTAATAAATACTTTTTTTCGACAAAACTGAAATTTCTTCCTTGGAGGAAATTTATTTTTTGTATAATTTTTCAGTAGTTATAAAGATTTTGCAATAATTTTGCGTATTTAAACACTTTTTTTAGCAAATATTTTAATTTCCCTTCTAGGGAAATTTTATTCTTACACAATTTTTTAATTGAAATCGAAATTTTCCTTTAAAAGAAAGTTGTTGTAAGTTTTCAACAATATATTAGCCTTACTTAATACTTTTATGACAAAACTAAAAATTTCCCATTGAGGGAAATTTAATTTTTAAATGATTGTTCAGTAGTTACGATGTTTTTGCAGTAAATTTGCACATTTAAGTACTTTTTTCTTAGCAAAATATTAATTTCTATTTAAGGAAAATTTAGTTTTTATACAAATTTTCAGTTGCAGTTCTATGCAAAAAATTTGCTGCAATTAAAAATTTTTCAGTTGTGATGAAGTTTTTGCAAAATTTTAAATGCACTTCAAGGGAATATATATTTTTCCAAATTTTGATGAATAACTATATTTTTGTTAGCAAAACTTATCAAATTAAGTTTCGGTATTAATTTAATTTTCCAATTCAATTATATTTTTGTTTAGAGTTAAATGTGAAGCATAAACTCAAGCCAATATATTTAAATTTCTTTGGATATAAAGCCATACAGTCCGGCTATACTCATAACTTTATTGAAATTAAATTTCCTTAAAATTTTTTACTTATGCAGTTTTTGCCAAAAATTTTTATTTTTTTTATATTGTTTTAATCGGGATTTAAATTTCCCTATGAGGGAAATTTTTTTTATTTAAGTAATTGTAAAATTTTTTAAACACATTGGCCTTAATAAATATTTCTTTTTACAAAATTAAAATTTCCCTTCCAGGGAAATTTAGTTTTTATAAAAATTTTTAGTTGTTACAAAGTTTTTGCAAACAAATTAGGATATATAAACCTTTTTTAAGCTGAAGTTTCCAAACATGGTACTACAAAGATTTTTTACATTTTTTAAAAAGTACTTAACAACAGTATTCATTTCTAAAAGAGTTTAGCTTATATTAAAGTCGTTTATACTGTATTACTTTGCATGCTTTCTTACGATTTTATATAAATCATATTTTTTATATTCATATTTAAAGGAGTGTTAATGGCATTGATTTATATTCATTCTTCTTCACCTTCTTTATAAATATTTTCTTACCAAATTGGTAAATAATTTAAGAAATTATTAACTCATAATAAACTTATGTTAGCATAATATGTTCGCCGGAAACCTAACCTAAATAATAATTTATCAAACAAAAAGAAGCCAACACATAAAACAATAACTTTGTGATAGTAAAAAAATATGTAAAGAATTTATTAAAGAAATTAGATTTTTTCGTTTTGTTTTTAAGCAAATAAGGTTAATGACATTAAGGTAATAATTATATGGTCACCGCAATATAATAATAGCCATAAATTATAGGCCTAATATGTGTCAATGCATAATTATGTTTTTTTTTGCCAGTCTAACTCTACACTCAACACCATAAAAAAGCACCTTCAGTAGCATGGTTACTAAAAAAAATTAAAATAAGGTGTGCGACAATATGATAAGGTAGCTTACTTTTTCTTTTTATATTAAAAAATTTTGTTTAACCACACTACTGTTTAACCATGCCACTGATTTTATTGCATAAGCAGAACATATATTAAATAATCTACCTTATCAGCTTAACTCGCATCGTACTTTTGGCACCTTCAACGGTATCAGCTACTTGAGTAAAAAAAACCGTACAACAGTAAATGTGTACTATAAATGGCAGAATTAAACGGTCAATAACGTAAACATAATTTTTTTCCTTTCCAATAATTCAATTTACAGCTAACACTTTTTAAACGGCCTTTATAAAGAAACGAATTTAGTAAGTTTAACATCAATTTATTTAGAATTTCTTTCCGCAAAAAGGGTGAATTGATTTTTTTTACGATCAATTAAGTGTTTGCTGTTTTTTAAGCGCCTTTATTCTACTTGTTTATCATTTATTGTTTTCATTTATTATTGTTTAAACGTTATATTATTGACTATTGGTATTATTTTTTTTTGTTTTTATATTTGCTTTGTTTTTTATTTTAATTTATTTGTTTTAAAGATAAGTAACAATGAAGTCATTAACACTTGTATTTTCTTCATTAAAATAAAAAAAAAAACAATTTTAAAGTTTTTTTAAGCCACGAATATATTTCTTTGATATACAATGTAACTTTTTTATGAGATTTTTCTTTCTAAGCATTATCTAAGCATTATTTTTGGTTTTGTTAAATTTCCCTTCAAGGGAAAGTTCTTTTACCTCAAAATGTCTGGGTGTGTTTTTGTCAAAAAGAAATAAAATCGAAGTTAAAAAAGCTAAAATATTGAAATTACGTTTCAGGAAATTTAATTTCCCTTCAAGGAAATTTTAAATAAAATTTCCCTTCAAGGGAATTTTAGTTTTTACACGATTTTCCAGTTGCTATAAAGTTTTTGTTATAAATTTCCAAAAAATAATATACTTTTTTACTAAAACCTAAATTTTCCTCCGCGTAAAATTTAGTATTGACAAAGTTTATAAGTTGCTATAAAGTTTTTGCTATAAATTTGCAAAAGTGGTATACTTTTTTACGAATATTAAAATTCCCATTTCGGGAAAAATTTTGTTTTTACACAATTTTTCACTTCTAATAAAGTTTTTGCTGTAAATTAGTACGTAAAAATAATTTTTTTTTGTCAAGATAAAATGTTTGTAGGACACGAAATATTCTTTTGAAATTACCTTTTTAATGGGATTATTCGGTCTAAGCATTATTTTTGGCAATGAATTCTAGAATCCAAATATAGTTTTTAAGAATTTCCCTTCAGGGGAAAGTTCTTTTACTAGACATTTTGTGGGTGTTTTTTTTATCAAAAAAAAAAAAACAAACTTGAAGATAAAAAATAAAAATATTGAAGTTACCTTTTAATGAAAATTAAAATTTCCTTCAAGAGAATTTTGTTTTTACACAATTTTTCAGTTGTTATAAAGTTTTTGTTACAAATTTCCTAAGCTAGTATACTTTTTACCAAATGCGAAATTTCCCTTCGGGGAAAATTTCGTATTGACACAATTGTTCAGTTGCTAAAAAGGTTTTGCTATAAATTTGCAAAAATGGTGTACTTTTTTGCCAATATTAAAATTTCCCTTCGGGGGAAATTTAGCTTTTACACAAATTTTCACTTTTATTAAAGTGTTTGTTATAAATTTGCATATAAAAATAAGTTTTTTGCCAAAATTAAAATTTCCCTTTTGGGAAAATTTTACTTTTATATAATTTTTTAGCTGATATGAAGTTTAGCTGATAAGAATTTTGTTTTTAAACAATTTTTCAGTTGTTATAAAGTTTTTGCTACAAATTTCCTAAGCTAGTATACTTTTTTACCAAATGCAAAATTTCCCTTCGGGGAAAATTTAGTATGGACACAATTTTTCAGTTGCTAAAAAGTTTTTGCTATAAATTTGCAAAAATGGTGTACTTTTTTGCCAATATTAAAATTTCCCTTCGGGGGAAATTTGGCTTTTACACAAATTTTCACTTTTATTAAAGTGTTTGATATAAATTTGCATATAAAAATAAGTTTTTTGCCAAAATTAAAATTTCCCTTTTGGGGAAATTTTACTTTTATATAATTTTTTAGCTGATATGAAGTTTTTACAGCAGACTTGCATATATAAAAGCTTTTGTCAGCAAAATTAATTTTTCAAACGATTTTACAATTGTTATGAAGATGTTACTGTAAACTTGAATGTAAAGGGTGGGCAAATTTGAGGTTATGAAGTAAACAGGCTGTCAAATGATGAAATGTCAAGAATTGAGCTGTCATCCTTTGCCATTTATTTAGAGAAAACTTTACTGTATCAAGGTAACAGCTTGCAAAAAGTCGCTCCTATCACCAACATTGCAAAAATTCGCGAGAAGTTGTAACATCGAAAGCACGCTCTAATATTGATTAGAGACCGCATGTTCACGAAAAATTTATATATATTGAAGAAATCACTAATATTGAAAAGAATAACAACACTTCAGACAAAATTGCTAACATCGCGGAAATTGCAATGTATAGTAAACATTTTTGTTCTTTAATTTAAAGGTCGCAATAAAACTTAAATATTATTTGATACAATTTTTGCTTACACAATCTTCCTTAAATTTAAAAATGAATTAAATATAAAAATTAAATAATAGCATATTTTTTATTCATTATTCCAAAGTCTTGTCAAAACTGTTATAACATGCTCTTAAAATTGCCCAAGAAGAAATAACTACAATTCATTTTGAATTAGTGCAACGTTTTAAAAATACTCAAATACTAATAGAAAAATAAAACAAAAATAATTTAAGCATAGTTGACACCTTTTTCATGATAAAAATTCATTCATGAAATGTAATGGACACGCATGAATTTTAAAAACGGTTTTTTGTTTATATTATTATTGCTTTTTTCAAATGTGACTGTCGCATGTCTGCTGGAGACAAAAAAAAACTGGCAAAGAAAATTATACAATGGGAACTCACGAGCCAATAATTTTGGGGAGATTGAAAACAAACAAAAAAAAAACACCAACCAGCAGTTTTACAAATGATTGTAAATAATAGTAAGTTTAAACAGTAATTTAAAAGAAATAATTCATAAGATGTTTTACACGCCCCTGCAAAGTTCACATTCTTTTTCAGCTACTTCTACTTATGAGATGCTCAGGAGAATTCGCACTCGGCATAGGATATCTTGTAGGCCTTACGGTTTGTATGTAAAGCATCATGGTTAAAATATTTGTAGAACATTTTAACCCTCTACCTCTTCGCGGAGTAATTTTTTTTGGCACTTACTGAATTTTAAGTTCGTGCAACTAAATAATAATAACTTGCTTTAAAAATATATTATATGCATTAAAAATTACATTCAGCTAGCTGAATAGCAAGAAAAGCGCTGTGAACTAAAATTTCTACAACCTTCAAAGTATGACGCAGCTATAAAAAATAATTTTACTCGCTAAAAATCAAATTTAAAAGAAAAGCTTAATACAAACTGTGCATTTATTAGGCCCCTGGATAAGTTGCTGATTATATTCATGCAGTAAGCGAACATGTGGAGCTTCCATGAGATTATACTCTTAATTTTAAATAAATATTTTCATGAATTCATTCTTTCTAAACTCATTTCATAAACTATGTAAATTTCATTTTGTTGTTAACCTGCATACTAAATATTTTCATCGTGATGATGCTCATGGTAAACATCATTATTAAGCTGCCTGCTAATCATTGATGTATTTTAAAACTCACGTACGTACTTTGTACTCGTAAGCTGGCGCATGATACGAGTGTCTGTACAAATTTGGGAGCAGTTTAGAAAAAAAAACAATTGCATTTTATTAAAAGTTTTATGAGCTTTTCGTATTTTCTATTAGTTTTATTGGATGGAGGTGTTAATGTTTGAGTGCTTTAATTTAGAAATACGGATATTTTAGTTTGAATAAAAAATAAAGTTTCCAATTAGTTTTATAGCCAAGAAATTTATTTAAATTAAATTTACAGACCATGATTTAAAAAATAATTTAACAAAACATAAATTAAAAAAAAACCCCGACTGTGTAAAAAAAATAAAAGAAAACAACTTTAAACCGTCACAGATCCTAAATGGTCATTCGAAATTAAAAATCATAAGAGAAACCTAAAGATGATTTTCAAATACCTGTCGATTGATACCCATTTTGATATAGTTCGTACAAGCAAAATGGCGTCTGTTGGCCGCCGTATTGTATTCTGACTACTGTCATATCTTTAGTGACACTCCCAGAATTAAGACGAATCGACTGACGTAAGAATCGTCAAAATCGGTCTACGCGTTCGATTTATATAGTGCCGCAAAGAAACACACATACATACATACATAGGCTGATAAGCACAATACCCTTCTTTGCGTCGCGCAGTCGGGTAAGAACTGGCTAACAATTTACATGTATAATAATAATATAAAATAAATTTAATTTGAAGCTTCAGAAAACCTAAAAAGTTTTATTTAAGCACTTTCCGAGTACTTTTTGAATTGGTCTTATTACCTAAAAGGTTATTTAAATACCTAAAGCCCTATTCACAATCTTGTGAAAATAGCCTGCAAAAATCGCGACTAGTCCATACACGCGTGTACAGAGTACTCTACAAGGGATCAGGACTAGTTACAAACTAGTTATTGCCAAATGTATGCAATAAACGTTGTCCATTTAGCATTGCGATGTATTTAACATTGCGATGTGCTAGCGCTGGACCATGTAGTCCAGCTTTTTGCACTACATCGGACTACGCCAAAAACTAGCCCTATGAGGTTAGTTTTGAAACTACCCTATGTCACTATTTGATAGAGCATTTAAGTGTTCGTGTTTTAACGATTGCGCATATACTATTTGCAATCGTTAAAACTCAAACACTTGTTGCTTAACTACAAACTCTTGTTTGCAAAAGAAATGGTCCATGACTGCATTACATAGGATCATATTGTAACTAGTCCATTTCAACTAAAATGGACCACATAGTCCAGCAATTTTTGAAGGGTAGTCTTGCATCATGCCATTTTATAAATGCTATGATGTGAATAAGATTAATGTTTTATAGTTCGCATTAAAGCAGCAATACACTTGGAAATTCCAACTAATAGTTCCAACTAATGGTTTTTTGGAACGAAGTTCTCTATGGGAAGTTGTGCATATCTATGGATTGCGGCACGTGTTCATTTTGTTAAAAAAAAACAACTTACTTTTTTATCATAAGTAAGCCCCGTCTCGACTACCAATAAATATGTTAACATATATTGCAGCAATTGACAATTTTGCTTTAAGAGAAGTAACACAATCAGACAAATAATGCCTACCAGTTAATTAATTAGTGTGTTACCTTCTTTTTGGAAAGGGATAGTGTAGAGAGAACAGTTGGTGAAGTGGGAGAGAGATAGAAAGCTTAATTCATGCACAACCCTGCTATTGCTCGTTTTTTTATGTAGAGCAGTGTTGCAAGCCCCTCTGGTGTCAAGTAGACGCATCGAGTTGTTTAAGCTGTGTAGCCATTTTATTCGTTTTTTTTACTTCGCCGACGGTTCTGCTACAATACCGACGAAGGAGGGTGCTGTGAAGTGCATTGGGATATGTTAGTATTAATCCCTGCCGGTACTGCCAAAGTAATCAGTGCTATGCCTTCATCACTATAACAGTCGAACAACAACCAACACAATAACACACCAATGCACATGAGAAAAATGCATGATGTTGTTGGCTTGCCTGTAACTAGTCTTGAACTCAAGACCTCAGGCTTCGTAGTCAAACGCGCTAACTACTCAGCCAACAGCACCCTAATTTTTTTTGGGCGTCCAGGAAAATGTATACGAAAACATACAGCCATAAACACATCATCATACGAATATTCAGAGTAGCTTCTTCGTGATGCAATAAGTAACTTTCCATTTTTATATTGTATTTTAAGTTAAGAGAACACATGTTTTTTTTTTAATAATGTAAATTTTGAAGATGAGAAAGTAAATTTTTGGCATATTGATGCATTTCGGTGGGTCTAGCTGGTATCGGCCTCTTCATTTTTATAATAATATTGGCACATAATCATAGTCAAAACAACGTATACTTTAGGAGGAGTTTAAAACCAGTATTTTGTATAGCAATATGTACTGGTTTTAAATTCATAAAGTATACTTTGTTTAGAACTATGATTATGCCCCAATGTCTTTAAAAGTCATTAAGTTTGCTATTGCTTTACTTTTTTTTCAGTACTAGAATTAACGTTAATAAAAAAAGAAAGAAATATAACAAATAGAATAGAATGTAACTTTTACCTTTCATTCTAGTTTCCAAATGTCAGTCAGTCAATCATTCAAGATTTGGCATTTGTTTTGGTTACAACTCTTTCATTGCTCATTGTCTTCTCTTTTCTATTGAAAATTTCTTGTTCTTGTTTGGTAAGTTAAAACAAAAAAAATACAAAAATTATCTCAATAACAAATTTATAGCATTTTACTGTTACCATAATACAAAAAACAACAACAAAAAGTAGCAACAATCAAAAAAAGGTAATGCTCAAGGTGAAGGTAAAAATTAAATTTCAAAAACAACCACTTTTAAAAAAGAACAATTTTTTTGAAACAAAAACAACGTCAGCATAAATGAATCAAGAGAATGGTATAAAAAAATCAACAAATAACATCACTAAAAAATATTGACATTACAGCAAAATATGTAAATGTAAAAAAAACAGAATTACTTAAGTTTTGTACAACAAACCTAATTTCGTGCTCTTACCGATCGACGGCAATTATTACAAAGATTATAGCAATAACAACAGTAACAACAGTGTTGCCAGTTTTAGTGTATGTATGTATTATCTATCTAAATCATTGTACAAAAGTGGGACAAACGTTTTTTTTAAGACTATTGAACAAAATTTTTGATGCGGAATCTTTTATATCAAGCTTTTGAAACGTCGAAAAGAAGCTATAAAAATAGGAACACAATTTTTTAATGAAAACTAATTAGTGAGAAGATTTGTACAACTATTAAAAACTATACATATATAACACTGTGATACACTAAAATTATTCAGTGCTTCTCATGCACCAATTCTGTTTAGTTAGAGCCCATAGAAAAAGAAAATACCTTTAGTTATTCAAGGTCACATCGATAAGTGATGATAACGGTAAATGTAGTGAAAAAACGGTTTTCTTAAAGTCATAACTTCTTTGTGTCATAGCCTATTTGAAAGATATAATTCTTATCTTTCAAATAAGGCATGATTATTGAAAATCGGTTTGTAAATGGCAAAGTTATGGTGGCTTAAGTAAATTTTTTTTTTAATTCTATTTTTCATCGGTTCTAAGTTTCTTATGAGATACTAAAACACTATCAATATTTACTTTTGCGAAACAGAACACTAAAATAGGTTTCTAAGATGTGTAATTTAGGGATGGGCAAGTGAAAAAAAATATATCGATATTATCGATATATTTTTAAATATCGATCGGCATCGATATATATCCAATAAAAAAAAATCGATATTTTTTCAACAATGAATATTCATACGTAGTCCCTAAATATTTTTCTAAAAATAAAGCAAAAAAAAGTACATTTCTTATAAATAATTAAGCTGGAAAGAGTTAATTTCTAAGCTCCTTACTGTTCCACCAATATTTCATGGAACATACATCAACAAAATTACACTCAAAGAATGATAATTTTTCGAATAGACAAAATATTATAAATAAAACAAAAGATTTTGTTAGTAATATTCTATTTGATGAAGACTGTGCCGAAATGTCTTTAAAAATTGCACGAAAAACAAAACCAAAGCTAAAAATATAACGAATTTGATACTGTCGATATATTTGGAAAAAATATCGACGATATATATCGATATGTTTTTGAGAAATTTACACCACCATAACTTTGCTATTTAATAACCGAATTGCAAAAATTATGATTTATTTGAAAGACAAGAACTATAGCTTACAAATTTAAACAAGAACGTAGAAATTCATTTTGAAACAAAGAAGTAAGGACTGTTTAAATTTCAAACTTAAAGCAAACCATTTTTCACTACATTTACCATTATAAAATCGCTTTACGAAGTGATCTAGAAAAACTAAAGGTATTTTCTTTGTCTATGGGCCCCAAAACTTGAGAATTGGTGCATAAGAATCCCTGAATAATTTTTTTTTCGCAATTTTGTATCATAGTGTAAAGAGCAATTTTTCAGGTTAAAATTTCCCTTAGAGTATTTGTTTTGTTACCTATTACAAACTGTTACAAACTGTTAAGAAATGGAATCTTACGAAACTTAATATTGAAATAATATTTCTCTCAGAGGGAAATTTTAATATTCTACAAAACTTTTGCTTAATTATGTAAAAAATATGTTGTAATGCTTAAATCTGTTTAAAAAATAAGCTACAAAAAATTTCCTCTAAGGGAAGTTTTGTTGCACACAATTTATTTCAACAGCGGTAACACTGATTTCCAATTAAAAAATGCAACAAGAAGACTTTCATATTAAAATTTCCCTCAAAAAGTTATATTTTTTTTTTGTTATCTATTAACCAATGTTTTTCTTTTAAATATTACTCTCATTACTGTTAGAAACCGCTGAGAAAAAATTTCAAAATTACATTACAAATATTTCCTCAGAGGGAAATTTAAAATTTTCGGAAGTGTTTTTCTTAATTTTGTAAAAAACTATTAATTAAAATGCTTAAATTTATAAAAAAACATGTTGTAAAAAATTTCCCTTAAAGGAAAATTTTTTATAAAAAAAAATGCTATAAAAATTTTCCCTTAAAGGGAAATTTTTTTATTAAAAAAAATTTTATAGAAAAAATTTTTTAAAACCTATAACTTTTTTTAATTTTAATTAAAAGTGACCCATAAAAAGATTTATACATTTGTTAATAAGGAAATTTAATGAAAAAGTTTAGAAGTTGAAAATATCCCTCAACGAATAATTTCTGTTTTTTTTAAGAAAATATTATTTCGAAATTACTTTTATGAATTTTGGGAACTATTGACAAAAATAGTTTAAGATATATAAAAATAAAATTTCCCTCAGTAGGAAATTTAAGAATGTCAGGGAAGATTTTGAGGGGATATCCCCCTAAACGAATAAAATATATCCCATTTCTATTGAGTTTCTAAAAGAAATTTTGGAAAATAGTATGGATACGCGCGCCGTATTGCCACAGATAGTTTACATGTTACATAAAATTGTATTTCTAAATCTAAATTTTAGCATTTAATTACTTAACGAAGTAGTTTATCTTTTCTTACCTTTTTACAAAATTATTGTATTCCATTATATTTTTGTATTAGAAAAGGGATCTGGAAATAGAAGAAAATTTGCATTGTATTAAAAATGAATAAATATAATCTAACAATACAATTTAAAATATATAAACTGCTAAAAAAAACTGATCATAAGCAAAAACACCTTTCACTTCATCAACGATTAAGATGAAATTAAGCAGACGTAACTAAATAATAATTCAGTTATACAAAAATATATACCAGAAAAAACAAGTCATCACTTTTAAAATACTTATATAAAACGTGATATAAAAGCTTGAAAAGACATTTTAAAACAAAAACTAAAAACAAGTACGTAGATTGTTTTTTGTGCGTTTAAAGTACTTTTACCTTTAAAACGTTGTTTTGTTTTTTGTTGAAAAAATAAAAATAAAATAAAATCTATAATAATTTATGACTTTTAAACAACGAGTTAAAGAGATGATATTTGCCTCTAAGGTGGTGTACTCCATTTTAACACGGAATGGGTATACTGGCGAAATTTGTCTTAAACATGAGGTCGGAGATAATTCTGTGACCGGTTAGACTATGCAACAAGAAAAATGCTAAGGAGTACCACTATAATTTTAGCATGTGTTATGGTCCCCCCTAATTACAAAAACAGTTGCAATTTTAAATTCTATGAATAATTTTAAGTATTTTCTTTTTTTTTTAAATTTGGGATTTTTGAAGAGGAGTGATTCCACGTAAAACGGCCCTATCCAAGGAAAAAATAATTTTCTCATTTTTAATAAAAATCTTTCAATTGATGTTTTGTAGAGAATGACAATAATAGAAAAAATAAAAAAATACACTATTTAATATTTTTTAATTAATTTGAGACACTTTTAAATGATCATGCAAGAAACATTTTGCTCTCCCTTTTTGTATGTTTAATACTTATTTCAGATTTTCTTTTATTCCTTTTTTTTTGTTTTTATTTAATTTAAAAAATATTCAGCTAGAGTATTCTGCTGTCTATAATAGAACCGATAGCAAATAATTTAGTGTCTTATTATTTTCTTATGAGTTTATCTTTATATTATTTATATTAATTAAATCATTAACAAGTTTAATTTCTCCGAATTTTTTAAATTTTCGTACTAGGTCACACCCGTCGGTCACACCCGTCGGTCACACCCGTCTCATTTTAAAAATACGTTTTTTTTATAAGAAAAATAATTTTTTGTCAAACAGTAAACAGATATCTATACCAAGATTATTGTGTATCTGATAGTCAAAATTTTACAGAATTTCTATTGAAAGTCATAATTCTTTAAAACTAAGATTTGTAACGTCACACTCGTCACAGCTTTCTGACGACCATTCTGAGCAGAATTCGTGTTTTATCAGTGTTTAACCGTTATTCAACAACTTTAAGCTTAATGTCCTTGCGAGCCGCAACGTTTTTTTTTAAGTCAAAAATTTTATATTCTTGATTTATAACAAAAACTGTGTGTAAAATGGTCACACGCGGCTAAATAGAATTACTCAGAGGCTGCTCCATTGATTTTATCATAACACTCATGGATTTTAGATAAAGTTTTAGAGAAATATTAGAAATTAATTTTTTTGAAATGGTTGTTGTCGGCAGTCTTGTGTATTGAGCGTTACGCTTTTTTAGTTCGCTTCTTTACTCAGTTTAATGATTAAAATTGCATTAACAAAATACACTAAAATAGCAAAGTTGGTTTGTACTTCTAAATCATCAATGAATCATCGTTTGTATCCAAAAAAAATTAATGTATTGAGTGTTATCCATACATATAATTTCAATATAATTGAAGTTTTCTAGTGAATGCCAAATTTTAGAATAAAAATTTTTAAAAATTAGTATCCATAGAATTTTAAATGTCTACTGTTTTCGTAGTTAGGGCACCATAACACATCAAAAAAAAAATATAGTTGTGGTAAAAGTTCATGACAAAAGTTTCGTTTTGTTGCATAGTGTTATACCTATGTATATAACAATTTTATTTGGGAATTACATATTTGAAAGTGGGTGTATTTTAGTTAGACTTTAATTCCATTATGTTGAGCTCACCTTATTATCTGAATAATAGAAAAAGCTTTTCGAAATTAAATTTAAAAAATTTCCTTTTACATTTTCATTTAGGGTCCTAATTTTAAAATTAATTTCGAATTAAAAGTGGTTAAAGATCCTCAATATATTATTTGAGAATTAAATTTTATTTTTAATTTTAAGAACTTGATTTGTATTAATACAAATTTCTCTAGTCTTTCATCATTTTTTTTGTTTAACCCTCTACGACTGACGTTATAGTCTAGCAGACACCAGTAAGCCGAAAACATTGTTTTACCCCATAATTATACAAATATTGATTCTGGTATTTTCAGTACCTTCTTACTACGTACTTATGCGTACATTAGTACGAAGAAAGCAATTGAAACGAGCGCTCGCGTTGATGTGAGCATACAAGTGCCTGCAAGTCTACCACGTCAGTATTGAGGTAGACCTGACAAAATACGATGTAACTTTTTATTAAACCATTGATATTTTATCTCTTTTCTTTCCAGATTGATTAGCTTAGGTATAAGCTAAAATTAATGTTAAACTTTTTACCAAAAAAAAATTATATATGACGTTATTTTGTTTTTGTATGGATGTAAGTTTTTTAAGGGTAATTTATGTCATGTCAATAATTTTGATTTTAATAAGATTTGTCGTTTTGTTTTCAACAAAAAAATTACAATAAATACATTAAATTAAAATCAAAAATATTTTCAGTGGGTTTACAAACGGAACTTCAAAAATATAAGCAGTCGAAATAGTGTCTAGTGTACTACCACGTCAGTGGAATTGTGATAATGAAGTCACGTAAGTCGCAGAGGGTTAATAATTGAGTTAATATTAAATTTAATATTAAAACAATACTAAGCAAACGCTTATAATTTTGCATGCCAGCCAAAACAAAAAAAAAAAAAAGAAAAAAGCTCCTCCATTTGCAACCTGAAACCTCTACATGACTTTTGGCTTTAAATCATAATAATCATTTAGTATTTACAAAATAACATTCCATACAACATTTTGTGGCACATTTCACTTTCTTTTCTTTTTCGTTGTTGTTTGTTATTTCTGTTTTGTGTACAATTGCAAATTGCAATCAACATTCCCATACATGGATGATAATGCTGAGGATCGTGTTAAAAAAAGCAAAATATTTTAAAAACAATTGTATAGAAGAGGTGGAGGGTCTTTAAGTATGAAGACAGATAAAATATTTCAGAGATACAAAATTATTTATTTTCGCATTTAGTTTTTTTTTTTTTTTGTTATTGCGTTTACTTTTTTTTATGGCAGTATTATACAAGCAACTTTGAAACACTTGCACTTGTTTACTTTTGAAATTGTATCAATCACAATGTTTATTTTTTTGCAGTTTTTCTCAATTAACTAATAAACTGGTATCTTAAAGAGAAACAGTGGATGCTGAAAAAGCAGAGTCCAAAAAAAATGCTTTAGACTTTTTGTATTAACTGTATTAACGCACAGAAAAAATTATCAGCAACAAATTTTCAAACAAAAGTTTGTCTAAAACTTAATTTCATTTTCAGTAAATGTTCTTTACATAATCAATGAATTGTTTGTTTGACTCTTATTTAGGACGCAAACATCAAAAACAACAAGTTTATTATAACATTAAGAGAAAACTAAGTCTCTGTTAACCAGGCTTTACTGTTTATTATCTGCTTTTATTTGTTTAACACTACAGTTCACTAGCTTTTTAAATTTTTATAATTAATATTTGCAATTTTAATTATAACTTTTTTCATTTTTTATTATTTTTCATTTTAATTTTTTTTAATCTTTAAGGAAATTGAATATGTGGGGAATGTGTTCAAACAGATTTGGCTGTTACTATGTTTTTTTTTTTTGAAATACTGCAAGTATGTACGAGTGTATTTTTTTATGTCTGTCATAAATTAAAACAAATATGTTGACTTGGAAAAATTGGTTCATTAGGTAAGAAAAATCTTTAAAATAGTTGAACACACAGCAAGACAGTTAGGAGCATGTGTGTGTGTGTGTGTGATGAGAGGCAGGGGTAAAATTTAAACAAAATTGAAATGTTATAAATCAGTTAGTTTATAATTATAGTGAAGCAGTTGATATTTATTGACTTAATATGGTTGAGATTTTTGTGAAAAACCAACATATATGGAGGGAGAGACAATTTCTTGCAGCACACATGGAGAGAAGGGGTATTTATTTTGAAATATTTCAGAAAAAACATAAGAAATGAATTTGAGGTAAAAATAAATCAAGAAATATGTTGAAATATTTTACAGACATTAAACGTTTTGAAATTGTGTTAGCGAAATATGTATTTAAAAATTGTTGAAATTTTTTTAAACGATTTTGTTTGTTTGTTTGTTTGGTTAGTTGGCTGCCAAGCAATCAACTAGAATCAAGTGATTTCGTTTCGACAAAGACCACTCCCCTCATCAGTGTTGAAGAATTTAGCAGAGACATCTGGTGTTAAGCCGAGACGCCTAGACTTAGCAAGGCCACACACCATTAGCCAAGACACAAAGCTGATCGAAGAGTTCCAAAAAACTGGTACGAAAATCTACCTAAGTTCTCAGAAGTTTTCAGAAACTTCCCCGTAAAACAGCGGCAGCACCGAAAACAGCGAAATAGCAAAGCGACTATACTGATTTTTTAAGTCATTTAACCTTCGCGCCAGAATTTCTACCGGCCTCATTAGGCCAGACACCTTCGGCCAGCCAAGTAAATGAAGATATTAATTTCAACCTTTAGATGACAAAAGAAGACAATTGAAGGGGATGAAAAGCAAAGGGTTGTACCCCTTTGCCTTTAAGCCCCTATCGACAAGAAGATACTTAGGCGATATTTCTCAAGAATAGATATGCCTGGCATTTAGCCGACAAAGCTTCACTTAGCAAGGACACAAAACCTTAGCCAAGAAACAAACGAGGTCCAAGGATTCGCAAAAACTGGAACAAAAATCTCCCCAAAATAAAGGAATATAACGGCAAAACCGAAAATAGCGAAAATGCTAAAGCGGCAACACTGAGTTTTTAAGGAATTTAACCTTCGTGCCGGCCTATTACCATCGTTTTGAATTTTTGTTTGCAGTATTTTTTCCAGTATTCGTTACATGTATTTTTCATATTAAAAAAAAAATGGTGATCAGATTCGCGTTCACCTTTAACGGGAGTTATTTACATCTTTTTAAAGAAAAGGACAAAAAGACCCTTACAGAAAAGGGTTAGACGGTTCAAATGTTCCACAAAAATGTTCCACGTAGTGTTCTGCATAAAAGTGCTGACAACACCTGTTACACAAAAAGTAAGGATTACACCATTTCCTATACCAACTCACTTCAACAGTGTGTAAAAGGGTAGAAATTTACTTCCCCTAAAATGAAATCAATATGTAAATTTCCAAAAAGCCGAAACTCGTATATTTTGTTTTTGGTCCTCTCTACAAGAATCTATTGTTACACTAAAAGAATTTTGCTTCATAAAACCAATGAAACAATTGTATCCCATTTTTTTGTTTTCATTAATCCAAAGCATAAAACGGTTGCAAACTACTTAAATTTTCAACAATTTCTCACATACACTAAACCGTCGAAAGAAAAATTGTGTTCGATTGAAAATTCGTTGCACAACGAAATTTTCGATAGTGCTGCTAGCTCAAAATATGAATTTGACATTCGATACTCGATGTTCGATAGTCAGCTAATATCGAACATCGAATGCAACTCAAGGACCAATGAAAAAAAATCTAATAATATTATTTAAACCAATGAAATTCTTTCATAATATCCAAGCAGCTAAAGTTATAACTAGATACGCTTTGGGACAGGCATATTACTAGTTGTAATGTTACTGGTCAAAAAAGACAGTCATATTCCTAGTTGCAGCAAGACTAGTAACGATACTAGTAAAAAAAGAACAACCATATTACTAGTTGTGTCGAGACTAGTAACGATACTAGTCAAACAAGGACAAAATTATCAGGTATACGTCTTGTATATAAAACATATTTTAGCTTGTAAAAAATAAGTAGAAAGTTTACAACAACTAGGATTCCAACTGGGATATAACTGCATACAAATGAACTAGTTGGGCTCCTATGACAACCTAATGTTAATATCGATAGTTCGATATATGAAAAAACGACAGATAGGCAACTAGTCTGAAGTAAAAAGCAACTAATATAGTTCTAACTACATACTAGTTACTTTGTCTGCTGGGATTAATGAAAGTTTTCGTCATCCCATGTCAAACTTGGTTGATGAATAGACCGGTTTCGGCTATATGCCATCTTCAGTGTTATATTGAATACTAAATCGTTAGAACACTGCAGATGGCATATAGCCGAAACCGGTATGTTTACCAACATAATTTGACGTGGGATAATGGAAAATCGGACCAAATTCAAACCCCATCGAAAGAAAAACACTACACTTGTGAAATTGTCGTTGGATTAATGAAGATTGCTTGGAAAATCCAAAAGTACATCTATTCCTAATTATACTGAAGCGTAAAAAAATGAGGACTTGATTAGTGAAGTCTTTCGGTCGTTATCGTGACCACATACAGGATCCGTACATACAGACAAACGGACGTCCAAGACAGAACTTTTTTAAACAGTTTTTCAATTAGTTTAAATAATAAAAATGACATTAAAAATATCACGAATGTTAAAAATAGTATTTTTTCTTAATATGTGTGAGTATTTATTTTTTGCAAGTGCAATATATGATAATAATAATAGAGCCATTTTAAATTTGAAAAATCAGTAGTTTCGCGTGAAGTGAGGGTAGTAGTACCCACCTCAACGCTTCGCTTATGAGGCGTGCAATTGTTTTATTGATTTTATGAAGCAAAATTCTTTTAGTATAATACTTTGCTATCTTTTTAGTGTTGCACTCTGTGATTCAACTAAAAATCAAAATATCGAAAGAACTTTAATTTCGATTTATCATAATTTGTTTATGACACATTTACCCACCCTAATTGAAAAACCCTTTAGATGGTGTCATCATAAATACTCGTAATATCCAGTATTTTACTGTAAAGCCTTAAAGCTTGGGAAAAATTGTGCAGACTTATGTATATTTCTTTATTTCCTTTCACCGTGTCTTAAAATATCATAGAGGAATTATGAAATAAATTTTTGGTATGAACATCAACCCCCACACTAATGACGACTACTTCAACGTTGTGATCATCATCATCATCATCATCAGTAGCAGCAGCAGGCTTTTTAATTAAATTTACACAAATTGCACTGAAATTACAGCTGCAGCAGGCAGCACCAGCATCAGCATCAAACACAACAACAATTAACGAAAACACTTGAATTGAATTGATGTAACTTGTTGTTAAACATAACAAATAATTATAGTAAATTATGCAAATTTTTTTAGCTCTAATCAACAGCCACTTAAACAGCTTCAAAAAAGCTCCTTAAAATCATATAAAAATAACAAAATCATAGAAAACAATGAAAATTTATTTTTGTTTATCAAGATTTCATTTGAATAAAACTTAATTTAAAACCCATTGAAAATGTTTATAATCAGTTTTTTTTATATATATTTTGTTTTTAATATAAATACTTGTAACTAACTGGCAGTTATTTGTACAATGAATATAAAGCAAAATATATTTAAATTCATTGAATGCATTTAGACTTTTAGAGAAGAAAAAAAAAAACAGAATGCACAGGGAGATACAGACAATTAAACAGAAAAACCTGTAGTAAATGTTTAAACGAAACACTTGTTTAAATACACAATGATTAAATGAATGAATGAATCTTCAGTCAGAGTGATCGTCTTTTTTGTTTGTTTGTTATTTGTTTTTTTTTTGTTTTTGTTTTCAAAAATATCATCAGCACACAGTGGCGCCCGTAGAGCAAACGAGGTTGCAAAAATCAAAATTTTCATGTGCGCCTGCGAAATTTTAAATGAATCCATCTTATAGTAAACTTTTCAACGATCTCAAATATGCTACTCTTAACAATATCAGATTTTTAGTTTAGAAGACATAACTGTTCAAAGTTAACCAATTTTCGGATTTAAAAAAACACACAATTTTTAGGTAGTTTGATCCGATTTCAGGTGTAATATCACGAAAACTAGGCAACGAATAGTATTTTTTTTTGTTTTTAGTGATTGATGTGCTTATTAAATGTATAACAATAAAAAAAATTGTGCTGTTTGCTTTGTGTTTCTCTAGGTAAATCAGTATTTAAAAACTATCCATTTTTTCACTATTCTTCAACTTTGACGGAAAATAAAAAAAATTTACCTTTTTTTACCTCCGCCATATTTTCAAAATATGTTCTTTAACTAGTCTTTTACATAACTCAAAAGGTTTTATCTGCCTTTACGTGCCTATTTGGCTTCTACAGGTAAAAAACGTTAAAAAGACATTGTTGCAGAAATTGTATGGCGGGCATCCCTTACATGCCTTGACTGACAGTTACTTTGATGTAATAGTTTGAAAATTGCATTTTGAGTCAGTTGTCTACCTGAGAGCCTCTGGCGAAAAATTTGGTCCTAATATTCCGTTACAGACACAAGATGCACAAAAAACTACTCATTGAAATAAGCAGGTACGCACCTCACTTAAAAATTATTTTTGGCGTACATATGGTGAAGAACAATACTGACTTATGGTACAGGTAGGCACAAATCTCATTTGGCTACGTGCATAATATCAAAACTGTATAATTCAGCCCAAATGCATATGTATGCATGTAACAGGTACATTTGTAGACATGGTAGCATAGGCCTATATATTGCAAAACAAGCTTAATGCCTGCATTAGTCTACGACTGAAAGTTGGCGAAACAAGTATTGAAAACATGGCGTTGAACAATTTAAAATTATTTGAACTGTTTAGAAAGTCAATTACACCAACGTGTTTCGCGGAAGCTGCTTTAGAAGAACTCGATAGCTTATACGGAAATATTGAGAGAAGCAAAAGTATAAAAAATAATCTTTGTATGATACATGCCAAAATTAAGACAAAATGGGTGAAATGCAATCGAACCATTAACATCTTCAACTCCAAATACGAGGACTGGCTTAATGAAGACACCATCCTGGATATATTGGCAGTAGATAAACCCTCCACATCAACCAGAGGAGAAAAAGGAAGGCCAAAAAAAAGTATGGAGGAGTGTTCAATTTTCACAAGAAAGAGGAAACTTGCCGATGCCACCAATGACTTGACCACGAAGGATTTATCGGATGCGCTGTCTATTAAATACATAAAGGATAGTGAACGAGTTAGGTCGCAGATTACAAAATCTGTTGCTGATGCAAGCCCACTGCGACTAAAAAGGATTAAGGAAAGCATTCCCACTCCCACAAACGCACATATTAAAAAGTATAGTTCCGAAGAAGCCTTGGCTCTGTTTTTGGACTTAGAACTTTCCAAAGAGAAATATGAGATACTACGGGCATCTTTAATGCGACACGGGGCTGACCTTTTCCCCGGATACAAGCATATTACGCAAGCCAAAATAAATTCACGACCATTGCGTACGGAGTTTACGGAAGTCTCTGCGAAAGCCAATCTGCAGGATCTTATGGACCATACAGCAAAACGGTTGTTGGAAAGTCTTCCTGAAAATGAGGTGGAAATTCTTCCTCAGAAACTAACATTGATCAGCAAATGGGGCTGCGATGGATCATCCGGACAAAGCGTTTATAAGCAAAGGATATCTTCCGATGACACTACAATATCTGACGGAAATATGTTTATGGCATCTGTTGTTCCATTGCGGCTAAAATCTGATGTTTCCCTACACTGGAAAAATCATCGACCGTCATCAGTGCATTATTGCCGACCAATAATGTTTCAGTTTGCAAAGGAATCGGCAGAACTCATAAGGACCACGGTGAAGGACATTGAAGAACAAATAAGCAAGATTAAGCATACAAAATTGCAAATTGGAGAAGGAAAATATATTGAATGTAGTTACGAGTTCCACCTGACCATGGTTGACGGAAAAGTCGTAAACGAACTGACAGGAACAACCTCAACATTGACATGCCCGATTTGCAAAAAGAGTCAGAAGAACTTCGGTAATTTAAACGATTCTACAAACGAGGAGAATTACGAATATGGAATGTCACCATTGCACGCAAGGATAAGGTGTATGGAGTTCTTGCTAAAACTGGCGTATACCCTACCACAACAAGATGAAAACATCGATGAAAATACATCAATTAAGGATAAGGAAAAGATCAGAAAGAAGCAAATACAGAATGCTTTTTGGAAACAACTTGGACTAAAAGTAGACTGCCCCAAGTGTGGATACGGTAACTCAAACGATGGAAACACTTCAAGGAGATTTTTTGCAAATGATGAGGCAGTAAGTAGAATCACTGGAATTGACAATGAAATCGTCAAAAGATTGGGAACGATCTTGAATGTTTTAAACTGCCAAGAAAGTGTTAATTCTACAAAATTTGGAGAATATGCATCGGAAACTGCATCTCTTTTAGCAAAAATTTATCCACAGAAGAAGTTGACCCCGACCGTCCATAAAATATTGGCGCATGGCAAAGATATAATTGAGTACCAGTCTTTGCCAATTGGAGAGCTTTCTGAAGAAGCGCAGGAGTCTCTTAACAAATTTTACAAAAAATATAGATTGCAGAACACGTTCAAAGCATCAAGGGTGAGGCAAAATGAGGACCTCTTCAACATGTTAGCAGCATCTTCCGATCCACTTATTTCTTCCCTGCGGCATGTGAAGTCACGAAAAGAACTACAATGGAATTATACTTTAGAAATGATTAGTCTTTTAGATATACCTTCTGTTACGAATTGTGATGAATATTTTACAGAAAATTCAAAAAATTAATTGAAAAAAAATTTGTTTAATTTGTTGGCTAATAACTTTAAAACAGAAAAAGCTTTCAAAAGAACTAAGAAATATAAGATTGGTAAAAATAATTTGATTTTGTTACCATAAAATAGATGAGTTAGAAAAAAATTAGAGTTTAGAAATGATTTGTATTTTAGACATACTTTGTCTTACCAAGAAAATGAATATTTTACAGAAAATTGAAAAAATCATTTAAAAAAAAAATCTTTTGTTGTAATTTTTTAGGTAATATCTTAAAACATGAAAAGCTTACAAAAGAACTACAAAAAAATATAAAATTCTTAAAAAAAATTTTTTTGTTACCAAAACTTGGATTTTTTCACAAATTTTAACTTTGAAAACCCATAAGTAAGCACCTATAAGGTGTAGCGTCCACTCCAACCGCTCATTTTATAGGTTGAACAATTATCTATGACATGCAATTTAAATTATTCGATTATCTTGTTCGGTTCAAAAGATATGATTTTTGCAACGAAAAAAGTCAAATGGCGCCACTGTGCAGCAGCTTGTTTATGTTGATGAGCCATCAAGGGCAGATCGACTAAACGATTAAAAAGATCAACTGTTAGCAACGAGAGATAAAATTGACAATTTCAGTTTGAGAAAAACTTAAATTAAAAAAAATATTATAAAATAAAGATGCTCTAGTTTCTAAACAGAGTGTGTCGCGGTAAAAGGACACAACGCTTTAATAGATATTGATGCTAAAATTTGCTGAGATCGAACCTGTTAATGGTCCTTCGAACCAGATTGTAGTGCTGAATCTGGTTCGATGGACCATCAACAGGTTCGAAATTATTAATTGAACTTGTTAGTCTCATGTTATAGACTCTATCAGCACAAAATGAGTTTTCTATAATTTATTATGCTCTCGCTATAACTAGAATACAACTTTTATAAACTACCCTCGTATTTATGTTTTATACATCTTATTTTGCTCTACAGTTTGTTCTCTGTCAGTGTTGTTATAAAAAAATAACAATAGTGTACTCAGATTATGACTTTATGTTGTCTTAAGTAGTTCGTCTTTAGGTCAAGGTTATTTATGAACAAACAAAAAAAAAACATGAAAACATCACTCAAATATGCAACAAATTCCAACTTTAAATCATTAATTAAAAAATTATTTTTAATAAAACATAATTAGTTACACAGAGTGCTGAAATTAGTTAAATTAAAACAAAGAAAAAAAGACCATCCTTAATTTAATACAACTTATTTTTTTTCATTTCTATTAAATTATTATCCAATATTGCTTGAGCTGCTTTAATTGCAATTACAAGTTTTTCTATGTCTAACTTTGAAGCCCATAAATCAAATATGATGCACTTTGATTTGCTAAAATACAATTGCTTAAAATAAATTACCACAATTATTGAAACAAAAAAAATAAATGTTTTGAAGTTTTCATTCTGACAAAATTAATTGCCTTAATGAAATTATATGGGAAATAAAATATGCGAACTAAGAAAAGTTGACTTTTTTGAAAACGTGCAGACTTCGATTCGGAGTCGTTCCGTACGAATATCATATGATATTATTATAACGTTTCCTTCGTCATCCCAGCTTATGACCACTAAAAACACAAGTTAACAAGGTTTTTAATGGAGTAACTGAAAGTGGTTTCTTATTTAATTTGGGGCGCTGAATCCGAATCGGTTATAGTTGTACACAAAACTGTTAACATAAATGGATAACGGCTTAATCTCTTCAACTAAAACTGAAAACCAAAAGTCGACAACAATATTATCTTTAAATCGCACTAATGTTGTTTTTTAGTCAGCTCAGTAGTTTCACAGATATCGTGGAACTTGTGCAAATAAGAAATTATACAAATTTTTATTTTTCAAACATTCAGAAAAAAAAGGAAATACATATATAAAAAATTAGTGCAATTAGTGCAAAATCTTTCAACACAAGTAAAAACGAGCCTACAAGTTTATATATTTATTGTAAAATTTTGCACTAATTGTTCATATATTTTTTCATTTCAACAAGTTTTATGCTTCTCCTGTTAAACTTTTAAAATGTTATATAGTCCTTTTTGCATTTTCTGTGACCATATATCTCTTTTTTCGTTTTTTGGGGACTTTTTAGTTTTAGCTCGTTCTTTTTTTACTTTGACGAATTTTTTGCGACTTTTTTCTCAGGTTTGACGATTTTTTCGTTTTGGTGTTTTTCGTTATATCGTTTTTTTTTTTCATTTTGGCGATTTTTGTTTGTTTAGGGTATTTCTTAATTTTGTAGCGATTTTTTTATTTTGGTGCTTTTTCGTTTTTTTTTTGCAATTTTTTAGTTTTTGACGATTTTTTCAGTTCTTGCGATTTTTTGTTTTCGTTTTGGTTCTTTTTTTCGTTTCAAAGCTTTTTGCGGTTTTTCGTTTTGTGTTTTTAAAATTTTTTTTTCGGCGATTTCGTCGATTTTGTGTTTTTTCCGCTATAGTGCTTCTTAATTTTAGCGATTTATTTAATTTTATCTTTTTTTAATTTTGGGTTTTTTTAGTTTTGGCGTTTTTTCTTTGTTTTGGCGATTTCTAGGTTTTTTTTTTAGATTTTTTCGTTTTTTTGCTTTGTTTTTCTGGCCATTTTTTAGCTTTGCCGATTTTTTTTACATACTAGCGGTTTTTTATTTTTGGTGATTTTTTCCTTTAAGCGCCTTTTTCATTTTGGCAATTTTTTCGTTTTGGCTATTTTTTTAATTTTGGTTTCTTTTAGTTTTGCTTTTTTTTTTGTTTTCGCGATTTTAGTCGTTATGGCTAGCTTCTCTTCGGCTTGTTCTTTGCATTACTTGAATAATTAATGGTAAAAAACGCAAAAAAAAAATGCCAAAACGAATATATCGCCAAAATAGAAAAAGGGCTTAAATGGAAAAAATCACCAAAAAATCACCAACAAATTGCTAACATGTAAAAAAATCGCCAAAACTAAAAAAGTGGCCGGAAAAACTAAAATATCATACAAAAATGAAACAAAACCCGCCAAAAGTAAAATAAAAAACTAGAAAAATGAAAAATCGACAAAAGCCGAAAGAAATCGCCAAACGAAAAAAGGTGCCAAAATTAAAAAAAGACCGAAAAATAATTACCCAAACGAAAAAAGTGGCCAAAAGTAACAGAAAATCGCAAAAAAAAACAAAAAATCGCAAAAAAACAAAAAAAAGCGCCAGAAACGAAAAAATCACCAAAACGAAAAAAATCGCTAAAAAAATAAAAAAAATCACTAGAACGAAAAAAATCACCACAACGAAAAAACACAAAAAAAAAACAAAAAAGCGCTAAAAAATCGTCAAAAAACAAAAAAATCGCCAAAAACGAAAAAAAAACGTCGAAACGGGGAAAAAAACGTCAAAACGGGGAAAAAATCGTCAAAAATAAAAAATCACAAAAAAATTATAAAAAACAACAAAATGAAAAAAAAAAATCTTCAAAAACCGGAAAAATTGACAAAACGTCAAAGATCGTAAAAGCAAAAAAAAGTCGCCAAAACTAACAAAAATCACCATGAACGAAAAAATTCGACTAAACGAAAAAAAAAATCACGTTAAAATTAAAAAAAGTATAATAATAATAATAATAATAATAATAATAATAAAAATCGAAAAAAAGCTACAAAAAAACCGAAAGTTGCGCTACTCTGTTCTGCTGTGTTCGTTGAACAATTAAGTTGATGTTAATTTTTCCCTCGTTTCTTGGAATATTAATCATGCCCAATTCTTTCTGAATATAACGTTACGAACGTTAGCCTAATAATCAAATTGGATTCAATAATAAAAATCGCCAAAACGGAACCTTTCGTATGAGAGTCAAAATCGTACTTTACTAAATTTATTACTTAAAACATTAAAACGACTACAACACATGTACTTAAGAAGGAAACTGACATACAATAATTTCAACGGGACACAGCACGCATATCGCAAAGGCAGGTCCATGCAAACAGCGCTATACGATGTTGCGAGTTGCGTCGAGACCTCTCTTCAGTACAAAGACTACACTCTGGTAGCATTACTCGCTGTAGCAGAGGTGCACCCTGACGGGAAACTTGCTAAAATACAGTGTAAGTGGTAAGGAACTGAATCATGAAGGGCACAGCAGAAGGCAGGCGTTGATAAAGAAGGAGATAAAGCGAATAAAATATACGTGTGATTTTTCGGGATGGTATCTTTGAACTCGTGCATACTCAGGAGTCGGAGTGGAGTGCTCAGTCATGAGTGAAAAGTCACTTAAGATTGCTCTAATCAAAAAGAGCAGAGCATAATCAATTTGAAATTTTATTGTTTAGAAAATTGTCTTTTTCTTTGCAAAATATTTTATTAAATATTTCATTTAGAGGTTGGAATTTGCTTTTAAAAATTACTCTGTATTCTGTTCCACTTTTATGTTTTAGATAATTTTTTAGCTCTCACCTTCCTTCCATCGTATATTAAATGCGGTTTAATATCCGTTTTTAAATTTAATTAAAATTGTTGGCCAGAGAAAATCTTCCAAACTATAATCATAAATTTTGTTGTGTTGATGGCAAATTGTTGTTAATCCGCAAAAGAAATACATAATTTGGAAATAACAACAACTACAACAAATTACCGTTATTTAGTTAAAATTATTGGACTTCTGCAACAATAAGAAGGCAACAATAAGAAGGCAATAATGAAGAACAAAAAAAAAAGAGCTGGAGGCTAAAACATTCTTTAAAAATCGTTTGAAAGATTCTGTAGGCAAGAGGCCATTGAAAATGAGAAGAAAAACGATTTCAGCTGTTTGTTGTTGTGTTAAAACAATTTAACAATTCAATAGATCTGTAGAGGAAGATGTTTTTACAAGAAAAAAGATTTATCACTTAAATTAATGGGAGACACTTCAAATGGAAAAAATAGTAAGAAATAAACTGAAATTATTATTTTGTGGACAACCTGAGGCTGTTTTAAGCTTTAGAAAAGAAATCTTGTGGTATTTTTGTTTTTCGGTTACATGCTTGACTTGAGCAATTTTCATAATAATATAAGCGTTAAAGTGATAAGGTTACTTGTCTGTTGAGATTATGCAAAAGTTAAATAAAGTGTTGAAAATGTTTAAGAATTGAAAATTTTTGCTTTTATTGCAGCAACATTTGCAAGTTTGAATATTTTAGGCGATTTTCTGCAAACAAAATAACTGACCTTATCATTGTGTCGCGCAAGCTACATATCAGCTGCAAAGTACTATAAACCTATGTACAGCTAAAGTATAAAAATAATAATTTCAAATTTAAAAAATCTCTAAACAGATCTAGCAATTTAAAAGATTTTATGACTTCTTAAAAAAAATGCCATGAAAAATGGAGGTTAAGTCATTTCAGTTTGCTAGCTAGAATATGGATATAAACGTATACCATTTACTCTGACAATTTCAAAATCACAAAGGTAACCTTAAGTTACATAAAATAAGGCTCCTATTATATAGTTAGAAAAGCTACAAATCAATTAACAAAAAATACCACAAAAGGCTTCAGAAAGTTGAAGAAATGGAATTTAAATTATTTAAGACCCCCAACTAAAAGGCTTTCAAAGCAAATGCCAATTAAGGAATGCCATATTGTTTTTTTTAAACCGCCAACAAAGTATGATGGTCATATTATGAAAGGCTGCCATAGCATGAAAAAGTTGTGTAATTAATCATTTAATTAAAAAGAGATTTCTTTTCTTTTTTTTCATTCGAAAAAAAAACTTGTTTCATTTTGTAAAACAAAAAGTTTATTCAACTTTTGAACTCGCTGAAAAAAAATATGTTTGAACACTAAAATGCACAAAAAAATGAATAATAATCCTATAAATTAAAATATACATATAAAAAGCAATAATAGCAACATTGAAAAAGTTAACATCTTAATACATACGAGTACATCTTAAGCCAAACAACACTCTGTCAATGACATTTTGGACTTTCGTTTTCGCATATTTTTTTCACACACACACACAAGTGACCGACCGGCAAAATACACACTGGGATGGACGGAAAACCAAGAAAAAGATAATAATAAAATGCGTGAGTGCAAGCATAAAGTTTAAATAAAAAAACACACACAAATTGTCATTTATTACATATTATTATTTAAAATAAATGAAAGTTATTAAATCAGGCTTGATTGAGTTCGTTAACTCAAATAAATAAGATGTTCCAGTGATTTTATGAAAAGTTAAGAACGATCCAAACCATTTAAATTTTCATCACCTTTAAGTTTGATGAAAAATATATATTTTTTATGCAAAACTAAAATATTTTTATTTGTTCAAAATTTATAGAAAATCTAAAATTGCAAAATGTAACCATTTTCATTCACTGACCATAAAGCCACAATCACCACAAATAAAATGAGTTTTATTTCACGCAAATCGATAGATAAATATTAATTTTATTCACAATAGTGTGAAATTACCTAATTTTTGCAAAAAGTCGGGTTTTGGAGACTCTGCTCCACCGATTTTAGCATAGCTTCCCAGCAAAAAAATATCATATTTCTGGAAGCAGTAAAAAACTTGCATGCCTTCCACATGTGATCTTTTGAAACGCTTCCGAGGATGCTCAAAAACAAGGCAGAGATCTCTCAGTGTTTATACCCAGCAAAAAAAAAGATATCATATTTCTGGAAACAGTAATAAACTTTCATGCCTTCCACATGTGATCTTTTGAAGCGGTTCCGAGGATGCTCAAGAAGAAGGCAGAGATCTCTCAGTGTTCATAATGCTTAAATTACGAAGTTAGCCAGCATTTTACATTTCTTCAGCACGAACTCCAAAATAAACAAAATCATATTCAGTAGCATTGTAGCTTTCAACAATATAGGTTCTAAAGAACTGTCACACGCAGCAGAGTTACAAGCCGATCGGCTCAAAATCGGCGGCTAGCCGCCGCCGAACCTTTTTCTCCAAACCGCACCGCGCCGCCGCCGATTGACTTTTGCTATACAAAACAATTATTTTCCATGAAATATTACAGTTTTTTAGCTAGAAAAAAATTTTTTTCCAATTTTTTTATTTAAAAATTTTTTTATAATATATTTTCGTTCAAGCCGATATTCAAGACGCCGCCGAGTCATCGTTGTAAACGCTGCCGACCAATATTGTCCACGCCACCGATTTATTTACCAGGTAGTCGCAGTTCCTTGAAAATGTCAAATTATTAAAACACATATACAACATAACTTGTGTATTTTGATACAAAATTGACAGCTACAAATAAAAAAAAAAGAGTAAACAGCTGTGGAATCAAGATTACCTGGAATATAAATCTAGCTTGCTCAAAACCCATTAAAAGTATGCTCTCTTTCAACATTTCCCACCCATTGCATGGAAGAGAGAAATTTATAATAAAACACGATTTGTTTTGTCTGTAGTTTAACGATGATAAAATGAGACATGATTTTAGAGCATTTGCGATGCTTTGAAAGAAACGTTGTTTTATATCGAAAGCAAGAGCTCCAAAGTGGGACATCGCGAACGAAAATCAAGCATGTTCGAAGCGCTTTTCGAAGCAGTAGTAATAACAAAACTAGCTTCTCTCACTGATAAACCTGCTTCGGCCGAAGCAGTAGTTTTTGCTGGGTAGGAAAAGGTTTTCCAATTTTATTTTAAAAACAAAAAAAGCTTGAAACAAAACTAGCTTTAAGCTGCTTGATTGAATATTATTTTTTACAAACTCAATAGTTTCGGAATTATTTAGGAACATAAGCAACAAACGTCGGCAACGAACATCGGCAACGAACATCGGCAACGAACATCGGCAACGAACATCGGCACCGACAATGTCACCGGCAACGAACATCGGTGTTCATTGCCGATGTTCGTTGCGAATGTTCGTTGCCGATGTTCGTTACCAATGTTCGTAATAATATTGAATATTAACATATTTAAATATCAGGCTTGGTAAAATGGCTTTGAACTTGGTCAAAATTTTCTACCTGTGTGACGCCATATGGACTGGCACCTAGCTTAATTAGTCTCCATACTATGTATAGTACGTATTAAATTTTCATTGAACAACATTTGAGCGTTGATAAAATACATGCAGTCTGCCGGCCACTGGCTTTTAGACTTTAACACTTTTAGACCTTATTGAATGGATGCATTAATGTTTTCTTTTTTTTTACCTCTCAATTTAGGTCATTTGAAAAGTCTTTGCGCAAAGAGGTCATCTCTTTTTCAAGTTGCATTTAAAAATTTCACTTTCTGTTTAATAAAAAATTTTTTAACAAAAAGCAGTTTCACTTGTACTAAAGCAAAGAAATTTCTTTAATACAAAAAAAAAACAATTATTGGTTCATCATGGTAATCAATGGAATGACGAAGCTACAAATGCAACCAATGTGCTGCAGCTTACAGCTTTTAGTTAAACAAAACATATGGCTGGCCAACAACAATTATTATTAATAAATTTTTTTGTTTAATATCAAAATATGTATTTTCATTTTTTTTCAATAAAAATACGATTTTTTGTGCAAAAAATTTTAATCATAAATTTACTTTTTCTTTAAGATTGCCACACACGGCAACAGTCAGAGAAGCAGCCAAAGCAACAGCAGCAACAAATGTATGAAAAATATAAGACAAACGGAAAAACAAGTTTCCATTAAAATGTTTAAAACATTAAATAAATAAATAAATTTACACACGGTATATTGTTTATAAGACAGCATCTTTTTTTGTTTGTTTACTTCTTTCTTGTAGCCCCCCTGCAGCAAACGTATGAGCCAACATGAAACAAGTTGCGTTTTATTTTTGTCAGTCTCAAATCTCTTTTATAGGCTTAGATGGGAACCAACCACCAAACTGACTGACAACTTGAAAATTTAAGCAGCCATCATCAACAACAAATACCTAACCTGCCATGCAACATTCAACAAAAAATTTGTTGTTGTTGTTTTTTTTTTGTTTTTGTTAACAGTCAGGTGAGTTTGGCAATTTGGCAAGTGACTAGACATACGTAGATTATTTTTTTTTTTTTAAAAAAAATCTACTTTAAAATTATAAAAACATGTTGCAAATCTAAGCAAATAAAATTTTGAAATACTAAACCAAAAATAGAAATAAAAAATCCAGTAACATAATTTAATGTTAAAACCAGGAACCGAAAATAATGATTATTGCACAAATTTTTTACCAAAAATATCATAATGATCCCAGAATATTGGTAACATGTTGTTGAACAATAAAATTACTATTTTTTGACATGCTTTCCATTTATGCATAAAATTTTTATTTTCAATTTTTACCAAAAAATCAATTAATAAGAATTATAATTGAGTTTTATTTTTTTATCGTAAAATAATTCTTATAAATCTCCCCAAAATCCCAGAAGTTCCCCGGATTTCCAAAAACTTTTACAAAATTCTCCCCAAAGTTCCAGAAGTTCTCCAGATTCCCAAAAACTTTTTACAAAAATCTCCCCGAAATCCAAGAAGTTTCCCGGATTCCTAAAAACTTAAAAAAAAATCTCCTCAAAGTCCCAGAAGTTTCCCGGATTCCCAAAAACTTGTAAAAAAAATTTCCCCTAAATCCAAGAAGTTCCCCGAATTTCCAAAAATGTTTATCAATCTCCCCAAAAGCCCAGAAGTTCCCCGGAAAATAGCGGCATCACTGAAAGCCGCGAAAATACCAAGACGGCAACACTCAGTAAAGGTGTCTATTAACAAATTTCAGATAAATCGGTCATATTACGAGAATTAAAAACCTACAGTAATCGTTATTTGTAAGCAAAAAATTAAAATCAAGAAATAGTCCCGGTTCACACACTTTAACTTTTGTTGCGCAGCTTTTAATTCAGCCGCGAGAAAGACAGAGAAAGCAACACAGTTTTTCTCCGTCTTTCTCGCGTCTGAATGAAAAGCTGCGCAACAAAAGTTGAAGCGTGTGAACCGGGAGTTACTTCCCAAATTGAAAATAATCGTTATTTTTGAGCTAAAAAATAAAACTCAAAAATAAAAATTATTTTACGATCAAAAAATAAAACTTAATTTTAATTCTTACTAAATGACAATTAAATCGTATTTTTTATGATATAAGTCATAATCGTTACGGTCCCTGGTTAAAGCTAATCCGAAGACAAAATAAGATTTTAGCAAAAAAAAAAATGAATTAAACTCTCTTTTTTTGACAGAAAAAATTTGCAAGAGAAAATTGAGGAGCTTTAGATGCTCTACAATATGAGAAATTTGACCCAAAATATTTGTTTTTAGGCCAATTTATTTATGATAGTACACCGAACAACACAAAAAATGTAACGAGATTTTTTCTACCAACTGCTTCTGGTAGATAGCACCAAAGAAAAGTATAACTGTATCGGTGTTTTAAAACTTTACATCTTAGATTCATTTTAGGGGGAGTTAAAGTTCACTTTTTTGCTCACTGTTAGTGGGAGTCGGTATGGGAAAAAATCAGCTATTGTTTTTACTATAAACTAAAACATTACCATTATTTTAATTATTAAACTAAATCATTCTCAATGTTTTGTGCTGTCCTGTTTTATCGTTTTGTTTTCCAATATTTGGTTGCATCTCACAAAAAATATTACGTTTCACTTTTATGTGTGTGTTGCTTGCTTTCCACTGCATTTTTTTTTAATTTATTATCTGTATGTAAAAATTAATTTAAAAAATATGCCGTTTATATAGTTTCCCTCATCATTTATTTGCTGAATAAAAAAATCAATTGAAAAAATGAAATAAAAATAGTTAAAAAATTAAGCACGGACTAATAAAAATAGCTTAACAAATATTTCATACTTTTATCTCGCAATGCATCTAAACAAACTAACAGCTTCCTTGAGAAGTTGTACGTACAGCAAGTTTTGTGAATTATTTTTATTTATTTATTTTTTTTTGCAGTCATGTGAATTTGCAATTGTTTAAAACACTTTGAATGTATTTTTTTTTTTCATATTTTCTTACAAAAAGGTGTTGTGGTTGGTGTCTTTCACACAATTACAGCGGCCGTAATAAAGAAAAATAAGCTTTTGTCACACAAAAAAAACAGATACAAAAAACGTTAAAGATATTTAACAATTTCAAGTATTTGATTTTAACATAAGACTTTCACGCCTTCCACTAGAGAGTTTCGAGAGTAATTATTAACTAAAGTAAGTAAGCGTTTAGCTGAACTGAGTTTAACTTCAGTTAAGGTTCTTCGCTACAGTTTTTTTTTATTAATTTCCCCACCTTTTTGGGTGAATTATGCCTTTAGCTATATTACAGTTTCATGTGGGCAACTCCACAGGAATGTCAACTTTTTGTCACGTACGGTGATCAAACAGCTAAGCTTATATTTCAGAGCCATGTAGATCGATTTTTACTTATCTTTTACTAAATGTAGATTTACTTACGGTCTACACAAATATATAAAGAAGTAAAAAAATTCAAGTTTTCTTTGAAATAAAAAACAAGCTTAATTGCTTAATAATCGTACGTGACAAAAATCGCATTTTTCTGTCGTTATATGACTAAAACTTTAATTTACTTTTATGATCACTAACTTTTGATTAACCCTTGTTAAAGTTCAATGCCTTAACCCTTGTTAAGCTTCAATGCTTTAACCCTTGTTAAGCTTTGATGCGTTAACCCTTCACTTTAACCATTCGATTAAACACTGACCTGACTTGTGCCATCTGTGCTATGCAAACAAACATTTTTACTTTTAAATCGTTGAAAGTTACTAAATCCTGCTCTTCCGCTAGTGCAAACTTCTTTTTACCATTTTAACACTCGAAGTCAAATCATATGAAAGAGTTTCGTCAAAGTAACGTTCAATACATTTTTGTATAAATTTCATAAATTTCCAAGCACACTCTGCAACACTTCAAATGGCTAATTTTCGATGAGTTCTAACAAAAACATCTTAATTATGTTTATATATGCCTGATTCTCATCCTAAACGTACATTTTGTGTGTGTGTGTTTCTTTTTTTTTGGTTTACCAATGTAACTAAATGAAATATGAGAAGATAGAATTTTTATTACAGTTTAAGCCTCAATGGATACCGAAATAAAATTATATATCTCGATTTTTTTAAATTTGTGTGTCTTGAGCGTTACATTTGCTTTCGCGTTTGTTTCAGGAATGATTTTGCGGAAAACTACTTCACAAAAATGAGTATAGGGTTTGAAAGCACTATACATGTACTCTCTCTTAAAGCAAAAACTTATAATAATCGAAGGACGAAATTAAAGGTCATAACTTTTAATTTCGTCCTGCGATTTCAATTTTGACAGGGGTTCATATGGAAATTAAAAAAAAATTATGTTTTAAAATAGTTCTTTACAAACAATTATACACTGTGGGTTGTTATACTGTAATCCCTTGATTTACGTCGCCTCGATTTACGTTGTTTTGGTTAAAGTTAGTATTTACGTCGACGAAATTTTTACTGTCATTTCGATTTGCGTCTTCATTTTGATTTAAGTCGCCTCAATTATAGAAAGAAAAATACATGGAAAAATATTATGTGCAATATCGAATTCGATTTACGTCGTTTTGAATTACGTCGCCATTTTCCGGAACCAACCGCGACGTAAATCGAGGGACTACTGTATTGTACAAAATTTATTAGATATGTCGTATTTTGCTACAAAATAATTAATTGAAATTGACATAACTTTTAACATTGCTGGTCGATTTTACTAAAATTAGTCTTATTTGAAAGAAGAGTTAGCCTACTTTTGTGTTTGTAAAGAATTATTTTAATATATAAAAATTTTTTTTCCATGTGAATCCAAGTCAAAATTAAAAAAGTGGTCTTAACTTTTAATTTCGTTCTGCGATAATTTAATGGTTTTGTTTTTAGAAAGTAGATGTATAGTGCTTTCAAGCCCTATAATAAATTTTTGAGGTGTATTTTTTCGCAAAAATCTTTCTCAGAACAACCGCGGAAGCAAATGTAAGTACTACTAATTTCAACGGCCGCTTCTTCATCGCATCAGCGTTCTTTGTTCATATTTACAACTTTTGAAGGTGGATGCTTTTATCAAGGAACATCGACTATTTAATCAATTTGTTTAACAAAACAGCATACACACAGAAAAATTTTCATGTAAAATCGTCGAAAACCAGGTTAATTTAACATTTTTCGGTAGTGATTTTGCTTCATAGGTGTTTCATGTTAAATCAACATTATTTGCAATAATCTTGAAAGAAAATTTTTCCTTTTGAATTAACTATATTTCATGTTGAATTAATAGTCCAGTACAGTTAAATCAAAATGAAGTTGATACTGAAATAATACGAAAAATTATACTGAATCAAAGTAATTTCGAGTTGAAACAACGTGAATTTGATATTGGAACAACACGAAGAATCATGTTGAATCAAAGTTATTTCAAGTTGAAACAACGTGAATTTGATATTGGAACAACACGAAAAATCATGTTGTTGTTGAAGTTGTTATATCAAGCTGAAACAACATGACTTTAATGTAGCTATTTTATTAATTATTTTACTTACGTGATAGTCATCAGAAAACTTTTCGTTGTAGCTGACTGCCCCACCCAAGATTTGAGCTCGTACCACCTGCATGATAGTCCACGCGCTAACCACTGCAGCCACAACAGCTTCAAACTTTTCTTTACTTATACACTAAATAAATACCATCGTATGTAAAATGCATTTCATTTTAACTCAACATGATTTAAATGATTATTTAACATAAAACTTATTTGAAATTAAAGTTATATTCATGTCGATTGAAAATGAAACTTAACGTTTATAACAAAATTGTTTTAACGGTGATTTAAGGTTAGATTAATTATTTTCAGTTTAAAATTAATATGAAAGAATGGTAATTTTAAACCAGCAGCAGTAAATTTTCGCTGGAAATTCGTTTTTTGTCGTCTACATAGACGACACATATAAGAATAAACAACAACAAGAATAAGCAACAACTAAGCAGGAGAGTGAATTTTAGCAATGAACAAAGCAAATAAACACTAACACACTCAAACGACAAATTATTTCTTGTAAATTTAATATGATTTGCAATCAAAATTGTGGCATGTGGATTTTACATTCCTGTTTTTTTTCTGTGTGTACGAGAACGTCGCCGTCACATCAACACGACAGCTAAAAATTGTCACTCGTCTCCTCTTTGTCGACAACAAGTGTCTTTCATATATTAAAAAGGTGGGCTAAATTCATAAGCCCCAGAAAATAGTATGACACTGTAAATAGTAGCCAATTGTTGTCGATAACGAGTAGACAAGTGACAATTTTTTACTGTTGTGTTGATGTGACGTCGACGACGCCATTCATAATAGGGCGAAATGTAAGAAGTTCAATTTGTTAAACAAATTTATTAAATAGTCGATGTTCCTTGATAAAAACAAAGAACGCTGATGAGATGATGTAGAGGCCTTTGAAATGAGTAGTACTGATACGCTCTGCTAATCTGATTAGATATTATAATATTCCATCGAACTACAACTTTTGATTCTATTCACAATTAAGTGAGAGAACTCAATTGATAAAAATCAGGATTTTCGTACAAGAGAAACATTTTTGAGGAAAGGATATCCTTGCTCCGAATTGGAGGAAATTTGGTACCAGCAATATTGATGTTATAAGTGGCGTATGTGAGAATTTTTTTGAAAATATATTATTATTTTTTACAAGTTATGGCATTTTTTTCTTCTTTTAAGGATATATAGAGAGAACACGAATTCTTGCGCCGATATCAGTCATATTTAGAATTTTCGTAAGCCTTGCCAATATAAAAAACAAACATGTTAAATATTATAGCTCTACAATAAATCCTTTTATTTTTTGCCGTTAAATGTGCTAAAAAAAATACCACTGTGCGGTGCTTTAAGCAGCCATATTATTTCCAATTTAAAAACTTAAAGTGGACTTCATTTTTTTATAACGGTGAGTAGTTTTTGTGAATTTCTTCGAACTTACTCTCTTAAACACTGTAGATATATTTCTATTTTTTTTTTCAAAATATCTCACCATGGCACGTTTAAAGTTAAGTTTTTGAATTACCTGTGAGATATTTTATTTGCAAAAACTGCATGTTCACCCCGAACAAAACCTGTAATACAATAATAAAAAATAAAAAATAGCTATTTCTATCTGTGTCTAGATGCTGGCTCGCTCAAACACTTCTTTTTTTTCGTTACTAAACTACGTGTGTGAGTTTTTCTTATGTTTTTTTTTTGTAGAGTTTACTGATTCAACCTGTATGATATGAAGGTAGTTTAGTTTTTTTTTCTTTGCTTATGCTGTAGTTGCTTTACTTAATCTACCGTTATGTACTCGTATTTAGTTGTATACAAACAGCCACAAATTTTTACAAAAAGGAATCTTCTTTCTAGTCTTGAAGCATTCATTAAATGGAACTTGTTTTTCATGGCACCAGCAATGCAGCCAGAGACCGACCCAGCACTTGGGCAATAAATATTTAACTACAAAAAAAATCTTAAAAATATAAATTTTTATTATATTTAATGCAGATGATGACTTTCACAGGCCTTAAATTCCACATACTCTTATAAATTATTTTCGTTTTAATTATGTTTTTTTTTTTTTTGCTTAATATCTTGGAGTTTTTCTGCCAAACTAGATCTCTTTCCCTGTGTCGAAAAGATCATTTGCAACATGATAAACTTGTCAACGTGGAAATGGCTAAAAAGAAATTTTCAAAACTAAACAGAAAACCAAAAAAAAAGTCATGGTAATGGGAAATATAAAATAATAATGGTGATATTGAGGCAGGTTTCATTTGAAGCCAAGTATATTTGGAGGTGGGCATTTAAGGTGTTAGCAAGTTTTTGTTGACGTTTATTTAAATGGGATGAAGTTCAAAGAACTCACAAGGAGAGGCTAGATAATTAAAGACATGAAGAAATTTTAATATACGATACTACCCTGCAGACAAAATGACTAGTATGTGTTTAGAAATATACTAGTTGCTTTTTAACTCCAACTAGTTGCCTATCTGTCTCTTTTTATATATCCAACTATCGATTTTAACATTAGGTTGTTCATTTGTATACAGTTATATCCCAATTGGAGTACCAGTTATTGTAAAGTAGTGCTCTTACTGGTTTTTTTATTTATCGTATTGTTTTGTATTTCTTAAAAAAAACTTTGGCTCCACCAGGGTACGAACACACATTCCTCATATTTCCTCTACCTACTGAGCCACTTTCTACTTATTTTTTTAAGAGCTAAAAATATGTTTTATGTATAAGTCGTATGCCTGAAAATTATGGCCTTTTGACTAGTATCGTTACTAGTCTCGATACAACTATTAACATGACTGTCGTTTTTTTACTAGTATCATTACAACTAGTATATGACTGTCCCAAAGCGTATCTGGTCGTAAATTTAGCTGCTGGGTAATAGTGTGAAATTGTTAAACACATACATATTTGCTTTTTAAGCATTTCACAGGTTTCTGTTCTACTCTGTATATGAAGAGCTAATGACCAAAAAGATGTAAATGAGGAGAAGAAAATAAGAGGCCACGTGATAAGGAGGGTATACATATATTTTACTTTATTGAGTAGAAAGAAGGAACATAACAAATTTTGTGTATGGAATGTTACCCTTACTTCTTAAGAGTTCTTCATTTTCATTGATAAACTTTATGATTCTGTCTTTTGCATTTTGGCATACATCGAGATAATTCACTTCTTAAATAAAAAGTTAGTCTAACAAATATTCCCTCTTATTCCGTAACTATTTGTCGACGTCACGTCAAGACAATACCAAAAAATTTACACATTTCTACGCGTCAGCGACAACAATTTACTATTACTAACTAACATCCACTTACTATTATTTAAGGCACAGAAAATGGGAAGAGTCTGTTAATAGTAAGTAGTAAGTTTTTGTCGACAGTGAGTAGACAAGTGCCAATTTTTTTTTGTACTGTCTTGACGTGACGTCGACAATTGGTTACGGAATAAGGGGGACTATTTTCGTTTTCTTCAATGCGTTATCTTGTTTTTACCAACATTAAACTCGTAGCCGAATTACATTTAGAAATTTTCTCAAAGTAACGTTCGATACATTATATATGAGTTTCCCACATATTTAAAGACTAATTTACTCTATATCGTTTATATTTTTGTTGTTGTTAGCTTTGTTTTACTATCATAAAATCAAAACCTAAATCATATTTAAGCAATTTGTCAAATTAACGTTCAATACATATGTAGTGTAAATTTCACATATGGCTGATTCTCATACTTAACGTATATAGCTAAATGAAATATGAGAAGGTGGTATTCATTTTATACTCTTCGCCTCATTCAATTGATCTTGAAATAAAGTTATATCTTAGATTTTAAAATTTTTTTTTTGTATTGAGCGTTACATTTGCTTTCGCGTTTGTTCCGGGAATGATTTTTGCGAGACAGCGGGCTGATATATACAACAAAAAAAATTTCATATACAATTTTATTATCTTTGAAGAGAAGAAATTTCTAAACTCAACTGTAACGCCAGAAATCAGTAAAAACTTAAAATGTGCTTGAGGGTTAATTTCGTATTTATTCTCAATAAGTTTTTAAAGATTTCTGGCGTTCCAGTTGAGTGTAGACATTTATTGTCTTCAAAGCTTTATAAGGAAATTTTATGAGGAATTTTTCTGCAGGATAGTTTAGCCCGCTATCTCGCTGGCGAAGGGCAGTTTCTTGCCTCATTTTAAGAAAAAGTTAAAAAAGACCCATGCAGCGAAGCGCTAGAGGGTTAAAATATTTCAAGATATTATTTCACGTCGAGTGTTACATAAAAGTGCTGAACACACCTAATACATTAAATATAAGGCTTACACGATTTACTATGCCGATTCTCTATAATAATCACCAAAAGGGGGGGAGGGGGTGGGTTCATGTAAAGCAATTTGCATAACTTTTAAACTTATGGAGATCCCTTTATCTAAATTTTTGTGTATAATGAAGGACACCTAGGCTAATTTTGGCAAAAAATAAATAAAATTGGTCAAAGTTAGAAAACTTTTAATTGAAATTTGTCATTTCCGGTTTTGATAATGACAAAAAAAATTTTTTTAATCAAATGTTTATTCGTATTTTTTTTAGTTAAAAACAATAATTAAAAAAGAAATTAAAAAACAACAGCATCATACAAAAGAAAATTCATACCTAATACTGAGTAATTCCATTTAGCCGGGTGTGACCACTTTACACATATTTTTTGTTGTAAATAAAGAATATAACATTTTTTACTTAAAAAAAAGGTTGCGAATCGCAAGGTCATTAAGCTTAAAGTCGTTGAATAACAGGCAGATACTGAAAGAACACGATTCCTGCTCAGAATGATCGTCAGCAAGCTGCGACGGGTGTGACCTTACAAATCTTAGTTTTAAAGAATTATGACTTTCAGCATAAATTCTGTAAAATTTTTACTATAACGTGCACAATAATTTTGACAAAAAAATCTGTTTTCTTAACAAAAAACTATTTTTAAAATGTGACGGGTGTGACATAATACGAAAATTTAAAAAATTCGAAGAAATAAAACTTTTTATTGGTTTCATTAATGTAAATTACATAAAAATAAGTCATAAGAAAATAATAACACATTAAATTATTTGCTATCCGTTCTATTATAGACAGCAGGATACTCTAGCTGAGTATTTTTTTTTAATTCAATAAAAAGCTAAAAAAGTATATTCTTTTCAGATATAACGGTTTTTTATTGATAATGAGAAAGGGAAGAAAAGAAAATCTGAAATAAATATGAAACATACAAAGAGGGAGAGCAAAATGTTTTGGGGACGATCATTTTAAAGTGCCTCAAATTGTTGGAAAAAATACTAAATAATGTATTCTTTAATTTTTTTCTGTAATTGTCATGCTCTAAAAAACGTCAATTAAGAAATTTTTATTAAAAAAAAAGAAAATTATTTGTTCCTTGCATAGGGCCGTTTTACGTGGAATCAATCAACTATAGTTATGCCCAGGGCTGCCAGATAAATTTGCGAAAAAATCGTCAATGACGATAAAAGAGAAAAATATCATAATTTCTACTATTAAAAATCGTCAAAAAATCGGGCACCAAAAAATTCAATTAATTTATTGAAAATTTTGTCAAGAAACTGCCAAACTATAACATGAAAATATCTGTTCGCAGCTCGTTAACCCGCATATTTCAAAAAGCTCTTAAAAATCTCGAAAAACTTCTGTTTTCGCTATTGGATCGAAATTTGAGGAACAACGAGTCAAACTGATCTCATATTCAGCGCGTCGAAATATTTGTTGATATGAGGGTCTTGTCAAATGTACGGCCAGCTTTTTTTTATATATTCTGAGTAGTCAGTCTACTATCAACGGCTTTCAAACACAAGCTAAATGACGCAGCTTGTTCAAACTTTGACAGGAGTTAACTGACAAATGCCTGTGGACAGGGGCAATGTTGGCCTTTCAGTTAAAAGTCGGGATATTCAGGAAGTCACGGACTTATTGACACGCCCTCGTATATGCATGTCCTCTTACCATACCATATACCACGAGGAAAACCCAACTGTCCCGTTTACAAAAATATATTTTTGTGCTTCATAATATTTATTAAAAGAAAATGCTGTATTTTTAGCACTGCATAAAATCGTCACATTTTATGAAAAAATCGTCAAATCGTCACTTTGATATTTTTGGAACATAAAATCGTTAAAATGACGATAAATCGTCAAATCTGGCAGCCATGGTTTTGCCAAATATCAAGGAATTTCGGCAGTTAGATGGATGGATCATAACACTTAAAAAAATATCGTAGTTTTCTTTGTAATTTTTCTGGTTACATAGTGTAATTGATCTACATGAGTTACCAAACATCCGTCTTTAGATAAATATAAATAACATAGTATGCAGTTTGTAACAATTATCCAATCTTACGTCATTTTGTTTTTGTTATCAAGAGCCGGTTTATAAAAGAAAAACTAAATATTAAACTTAATTTTTTAATTTGTGGTAATTTGAAAATTTATTACAGTGAACCAATTTTCAGACAAATAAAACAACAATATCAACAATAACAGCAAGACACTAAAGAAAAAAAAAATACTTAAATAACGTGCAATATCACAGTATTTATTGTCACATGTCACGTTAGATATACATACATTTTGTTATTGTTTCCACTGACTATTTCACGTAACAATTAAAAAAAAAAAACAACAGCCACAACTTAAGAAAAGACTTTAAGCAACATTGTTGTTGGTTTAAAACTAAACTCTCAGATTTATCTATGAACAGTTAGTTAGATGCCGCAAATGTTGTAGCAGCTTTGCACATGAGCAGCAACTATAACGAGTCTAATAATATAAAATGAATTTCTTATGCTGGGACTGACAGCTACGACCACCACCAACTCTTGTGGGCTGCATAGCGAATTGTTCGTTATCTAATGAATTCGATCGATCATTGAACTTAAAGAATTCGATTGCAGTGCACCGAAAAAGAGTCTTGTCTTTTTGTTTCGCGGCTAAATGTTGTTCACCTTGAATGAGGTGCAAACCAAACAATAGACAACAAACAGATGCAAACAAAAAGGCGAACGGATAATCGTAGGTACTGCATTATTGCAATTAAATTAAAAAACGATTCAATTTAAATTGAAAACAATTAAAGAAACGTTAAGAAAATTAAAATATTTCTGTTAGATAATTTGTAAAAAAAAACTTGAAGCTTGGTGTTGCCTTAAACAAAAATAGAAAAAAACAAAAGAAAAAACCATAGAGCCGTTATCCATAATGTTATTTGACTGTTGAAGAGTAATCGACACTCGTTGATTCAAAATTGTTCATAGAACTACACAAAGAAATATACAAAAGTAAAAAACGTTGTGATTGATAGAGAATATCGAATTCGTCTGCAGAAAATTTATATAACAATAAAGAACTCCTTATTTATGTACAAAAGTTATCGATAACAGAGATGTTAACTAAGTTATCGATGGCTCCTATTTGCTATATAATTCACACGATGAAATATTTCATGAAACTTGTTGCATTAAACTTTTTTTAATTGCCAATCAAATGGGCGGGAAAACAAAATGGGGTTGAAAAAGTGGTATGATATAGAATTACTGATAGTTTTTGTGAATTTTCTTTGCCACATTTGATATTCCGCACTTGCAATAAGCAAATAATAAAAAAAAATATGAAGGAATTTGCATGAAATATTTTATTGTGTACATTTAGTCATTGACAAGCTATCAGCACCTTTTTATTTCTACAAAGAAGTTATCGGTAAACTTAATTTATCCAGAAAACTTTCGCACAAAGTTATAAAGAACTTAATTTTTTGTACCACATCTACCGATTATAGCAAATTTTTTAAAGAAACTAACAAACATAATCTCTATATACGGAAAAGTTATCGATAACACAATATTTCTATAGAGAAAAGTTAACGATAAGAATGCACAATGTTAGTCGTTAGTTTTAACTTTTGTTTAGCAAAGTTATCGATAAAATTACTTTTCTATAGAAAAGTTATCGATAAAAAATTATCTAGTAATAACTCATCGTAATGTTATTTTTTCATAAAAGTTTACTATTTTACAGAAGAGTTATCGATTTAAATAGTTTTATCAATAAGTTCACCTTTTTGCAGAAAGTTGTTGATATTTTTTACTTTGGCGTAAAAAAGTTATCGATTTCTTATTTTCAATATGAAAGCATTTTTATGCGAAAAAAAGTTATTTTCTATATAATAGCTGTCAATAAGTATCCTTTTTTGTAGAAAATTTATCGATGAGTGTACATTCCTATAGAAAAAATCAGCAGGGCTCGGACTTTCATGCAAATGCATGTTTTGTATAGAAAAGTTATCGATAAGTTTGTTGTTCTATTAAACAGTTATCGATAAGTTTACTTTAAAAAAATTATTGATGCGTTTAGTCTCTTACAGAATAGTTATCGATTTGAATAACTTTATCGATAACATTACTTTTTTTACAGAAAAGTTGTCGATATGTTTAAGTATCGTTTTTTTATAGAAAAGTTATCAATAAGTTTACATCATAATATAAAAATATGGTATACTTTTCTATGGAAAATTTATCGCCAAATATACTTTTGTATAGAAAAGTTATCGATAAGTTTATTGTTCTACTAAAACGTTATCGAAAATTTACTTTTTCAAAAAAATTATTGATGCGTTTAGTCTCTTACAAAATAGTTATCGATTAAAATAATTTTATCGATAAGTTCACTTTTTTACAAAAAAGTTGTCGATATGTTTACTATTGTATAGAAAAGTTATCGATTGCATTGTTTTCAATATTAAAGCATTTTTATGCGCAAAAATTTATTTTCCATATAGTAGATATCGATAAGTATCGTTTTTTTTTATAGAAAAGTTCTCAATAAGTTTACATTATAATATAAACATATGGTATACTTGTCTAGAGAAAAGCTATTGACGAGTATACTTTTGTATAGGAAAGTTATCGATAAGTTTATTGTTACACTAAAATGTAATTGAAAAGTTTACTTTATTCGAAAAATTATTGATGCGTTTAGTCTTTTAAAGAAAAGTTCTCGATTTGAATAACTTTATCGATAAGTTCACTTTTTTACAGAAAAGTTGTCCACATGTTTACTTTGACATAGCAAAACTCCGATAATAGCGTTACTTACTATGTGAATAGCCCCTATATGGAAAATTTATTGACTAATTTAGATTCCTGTATAAGTATACTTATGTATAAGAAAGTTATCGAAAATTTATCGATAAGTTTTTTGCTCTAATAATCACTTAAGTCTTATAGTTAACTTATTGCAGAAGAAATATTTAATTCAGAAAGAATTGGCCATAAACATGAAACAAGGGAAAAATTAACATCAACTTAAATTTTCAAATTTAAAAAATCAAATCATGTTCATTAAATTATTTGCTGCCTAGAACACAGCGCATCTGGAAAGCATGAAATTTTTTTACTGCTTCCAGAAATCCCAAACTTTTTTTTGATGGGTTCTCAAGAAAAATAAATGCTCAGCGGCACAAAGTCATTTTAGAAAGCATCTTCTTTAAGGTTAATTTTTGCTATAAATTAGTGTTATTCATTAAACTTTAATTAAAATATTATTTCCAATATAGACCGTTATACAAAAACCAATTAATTGTATTGGACACGCCATAAAAAATTTATATTGCTTTTTTAACTATTATAGATTTCTTGTGTTTGAATGCCGCTCTACTTTAAAAACTGAAGCAGTTGTCTGTCAATCAATTTTGTAACATTAGTTACGCTTTAGGCCAAAATCAATAATAAAAAAAAACAATTTGTTTTTAAGTGAGCTAACAAATAATTAAGAAATCTACCGTACAATTAAAAAACCGAACAAAAAAGTGTTGAATTAAAATATTTTCTATATAAGAATATTCGTGACAGGGCAACACAAACATCGAAGATTTCTGAAAACAAGTGAGTGACAGCAAAAATTGAATAGAATTTTGCCTGTGTAAAACTAGACTTGAGCCAAGACCAGTTGTGCAATAATGCCAAGGCGATATTTGTTTTGTTTAATTCTATTATAAATTAACAGTTGAATTTATTTCCAAAAAATATTTTGAATTTTTCACTTCATTTGGAGTTAACAAAAATTCCATTTACTGTAATTGTAAAATTGTAATTCCTTTTTCGCAAAGGACAACTTAAATAGTTTGCCATTTTTATTTATTTATCTTTCAACTATAATTTATCATGTCTATTGTTTTGACAAATTTTTATTTCTATTTTGTCTCCAACAATGTTGTTTTCGCTTAATTTGGGAAATTTTAACCTTGATCTGAGACAGCTTAGATTTTTTTGTTATCAGTGATGAGTTTAATTTATCGTTCTCACACTTTGTATTTGATTAGATTTTTTTTAAATAATTCATGATCCGGTTTTTGTGGAATTAATTAACAATTGTTTTCATTTGTTAGAAGAAACAAATTAAAAATTGATTTTTAATTAAAACCAACAACCAGTTTAAAATCTTGATGAAGAGCAGACCAGATTTTTAAAAGATTTTTAAAACCAATTTTTTTCCAATTGATTTATTTTATCTACGAAAACGACAAATATTTATAAATTAAATGTAAAAATGAATAACCAGAGCGAGACAAAAATTATGCTTCCATGGTTGTTGCTTTAACTTTAAAATTTAATTTAATGCAAACCTTGTTAATACAAACGATATTTTTCCCACAAAACAACAAAATTATCGACGACATTTTAATTAAATAATCAAGTTAAACAAAGTTTCAAAGAGCTCGTTAAAATATTTGCAGAATAGTGAAGATATTTATTTTTTATTTTAAATTCTACAAATTTATTTACAAATTGCACAGAAGAACACAGATTTTGGTGCTCGTGATCAATTCTAATACAAGCAGGTTCATTGCCTAGACTAGAGATTAGTTTGACTTATTTGGTTCAGTCGAAAATTCATAAATCCGCAGTTAAGTTTCTTTAAACCGTGCTAACATTATACGATAGTCCGATTAATAGTTTCGGAGAAGTTGTGAGGATATTTTTAAGCAAAATTTAAAAATTTTTGTATTTTAAGAGCTCATAAGAAAACGAAAATGACAAAAATCTCCTTAATACTTAGCACACATAAAGCTGAATATGTAAGAAATAAAATTAGGCATATCTCATTAAAATTCATGCACAACTTTTGATGTTATTCACAATTATGTGAAGACTTTCCATTAACAAAAATTAAGATTAAAAAAAGAACGGTGTCGTGGGATATCGAGTTGGAACGAAGTTCCTTAAGTTTTATTTACCTAATAAAATTAAAACATATGTTATGTTATGTTTAAAAAACTTTACATGACCTGATATGACGAGACATGACATGACAACATAACATAACATAACATAACATAGCATAACATAACATAACATAACATAACATAACATAACATAACATAACATAACATAACATAACATAACATAACATAACATAACATAACATAACATAACATAACATAACATAACATAACATAACATAACATAACATAACATAACATAACATAACATAACATAACATAACATAACATAACATAACATAACATAACATAACATAACATAACATAACATAACATAACATAACATAACATAACATAACATAACATAACATAACATAACATAACATAACATAACATAACATAACATAACATAACATAACATAACATAACATAACATAACATAACATAACATAACATAACATAACATAACATAACATAACATAACATAACATAACATAACATAACATAACATAGCATAACATAAAATAATATAACACAACATAACATAACATAATATAACATAACATGACATGACTCAACATTGAAAGACATGACTTGACATGACAGCACTTGACTTGTCATGTACATCTGAGGAAGTTTAGTGATAAGACCGTTATCCTTAACCACTACCGGTCACGTCTCAAACGGTTTCGGAGCCACCAACGAGGCAAACGTAGGAATCACCAGTGTAGCTGCATTTTTCCCCTTAAAGACAACAACATTAGCCGCAGAAGCAGTGATCAACCTTTTTGGTACACTGCTGGCCTCCAACCTTCCCCTTATTCGCGGCTATGAGCTTCATCAAGAGAACCTCATACTCCACTGAAATAGTAGTCAACTTAAGAGCCAACACTCTATCTATGTACTCTACAAGCTAACAACACCTCCATTAGTGAATCAGTGACCATTTTCTCTAACTCTATTGCAAAATCACCACCGTCATTAATCCTACCGACACTAGCAGTCACCTTTTTCTTCTGCAGATTATTCCTACTACAAGAAGCAACAGCACTGTCAGTAGCATCAGTGTAATTGAACACTTTCTTAATGACAGCAGGCGGTCCATAGCCTTAGAGCTTGTCATCTTCGACTTCTCTTCAGAGTTGTCCCCCTCGGAATTTTTTGGCATGTGCCATGCTTCACACTAAAAAAATTATTTACACATAAGTTCCACCTACCTAAATAACACTAATCAGTAGGAAGATAATAATTCCGAGGTTCTATATTATAAGAAGAAGACACGTTCAAAAGCCGTCAGCAGCTAAGCCAACCATCACTTGGAAAATCCTAAGACGATACTTATCGTTAATTGTTAGCAGAGAGATCGCTTCCGCTAGCACTGCCACGAACCATTTAACCAAGTCACAGCCACTTAGCAAGGACACAAACCAGGTTAGAGACGCCAAAAAACCGCGTAAAAATGCCAAAAAACCCCACGATTTCTCTGACTCTTTTCCGGAAAACTACGGCAGCACCAAAAAATCCGCAGCGGCAAAAATCCGCCGGAGTTTCACTATCAACTTGAGACATCTTGCCAGAGGAGTTTTATAGGCAAATCACTATTCGTTACCATTATTTTTTGTTACCAATATTTGCTACCAGTATTCGTTACACGTATTTTTTTATATTAAAAAAATTCTTATCTCCAACATTAAAATCATTGATATGCACAACGTTCCAGAGGGAACTTTTTAAATTTTTGTCCGCCTGTGTTAAGTTGCTATAAAAAAATGCCAACTCTTCTAAAGCAAATTTAAAAAGTATATAATCGATTTATTTACTACTTTTCGCCAGACGCTTTTATTGTGTTTTTTTATTAAATTTTTATGCTGTATGCAAATTCATATTAATTTCATAAAATGAACTGCAACTTTTTGTGGTCTATAACAAATACTTTACGGTTAGTTTCTATGCCACCAGCAGCAGTAGTAGTAATAGTAACACTAGTCTGTCTATCAGTCAAACTGACTAGTCTGTCAGTATTAAAAACTTCAGACATACATAAAAGAAGTGCATAATAGAATTAACTAGTGGTACACAGTGAGTAAAAGCATTTGTCTGCATCGGTAGCTGTTTATTGCCACAGGGTCATACTCCACATACGTCTGGGTACGAATATCTATCTATCTGTATCTACAGCCATTTGTGAGTTGTAAGTTCGTTTAAAGTTTGCATTGGTTATAAAATAGAATTGGTTTTTATAATGTGGTTTGCGGTATAAATCATTAACAAGACTTTATAGAGATTTTGAGAGTTAGATTTACAAAAGAGTTTATTACATTATTTTTCTTAACGACGATAATAATTATCTAGTTTTAAATAAATGATCATTAATTGGCAGCGATAAAAACGTTTAATGAAGTTGGGTGTTTGGTTTATAAAATACTTAAATTACTAATTTTAAAATGAATGTATTTACACATATTTTTTCCCCATTTAATTAGTAAGCAAAAAAGGGTAAAGAAAGTTTTTAACTTTCAAAAACTTTTATATTTTGCAGATAAAGGGCAACATTTTTATAGAAATGTTATAAATAATGTGTTTTTTTTCTATGAAAATTTAACGATAACAACAGTTTTCTTTAAAAAGCATTTTTATTAAAAATCGCAGATATCGAAAATCGATATACGATAACTTGAATTTTTATTTCAGAGACATAATTTTTCCACACAGAAGTTTTCAATTACTTCAGTTTATTACAGAAGAGTTACCTGTGACTTAACTTTTTTTACAAAAAGGTTATCAGACTTACAAATATTTATTTTAAAAAAAGTATCGATAGCTTAAATTTTTTTTTAGAAAAGTTTTCGATGAATTAATTATTTATTAGAAATATTGCTGATATCTTTATACTTTAGGACATGGGCTTCCACATAATTAATTAAACCCCATATTTAAAAAATTTTTTTCACTTACATGTTTTTACGTTTCATACAATTTTCTGCCAAAAATGAATTGATGATTTAACTTTTCTACAGAAAAGTTATCGATAACTGAACATATTATGTTTTTCTTACAGAAAAGTCATTGATAACTCAAGTTTTATATATTAACGTTCGATTACTTATTTATTCAGCAGCAAAAGTAATCGATAGTTAAAACTTTCATACAGAGAACTTATCGATAACATAACTTATCTGCAGAAATATTATTATGACTTTATTAACACGTTGAAATATTTACAGAAAAGCTATTGATGGCTTAAGTTAACTTTGTACAGCGATTTTATTGTTACCTAAAATTTATACAGAACTGTTATCGATAACTTGACCTTTCTTCAAAATTTTATCGATAATATAACTTTTCTACACTAAAGTTAGCAAGCAATAGCTTTGCCTTTGTACAGCAGAGCTGTCGATAGCGTAGCCTTCCTGCAAGAGATTCATCCAAAGCATCAAAATTGCATAGGAGTGATTCCACCTAAAACGGCCCTATGCAAGGAAAAAATAATGTTCTCATTTTTAATCAAAATCTCTCAATTGATGTTTTTTAGAGAATGACAATTTTAGAAAAGATAAGAAAATACACTATTTAATATTTTTAAATCAATTTGAGGCACTTTTATATGATCATGCAAGAAACATTTTGCTCTCCCTCTTTGTATGTTTAATATTTATTTCAAATTTGCTTTTATTTCCTTTCTCACTATTACTAAAAACCGTTATCACTGCAAAGAATATACTTTTTTTGTTTGTTTTTTATTGAATTTAAAAAAATATTCAGCTAGAGTATTTGTAGACCAGTTTCGAAGTTTAGAAGAGGAGATAAAAGGTCATTTTAGCAAGAAAAGTTTAAAAGAAGCTTCAGATAAAGTAAATGACTTTATAGCAAAGATATATTTAGAAATAACGAAATGTAAAATACAAAATTTATTCAAAGCCCAAGCAAAGGGTATAGAGGACTCATGTAAGCTGTTAGAGGAAAAGGAGCCGAATTTAGTGCAGAGGATTAATGCGCACCGAGCGGAAATTCCAGAATGCTTAAAGCAACCTATATCGTTAAGAAAAGTAATAGAAGCAAATAATTGAGTGTCTTATAATTTTCCAATGAGTTTATCTTTATGCTATTTATATTAATTAATTAAATCAATAAAAAGTTTTATTTCTTCGAATTTTTTTAAATTTTCGTAAAAGGTCACACCCGTCGGTCACACCTGTCTCATTTTAAAAATAGTTTTTTTTATAAGAAAAATAATTTTTGTCAAACAGTAAATACACAATACAATTGAATACACTTTGAACAGATAGCTATACCAAAATTATTGTGGTACCTTATAGTGAAAATTTTACAGAATTTATACTGAAAGTCATAATTCTTTAAAACTAAGATTTGTAAGGTCACACCCGTCACAGCTTTCTGACCACCATTCTGAGCAGAAATCGTGTTCTATCAGTGTTTAACCGTTATTCAACGACTTTAAGCTTAATGTCCTTGCGAGCCGCAACGTTTTTTTAAGTAAACATTTTTATATTCTTGATTTATAACAAAAAATGTGTGTCAAATGGTCACATCCGGCTAAATGGAATTCTGATTACCATAAAGCAAAAAATATTTCACTTGTTTAAATTTCTGCTGTTTAAAGCTTTAAGTATCGTTTAATGTTAATTAAATTTTTAATTGATTTTTAAGGAAGTTATTTTCTTTTTTCTTAAAAGCTGGGAAAGCATGTGATTTTCATGTTATTTCTTTTCTAATTCATTATTGCTACTCAATGAATTACATAATAATTTTTCCTGTTTTTGTGTAATCTGTTTTTAATCATATTTTTAACAATACTGTTTTAAAACCAATTTGCCATCATGCAACCAGCTAATATTAATGAGAAAATATTAACAAAAAAAAGATCACACTTTTTCCTTGTTAACAAGTGTTAAAAGACCATGATTGTCATCAGCATCATCATCATCATCATCATCATCATCATTATCATCTTTAATAAACGAAGATGATGTCGTATGATCAGGAAGTATTTGAAAAATTCAATAAAAATAACATGTTTTTCACATTTTAATGCTTGTACATATTTTCATTTCTTTCATAATGAAAGAGGAAAAACTTCTGATCAAACGCAAAACAAAAAATAAAATCAAAGAAAGAGAAAGAGAAAAAGAAAATTTCAAAACCGGTATCAAATTGAAAACAGTAAAAGAGTAAAATATATAAGAAAATTGTATTATTTTTCTGCTGACCTTAAGCCAGTGAAAAAAAGATGAAGCCTGCTAAGTTTGGTAACAGGTTTTATGCTTTAATTTCTTTATATTTTTGCCATAAATAAATTTTAATTTTAAAAAAATAAATGTTTAAAAATGCCATAATTGCATGACTTTGGTTTAAGGAAAAGTTATCACAACCAAAAATAAAACTCTTCAATGCGGAAGTTTGGCAGCACAAACTACAAAAAAAAATTTACATAAATAAACAAATAAAGCTTTGAAAAAAAAGAAAAAAGCTTTCGTGTCACCTACGTATGTTCTCTTCCATAAAGGATTAGTTAAGCTTTTCCTGAAACCTAATTTTCATTTCTGTTACCTGAATATGATTGCAAATGGTCGGTCGGTAGTCTTAGATTTAAAAGTTTAAAGAAATGCAACAAGTTGCAGTATGGTTTCTAACAACAACAACAACAACAACAGAACATGTGTATAGAAAGCAAACAAGTTAATGCCATTAAAACTGACCAAATAAGTATTGAAACACATAAAAAGCACCAGGAAATTGTTGCTTGAATAAATACTTTTTTAAGAGGTGCTTTTTTTTTTGTTTATTTAAAGAAAGTGTTTTACGATTTTGTTGGGATAAGAGTACCTCAAACAAACATGGAAACAATTTAAATTACAAGCTTAAAATAAAATTAAAATTTTTGACAATTAAATCAACACACAACCTGTGGTGAGTTTAATGTATGATTAAAGGCTATAAAAATTCGTCCAAAGATATTTGGGTCAAGATAATAAACATTATCTTTACGAATTCGCTAAAACGATAACAAAATTACATGTTAATGGAAAGTTACCTCTTCGTCAAAGTAATATCAGTTATGATTAATTTCATTATGACTGGAATACATGAAAAGTTAATCTATGTAACAGTTACAGTTTACTAAGAACGCTTCAGCCTCTCATCTGCGTTCATGTGGTTTTAAGGAGGCTTGTTAGTTGTTACACTCAAAATATTCTGTACGTAAAATTAACTGAAATTGTAATATAAAATAAATAAAAATTCAATTAAAAATCCGTCTACTTATTTTTCATTTAAATTTAACAAAAAAAATTTATTAAATTTTAAATGTGAAAAAATTAACTGACTTAAAACCGTTAAAAATTAATGGATCTTTCTTTATTTTTATAAATTTAACTGTCACAAGAACTAATCGCAGTTTCCATAAAAATAAAAGGTGTTCCACTTATTTCAGCTATTTTTACTGTTAAATAATGAACCCCAAGTTCCGTAGTTTAAAGGGGCCCTATTGTTTTCGCTACGCTGGCCGTCTGTCGGTCTGTCTGTCTGTCTGTCTGTCACAGGCTGTTTTCTCGAGAACCGTAAGAGCTACGGACCTGATATGTTCACAGAATATATGCAATTTTGGCCACTACAACAACAAATATATGACAGTTAAAGATTAAAGGGTGTTCTAAAGCGAGCTAAAAATACTAATGTAAAAAAAAACTCCAGCTACTTACATATAGACACTTTAAATTTTCAAAGTTAGAGTAGGTATTATTTATACAGAATACATAAATAACACTGGTCTTTAAAACAAAAAAAATTAAAGGGTACTCTATCAGTTAATGTTATTTTGACAATGTAATTTAGACAATTTGCTGTATCTTGAAAACTATAAGAGGCAAACTCTTGCAATTTAAAAAAACGCTAAAACTAAAAATTCCAATATTTAAAAAAATTCCAAAACGAAAAATCTCCAAATCGATAAAAGCGCTTAAAGGAAAAAGCGCTTAAAGGAAAAAAGCACCAAAAGCAAAAAAACCAAAAGCAAAAAAAATTATCAAAACTAAAAAGATCACCAGCAAAGTAAAAAAAAATCGCCAAAAACCGAACAAAATTTCCAAAACGAAAAAAAGCGCAATATATAAAAAAAATCGCTAAAACTAAAAATATGACAAAAAACTAAAAAGAAAATCGCCGGATGGAGAAAAAAAATCACCAAAACGAAAAAGCACCAAAACTAAAATAAAGCGCCAAAACTAAAAAAAATCGCCAAAACGAAAAGAAGTCCCAAAACTAAAAAAAATGCAAAAACTAAAAAAATCAACAAAAACAAAAAAAAAATCAACAAAAGCAAAAAAAACCGTCAAAACGAAAAACACATCAAGCTAAAAAAATTGATTAAACCAAAAATATCGTCAACAAAAGGAAAAAATCCCAAAAACCTAAAAACCGCCAAGATGAAAAAAGCGCCGGAACAAAAATTAATCGCCAAAACGAAAAACGTATCAAAACTAAAAAAAAAATCTATGAATTTAAAAACATCGCAAAAAAACCGCAAGAAATCGCCAAAAAGAAAAAAAAATGCCAAAAGCCGAAAAAAATTGCCAAACGGAAAAGCAATAACAAAAAAATCGTCAAGAACAAAAAAAACGTCAAAAATGAAAAAAACGCCGAAACTAAAAAAATGCCAAAACTAAAAAAATCGCCAAAACGAAAAAAACATCAAAGCTAAACAAAATTTCCAAAATTAAAAATGTCATCAAAAATCAAAACAGGTGACAAAGCGAAAAAATGGCCAAAAGTAACAAAAATCGCCAAAACGAAAAAAGGGACATACAATAAGTATGGTATTCGTACGGAACCCTTCGTGTGCGAGTCCAAGTCGCACTTTACTGAATTTATTATTTTATTAATTTTATATTTTTACTCTCTGCTTGTTATTTTCATTTCGACTGGGAATCGAACAAAGTTCCTTCAGGTTTGAAAACCAACGCACCAACCACTCGGCTAATGCATAGTATGTAAACCAGCATCTCGCAGGTAACATAAGCCTACTCAATTTTATGTATTAAAGCTCAAATTCACTATCCTACTTGATCGTACGATTGATTCACCGGAAAAATTTATAGAAGTCTGGCCGACTTTAAAAAATCTCACTACTTGCCAAAAGATAACTTGTCATACAGTTGCATTTTTAGTCTACACTACCACACTTTTTTTTTTGGCACACATGTCATATTTTGCAGATCGCGCGATTGTTTAGGATAGTGCATCGTGGCCTTTAACATTAAAAATTTAAAAAAACACGCATGGTCTTGGCTGAAATTGAACATGTGACCTCCCGGTAAATAGTCAAGCCCACTATCCACTAAACTATTGATTTTAAATGAATATTCATAGATTTTAAATTACAATTTCAGCTAATTTTACGTACAGAATATTTTGAGTGTTTGTATGTGTGTAATTTTTATGCATGAACAGCGGACAATATTGAAAGCAATCCAAAATCCGTATTTATGTATATTTAGCTTTTTTTGTAATGAATGTTAGAACCAGTTAAAATTAATGTTTATTCATTTAGAAATGACTACACGGAATACTTCTTGAATAAAGTACATTCCGTTACTGCAATAATATTGTGAGTGTAAGAACATCAGCTATTTAACTGAACTAAATATTTACCCCCATATTCATAAATAAATAAAAACATATTTAAAATCTATTTTAAGAAAATTTTGTATGAAAAATTTGACATCAAATACATTTCAAACTTATTTTAAATTTTATGAATATGGGGGTTAATGACTGACTATGTATTTAAACAACAAAATTTTTACAGAAATCACTCAAGAAACTGAGTGCTTTTCATACACAATTTTCTGCTCAAATGAATTATCTTTAAGTTTATTTAAAAACTGTTTTTGCAAATTCATTTTCATCAAAAATGTAGTTCTAACTCAAACATCTTTGTACATTTCGATCTAAAGTATTTCAAATCCTTTAAACTAAAGTTACCAACTTAACGAATAACCGATTAATCGAAAGTATATTTTCCTACGATTAAAACAAAATTTCATTGATTTAAAATAAAAATAAAAACTTACGTTTTTAAGCCAGTTTATTGATCAAGCGTAAACTTTTATCTGAAAGAAAAAAAATTATATATTAAAATAAATTTGTCTTAAAAATGTGTTTTAAGTAAAAAAAAATATACTCGAACATTTAGTAAAAAAATTCACAGCACGTCCTCAAAAATTTTACACTTTTACGTTAAAAGTTTTTTCAACTTTTTCATTGCAAAACCTTTATTATTTCACTTATTATTTAATTTCTTATGACTGACAATTATATAAAACAAAAACAGTAAGTCGTTTCATGAAATCTTTACTATTAAACATGCGAAATTTCTTGTTTGGAATATTAATTTGTTGTGTCAAATTGTTTTGAAGTACAAACAACAATGAAAAAGTTATGGAAAATATTTTTTGTGTTAATAAACAGATTATTAGAAGTAGTCTGATATTTCAAGGTGAATTATTAATTATTAAAATAAAACGAATACATATTGCAAATAAGATAACAACGACAACAACAACAACAACAAGAGCAAACAGCAGCACATGGAGAAGAAAGACTCAGGTGCAGTGACCAACGAGCTGAAGCAAACAAAGTAGTAGCATTTAAATAACAACAGAATTGCTAAAATCATAAATAAAAATATTTTTTATTCTTAACAGTGTTGCCAGAAAAGTTATCTGGAAGAATGCTAACTAAACGAAAAAAAATGCTAAATAAAACCGTTTTTATAATTCACCCTGATTATGTATCTCGAAGTCAAATTTGTGACTACGACAAAATACCATAGAATAAAAAATAAATTGAATTGTTTTCTCTATTCTATGACAATTTGGAAGATTTTATTTGGTTAGCTACACTCTAAAACACTTTTGTAGAAAATTAGGTCGATAATAGTCGGCAGTACTTTACAGATTATTATCGACCTAATATTACACACACATTATTTTTGAGCAAAATGTTTTTACTAAAAAAAGCGATTGCTTGCGTGCAGGTTTGAACCGTGACCTCCTGACTGATAGTCTGACGTATCTATCATTCAGCCATAGCCGTACTATACTTTATGTTACATTTTTTCCACTTGGACTAAATGTGATTAATTTGAAAGGTTTTTTCTTGAATAAAATAACTACAAAATCTATGTAATTTTAGACAAGAAGAAATTTTCAACACAAATTTAGACAATATATGATCGAAAATTTGAAGTAATGTTGTAGAGTGAATGTACTTAATTCGATATATACATTGCAGTATGCATGCTTTACGTCCGAAGAGCCCGGGTTCATATCCCAGCCATATCAATTTTTTTTAGTTTTAATATATATTTTTTCAAGTAAATTTTAAATACATTTGTTATCAAAATCTCCCAAGTTTTAATAAAACTTATCTAAATTTGAAATAAAGTTTATTGAAAAAATTATGAATTATTGATAAAATGTTTTGTTCATTCAAATATTTCGAATATTAATTGAAAAATTTATAATTTTTTTTTAAATTTTTTGTTATCAATATAGCGGAATTCTTTATCACAGGAAATTTGAAAAAAAAAATTTATTGAATACCGGGCTATTTGTTATCAAAAACGATATTAATATTTTTCTGTCAGCCTGAGAAAAAGCTAGATCTAACAGTTAAAATGCTGGAATGGCAACGCTGATTTTTAAGCCCAAATAGTTTTTATGCGACTTATTAATATTCAAATAATTTCCTTTGAATAATTTATATTCGTTTGACATAATAATACTTAAATACAAAATTTCAAGAAAAATTATGAAATTTAATTTTAAAAAACTTTACAAAATTTTTTAAACATTTTTTTGGCATACAACTAATTTATAATCGAGTATTCGATTAATTTTTATTCGAATATTTGATTAAGTTTGAAACAAATATTTTATTAATTTTGAATCAGATATTCGATTTATTTTTTACTCGCATAATTTTTTTCACTATTCGATTAATTTTTAATCGAGTAATTTTTTAAAATTTGCATAAATATTTTTGGTTTCATTTTTAGGGTTCCGTACACCAAAAGTATAAAGGAATGCTATTGTTTTCGCTACGCTGTCCGTCTGTCTATCTGTCTGTCACAGGCTGTTTTCTCGGGAGCCGTATGAGCTACTCACCTGAAATTTTCCCAGAATATGTCAAATTTTGGCCGCTACACCAACAAGTATATGACAGTTAAAAATTAAAGGGTGTTCTAAAGCGAGCCTCGAAAAATGTTGAATTACTAATGGAATATATACACACTTAAAATTTCCAAAGTTAGCAATAATTAGTGTAGTCTGTAGAATAGACTACACATATTAACACTGACATTTAAAACAATAAAAATTAAAGGGTGTTCTATCAGTTAATGTAAATTTGACTATGCAATTTAGACAATTTGCTGTATCTTGAAAACCGTAAGAGACAAACTCATGCAATTTTAAAAACGCTAAAAATAAGAAATTCCAAAATGAAAAAAGCGCTTAAAGGAAAAAACACCAAAATTAAAAAAAAATCCCCAAAACGCAAAAAATCACCAAAGCTAAAAAACTGCCAAAACCGCCAAAAACAGAAATAATAGCCAAAAAGCGAAAAAATCGTCAAAACGAAAAAAAGCACTAAAGCCAAAAAAATCGCTAAAACTAAAAATTTCATCAAAATCGAAAAAAATCTTCAAAAATGGAAATAAATAACCAAAACGAAAGGAAGTGCCAAAACAAAAAATAAAATGCCAAAACTAAAAAACGCCAAAACTAAAAAAAAGTGTCAAAACAAAAAAAAAAACGCTAAATCTAAAAAATCACCAAAAACCGAAAAAATCCCCAAAACCGAAAAACGCCAAACCTGAAAAATTGCCAAAATTGCTAAAACTAAAAATATCATCAAAAAGCGAAAAAACGTTAGAACGAAAAAAAAACGCTAAAACTTAAAACATCAGCAAAAAACGAAAAATATCAAATAAAACCAACAAAATTAAAAAAAAACCCAAAACCAAAAAAAACCGCCAAAACAACGATAAAAAGTTGAAAAATAAAAAATCTGAAATTAAACAAAAAAGCTTAACGGAAAAATTGGCAAAATGAAAAAAGGGCGAAAACGATAAAAGGGATATATTTTGGTTTGTGTGGGAGGTGGTCGATGGGCGTGGCAGATGTTGATGAAACTTGGCAAGCATCTTTTGAAGACTTTTGTTGGATAAGAAGAATTTTATGCGAAAAAATGTATTTGAATTGTATGGGAGGTAAGCGATGGGCGTGGCTGATATTAATGAAACTTGGCATGCACTTTTTGTTCTAGAAAGTGTATATATAAAAACTGAAGGCTTTTGCTTCTATAGGAAAAATTGTAGGAGAAAAACATCGATCTGGGTTGTATGGGCGGTGGGCCTGGCCGATTTTGATGAAATATTTTTTTTCTTAATTTAGTCAGTATAATGCTTGGTTCCAATTTTTAATGATCTAGGATAACTTCTTATATATTTTGCACAAAATGAAGCCATCCATCACTCTGTGCAACGTACTAAAATCAAAATACATATTTATTGTATGGGGAAGAAATCTAAAATCTAATTTGTTTTAGTCCTATTAAAAACAAAACTTTCTTTAGTGCGAGGATAAACAAACTAAAAGGATCTAAAAAAGGAATGATTCAAAACTGAGTGATACAAATTTTTGCTTCGAGATATTAGTGATAAGAAAATTTTAAGGACTTTAAGAGGAAGGTTTTCAAACTTTGAATCCAAAGATATATTCAAATCGGTGTTTGCCGTTTGGTGTAATTAATAATGGCCAAAAAAATGGGTAAAATTTCCTACAGTGAATGGGGGAGGGGTGGGGGTGAACTTTAACTCCCACTAAAATGAATCCTAGATGCGAACTTCCAAAACGATACACGTATATATTTTTTGATGCCTTTTGAAAGAATCAGTCGTTAGAACAATGTAATTTTTTTATTCTATTAATCGGTGTTTATTCGATTAATCGGTTTTTATTCGATTAATCGGTTGATTGAATATCTGATTTGCTGTGTACTCTGTCTCTAAAACTGAATTGAAATAAGAATTTTTAAAATTTTAATTGATTAACATTTTAAACCGAATGAATAATCGTTTATTATAGTGAGATTAATCTAATAACCGAATATTTAAGCAATGAAATACCTTTAAATTTTCTTTCGAATTGACTAAAAATTAGAGAGTTTTATTTGAAAATATGTATTGATAACTTGGTTTGACTGTGTTGTTCTAGGGCAACTTAATATTGTTTCTACTCTTATTAGCTGATGAATTTGGCTTGTGTTATAAGCCAACATATTTTATACATACTACATGTGTGTACATACTTTATAAAAGTTGTATTTAAACAATTTCTCACAAATTCCGTCTACATGTTTCTAAATAGTTTTTTTATATATAAGGAATAATTTTAAGCTAGATGATAAAAGTACTATAATTTACCTTTTTAAAGTCATTGCCAACAAAAAAAAATTATATGAATAGAAAGAAAGAAGAGGTATGCCCAAGAATTGTGTTGGAATATCTACAAAAGAGTTTTAAAGAATAATTTCAAAATTAATTTTCAGTTAAAAAAGGTTTGTTTTATTTCTCCCAACTACATTTTGTACAGTATTTTTTTCTATGATGATGCTTATATTGCTATGTGGCATGCAACATCTTAAAATTGCCTGCCATTCGACTGTTGCATTTTTCTATGTAAGAGCATGTTTAGAATGTCGTTTATATGGTGAGCTGTAAGTATGTTCAAAGTGTGTTCATCTACTTAAGGAAGGTTGTTGAGAAAAAAATCTACTTGTTAAGATTTTCTTTCTTTTTTTTTTTTTTTTGTTTTTCTTTATATCATTTCATTTCCACTTGACTGCAAATAAAACAATAAATACTACGAGTGCAGTAACAATATATAAAATCTCAACGATAAAAATTAAAAGTTAAACATTTCTAAACAAGTTGCTGGTTCGTTGATTACGTTGGTTTGCCTTTAAAATGCGCAGTTGCTTCTAGTTTAGTTTTGGGGGGAGGGACAAAAGCGACTGTTAAAAGGGCAGCGATATGAAAGAAAACGAGTGGAAATAAATGCATTTAATTAAGATTTGTTGGCATCTGCCTGTAACTGGTGGCAAATCAAATAAACACAAGATATAATGACATGTTGCTGTTGTTCGAGTGTAGGCTGTTCGTACAACAACACGTTGACTTTTACTGCTGCCTGCCCATGTGATATGTTTTTTATTGGTGCAATAGCAGTAGCAGCAGCATACAGTTTTTTTCTTATATTTTGTCTTATGAAATCAAGAAAAGACCTTGCCAAGGCTATTTTAAGCTGAAATATGTTTTTTTTTCTTTAAAAAACATTAAAAAATTTTGTTAAATTGATAAGGCAACAATAGTTTAAATGACTGGGGAATTGTTTGTTTTATATCTTACCAATAAAATGGAAAATGTTTGACAGCAACTGTTGATGGTCCTTCGAATTGTCTCAATATACTTTAATGGCTTTACTTCATTTTAAACAACACAACAAAGCAACATTAAAGCAATCACGTAAGACAGTCTTGATGACTTCCCAACTTTAGCAAAATTTTAGTTTACAAAATTAATAAAACTCAGTAGGAGGTTGATTTTATTTACAGGTCTTCTCTATCTTCCATTCGCAATGAAAATGTTCCAAATTATCAAAGAATTGTTGTTACAAATTAATATTTACTATAACAACAATGCAATGGCAATTAGGAAAATTTTCATTCCGAATGGAATACGGAAGAGACCTGAATATTTGAAATTAATAATAGAAACATTTAACATTTAAGTTATGAGTTTTCGTCGAACTGTATGGGTTTATATCCAAAGAAATTTAATTATTTTGCCTTGAGTTTAATTTGAATTTAATTTTTCAATTAATTTATATTTTTATTTAGAGATAAATGTGAAGCATGTAGATAAAGAAAAATTTGACTGAGCGGAGGGTTGAACTAACATGTTTCCATAGCTGCCGCTATTCACCTCAGAGTTCTTTACCGCGTAGACCACTCAAACAAAGTCGGTCGTTTGCAGTCAAGAGTTGAATATCATTTACCTTTAATCAATTCATAATGTTACTCTTAAATCTGTATTTCATTTGATATTTATTGATATTTACTTTTTCCTTTATGTCTTGTGTTAAGCTTCTTGTTATTTCTCTATTCTACTATGAATTATCTCTAAATAAAAATATAATTTAATTGAAAAATTAAATTACAGCCGAACTCAAGCCAAAATAATTAAAAAGTCATAAAAAAATTATTTAAAATAATTTCACAAATCTCATCAAGTCTTTTGAGGGTGTTACTAAAGCTGGTTTTTACATATGGGTAAACCACATATAGCAGGGATATACCTATACGAACCTTGTAAAAGGTCCAACTTTGCATTTTATATAAGATGCTTTTTTGTGTGTGTTTAGTTATACTTATGAGCGTGATCTTAAGTTTGAGTTTTCGTGGTCGGAGGAGGTATGAAACGCCCGCTATCTTGAAAATAAGGGAGTGACCATTTTTTTAGATTATTTCGTAAACTATAAGTTTGTTAGAAGTTTTCTTTACATAATAATATTATCTACAAACTCCACTAATCACATTTTTATTGTAAATTGTTAAAGATATATGGTATAAAATGAGTTTTGCATTTTTAACCTTCGGCAAAAAAGAGGGGTGTTATAAGTTTGTAGTGTGAGTCTGTGTATCTGTGTGTATGTACGAACCCTCGTACAGACCAAACGGCTGGACCGATTTTGATTTACCGATTTTCTGTTGGAAAGGTAACTTAAGCGAGAGTTTTTCAGCTATGGTTGAAGAAAATTGGTCCAGACGTTTAGAAGATATCACATCTTTACTAGATGTATCCTGTTGAATCTGTGTGTCTTTGACATCGTAGCTCCCAAACGGCTAGCTCGATTTTAATTTAGTAAATTTTGTTTGAAAGGTGACTTGATACAAAATCTTTCAATCCATGTTTAACGAAAATTGGTCCACCTGTTTTGAAGTTATCATCTATTTTCTTCGGGGATTTTTAAAATTTTCAATTTAATGTTATTATTATATAAAACACAAGGAGAAATATTTTTGTGGAAAATCCTTTTATTAAATAAATTAAGTAAAGTGAGACTTTGGCTCGGACACGAAGGGTTCCGTACGAATACACGTATGTATATCCCTGTTCGTTTTTGCCCTTTTTTTATTTTGGCACATTTTCCGTTTAGCTTTTTTGTTTAATTTTAGTTTTTTTTAATTTTGTAACTTTTTTTGTTGTTTTTGTGATTCTTTTGGTTTTTGGCGCTTTTTTTGATTTTGGTGATTTTTTGGTTTTTTTGCGATTTTTCGATTTTTGCCGATTTTTTAAGTTTTAAAGATTTTTTTGGTTCTGGCGTTTTTTTTTTGTTTAAACGTTTTTTTTCGCTTTTTAGTTTTAGCGATTTATATAAGTTTTGGCGCATTTTTCCGTTTCGGCACTGTTTCCGGTTTTGGGGATTTTTTCGGTTTTTGATGATTTTTTAGTTTTAGCGTTTTTTTTTTTGTTTAGACACTTTTTTGTTTTGGCGATTTTTTTCGGTTTTTTCGGTTTTTAACGATTTTTTTAGTTTTTTTTTTTTGTTTTGGCTTTTTTTTCGTTTTTGTGATTTTTTCCCCATTTTTAGCGATTTTTTCGTTTTTTGACGATATTTTTAGTTTTAGCGATTTTCTTAGGTTTTAGTTCTTTTTCTTCGTTTTGTCGATTTTTTCGGTTTTTAAGTTTCTGTTTGAATACTAACTACATCATGCTTAAAAAAGTGGGCAGTGCCACGCCCATGCAAAGTAACAATTCTTCTTCAACAACTTCTACTAAACCGATTCTTATGAAACTTTTTTGCATACACCTTTAGTTATCGTTACAGCACAACATTATGTTTAGAAGTGGGCAGTGCCATGCCTATGAAAGTTAAATATGCATTTAAACTACTTCTGCTTAACCGATTCATATGAAACTTTGCACACACATTTAGTTATCGTTACAATACAACATTGTGGTTAGAAAAGTGGGCAGTGCCACCCACACCACTGAAAAGTAAATATTTATTTTAACTACTTCTACTTAACCGATTCTTAGGAAACTTCGAACACACAATTAGTTCTCGTAAAAGTAAAACATGATGATAAAATATGGGGACAGTGCCACGCCCATTTTGTAGTAATTTTTTTTTGTTGCAAGAATAATGTTGCATAGTGTTATTTATTCTGAAAATTTAGTAAATAGCGTTACGTAGGGGGAAGTGTAAAAGCTCCGAAAATAGCGATACGTAATATGTGAATAGCCCTTTTAATCATTCACAATAGTCGGTAAAGGCTCTGGTATAGCTTTTATTTTACAGGGAAGTTACTTTCGAGCTGTAATAATGGCCCTAAAACTGTTATTTGGCAGCAACATTTGTTCTAGATAACCTTTTAGTAGTCCTTTTACCTTTCAACTCTTGCTGTAATAGTTAATGGCCCCAAAACTGTTATTTGGCAGCAACATTTATTCTAGATAACCTTTTAGTCCTTTTACCTTTCAAGCTTTTTGGTTCACTTCCATTCTATTACAACCAAGCTTTCAATTCAAATCACCAGAAACTCAACTGCTTTGAGTCCGATTCATTAATAATTTCACAAATGATTTGTATGATTTATTTTTGCTGGTTTCTTTTTTTTTAACAAAAACTTTCACCAGAATCATGGCATTATTAGCTTGAGAACAGCCATATAAAATAAGATAAGACATTTAAGTTTCGGCAGACTCCAATAAAATCTCTTAATTTGTTTTCTGTAATTTATTCCCATGACAAAAATATTTTTCAAACATACTTCTTTCTGGTTGGCCTCTATCAAGCAGTTTTTTTTTCATGGCTAAATTAATATGTTGGGAGATTCCACAGTTTTTTAGGCACGATTTTTATTTAAGGCAACTGCGTTCTTTTCGTTCGTTGCATCATTTATTAAATTTTAATAACTTCAATTCATTCTATATTCAGTTTTATAAATAAAAATGATAAAATTTGTTTCCATCATCTTGAAATTATTTTTGAAAACTTTACACTGGATATCATCAATGTGAGGATTTTACGTTGTATTTTGAATTTTGTTAACACAAATTATTCAATAAACCTGTAATTGTTAATGTGGCTATAAATATAAATTGTGTTTTTTTTTGCTTTAAGTTTCATTGTTTTTTATAACAACAAATTATATTGATTGTTAAAAAATGTTAATTTTTATATTTGTGTTTATCATGTAAATTTATTAAAGATGAGACTCTACTTAATCCAGTCACAAAATGTTAACGCTTAAATTGCTGCACAGCTTAAGGCTGGTACAGGCAAAAAAGCTTGGCCCAAAGCTTTGAAAGAAAATCAATTTAATGTTGATAATTTTTCCAAGTGTATTTTGTTTTTATGTCATTCTCTTAATTCCCTTACCAGCACACATTCTCTGTAAACGGATCTTGAAATGCAAATTTTTGTATATTTTATTTAATCTCCTTTTAAAATGTTTTGTATTTATTTTAAGAAATTATTTCACATTCTTTGTGTTGTTGTTGTTGTTTATTTAAGGCACAACACATTCATCAAGATTCCAGCAGACAGACAACAACACAGCCATAATTACAATTTACTTTGGCAATCAAATTCCAACTTTTCATTGGCTTTTAACAGGCTAAAATTAAAATTCCTCTGGCATAGAACAGTGAGTTGTAAAATAAAATACAAATATATAAAAAAGAAAAGAACATTTCGTTGAAATTCTAAAAGCGTAATAAATTCATAAACAATTAAGCGAATGAAAAGAAGAAAAAACGACTGCATTAGATTTCAAAATGTTTAGAGCCACAACACAAAGAATTTCTAAATTAATCCCTGGTATTCTTTACAAAATGGCATGAAAAGGGAATGCAATGATAATAGTTTAGATAAAAGTGTTGGCAACATACTTGTGCAGTGATGGAACAAATATGATAAATAAACTCGAGCTGGTTAAAGTAAAGTGCTCAATAGCAGTGGTTAAGAAGCAGGAATAATTCATGCAAAAAAAAAAAAAAAGATAATGAATAGAAAACAAACATATGGAGTTGCACAAAGGGGTAAAGGGAGCATTCGGTTTGCTTAGGCATGGCACTGCCCACTTTTTTTTGTTGTCTATAATGATGTTTTGTCACGCCAGCTGTATATGTGTGCAAAGTTTCGTAAGGGTTGCTAGTTTAGTTCTTAAGTTATGCTATAATTAATAATTAATTTTCATGGGCGTGGCACTGCCCACTTTTTTTTTGTCTATAATGATGTTTTGTCACGCAAGCTGTATATGTGTGCAAAGTTTCGTAAGGGTTGCTAGTTTAGTTCTTAAGTTATGCTATAATTAATAATTACTTTTCATGGGCGTGGCACTGCCCACTTTTTTGTGTGTCTATAATGATGTTTTGTCACGCAAGCTGTATATGTGTGCAAAGTTTCGTAAGGGTTGCTAGTTTAGTTCTTAAGTTATGCTATAATTAAGAATTACTTTTCATGGGCGTGGCACTGCCCACTTTTTTTGTGTGTCTATAATGATGTTTTGTCATGCAAGCTGTATATGTGTGAAAAGTTTCGTAAGGGTTGCTAGTTTAGTTCTTAAGTTATGCTATAATTAAGAATTACTTTTCATGGGCGTGGCACTACCCACTTTTTTTGTCTATAATGATGTTTTGTCACGCAAGCTGTATATGTGTGCAAAGTTTCGTAAGGGTTGCTAGTTTAGTTCTTAAGTTATGCTATAATTAAGAATTAATTTTCATGGGCGTGGCACTGCCCACTTTTTTAGGCTTAATGTACTAATTGTGCTTGTAAAATTTCACAATAATCGGCTAAGTAGAATCAATTTGAAAAACTAAAAGTAGTTGAAAAAGAATATTTACATTTTGTGGGCGTGGCAATGCCCATTTCTCTAATAATAATATTTTTTTATATTTTGCACTAAGAATCATGTTTTGCTTCTGTTAATAATGAGAACATGAAAAACGGACATGTGATCAGAATGCAGAATTATATCCGGAGTTATGCGTGAATAAACATAAGAAATACAAACGAATCAATAGGATCCCCTTTTTTTGAAGTCTTTTCAAAAGAAATACTTGACTAACGACTACAAATATAGTTGTTTAACCTCTTGACTCAAGATTGGGGAGTAGATTTCAATTTCAAAAATCATTATAGACTATAATAGAGATAGAATAGAACAGGAGAAAGATCTGGTCCAAAGACCGGCACTGCGACACGGAGTGAGTCTTTTGTGACATATAATAGAGATAAGATCATTAAGAAGATTATACCCCAGACTATAAACTAGATCACAACTTAAGACTAAATAAGAAATGTTACTCTAAACATTTTCATAGACTAGAGTTTATGCCAAACTATGCACCAGACTGGTCTAGACTAAACAAGATTTTACACTATGTATACAGATTCGAAAATACTTTAAAATAAACGAAATTACACTAGACTAGACCAGAATATGGAGTATACTAATGACTTTATTTTCGAATAAACTAAAGTCTGTTAGTTTACACTGTAATAAACGCTTGACTGTAGGATAAACCAAGGGTTCGCAAATGCGAGTCAACGGATCCCGGCAGGTTCGTACACTCAAAATAAAATTAAAGGTAAATCTAACCAATTTAAATTGTTAACTAAGTGCTAATGTAAATTGGTGTTTGAATTTTTATCGAATAAAATTTGTATTGTTTAGAAAAACTTTTTAAAGTTGTAAGCCATTTCATGTCTATTGTCTACTTTGTGCTGTCATCATTTAACAAGCCCACGTTCAGGACAAATGACACGAACTGTACATTTTCATACCACAGTAGGATAGCCTTCAGTTTAAACTTTGCATTAGAGAAAATAACACTTTTTTGGGTGAGAAGACACCCAGGGGAGTGTAAGAGGGAATAAAATATTTCACTAATACTTGTAGAGAAAGTTTTGAGCTATCCTGAAAGAGAATAACATTAATGGTGGATCAAGGATCTGAGGGATCTGCGGTCTTCAGTAAGAAGGGCGAAACGCACAAGCTGGATTGCAGATTAGAGCAGCTATAAGGTATTGTAAAATATGTACAAGGGAGATATGAAAAGGGGGAAAAGCACCACATGGACAAAATACTGTGAGGAGATTTATTCCGTCAAAGAGCTATCGAGGTTCCGGGAATACTATGCTAGGAACCCTTAAGATATTCAAAGATTGGATGGCTCACGCACGGAATCTAGCTCTGAGACTCTTAGTCATCAGTGACGATGACTAGGCATTCTGGCCTATCTAAAGGGCAGGACTGTTGAGAGAGCCTTTCATGATGTGGCTGGTGTTATTAAGCGGGCACTGCAGAACGAGGATTACAACTTGGCTGCGTTCTTAGGCATTGAGGAAGCCTTAAAGAACATTAGCATGAAGGCTACTTTCTGGTGTTGAGGATAGTTTTCATGCTTAGCAGCAGAATTATCGACTCAAGTATGGGAGGCGAATATCTGAGGTAAATAGTGACTAGGGGTACGCCAGAGGTCTCTATTGTAGCTGCTGACGATCAACGTAATTCTTAAGCGTTTTGAAAGGATCGGTCGCAAGATAGTCGTTTATGTGGACGACGTGGTTTTAATGGTAACGGGAAAGTTTCTTTCCACTATCAGTGAACTCATGTAGTCGGCGCTTAGCTAACTATCCTCCTGGGCCAGTAGCAAGGGAACAGCCGCGGATCCAGCTTGAACTTTTGAGCGGGGGGACTTCTAAGTAAAACATACTATTTTTCTAAAGTTCTTTTAGAATCTCTATAGATATTTACTCGTTTTGGGGGGTAGGGAGAAATATCCCCTTCCCCCACCCCAAACCCCTTGTATCCACGCCTGCAAGGGATTGACTGACAACATAGACAAAACTAAGCTACTCCTCTTTACCAGGAGGCACAAAACAAATAGCTTTGTACTGCCTAGGATGGCAGTGGTGGATCTGAGTCCAGCCGGGTGGGCCAAATACTTCGATGTTTTCCTAGACAGTAAGCTTTCTTGGAAAAGGAACACGCAGAAAGGGCTAAAGAAAAGGCTTAATGCCTACGTATGCAGGAACGCCATTGGAAGGATCAGGGGTCTGTAACCGAAAGTAGTAAACTGGATTTACACATCGATTGTTAGGCCGGTTATTTACTATGGTTGTGTGGTATGGTCGGAGGCACTGAGACAGAAGATTAACTGGTCACACAGACCTCTTGAATGAGATTCCAGGACTCTAAGACCATTGAAATTGATTTTAGTAGCACACCTTCATTGATAATTCCCGATAGGTATTTTTGGCTCCAATCTGATAGGTTCTACGAGGGTTGCGCGGTATTTACAGGCGGGTCCAAAATGGGGATAGTCACGGGAGCTGGTGTCTATATTTTGCAAATGGACATTCGTAGGTCTTTTAGACTACTAAATGAATGTAGCGCTTGCCAAGCTGAGATCCTGGCGATCCTCAGGGCCACAGAACTGGTGGCCAAAAATGTTGCTGAAGACGAGGAGGTAACCCTCAACGTCAACAGTCGGTCGGCGCTAAAAGCTTTCAAGCGACACATTGTCAAATCGAAACTAGTTCGTGACTGTAGGAGAGCCCCGAATTACTTATGGACAAATATAGTGCTAGACTCGGCGCTAAAAGTTTTCAAGGACGCAATGTCAAATCGAAACTAGTTAGTGACTGTAGGAGAGCCCCCAACTTACTTATGGACAAATATAGTGATAGACTATGTTGGGTTTCTGGACACTGCAATGTTAAGAGAAATCAAACTGCCGTTGAGATGGCAAAAAAAGGGTCGGCCTTCGATGAGCGAATGTGTGACAGATCGGTTATTGTTATAGGGAACTCAGTAATTGGATGTTGAACAGGCCCAACCGTTTAATGGGGTAGTAGGAAGGATTGTACAATCTCCAGAGCTATATGGCGAAAACTTAGAAAGATCCGAACTACTATTGGGTACGACTAGGAAGGTACTAGGGGTCTTGACTGGAATAGGAAGGTGGCTAGGGCGCGTTGACTGGTCACTGCTCGGTCAGAGCGAGGATTAATATTTGGGAAATTGCCACTCCAGATTTCTGCAGGATGTGCGGATGAAGAGGAACTATAAACCATCAAGCACAATATCTGTCATTGTCCGAGGTTGCAACGCCATAGGCTTAGCTGGCTGAGCAGACGTTTTCATGAGAGCATTAGTGATATCGCGAAGTGCAAACTGGAAGATATCAGAGGCTTCATTATGGGAATTAAGTTGCTTAATGACCGGTAATAGGGGATTATCTATTTTTTATTTATTTTTTCTTCTTATAAACAAACATAACCCGCGAAGCGATTAGCTTGTCTGCGATTAGATTGTCTGTTCAATGGGGCTAATTTACTAACGGGTACAAACAGAACGGAATCACAATGGATCCAATTGGGTCTATTACACAAATTTTTAACAAAAATTGGCTTCGAATTTTAAGATGGAAGAAAATAAATAGCATCAGCAGAAAGCTGGCCGAGATCCCAAGTTTAGATTTGTATAAAATATGAATCATAAGAGCAATCGGACCAATTCTTGTGCTATATCATGCGGATGTAAGAGTGGATAATATACGTCGAATTGCATGGAAATCGGAGAGGGTAATAGTTAATCCAGACGGTGTCAAAAATGTTTGAAATAGCTTCATAGCATTTTTAAAGGAGATCTTTTTTAATTTTTGTAGCATATTTCTTGATTTTTGGTGCATATTTAAAACACATAACATATTTCATATAGCATATATCTAGTTTCCCTGGTAATTATATATATGACAAAATTTGCATTTTATATTAAATCAGCTTCACAATACGATTCGTAGTAAAAGGGCATAAAAGAAAAATACTGGCTACTTTTAAGACAAAGAAGGTTTCACCCAGCAGTTATAACGATCAATTATGCTGGTTTTGCAATTTTTCAATTTTTATTTTATTTTTCTTTTGATGACCGCCGATAACAAAACTTAAATATCGTTTTCTTATTTTGTTTTACTTTTGCCTTTCAACCATAAACTTGTATAACTTACTAGCTGCTGTAAAAATTGTAATGGTTAAAAAGCACAAAAGAGCTGGCTGGCTAACAAAAGAAGTTAATAAGTATAAAAAAATATTAAAAAAAACGAAATTCCTTTATAACTGAAAAAAAAACTGCAACCAAAGGAAAACAAAAATGGTCAGTGTTTTTATTTGAAATTTATTAAAATTTATTAACAACTTATTTGGGTGGCAAAACTAACGGCTTCAGCAAAAAGTCCAAAAAAAAACATGTAGGAAAAAAATTTTATTTTAAATGGAAAACGTGTCGCGTCTTAAGCGATTTAACAAAGCAAATTTGTTTAACAATACTCAAAAAGAGTTCAATGAACGCTTAAGTAATAAAAGTAATACTTTTCATATTTATAAACTAAAAATCAATGATTATAAACTCAATGATAAAAAAGAATAAATTATAATTATTATATAACATTTGTATAATCATAAAAAGGCTCGAAGGACCATATGAGAAGAAATCCATTAGAAAGTCGCAATAACTCCACGTCTTCTATTTGTTTTATTTTCTCTTTGATAATTTTAATATATTTGCATCTTTTAGTAGAATTGTATGGTTTTACAAAAATTTTAATTTCTTTTTTGTCACTGTTAGACTTTTCTGTGAATTGTAAAATTTTTGTAGATCTAGTTTTGTTTTACTTTAATTTAGATCAGAAGTACGATTTTATATTGAACCTTTGTTAATTTAATTAATTTTTTAAAATTGCTGCGACAATATTTCTGTAAAGTCATTCGTTTTTTTAGCGCCATGGTCACAGACGTTAAATATATTTCCGCATTTTTTTGTAAGTAAATATGTAGTAAGAAACAAAATTTAAATTATGTAAACATTAAAAATGAAACACCGATACTTCCAACAATGCGCAGTTTGCCGAGCTTTTTTGTTAACAAAAATAAATTAAGTAACAAATTTCATCTGCCAGACGTGCTACTAATTATTTTAACTAACAAAGATAAAAAAATACGTACACGAAATACACACAGGAAAAAAAATAGATAAGAATTATGTTCAATAAAATAATGTTGTTGAAAAACATACTAATTTCAATAACATTTGTCATTAACAGGGCTCGGACTTTCATGTAACTTAAAATTGATTTTAAGCACTTAACAACAATGCAAATGAAAAATATGCAAGTGAAAAATATGCGCAAAAATATGCATTTACCTAAGAACAAAGTACCAAAACTATAATAATATGAATATATATTTTTTTAATAGTTTATTATTATTACAGAAAAAACATAAAACAAACATGATTTGGTCTATTATTTAATGCAACCGAACTTTAGCTGCGTCGAAAGCCGGCAACTGAAAACTAATGGTTTCCAGAAAGGCACTAAATATATAGCAACTAAAATTGACAGCTCTCAGTTGCCAGTTGCCATCACTAGTATCATTTTCAGCAACTGCCAAGCCAACTAAGGCTAGGTCACCATCCATAATCGGTCTATTAATTTTTTTTTCTTCAAAAATTGAGAAATATGCATTAAACAATTTTTTATAACTCCTAAAATATGCATTTATAGCCAAAATATGCAAATATATGCACTTACCACTTAAATATGCAAAAATATGCAACTACAAATCGATGCCAAACTACTTAAAATTCGATGATTCGCATAGATAATTAGCCAATACTTCTTTATCTATCACCACAAAAAACATGCATTAGCATAAAAGTGCAAGCCCTGGTCATTAACTTATTGCAACATTTATCAATACTGCGCATTTTAAAAATCACGCAATAAAAAGTGTTTGATAAAAAAGTTATTGAAAAATTTCAAACATTTAATAAACATAGCCGTTAAATCAAACGCATATGTACTTAAATCGATGTAAACATTGGCCTGCTTTCAAGGGGTAACTAATTTAAAACAAGTTTATTCTCATTAAAAGTTAACTGGGGCATAGCTCAGCTGCAGTGTGCATGCTTTACGCCCGAGGAGCACGGGTTCGTATTCCAGCCACATCAACATTTTTTTTTTATTTATGTATTTTATGGAGAGTTTTTTGTAGGATATTTTAGCCCACTGTTTCGCCGTCGAAGTGGAGTTTTTGGTCCCTTTTTACGAAAGAATCAAAAAAGAACAATACAGCGAAGCGCTAGAGGGTTAGAATCATAGATAAATACGTAGATTTCCAACTCTCGGCCTGTCTATAAGAAATTGACAACTCTCTTACACTTATAGGCAGCGTGACCGTTTTGCGACTAAAGTGGCAATTTGCCCCTTTTTCAACTGCCTTGCCACTTTTAGTGCCCTTTTTTAAAATGACCTAAATATGCCACCTTTTGTTATATTATGCCCCTTTTTGCCCCTTTTTATGAAATGATGCTTCTTGTTTTAATATAAGCTTTTTACGGCACGAAACTGTTTTTATAATAAAAATCTCAAGACAAAAATTTGTTTTTGAGTCTATCATGTAAAGTCTTATGACAAAAACTATTTTGAAACAGTTTAAGAGTTTAGATCTATAGATATTCATTACTGTATTAAAATTATTAAAAATAACACCCTGATTCACTAACACGAACAAGAACGTCTTGTTAAAAATTTTTAAGAAAATCACGCAGCTTTAAATATTTTTAAAATTATTTTCATGCAAATTTTGGTGCCATGTCACAATATCCAGTGACATAATGTCCAAAGACATTATGTCACTGCTAAAAATGGCATAACATCCATGGACATTATGACACTTTTAATAGTGCCATGGACTTTATGACATTATTATTATGATCATTATGACACTTTGAAATGTGTCATAATGTCCACACTTTTAAAAATGAAAACAAATTCAAATATATGTACATGTTTTTGACTATTCACTTTTTACTTCTGCAATCGGTGACAAGTAATAAAAGATCAATTGACGCTATTGCATTTTAAAAAGTGAAATAAAATCAAGAACAATTTGCAAATAGCGTCAACAATGCTTAAAATATGTCCAATCGACATGGTCGATTCAAAGAAATATTTGGAAATTAATTAAAATTGTTAAGAAATTTTATTTTACTACAAAATATTCTTTACGTAGCTGGCCTTCGGCCGGGCTTAAGTATTTTTTTCTTGGTATATTGAAAAGCGGCCTTCGGGCGGACTTAACGACTTTCTTCTCTCAGTATAGTCAGCGGCTTCGCCGACCAAAGGCCGGCTATGCAAAAATCTTTACTCAGCGAAACTGCTTTTCGATATACTTTACTAATGTTTCCATATGCAAACAAGCACTTGAGTAAAAAAATTTTATGGAAGTTGCTAAAAAAAATGTGAGTGCCTTTCACATAAATTTTATACAAACAAGGCTTGTTTGCATTGTTTGTCTAAAATTTATGTAAAAAGCAGTCAGTTTTTTTAACGAAAAAACATCAAAATTTATTCATCTTATTTCAAAAGCATTATATGTCCTAAAATTCATTAAATATTAGAATTTGGTTCAACTATTCCATTTTCAAAAAAGTTGCCCCTTTTTTTGGAAGAATCCCCTTTTTGGTGCCACTTTTTTCCTTAAAATCCCCTTTTTGTGCCACTTTTTAAAAATTTTCAACGGTCACCCTGCTTATAGGTCTTGTGTATTCAACAAAATTGAGAGAGACAATTCAACACACATCACAGAGCGTAATTTTTGCACTTGAAACGCGGTAAAATGTATCTTTTTTGCACACACAAACAGTTTTTTTCATTTTATTTAACGTTTTTATTTGTTTTTATATAAATTTTATGTTTCTTCTTGCTGTAATTTTAAATTATTTTTTTAATTTTGTTGACATTTGTGTGTTGAAATTTATCGAAGTTTTCAACCTTTTTTTTTCATTCAACAGTATTGTATTTTTGTTCCTATTTGGGATAAATATTTTTAGTACCAAATAGAAAATTGAAATGTATTAAAAATGATTCTAAATTCATATTTTCATTAATTAATGTAAAATTAATTGGTATATAATAACTAAAAATTCATGTTTAAAAAATACAAATTTTGTAAAATACTTTTTGTACAACTAAGTATGGTTTGGTGCTGTGGGGAAATTTTTATTTGAACCAATACTAATAGAAAATGTTCTACTAATACATTCTTAGACTAAGGTTTTTTTGACAACCGACTTAGGTTTCTGACAACTATTTGCAACCAGTCAGGCTTCTACGTTATTCTATGGTTAGAATATTCCATGAAACTATTTCTCGTGGAGCACACCTCATACATTAAACGTAAGGTTTAGACGATATCTTATACCGATTCTCTATAACAATAAGCATAAGGTGGTGCGACATGTAAATAAATTTTGCAAAACGTTTAAATTGCATTTTTTTTTTGAAAAGATCAGACATTTTCCTATAAGAATCACTTATTTTAATATTTTTATTTTGTTTTTCTCTAGTTGGAAATAATAATTTAAATTTTTTTCAAAAACGGCAACACTTTCGCATCCCATAAATCGAGAAATATCCATAAATCGACAAATAAACGTAATAAAAAAATTTTTTTGCATGCCCACTTATAGCTACTAGAACTATAGTTATGCCAAATATCAAGGAATTTCGGCAAAAAAAAAATATTGTTGGTTGTCCGCTTCAAAAATAATGCCCCTTATATTGTTTTCATCATCATTATCACATGTGACTCCAAAAGTTACACAATAAAAGCAAAAGTTTCTGTCGGCCAGTGTAATTAAAATTTTTATATGTACGTAAAAAATTCTAAAGTTTTTTTGTTTTTATAATGATAAAAAAGCACCAGAAATATAAAAATCCGAATTAAAATGTGTTTCATAAATCAACAATAAAAAAGTGCTCAACTTGACCAAGTACCCTTTGACTTATGGCTCAATATTGCTATAATAGAATTGTTTGTATTTCACAGAGAATTTTGAAATGGAATTTAAATAGAGTACTGACTAATTTTAGGTCAGTCAGTATTCATGAATTGTGACTTACACTCAAAATATTCTGCACTTAAAATTAACTGAAATTGCAATACAAAATGTCTACTTATTTTTCATTTAAGTTTAACAAAAAGTTTATTCAACTTTAAATGTTAAAAAGTTAATAGACTTAAAATCATAAAAAATGAATGACTCCTTATTTGTTTGAATCAATTTAACTGCCAAAAGAACTAATAGCAGCTTTCATAAAAATAAAAGAGGTTTACTTGTTTCTGCTACTTTTACTGTTAAATAATCAACCCTAAGTTCAGTAAAAATAATTGATTTTTGCTTTATTTTTAAATGTTAGAGGTATCTTTAATTTTGATTGTATTAAATCTATATTTTTGCTCACTGTTTGTTATGTCAACTTCTACTGGGAATCGAACAAAGCTCGTTCAGGTTTGAAATCCAACGTACCAACCACTCAGCCAAAGCATAGTATGTAAATTAGCTGCACGAAGACAACATACACTTTCTCAATTATACACTCTAAAGCACTTTTGTTGAAAATTATGTCGATAATAGTCGGCAACATTTTACAGATTATTATCGACCTAAAATTACACACGCATTATTTTTCAACAAAATTTTTTTTCTAAAAAAAAGCGATTGGCTGCATGCAGGTTTGAACCGCGACTCCCTGACTGATAGTCTGAAGTATCTACCATTCAGCCATAGCCGTATTATACTTTATGTTAAATTTTTTCCTCTTGGACTAAATATGTTTAATTTGAAAGGTTTTTTTCTTTAATAAAATAACTACAAAATGGATGTAATTTTAGACAAGGAGAAATTTTCAACACAAATTTAGACAATATATGAACGTAAATTTGAAATAATGTTTTAGAGTGTATGCATTTAACATTACAAATTTAAAAAAAAACACACGCATGGTCTTGGCTGAAACTGAACATGTAACCTCTCGTTTAATAGTCTAACGTACTAAGCACTACACCACTGATTTTAAATGTGTATTTATATAATTTCAATCGCAATTTCCGTTAATTTTACGTTCAGAATATTTTGAGTATTTGTGTGTGTGTTATTTCTATGCATGTACTTTTTTGGTACTTATACCATTAAAAGCAACCGAAAATCCTTATTATTGTGTACTTAGCTTTTTTTTATTAAAAGTTAGAATCAGTTAATAATAAGATTGCTTAGAACTTTAAATGTTTGCTCTTTAAAAACGATTGCACTTCTTAAACAAAATACATTCCGTTGCTGTCATAATACTGTGAGTGTAAGTAAATATCTTTTTTATATGTATATCTACGGACTCAACCGCAATTGCAGCCAGCACAACTCTTTAACTCCCAAGTGTGTTAGTGGTTTTATGTGATACATTGCACATGGCTACTTTGGGTCTCCATCTCCATTCCCTAATATATTTGCATATTTATAAAAAAAGTCATTTATTTATCAGTTTAAATAACTTTGAGATCTGCAATTTATTAAACAATAAATGAACCAAAACAACACATTTATTTTTTCCTTTAATTCAAATTATAATTTTTTATTTCTCCACACTCCATCAATTAAGCACTCAACAGCACAGACCGCCTTAATTTGACAAAAAACAACAACAAAAATATACAGATTTTATATCAAATTGATAAATCATACTCAAATCAATTTAGAAATTAGACACACACACACACAGACACACACAAGCAAAAATGTGTTATAATTTTTATTGAAGTCCGATTATTTTGACTATCAAACATAAAACCAAACATAATGACTTTGTTTATTCAAACTATTAAATTCAATTAAATTTGCATTAATTTTAATAAAAAAAAACAAATAGTTACAAATATTTTGAAAAATAAATAGAAAGACAAAACTTTAATTGGTGAATCAATTATGTATGATTTTAAAAAAGCAATTCAAATGATGAGATAAACAATCAAATATTAAATGAAAAAAAAAATGTTAATTCAAATTATGGCATGACAAAATGCGATTAATGTTGAATAAAATTTAAAGAAAATGAGAAATTAATTCACATGATTGGGGAAGAAATTTATGGAAATTTGAGCAGGAAGATAGAAAAATTGTAATAAAACAATCACTATGAGAAAAGATGGGTAGAAAGTATGGGGAAATGATTTATCTTGAAAGTTACTAATTTGGAAATATTTATAGATAATTAATTGAAAATTATGACACTGGGTAACCACCGATTATGTTACATATGGGGCATTATTTGCAAAGCGGTCAGGCTTAATATGTTCTTTCTGCGAATTTTATAGTTTCTAACTATATTATACCTATAAATGGCATCGGTTCAGCAAAAAAAATCAAGTTATGAGTTTAGTCGAACTGTATGGGTTTATATCCAAAGACATTTTTTTATTTTGGCTTGAGTACCGTTTTTATTTAGTTTTCCAATTAAATTATATTTTTATTTAGAGATAAGGCAAAGAAAATTTTGACTGCACGGAAGGTTAAACTGGCATTTCTATAGCTCCCGTTAAACTCTGAAGAGATTAGCGGAAGCTATCGAAACGTCAGTTCAATCCTACGTGCAGTCAAAAATTTCCTTGTCTGCATGCTTTACATTTATCTCTTAATAAAAATATAATTTAATTGAAAAATTAAATTAAAAACCGAACTCAAGCAAAAATAATTAAATTTCTTTGAAAAAAATTAAGTGGCGACAACGAGCAATGGCTGCTTATAGAATAGGTCCCGGGAACTCATTGATCCTAAGTACTATGTCATGTAGATGGCTGCTAAGAATGCCCAGTGACAGGATAAACTTTGAATTGAGGTTTGACAGGAGATTCCAGAAGTTTATGTTGGTATACGGAAGAATCCAAACTGGAAGAAGGAGTTGGCGCTGGATTCTATGAACCGAATGTGAAAATATCTGTGGCCATGGGCAAATGGTCAACGGTATTTCAGGCGGAAATACAGGCGATCACCAAGTGTGTTTATATTAATTTAAGTACACAGAAAAAAATAGACAAGAATTATATTCAATAAAACCATGTTATTAAAAAAATATATGAATTTCAATAACATTTATCTTTAACATAATAAAATATTTCGTTGTACGTATTTCTTTTCCATGCCGGTTATTTCTTTTCTTTTTATACATAAGTACTTAAAACAAGTTGTATCCCATAAAAAAATAAATGGGATATGGCTCAGCTAGAGAGTGTATGCTTTACGTCCGGAAAGCCCGGGTTCGTATTCCAGCCATGTCAAAATTTTTGTAATTTATATATATATTTTTATTTTGAAATAATTTTGTTATCAATATAGGGGAATTCTTTATCACAGGAAATTTGAAAAAAAAATTATTGAATACCGGGATTTTTGTTATCAAAAACGAAACTTATTTTTTTTCTGTGTAGGGGCATTAAACTCGCGTATATAGCTATTTTTCCGAAAGTCAGGCAGCTGTTAAGTCCCTCTTTTCATGGAAATTCCGTTCCAAGCTTGTTTTAGAGTGATTTACCGAATACCTGACCACAGCGGTCATCCGGGTAACGAGGAAGCGCATGAATTAGCTAAGAGGACTTCTGCTGCTCCTCTTATGTGGCCAGAGCAATTTTATGGCGTAAAGTGGTCACGTCCTAAATTAAAGGAAATCACATTTCGAACGCAAAGGAAGTACAGTTGGCTTTTTCTGGCTTAAAGCAAGCCAAAGCATGGATGCAGCCATTTTTATATACTAGCATCCTGAACTTCAACAGGAATGATCTACGGCTTGTTACTGGTTTTCTATCTGGCCAATTTGGACTAAACTATCCTCTGAGGAAAAGTGACCAACTTCGTTTACCCTTGTCGTTTATGCACACACATTCTCTGTGAGTGTCGTTCTTATGTAATAGTAGAGGATGTGTTTTTCATGTTGAGTCTCTATTTCCGATGATATTATGCGGGTTTCTTCAATCTTTGTGCTGACTTTCATAAAGATAGTCATGAAGAGCTAGATTTAACAACTAAGTTATGAGTTTAGTATAACTGTATGGGCTTATATCCATAGAAATTTAATTATTTTGGCTTGAGTTCGATTTTAATTTAATTTTTCAATTAAATTATATTTTTATTTAAAGATAAATGTGAAGCATGTAGACAAAGAAAATTTTGACTGCGCGGAGGGTTGAACTGAAGCGGTAAAGAACTCTAGTGAGATTAGCGGGAACTATCGAAACGTCAGTTCAACCTTCCGCGCAGTCAAAATCTTCTTTATCTACATGCTTCACATTTATCTCTATATAAAAATATAATTTAATTGAAAAATTAAATTAAAACCGAACTCAAGCCAAAAACAATTAAATTTCTTTGGAGCTTGATTTAATTTATAGATCTATGACAGAAAAGATCGACTAGGTGTGGCAGTGCCGGTCTTTGGACCAGATCTTTCCCCTATTCAATTCTAGCATACACTTTTCTTTTTGGCCTTTATCTTTTTTTCTTCTCTGCCCTAAGTAACAAGGTCAGTAAAATATATTTCAAACTTTATTTTCAGCAGTTTCCCTCAGCCTAAGACAAATGATATATACTAGATAATAGGCTAAGCCTCGGACTAAATGAGAGTTTTTACTATATAAGAGTTTTGGAAAAGTTAAATTTTAGACAAGACTATACAGCCTGGTGCTATTAAGAAGATTACAGGTTCAGCTATGGACTTGCTTATGAACTGAGCTATACACAGTGCTATAAGCAATAATATAAACTAAACTAAAGTCTTGACTATGTATTAGAATATATGTATAGACTTGATTACCGAAAATGAAATTATTTTGTGTCTGCTTTTATGAAGATTACAAAAGTGATTTTTTAATGGTTGCTTTTATATTTTTAGTTGTAACATCCGTTTATAAATATTTATCGACTAGCGCTTGTGTCTCACTCTAAAAATATGCACAAATTATTGTTTGCTTTGCTTTTCTTGCCTTACAGTTTTTAAATTTAAATATTTATTTTCTTACTTTGGGAAGTTGCAATTTCTGAGACAAAGATGATGTAAAGAAAAAGCGTCTTAAAATAAAAATATTTACTTGCTAAAATATTTTTCATAGAAATAATAACAGGAAATCTCTTAAAGACTATTTAAATATGAAATTAACAAATTGATGTGGAATTGAATTAACCTTAAGAGGTATTTATTTGCTTAATTTTTATTGATCCGATTGTGTTAAATATTTGCGTATATATTTGCTATAAACTAACGGTTGAAAGGAATGGTGCTAAAATATTTTTTTTTTTGGGGAAACAAAAGTTAGTTTGATTTTAATTTCACCACAATTTCTGCTTAATAAAATATTTTAGTTTTTGTTTATTGTAAATCAGGTTTTTATTAGTTTACATACATCTGGGTATTAAAGTTGTTTACTGTTTGCTTAACTAGTCACATATTTACGAAAAAAAACACTATTATTGACAAATATTTATAGAGAAATTTTATATGGGATTTGTAGTTTTTTAATATTTTTTCAATTTATTTGAAAATTCAAAAACAATTACCCACTTAAGCTGTCGTTATGATATTAGTGCAATTTTAGTGCAATTTTTTTTCGTGATTTCGGGGAAGATAGAGACGGAGTATTTAATATTTTGAAAATTCACAAACAATTGCCAACTTAAGCTGTCGTTATGATATTAGTGCAATTTTTTTCGTGATTTCGGCGAAGAGAGAGACGGAGTATTTAATATTTTTTCATTTTATTTGAAAATTCACAAACATTTACCCACTTAAGCTGTCGTTATGATATTAGTGCAATTTTAGTGCAATTTTTTTCGTGATTTCGGGGAAGAGAGAGACGCAGTATTTAATGTTTTTTCGTATATTTTCATTTTATTTGAAAATTCACAAGCAATTACCCACTTAAGCTGTCGTTATGATATTAGTGCAATTTTTCGTGATTTCGGGGAAGAGAGAGACGGAGTATTTAATATTTTTTCATTTTATTTGAAAATTCACAAACAATTACCCACTTAAGCTGTCGTTATAATATTAGTGCAATTTTTTTTTCGTGATTTCATGGAAGAGAGAGACGGAGTATTTAATATTTTTTCATTCTATTTGAAAATTCACAAACAATTACCCACTTAAGCTGTCGTTATGACATTAGACCGATTTTAGTGCAATTTTTTTTTGTCATTTCGGGAAAGAGAGAGACGGATCATTTATTAAAATATACTTATCAGCACTCGTAATACTTATCTGAACGTGGGATACGTGAGAAACTTCCAAAACTTTTACGTTTGCAGTCTATAGTAAAATGTTTGATCTTTTCACTTTCAGTAAAAGTTTTTGAAAAAAAATTTTTTTTTAATTTCCCAGAATAAAGTAGTTATCTTGTTCTTTTCTCTTACCAAATAAAACAAGTTTGCTGTTAGGAGTTAGAAACAATCAGCCACTAAAAATAATTTTCATTTTTCTAATTTCACTTAAAACTTTATGTGGTCAATTTACAAAATTATTTAGGAACCTCGAAACATAAGAAATTACTACATAAGTAGGTCAGACCATTTTTTTTTAATTTTTTGTAATACAAATCGAGTTATTAATGTTTTTTTTTGTTGTATTTTTTTAATTAAATTGTTTATTAAAATTAAAACATTTTTATGCTTAAGCTCTAAAATTTGTTAAATAATTTTTTGTTGCTTTTTTTTCTCTAATAATCGTGTCTAGTTTTGTTTTCGTTTTGAAAAGAAACAAAAAACGTGAATTTCATTCATTAGTGTCTAAGAACAAATGAAATACAGAAAAACTTCAATTAAATTCGTTATTTTGATTCCAACAACAATAATGAAAAGCTTTTAAATAAAATCTTAAAAGTTTGGTTTATACAAAAAGAAATAAAAATTATTTTCAGCATAAAATAGTTTTAGACATAGAATTACAGTAGAAGCCCAGTGAAACTATTAAAAGCTTGAAAAATGTATTTTGATTTTTTTTAATTTTGAACTTTCAAAAATGTTCGCTGTTCTCGGTTTAACTTAGATTTTAAAGATTTTTTAAGTTTTTCAGTAAAATTGTGAGTCTGTGGTGGACTTAGAATTAATATGACGTATGTTCGAAAATTTCGAAATTAAATTATGTTTCGATTTTCATGGTACAACTTCGATTTCTAGTAAGTTATTGATTTATATAGTGAAATATTTGTTTTTGGTTAAATAAAAACGTATTTGTTGCATGTTCGAATATATGTTAATTTTCGAACATTCAGAAAATGTTCTGTTTTCGTGGTTCGCCATTAATAATTTTTAAATTTTGTAACTTTTTTAGAAAAGTTATGGGTATCAGGCGGATTCCAAACACATTTGGTGCTTGTGTGAACATGTGTCAGTTTTCGAACTTACGGAAATTAATTGACTTTCTGGGTTCAACTTTAATTTTCTCTAAATTTTCGACTTCCTTAGAGAAGTTATAAAAATCTGCTATGTTTAAAACTCCCAAAAAAAATTTTTTCCAGAATGTGTTCATTTTCGAACTTACAGAAAATTTTCCGTTTTCTAGGTTCGACTAAAATTGTTTGCAAGTTTTCGATTTCTCTAGTGAAATTATAAGTATCATCTATATTTAAAACATCTTTCGTACACTTTTCGAGAATGAGTTAATTTTCGGACTTTCGAAAGTTTTTCGAGGTACTCGGCTTAACTTGATATTTTTACTGGTTTTCGAGCTCTGTAGTGAAAGTATGAGTATTTGTATAACTTGAACTTGACTCCTTTAATGAAATTATAAGTTTTTGGAGGGTTTAAAGCATATTTGGTGCATGTTCGAATGCATAATGATTTTCGAACTTTTAGAAAATGTTCATATTTTTGGCTGCACTTAAATATTTGCGCATTTCCACTGCATTCATCAAAATGTGAGTATTTGGTGGACTTTAAACATATTTCGTGCATATTCGAAAATGTGCTAATTTTCTAACTTACGGAATATTATCGGAATATTATTATTGAAAGCATCAATATCCAGTGAATTTAAGACACTATTGATGCGTGTTCGAAAGTATGCTACTTTTCGATTTTATCGGTTCAACTTTTTTTTTAGAAAAGAGAAGTAACACAATTAGGCAATTAATGCCTACCAGTTATTTAATTAATGTGTTACCTTCTTTAGGAATGGGATAGTGTAGAGAGAACAGGTGCTGAAGTGGGAGAGAGATAGAAAGCTTAATTGATTTACAACCCTGCTATTGCGCGTTTTTTTTTGAAGAGCAGTGTTGCAAGCCCCTCTGGTGTCAAGTAGAGGCATAGAGTTGCTTAAGCTGTGTAGACATTTTATTAGTTCGTTTACTTCGCCGACGGTTTTGCTACAGTACCGACGAAGGAGGGTGCTGTGAAGTGCATTCGGATATGTTATAATTAATCGCTGCCGGTACTGCCAAAGTGATCAGTGCTATGCCTTCATCACTTTAACAGTCCAACAACAACCAACACAATAACACACCAATGCACATGAGAAAAATGCATGATGTTGTTGGCTTGCCTGAAACTAGTCTCGAACTCAAGACCCCAGGGTTTGTAGTTAAACGCGCTAACTACTCAGCCAACAGCACCCTTAAATTTTTTCCGAGTTTTTGCATTCTTTACTGAAATTATGAGAATCTGAAGTGTTTCAAACACTTAAAGTGCGTGTTCGAAAATGTGTTGTTTCGAACATAAAAAATATAATGATTTTCTCGGTTTAACTTAAATTTTTTTGTGTGTTTTCGATTTATTTAGTAAAATTATGAAAATCTTGTGTGTTTAATAAATTTTTTGTGCATTTTCGAATATGTGTTAATTGTCGAACTTTCCGAAAATGTTTGGTTTTCTCCTTTCAACTTGGATTTTTCGTGTGTTTTCATTTTCTTCATTAATATTATGAGTATATATAGAGGATATAAAATACTTTTGGTGTGTGTTCGAATTTAATTTAGATTTCAAACTTTTGAAAATTTTAATTTTCTCATTTAATTTTTAGATATTTGCGAGTTATAGATCTCTTTAGTGAAGTTATGAGTCGTTGCTGGATTTAAAGAGTATTTCGTGCATGTTAGAATGTACATATACTCATTTTCGAGCTTTCGAAGATATTTGATTTTCGCGATAAAAGTGAGATTTTTCTCCAGTTTTCATTTTCTTAAGTGAAATTATGAATCTCTGGGGAACTTTACACAAATTTGACGCTTGTTCGAAATATCGAATTTTAGATAATTTTTCGAGTTTCTTGTTAGTAATTTCACTTTACTAAAATTTTCTATTTCCTTAGTATATTTATAAGTATCTGGTGAACTAAAAATCAAATTTGGTGTATGTTCGAACATGCGTTAATATTGGAATTTTTGAAAAATTTTCGAGTTTCTCATTTCAACTTAACTTTTTTGCGTGTTTTCGATTTTTTTTGGTGAAATTATGGCTATCTGATGTATTTAAAACTATTTGGGTGCATGTCCGAAAATAAGTAAAATTTCGAAAATTCAAAATATTTCTATATTCTCGGTTTATCTTAGATCTTTTGCATGCTTACGATTTGTTTAGTGAATGTAAAAGTATCCAGTAGACTTAAAACCCTTTCAGTGCTAGTTCGGACATGCGTTAATATTCGAACATTCGGGAATTTTTCAATTTTGCGGTTTAATATGATTTTTTTCTTGTTTTCGATTTTTTCAGTGAAATGATGAGTATCTGGTGTATTTAAAATACGTGTGTTCGTGCGTGTTCGAATATGTGCTAAATTTCGAAGTTTGAAAATATTTTGATATTCTTGGTTTATATTCGATTTTTTTAGTGAACTTATGAGCAGGTATCTGGGGCGTTACTCTGTAATGCGATGCGAAAGGAAAACTGTTCGCATTTGTATGTTATTTACATTGCAATGCGAAAGCATTTCTTTCGTTTCAAATTACAGAGTAACCCCTCTGGTATATTTAGACACTTTTCGTACTTGTTCAAAAATGTTTGCAATTTCGAACTTTAAAAATATTTAGATATTATCAGTTTACTTATCTGCGATTATTTGTGAGTTTTCTATTTCTTTCTTCTGATGGACTTTAATACTTTTGATGGTTGTTCGAAAGTATCTTAAGTTCTCGCATATTTTTTATTCTATACTAACCAGCATTATCCATATTCTACTGTTTTCTCAAACACATGCTGTTTTGAAAGAACTAACATGATTTTGTTCTGTCTTAAGTGTTCTCGATCAATATCAAACGAAAATTTGTTTAACTCTATTGAGGTTAAATAAATATTTCGTGGCCATATCTTATTCTAAACAAAAAATCGACTTTAATTTTCAAGTACAGAACCAACAAGCATGAGACCCTAAATTTTAGAAAGTGCTTTTTCGATTTTGTCAAAAAACAACAAAAAAAAAAGCTGTTAGAAATGAATTAAGAAAGTTTTAAGATATAACAAAAGAAATTAGTCATTAATTAGCCCAACATATTAAAATATGACTAAAGAATGGACTATAGAGAATACGATAACTTCTCGTAAGACTAACTGATTGATCTACAGAATGCAATTAGTTAGTTTTAAGATGAAAATTAATTAATTTTAATTGTTAATATTTTGTTATTTGATAATACTGCCAATTTTAATATCCTCTTGAACCACTTTTCGCCATACATGAATATTTTTCCACATTTTCCTTTTAAACAATTTATGAAGCAATCACATTTTTATGTCTATTTTGCTTTAAACTAGGGATGTAACGATACGCCGTTTTGCCGATCCGATACCGATACCGATATTTAAAAATAAATATCGCCGATACCGATTCCGATACCGATACGAATATTGCAATTGAGTTCAAGTTTAGATTAACAAAACTCAAGTGCAATTTTTTTTTCTTAACCAAAATTACAGTGTAAGAGATCATTAATATTTAAAATTGATATTAACCCAGTATAAAAAATTGGAAGTCATTTTTAAGGAGCTACATTTTCTTTGCTTCCAAAAAATCTGTATTAAAAATATGCAGATAATTAGTAAAAAAACAAGAAGAAATTTTTAATTCCTTTATAATTTTAAAAAATAATCTCCATGCTTTTTAAAAAATCGATTTTTAAACGACATTTATCAACTAATAGTCTTCTAAATAACTTAATATCTTAATTATTAAAAGTGTTCTAAAAGTTTATATTTATTCACTTAAATTTACATGAAAATACAGTTTTCAATTTGAATTCGCATTAAAAAAAATTGTGAAAATGGGTAATTTTTTATCCTTTTTCCTTGAGGAAAAATCATTATAGAACACGGAAAAAGAAATTTGTCCTAGCATCGCTTCCAATTGGGTGATTGGTAATCGAAAAACAGAACTTCTTGCAATGGCAAGGATATGTTAAATTAATTAGAAATTGTCCAAATTAGCAAAACTTTCGGATCGCGAATTCTACATTTTCATGACTTCTTTGGAGTGTCTTTTTTTTTGCTGGAATAAAATTTAAAAAACAACGAATTGAATTTGAATTCATGGTAAAATTAACAAAAATAAATAATTTTTTTACAAAATAACAGCATAAAATATTATTAATTTATTTAATTTAATTTTTAAAATTTATATTAATAAGATTTAAAAAATAACGAAATGAATTTAGTTCATGGTAAAATTAACAAAAGATAAATAATTTGTCAGAAAAAAACTCTGAAAATTTTTTTAAAAGTATCGTCGTATCGACAGTAAAATATCGCCGATACCGATGTATCGGAAAATCTGAAGTATTGCCGATATATCGGTATCGGTATCGGTATTCGTTACATCCCTACTTTAAACACATAAATTAGCACCGGAAATTTTTCGTAATTCATATTATAATTAAAAATATTTCAAAATGTAGACAACAAATATTCTTTTAATCTGTACATATGTAAGCAATAATGCAACAAATCTAATGCTGTTTGTTTCAAAAACCCATAAAAAAATACCGCCATAAAAGTCACGTTAACAAAAGTCTTAAAAGTGTTAATTTATATTTCTTTTTTTTTCAAGTTTGGCCTGCACCTGCAAAACTTAATGATCACTCAGCTACTGAAAACACATTGTCGAGTCTAAGCGGCTAACAAACAATTCTAAAAAACTTTTTTTTATAAATCTTTCAATTTCAAAGAGTAAGAAACAATATTCATATTATTAGTTGAGCGATAGTTAATTGTAATTAAAAACGCGAGTTAAGTAAAGATCTACATAATTTTATTTGAATAAAAAAGAAGGAGGGAAAAAATATAAGAATAATAAAGAATAAGAACATAATCTTTGAGCCACAAAAGAAGAACATGTTAAATGTTAAGCTTGAGTGTAGCAAACACCATCATCATTATCTGGCTAAAAAAAAAGATGATGGTGGTGGTCGTTCACTTATTTTTCTGCACAAACTGTTTTAAATAATGACAACAATAATGAGTGGTTGTGTGGAATGTGAAAGTCATTTAAGGGGTTTTTCTTGAATAAAATTTAACTTATAAAAATATATATTTATGTGGGTAAATTTCATTTAACATCGTATAAAAAAGTAAAAAGTTTTAAGTTTTAGGGAGATTGTGGAAAAATAACAGTCCCCTTAAAAAACATGTAGGTATGTTTTTTTACTATTTTGCCATAACATTTTTGTCATTCGTTACCTTAGTTTAGGACGATATTATGCCACCTCGTCTTAATTCTTCAGAAGTCCTGTAAATCCAAGCCAGAGAATTAATAAATACAATAATTTTTTTTACCTTTCCCCTGCTTTTTGCTTATATTCGGCCTAACTTTTTCGCCTAGTTTTAACTTTTCTCTATAACGTTTTGGATCTCTGCTCTGGTTAATTAGTTTTTTTTCCTCCATTAAAACCCTGAACAATAACAAATACACCGAAATCTGATATAAGAAACTGTCGCCACAAAATCCTAACACATAGACAAGTCACGAATTACAATTTTCTTTTTCTAGACAATCAAATTTAAGCAAATGGTTTAATATCATTGAATTATTTACGACTCCAGATAGTTACGATTGAAACACGATTCTTACGAACATTTTTTGCTTAATTTTTACAATTCACAATTTTATTGATTTATTTGATAACAATAAAAAAAGAAAAGTCACGAATGACAATTTTTTTGTAGACATACTTTTAGAATAAATAAAATGAGTAAAAAAGAAATTTTACGTTAAATGCTTTTATTGTAGTGAAACATGATAATGATGCAGAAAATTTATTAAAGAAAAAAGTAACTAGGTAATACCAGGTACCAGTCACAACACCACTCTCCTCACCAGTATATGACATTGATCAGACTGAAATAAGATCATGGGGCGTTTTTGACTATAGAAAAACATTTCGACGCGCCCCACGGTTTTATTTTAGTTTGATCGATGCCCTATATTGGTGAGCAGAGCGGTGTGGTGTGAGCGGTTTTTTATTTGCTGTCCTATGTAAACTCTATGATCTGTCATTTTGGTTAGGACTTTATCTGGGATTTGGATCTTTTTTCAAACTGCATTCTAGTAGCCAAGCGCTTTCATTTAATACTCATATTGAGAGGGCTGACAATATGTATAGAGTCCCCAATTTTGCACTGGTTGCCATTTAGGAATCTGACTTTTTTTCATTGCGTACTGTATTCTAGTCAAACCCTTTGTAAAAAACAAATATCTAATTCCCCATTTTGTGGCGGCCATCTTTGATTTACAGTAATATATGAGTGTGGCGCTGCTCACTTTTTTAATCACCAAATTGTATTGTCATAAAAGGGTATTTACGAAATTTCAGATCAGTCGGTCAGCAGGAAGCAGGTAAAAGTAAATACTAATTTTTATGGGCATGGTGCCGCCCACTTTCCTAATTACAAAATTCTATTGTCATCCGCTTGGTCAACAGGAAGGGGGTAAAAGTAAATACAACTTTTAATGGGCTTAGCGCAGCCCACTTTTCTAATCTATTTTCTGCCCAGTAAAAAATTTTCATGTTTTTTAAAGCACTAAGGCAATAAAGCGCATAATAATACGGTTTAATATAAGAACTTATTTCGGAGCAGTGAACGTATATGAAAGAAACTATACAAAAAAACACTGGTTTCTCACTGCTGACGCAGTGAAGGTTTTTAACTATATTTTCCGTTTTGGTGCTGAAAATGGTGATGATTTTCAGCGCTTCAAAAAGCGCTTTTTGTATAAAAAATTTATTACTCCAAACCGGAATCTCGCCATACAAAAATCAGCAGCGATATCGGCAGCACTACTTTTATTCTATGCGTTATATATATATATATTTAGGAGCTTCAATACGCTTTGCAGAGTATAACCTTCTAAACAAAATTTTTCATACTCGAAACCCCTAACGATCAACCACTTTTTCAGTCAGTCACTGATATACACAGAAAAATTTACAAAGTTCCACTCACTTAGTTTTATTGTTTTTGTGCATATGATTTAATATACACACATAAATATTTACGTACGAAAGTATGTACATATTTTTTATAACAATTTACAGTGGGCATTAAAAAACATATTGAGCTTTTATTAAAGAAAATTTAGGTTTTGAAACTAAACTTCCAATAGCACTGTACAACAAGATCAAAATAGCAAAGTTCTAACGACTGATTCTGGTAGAGGGCACCAAAAAAAATACATACGTGTATCGCCGTTTTAAAAGTTTACATCTGTTATGCTCTCCCTGCATAGGAGCATAAACAAATTTTTAAGTTCCCGACATTAGCGTTTGTGTTATCTTAGATTGCAGAAAGCCCAAAGAATCGATTTAGCTTTCTGGAAATTATAAATATATATAAAGATCCACAGGCAACAAATAAACAAGTCAAATTTATAGCACCACCTTTTGTTATCGGGTCCTAAAAAGTTCGGAAATAGTGATCGTGCGTGAAAGGAATCTCTGAGTGATTTCCCAGCAAAAACTTTGCTTACTGGTAGATAAAAAATTATATGAGGATTTAAATCGTAACTACTTACAATTTGATTAGATAACTACTTATTTTTGTTTGAAAAGTGCACAAAATAAGAGGTACCTCTTACAAATGCATTTACATGGTCGCATTAATTAACTTGTTAATATTTGACTTACTTGAAGCTAAAAAATAAGTAGTCAAATAAACAAATTAAAATTAAAAAGAAAAATTTTTATACACATTATATTTTATTTAAATTTTTTTAAACTTTGTTTATTTTATCCAGCTGGTATACGAACCTGTGCTCGTGCAGACTTGAAGACAAGTACTTTAATCACTCAGCTATTATTGACTTTATACAAAGACACATGTTGACTTAAAAAGCGTTTGCCTATTTATTTTATTAATACATAAAAACAAATTGTAACTACTTTCAGATAATGAGAAAAATACGCACTCATTTTATTAAAAACTTAGTACTAAGTACTAAGTAGTAGTTCTAATTTGAAGCTTAGTAATAAGATAAATAAGTACCACTGATTACTTTGTAACCCATTAAAAAAGTGCTATCGACTACAAAAACTACAAACGTTTTTGCTGGGTTCGTTTCGCAGATATACAAGATGGGCCAAAAGAAATCACCGTATTCGAAGATGCTCTTATTTTTGCAAATGGCGGCCAATGTCAAATCTGTTTTGACATTTGTGAACTAGACAGATGTAGAGTACAAGTGAACAAGCCATGGAGCGATACACTCCCCAAGAACGCGGTATAATCGTGTCTATTTTTTTGCTTAACAATTCGTCTGTGGTGTTGGCGCAGCTTATCCGGTCATCCGGCACCGACTGCGCAAACAATGCACCGTTTGGCCACCAACCTTGAAGAGTATGGGACCAAAGTGACTGCATGGTGCGCTGTTCACGCTGCAGGAGTCATCGGGCCACTTTTTTTCGAGGACGCCGCTGGTCAAACGACAACAGTGGATGGTGCGTATTATAGGGCCATGTTAACGGCACACACTGCTCGAGCCACAACCGCTATTCTGAAGGAGGCGTTCCCGGGTCGCCTCATCTCTCGTTTTGGCGATTTACACTGGCCCGCAAGATCGCCCGATTTAACCGTTCGAGACTTTTTTGCGGGGTTTTTTGAAGTCCCGTGTTTACGTGAATAAGCACCGGACTCTGGAAGCCCTCAAGGAATCTGTCGCCCGAAGTTCTCGCCGAAGTGATGAAAAATTCTATAAAACGAGCCCGTATAGCAATCAATTGTGACGGCGCCCATTTGGGCGATATCATCTTCTCGACTTGACAAATAAAATTCTAGAGGTTCAAATAAACATAATAAAAAAAACAGAATCGAAGTTTTTCATTTAGAAAAAAAATGAGAGCTAAACAACATCGGATGACTTCTTTTGGCCCACCTTGTATAAGAAATTTCTGACGTATGTATGCATGCATTCTTAAATGCCAAAAAAACGTTAAATAAGCCACTTGTGTATATTTGTTTTCTCAGCCCACTGTGATACGTTTGCCTTTGTCTGTTTGACTTGTATGTAAACAACATCTCTATTCTTTATGATACCGGTTGACTTACTTCTCATCTGCGTTAGTTTTTCTGTTATTGTTGGTCTCTCTAAATAATTTTTCTAAGCAGATTTTCGCTTCTTTTTTTTTTTTTGCTTCTTTACATTAGAGTGCAGCGACCCTAGGCTAAGTTTTTTTCTTCTTCTCTATTTTGTTGTTTTTCCAAGAGCTTTAAAAGCAAAACCAAGTTTTAATGTTTTATTCTATTCTTTATTTTAAGTTTAAGTTATTCAACTTAAACTATCTTGAGTTTGAATAATAGAAAAAAAGATCATCTGAAACAAGCAGCCACCAAATGTTTAAGATGGCCGCTGGCTTTCGAATATTTGCTTTCCAACTATGTATGAATGTATCTATGTATGTACATATTTTATTTATTTGTCCAGTGTGTTTTTATGAGATTTTTTATTTAATTTTATTTTTTTGTAGAAGATCGTGTGTAATTAATTGTTCATGTTTCTTCTTTTGCATGCATTTAGTTTTGTTTAAACTAGGGATGTAACGATACGCCGTTTTGCCGATCCGATACCGATACCGATATTTAAAAATAAATATCGCCGATACCGATTCCGATACCGATACGAATATTGAAATTGAGTTCAAGTTTAGATTAAAGAAACTCAAGTCCAATTTTTTTATTATACAAAATTACATTGTAAGAGAGAATTGATTTTAACCCAGTATAAAAAATTTGAAGTAATTTTTAAGGAGCTACACTTTATTTGCTTCAAAAAAATCTATATTAAAAATATGCAGAGAATTAGTAGAAAAGCAAGAAAAATTTTTTAATTCCTTTGTAATTTTAAAAAATACTCGCCATGCTTTTTAAAAAATCGATTTTTTAAAGAACATTTATCAACTAATATTCTTCTAAATAGCTTAATAGCTTAATTATTAAAAGTCTTCAAAAAGTTTATATTTATTCACTTAAATTTACATGAAAATAAAGTTTTGAGTTTAAATTCGCATAAAAAAAATTGTGAAAATGGATAATTTTTTATCCTTTTTCCTTGAGGAAAAACCATTATAGAACACCGAAAAAGAAATTTGTCCTAGCATCGCTTCCAATTCGGTGATTGGTAATCGAAAAACAGAACTTCTTGCAATGGCAAGGATATGTAAAACTAATTAGAAATTATCCAAATTTGCAACGCTTCCGGATCGCGATTTCTACATTTAAATGACTTCTTTGGAGTGTCTTTTTTTGCTGGAATAAGATTTAAAAAACAACGACTTGAATTTGAATTCATGGTAAAATTAACAAAAAATAAATATTTTTTTTACAAAATAACAGCATAAAAGATTATTAATTTCTAAAATTGATATTAATAAGATTTAAAAAATAACGAAGTGAATTTAATTCATGGTGAAATTGAACAAAAATAAATTATTTGTTAAAAAAAAATTCTGAAAAAAATTTTAAAAGTATCGTCGTATCGACAGTAAAATATCGCCGATACCGATGTATCGGAAAATCTGAAGTATCGCCGATATATCGGTATCGGTATTCGTTACATCCCTAGTTTAAACCAAGATTACAGGCTGTCAAAAAGAATATTTACGTACTTACACACACAGATACATATCCAGCAATATGTTAGTAGATAGTTTTGTGTATATTTTTTCTTACTGTTGTTCTAACAAGGGGTCAAAAGAGGCAGACCTACACATGATTAAACAACAAGTGTTTGTTTCTCTGTTTACATTTGGCAGCATATAATTTATTACACAGGTAAGTTATGTACCCAGCGAACATTTTTTTACGAATTCGATCATCAGGTCTGCACAAGTTGTCGGATTCGTATGCAAAGTTGGTGAAAACACACCTGAGGTAATTTTTTTTTTTGAATCTTTGAGATAGTGGCATTTTCGCAAGTATTAAATTTTTTCCGAAATGAACAACTTTTTTTGAACATGTCAGATTTTTTTCTTGAGATCAACATACTATCGCTACTTAATTAAGACAGTTTTATAGAAGTTTTGAGCGTGTGGTGAGTTTTGACTTTCCAAAATTGTAACGTTTTCGACAATATTATTTTTTGAAATGAAATTTTATAATTTTTAAGATCCATTTAAGACAGTGTTGCTAAATATTGTGGTGAGTTTCGGATTTTATAAAAATAGTCATCTTATATTGAGGGCTTATATTCAAAGTGTGCTATCTGCATACACTATTTTTTTGGAGGTAAAAATTAATGTGTTTCTCAATATATGCAATTATGTTGAATTTCGGATTTTTTGAAAATGTTTAACTATTTTCTGAATATCATCATCTTTCGATGCACTTAAAACTGTTATGTATAGAAATTTTCAGAAGTGTGATGGGTTTCGAATTTTTTTGAAAATGAGGGTGTGGTTAATTTCAAATTTTTTGGAAAATATTTGTTTTCATATCGAACGCTTTTATTCAAGTAGTGCTATCTGCAAATACACAATTACTTAGGAGGTTTTTAAGTATGGTGAATTTCAACCTGTTTAAAATTTTTTTCCTTAAAAACACAGCCTTTCGGTGAAATGGGCCGACTATTTTGCTAAATGTCTCAAAGAACTTTAGACAACTCGGCTAATTTTTGGATAAAGTTGCAGATTATTTTTGCCAACGGCCTTTAAAAAAAAAATGTTGATTGGGTGTGCACATTATTGTGGCAGACAGGTACATTAGTTTGTTGTTGTAAGCATACATAACTGCGTAATTTGTAAAAGATTTTTATTAGAGAATAAATACAGTTACATTCTCTATATAAGAATGTATATATCATTATCTTAATTTAGAAAGGGCCTAACTAATTTTTCTTTAAATCGAGTTTTTTGTATATTTCGATAGACTAGACTGCAAAAAGAACTCGATTTGCAAAAAAAATTAGTCAGGGACTTTATATATTAAGGTAACGATATGTGTGAATCTAATATACACATTAGAGGGCTGCACGAATATACTCGAAAGTGGTGATAAGCAAATGCACGTGAGCACTGACGATGGAAGTGTAGCGGCTTCCGAAAGTGGCGCTACTCTGTTCTGCTGTGTACGTTGAAAAATTAAGTTGATGTTAATTTTTCCCTTGTTCCTTGGAATATTAATCATGCCCAATTCTTTCTGAATATAACGTTACGAACCTTAGCCTAATAATCAATTTGGATTCACAAAGCAAATACGTTCGAAATAATCATATTAATAAACAATTAGCTACTGGCTTGAGCTTTTCACATGTTTACATGTTCATATATACTTAAGTATAAAATCAAACCAAAAAAGTTTGTCTTGAGTAGAACAAAAATCAGAAAAATGGGAATGAATAAAAATAAACCGATGGCAACGCTGGGAAAGTGCACTTTAATATCAACTTGAGAGTGAGTTAATTCTCGTATTCAATTTTCACGAAAAAGTTGTATATATAAGAATTAAAATCACATTCAACAGAGCCACCTCACAAGTGGTGATAAGCAAATGCACGTGAGCACTGACGATGGAAGTGTAGCGGCTTCCGAAAGTGGCGCTACTCTGTTCTGCTGTGTACGTTGAAAAATTAAGTTGATGTTAATTTTTCCCTTGTTCCTTGGAATATTAATCATGCCCAATTCTTTCTGAATATAACGTTACGAACCTTAGCCTAATAATCAATTTGGATTCACAAAGCAAATACGTTCGAAATAATCATATTAATAAACAATTAGCTACTGGCTTGAGCTTTTCACATGTTTACATGTTCATATATACTTAAGTATAAAATCAAACCAAAAAAGTTTGTCTTGAGTAGAACAAAAATCAGAAAAATGGGAATGAATAAAAATAAACCGATGGCAACGCTGGGAAAGTGCACTTTAATATCAACTTGAGAGTGAGTTAATTCTCGTATTCAATTTTCACGAAAAAGTTGTATATATAAGAATTAAAATCACATTCAACAGAGCCACCTCACAAGTGGTGATAAGCAAATGCACGTGAGCACTGACGATGGAAGTGTAGCGGCTTCCGAAAGTGGCGCTACTCTGTTCTGCTGTGTACGTTGAAAAATTAAGTTGATGTTAATTTTTCCCTTGTTCCTTGGAATATTAATCATGCCCAATTCTTTCTGAATATAACGTTACGAACCTTAGCCTAATAATCAATTTGGATTCACAAAGCAAATACGTTCGAAATAATCATATTAATAAACTCTTATGTATGTTAGTGTGTGTATGCATGTCTGTTTTTTTGTATAAATGTGTGTATATATGTATATTTGGTCGTGGCTATGTATGTACACACATATACATGCATGTATACATAAGAACATATATTTATGCACACACAAAATTCATACGAGTACATTCTACGAATACATTTGAGTACACTTTGCAGCCCTCTAATACACATGAATGTACGACAGCATATGAATGTGTTAATTCTAAGGAAAATTATATTAAAGTGATAACGACAACAAATTTTTTTCATTGATATATTTTTATTGATTTCTTTAGAAGTTTGCATGCAAATTCTAGGCAGTTTGTCAGAAAACTCTTTGAAAGACATTAAAGGAAAATCGTCATATCTTTGTTCATATGGTGTACAAATTTCATACAAATATCGTGTATAATATTCAGCTCTTGAGAGAAGAAAAAAAGTTATCTTTTTCCATTAAGTTTTGTGAAAATTGAAAACTTTAAGTTCTTTTGTTTTTGTGGAACTAGCATTTTTGAGTTATGGCGTTGTTGCAGCAAATGGGCCATATGTACTATATCCCTGTAGTCCCAGTTGCTACCGACGACGACATTGTCATCGATGTTGTCTGCAGAACAATCAATGATTTGTCGCCTATAAAACACATTTAGAAATAAGTCTGGCGACAAGACTTATTTCTGACAAGATTATCAAAATTTATTACATATTTAAATTTTATTATTATTAATTGACGACAACTTTAGCAGCATGATACCAATGTTGTCATCAACGACTTTTATGCTCTTTGTTCGAAAATTCCGTCAATAGTTGACTTGGAGTGTCGCCAATTCGTCGTCGGTGATAGACAACACTTGTTTCGCACGATGATGTCTCGAAGACTTATGGGTGGATTATTTATGGCAACCGAACTTCAGTTGGGCTGCCAGTTGCCAAAAACTATATTACGGATAGCAACTGGCAACCGAGAGCTGACAATTTCAGTTGCTTTTTAGTGCTTTTCTAGCAACCACAAATTTTTAGTTGCCGGCTGGCAACGCAACTGAAGTTCGGTAGTCATCCATAATCGACCCATTAGCCTACAGGCGTCCACTACTCATAAGATTAAAACATAAAATAAAGAAATTTGCCCTTGATCTAAACTATAACAAATTCTATTCTTCAAATTAACCCCCTTTGCTACATAAATTTTTGTTGAATGTTCTTTATCTAAAAAGCACACAGCTGTTGTATACCTTTTCAAAAACTTATTTCATTTACAAAACTTTTTCAATACAGAAAAAAAAACTAACCAGGCAGGCGAACATAATTTTAAGAACGCAAAAAGATGTTAATTCATCAACTGGTTTGTTTAAAAAAAATCTTTATTGTCATTTGAATTCTTTCTTTTAAGTACAATACTAGTAAGAATGTGCGTTGTATTTATATATAAAACTCTAAGACGTCAGACAGCAAGAGCAAAAAAAAATGACTGTAGGTATGTAGTATAAAACGAGTTACCCTACTTATTTGCATATTTGATGTTAGATATACATATAGAAAGAAGAAACAGAAACACATGTCCTATAATGACAGTTTTTTCCTCATTAATTAAACTTAAGTTAAGATGAGAAAGAGCAAAAGCACAGCACTTAGTACTAGATGTTTTTCAAGCTTTATCTTATTTAGAAAATAGATTCAGGTCTTGGCTATAAAAAAATATAATTAAAGTTACAGTAAAAAGCAAAAGTCATTAGCAAGTGGATTAATATGAAAATAAAGAATTTTTAATGATTTGTTATTTTTGTGTAATTTTTTTAGCAATAACGGCTGTATGAAAGATATCCTAGAGGAAATATGTCATAAGAAAAAACTTAAAAATATGCTTTTAAAAGCATACATAAGTTTTATGATTTTTAATATTCATTTCTGGTACCTCGAAGTCCTTTCATCTGACCGAAGATAAAATGTTCGACACCAAGAGCACAAAAAATGTACGGGGTTAAATTTTTACTAATACATCATCGCACATGTTTTCCATATTTGTCTACAAATCAGCAAAATTGTCTTACGGCCCTTTTCAAAATGTACGATTAAGAGTTAACATGGACTTTAACGGAAACTTCGCCAGACAAAACTTGCCGTTAAAGTCCACGTTAACTCTTAATCATACATTATGAAAAGGGGCGTTAATAATTTAAATATTCGCGAAACACGACTATTCTCTTCTTGTTATTTTTTCATGAACTGCAAAGAATCTCGGTAGATTAAATTAATAAGCATATTTCTTAGAAAATTTCATTTCTAAACGTTTCAAATTTGTATGAAAGGTAGGTAACGCACTTACGTTTCGAATAAATTTTTTTCAAATCCATAACGAAAAAGTATCTATACATATTTGAAAGAATTTCTCTAAAAATTCAAAATTATTTGATTACGAAACAAATTATTTATATTTAAGTTAAACAATATTTAAATTAAACAATAAATTCAGTAAAGTCCGACCTTAGCTAGCATACTAAGACTTCCGTACGAATACACATTTTCGTTTTTGCGCCTTTTTTCATTTTGGCAATTTTTTCGTTTTGCTTTTTTCTTTAATTTTTGTTTTTTTATTTTTACTTTTTTTAAAGTTTTTTAGTGGTTATTTTTGCTTTTCACGCTTTTTTCCTTTTAGTGACTTTTTTCTTTTTTTTTTCTTACAATTTTTTTTAGTTTTTTGCGATTTATTTAAGTTTTCGCGCTTTTTTCAGTTTTGGCTATTTTTTTCGGTTCGGGGATTTTTTCGATTTTTGGTGATTTTAGCGATTTTTTTGGTTTTGTCACTTTTTTCGTTTTGGAGGTTTTTTGTTGTTTTGGTGCTTTTTCGTTTAAGTAATTTTTTTAATTTTTTTTACGATTTTTTTAGTTTTAGTGATTTTTTTTAATTTTAGTGCTTTTTCGTTTTAACGACTTCTTTCGGGTTTTAACGTTTTTTTGGCAATCTTTTTAGTGTTGAGATTTTTTGCGTTTTAGCGATGTTTTTACTTTTGGTTCTTGTTTTTCTTTTAAGCGCTTTTCTATTTTGGCGATTTTCCGTTTTGACATTGTTTTAATTTAGCAATTTTTTAGTTTTAGCGTTTTTTTTTTAATTTCTAGAGTTTGCCTCTTATGGTTTCCAAGATACAGCAAATTACATTAAGTGATAGATAGAACCCTTTTCGTTTTGGCCCTTTTTTCATTTTGGCAATTTTTTTGTTTTGCTTTTTCGTTTAATTTAGTTTTTTATTTTTTAAGTTTTTTCGTTATTTCGGCGTTTTTTTTTGTTCCTTTTGGTCCTTTTTCATTTTGGTGATTTTTTTCTTTTTTTGTGATTTTTCGTTTTTTGCAATTTTTTTTTATTTTGCCGATTTTTTTAGTTTTGTCTATTTTTTGGTATGAGATTTTTTTTCGCATTTTGACGATACTTTTAGTTTTAACGATTTATTTTAGTTTTGGTGCTTTTTTCGATTTTGAGGATTTTTCTCGGTTTTTGGTGATTTTTGTTTAGTTTTAGTGATTTTTTGTTTTGGTTTTGACACTTTTTCGTTTTGGCGATTTTTTTTAGTTTTAGCGTTTTTTGACATTTTTCCCTTTTGTTGATTCTTTTCGATTTTTTGCGATTTTTTTTGTGTTTTTTTGTGATATTTTTAGTTTTAGCAATTTTTTCTTGTTTTTGCGCTTTTTTCGTTTTGGTGATTTTTTCGGTTTTTGACAATTTTAGTTTTTTGGCGATGTTTTTAGTTTTGGTGATATTTGCATTTCAGCGATATTTTTGTTGTTGGTGCTTTTTTCCTCTAAGCGCTTTTTTCATTTTGGTAATTTTTTTGGTTTGGGATTTTTTAAATCTTAGAAGTTTTTATTTTAAGCGTTTTTTTTACTTTCAAGAGCATGCCTCTTGCGGTTTCCAAGCTACAGCAAATTGTCCAAATTACATAGACAAAATTACATTAACTGATAGAATACCCTTTAATTTTTATCAGTATTAATTGGAATTCATGTTTTTTGAATTTCGAAGCTGGAACTTTAGCAGAAAAGTTTACATTTTGAGAAAATTTCTTACGAAAGCGTGAAAATAATGCAGTTCGGGTAATATTCGAAAACTTCAATTAATATTCGAAATTTCCTATTTAAGTTCGAAAATTTTGAAAAAGGGTTCAAAAATTTTTGACTGTTTAAGGATAATGAATATTTAAATATTGTGAAAATTTTCTTGCAATACGTAGAAACTCTTTTACTAAATTCTGTAACTAATGTTTCGAAAACTTAAATTTTTTCCTTAGTTTGAATTTTCACTGTTGTTTATCTTTAGTTTGTACTTATTAATGGATATTTCTATCTAGAATAATTATTTTAAAAAACAACAACTAACGTGTCATTTTGCTGTTAAAATTGTAGATTGTGTGTTGTGATTTTTTTATTTTTCATAATGTTTGAAAAGCTTCTTTCTTCTACACGCTATGATAATTATCGTGGGTATTTTTTATCCTATTTTTTATTATTATCATTTTTCTCAAATTATGTATTTCTTTCGTATCTTTAGTGTTTTCAGTTTGATTTGTGATGCATTTTCAGTAATTAATGGTAGAATGCAGTCAAGTTTTTTTTCTATGAGAGTATATTATTATTTATACTCGTTCTTCTTTGGTGTGACTCAAGTAATTATTCTTTGTTCAGAGTTTATAAGATTTTTCTTTTTAATAGAGTATTAGAAAAAAGTTATCTAATTTTGAAAAGAATTTCTACGGTTCTTTTATTGTATTAAATTGATTAATTTCTTTTAAATTAAGCTTGAAATATTTGAAGCTTTTTTTTTTGAAAATATTTCATTTACAGCCAATAACCTGAAAATACAACAAGTTACAAATTCTTGTTTTTGTTGATATTTTTATTTATTACAACGACTGGCTGGTTAGCAGCCGGGCCAGAAAAATAAATTTATAAATACAATTAAATCTACATGTCTGTAACAACCATATTTTGAATGCCAAAGTTAAACTGGCTAAACACAAAACAATCAACCAGTCAGTGGTCATTTAAAAGCCACCACTCAATGAACTCAAGCATGTATCCAGTATTTCATATATCGCTTGAAACACTTGCTGTATATCTTTGTAAATGTATCAATGCACCTCATTTTGTTTCAACATAAAAACTTGTTGAAATTTAAAAAAAATAATGAAATATTTTAAAACATTTTTTAATTATGAGTGACTAAACGAAAAATAAACTCATTTGAAAACAATTCTTATTGATTTTTAGTACAACTTATGGAAAAGAAACACTTTGCATTCTTTTAGCTTTAAACCATTTAAGATCTAGTTGGCCTTGTAAAAAATTTAAATAATGCAGTTTTCAAAGTAAATGAAAAAATGCTAAGCATTAAATTCATTTAAAAGTAAAAAATTAATGAAATAAAAGAATAAATAAATAATTTGATTAGTTTTTTTGTATTATTTATTAGCAAAATAATCGAAAATATATCTAAGCATGTTTTTTAAGAAAAAAAAAACTGTAGTTAGAAAATTCGAAGTAAATTTCGAAAAAAATTTTGGCTTGATAAATATTATTTAGAATGTAAAGCTTTTTAAATCATAAATTTTTATCGTATTTTCTAAAGTTATCGAATTTCGAAATTAAAAATTATGAAGAAAAATATTCAATTTCATTAATTTGATATATATTTCAAAGCAAGAGCCTATCACCAAGTATCCGAGTTATGTCAATTGACCCTCTCCAATGACAACGGCATGTAAAAGTTACTAGTCCGTTCCATATAACGTTCCGGAACTGGAACCAGTCGCTAGTCCTTAGGAACCAGTCATGTGACTTGTCTTGTGACAGGCTCCCTTTCCTCTAGGGGTGTTTACTACACGTTTTGATAATTCTAAACTATCGGTGGAGTAACAAAACTCACTTTGAAAAATATAGATTACGCTAATTTGACACCTTAGCGTGGAACACATTAAAGAATATTTGATTAAGTAACTGTGTGAAAGCATTTTCGAAATTATATATTTTAATGGAAAATCGAACATTTAATTTCAAATATTATCTAAGAAAATATGCTTTTTAATTCATTATAGAATATACGAATTTAAGTTCGAAAACTCAAAATTGTTTTAAAAAATATTTCTTAGCTTTTAAAACATTCAAAACTATGTTCGAAAAAATATTACATATTCTTGAAACCTATTTGCAGCCTATAAGATATTAAGAAATATATTGTCTGGAATTTTCGAACTGACAAGCTAAAAGCATCAAAGAATATTTTAATATTTTTTAAAGTACAGTATTTTCGAGTTTCGAAATCACTAAAGTTGATGAGAAATTGAAAATTTTATCACAATTTGAATAAGTTTCAATACTATTTGAGATCAATTTCCTTTTTGCCCAGTTTCGGAACATGTGTACTTAAGTTCGAAACTTCAAAATTGTTTTCGAAAATATTTTTTAGATTTCAAAATATTCTTCACTTCGTTTCACTTATGAACGGACGTTTAATTTTTAAATATATGGATTTTTGGGGAATAAATCGATATTCGTAATTAAGATCGAAAATTTTTTTTTGTATCTTGATTTATATATACAGATTTTCGGTCATAAAAAACATAATATTCAGACATGTTCAATTTAAAGGATAAAAAATTAAACAATATTCAAAAATTATTCGATATTAAAGCATGTTCAAATTTGGAAATCGGAAAATTTAAAAGGGTATTGCACATTCTATCATGATTTGCTTTTAATTAAAACATTATTAGCAAAATTTCTGTTTCAGTTTACTTTCGAATATACCTATTTAAGTTCGAAAATTCAATATTGTCTGTAAACATGTTTTTTAGCTTCTAAAATATTCCTCTTTATAGTGTTTGGCGATTTTCGCCTTCGACTACGAAATTTTTGTAATAAATTAAAGACAGCACGCTACATTTTTCTTTAATCTATTACAAAATGTCGTTCAACTTGAATTTTTATCCACTATAAGTAATTTTCGAGTTTGGAACATTGTAAAAGAAAATTATTTATGCATTTTGAATATATTTAAAAAACATTTTAAATGCATGTTTTTAGGTTATCTTCGGAAATTCCAACTTCTGTAATTTAAAAAATTCGAAGTCATCTCCGAAAAAAAAATTAAAGCATTAAATACAATGTTCAGCATGCAGAAGAGGAATCAATTGAAATGTAGAGTCATTTCGAATATGGTACATACTAAAAAACAACTCATTTTATTTAAACGTTATTTAAAAATTTTTAAAAATTCAAATAAAACTTTTGGATTACGATTGTAAAGAAAATTAAAAAAACAGGCTCATAGAAAACTTTTCTACTTTGTTTTATTTTCAACTTCACTATCGAATTTTCGAACATTCAAATAATAACTTCTTTGTTTAATATCTTAACTTTATTTACATTTAAATTTTTATAGTAATTTAATTTTTTGCCATGTGGGATATTCCTTTGAGCCTAACTTTTGCTTTTGTGCTGGAATGTTTCTTTTTTTTATCCATGTAGATAATGAATGACCCTATAAAATGAGTTTTTAGAAGACAAAAAAAAAAGATACTTTTAACTTTAACATGACCTAAAAACCACAGAAAACCAGCAAAAGTTGTCAGAAGTATGCCAACGAAACCTGTCAAACACGTTGCAATCGTTGTTGTTTCTTGTAAAAGTACCACAATCTTTGATCGGTCGGTGAAACCAATCAACAACAACAACAACAAGAATTTTATATAATTTCCTTCTTCCACTCAAAGGCAGCCTAAAATCATACGGACTGCAAATATGTACTTTTTGTGACCCTCATAATAAAGGCACGCTCTTTTAATGGTTTAAGCTGTCGTTGTTTTTCCACTGATTTTTCTGGCTTTAAGATTGCGTTTATTTACATTTCGAATATGTTTTTCAAGCTCCCGTTCGTCTGTCGGTCTGTCTGTGCGACTTTGGTATGGGCCACGAAACAAAAAACTATGTTCATACACGTCTTTCGTTTTATTTAAAGTGTTTTCAGTCACCAAATGTTTCAAACAGGTGGTCAAAAAGGAATTTTAAGACTTTAAGCGATTTTAATGCATTTCAATTGCTATTGGCAACTATTTTTTGTTTGTTTTTTTTTTTTCTTTAAACGTTTGAACGTTTGAATAAGTCTTTAAAAGTATTCCTTTGTGATAAAAATGGCTGAGGTAAATTTTATTTTAATTTGAAAAATATGATTTCCTTTTTTAATTTTCTTAGTTTTTGATTTGTTATGTTTTAGCTAATTGACCAGAAAATTTTAAATATAAATAAAAATTGCTTTTTAATCATAGTTTTCCCGACGTTTCGTAAATGATTTACTCGTAAATGATTTAGAGCTTGAGCTCATCTTCGAATTTTGGAAAATAAGCCAAAACCGTTTCCCTCCATTTATAGATATTCGAAAAATTTTAGTAAGTTCATTAATTTTAAGCTTTAAGTAATATTTTACTGGGCTAAAAAATTTTTCGAACATATCTTCGAATTTTCGAACATCAGCCAAAAAGTAATTTTTTACAAAATACTTTAAAAATAACCCTTAATAACAATAAAAATTGTACTGTATCTTAGTTTTGAAAAACTCAAAGTATTTGGAGACTTTTTGTGGACTATAAATAAAAGTCTACAAGGTTAAACACAATTTTGAATTTATAACCCAAAAAATTTAATTCAAAATTTTAAATTCGATTTTTATATTTATGCTAGCGATTCATCGATACGCTATACCGTTACTCAAAGAAAAATATCGGCGATACCGGCACCGACACGCTTAGTGAATGTAAATTTAAAGTAAAATTGGCAAAACACAAGCTTAATATTTTTTTTTTTTTTCATAAAAAAACATACAATATTTACGTTAATATTTCCAAATTGGGAAATAATATGACTGAGTGGTAGCGATGCTAGTCTGTCAGTCCAGAGGTCTTGGGTTCGATTCCCGCTATAGACCTTGGATCGCTTCTCGGGTTGCGTTTGTTAAAAAAATATCGGTATCTGTATCGTAATGCTGAAAACTGCGCAATATCCTTTGTATTTTTTACCTTCTCGAAATCAAAAAATGGGAAGCTACTGATTTCATCCCTATTTTCGAAAATCCTAACCGAATTTTCTCCATTCTTAAGATTTTGGCTTAACTTAGATATCATGTGAATATGAAGCGATTCAACTTGATAGATTTCGAGAATTCTGAAAAGTTAAATTTTTTAATGTGTTTTTTTTAAATAAGTTTTAAGCCAGCATTGCTGTCAAATCCAAAATCTAATCAGCTCTTAGCTTAAATTATGTCGATTGCTAAAAACAAATTCGATTTTTTTTAATTTGCTCTAAAAATTTCTGTTAAATCGATTTCGTAGATTCGGTAGCAGGGCAACCGCAAAAATGCAATGGCATGTTTTTAGTTGTGGGACACAAAATGTGTGTGAAGTTAAATTTTAAAATATAAAACCCTAGAAACAAACCATAGAATTTAACAGAGCCCTGTCAACAGGTTAACATTACTCTCTTAACAATTAAAACGTAGTATATGCTTTAAAAAATATTTTTTTTTTAGAAGGAGTCATCGTGGGCGGAAAAAATAATGAGGATTTGAAGGCAAGGAACTCCACTACAAACGCTCATATTACGAATTTTTGACAGTTTGAGCTTGGACGAGTTATGCCCGATTTTTGAAATGTGGATTCTTTAAGGTGTGCCCACATTTCTTTTTTTTTTGGAAGGAGTCAACGTGGGCGGAAAAAAATTATGAGGATTTGAAGGCAAGGAACTCCTCTACAAACGCTCATATTACGAATGAGAGATTATGGCCATGTTCGGACACATCTTTACTTGTAGCCTATGTGGACCATATGAAAATTGTAGCCTAAGATCCACACTATTCGAAAATATAAGTCACATTGTTCAATTGTATTTCTGAATTTTTTTACAAAACTTTGAAAATTGAACTTAAGTAAATTTTTGAACTTAAGTAAATTTTGTACTATCTCTGAGAGATTTTAGCCATGTTTGGGCACATCTTTACTTGTAGCCTATGTGGACCATATGAAAATTGTAGCCTAGGATCCACACTATTCGAAAATATAACTCACATTGTTCAATTGTATTTGTGAATTTTTTTACAAAACTTTGAAAATTGAACTTAAGTAAATTTTTCACTAATCTGAGAGATTTTGGCCCACTATATACAAATGGTGGTCCAGGAATAATTTTGATAAGCTCTCATATGACACCCATATTGATACACTGAATTAAACATTTTACAAGAAAATAAGATATGTAAAACTTTGTAGGTCCGTAACTCCGAAAATATGAGTTTCCGATGATTTTTGTAGTTAACTTTTTTTTCTTAGAATTCAATTTTCTATCACATAGAAAATTTTTATTTTGTTTGGAGGAGTGTAGCTAAATCAAATTTGTTCCCGTTTTATTTAGCGACATATTGTTTAAAAAAGTGATTTATTTTATGACGATTTCGATGGATGATTTTGCCGATTTTGATGATTTTTTTTCTTCAAAAATTTCACCACTTTACTCCTAATTCATCTGGCAGCTACGTATGTAAGTAGAACCAAAATAGAAGAATAAAAAAATACCTACAACAAAAATAAATTACCTTTTACTGATGATTTAATTTCTTCATTTACTATGATTCTGCCGACGACATGCACTTGGTGACAACAAGTTGTTGTATTTTTCTTAATAAAACACTTTGAGTAACAAACACTAACACTAGAACAAATGAAGCATACACACTTTAAAAAGCAACAATAACAACAAGAAGCTTATTTCATTTCCTCATGGGATGAATTGCATTAAATTTATTTCTTTGACGAAGAACTTTACACAACTTTTACAGCGAAGAAAACTTTTATAACTAATAGATTTTTACAACAACTTATAAATTATCGCATAAATAATTGATTTATTTAATTATTTTACGATTTTATTTCATTTAATTGCCAAATTTTACTTTAATAAAACAAAAGCCGCAATTCACACAACAAACCGAACTACATCAAACAGAATGCCGACAAAAACTAATCCATAGTGCGAAAAAAGAAATACAAAAGAGAGACTATTTGGGTGGTTTTTTAATTGTTGCATTGGGTAAGGGAGCAGCCAGCGTTACCATTCGTCGACTAAAGTCGCAATTTGCATCTTTTTTATGGCCAACGACTTGTGCGACTTTTTCAAACTCATCTTATACCTATCGCTACTTTTTTCATTTTTGGCGACATTTTACCCTTCTTTTAGAGTTAACTAAAAAAATAGTTCAGTTTTACATGCACATTCGGGAATTTATTGCGAGAATTAAAAAAAAATTAGATGTATCCCTTACAATTATGGTTACATTGTCACAGCAATAATCTAGCTAGTATTTGACTTGAGCGGCTATTACACATCAAGCATATTGGCGAATATATATGTTCCACTAACTCGTGTAATAAGGCAAAAAATATCGTGTTGTGTTCTGGTTCGCCATCAAGCTATCCAGCATGTGTAATTGCTAGTTCATCCAACACACATACAAATCTTCATTTAAACAGAAAATATGGCAACTGGTGAGCGGAAGTTCTTAAAAGAATTTATAGAATTGTATGAAAGGAATTTGAAAAAAAAAAGAAATAGAATATAGAATATTAATTGAATAAAATATTTTTTAAATTAAATTTAATATAATAGAAATGTAATACCTATATAGAAAGATAAATTTTAAATATAAATAAAATTTATATAAAAATTTTATTTAAAGAATTTAATTTAGAAATTTAATTCAAAAATAAAAAATTTTTAAAATAAAACAGAAATAGAACTTTAATAAAATAGAAATTTAATTTAATGAAATAGACATTTAAAAAATCAATTTTATCGTTTATGGGCTGTTCTTGTTTACACTCTTTACACAAATTCATCCGTTTTACATGCACATTCGGGAATTTATTGCGAGAATTAAAAAAAATAAGATGTATCCCTTACAATTATGGTTATATTGTCACAGCAATAATATAGCTAGTTTTTGACTTGAGCAGCTATTACACATCGAGCATATTGGCGAATATATATGTTCCACTAACCGATGCGCTCGTGTAATAAGGCAAAAAATATCGTGTTGTGTTCTGGTTCGCCATCGAGCTATCCAGCATGTGTAATTGCTAGTTCGTCCAACACACATACAAATCTTCATTTAAACAGAAAAGATGGCAACTGGTGAGCGGAAGTTCTTAAAAGAATTTATAGAATTGTATGAAAGGAATTTGAAAAAAAAGAAATAGAAAATTAATTGAATAAAATTTTTTTTTAATTAAATTTAATATAATAGAAATGTAATACCTATATAGAAAAATAAATTTTATATATAAATAAAATTTATATACAAATTTTATTTAAAGAATTTAATTTAGAAATTTAATTTAAAAATAAAATATTTCAAAAATAAAACAGAAATAGAACTTTAATAAAATAGAAATTTAATTTAATAAAATAGAATTTAATTTAATTATATAGAAATTTAAAAAATCAAGTTTATCGTTTTCTTATCGGTTACTCTTTTTACACTCTTTACACAAATTCATGCGTCATTTCGAAGCGTCTTCTTTGAGAATTTATTTATTCTGTTGCTCGCTAACATGCTCTACAGTGTAATAGCTCATGTATGAAGGAAAAAACGTCATCCAACAAATTTCGAATACCTCCGGAATGTTGCATCTAGTTAAGTTATAAACAAACAAAATTTTTTTCCGACATATCTTTTAGCCTTCTACCACGGCTGGAAGCTAGAGAAATTATATATGGAAATTTTATTTTCATTTGCTTCATTAATATAGAAAAAAATTTAATAATTTTTTTAAGGCTCCACGTAAAAAATATATTTGTGCCGAATGAAAAAAGTTTAAGATCGAGGTGATCTGAAGAAATATAAGAAAGTTATAAGGCATTAAGTGAAAAAAGCTGATTTTATTTCCCGTACAAAATTATTTTCAATAAAAAATTTTTTTAATACAAACTGATTTAAATTAACTTTGTATGAAAAATAACTAAAAACAATATAGCTGTTTTTGCTTAAGGGCCAACAACTTTCTTATTTTTTTTTATCAGAATTTAGCGATTGTATCCATCATGTGATCGTCACAAAATTATCTTTGAAATACAGCCTGAAAAATAATATACTTAGTATATTTTTTCATCTTAATGGAGCAATTTAAAATTATAGTTTTTGGGAGAAGGTTTAGACCTTTAATTAATTTTTAAAGCCTGTAACTCTATACCTTTTTTATTTTTTTATACGATCGTCACAATCAGTGTATTGAATGAAAGAATAGAGAGATATCTGTACAACACTGTCCAAGTTATTTTATTCAGATGATCCGTTCTCGGAATTTTTGTCAATAAACGAAAAAACTAAAAGAAAAAAATTGTTTTTCGCGAATATCGGGAAAACCCGCATTAAGAAAAATAAATTAATATTATTTTCGTGTTCAGTGACCTCAAATTATTTTGCAAAATGTTTTTTTTTTCAATATATGACAAAGACTTAGAGATTCGGAAATTTGTTTCATTATTTCATTTTAAGTTTGTCTGAAATCTGACCTTGTATGTATAAAATAGTGGATATTTTGAGTGTAATGAGTTTTAACAGCTATAAAGAATATATGTATGTTGCATCTTATTATGTTTCAAAAATTTATCGATTTGATCTCACATTTAAAATCTTGATGCTGCGGTAGATGGCTAAAAGTAGCTCCCAATATTTTGCAAATTGTAAAGTATATGAACGTAAATAACACTTTGTTACACTTCTTCTGCACCTTCTCAAGAAATGCTGCACCAACTTAATTATCCTACTCTTGAGGATGAAGTGTATATTGTTCTTGATATGTAATAAAACTGTAATTATATAAAAGTTTTTTTGAGTTTACTTATTAACAATCGATTTTATATTAGCAGTAAAATCATGAATCATAAAATAAAAAATGTAATCAAAATTCTAAGGTACTTCATAGAGCCCTAGAAAGCTCAAATTTAATGCATACAACAAGGAAAACTTAAGAAAGCGGAATGTTTTCTCCTAGCAGACTGAAATTTGTTTTATAGGCTACAAGTTGCATATTAGAGAGATAAAGAGGATGAATATCTGTAAAAATTTTATATAAAAAACGTACTTCCTAAAGTCTTACATGACTGAAATTCAGTATGTAGATTAGAAATTAAACATTCAATACGTGAAAATTAAGAAATCGGACCGCTCCGATACTCCTATAAGGTGTTGCGAATTACTGCTAATTTCCTCCTTAAATATCTGCTTATCTGATATCGGAATTTCCCCACCTAACCTCGAGAAGCGGTGTATATCTATCTCTACATTCTTTTAGTATTACAGTCGTGCGCTGGAGCTGACACGGGCAATTTTTTATTGCTTTAAGTAAACTATAACCTAGTTTATAAGTAAGCATTGTATGTTTTTTGTGTTCCCTTATAATTTTTGCATATGCCTTATAATACTTTTATTGTTATCTAATGGATTTCTAATTGTATACAGGTGTAGAAAAATAATATATATTCATATCGAATATAAAATATTTGTTGGGTTTTGTATAAGTTTCTAAGCCTACTACACTTATTTTATTCTTTTGTGATTTTCAAAAATATTATCGTTTGTAACTTCTCAAATGGTTTTTGAAAGTCTGTGCAATAAATAAGAGGTTTGTAACTGTTCAAAGTTGTGGTTGAAGTCTACTGACGATTTGGTAAAAGCGCCAATGAAATGCATATAGACAATTGCTTAATAACCATCAACAAATAAATTTCATTTAAAATAAAAAATATTATTAAAATTAAGAAAAATTTTTGTATTATTGGCAAAAACTAAGGAAACCCCAATTTAGCGATTTTCCCGATTTTTGACATTGAATTTGGCAAAAAGGGTCAAAGTAAATCTGACAACCCTGCTGGGAATGCAAGATCACCAAAATAATGCAATAACAAAAAGACACCAAAATTTTCTCTCTTAGCTATTTATCTTTATCGGACTTTTAGTTTTAGTCGGCGTTTTGTTTGATGCAGTTCGGTTTGTGTGTGTAAATTACAGTTTTCGTTTTATTGAACTAAAATTTGTAAATTAAATGAGATAAAATCGTAAAATAATTAAAGAAATCAATTAATGATGTGTTAATTTATAAGGTGTTGTAAAAATCTACTAATTATAAGAGTTTTCTTCGCAGTAAAAGTTGTGTAAAGTTTTTGGTCTAATTCCATGAGGAAATGAAAAAGCTTCTTATTGTTGTTGTTGCTTTTTAAAGTGTGTATGGATTATTTGTCTAGTGTTTGTTATTGTCATAAAAAGAGTTTTATTGAGAAAAATAACACAAGTGTATGTCGTCCCACAATTAATAGCAACAGCAGAAAGTTAAGCGAATGCTAGACAGGTCAATATTTAGTCGTCGTAATATACATGTGGCGTTGTAATATAAATATGTATTGTGTATGTATGTACATAAGATTAGATTTCCAGTAGTTTTACTTGTCGAAATAACATTAGCCCAATTCACAATCTTGTGCAAATGGTTTTGCATCGTAGAATTTGCAAATTGGTATGGTATATTGATACTCACTACTAAACAATTGTTAGTGGTGAGTATCAATATGCTATACCATTTTGCAAATGCAATGATACAATACCATTTGCACAAAATTCTGAATTGTGCTATTGTATAAAATCTGCAATTTAAGGACAAAAATCTGCTAGTCTCAATTTCTGATAAAAAAAATCAGCGAAATGGAGAGAAATAAATATAAGTGTCGAAAAATTTGTTTTCAAAACAAGAAAACAACCGGCTTCGTTTATGGTGAGTTCAATACTAATCTTTATTTTCAATCAATTCAATATTTTATACTTAAAAATAAATTAGTTTACAAACAGAGAATTTTTATACAATATTGCTCGATCATCAATATTTAATAGTTAACAATATTGCTTAATCGATGTTCTGTTTAAATTTATGAAGAATTACAATTTTGCTTAATACTAGAGTTTCATACTCTTGCTTAAATCGTAAACATTGATTTAAGCGAGAGTTTATTGTTCCACTTAAAATTCTTAGAAATGTTATTTTCATATTTGGCAATTCAACTTCGATAAACGAAAGTTTGTTGTAATACTTAAAATTCTTAGAAATATTATTTTATATTTACGTACTTGGGATATTCGATTTGTATATAGTGGGATATCCCTTCACATCTTAATTTTTTCCACAATGACCACTAATCTTTTCCAGAACTTTTTCTTAAATCCAAAATTTAAAACTCATATTTTCAAAGCTACAAAATTATTTCAGATATGTCACCTTTTCTGCTTGTTAGGATACTACCTGGAGCACCATTTGTATATAGTGGGATATCCCTTTACATCTCCATTTTTTTACAATGACCACTAATCTTCTCCAGAAATTTTTCTTAAATTAAAATTTTAAAACTCATATTTCCAAAGTTACAAAATTATTTCAGATATGCCACCTTTTCTGCAAGTTAGGACACTACCTGGAGCACCATGTGTATATAATGGGATATCCCATCACATCCCCATTTTTCCACAATGACCGCTAACCTTCTTCAGAAACTTTTCTTAAATTTAACCGTTGTGTTTAACAGTTCTCTGTTAACTTGAAAATTGTCTCGGGTAAACATTTTTGATTTGCATCTTTGCTTTTTAAATTTATCTTCACACACATCTGATTTCATCCCTACTTTCGAAAATCCTAACCGAATTTTCTCCATTCTTAAGATTTTAACTTAGATATCATATGAATATGAAGCGATTCGACTTGATAGATTTCGAGGATTCTGAAAACTAATATTTTTTAATGTGTATTTTTTTAAATCAGTTTTAAGCCAGCATTGCTGTCAAATCCAAAATCTAATCAGCTCTTAGCTTAAATTATGTCGATTGCTAAAACCAAAGTAAATTTTTTTTAATTTGCTTTAAAAATGTCTGTTAAATCGATTTCGTAGATTCGGTATAAGCGGTTATAAGCAGGGAAACCGCAAATATGCAATGGCATGTTTTTAACTGTGCGCCACAAATACGAAATTTGTGGGTTTTAGAACTTTTTAGCGTTTTTGGCATTGTTAGCGATTAGTGCGTGTTTCTAGCTTTTGTGGCATATTTGACTCTTTTTCTGCATATTATGCCTTTTTTATAATTTTAATACCATTACCTTAATATAGAAAGCTCTAACTCATGATTTTTTGCAAATCGATTTTTTTTTGCATATTTCGATATATCGAAATGTGCACAAACCTCGATTTAAAAAATCATGAGCTATGAGATCCTTTCTATATTCAGATAATGATATGCATATTTATAAAAACAACAAAATTGGTTTTATAATCGAAAAAATTTTAAACATTTTCAAAAACTTTTTCACATTCTAAGTATTTTTTTAATTTTTTCTTCGGTGAAATAATGATTATTCAAAACTTCTTTTGTTTGTCATTGATTTTAAGCTTTAAATAATATTTTACTACATTAAAAAAATTTTCGAACATATCTTCGAATTTTCGAACACAATCTAAAAAGTAATTTTTAGCTAACTACTTTGGAAATAAAGCTTCGAAACAATACAATTTTAAGTTATTGATTGGTATTTTCAATTTCGTAAATGTCAAACTACATTTTTGGACATAATTAAAGATATTTGCTTTTACAGACAGTAAGTAATATATCGCACATTTAAATAGAATTTAACTCTTTTGGCAGATACTAATGAAATAACATTATATGAAAAATTAAGATATTGCTCTAGTTTCTCTAAAGGGGGGTCAACTCCCCCCTTAAATAAAAAAATTCTATATTGAACACTTTTTGCTATTTTATTTGGATTTCGATCTAAAATTAAATTCTGAAAAAAAATTGCCAAAAACAATGCCGTTTAAAAACTATGTAACTTTTTGTTAAAATAAACCAAAATTTACGCATCAAAATAAAGTAAACAGTCTTCGGTATTAAATATAAAAATCAAATTTTATTAATTTTTAAGCTCAGATTTTGAATGTATCATCTGTGTAAATATTTTATATAATGATTTCAAAACTATTTTGTTGAACCGTTTTGATTTGTCAGTCCGTTCTACCCACAATGTGCTATTAGGTCTATCCTCTGAAGAAATTCCGTTTTTAGATCTTTCTGTCAATAATTTTTCCATAGAAATTCAATAGCGAGAGTGTCAGAGTAAAGAGGAAAGTAATTAAGATTAGTAAGAGCTCGATGGTAGGAAGAGTCCTTAAGATTTTTGGAAGAATTTTTAAAATCACAGATTAGTTTTCAACTACTTCTACTCAACCGATTCTTATGAAACTTTGCACACACATTAAGCTTCTATTTAAATACTACATTAGGCTGTGTCACGCCCATGCAAAGTAAATATTCTTTTTCAACAACTTCTACTAAACCGATGCATATGAAACTTTGCATAACCCTTTAATTATCGTTACAATACAACATTATTTTTATAAAAGTGGGCAGTGCCACGCCCATTATAATTAAAAAAGCATTTTAACTACTTCTACTTAGACGATTCTTATGAAACTTTGCATAGACGTTTAGTTATCGTAAATATACAACAGTGTGGTTGGAAAAGTGGGCAGTGCCACGCCCATGAAAAGTAAATATTCATTTTATTTACTTCTGTTTATCCAAATCTTATGAGACTTCGCACACACAATTAGTTCTGGTAAAAGTACATGCTGATAAAATATGTGGTCGTGGTGACACGCCTATTTTGTAGTCGGTTTTTTTTAAGAATTATTAAACGGCATTGTTTTCGGCAATTTTTTTTTAGGAATTTAATTTTAGATCGTAGTCCCAGTATAATAGCAAAAAATTTTCAATATAGAATTTTTTGTTTAAGCACAATAAAAATTATTATAATTATATTGACATCACGTACATATTGACAGGATTAATAAAATTATGTTAGTACAAAGATAATTTTAATGCTGAGTTTTAATTTTTTCCTATAACCAAATCGCACGAACCGTTTTTGAGTTATGCTAATATGCATGAGTCGGTCGTGTAACCTCCTCCTTAATTTTGGTTGTAAACTCCTTTTTAAATTTGGAGAACCATCGACAAACAAGTGATTAGTAGTCTATGAACTTCATTATCACATGTATCAAATTGAGTCGAAGAAGTTATGGAAACAATTTTCTTGTAAACCAGTGTTATCAAGAAAAATTTAACACGAGAAGTGATAGTACACAGAAAAAAATAAATTTAATTTACTGTAAAGGAATTCAATGAAACAGTAAATATTTTGTCTAGGAACGGACCCCTACAAACAAATTTGTAAACATAGAAAAAAATCGTTTAAATCTATAAAAAATTTTTTTTGTCAAATTGTTACAAATTGTAAACAAAACAATTTACTAAATCAAACAAAAAGATTTACTGAATTTTTTGAAAAATATCAAACAATATTTTTGTATGAATTTATAAAAGAATTATTCTAAAAATACTAACAAATATTAAACAAAATATTTACTGGATTTTTTGTAATATATCAAACAAAAATTTTGTCTGGGTCATCTGGATGATGATGATGATGATTAAGCATTTAAGAAATTTCACTTTGTTAAATGTGTTCAAGTCTGACTGTTTATCTAAAGACTTTAAAAACATGAATGAGAATTAACGCAACAACATTAACGAATTGATTCACTCAAAAATCTTAAGTTAACAAACTTGGTACAATCGCATTCCTTTTGCTATCATTGTTGTTGTTGTTGTTGTTATTTGTGTGTATGTCGTCATCGGGGTTGATTTTTTAAGACAGCTGTTCTTGTTGTTTTGGTATTTGAGTCCTAAATAAGAGTCAAACAAACAATTCATTGATTATGTAAAGAACATTTACTGAAAATTAAATTTATTTTTAGACAAACTTTTGTTTGAAAATTTTTTGGTGATAATTTTTTCTGTGTACAATACAATTTCAATGTTAGCATGGTTTGAATATTGAAAATTAAACAACGAATTAAAGACTGATTTAACAAAAATAGATTTGGTAATACATAATTTTATGAATTTTTTTCAATTTTGGAATTTAACAGTATAGTATTCATATTTATGTATTTTGTTTGCCCTAGTGTGCTGATTACCTAATAATTTTACTTTTTTCATTAATCAAAAAATCGCGTGCTTTTTAACCTTTTTTTGAATAAACACCAAACTTAATTAACTTATTGTGTATTTGGCTCTTAATAATTAATACAAAATATTATATAAAAGAAGTAGGAGAGAAAATCACTAGCGGAAAATTTTGCCAAAAAATAAAAATATTTTTTTTTACAAAAAAAAAACTATAAAAGCGGAAATATTTTTTCAACTTACCTGGTTACTTTTTGTTGTTGCTAATTATTTTGGTGCTGCTGATGTTGTTGTTGTTGTTGTTATTATTATTGTAAAAGTTTATAAGTAACCGTATACAAGTTACAACGAGAATTATTACAATTTACAGTAATAGCAAAATAGTTGTACTTTAAGCGAATGTATCGTATCTTGTTCGGTTTTATTTATTTATGTTGGTGTCTTCAACTACATCTATGCAAATGTTAATATCTCGTAGTGTAAAGAAGAAAATTTCAAATGTTTGATATTCCAAAACGAAGAAAAAAAAAACAACAATTAACACAACAAGAAAAATAATTAAATGATAAATTTAATTTTTTGCAATTTAACACGTATCAGGCAGCTCTAGTGTTGTCAACTGATGTTTAACACTTGGCGAAAGATGAGTGAGTGTATAAAAAAAATGATGAGAAAAGGTGGTGTGTTATAAAACTGTAAGGAAAAAAATAATAAGATTATATTTATTGAAATTTGAGTGTGATTTTTATAGAAAAAGATATAAAAATAACAAAGAAAAATATTTGATTTATTGAAAATTCACGGAATCGTAGCCAAGCGAAGAAATATGTAGGTTGTATAATGAGCTTAAATTACAACGTAAAATATACCCTAATAAAATTGTAAATGGATTTGTTTTTCATATTCATAAATTTATTACTAATGTATAAAAATCTAGTCATCCGACAATCAGACAAGTTGCAAATTAGGCTAAAATATTCATGTTTAACTCCTAAATCAACTCTAATTAAACCAATTTCCTATAAATTAATAAAATTGCTTTAATAATACTAAAAAACAAGTCAGCCGACAGTTATACAAATAAGCAATAAAAGCACTAAATAACTTAAAACAGTTTAGTAAAGAGATTAAAATAGTTTAAATTTTAAAATAGTTTATTGGTTTTAAATATGTAATAAAAATTATATTCATAAAATAGCTTAAACAAAATAAAGCCATTCGCCATTGAACAAAATACATAAAACTCATAATTTTCTTGTTATACTGAACCAAAAGTTCAAGGAAAAAAATTCATTGTTTCAACGATTTTTTCATTAATTTTAACCTAACTTATTAGAACATTAAATCAATGAATTGATTAATTAATTTTGTAAAAAAAAATACCAACATTAAATTTCTATGAATATTTCAATTGAAACAACGTATGTGTACATTGATTGAATCAATCGGTTAATTCGAAGTATCTGAAAAAGAATGTTTACAAAGTATGGGCGTGGCACCACTCAGTTTTCTACGTAGTAAATTTTATTGTCCGAGGAACTTAATGTGTATGCAAAGCTCCATAAGAAACGGATAAAAAGAAATACATATTTACCTAGGAATACATATATACCTAAAATGGACGTGGCAATGCCTACTGTAGTCGGAGAAAGTTAATGTTCGTGCAAAGAACACGTTAATTATTTTTCTTTTTTTTATAAGACCAGCACTCAGGGGATTATCAGTGTTTATGGACATTCGATTAAAAGTGGAGGGAAAGACCTCTGCAGGAAGCTTATTCCACATACACTCTAAAACACTTTTATTGAAAACTAGATCGATAATAGTCGGCAACACTTTACAGATTATTATCGACCTAAAATTAGACACGCATTATTTTTGAATAAAATGTTTTTACTAAAAAAGCGATTGGCTGCGTGCAGTTTTGAACCGCGACCTCCTGACTGATAGTCTAACGTATCTACCATTCAGCCGTAGCCATATTATACTTTATGTTAAATTTTTCCACTTGGACTATATATGTTTAATTTGAAAGGTTTTGTCTTTAATACAATAACTACAAAATCGATGTAATTTTAGACAAGCAGAAATTTTCAACACAAATTTAGACAATATATGATCGTAAATTTGAAGTAATGTTTCAGAGTGTACGAACTGTTCGGCCAAAGAAGGAATTTTCTCTGTAATGCGTAGTGCGATTTATTGGTGTATCGACCACAAAGGGATGTGCTCTTAAGAGCGGGTTTCAGGAACAAGTTCCCTGATTTCATCAGAACACATTCCATTGTAGTAGCGATAAAATAACGAAATATACCCCACATTGCGTCGATGCTCCAGCGACTCAATAGAGTTGGCTATCCTAATGTCGCCGATGAGCTTCTTCGCCCGCTCCTGTACGCGGTCGAGTAACTTCAAAATAGACTTCGAAGCACCGGCCCATACATGAGAGTTGTATTCAATTTTCGGTCGGATGGAGGTGGTATAAATATTAAGGACATCAGATGGAGTGAAGTATCTTTTTATACCGTCTTAGAAACCCGAGGCACTTGAATGCTTCTTTTGAGACTTAAAAAATGTGATCAGTCCATCGAACGTCACTCTGAATTTTCATGCCAAAACGTCATAATTACAGATGGAGCAGCTCACCCACAGACGCATGGCCGAAGGTTAATGTTTACTTTGTGTGGGCATGGCACTGCACACTTTTTAATTAATAAATCGTATTGCCGGGGAAAATTAATGCTTTTTACTTTTATAAGAAACAAGTAGAAGTAGTTGGCAACTCTAGGCCCATGGTAGTGCGCCAGCAAAAGTTCCGGTCACACAGTGGTGTAAATTACACGAAAACATTAATCACAAAGTATGTAATGAAACATGAAACGTAAGGTTTCTCTATACTGGTAACCTCATAGGTGAATTTTACCATAAGGGCTTCCCGAGGTATGAAGGCATAAAAAGTGCATATTTTAGTACCTATTCACTGACTCATCAATATTATTGGGCACTTCCATTATAGCTTTTGAACAATTAAACAGAAAAATCCGTAAACGGGTATTTTTCGTCCGGGGGAACTAGGGTGCCCCTTATTCGTACGGGGCACTTCCACTATAGCTAGAAAACTGAAATTTGATATACATGTAGGTCTTGCTGGGAAAGTAATAACAATAATCTGAAGATGGATATTTTTTTTCATCTCAAGAGACTAGGGTGACCCTTATTTGTATGGAGAACTTCCACTATGGCTAGAGAGCTGAAATTCGGTACACAGGTAGGTCTTAATGAAAAAATAATAATTACAGTCTGAAAACCGGCATTTTATTTCTAGAGGGGACTAAGTTGCCCCTTATTTGCATGGGATCTTTAATTATAGCTAGGAGCTGAAATGTGGTATACAAGCCGGTCCTGATAGTAGGTAATCAGCGAAATCTAAAAATGAGAACTTTTTATCTAGGGACACTAGGGTTCCCCTTATACATATATCGCACTAGTTCCTATAAAGTGGTCCAACTCAAAATGTTACAATTGTAACTTTAGAAGAACTAGTTAGTGCCTATGTATATGAGCCTAAAATTTTTTTTAGGCTTTTGATTGTAAAACCTTCTGAAAATATTCGTTTTAGTATAAAAAATATGTTGTGCCAAGTAATTGGTTGATCACTTAACGGGAAGGCGTGCTGTATATAAGGTTCACTCTAATGTGCAATTAGAAAATTATAGCGAAAGGTATTGTAACAAATAAAAACTTGGAAAAAGTGAGATCCACACAAAAACATAAATATGAAAATAAGGCCAAGTCTCTATCCAAAAGTTTCGGCCGTAAAAGTACTGAGAGCCATCTCATTTCTAGGCAACCTGTTAGCAATTTATTATGCAAAGCTGCATAAAATGTCTATTCAAAAGTTGTCCAAATTTTAAATGGGCTACGTTTACTTCATGTTTTTAGGTTATCTAGGTAGTATTCGTCTTAAGAGTTGCAGTGTTAAATAAACTTTACTTTATTTTAGCACTCACTGCAAATTTTCAATACTTTTTTTTGCATGCTTTTTTTTAAATATAATTTTACTTTTATTTTTAACATGAGTTATTTTCGTGTTGATTTTACAGATTAATTTTTATTTTATTATTTACGTTTAATTTTTCTTTCTTCTTTCATTTAAAGAAAAAAGAAATTATTTTCTATAGTTAAAACATGACTATTGAATTCACTTCTTATTTGTTTTGTTCATATTTTTTTTTATAATAATTTGCATTTTTTCTTTTATTAACAATATAAACAAGTTTTTCTTTACTACCTGGAAGATAGCAAAGTATTGGTTTAATATTTCTCAAAATAAATTATATGATTTCTTGGCATTTTTTTTCTTTAGCACATTGTTATAAAAGTTTTTATTGTGTTTAAATTTCGGCACAAATTAAAGCATTGCAAAGTAGCTGAATGAAGTATTAAGTTTTGTTATTTATGTACATGCACATAGTTATTACAGATGTGCAGTTTACTAAGCTTCTCAGATAGAAATCAATGGCGTGGATAGGCGCTTTTTCTCAGAAGGATGGGTTCAAAGAATTATTATACCTCAGCCTTCGTTAGGAAAAATATACACTGCAATTTTGAGTGACTAATGTGCTGTTTCCACAATGCAAACAAGCGACTTGAGTAAACATATTTTATGGAAATCGCCCAAAAAACTTAGTGCTTTTTACTCGACTGCGCGACGCAAAGAAGGGTATTGTGTTTATCAGTCTATGTATGCATGTATGTGTGTTCCTTTGCGGCACTATATAAACCGAACTCGTAGGCCAATTTTGATGATTCTTACGTCAATCGATTTGTCTTAGTCCCGGAAGTGTCACTAAAGATGTGACAGTAGTCAAAATTCAATATGGCGGCCAAGAGACACCATTTTCGGAATACGAAAAAAATAGAAAGTCGGCGAACAATATCAAAATGGATATTATTCGACAGGTATTTGAAAATCATCTTTAGGTTTCTCTTATGATTTTTACTTGCGATTAACGATTTAGGATCTTTGACGGTTTAAACTTTTTTCTCTTATTTTTTTACGCGTCTGGCTTTTTTTTATTTTTATTTTTTAAATTTATGTCTTCTTTGCATTGTGGAAACAGCACATAAAATCCATTCCAGTGGATCGGTGTCAGTGCGACTTTTATTATGGGTTTTCTACGCCTGTGATGTAAATAAATTATTTTTGTAGCTTGATGTTTAAACAACTTCTTATTGAGTCTGTAAACATTATTTCTTAAATTGATGTCATGTTTGCAGTTTTTATTTAAGCAAAAAATAATTCAACAATTTTTCTTTCACTAGTTCGCTTTAAATTGAGGTCTTCTTTCATATTTTTTCTTTTTAATTTAAAAACAAATAAACACTAGATAGCTGTTCGCCTTAGAAATTAATAAATTTTGAAGGTTTTTTACAAAATAAATATTTTTTTAATATTCTTTGTCCAAGCATGCAAGTTTTTCTTATTCTATTCACACTTAGTAAGCTGCAATTTCGTATAGATTGATTGACACATTTTCTAGGAATTTTTATTGTGAGACATTATTATCAAATTGATGGATTTTGTTTGACATTTGCCAACGCCAAGTCATGTAAGATCAAAGTAACGGCGTTAAGGAGTGTGTATGTAATATATAACGTGTGAGATGGAGGGGCACCAATAAATGAACATGGCAAAAGAATTTATCCAGGATATTAAGTTACAATTGCAGTTCAAGCACATGTTAGCAGCAGCATTCAAATATACAGATGCATTTAAATATACAGATAATTAAAATTTACTTTTATCTGAAAGTTTATCGTCTTTACTAAAAGCAATTTTGTCAAAAGAAAGCCCTTTTTATTTTTGATGCATTCCAAGTAAGCGAGTTTTATTATTATCTGACCATACTTATGTAGGTTAGGTTAGATGGAAAGGCAAGCTACCGAATACACTCATTCCCACGAAGTTCTTGTATTCCGTGTCCTAAGAATCACCCAAGACTTTTTACAAAGCCTTACAGGCCAGCCAGTGGTGCAACCCTGAGACAGTACAGGTCCTGCATGAAACGAATGTTGAACTGACTCTTCTTTGTCAAAACAGCTCCAGCAGTAACCACCATAGGGAAAGCCGAGAAGTTCCGACAAACGATCCGTTTCCAAGCAGGAGTGCTAACGACCTCTTTCCAAGTGCTAGGAGCTGTCTTCGATACTCTACAAGTGATAATTATACACCACCTGAGCACCGTCTTCCTCAACGCCCACTACTTAATATCATTTGACAGCTCAACTAAAGGGAATATCAATATTCTTTTGTGAGTCTGCTGCGTCCAAGGCCATGACTTCCTCTTGCGTATTCATCATGATCCGGAACGCAAACCAAAATTATACGTAGATAGTCAACTGGCGACTTGCCAAAAAAAATATGACAACTCTCTTCACACGGACAAGCACTGTGTATTCAACTCACATGAGCGCGGTAATTCAACACACTCAGAGAGCGCAATTTTTGCACTTTAGAACGCACTAAAATTCACTTTTTTTGCACACACAAACACTAATAGATTTTAATTAATTTTTTTTATAATTTTGAAACAAATTTCATGTTTGAACCATTTTCTTCATTCAGCAGAATTACATTTTTTATACTATTTGGAATAAATTTTTTTAGTACCAAATAGAATAAAATCAATATTTTTTTAGCTCAAATATATTAAAAATGATTCTAAATCATATTTTCAATAATTAATATAAAATTAATTGTATATAACAACTAAAAATTCATGTTTAAAATATAAATATTTTGTAAAATACTATTTGTACAACTATGTATGTTTTTGGTGCTGTGGTGAAATTTTCATTTTACACCAATACCAATACAAAATGTTCTACTACCACATTCTTAGACTTAAGTTTTTGACAGCACACTTAGGTTTGACTATACGTACCTATGACGCAAACTATCCTGACATTATGACTTTCAAGCAGAGCCAGAGACTGAAATAATGTCCCTCCACACTTCGATTTAACCAGGGCTCAAATCGTCACATCCGTGATCGTATCGGCAATCGTACTAAAATGAATTACGTGACACGTCAATCGTATAAAATGTATGGGATTACATTACGTTCACGTATGTCATAATCCGAAAATGGCGTTTTTACGTGACGAGTTGTACGTTCACGGATGTGACGATTTGAGCCCAGCTTTGAGTTTAAGTCTCGGCCAGACTATCTACAAAAATATCAGTAGTACTGGGTTCAAATCGTTACATCCGTGAACGTACAACTCATCACGTAAAAACGCCATTTTCGGATTATGACATACGTGAACGTACTGTAATCCCACAGAGTTTATATGATTGACGGGTCACGTAATTCATTTTAGTACGATTGCCGATACGATCACGGATGTGACGATTTGAGCCCTGGTCTCTGAGACGAACTTATCAATTATTTTTGCAGCTACGGTTATGGGCCAAATATCCGCCTGAAATGCGGTTTACGTGCCAGGTAACCTGAGCTAGACCTAAAGATCTTCAGAGAATAGCGCCCATTTTCAGACATTCATAAAGACTGAAACTCATTGTCTCGAGTTAAATAATATAGTCATCCATATGCGTAGTCACGACTGAGAAGGGTTTACCAGTAGTCATGTAGGTTTTTGTCTCCCCAGGACAATAGGGTCAGGCGACGTAAACTCTCTAAGTCTTAAGTAGCGTTCACACCATGACAGTAACTGTCGTGATAGTACTGCCATGGCTATTCATTTCGATGAGAAATTGTGACAATTATTGTTACTGTCGTACTATCAAGCCCAATTTGATATTGGGAATTTGCTTTCGTGACATCACTGTCGTGATTACTGTCATAGTGTGAATGGGGCATAAGCGCCGACCTGGTGGATATTTGTTATAACTATGAAGGGAAGTTAAGTGAAGTATTGTCTCTAGAGTCTACACTTTATTAATTGTTTATTTAGTTAGTATCTCGACTGAGAATGGAGGCCTACATTCGTTTGTTCCCCCTGCAATTTGCCTTCCACCCAAACATGGTGGTCTGCAATGTGGAATTTTGTATCGTTTGGCAAAAAGGCAGATATTTAATTGCCTTTGTTAGGCAGCACTATGTCATCTGCATAGGATACTATATTTGTGCCATTTCCAATCACTTTTTAGGAGGATTTTATTTACGAAAAGGTTCCATAGGAGTGGAGACAGAACTCCACCCTATAGAGCTAGTACAGTTGCGGTCGAAAAAGTACAAATTTCGAAGGTCACTGCTGCGAAATTAATTTTCTCATTTATCTTTCCTAGTATGTATGTATGTCTGTCTGTACATACTTATGTATGTGAAAACGAAAAGTCGAAAAATTCTAAAGCAGCAAGTTATATAAAACTTTTAATTTTTTTTTCCCATAACTTCTCGAATGGCAACTCTTTAACGACTTTAAAATTTAAGTTAAAAAAATTGTTGCATTTTTTGTTTCAAAGCACTTGAAATATAAAATAAAAAAAATAACGAGCGAAAAATTGCAATTTAACGGTTAAATGCGCCAAACATTACAATGACAACAGCTACTACATGAAAGACAATAACAAATAGCAAAATTTACTTAAAACCCAACAACAACGAGCAACGAAGAGAAAAAAATATGGACAGAAATGAGCAAGCATTAAAAAACAATAACAAAAAAGAAAAGAAGCAAAAACAACAAAAAAACAGTATAGAAAATTTTGTATATAAAAACAAACACAACTTCCATATTATTGTTGTTGTCGCAAATAACATGTTTATAATTGTTTAATCAGCTGTTCTAAATACTTTTTAAGTATATTCAGACAAATTTGCGAGCGTATACGAACATACATATATACATATCTACGTATGTATGTATGTATGTATGTATGCACTACTTATTTTATGTTTGTGTTAATGTACGGTAGAAGTTTTTGATGTCGGAGACGAAATTGACCATTTAGTTGTGTACTTAAATTACTACAAAAATAAATTCTAAAAACAACAACTGTAAATATACGAGTTTAAACCAATAAGTCTTTAGAACTTAAAACAATGTAGATTTCTCAAATATGTCAAGTTTCATAAGATGAACCGGCAAATCTATTAATTGTGACTTCCTTTGCTAATTCTTAAGAATGGAAAACATATTATTTCTTAAGCCATTAAATGTTTCTACTAGATATCTAAAGATGAGTTAAAAGAAGGCATTTGCACATCTGCACCACCATTTAGGACCAACAATTTAAAAAGGTTACTGTTAACAGCTCCTAAATGTTTTTTCTCATTATTGAAATTTGGCTTAACATGGAAATAGACCCTTAGGGAAAATATCTCCATAATTAAAAAAGATTTTTAGTTTTGGACTTTTTTTAAAGCCAACTTATTATAATCGTTGTTTTGTATCGAAATTTTTCCGGTCAAAAATAGAAGTTGAAATTTTACTGATATTTTTCGGATAAAACTAACAGTTACGAACCTTTTCACAATGTATGATTAAAAGTTAACGTGCACTTTAACGCCAAGTTTGGCATACAAAACTTGCCGTTAAAGGCCAAGTTAACTTCTAATCGTACACTGTGAATAGCAAAAGCCAAGAATCTACCGATGTTTTCCGGAAAATAAAATTAATTATCAGTCTAATTGTGAATAACAACTGCCCGTTAGTTTATCCCATTTTCTCATTATATATACTGGTCTGCAAAAAAATTTTTTTCGAGCCTTTAAATAAAAATATGAGGAACATACAAAATTTAATGCGCTAAATTCAAATCTGTTTTCAGTTTTTTTCTATCGGGCTCAGCTTTTCTTATGGGCTTGACTAATATTTCCACTAGGTACGTCAGTATATTTCGCAGTATGTTTGCCGATTGTAATAATTAATGCACTAAAATATGTGAAATAAAATTATCTTTAAGTCACTTATATACAATTTTTGTTATATTTCCAGCTGTTTCGGAGTTATTCAGAAATTATTCACAAGAAATAAATTTTTTTCATGCAAAATTAAACTTTTTTTCATTTTTAAAAATTCCTATGAATAAAATAAGCCATTAAAATCGATGGATAAATGTGGATTTTATTCGCAAATATGGGAGGAAACTTAATTGACAAAAATTGCAATTTGCATACAAAAAACATTTTAAAAATTTTCTGTTGTATGGAAATTGCGATTTTTATCAATTGAGTTCCTTAACTTAATTGAAAACAACATCGACATTTGTCCACCGATTTTAATGATCTATGGCTTATTTTATTCATAATGCACCTTTCTTTTTGATAAATGATTAAAATCTAAAAATGTTACCCTTTTAGTTTTTTTTCGAATCTTTGAAAACTAAAAAAGTTTAATTTTGCATGAAAATGCAAATTTTTCGCCGTTATTTCCGAATAACTCCGAAGCAGTTGGAAATATAATAAAGTTATGTGTGGATGACTTAAAGATAATTTTCTTCTGAATCTTTTGTTGGCTTATTTATTGAAATCAAACAATTTGTTCTGAAGTTGGGGTGCATATATTGATGTACCTAGTGGAAATATTAGTCATGCCCATAAAAAAATTGAGCCCGATTGGAAAATCTGAAAACAGATTTGAGTTTAGCACATTGAAATCATAATATTCCATATATTTGTATATAAAGGCAATTTTTTCTGCAGGCCAGCGTTATTATAGCCGTATATGCGTGCATATTATGCATGAAGGTCTAAGCCAGCCAAGAGATGTGAATGCCAAATAGGGCCAATAACCAGAAATTTAATTTTTGTGTAGCATTTGCCTGCACTTTATTTATTAATTTTTACTTCAAGATATGAATAATTGTGATGTTAGTTCCAGTTACTGATAGTTTCCCATTCTTTAAATTTATCAACCACAACAATATACAGAAATTTCCGCATTTCGAGTGAAGACTAGCCCGAAGATTATCAAGATCTGCTCTTAAAACATGAAAATAATAAAAAAATATATATTCCAGTGTCGAGAATTTATATTTTTTGTATGATGATTAAGAATTCCTGAACATCAAAATAGTACTTTTTAAATTGAAGTTAAATACTATTTCAAGATATACATTTGGATTATCTTTGTACTAATTCTAGACCGCTATCTGCAGGGCAATAATAATAAGAACAATAAGAACGCATAAAATTATTCTAATTAAACCGTAATTACTCATCAAATACCTACGAAGAGAAGTTTGGGGAAGGAGAGATAAAGCTCGCGCAAACAATGAAATGGTAGTAAAGAAAGGGAAAAAATTATACAAAGAATTACTTACCTCTGACTTTTCTACGAGGGTCGTTCTAGAATTATTAAATAAAACAATAGTTGTTTATAAAAGAAACATTTTTAATATATAACAGATTATTAATCTACTACACGATTACCCAGGCGAGCACCTATTTAGTTGCACGTTATTTATTAGTAAATTCGGATACAAACTCATATTAATTAATTTTAATTTATTAGCTCATTGCCAATAGACTCGTTAAAAAGTCACGTCGACTGCTCACTTAATTTTTATAAATTCTGGTTTCATTAAAATTGTGTCGGTTAGAGTTTTCCTTTTCGCAGACATTTTAATTTCTTAGGAAAGCGGGAATTATTTTGATAGTCCCCGTGGTAATATGTATATATTTTTGTGCATTAGTGCAATAATATTATCAAAAATATTCGCTCATAAGATTTATAACAAGGAAAAAAAGCATATATGTATAAATCGACAGAAATATGTATGTTGGTCTATTAATAATTCTTGCAAAAAAACCGGACTACAAAATAGGCGTGCCACTGCCTACATTTTTGATAATTTTGACATTATTCCCTACAGCTCGCTTATATATATTATCAAAATTACTCTAATACTTTGTATTTTTATGGGTCTAGAGCGATTATTGGGGTGGCTAGCTATGCCAATGCATGATGTAGTATTAAAACAGAGGATTAATGTGTGGGTGCAAAGCTTCGTAAGACTCGATTGAGTAGAAGTAGTTGAAAAGGAATGTGATTTACTTGTATGAGTGTGGCCCTGCCCACTTTTTAATGGGACTGATCTGGCAGTACACACTTTTAAATAAGGAAAAAAATTTTTAAATCTGCTTATAAATGGCGGAGTTTTGGGGTAACACACAACGCAATGCATGACGAATTGATAACCTTTCTTTATGTTTTTGAAGTCGGTTAAAAAGTTGTAAAGATTCTCTGAAGGAAGTTCCTTACATCATTAGTGACCGCTTTCAAATATACACCAAATGAAAGCTTGGAAGGTCCTCTGTAAAATTAAAATTTGTACGTAAAAAGCCGGGCTAAAATATATTTAAGTTTCTTTTGACTCACAATGGGTTAATGGACTTGAAAGATTTCTGCATCAGTAGAAAGGTATTTTAGTACACTTTAAAATGATGCCCATATCGTATTATATAATTTTTATATTGTATGAGTTATAAAAAATTAAAAATAAAAATTTTGAACCCTGTAACTCTGGAACCAAGAGAAAGCGGCGAAAAAATATTACTCTAAAATTTATGGAGTTAAAAGGGCTATTAGCCGGTGTTTTTGTGTTTTAATTTTCAACAGTGTTGGTATTCTTCACTTAAGCCGAATTCGGTTAAGAAAATTTGATTTTATTCACAACTAAGTGACAGTTCTTCATTGAAGAGTACAAGAGTAGCATACACATACACATACAGACCTACGTATGAAATTGTGTATTTTCGTTTTCTTTTTTTAGAAAGTAATTTGTATTATATAGACTAATTCTAAGTAGACCCTCGTATTAGTGAAGAACAGTTTTCTTAGTACATTAATAACATTTCATATGATTTTTTTTTAACTTCTGTTGCGCTTTGAATCAATAATAAAACTACAAAAGGAGTTTAGGAGAGCATCGGAAAGTACAATTTCAAGCGCCATTAATTAGCATAAATATTTTGTTTATTTTAGTGAAAACAAACTTTTAAAAATCACCTTTTTTGGTAAACCAATTTGTATTATTCCATTTGTTTATGGTATTCGTTCACAGGGTTCGAGGCATTATATTATTTTTTCTGCTTTAATAAAACACTAAATTTTAAATTGGAAATGAATTTGTTATTGAAATACATTTTCTTTTACTTATTAAACAATTTACAGTAACTTTTTTTTTGTATTCCTTTTTTCAAAAATTTATCAATTACATATTTTCTTTCTTCTTTTTCCAACACTTAGTACAAGTAATAAATCTCTTTTTTATTTTCTAAAGATATTGTGGTTTTATTAAAATTTCATTTTTATTTGCAATATTACACTGAAAATATCTTCAATAAATTTTCAATGACAATTTGTTTCTTTTAAATCGAAAAAAATCGCTCGCTTTAAAAAAAAAACAAAAACAATCACACACAAACCCTAAATCGGAGCGCAAATTGTATTTGTATTTACCGTAGTTGTATTGAAAAGAAAAATGGAGAGAGTATAACTTTTCTTCACGAACCGTACGTTTTGAAACTCGTTTTAAAACTAAATTCACTTATTGCTCAAGCAACACGTTGTTTACTTGAAATGAAAACTAACTAATATTTTTTAACAGTAACTTTAAAGCTTTAGTATTGGTTAACAGTGATAAAATGTAGTTAACAGAGGTAAGCAACTGCTAACAGTTAAGTTTCTAACATGAAAACAATTTTACCCTGTACTGTTAAGATTAAATAAAAGTGCTGCCAAGTCGTGGGTAATAACCAGGGCAACCAAAAATGTATACGGTAACACTATGCAACAAGAAAACTGTTAAGGAGTACCACTACAAAAAAAGTAAAAATGTTAATTTCCATGGATAATTTTTACAATATTTTTCTGAAATTTAGAATTTTCGAAGTGGCTGCTGCACAGATTCGATCATAGCTTAGAAAGGCGTTATCCACGTTAAGCTTTTGATTTCTATCGCTGACAGCTTGAAAAACCATATTTTGTCTCAAAAATCCATTTTTGAAACCCTGTTCGAAAAATTCGAAATTTATTTTAAAACAATATTAATTGAAATTGGGTTTGAAAATAAATTCGAAATATTTGAATTTAAAATATTTATCAAAAAACTGATTTTTGAAACGCTTTCGAACATTTCGATTGTTCAGCTCGAAAGAGTGGAACTCAAAAATAATTTATAGAAAAGAGAATTATATATATTTCTAACTACATATGTACATCTTTATGTTTCAGCATTAGCTGACTTAAATTCGAAGTAGAAAAATTATGAGCATATGTACGTTGCAATTGGCTTTATTAAATAGCGAAGTATAATTATTTGTGTATGTACTTTGATATTTTGTATAACAACTAACAATTTTGTGAAATAAATGCTAATAAGGAAGCTCGAAAAATCGTAATTAAATTTGAAACATAAATACATATGTATGTACGAACGTATGTAGAGTACAGTTCAGGAAAAGCTTTTAAATTAAAGTTTTTCTTAATATTTTGTATCTAAAAGCCATTTTGAACACTTTTGATATATTCGAAAAATTCGAAATTAATTTTAGAGCACTTTTTGATCAAATTTTCATATCAATTGAGTTTGAAATATTCGAAAATAAATAAACTTAAGCGATAAACCGATTATTAAAGCATTGTCACACATTTCGGTATTGAGTTCCAAAGACTCGAAGTCTAAAATAGTTTGCGGAATGAAAACTTTTTAGTTTTGAAAAGCCTTATAGAAAAGAGAATTATATTTTTTCTCAGTATATCTCTCTAAGTATATTTTTATGTGTCAGCATTAGCTGATTTAAATTCGAAATAGAAAAATTACCAGAATATGTTGTAATTGACTTTATTAAACACTGAATTTTAATTATTAGTTTACCTAACATATTCTAAGCATTTTATTTTGTTTTTTTTTTCGCAATTTTTGCAAGTTCGAAAATATGGTCGAAAATTTTAATGCTATAAAAATTGTAAAGAAGATTATTTCTTTGACAACGAAAGCAAGATAATTACACATTATTATTAACCTTTTTGAAACATATTACTTTGTTTTTTCGCAATTCTTACAATTTCAAAACTATGTTCGAAAACTTGGCTGTTAAAAAAATTGTTAAACCAGCTATTTTTTATAACAGCGAATGCAAGACAATGTCGATATTTTACATAAGAAATAATAATATAATAATTTTGGTAATTAAATGCTAATAAAAAAGATCGAAAAATTTTAATTATATAGCTACGAAGCTATATATAGAGAAATAAGTTCATTTTAAGCTTTCAAATTAAAGTTATTCTTAATATGTTGTTATAAAAAGTCATTTTTAGAATTTTCGCTGTTTTCGAAATTAAGTTCGAAAAATTCGAAAATATTTTTAAAGCATTTTTTCTAATGAAATTTTATTTTAAAATAATTTTGAAATTTGAAATGAAAAAAATATATTATAAATCCTTGATATTTTTGTTTAAAAAAAATATGAAGCAGCCTCGTGAAAAATATAAAATTTTAGAAGAAAAAAAAATTGAAAAAACGTATCCATAGATTTTTAATTTGAAATTATAGTGGTGATCAGAGGTCATGACAAAAGTATTTGTTTTGTTGCGTAGTGTAGTCTAATGTCCGCACCAGAACATACATAAATGTTTAAATGAAGCCAAGTTCATATTTTAAGATTTCGATCCTTGAAATTATTGAGATTTATAATGAGGACCAAAGTACAATACTAACTCATTTCTAGGCAACCTGATAACTTGCCAATATTTTTACCTTCCTAAGATGGGAGCGAAGTATGGGGGAAAACATTTTGCCCCTAAAAATGAGCGAACATTTTTAAATAAGAACTTGATTTTATTTTGAAATTTTTTATTTTTGTGCGGATACTATTTAGCAGAAGACTTAACAAAGTTACAAAATGAGTGGATGAAACGTACCGATCTGTAATAAGACAGTGTTAGAAAACTATAAAAGAAGAATCAAGCCAAAAATAAGCCTGCATATGATTTTATTAACACTAATTTCTTAACCCTTGCATAACCCACCAATAATTTCAAGACAGATGTGTAATTGCTTTTATTTATTTTCATATTTTTATATTGTTTTGTTAATATTTATTAATAAAATTTTTAAAGTTTTTGTTTTACATTTTATTGTATTCTTTGTTTAACTTAAATAAATAAATATTTATATATATTAAATGATTTATTGCTAAAATATTCTCATAGAGATAATTGCAAATTTTTTCCAGTTTTTCTTTTATCGTTTTTTTATTCTCAAAGCTTAAAGATGAAAATGTTAGTTTTTATTTTTCTCTTAAAATTTATTTGAATTTTCTTTTAAATGAAAGGAAAAAAGTATTTGTTTGTTTATTACAATAATTTTAGTTAATTTATAAATTACTTAAGAATTAATTATTAAAAAAAAATTAAAAGAATTACAATTATTTAAAAGTGTTTTTTAATAGCAAATTATGTTTTTATACGATTTTAAGTGACTTAAATGAGTTTTTTTTTTGTTTGATAAAAAATAGTAAATGATTTTTATTTTATTATTTTGTTTTTACTAGTTTCAAATATGTTGTCTTGTTTAAAATTTTTGTCACATTTTCCTCAGTTTTTCATTTGCTTGAAAAGTGAATTATATTTGATTCAATACTTTTAAAGTCTAATTTAAGTTCTTGATTTTAATGAGGCTAAACTTTATATATAATTGATATTTTGCTTTGGACAAATCTTTTTTAAATTATTTTTTAATCTAAGGCATTTTTTTTATTAAAATGTTTTTCTTTTCGAGTTTGACGCTAATTTTGCATAATTATTATTTAAAAATGTTTTTCTCTCTAATTTTTTATTTTCATTTAAAAATAACAAGGCTTGGCTGGCGTGGCTGGCTTCGTGATTAACAGAAAGAAATTTGGCAGGCAAATCTTTTAAGTCTGTTTTAAGCGTGCAAACACATAAAAATACTTGAAAACAGAATAATTGGAATTTATTTAAAAAAAAATACAACCACTTTTTTCCCTTTTAGTTTATTTAACGTAACTCGTATCCTTCCCATATATCCTTAAATGAAAAAATGCCATAAGTAGCAAAATGATAATTATATTTTCTCAAACATTCTCACATAAGCTACTTGCAAGATCTGTAATGCTGGGACCAAATTTTCTTCGATTAATAGCCCAATTCAGCATCTCGATAAAATATTACGTCTACAGACGGAAAGCACTCACTAATGCATTTCAGTAAATCGTTATTATTTTTTCGTTTGAGTTTCGAGTTTCTTGTCTTGCCTGCAAGAAATTGGAAATAAGGTACTACCAAGTCAAAAACCATATTTTGTTCTAATGTGGCAATTCAAACAATTATTTTATTGGACGCAATAATTTTTCATTTTCAAAGACAACGACCTAAATATGTTCTTAACTATTTAGCGAAAAGAAATAAGTCAGAAATTAGTCGGAAAATGTGTAAAACCGACATAGTGAATTGGGCTATAAAACTAAGGATTGCTTTTGCTCCAACATTTTACTATTACACGAAAATCATGATTTTTATCAATTGAGTTCACTTCAATGTGAATAAAATGAAAAGTTGTGGGTATATTTTAATGAAATATGGCTAGTTTTATTTGAAACATATTCACCTAATGTTTATGGGAAAAGAAAGGAATTTATGTTGAGTTTCGTCTACGTGGCTGCCTGTTACTCACAAACATTCAAGTAGAATCAATAAGTTTCCATTTTGACTCCAACCGTCAGTGTCAATCTTTGTCGGTCCGAACCCAGCCAGGCCTCGGATTCGGTAGTAGATACTAGATCCAACCCGTCCCATTGAGATACCTGATCAGGTCACCCAGACCTATCTCTGATAGCTCCAAAAGCTCGTCTAGTATGCTGTTGCCCAAGAATTTGTGCCGCGAGAGGTGCAGGGCCGTAGATTAAACAGGTGGTGAAGTGGGAGGGAGATAGAAAGTTCTGCTACAACACCGACGAAGGAGGGAGCTGTGAAGTGCATTAGGATATGTTAGTATTAACCATGTTAGGGCTTAGGCCCCATTAGGAACCAAACATCATCCGAAAGGAGTAGTAGGCAACTGTGGCCTTTTCAACCCTGTGTTGCACATTTAGTTTCCACCATAATTTAGTGTTCAGGATAACTCCTAGACATTTTGCATTGTTCGATAGAGACAGTTCCAGATTGTGCAGCGGGGGGAGTCTAAAGCTCTGAACTTTTTGGCCTTTGTAGTAAATAGTACCAGTTCTGTTCTGTAACTAGTACAGCCTGTAGCCCATTTGCTGAGAGTACCCAAGGCGCTTGGACATGATAACGCTTATCACGTCCGTGAACATCCCTGTTACTATTATTACTACACCGTCCGCATAAGCCACAACTTTTACTCCCGAAGCGTCTAATCTGAGCAGAATTGTGCTAACAACGAGAAACCAAAGCAGAGGTGAGATCACTCCAACCTGTGGTGTTCCTCTGTATGCCGATTTTGACTTTTCGCTATTGCCTAGTTTTACAGTGACGTTTCTTGCCTTCAACATGGTGATAATGCAGTTGCTGATGTATTCCTCTACATCGACATCCCGGAGGGGCTGTTGGTTGGTTGCCATTGATACATTGTTAAAGGCGCCTTCTACATATGTCTAAGAAGGCAGCCAAAACATATTGTTTATTTTCAAGGAATCTCTCTATGAACTTTACCATGAAAAGTACTAGTAGAAAAATTTCCTTTTTCCCACCAAAAATACCACTGTGCGTTAGCGCGGCTTTTCTATACAATTCTGACATGACTGGCCGGTTATCGTTGACACTTTATTTCATATTCTTGTCGGTTTTCATTATTATTTATGAGAAACTATTATAAAAATGTCTTTAATTTTTGAAATAAGAAAGATTAAATTGATTAAATTTGAGAAAGTTTCTGATATTTTGAATTGAAAAATAAAACGAATAAAATAAATATGCAAACAAGTATGACTGTCATATTCGGCTTAACTTTCTTATACCCTTCATCAACATATGAAAATTTAATAAACATGCTGGTTCACAAAGCAAGAAAATTATTTTGACAAGAGTTCCTTCCACCTTTTCGATTATAATTGGGCTGTAGTTTAATTACATTCTGACAATATGGTTTAATTAATTATTTTTTTAATGTCTCATTAAATTCTTTTTTTTTTGTGACAAACCTTTAGTTTGTACAACAAAAAACTGCAGGGCATAAATCGTTTATTTGTTCTATTAAATTGAACTGTGTAATACCAAATTTTTCATTTATTGCGATCTGTTAGGCACATGTAGAAGTGTACATTTTATTTAAAGCCGAACTATATTGATTATAAGTTCAATTAAGTTCGAATTAATTAATTTGAGCTAGAATTCATTCATTAAATTGAAATATTTCAAAGCTGTTAGTAGCTAAATGTTTGTGTAAATCATAAATACTTTCATTTGGGTCAAACAAACTAATCGAAACTCTTTTCAGCTTAAATATTAGTTAAGCAATACTAAAATTTCTTTCGCCTTGTTAACTTCATAACTAAGTTAATTGACGGCTAATTTAATTCTTAAGTGTTTTTAAAGCTTTTGAGGACGTTTTTAAGTTTTAAAATTTTTAAGTTTTAATTTTTTGCCTGGCTTTTTACTTAAGAAGAGCAACAACCACTTTAATTCTAATAAATACATTTAAAAAAAAAATCAGTTCAATTTAGCAACAATTTCTATTAATGAATTTTCTTCCATCTACAGTTAAAACAACACGCTTTTCCCATAATAAAAAATGGGTTTTACTACTTACACATAAACTACTGCTAAATTCTGGACTAACTAGAAAAAATGTGTTAAAAATATTAAAACTAATGCATCACATACCCGACTAGAAATTTTCATGCAAACACATTTGGGATCTAACTGGGATCCCATTTCCGATGTAACGCAGAAACGTATTTGGGACCCGATTGGTTTCCTGTGGGGATATATCAAAACCCTGCAAAAATTTGCTCAAATCGGGAAAATATCAAACTCTAATATTGAATTAAAATTGGTGAAGCTATCCAAGGGATAAAAGTATGTGGCAATCATCTCTTTTGAAGATGAGCAAAATATACGATTAAAGATCTGTGTTAAATTTTCCCAACAAGTTCCCAATAGTTTCCCATTTGGGAAGAACTTATGTTAAGGCATTAATTTGTAGATGGGCTGTCCCAACAAGTTCCCGATTAAATCAAAAATGGGATAACCCTTTTGGGTGTGCCACATGAATTCCCAATCGGACCCCAATATGAGTATTGGGAAAATTTCTAGTCGGGTATATACGAAGAAAAATATTAAGACGGTGCACAAGATGTGTGTGTGTGTGAATGAATGACTTTTCCAACCGACCGGCTCTTAAGAGGCTACAAGCTCGGACACAGAATTTGAGCGGCGACGTTTGGTTATTTGTTTCCATAAACGGCGATTAAGAGAGGGTTTGTCCTAAAGGCAATAGAAAGTTTTTTTTTTCAAAGCTGCTTACATTATTATTAAAGTTACTTACATTATCTTTACGTGGTGACATGGGTATTTGCTTGTGGTGCGGTGTGCTACTTGCATTTGAATCATTAAGCGAGGTTTGTGAGTTATTGGCGGTTAAGGGATTTTCCGAATTACGACGTTTAATAAAGTTTATTCTAGTGTTGGCCGATTAAGAAAAGTTATTTAAAATCTTTTTATTTATATATTAAATACCTACAATTTATTAGCTTTTCCTGATTCCATAAGAGCGGTTTCATCACGCCCTATTTTACGCTGCCTTTTAGCCATTTTCGGCGTTAAAAATAATTCCTCAGTCGCAGCGGCCATCGAAGTAGTACTCGTCGTCCTCGTCAGAGGAATGTTGTTGTGGTAAAAATTTCTGCTCTTCATTATCGGTGTCGGTGTCGTTGTCGTTTTCGTCACCATCTTCTTCGTCGCCATCTTGACTTGTGAGCCACTCTTCAATTGAGACATGCAGTATATCTTCTCTCGTCTCGCTAAGATCTCTAGATCGCTTAATTTGCTGTCGTCTCTGTTGTAGTTGATATTTTTGTTGCTGCTTGCGTCTCTGACGCTCCCGTCTCTGTTTTGTTCCACAGATACAGAACTGCTCCATGTATTTCGATTTGGCTGCAGGTGTTGTGGAACGCCGCCGACACGTGCCGAGCCAACGAAGGGCATTGACGAGGCCGGACTGCTGCTGATGCTGTTGTTGTAAATGCTGTTCGTTAGAATTGTGCTGCTGCTGCTGCTGATGTTGAGTTGAGGTCGTGGCCGTCGATTCACTGTGGGTGTATCCATCTTCGAGTTTCGCTGTTGAGAGAACGATATGACAGCCTCTTTTGGCTGCACACGATTCGTGCTTGATCGACTCAATAAATCGCGTCCCGTCCGTCGTTGAAAGGTGGAGAGGTCGTGCCTGTGAAGAGACAAAATTTACTCATTGACTCATTTTTAAACAAATATTTAGATTAACTGTCACTTTGGGTTCCACACCATAAAATTAAATATTTTGAAATTTTTTCAATTAGAAGAAAGGGCCGTGCCACGCCCATGCAAACTAAATATTATTTTTTAATTGCTTCTTCCCGTGATCAGATTCTTATAAAACTTTACGTAGACATTAAATTCTCTTTACAATACAATTTCAAAATAAAAGCTCTTTTTACCCGACTACGCGACGCAAAGAAAGGTATTGTGTTTATCAGCCTATGTATGTATGTATGTATGTGTTGTGTGTGTGTGTTCCTTTGCGGCACTATATAAACCGAACGCGTAGACCGATTTTGACGATTCTTACGTCAATCGATTTGTCTTAATTCGGGGAGTGTCACTAAAGATATGACAGTAGTCAAAATTCAATATGGCGGCCAACAGACGCCATTTTGTTTATACAAAAAAAATAAAAAGTCGGCGAACTATATCAAGATGGGTATCAATCGACAGGTATTTGGAAATCATCTTTAGGTTTCTCTTATAATTTTTAATTTCGAATGACCATTTAGGATCTGTGACGGTTTAAAGTTGTTTTCTATTATTTTTTTACTCAGTTGGGTTTTTTGATTTTTTAAATTTATGTCTTGTTCTATTAGTTCTACTCAGCAGATGCTTACAAAACTTTATGCATAAATTGAAGTTGCCTTACAATACAACTTAAAGATAAAAATAGTGGGCAGTACCACGCCCATTCAGTATATATAAAACTTTTCAATTAGTTCTACACAGCAGATTCTTATAAAACTTTGCCAATATATTGAGATCTCTTTACAATACAATTTTACGATAAGAAAAATGGGCAGTGCCGTGCCCATAAATATAAATATTCTTTATAAGTTGGCACCACTGAACCGATTTGTATGTAACTTTGCGCCAACATTAAGTTCTTCTTACAATGCATTTGACGATAAGTAAGGTTGGCAGTGCCCCGCCCATGAAGAAAAAAAATTTTTTAAGCTTTCGTCACTAAACCGCTTTGTAAGAAACTTTGCTCACACATTGAGATCTCCTTACAATACAATTTGACGATAATAAAAAAGGTCAGTGCCCCGCCCATAAAGAGAAATATTATTTTTATACTACCGTTTCTATCCCTTGAGTTTTTGAAATTCAATTAATTTTCTTTAATCTAAAATTTGTTGAACTTAATTTGATGGAACTTTTTAAGCTCAATTTCTTTCAGATTTATTATCTCAATTGTTGTTTACTTACCCCAGAATAGTTGTTAGATCTGGTCCAGGCTCGTAACTTATTAAGTCTTCGTCGCCCAGAATATCGTGATTGAGTGCTAAACGCATCTCCAGGCGGGGACTTAAGCCCGAGCCAACTGCTGCGGGCTGTGCACAAGCCGATTTTGAATCGTTGTCTATAACGTCCCCTTCTTGTTCGATTTTCTTCGCTTTGCGAACTTTGTCCTGGTCCTTCTTCTCCTCTAGGTGGTGGTGCTGTTGCTGTTGGTGCTGCTGCTGCTGCTGCTGATCTTTGTTCGTCGTTGTTGTTGTTGTGGTTGTTGTTGTTATTGGTATTGGTTTCTCCTTCATCGTCGAAACTATTGTTGATGAGTTGTAAAGCGGGCTTTGTTTGCTGCCAGCTTCCCCCGAGCCCAGCAGCGATGTCTCGATTATTGTTGACGATAGTCGTGGCTTCGTTGAGGGTAATACAGTTTCGACTTTGCAAACGTTTATTGCTGAATACTTTTTGATATTGTAAACATCCTCTATTGGTTGAGGGATCTTTGTTGGCTTCGTCGTCGTCGTGATCGTTGCTGCCGTTGTCATTGTCATCTTCGTCGTTGCTGTGTAAGGAGGTAAGCTGGTATTTGTCTTGTGAGTAGCCTGACAAACGTCGCTGTCTTCTTTGGCACCCACTGAAAAGCCATCGTCAGCAAAAGCGCCAAATTTTTGTTGAAGCGGGGGCTGTTTGAACGAAGAAAAAGAAAAGAGAAACAAAGGAAGAGAGAGAGAGAGAGAGAGAGAGAGTATTTAATATTATTAGCCTACACTTTTTTATTTGTACTAACCACTTTTAAGGGCTTTTGTGTTGGACCACTGGTCTTTAGATTTGTTTGAGTCAATAACAGACGGCGTGGCGGCGGTGGAGGTGGTATAAATTTCGCTGGTCGTGGCAATGTTTTGACTGTCTTCTTCTCCTCTTCCCTGCTGTTGTTGCAAACGTCTTTGACGCTCTTGATAGTGACGCTCTCTTTGTTGGTTGTTGTAGATGTCAACAAGGGATCCGGACTCGGGGTTGTCTCTACTAGGATTGAATCCATCGTAAAACAACTCGTTGTCTGGCTCACTGGGTCCTTGCTCAGCGTTGTAGTGGCTGTTGTTAGTGCTGTTGCTGCTGTCACCATTAATGTTGCTGAGGCTGAGAGTACTACCACCGTTTTGGAGGAGGTGTGTAAACTCGTTGCTGTTGCTGTTGTTGTTGTTGTTGTTGCTGCTGCTGGTGTAATGGTAGTTGTGGCCAAAGAATTTATGGCTGTTGTGGGAATAACTGGCTGATCCAGTAGGTACTCGCAGGATGAGGCCTTCAGTACTGGTGGCGGTAGTATCGGATGACTTAGCGGTCTGGGACCCAGGGAGGAGGTTTGTAAATTCGGTTGTAGTCTCTCCTCCGTTGAGGTCAGATCCTCGTCCTCCTCGTCGTAGTCCGCTGTATTCACCAGATCCTCCTCCTCCTCCCCGTCCTCTTCCTCCATCTCCTCCTCCTCCTCGCTGGAACTTCCAGCTTCCAAATCCTCTAAATAGTGGCCATTTGTCGTTGTTTCCCCCTACCAATTGTTGGGAATAGAATTCAACTAATCAATTCTGGTTTATAGCAAACTATATGGGTTTGTTAAGTTGGCCGCGATCGGTTTCATTGTTTTATTGTAATTTTGTATTTTTTTTTGTAAGTTTAAAGTTAGTTTCTTTTTTTTTACTCGGTTTAGTAATTAAGGGCGCGTTTGTTAGTATTTAAGCCAAGCAAATTTAAAGACAAAAGCTTTGACATCAACTAAATGGTCATTTGCTTTTGATTTGTATAAATTTGCAATATTGAACGTTTTGCTAGAGTTTAACTAATTTCACTACAACTTTCTAATGACCATGATGATAATGTTGTAGATCATGATGATGATGGTGATGATGATGATGATGATGATAAGGACAGTTATAGTGGGTTTAGTTTCATTTAAAGCGTATTTACATTACACAGACACACACACACATAATTACACAGTACACAAAAAATTAAAATTTTTGTTTCAAATGCAATGTCGTTTGATGAGAAAATAAGTAAAAAAGACACACAGCGATTTGAAAAAAAAAGAAAATTAAAGTAGAAAATTAAGTTAAAAGAAAAATAATATTAATGATTCATGAAAGCTTTCGTTTAAAGTAGTAAGAAAAATATCATTAAACGAATTGAATGTTTCTCATGCAATCTTATTTTATTTTATTGTATAGATGACCCACCTTTTTTAATTCTTCACTTTCCTGTTGTGTCTTTTCCTCATCACTCTCCGTCTCCTCTTCGAACAGGGGCTCTAGACGTCGTCTAATTATTTTTCAATTTTTGTGTGTTTAATAGTGTTTGTAAGAAATTTTTTCCGAATATATTTTTACAGGTTTCCAGTATTATTTTTTTTCAAATTCACATGTAATTTTTTTTTTGAGGTGTTATTGATTTTTATAATAAAGTTGAGTTGATGAAAATGATGTTGTTTTGGATGATTTTTTGATGAAATTTACATAAAAAAAAATATGATGAAAACATTATTTAAACTACTAATCAAATTTTATTAAATAAAAATACAAAATAAATGTCTGAAGAGCTATGAGCCTATGCTGTGGCAACGTTCTAGACTATTTGCAATGCTAAGGACTAACAATAATATTTGCAATGATTAAACTAAATTTATAATATTTCTAAGATTTTTGTGATTATTATATAATAAAATAATATATTTGTTAGCAAATTGACATGGCAGCGAGAAAGAAAACACCTAAAAAATCGTAATATAAAAAACCTTCAGTGCTAAGCAATTCCCAAAATCTTTAGTAACAGCGATATTAGGCGGTATAACCTGCACTACGTCGTCCTGCAGGCCTGCTAATCAGGTATGCATCCTACAATATTTTGATTATCGAAACTACAACAGAAAATAACAATCAAAGCGATCAACCGATGCATCGGCGATGCCAACCTATGGAATGAAACAAAGGATAATTTGGAACATGGAACATCGGAACGCTTTCAGAACCATCTCGACTCGCACAAATTAGCAAAGAATGCCGTCGAGGTGTTTGATGTATCTGAGACAAGATGGCCAGAGTGGGGTGAGATGAGAACTACAAATTGGCTCACTTTCCTGTACTCCGGCAGGCCAGCAGACCAAAGGAAAAGCAATGGTGTGAGATTTCTATTATAAAGCCGGAATGCTCTTGTTATTTGGAAACCACACTCTGACAGATAGTGTCTATTAAACTTCGCACAAGGGCCAGAAACATAACTATTTTGCAGTGCTGTGCACCAACTAATATGGCCGAATTGAAGGAAAAATAGCAATGTGTGTAATTTTTTAAGTCATGGAAATATAACCAGACCCGTGTCTCCCAGTTTTGTTCGTTCCAAGTCATGCATTTTTTTATGGACCCCCAAAGATTTCGGGCCTCGGTGTCATTTTTGCAAAAAACTGATCATTTTCTCAGGCTCATATCTTGCAAACCGTTCTGAATTTTGATTTCCTCTCTGAGGCAAAGTTGTAGCTCTTGTCATAGAAAATAAAAATTGTGAACATATAAAATCAAAACAACTTCATCTTCAAGATCAAAATCGCAAAAACATAAAAAAAAAATTAGATTTTTTTTACCTTTTTTCCCTGTTCAGGTCCATAGGTAGCAAACCGTTCAAAATTCAAGGAAACAATGAACTACAAAAATGTACCTAAGATCTCAATAAACAACTTTTTAGAATATATGAACTTCCTAGGAATGATTCTTAACACCGTTTAGGTAGCGCTTAGGTAGCCGCATGGCGGCTGCGGTGTAAATCAAAATCTTTTGCAGAGAATATTGTTTACATGACAACACTTGGGTAGGGCTGGTGGCTAGTCGAATTTCGGGCAACCAAATACGTCTCTTTGTGCCCTTGCTAATGCAACCGATGCTGAATCAGTAGTGTTAGGTAGTTGGGTGCATGGGAAGGCCAGTACAGGTGTTGTGCAACTTCTATCTTGCTGGTAGCTCGTTTAGCAACGTTCGGCTGCTCACCGTAACCTGCTTATATGATATGAAATTAGATAAGTCAAACTGCTCAGTATAGTGTATGAGAGTGGTAGGCCGAACGATGTAAAAGAAGTTGCCACCTATGTGTACCTTGCAAGTCATACGGGTACCTTCAAGTGTTTTTTTAAGAGAAGTAACACAATCAGGCAATTAATGTCTACCAGTTAATTAATTAATGTGTTACCTTCTTTGGAAAAGGGATAGAGTAGAGAGAACAGGCGGTGAAGTGGGAGAGAGATAGAAAGCTTAATTCATTTACAACCCTGCTATTGCGCGTATTTTTTTTTTGTAGAGCAGTGTTGCAAGCCCCTCTGGTGTCAAGTAGAGGCATTGAGTTGTTTAAGCTGTGTAGCCATTTGATTAGTTCGTTTACTTTGCCGACGGTTCTGCTTCAATACCGACGAAGAAGGGTGCTGTGAAGTGCATTAGGATATGTTAGTATGAATCGCTGCCGGTACTGCTAAATTGATCAGTGCTATGCCTTCATCACTTTAACAGTCCAACAACAACCAACACAATAACACACCAATGCACATGAGAAAAAAGCATGATGTTTTTGGCTTGCCTGAAATTAGTCTTGAACTCAAGACCCCAGGGTTTGTAGTTAAACGCGCTAACCACTCAGCCAACAGCACGATTAAGTTCATATGGTGTTAAGATCACTGTAAGGTAAATCAGAAATCCTGGACATTAATTCTAAACTGAACTGTTCGCATGGACGTAGAGAGAAACGTTTCGGCACTCTCTATAGATAAAGAGTCAATTCAGCATCTTTTCTATGATTTTACGGTTCTGCTAGAACACACACACTTCGATGTTTATTAGGATAATCGCCTCCTCGAAAATGTCGAGTATCCTAATGGATGCTTACCGGATAGTCTGGGTTAAGATTTGCAAAAACTTCTAGATGGTTCATAGCTTTGTAAAAATATGCAGGATGTAAACACTTTTCTAAGAAACAAACTGGATTCCTTTATTTCCAATTTGATAAATGTTGGCTGCTCTTTTACTCTAAGTTAAGGAAGGTTGGCTGCTCTTTTACTCTTAGTTAAGGAAGGATATTTTTTCAACTCAAAAAAATCTTGGAAATGGTTGGAGTCCTATTCTCAATATCAAAATGACTCCTAGATAGTGAACATTTTTGTGATTAATTCCTCAAGTAGCATCACCTTCATACTACGGTAACTCAACTAAAAATAATTTCCGTTGAGGAGATCGGTATGTCAAGTGTCAAACTTAAGTACAAATATAAAACCAAATTAAATTTTCAATTCACTAAAGCAACTTGGCAGAAAACTCAGTTCCATAATATACCAGGTCATCTTTCCTTTTCTTCTCTGCTTAATTGTTAGTCTACAACTACAGTTCCTTTATAAACTTTTACTTTATTACTTGTCCTCTAATCTCTCTAAAACTAAAACTAAAACAATGATGAAGAAAATTGAAATGTTCAAAATATTACGAGTATAATTGAAACAAAAAAATTATATATATTAGAATAATATTAACCTGTAAAAACTACATAAAAATATGGAGAGAAAAAGAAAAATATTTTCGAAATTTTACCATTACTTTATTTGGAATACATATAAACAAAGACTAACAACTAAAACTAGATGGATTTTAAAGTTAAATAGTATATAGAAAAGGAAATTGTCCACTAGATATAATTAGAACTGAAGCTTAGCTTTCAAAAACTTACCGTGGCAATAGACCGCGTATAGTGCTGGCCGACATGGGAGGGGCCATTAGCAATTCATCCATCATAAGCTCAGTATCATCGTCATCGTTTAAAGAGTTACTAGACTTGGTAGGAGACTGCAAAATAATGTGAGAATAAATACAAAGAAAGCTTAAGCTACGAAAGATATGAGTACTAACAGATTGCGTATTTTCCGAGTTGGCCAAATGCATATCATCATTATCTCCACCACTTGTAGGAGTACCCCATACCTCCTCCCCTGAGGTAGCTCCCGAGGTGCATTCATCCATTTGCTCTTCTGGATCCGAGGTTATACCATTATTACCAGACATATTTCCTTGATCTTGATTCCATCTTCCCAGATATTTATCTATAAAAGCACGAGACTCTTCAAAAAAGGACATTTTACCCGAAACAAACGTAGAGGCACGACTTGTCCAGGCACTGCCATTAATATTATTCGAAGAGCCCGCATCTTCAGAATTCTCATATATGGCCTTGGTAACCACCCTTATTTCATTATCCAATTCTATATTATCCGCCCTAGCCTTATCCATCAACTCCTCATCTTCATCATCCACTTCTTCATCATCATCATCATCTTCATCTTCATTGCCATCATCATAATCCGCTAAATTGTCATCCAAACGATCTTCGGAGGTTAATCTCTCTAAACTGGACATGGTACCAAAACGTCGGAGTGTACTAGACATGGGTCTGTAAGGAGGCTCTTCATCCAAAGGTGATTCATCACAAGAATCTTCAGCTATATTTTCTATAACCGCCTGCCTAGGACCCTGGCTGATTAGCAAACTGGGTGTAGATGTGCTGGTGCTAACATGCGAAGTATTATCCCATAAATTTGTAGAAGTTTTGGTCAGCACCGAATCTGGAGTGGCGGGCACAATAGCTATGGTAGGCACAAATCCATCTTCTCTATAAGAAACAAAATTCTGGGTGGGTGTAGGCAAAGGAGCTGTGGGAGTTTTCATATTCAACAGTTTGGCAGCTGGTGTTAATTGAGCCAGGCCTATTAACATCAACGATAAGTCATCATCTTCTTTATCCTGTCTGTTATTTAAGTTCTCCTGCAATGTTTTATCACAAGTACATTTACAATATTTATGAGGATCTTCGGAAGGAAGTTTATTCTCTTCCAACTCTTCTTGGGATGATCGAAACTTGGGAGATTGTTTTGGTGATTCTAGCATTTTACAGGTCTGAAGCTCCACCTCTTCGGGACTGAGGGTAGTGTTGGCAAAGTCTTCGGGTAAACATTTGCAAGTGCAGGCCACAAATTGATTGGATTTTGTACTGCTGCTAATCGATCTTCCCGATTTTGGTGTTAAAGGAGTTTTGGGTGACTTGGGGGATTTGGGAGATTTGGGGGATTTTGGTGTTATACTAGATGTAACAGTCACTTTAGTATCTTCCACTATGACAATTTTTGCCGTTTCTGTTATGGTAACACTCATCTTTACCATTTCCTTGGCCTTTTCTTCTTCTTCTTCTTCTTCGATTTCTTTGGCTTTTTGTGGTTGTACATTTGAAAATATTCTAGGTGGTGGTTCTGGCTTAAAGATTTCTTTTTCTTCACTTTCTGTTCCGGATGAATTGCTTGCAATTGCTACTGTTGTATTAGGTGATGTAAGTGGAAGCGGTGAACAGTGGCCATTCATCAATATGTTCGCCTCATTGTTTTCATCTAAAATTCGTAATTTATGGATGTTGTCGGTGATTCGTCGTCTTGCTTCTTCGACTCCGCTACTACTGATGCTGCTGCTGGTATTGCCGCCCATGTTCCCATCATCCGTGGCCTCTGATTGATAAACATCATCCGATATTAATTGAGCCATATCACTTTCTGTATCGCCTACCTCACATTTACTACTACTAGCCGCTTGATTATCACTAGGCTTTTCACCCGTTACCGTACCAGATGATATGCTTGTTACACTACTGGCCCTACTAGTACTACTGCCACCAGCAACACCGTTAACTTTACAACAGCGTTGCGGTGATGATTGACTATGTTGTACCTTAAGCGATTGACAGATGAGACCTGAGGCTGAGCGTATTTGTGATGTTGGCGAGAGAGGACATTTCGTTTTGTCCTCTGTGGTCGTATGGTGGATTTTGGATTCATGGTTAAAAGTTGGACTGGCATTTTGTTGTTGGCAATTTTTGTGACAATGACGACAAACGGCTAGTTTGTCTAATATGACGGGACTAGAACGTACGGTGATCTGAGGTAATAATATATAAGGGAGTGTTGTGAATAATAATGAGAAGAGATAATGAACTAAATGAGAAGAGATAATGAACTAAAAAAACTTTTCTTAAATATCATTTAAAAGTACGTATGTTGACTTCTCTTAATATCCCTGAAAAATGTCTTGAATAAAAAAAAATAAAATCCTCATATATATAAAAAAAAGTTTCACTAAAGAAGCCCCACTTAAATATTAATGAAAATCATGTTGATTAAAAAGCCTTCTGTAAAATATTAATAATACTCAAAAATAAGGTAGCGATCTCTTAGTGTTCATATTGTTTCAATCAAGGCGAATTCATACAGGTGGCAGCACTACGGCAGCAATTACAACAATAGCGGAAATCACTCTTGGTAGCATATTTGCACCTCTAGGATATAAACTATCATTTTCTGCTACAAAGAATGAGTGTCTTCTTGAAACATGTAGGAAATACATACTACACAAGAGCTTTTACTATTATTCACTGGATTTATTGAAAAAGTAAATAAGCAGGCCTACTATTAGCTTGTATTTTATTCTCATGTGTATGTTTTATACACTCTCAGAGAGTCTCTCTGAATAATTTGGCTAATTGCATATAAGTATGCTAGACAAGTTTCCTACAGTTTTTAGTATTGCATATCTGCAACTGTGTAGGAAATGCAAGTTTCTTATATTTTGTTATTGTTGTGTTGCATATAGTAGCATATATCCTAGACATGCAAGGGCTGCAAGTTTTGCAATAGCAGTTTCCTACGAAGAGTGATTTCCCCTAATACAACAACAACGTGCATTTTTGTTTGTGTAAATCGCCAAGATATGTCAAAAAACACTAAGAAGAAAAGCAAGAACATAAAGAAGAAAAGCAAGAAAACACACACACAAAGTAAGAAAAAACACTCACACAAAGTAAGAAGAACACATCGACAATGTGTTTTGACATTTCTTGGTTAAAATACGAGTAGAACAAAAAATAGTCATCTTAGTCGGCTTTTTACATTTATTCATCACGAACTTAAAAATAAATATAATTTCAGTAGTAGCATTGTAGCTTTCACCTAAATAGGTTGAAACAAATTTAGAGCATGCTCTCTTTCTACATATCTCACTTATCGCAGGGAGGAGAGAGACTTATAATAAAACACGATTTGTTTTGTCAATAGTTTAACGATAATATAATTGGATGGCGCAATAAGACGAAGAGAGATGATTTTGGAGCATTTTTGATGTTTCGAAAGAAGCGAGTTTTTATATCAAAAACAAGAGCTTCCAAGTGGGATATTATGAACAAAAATTATGCTGGTTCGGAGCGTTTTTCGAAGCAGGAGAAACAACAATGACCAGCTTCTCTCGCTTACAAACCGACTTCGGCCGAAGCTGTAGTTTTTGCTGGATATTTAATAATAGCTTGTTTAACTATCTAATGAAAACACTTTCTATTGATATTTAAAAGAAGCTTTTTTAAGCCAAAACATTTTTAATTGATATATTTATTAGAAAACAGTTTTGTAAGTCAAGACTCTTTTTTCAAATATTCAAATATTTTTCATTGTCTTTTTTAAAAAGCTTCTATTGGTCAAAGAATCTCTCATTCATATTTCAGGTACGCTTTTAGTTAAAACAACTTTCATGAGATTAAAAAAAATCCATTTTATTTATAAAAATGTTTATTGATATTTAAGAGGAGCTTTTTTAGGGCACGACACTTTCTGTTGATAGATGAGGAAACCAATGTTTAGTTACGGTACTTCTCATCAATATGTACAAGAAGCTTTTAAGGTCAAGATACTTTTTAAGTCAAGACACTTTTTGTTCATATTTAAAACCTATTTGGCTTTTTAGACAAGAAACTTTTTATTAATTGTATGTATCAGGGAAACCGTTTCGGGCATGAAATTTACCATCGATATTTAATAGAAGTATTTTATGATACTTATAATGGATACCTAAAATAAGCTTAATTGTCAAGACATATTTATTGATATACTTATAAGAGAATTATTTGCTTATAAAAAGTTATCTTTAAAAGTTTTTTGATAACTTTTTTTTATAAAAGTTAAAGCTAAAGACAGTCAGCAATATTTAACACAAGCTCTTAGCACAAAAAATAAACTATAAAATGATTTATTCAAATGATTTTTGAAAGTTAGTGCATAAGTTAAGATAGTTGAAGTCTACTGATGACTGATGTAGAAACTTCAATGAAATGCAAGCATAAAGACAAGCGTAACTCTCAATAAATAAAAAAAAATTTTAATTAAATTGGGAGAATATCTCAAATACCTTATATGAGTTAACAAGCTTTGAAAGCTCTTCTCATTGAAAAGCTTTTACAGTACTTTTTGTTTAAAAAAAAATTTATATATAAAATATTTTCTTTAAATTTAAAAAGTTGTTGTTGCACTCTTTCAAAGCTATTAACGTATCTTGACTAATTGTTCTATAATGAAATTGTGCCTTTACTACAAAGTTGTTCATTTCACCAAACAATTGTTTGTACTCTTTATTTCATTTCTTTTTATACTCTCTATTTAGTCGTTAATGCGAGAGCGACGAGTGTACATGCATAGTAGCTTTGTTGGAATTTTGCCACATACAGTATGTAAAATAAATTATAATGATGAAAATAAAATGCTTTCTATTAGAAATAAAAATATATTTTTGAAAAAACTAAGGGGATTGGGGCAAAATGTATTGAAAATTTATCCAGTAAATTCAGTGTGAACCGCATTATTATAAATTTTTATGACCAATATAATTTCTTGTGATAAAATTTTAATGAACATCTTTGCGTTTACTTTATCGTATTACTGTAGTTCACAATTCTCACAGTAATACAACTGCAAAATATTTTTGACCACCAATGCTTTACTACCACTAAATACAGTTAAGCACGTATTATGTTTACCTGACTATCCGACGTTGTACTATGCGATTGACTAATCTGACTGACTCCCTCCGAAAACGAGACATCACTCATGCTTAACTCATCAACACCACTCAAACGTTTGCCACCAAAATTTGCTTTTACCGAAAAATTTCCATTCTCTTTAGCCAAGTTTAATTCCTTGGTTCTCTTCTCCAGTTGTTGGCGTGTCCAATAAGTAATACGCTCATCATGCTCATTTTCCGGATAGGTCACAGTATTTTCGGCATCCGTTGGCCCAGGAGGGGGAGAAGGTAGTCCCGTTAAGGATTGGGCAACAGCTAAACGGGCCTGTTCTTGTTGTTTATCCAATTGGCCTTTCATCCAATTGGCCAAATGCAAAGCACTAGATTTGGGTGTACCAGTCTTGTTGAGTATACGACATTTTTCATCGATAAGTTTTTCAATTTGTTCGGAAACATTGCTAGAAAGGCGATTGTTCTAAAGGGATAAGAGAAATAGAAAGAGGTAAAATTAAGATTTAGTTAATTGTTTTTAAAGAGGCTGATAAACTAAGAGAAAATTAAGTCACAATTTATAGGAGAAAGTTTGATTTTGATTTTAAATTTAAATTTTAGAGAAAATTGTGATGGGCTCATATAATAAAAAGCAAATTCTTGGGATAAAAGTATTTTTTAATTATTAACTTAAAATTTTATTTTATAATATTATTTATTTTTTAATGGTTAAATAAAAAACTTAATAAAACTGAAAAAATTCTTTGCTTAAAAACGCTTGTGGTAGTTTTCACTTATTTCTATTTAAATTTTTGTATAATGGTTTCTAAAATTAGTTTTAATTAAAAAAAACTGAGTCCATCACTTAATTTTCTAGTTGATAATTAATTTCTTATCAGTTTTTTTCTAACGTTTAGGGTTTTAACCTGTTTGTGACTTAATTTTTTTTTTATGAAAAGTTTATATTTTGCGAGTTTCTTACGTTTTTTTTCTCTTACTTTCAAAAGTTCTTTTGAAGAAATAATAAACTTACAAGCGTTTTTAGTCAAAGAATTTTTGTATTTATTTATTTATTTTTTTAACTAATTTTGTTTTCGGTTTTGTTTTTGGGTTTTGATTTGAAATACATATATAAAATTTGAAATGGACTTTGTAATGAAATTTAGTTTTGACGTTTATCTGTGTTTAATTAAAATAAAATTGTGATGCTTTTTATGAAAATTAAAATGTTGGTGTTTATTAATTGAATCGTTGGCTGATAGTCGGAAATTTGCAGGTTTGTTTTGAAAATGTTGTGAATTTAACATTTCCCAGCGATTAAATGATGAAACAGAACTGGGGCTAGACGAGTTTTTAAATACAAATTGACAGTAATCATACGCCGTAAAAAGCAGTCGTGAGATAGAATGTATTTTATTTTGAGAACGTTTTTTCTCATGCTCTCAGTTTTATTCACTCATTCTCTCAACAAACAACTCAATGCCTCTACTTGACACCAGAAGGGGTTGCAACACTGCTTTACAATAAAACGGACAATAGCAGGGTTGTAAAGGAATTAAGCTCTCTATCTCTCTCTCCCACTTGTTCTCTCAACACTGTCCCGAACGTGTACTCCAAACTGGTGCTAGAGTGTGTTTAAAAATTCAATAGGTGTGCTCTGTTAGTGAGGTAACACTGATGTGGGTTAAGAGACACATCATTATAGCGGGAAACAAAGCAGCAGATGAACTCGAAAAACAGGGAGCCGCTGTAACATTTTGCGGACCAGAGCCCGGGATTGCACTGGGGTATGGTACGATCAGAGCTATGATTCTACAGTGATTGAATTCCAAAAATCTGGAAAGGTGGCGGGAGACTACAAACATTTAGGCAGGCTCGTATGGTGCTCAAGGATCCCATAGGCACGATAAGACATAACCTTCTTAGGTATAACCGGAAGACCTTAAGCTTAAAACTTGAAGGACTAGCTGGGTAAGCTGAAAATCATACCGGATGATACTTGTAGAAAATGCCTGGAAAAAGCTGAGACACCAGCACACATTATGTGTGTGTATCCAGCTGTGGCTAGTATTAGACTGACAACCACCATTGCATCTCAAAGGGACCAAAGGATGCAATTGGGGCGGTTGCTAGAAACTGCCAGCCTCTGCAACCTCGCCTAACTGTTACTTTTTACCGAAAAATATTATATTTTGTTCTTTTTTTAAACATAAAATATATCAAATGAATCTGTTATTTTTTACCAGAAAAATACCGTTGAAGTTTTAACTGTTATATGTGACTGCAAAAATATTCGTAGGACTTTAAGTGTTATACAAAAGGTGCCCCAAAATTAACGCAAGAGTTGATTTGTTTCCCATTTGTGCGGTAAAGTGATGGTAACCCTAAAAAACAATTCGACAGCTGACAGTTTAGGGTTAGTAAAAATGGAGCGTTACGCTATAGAACAGGCATGGAGACACAGATCTTTAGTGAGTATATGCTGTAGGGAGCTTCTTGAAATTTGCAATTCTTGTCCACGACGCCGAATTGAGGTTCCTCGATTGTCACCGACACTCTCACGCACTGCTTCGATATTGACATTTGAACGGCTTGTTTTAGAATGACCAGTGTGTTTGGCGTCTCCAATGGATCCAGTCTCCCTGACGAAGTTAAAACACTATTCCGACCATATTTTGTATGAAATTTTCGAACTGCGGCCGCCAAGCTTTCATTTTTGTTGAAATATTACTCAGTAATGAAGACACGTTCTTCTATCGTATAACGCTCCATTTTCACTAACCCTAAACTGTCAGCTGTCGAATTGTTTTTTAGGGCTGCCAACACTTTACTGCACAAATGGCAATAAATTAAAATCTTGCGTTAATTTTGGGGCACCCTTTATATAACACTTAAAGTTCTACGAATATTTTTTCAGTCATATATAACAGTTACAATTTTATCGATATTTTTCCGTACGAACACTTTACTGCACAAATGGCGACAAAAATAAATCTTGCGTTAATTTTGGGACACCCGTTATGATCGGTATTATATCGCTTAAATTTTAACTGTTATTTTATACTGCATAAAATATTGATTGATACAATATTAGCTGTCATTTTTTAATAAAAAAAATATCGGCTCAACTCAACTGATATTTTTGACCGCGAAATATCTGCTAAATTTTAGATTCTATTTTTGACCGAAAAATATCGATAAAATTCGAACTGTTATATTTCACCGAAATAATGTAAAAAAATTAACTTTTTTTTTTGACGGTAAGAATGTAGGTCAAAATATCAGTAAAATTTTAACTTTTATTTTTGACGGAAAAAATCAGTAAAATTTTTCTATTATTTTTTAAAATTAACTTTTATTTTTGACGGTAAAAATGTAGGTCAAAATATCAGTAAAATTTTAACTTTTATTTTTGACGGAAAAAATCAGTAAAGTTTTTCTATTATTTTTGACGGAGAAAATGTTGGTAAAATTTTAGTTAATAGTTTTTGTTTCAAAAACATCGATACAACTTTTTTTATCGGTCAAGTTTTAACTTTTATTTCTGACCGCAGAAATAATTGTTAAATACATTCTAACTTTAACTTTGACGGAAAAAATATCAGTAAAATTAATTTAACTGACGGAAAAAATATCAGTAAAATTTTAACTGATATTTTTGATCTGCAGAATGAAAGTAAAATTGTAGCTTATATTTTTGACTGATCAAAAAATAACGATTATTTTTGGAATTTTTTAAGAACGTCTCAACAAAAAGTCTCTGTGCAACAGTTTAATTTGTCATAACTCATCGTTATCATCAAGTAACACTGAAATGATATTATAAAAAGGTAAATTGCATTAAATGCAATTGACGAACCATTTCGCTGCATTCGCATGTGCATTTGCATATGCAAACCAAATTTATTATCATAGAGAACAAAAAAAAAACTTTACAGCCAAATAATCTGCATACTAAAATGACATCATAGTTTAAAGATAACGACATCAGTTGGCTGTCATGGCAAATGATTGCATAGCAGTGAGACAAACTAGTGATAAGCTAGACAAAAGCGAAAAAGATGTCATCATAGATATAAAAAAACCATAAAAAATTCTAAGACATACATATTTATGTCATATAGCAGTCATATCCATAGACATTGTGTAAAGGCGCTACTGGTATTAAAATAGAAAATTACATTTTATGGAAAATATGTGTTAATGGGATTTGTGACAATTGCAATTTAAAAGTGGATTATACCCTCTATATTTATCTATTTTTAGTGTTTGTTTCTTATTAAAATAAAATTTAATTTTATATTGTCTGGTTTCTTAAGTACTGCCCTTTCGAATTCGTTTTTAGCTGACCATTTCCTCTGTAATCTTTGTTTATGTTTTCTTTTTTATACGATTATCTTGTTTTGTTTTGAAGTCTTGCTTTCACATAAGTCATTTTACTTTTAAAAAGATACAACAACATCTAAGAAAATCATATCAATTTAAAATAAAAATAAAAAACAACAACAAAAGCTACGGCTGCAACAATATTTTGCTAAAAGATATTTCATAATTATTATTTTGACCTTGCTAACGCGACAGTTGTGTCAAACGATATAGAAGAGTTAATGAAAATATTTCGAAAGCTATGAATCAGCTTAAAAGCTGATGTTAGTATAACTTGAGGGAATTTTTGAAATAAAAGTCAAGTAGCCTCCTCAGTTTTTGATATAATTCCTTATCCCTAGATTTTTACTTTTTGGGGGTGTGGTTCTACCCACTCTAATAATCATTAAATCGTATTTTCAGAGGAACTCAATAAGAAAGCAAAGTTGTCATAAGGATCGGTTAAGTAGAAGTATTTGATGCAAAATATATATGTAGATGGGCGTGACACCGCCTACTACTGTACTTTCAGAGGAACTAAAGGAACGTTCAAGTAGAAGTATTTGAAAAATAATGTTTACTTTGAGGGGGCGTAGCACAAACCCTTTTAATAATTAAAACATTTTATTTAAGAAACACAAAAAATTTTCAAAGTTTTTTAAGATTCGAGTAAGAAGAAGAATTTGAAAAATAATATTTACTGTATGGGGGCGTGGCACTATCACTTTGCTAATCATTAAATGCGTTATTTTTAGAGGAGCTCAAAAAGTGTGGAAAGTTTCTTAAGGATTGGATAACAAAAAGTATGATGAGATGAAATATATTTAAGTGGTATGGGCGTGGCACCACCTACTTTTTTAATCACAAAACTGTATTTTCAGAAGAACTCATTAGCTGTGCAGAGTTTCATGACATTGTATTGAATAGAGTTAGTTAAAAGTAAATATTCATTTAAAAAGGCGTGGCACTGCCCACTTCTAGAGTCATAAAATTTTATTGTCCAGTTAATTGATTATCTGAAAATTTTTAAAGAAAATTGCTTATACACATTTTGGAAATGCACTTAACAATTTTGTTTAAATTTGCTCTAATTTTGTCCTCAACTGCTTGTCATTCATTGACGAGTCTTTCATTCAAACAATACTCTGAGTATTTAGTTGTAAATAAACATTTGATAAGATGACATCGAAAATTTTGCTTCTATTAAGTTTGATTGCCTGCAAGGAACATGTTGTTGTAACAAAGAAATCCACAGACGTTACCACCACAGCAAGTGAACAAAACACATTATTAGAATTTAATTTACCAGCACCCAGTGACAATGATTCGTGTGCTGTGTTTAATTTATACAAAAATCTATTCGAAGAAATGAACAGTCAAAATCATCCCATGATACAAGTCTACTATAATCGAATGATACAAAAATTATACGATTCCATACCGGCAAATGCATTATTTCAACAATTATGGCAGATCTATAGAAAATGTGATCCCTCTACATTTGTCGCCATGGTGAGAGCCCAATTGAGTTTATTTTGGCAGCATAATATGAACGAGTATCCTGATTATGACTATTTACTGATGGTGGCCAATGGTTTTTATAGAATAAAAAATTATTATTTATACCCCAGTTTAAATGGCCGAACACAATTACTATTTGACAGAGCTTTAAAAAGTCTGCCCAATTCTTTGCATTATTTATTTGGCCATCGAGAATTTTGCCTAATGAATCGCCAACATCAGGAAATTTTGTATCAAACAAAAAGTGATGAGTTTGCTACAAATCAGGATATGCGTTTTGCTTTTACCTGGCACTTAACGAAAGGCTACTATGAGGATAATAATAAAATAACAGCCATATTTGAAGATTTTAATATTACCGCAGATGAAGAAGAGGATGTAATAAATTTCCCAGCCAGTGATTTAGGCAGCATCCCAGTATCACTTAATATTGCCTTGTTTAGCAAACATTTCAATAGTTTTTATTCTCGATGGCCTTCGTATGATCACAAGATTGGTGGTAACAAAACCGAGTTGTATGAAAACATTTGGCAACAGGATTTTAATCTGTGGACTGTTCAATTGGTCGAAGATGATAATTTGGTTTTCTCGCAAAATCGATTTCAAATGTGTGCCACATTATTCTATGACAACAAGAGACGATTTGTGTTTGGTTTGAAAAATCGTACCGTGTTAGACATGGACTGCCAATGGAGTGCTGGCAATTGTGATCGTAGATAATTTTATATAAGAAATCATAAAAAAAATATATATTTGTGATAATTTTAAAGTGTAATGTAAAATAAAAAAAATAGATAATTTAACGAACTAGAAGAGTTTCAATAAAAGATGCTGAATAACCTAAAGTGTAAAGTGAGTGAAAAGCAGTTCATTTAAAAAAAATTTTGGTATATATTTTCTACTTTTCAAGAGAGCAATAACATACAAAAAAGGAATAAAAAATTTAAAAAAAATGTTAATAAAAAGTTCTTACAAAAATACTAATGAATGACTCAAGAACACGTGCAGACGTCTATAAAAAAAAAACTGACCCATTCGGGAAGTATAATAAATAAAATCTAAACTGGTTTATAATTGCCAAAGTTCTGAGGACACTAACATAAAATAGTTGTAAAAAAATCACAGGGACGGACAATCGAACGGACAGAAGACAAGTTCACAATAAAAAAATTTAAAGAACAGGAATAATCTGGTATAATACCTTTTAATATCTTCTATATATATGTAACTAATAGGCGAGACCAGTTTTTGTGATGCAGTTTATGTTCACACTATACAGCTGATTTTGAAAAAATGTATAACATTATACAGGCATTTATTAAAAGGTGTGCACAATATATCGACCCCTTAGCGCCAAATGATCGTAAGCGACTAAAGTTGAACTTTTCAGGCGAAGGGTTTTTTGTTGCATTTAAACATGATTTGTATTCATAAACTGTCGCTTACTATCAATGGTTACACCCTGTATTTCAAAAGTTATCAACAATTTTATTATTTTGACGTTTTGAAACTATGAGTATCTCATAAAATTTTGATGTAAATAAATAAATTCGTTTTTTACAAAGTGTCGCATACGATCATTTAGCGCAAAGGGGTCGATATATTTAGTTAAAATCGGCTCCGCATTTTGTGAGTTATAAGCGTGATTTTTTTCCGAAATTCCTTGATATTTGGCATAACTGTAGTTCTAGTAGTAATAAATGTGTTTGCTTTTTATTATGTGTATTTGTCGAGTCGTGAGGGCGAAAGTGTTGCCGTTCTTGCAAAAAAAATTTCATTTATTATATGGAACTAGAAAGAAATTAAAAAAAATTTTTTGAAATAAGTTATTCTTAAAGGAAATCGTCTGATCAAAAAAAAAATTAAAAAAACGGCAACACTTACGCACGCCATCCATACTCGACAAATAAACATCATATATAAAAAAAAATTGCATACACATTCGTACCTATAGTGTTATGCTAAATATCAAAGAATTTCATTTCAGAATTTTTTTATTATGTTTATTTGTCGAGTTGTGAGGGCGAAAGTATTGCCGTTTTTGCAAAAAAAAATTTTATTTATTATATGGAACTAGAAAAAAATTAAACAAAATTTTGAAATAAGTTATTCTTAAAGGAAATCGTTTGATCAAAAAAAAAAAAAAACGGCAACACTTACGCACCCCATACTCGACAAATAAACATCATATAAAAAAAATTGCGTTCACATTTGTACCTATAGTGTTATGCTAAACATCAAAGAATTTCAGCAAAAACATTTTTTGGGTTGTCCGCTTTAAAAATAATGCCCCAAATACTTTTGCAATTGCAAACAAAACAATTGGCGCTTTTCACTCATCTGCTTGCTTTAAAATTTTTGAATGATTTATTGTATTTAGGCTAAGTACACTAACTAACGCATTCTGCACTATGATGAGCAAATCAGTCGGGAAACGTTTGCAAACGTATTTTCTTAAAACTTTTCAATTTTGTTCTCATTAAATTTCTCATAAATTTAAGTTAATGTACGTTTAGCGCACACAAGCAAAAACAATGCCAAACTAAGGCCATTATTACAACTCGGCTTTAGTTGTAATTAGAATTTTATCGGACGGATAAACAGTTTTTCATTAGTACAACTTTAATTTAACCTAAAAGTGTAAGATAACTTACTGGAAAGTTCATTCTTCCGCTAACTTTTATCGGCACAAATTTTTATACTTGCTTCTTTATTAAGTAAACATCAAGACGTATCTAACAGGTGAACTCACTAAAGCACATGACATTACTCGGCAAACTTAGTGGAGTGATGAATTTATCACAATTTCGTCACTATATGGAGCTTCCCTTCTTCACGGCATTGGACATTTCATTATAGAGCTGTCTGCGCTGATAATTGCATCCATCTTTCAACACTTTTTGGCAACTGTAGTGTAGTTTCTACAACAAATTTATACCTGTTGTACACTTGTGTGTACCTGTTATCTGTGCCATTGTGAATACATATATATGACGTTGCCACTTGTGCTCTGGTATAGCCATACTTTGAAAAAGAGAATTTTTATTTTACAGACAAGTTGTAATAATGAAAAATTGTTGCAGGCCAGTTTACCTATCACTTCTGCTAATCACGCCAGTAACTATATTCCACTTTACTGCTGAGTTGTAATAATGGCCCTAAGTGGGAGAATCGTTCTGAGGGATGCCAACTTAGCCCTTTTCGGGCTAGCCCCAAATAAAATAACACGCAAATTTAGCACCTTTTAGAATTATCTTTTAGTCCTTTTAGCCCCTTTTTACTTTTTGGTCAATATGGCGAATATTTTTAGACAAACTGTTTTGTAGATTTAATTTGTTAACTGAAAAACAATGTTTTTTTTTCAATGAAATTGTTGCGATATTTTTGTGTAGATTTACAAATTTGTTTGTAGGTCTGTTTCTAGACAAAATATTTACTATTTCATTGAATTTCTTTACTGAAAATGAATTTTAGTGTTTTCTGTGTATGGAAATAATAAAGTCACTATATATTTGAAACTAGTGCTAAGCGGAAATTTCCATAGTGATTTCTGAATTCAGCAGAGAATTATCTATTGTGATCTCCGAAACTTTCAATAAGATCGAAATTGTTGCGTTGTCTTATATACTTAATACACTACTCCCTCTGTCCTCCTTCCCATAACCAATTTTCCTAGTTCCGGCACAATGCACTGCATAAGTAGGGGTCATCCCCTGAGTGCTGGTCCTAATAAAAAAAAAATCCACCTCAAATCAACCAACACAAAGCACAAAGTGCTTCCAATTGAAAAAAAACGGTTAATAAATATGTATCTTTGAAACTTGCGATCCGATTTCAAAACGATATAAGAAAAAATCATAGAGAATCACCTGAGCTTTAAGAATATTGGAATTTGGACCACCTTGCTGAAACGCGCGTTGAGCTACAGGGTGTCAAAAGGGAGTACCTTGGGCACGAAAAACCTTGTCGGCCTCATAACTTTTACAAACATTATCCGATTTATCCCGCTCAAAAATGCGGCCAGGAGAGCCGATAGTCAAATATTCAGAAGCATTTTATTTTCCTGCATGAAAATTGTACTAAATTTAATTTTTTAGTGTTTATTTCTCTACTATTTATTAAACAGGGGAAAAATTGGCATTACTTACCAAAAAGTAGTAAAATACTACAATTTCTAAAATAGCCATTAAAAAAAAGTAATGGAATATTGCAATTTCTGAAAAGTAGTAAAATACTACTATTTGCAAAAATTAGTAAAATAGTTTTTTTTCCAAAAAGTTGTCAATTGCTATTTTTTTAAAGAAGGATACCTTTTTTAATAATTGTATGTATATATTATCTTTATAGACCACAGTGCTGCTCGAAAAGAATACTTTAATCTATGAATTTTAAATAGTAGTAAAATGCTCCTATTTAAAATAATTGTCAAAGCACCTACAAATTTCCAACATCATTTCTCTTTAATTCAATATATGTTGTGGACAATATCACACTGATTACCAAAAAAAAAAGCTACAAATTAAAGATTTCAAAATACAACTAGAAAATAAATGTTCATAAGCCCAGAAATTCTTTAAAACTCTTAACAAAATTTGTAAAACCAAATATATTAAATATAATAAATTAGATTTAAATGAAATTTATTTGCTGGTGTTTAAGCATTGTCTATATGCAGCATTTCATTGGTGCTTTACCAAATCATCAGTTGACTTCAAACACAATTTTGCAAAGATTTGGTAAAGCACCAATGAAATGCTGCATATAGACAATGCTTAAACACCAGCAAATAAATTTCATTTAAAATAAAATTGTGACAATATGTCAAATAATAAATTTCTTAAAGGTATAATAAATTAGTATATGAATTTTGATTTAACTTAACGGACTAACTACGAATAATTTTGGGCTGGATATGCTTTAAATAAATTTTAAAAATTTTCACTAAATTTAACAAAATTTACTAAAATATCATACATATTTACTAAAATCTACTTAAAACTACAAAATAAGGAAGTAACAAATTTTTTTAATAGTTTTTAACAAATTCGAATGAAATTCAAAATGAAGAGATATTTCTACAATAAAAATGTTTATTTTTATTGCACAAACTATAAAAGAAAAATATTCCAAACAGTATATTTCAGTGGAAGTATTGAAAAGTGTTTTTTAGCAAAATTTTTATATGAATAAAAAAGCATTTTGATATCAATATTATACTCATTAAAAACTTGGTAATGTATTAAATCAGCAGTTAAATCAATTACTTACTAGTAAATAAACAAGCCATTTATTCTCTTATCACCACAGTGGTAGTGCCTGCGCTTATGACAAACATAGTCAGCAGTTCAACCCCTGGAGAAGCAAAGTAGATTTTTTAAGTTTTTTTAAGTTTTAACCCCGTAATAAAATAATTTTGCACTAGAACACCGAGTAAAACACTTGACATAAAACACAAAAATAACTTAACATGGCACGAGTTCAATTCTCAGTAGAACCATTTAATTTTTATTAGGTTGTGTGTAATTAATGAAAGTATATCTTTTTTAAATTACATATTTCCAACGATTTATTCTTTTAAATGCCACAAAAAAAATATGTATATTGCCGTTTTGAAAATTTACATCTGAGATTCATTTTAGGGATAGTAAAAGTGCCCGCCGTTTTTCTCGGCGATATAGAAATGTGTGCTACAAAAATAGTTTCCTTAAAATTGTACTACCTATAACTTTTCAAATCTCCTAACCTAGAAAAAACTAAATTTCATTTTCTGTAAAGGAATTCAATGAAATAGTAAATATTTTGTCTATGAACGGACTTACAAACGAATTTGTAAATATAGACAAAAATATCGCAACAATTTCATTGAAAAAAACGTGTTTTTTTCAGTGAACATATTATTTAAATCTATAAAACAATTTGTCTAAAAATATTTATAAATTGTAGACTAAACAATTTACTAAATCAAACAAAAATATTTACTGGATTTTCTGAAAAATGTCAAACAATATTTCTGCCTGAATTTAATAAATAATTAGTCTAAAAATGCTAACAATTATTAAGCAAAATAATTTACTTAATCAAACAAAAATATAAATAAAATTTTTATCTGTGTCATCATCATTATCCATTAAAGATTTACGAGATTTAACTTTGTTAAAGGTGTTCAAGTCTGAATGTTTATCTAAATACTCTTAAAAAAATGAATGAGAGTTAACGCAACGACATTAACTAATCGATTCACTAAAAAATTGTTGTTGTTGTTATTTGTGTGTATGTTGTCATCGGGGTGATTTCTGACGACACAGTTTTTATTGTTGTTTTTGATGTTTGCGTTCTAAATAAAAGTCAAACAAAAAATTCATTGATTTAGTAAAGAACATTTACTGAAAATGAAATGTATTTTTAGACCAACTTTTCTTTGAAAATTTTTTGCTGATAATTTTTTCTGTAAAGTTTCAGAATCATCAATAAAACCAGAAATCAATCAAAACTTAAAATATGTTTTAGGTTTATTTTTTATTTATTTTACCTCATTAGAAGCATTTCCAAATTTTTCTCCATACAAGATTCGTCTTGAGGTCCTGAATACAACAGCAAATGTTCGTAAGACACCTGTCCTGAAGAACAATAATTAACAAGTGTTACCAGTCTTAAATTGTTTATGAGTTTCTTTAAAGAAAATTTTTGTTAATTAGTGAATAACTCTGAAAGGCTTGATCAAATCATAAAACTACTTTAGGATATTTTGCAAATAATTGTTTCATGCATTTTTTCGTTTATTGCTGATCCAAATATTAGAGATGCCCATTAAAAAAATTTTTTAGCAGATAGGAAGAAACTGAGAACACTATTTGTTAGCGCCTGTGTAATTAAATTGCGTTGAAACAACTTATTTAAAAAAAAAGATCACATGAAATACGAGTATGTGCAGTATTATAAAGATACAGTATTATAAAGATAAAAATTTGCACATAAATTTTTTAAAAACCAGCTAACCGGTTTATTTGTACAAAACCGTATTCGAAACCGGGTTTAAAAAAAGGCAATTTTCCCTCTATTATAGAATCTAAAAAGCGAGAGGATGATAGATCTTTTCGCGCTCCTTAGCATCTTTGACATGACGCCGTCAGGTCTCTGCGATTTAAGCGAAGAGAAGCTGTCAATTGCCCATGAGATACTCCCCAGGGCTAAAAATATCTTTATTGACAGCAAATTGCTTCCCACTAAATGGAGTTTTTACACTGGCCGTGGCCGTGGCCGTACAGCCGGGAAAGACTGTGCTAAGAATCATATCTAGTGTCTCCGCTCATAATTAATTAAAAATCTGGTTTGCATTACTACTGTCCCAATAAGAGTATAAATTGTTTACTTATTTACTAATAAATAATTGATTTAACTACTGTAAAGTAATTACACGGTATGTTTGATAATTGCAGTACATTACAAAGTTTTTACTGGTTTAAAGTCTATTTAAAAGGCGAATGAAGTATTGAGCAATTTGTATTAAAAAAATTTTTAGTTTTTCATAATTCTTTAGTGGTACTAAAAATAAAAGTTATAACAAATTTTTTTGAAAGAAAGGTGTTAAAAGGACCTTTTTTTAAAGAACTTTTTTTTTCGAAACGAGTAACTTAAATCAACTTTTTTGAAACAAAAAAAAAATTAAAAAAATAAAAAAGAAATTGAAAAATAATTTTCGATTTGTTTTTACTCTTTTAGGAACTTATGGCGTATGTTTTTAATTCAAGGAAGATTGGGAAATTTCTTATTGCTTTTGTTTGTGTTTTTTATGTTGTTTAGCATGTTTTAAATTTTTTAATTTCAATATTTATTTATGTTCAATCAATAACAACTAAATAATGCTTAAAAAATAAGTTTATTTTACAAAGTTTCATTTTTAATTTTTTTATGACTTTTTGTTCTTTTTTTTTTTGTAAATACACTTAATTGCTAATAAATAAGCTAAGCAACAACCATAAATATGTATGTTCATTAAATTTTTATTTAATATTTTATATGTTATTAATATTTTTTTTTATTGAAAACTACTTAAAATTTGTATTATTCCATTGCGATTATGAGTAGATACTAAATATTGAAAAACGTATTTTTTTAAATCTACTATAAAATAAATCTGAGCATGACATGAACTAAAAAAATTCTAAATAGTCAAAATTATTGTAAAACTATATTCAAAATTGTGAGGAAAAAAATTCTAATTTGTCGAAATTATTTTCAAAATTTTTGAGAAATTATCAAGGAATAATAAGTATAATACAACATACTATTGCACAGTGGGGCCGATTGCAAAGTACATAAATTATGACAAATAAATAACTTGTAAGGTACGAGTCAGAAAGTTTAAGAAAAATCGAACTACATGGGTCTGAAATACTAATTTAATTGCTTTGTGTCCCTCGTGACAAAAAAATTGGCTGTGCAAATGCCCTTTGTCATGACCTGTGATCACCACTTTATTTTTTTGATGTGCTATATATATAAATACCAGTTAAAATTTAAAATTCTATGGATATATTTTTTTTATTTAATTTTTTTTCTAAAATTTTGGATTTTTCAAAGCGACTGATCCACCGATTTCATCATAACTTGGGAAGCGGTAGTCCAATTTTATAACAAAAAAACACTAAAAACTTGAAATAAAATTACCTTTAAACTGTTCTAGCACTTTTTCCTATATACTCCATGGTTTCGGAATTATTCAGACCGCAATGATGATCTTTTTTTTTTGCTTAATAGAAAATTTTTATTTTATATTTTTTAATTTATAAAAATCGTAAATGACAAAAACTCCGCATTTTTATGAACTAATCATAGAACCACTAGAAATAACAAAAGCGTTTTTCATGAAAAACAATGCATAAATTTTGATTTTATTCATAAGAAAGTAAAGTCACCAAATTGTTGCAAAAACTGCGAATATTTACACTATAAAAAAAAAGCAATATTTTTTTCCATAAAAAGGCTCTTACGGGTAATACTGGAGAGGCTAAAAAAATACATATGAGTATCGACATTTTGAAAGCTTACATCTGCGGTTCATTTTACGGGGAGTTAAATTCCCCCGACCTTGTCCTAAGTTATGATAAGATCGGTGGAGCAGCCTCTTCAAAAATCCCAAATTTTGAAAAAAAAATGTATTCATAGAATTTTAAATTTCGACTGTTTTTATAGTTAGGGGACCATAACACATACATAAAAAAATATATGATGGCACTCTTGGCATTTTTCTTGTTGCATAGTGTAATTACTTGAAATTTACATAAGTTTTAACTTTGTCAGTTGATTTTGTAAAAACTAATTTTATTTGAAATAAGAAGTAACCTGCTTTTTAGCTATCAATGAACCTTTGTAAAAAATTATTTTAAAATATATGAAATTTTGAGTTTTCCATGGAAATCCAAATCAAAAACTAAAAAAATTATCATAACTCTTAATTTTCTCCCACGATTATTTGAAAATACTTTTTTAGTTAGTAGACAGATAAATAGTGCTTTCGAACCCTAGACTCACGATTGTGTCTCTCGTTAGCTATACTAGTATAGATGATGTAACACCTTTTAGTGTGGACTTGAGCAAAAAAAATGTATACAGTCCAGAGACGAACCTTAACATTTCTAAGACTCAAGTCTTTCAGGGCTGTAATAGCTCCAAAATCTCAATACTCAAAGAATTCTGCACTGTAATTAGTCCATAGTGATGCCGAAGGTATGTCGGTAAAGTAGCTTTTGTTGCATAATCGGTATAATTTATCCAGATCAACTCCCTTTATTGACGTACTAAGTTGAGTGGGCTTGAAACCCCATAAATTTATTACTCTTTAAATAATAATCTTCCACACTGTGCATTCATAACTTGATTTCTTAGCTTTACTTTTCTACTCAAATATCTACTAAACCATTAAATTGTTTAAAAATAGTGATTTTGATAATTTTTCTTTTAATTATAAGTTATAACATTCAACAAACAAACAACCATTTGAATACATGAGCTAGTTTTCTATTTAATTCGATTTTAAAATAAATAAATTACAAACTTTTTACAGAATTTACATAAAATAGTAAGAAACTAAGCACCAATGAAAGAAAATGTTATTTATATGAGCACATCATTTTCTGCTTTAACGAGGTAGCATAATATATTTTCATATACATATCTATGAATATATTTATTTGAGCTAATAAATTTATATAATTATTGACTAAAATTGTCAAACAAAACTAGTCATACAGCAAACGTTCTAGTATATGTACGAGTAGAATATTGAAATATAAATAAATAATAAAAATTTTTTTTTCGAAATATTAGGAAAGTCATAGAGGAAAAGTTAATTTACTATTTTTAAAAGTTAGTTTTTGGCAACGTTTACTGTATTTGTAATGAAATTAATATCACGAAATAAACCAAAAAATAAAAATGTGTTTTTATTTCCTTTTTAATCCCACTGTTACACACACGCACATAGACACTGATAACAACTATAATAAAATGTTTAAACTTTATAATATTTATACATATACATATATTTAATGAAAAGTATTGTATTATTCTAATTTTTTATGGTTGATTTGACTTCAACACATTAAATATTAATTGAACAATTCCTACTGCCTTCCTTTTTTGTGGTTTATATTTAAATAATATTTTTCTATTAATTGCGATTTCTTAGATTTAATGTTTTTAATTGTTTATGATTTTTAAAGGGCTGTAAAAGAGTCGTTCATTATTCCTTTAGATATTTATGAGTAACTTTTATAAAAAAAAAAGAAAAACAGTGTGTTTTAAAAATGGTGTGAATGTATAAAAATAGCTTAAGGTGCTTCATAAAGGTGGTTTTGTTTTTTTTTAAGTGTTTTACGTAAAAGCTAAATTGACAAGGTGCTAATAAGAAATAGCACTACTTATATGTGTGGCTTAAAAGCTTTTGAGTAGAGCTTATGCGTTTAGTCTGGCTTAAATAGTAAAGCTTTGCGTTTTGGAAATTAGTTCTACAATGCTGAAACTCATGTGAACTTTTGTATCAAGATTGCTAAAAGCTTTTCATAATAATCGAAATTTTTTAAAGCTTTCAAATTATTATATTGCCCGTACTATTTACACATATTAGGCTTGAAAGCTGTTCAAAAGCTTACAGGCATAAGCTGTTTTTAATATTATTAATAACAATGTTATTAATGACAAGGCAAATAAAGCTTTTTCTGAAAGTTCTTTCAAGCATATATGTATGTGCAAGCTTGCCCAGAGATTTAAACTTTTCTAGGGACTTAAAACTTCAACATTGCTTATTATAATAAAGTTTGAAAGCTTTTGGCTTAAAAGAAAAGCTTATTGATATAAACTCCTCGAAAGGTTCATATAATTCTATATTATGTATTATATTGTCAATATGAATATTTTTAAAAGCTTCAAAAGCTTCTTCACAAAGCCTCCTAAAGAATCAATCTGTTCCCGTACGTTAACAAAGTTACCCAAACTTACGCAAAAGCCTTTTTACATAAAATTTTTTTATTGAAAAGAGCTTTCGGTTAAGTTTTCGCAACTTCGCGCAACTAAAGATGCAGACTTATTATCAAGAAATAACAATTTCTCTAAAGCTTACAAAAGCTTGAAATATTTAAAATATAGATCTCAAATCTTGTCAAAAATAAGCACTCTTAGAGTTTTTATTTACCATCAGATTGATTTAGCTAAATCTTATCAGTGTTCAGGGAGGCAGAAAGTATTTCGAAAGCTCAACCCGAAAGCTTAATTTTGCCTTACTGTCAGCCTTATATCAAGTTTGTTCTACTTTCCGATCTATAAAACTTGGCTTTGTGTTTTTTTCTTAAACCTTTAAAAGCTTTTAACCGCCTAAAATTAAGCAAACCCTAAAGCCAAAAATCAAATCACAGATCTAGTGAGTCTGGTGGTGTCGGCTGCGTGGGCAATACACCAAAAGGATCATCCACCATATGGTGGGCCTCTTCGATATCAAAGGCCACCGCTTCTTCATCATCATCTTCATCGCCCAACAATTCTTTGTCATCGCCATGAAATATATATTCCTCAACATCGGTGTCATAGCAAGTGTCCAAATTGACTTCATGCAAGTTCAGGTCTAACTCGAGTAAATCCCAAGAGCCGCCAAATTGAGCCAGAGGTATTGAAGGCTCATTAGATTCTTGAAGATTATTGGCTTCGTTAAGGTTTTGATTTGTGGGCACAAAATCATTGGAAAATCCATCTGAATCTCTTACCGGATTCGAGTGTAGCGAGGGCGATATAATAGGGGTGGGCGTGTCGGGAGTATTAAGCGAATTAATGACAGAATCAGCAGGTGGCACAATGTTACTTTCATCTATAAATGAACGACCTACAGAGCTTAAGGAGAACTCCAAAAGCTTGGAAGATTTTTTTGAAACTTCTTCATTTGTTAGATTACAGGCTGTTACAATTGGTTTTGATGCGGCATCTTGGGGTATATTGCCATTTTGTGGCCTGATATTAACCAAAGAGGAGGTGGTAACACAACATCTGCCTTCAGCATCAATAAGCATATATCTCTCTTCCCCACTATTGCTACAATTTTGTCTTAACATTAAAGCCTTGTAGTCATTATTAGACTCATTGTTGGCTGTTTCGGTAACATGTTCCGGTATCGCTGTCAAACACTTGCAACCCGTCAAATGATCACTTGAGCAAATTGTTTGAGTATTTAAGCTACTGCCACTACAGGTAAGTAAGGTGGAAGAATTATTATTGCTGGCATTGTAGGCCCTACAGGCCGACAAAGGTCGGCCGTCTAACAAATGTTTGCGTCCCAAAGCCAACGATCTTAGCGAAGTAACACTGTCACCAGGGGGCCCTAAAGCATTTATGCAACCACTTAAAGTGCGTCTACAGGTGGCCGGTGAATTTGTTTGCGATGAACACGAAACCGAATTATGGGTTGTTTGTGTCATGCGTGTGCTACAGCGTGATTGTATTAAAGTGCTAGCGAGACGTTGTAAGTTCTCGAAAGAACCACCAGCGCCTTCGCTACTATCTACACCACCACTTAACGCTTTAGAGCGCATCAAACGAACCTGTTGTTGATGATGATGTTGTTGATTCTTTATGTTAATGCTGTCCATCGAGGAAAGTTTTATCGAACCCATAGAGGCCGATGCAATGCCTACATCGCTTAATGGCACTAAAGTATTCAGAACATCAGGCGAGTCTAGCGGGCTTGATAGTGGTGTGGAACCCAGGGCGGCATTCACTAGGAATCTGGAAAAAGAAATAAAAAAAATTTAGAAATGTTATTACTATGCGAAAGGTATTGCAAGTTTTGAAAACGGCAATATGATTTACTCCACTAGACCTACAATCCTCACTAAGTCGCTTTTCATGGATATTTTCACTGTTACAGCATGTAATTTTTGTGCGATTTTGAAAGTTTCTGATATTTTATATAAAAAAAAGAAATAAATATTTTAGACTAACCCACAAGCGGTTCGACTTCTGTAGAAAGTGCAACCGCGATAAAATGAGTTTCTGGAAAAAAACGACAACAAGAACATTATATCAGGGTTGCATTTTCTACAGCAGCGATTCTAAAATGGTGGTCAGCTGTCGCCTTTGGTTTTTAATATCAAATTGTGTGGAAAAACTTGTTAAGAACCAGTTTAATCTCTTCACTTATACTAAGATAATGCCAAGTTTCTGCTATGGATATCGGCTCATAACCACAAAAAAAGCTTAAGCGATATACTTTTCGAACTTCTTTTGAAGAAAATCGATTATTTTCGATAATTTGGATTTTCTGCCAAAAATTCAGAAAGTCCTGTCAAGTACAGTTATGGAAATCGAGAGTGTTCTTAGCAATGTTTGCAGAAAATCGGTGCATGAGCTTAAAAGCTATCACCTCTTTTCTCGATGTATCCTCTGGAATCTGTGTGTCTATGGTACCATAGCTCCCAAACGGCTGGATCGATTTTAATTTAGTATTTTTTTTTTTTGGTTTGAAAGGCAACTTAATCTAAAATCTTCTAACCTATGTTTGAACAAAATCGGTCTAGCCGTTTTGAAGTTATCATTCATTTTTTATTTAAAGTTATTACCTAAAATCTTAATTTCGTACTTACATTTGTCTTTGCAATAAACTCTGCCAAACAGCTTTCAACTCTAATGATGGAGCTCTTAGGACCAAACTCTTACGACGTGCACCCTTTTTGGGAGTCTTTGTCAAATCAGGCGCACAATAACCGGTGGGACTTTCAGCTAAGCGTCCATTAGGGTCTACAGTAAGGCGAAACTCTGTAGCTGTTGAAGAAGAGTTAAACAATTATTTGAGCTAATCTAAAATATTATTAAAAACTTACTCTTTTTTCTCATATGAAAACACGAATCGACAATATTCGCTATGGGTATGGGCTCTTCGGTAATAAATAAAACACGATCTCTGCTAACTTTGGCAAATACAATAATATCACTAAACAATAAAGTCCAATAGGGCTTAACAGAACGTCCCTCTACGCGAGACAAATCACCACCAAATATCCACTGTCTACCCTGTACGGCCAGAGTAAATGGTTTGCATTTGGTAAAAACCATGCGGGATTCCAAATCCTGTAGGGTAAGTAAAGGTCGCCCCTCACCCAGGGGCTCCATAAGTCCACTAGTGACGGTGATTTCACGATATGCCGCTTGCAGTTCGTTAATAACGCTAGTAAAGTTTTTATGCTCTTCCGTATCCACATGACAATTGGAGGATAAAAGTTGCATAAGTTTTAAAATCTCACGAAAATGCTGTAGAGGACGGTGTATTAGCATTGTTAAGTCGGGACGTTTACGAGGCACTGGCGGTTCGGTTATGAAGTGTACAAACTCAGAACCAGTTTGACGGGATTTGTTCACCTGTAATAAATAGTTTTTATAGACAAGAAAAAAAAAACTGAAGAGAAAAAACAGTGAGAGCTTTAAAAGCTTTATTTACCAAAACACAATCCGCTCTTTTAATACCATTACAATATTTTTTGTAGGCCGCACAAATAGCTGTGGTCTTCGATAGATAGACTCTCGAGGCAAAATTCATTTGTGGCTCTTGATCATCATGACATAATTGCTCTAAAACATCTTCTGATAAACGCAACAGTTCGTCCATATTTTGAAACAAAGTTCGATGATCATGGGGCGTTAAGAGATCTTTGCGATCTTGTAGGGGTTGTACAAAACGTTGCATGCCAAAGTGCATGGCTGACATGAAATTTTGTTCTCTACTAATCAGCTGCAGTAGAAATCGTCTACGGTTATCTGTGATGGGAGCTATACTCTAAGGGAGTGGAGAATGGCAAGAGAAGATAAAATTTTGTAAAAATAGAATCTGAGCTTTTGTCTATTTATGAAAATCGAAAATATTGTTAAATACTTGTAAAGTCAAGTTATTTTGCTTTGAGTTTTTTTTTCTATTTTTTCTATTTGAGTAGGAATTTATCTAAAAATAAAAATAATGATGCCACTGTACATTAAAGCGGCTTTAATAACACAGGGGAACAAAATATACATTTTGCTTTAGTGCAGCAAAAACTTAATTGATAAAACATATATGGGCTCTACCGTTTTCAAGAGTAACTTAAATTTTTTTTGCCAGCTATTTTTTAGTCATTCTATTTTTTTTTTGCGTCTTCGCCCAATTTTTCCAAACTGGACTTTAAAATGCAATAATACTTTTTAGACTAATAATCTACACAAAACTATCTTTCTTTTAAATATAATTTTGTTGATGTGCGTTTCAGGATATTTTAATGAAACTGCAAGGATATTGAAAGTTGGCTATTTTTAGTTTTATCCTTATAAATCTCACATTTGATTGAAATTTTAAAATATTTTTACTAAGCACATACATGATACTACAATAAACACATTTTTATAAAAAGATTTAGAATCTACTTAAAATGTCCTGAAATAATATTAAAACAAGACAAAATTAAGCAAAAAATATCCTCAAAATACAACCAACACCTAATGCTAAAAGCCTATATGCATTATTATCACAGAAAAAAAATTTCGATTGTTAATATGTAATTTAAATTCAAACATATATTTTGTTAATATAACAAATTGAGTTGTTGATACGACAAACACAGAGATTTTTTTCCACAAACTGAACTAACCAAATATTTTGTTATGTATTGGGAAAAAAATTACCAATCATCATTGTTGATATAACAAATGAAAGCACACACGTAAATGAAACAAAGCAAATCAAGAAATTTTTTTCAACAAACTGAACTAACCAAATGTTTTGTTACGTATTGTGAAAAAAATTAACAATCACCGTTGTTGATATAACAAACGAATACACACACGTAGATGAAACAAAGCACCAAATCACGTTTTGTGTGTATTCATTATTTGCGAATTTAATAACGAATTGCTCTGTAGCTGAGAGGTAAGAACGTTAGTCTATTAGTCCAGAAGTCGTCGGTTCGATTCCGCCCAAAGACATTTAGTGTTTTTCGCTGACAAGCAAAAAATCACTTCGAGGATTGCAATTGTATAAAAAATATTGTTAATACAACAATTATGATAGTTAAAATTTGTTCGGAAAATCAACAATTCTCATTGTTGATATAACAATAATTTTAAATGAAATAAATTTGAAATCAACAAAAAATTGTTAAACAACTTTTTCTGGTTTTCCTTTAGCTTACAGTTTCTTAATTGTATTTACAAAAATCGTTGTAGGTTCACAATCAATTAATTATTTAATTGATATAACAAAAAAATTAAATGTATTTAAAAAAAATTTTTTTCTGTGATACTCAAATAAAAGATATTTTTGTGTAGATTAGTAATTTGTTAAAATACATTCGAATGAAAGATATTTTCTGCATAAAAATGTGGTATATCATGTATATATGAAATTCGCGGTATTTGAAAAACTGCAAATGAGGGCTTTTTTTGTTGTTGTATTTGGACTCAGAATACTAATGTTTATTAAAAAATAAGAATAATAATATAATAAATTAAAATAAATTCTGTAAAGTGCGATGTTGGCTCGCACACGAAGTGTTCCGTATGAATCACATATACAGCCCAATTATGAATTTTCCCGGGGAGTTTTTTCTCTTCCCATTCATTTGTTCCCGGGGAAAAATCCTAATATTCTAAAAACCAGGGGAATAAAGAAATAAGGGAGAGGGAAAAATCTGGATCAGCTGTTTAGTGTTTACATTTTATTCTGCACTAACGCAAGAGTTCATTAATAGAAATTAATAAAAAAAATGTAATGTCTTCGTTGTTAATAAGATTGTCTGTTAATATAATTATATGTTTTTGCTTAAATAAAAAGTAAAATGTTCAGTGTAGTCCCTCAGATGCTCTCGGAAGAACTTTATGCGGAGGAAGTGAAGCGAAAACTGGACCAAGACCAGGGTCAGATGCATTAAATCCCCAATAATTGTGTGTAAAAAGGAAATTCTAAATTTTTTAAACTGCAACAAAACTTCCATTTACCTATTATGCGCATATTTGCACGGCGTGAATAAAAATACCTAAGACAAGAGAGATATATAGCATTTCGGTATTTATTTAAACTTGTTGTCCTAAATAAATGCTTATACAATTACTTCACAACATTTTTTAATGTGAATTTAAAGTTTTTGCATTAGTTCCCTTTAAAATGTTTGGGAAAAAAACTCGCAAGAGTTTCTCCCTCTCCCTCATATTTAGAATACCTACTTTTTTTCCTGGGAGTTTTTTCCCGGGGAAATTGTAATATAGAATAGAAGGAATGGGAAAAGGGAAAATTTTCCCGGAGAGATTTTATTTAGAATAGGGGAACAGAGAATAGGGAAAAAATTCTCGGGGAAATATTATTCATAATTGGGCTGATATTCATTTTTGCCCTTTTTTTCATTTTGGCAATTTTTTCGATTTGCTTTTTTTTAATATAATTTTTTTTATTTTTTAAGTTTTTTTCGTTTTTTTTTGTGGCCTATTTTAAGTTTTTGGTGATTTTTTTCATTTTGGTGATCCTTTTTTTCGATTTTTGGTTATATGTTTTTTTCCCGATTTTTTTAGTTTTAGCGATTTTTGGTTTTGGGTATGTTTTCGTTTTACGGTTTTTGCACTTTTTGACAATATTTTTAATTTTAGCGGTTTGTTTTAATTTTGGCGCTTTTTTCAGTTTTGGCGCTTTTTTCGGCTTAGGGATTTTTTCGATTTCCACTTTTTTTCGTCTTAACGCTATTTTCAATTCATGGTAATTTTTTTAGTTCTGGCGTTTTTGTTTTCGTTTTAGTGATTTTTTCCATTTTTGGTGTTTTTTTCGTTTTTTGGCGATATTTTCAGTTTTAGCGATTTTTTAAGTTTTGGTGCTTTTTTTAGTTTTGACGACTTTTGTCGGTTTTAATGTTTTTTAAGTATTTTGAGGATCTTTTTAGTTTAGGTGATTTTTTGCGTTTTAGCGATTATTTTTACTTTTGGTGCTTTTTTCCTTTAAGCGCTTTTTTATTTTGGCGATTTTTCGTTTTGACAGCTCTTTAAATTTTGGAATTTTTTAGTTTAGCGTTTTTTTAATTTCAAGAGTTTGCCTCTTACGGTTTCCTAGATACAGCAAATTGTCTAAATTATATAGTCAAAGCTACATTAACTGATAGAACACCCTTTAATATTTTTTTGTTTGTTTTAAATATCAGTGTTAATTGGTGTAGTTTATTCTACAGACTACACCAATTAACACTAACTTTGAACATTTAAAGTGTCTGTATATGTTTCTTCATATTACATTAGTATTTCAACACATTTCGTTGCTCGCTTTGGAACACCCTTTAATTTTTAGCTGACATATATTTGTTGTTGTAGTGTTACATATTCTGTGCATTTTCAGGTCCATAGCTCGTACGGCTCTCGAGTAACAGCCTGTGACAGACAGACAGACAGAAAGACTGACGCACAGCGTAGCGAACTCAACAGGGGTCCTTTTACACTTTTTGGTGTACGTAACCCTAAAAATTATATTAACCGATTTGTGTGTTTAGGATGTAGAAAATAAACTAAAATTTCGAGCTAATCTGTGAATAATTTGTTATATTTTGAACTAATGTTTTATTTTAATTAAAAACTCTTGTCCTGTATCGCATTGTGTATGCTGTGTAATTTTTTGTAGCAGTTTTAGAGATAAAACTTTTTATTGAGGTTGAGACTAAAATATCCTTGAAATATCAGTCAGATATCAGGAAACAATCACCGGAATTATTGTACTCAAAACTGCTGGCAAAAACTAGTCCCGTCGCTTCGACTATAAAAGTGCAACATCGAAAGTATCGAGTAATTACTTTTTGGTATTGACTGCCCTAAAACAAGAGGCAATACTTGATACTCGGTACCCATAACTCAATACTTTGCCAGCCCTACCATGTACTATTTATTGTCTTACGGGCTAGCGAAATTTTGTATAAAGTATTCAAATCCGTCAAATATTAGTAAAATATCCTTTTTGTTTACCATTTTTTTTGCAGAATTGTAACTAAAAATTCTATGATCCTTTTAAATATTTTTCTAGCACAAATTGAAGTGAAATAAAAAACAAAAGTTTTTTTATTGATTTCAAAATTTATTGTCAGTTTTAAGGCAAAAATAAAACAAAGATATTAAAGAAAATATCTACAAAATAAAAAAAACATTAAAAACATTTACAAGAAAAGAAAAATAAGTAAATAAATAAATAATTAAAAGAAAGAAACTTAAATACTAAAATACAAACAATTAAGAAAAAAAATCTGTAATAAAACATTTTAAAAATATACGGGAAAACAATTACAATTAAAGTTTTAAATAAAATGTTAAAATGTTAAAATTAAAATATAACTAATAAAACTAAAAGCAAATTGGCAGCACTTGCTAAATAAAAAGAAATTAAAAAAACTGTGCTTAAACTTTTTAAAATGTCGTTTAATTTTTAATAAAAATAAAGTCACTTGGGCTTAGCCTGTCTCTTGATGTTTCTGTAAACAATTTGATACAAAAATCGGACAATATATAAAATATATAAGAAATAAAAAAACTTAAAATATTGAACCTGCTAGTTATAATTGGAATTACACCGAAAAAATTTTTAGCATATTTTAAGGCGCTTACTTAAAGTAACTAAATAGCATTAGATCCTTAAAATATGCTTTAATTAAATGCAAATTTTTATAAACTTTCAAGTAAACAACTATTTTGTATAAAAAAACGTCTAGCTATATTTCGATTTAAATTAAATAAAAATAAACCACAATTTAATTAGAGGCCTGCTAGTTCCTTATAAATCTTCGGCCTCAACAATTTACTGCTCTAAGCCATTTAGTAAAAAATTTTTTAGTTCTATTTAAAACTTAACTAATGAATTAAGTAAAACAAAAAAGGAACAAAGCAAAAGAAATAACTTAAGAAATTATAATTTAAATATAATAAATTCGTAATATTTTCCTTAACGAAGAAAGTATAGCATATGTTAAGGAGCAAGAGCTGCACACAGCCCTTTCTTTCACAATGTATGATTAAGAGTTAACGTGGACTTGAACCGCAACTTTAGTATGTCGAACTTGCCGTTAAAGTCCACGTTAACTTTTATTCGTACATTATGGAAAGGACCGATAATAATAATTAAAATAATATAAAAAAAATAATACTAAAAATACATAAATACAACGAAAAAGTAAACCTACAAATATGATAACGGATTGTTAGGATATGGGCATTTTTTCGAAAATACCCGTTTTACTTTTCACAGGGAATTTTTCAATGTTTATTTGGGAGTTAAATATTTTTCAACGTAGCATAAATATTTTAGACTTAGTTTTCATAGTAAATAAAATGACAGCATCTTTATCTTTAAGGTTATATGAATTTGGGAATTAAAAAAATTTACACGTGCAACAAATTTTTTAAATCGAGTGACTAAAGTTATAACTGAAGTAAGAATCTCAATTTTATATGTCTATAATATATTCTTGATTTAGGGAGATTTTCAAAAACTTTTTGGGAATTTAAAAGAATAAGCTGTATTATGACTTGTTTGGTTATTTTATATCTTAAGATGTAAAATTTAGCAGAAAGTTCTTAGAATTGATTTTTTTTCTTTATTAATTTAAGAAAAATCTTTTGGGGGACTTTCACCCATGTTGTAGCAGTGTGATATTTTTGACAAAGCTGTAAAGGTGTAACATTTATGAGGGAACTAATAATAATTTTATTGTAATGTGCAAAATAAACAAAAATCCTTTTACCTTTAAAGATATTAATAAATTTTTCCTTAAAATTTTTATATAAATTACCAAAGAAGTGAAAATGTTAATTTATTCTAACATTTTTTAAACTTCTTTCTCTTTTAAAATTTTATAAATGATTTTGTGAATTTAAAATATTGGCCTGCATTAGGACCTTGTAAGATTTTTTGCAAATAAATATAATATGGTGGATTAAATGATTAATTTAAGAAAATTCTAGGGTGATTTCTGCACAATATTTAGGAGTAGCATATTTTTGATCAAGTAATACATAATTTTGCCGTCATTTAAAAAATGCATAGATAAATTAAGTTTCCAAAAATGACCTAAGGGGCTCAAAATATTTAATTTATTCAATACATTATAGATCTTTGTGACTTGAGAGACTTTCATAAGTAATAAAATTTCGTTTGGAGATTTTGAGAGACAAAATTGGGAATCTAAAATAATTTAAGTGATTATATTTAAGAATTCGGGAATATGATATTAAAAAGAAAATATTCGCTGGTATTTTAAATAATTAATTGAGGATAATACAATTCGGGGATTTTCGCAAAATATTTGGGAATGCGATAACTTTTGACTAAGCAATAAATGATTATGTCATAGTTTGCGAACTAACTAATTTTAACAAATGCTTACTGGTGAGTTTTCAAAAAAGAATTGCGGTATTCAAATATTTAAATTATTTCTTAAATGTTAGAATTTTGGAATATTTTGAGATTTCCATAAACGACTTTGGGAGTCAAAAACTATTTTCTATATTATTTATGAATGTTCTTTTTTTGCAATTTTTCACGGTTCTAAAGCTCCTTAAAATATGTTGCAGTAATTGAAAAATATTAAAAGTAGGCATGGTAACTCCGCAAGCTATACTAAATTTGCTTAATAGGGGTATGGGGACTTATAAATCTGTCTTGTTGCTTTAAAATCGCAGGTAATATAAAATTTCTTAAAAATAAAATATATAACTTAAAACTTATTTCCTTATGAGAAAAACGCCTTAAAGTATGCTGCCATGCTTTCTACATTAAAAACTCGGCAGTTGAGGTTAAAAATACTGGGCCGGATCGTCGCTTTCGATATCTAGTACACTATCGTATCGAATAAAATTTCGACACGTATCGAATGGATGGATTACCGCATTCGACAGTATCGAATCGAAATGTTTAAAAAGTGTACCAAGTTTATTTTATACCGGTTGTTGAATCGACTAAAAATTTGTAATACATTAAAGAAAAATTTTGTGTTTCTAGCAGCTAGTACAACAACCAAGTCGATTGGCCAACTGCAATAAGGTTTATAGGTAATAATGTTCCATGCTTTTTTGCAAAACAAACTCAACAAAAGAAAATATTGTATTCGATCGCTCTAGTGCTATCGAATGGCATTTAAACAGCAGCTACTCGATTATCGTATGCCGTAATCCCAAAAGGAAAAATTTCGAGCAATTCTGCTCGATATCGAATGCGACGATTCGGCCCCTGCATTTAAAACAAAGTTTAAACATGTTGGAGTAAATAAGAGTCACCGTAAAATATTTCATTTTTGCAAAAAAAAAATAACTTAAATTAAATATTTCCATTTACACAATCACTCCCTTACCCACCTCTTTACTAAATGTAACCTGAGGTAAATTTAATCTTCTTTTGGCCGCCTCTAATGATGAAGTCGTATTCCCCGAGCACGCTGTCGAGGGGCGATTTTGATTCGCCAACATATGTTGCTTCATGCCACCCGCCACCGTGACGCTTATTATTTCATCAACTGGATTATTAATGCTGGTACCGCTAGCAGCCATGCGCGAAGTCTTACCATTCATGGGCAAAGTAGTGGCCAACGAACAATGTGTAGCTGTTGTATTTGTATTGACGCTGCTGCTGCCAGCTGCACCAGCATTTGTGCCAGAACCTGATCTTCTGAAAATCTCCAAAGTGAGTGTAGCACCTTGAGAACGTATAAGATTTAGAACATCAGCCTCGGGCATTGTAACCACATTATGTTTGTCCACAAAAATAACATAATCACCAGGATAAATGCCACAACGATCCGCCGATAGGCCAGGTTCTACTTTTTCCACTCTGGGTGGATGAGTCCAAACTATAGAGAAACCAAAACCTCTTTCAGCTGTTCGTGTTAGTTTTTTGGTCATGGTAAATGGTGTACGTCCTAAAGGTTTTGCATTTGATAGCCTTCTGCCGGCCACAGGAGTTCCTTGGCTAACAGCTGGTTCCGTTGAGGGCGGATCTAATTCCAAAAATCTTAAGAAAAGATTTTCATCAGCATCACGTTGATGTAAAGCTTTTTTGCTTAAAATCATTGGCTGCTGTTCGCCACCTATCTGACCAGTGGCCATGCTATCAATACTGATAGCATCATCTGTATTACGCATTTGGTTTATGGTGGTGGCCATTATTGTGGCAAGAGATTTTGGCGATGTTAAATGTTTAATTGCCGGCTGTTGCTGGCAATAATGATTTATATGAGTTGTTTCTGCTGTTAATGATGGTGTTCTTAATGACGATAGCTGCTGCAATTGTTGCTGCCCTGTACCAACTAGTTGTGGCTTATTTAGACATTGTTGTTGGGCTTGTAATTTATAGGAGCCATTGATTTCCTGTTGTTGCAGTAAAGTGGACAATGGAAATGAAATACAACCTAAGAATTCACTGCGTCTGAAAAGGGAAGAACATAAAGTGAAAAATAAGTAAAAGGTTTTTCTCTATTAAAGATTTTTCTTATAAATCTATAAATATTTGTTTCAGTTGAACAGACAACGGTTAAAGTCTCTTCCATGCGGTAAACGGAACTGGCACAAAACAAGTCACGTGACCGGTGCCCAGGTGGTAGGGACCAGTCCGAGTTCTAACACTTCCTATGAAGCGGACCAGCCACTTTTACATGGGGATGGCCTAGGATGGGGTTAATTGATACTTTGTATGCACCTTGTAACTTGTTTCTGAACTATCTTATTGAGTCCTAATCGGTGTAGAATAATATAGATTATATATAAATATTATTCCCAAATTCAGCTGTAATTATCGGCTAATTTATTTTTTTATTGTTACAAATCCAAGTAGAAATTGTATTTTATTTTTAAGCGGTGCCTTTGATAGGATTCGAACCGACAACCTCCGACATGACAGGCTAGTACACTACCCACTCGACCACAGGGGAACTCATATTTCAATGTTGTAAATACCAGTTAAGCTGGAATTAATATCTGAATATAGTTACGGAACATTGAAGGGAGACAATTAATATTATATAGATACTATGTAATAGGCTTTTGATCCAGGTGCATCGAATTAGTTCAGTGCCGTTTACTAATATACTAGCCGGAGTACCAACTAAATTGACTGAACATGGTTAATATGTGATCATTTGCACAATATGTCTTTTTTCACCATTCACTACTCCTTATTTTTGGTACCAGTCTCACTTTCTCAAGTCATGGGACGAGTACTTTTGGATCATTTGTCACCAAATTTTCCGCAGGGTTTGTTTTAATAATGAAATAAAGAGTTGAAAGCCAATTTTCCTTTTTCCACATGTTAGGTTTGGAAAAACATATTTACACTGACCATACGTTAGCCATTCATTCAAAGTCTTTTTCACTAAATTAAAACCTATTAAGAAATTAAACAAATTGAGTCCATAATTTTTCCCCGGTTACGGGATTAATGCAACCAAATCTTGGAATTTTTTGGCATACATATATATATTTTTTATTGTATTTCTATTTGTTATATTTAAATTTGACCTTAAACTAAGGAAGAATATAAAAATTTGTTTGCTTAAAAAACGGATTCTCTCACTTGGGAGATTATAAGCACTTAGTTTAGGAATGGCAAATTAAAAATTAAATCATAAAAAAACGGCATAAAATCATCAAAGAACACGAACAAAACCAAGTTTTGTACTTGGCATGGTTTTCCCCACTTGGGGTATTTTTACACTTGACTTGGAAATGTTAAATTTAAACAATAATGGCTCAAGGAAATTTCTCCCACTAGTTATGTGTATAAAAACTAGTGGGAGAAATTTCCTTGAGCCATTATTTTTTAAATTTAACATTCCCAAGTCAAGTGTAAAAATACTCCAAGTGGGGAAAACCATGCCAAGTACAAAACTTGGTTTTGTTCGTGTTCTTTGATGATTTTATGCCGTTTTTTGATGATTTAATTTTTAATTTGCCATTCCTAAACTAAGTGCTTATAATTCATATGATTTACAAGCCAAACGAGTTTTTTTTTGTTAAGCAGATTTCCCCACTTGGGAGATTTTTCACCCTCAGTTTGGGGATATTCAATTTATAACAAAAACCGTCAATTAGTTACTTAATTTTCCATACTTTATAAAAATTTCAGCAAAACAATATTTACGTGTTTTCTTCTTGGGAGATTTTCTGCACTTATTTTAGTAATGTTGAATAAAAAGACAAAAGTGTTAAAGGACTGTCAGCATTTTCCCTTTTTATAGAAATTTCAATATGTTTTGCGAATATTACAAACAAAACGAAGCTCTGTAATACGGAATTTAGACGAAGACTTTTTAGCTGGATTTTTTTTATGTTTATGGTCAAACGTGGTATAAGGGCGTTTAGCGGGATACCAAATTAAAAAAAAAAGTACTTTCTTAGGCCATATTTTTCGGACTTGTTGCTCGGTTAAATGGATTTTCACCCCATTCGGATATCAACTCTAAGAAATTAAGCAAAAAGTTTTCATCAAAAGTCCGTATAAGTGATTCAGATATATCCACTTTGGGGATCGACATACCATTATTGTTTTGAGTCAAAGCTAATCCTGCGATATTTCTTATTTTCACTTGCTATTTTTAAACATGACATTAAACCTAAAAGTAATCCATATTTTTGTGATAAAAAACAACTTGCAAAGTTGGAGTATTTTTCGCACTTAGTTTAGGGATAATAATTATCCTTATAAAATTCATGATTGAATTATTTGCTGTTCTGTTTTCTATATAAACTTCTTCCATTTGGGAGACATTTCACTTTCAGTTAAAAACAAATTTCAATATGTTTTACTAGCAAAACCATGCTATACTTTTTTCTTGAGAGATTTCCCGCACTTTTTTTAGGAATGCTGAATAAAAAGCAGAAAATGTCGAAGAACTACCTGCTTCTTAAACTTTTATACTAGTTTCATACGTTGTACAAGCACGAATAACAAAACGAAGCTTTGCAAGTGATATGATTATCCCCACTTGCAGGGAAATACGTTTCTATTGTTGATCCCTGTTGGAAGATGGTCAAAAATAATTTAGAAACATTCTGAGTTTTACTGTTTTTTGATATGAACTTAAACTTAACAGTTATGCATATATATTATTTGTATAATAAAAAAGCCACCTACCCAACTTGGGGGATTTTCCTTGTATAATTCAGGAGTGATGAATTAAACAAAAAAAAATATCATCAATCAGTTATTTGCTTTTTATTTTTCAACACAAACTTCAATATATTTTTGATTCAATAAGACCAAAAAGAATTTTTGTTATTGAAATGGGCTCCCAAACTTGGGAGATTTTTGGAGCGTAGCTTAGGAATGAATAATTTACAAAACTAATAAAAAAAACTAATTTGCCTTTCAATTTTATATACCAATTTCAATATGTTTTGCCTACAAAATTATGTTTTAGTTTTTCCTTCTCAGGAGATTTTTCACACTTGATTTAGAAACGCTAAATAAAATTAAAAAAATTTTACAGAATTATATGATTTCAATATGTTTTCCGAACGAAACGAAATCTCAGAATTTTTTCGCACATTTTCCCCTACTTTAGGACATTTTTTAATACAATTTGGGATTTTTTTTAATATTTGCATCTGTCACTTGAATATAAAATACGATTCAATTCATATTCATTTCAAATTTTTTCCCCCACAGGGGAGATTTTTTTCTAAAATTGGGAACTCTTTAATTCTTAGCACTTTTCTCATAATTATTAGAAAATAATAACCTTTTTTATATCTATCACGAATTTTATTTATAGTCAAACTATATTGATTACAAGTTCAATGAATATCTTTAGTTGCGCTGCAATTCGAATCATAATAGGGAAAATTATCATTTTTATTTGTTTTTTTTATATGGTTATGATTAAGGAAAAAACCACATAGTTTCATTGCATTTATTATCAATTTCAACGAAAAAAATTCTTTTTATTGTAATATGGCAATCCTGGTTGGAGAATTTATAAATTAAAAATGACTCAATAATTTTTAATATCTTAAAAGAGGCAAAAATAAAAAGCACGTCTTGAAAATATTCGGTTTTATTTAAAAGTCCGAAATACTTTTTATCTTTATTTTATGGCGTTGCTTAATTTTTATAGCTTCTGCCATAGTAGGAGCTAAGATTATTAAATTTCTATGTTTAAAACAAGTCCTTGTTCTATGAATTTAACGTCCCTATAAAAGCTTTTATAAGAAAGTCAAATATATTTGTAATAATGAAAGCGAGAAAGATTTTATCTTATAGCTGGCTCCTTAAGTCTGTTCAAAGTTTGCCTTTTGTAATTGAAATCCAAATAAATATGTATGTTTATATCAACATACTAAAAAGATAGTGTCAAATAGTCTCTGTCTAAGCCCACAGGCTTATTTAAATCATTTTTATATTTAAGAGCAATAAGTCAACTTTTTTACTCTTATTTCATCTTAACAATGAAAAACAGTTTTCAATTCGTAACAATTTGATTGATTAAATTTGTTGTACAAATATTTATTCAACATCACTTCTCTCTATTTTGTTATATTTTGTTACAATTCATTTTGAATCTTTTTTTTTATTTAGTTGTAAATTTATTTGTCTTTGGTCATGTTTATTTTTGTAAAGCTCTTCTCTTGTCCTTCTCCTCTTACAATGATGAACACATAAATCTTGTAACATCAATCAACCAGTAAATAATTGTTAAAGTGTTTCAAAACAATAGAAAGTGGGGAAATAAGAGCAAACAAACGAGCGTTGCTAATGACAATGATAAAATTGATGGGTGTAAAAGTTTGCAAAAGGAAAAAAAGGGAACAAACGGAGGATGCAAAATGAATAAGAATCAAGGCAACAACTGAAGCAAAAGTTTATTAAGCAGAAAATGTATAAAAATATTCTCAATGAAATGGTGAACTGCGTGAAGAGACAGACATCCAGACTGGCAATTGAATAAATAAATAAATAAAATCTTTTTAAAGTTTATGAAAAGAAAAACTAGAAGTAAAGAATTGTAGGGGTTATAAAAACAAATAAAATCTTTTATTTAATAAAAAGAATTTTCCGTAACAAATTAGGAATTTGATTTTTTTGCTTTATTTGAATAGAAAATATGTTGCCATTTCAAAATACATATTTGCTTATGGTTTTTAAACTTCCCCAGTTTTCTGGGATTTTTTTGATTTATTGGGAATTTAAGTTCTTGCCTTCTTTTTTTATATTAATTGCTAAACAATATAAAATAAGTTAAAGCATGAAATATTTGTTTCCTTACAATTCTTAGACTTCCCCATTTTCGGGGGACTTCCTGCTAGATTTTTCTTTTTTTTCTATTTGTTTTTTTGCTACATGTATGTTATAATAAATTCTATAGAATATTAAACAAAATTTCTATTATAAAATACTTATTCGCCTGCTTTTTTTAAACTTCCCGAGTTTTAAGAGATTTTCCATGACTATGCAGGAGCTTAAGTGTTTGGCTTATTTTGTAGTTCAAAGAATTTGATACAAAATGAAATAGGTTTCTACTGTTACTAACTAAATGAAAAAAAAAATTATAAGGCTTATATATACAAATAAAATCTGTCATTTGTCAAAAATTGTAGCATCCAACTTAGGAGATCTTCTGTGACATATTAGGAATTATAATTTTTTTCTTTGTCTTTTTGTTCATTTAAAACGCGTAGAATATAAAATTAGTTTCTGTTGTATAAAATAAATCTAGTTTCTATTGAAAAATACTTGATTGATTAGGGTTTTTAAACTTCCCTAGTTTTGGGGGATTTTCTATGACATTTAAGGAATTCAATTATTTTCCTTATTATATTTTCTATATTAAATTTCATACAACATTGAAAACCTAAAATAGGGTTTTACTGCAATACACTTAAATATATTTTTTATATTATAATAAATAGATATATTTTGCTTATTAAATCCTGGAGTGTTTCGCGAACGTTTTTGACACAAATCTAGCTGCGAATTCTGCAATTACTATGAATTTGTAATTCTGGGATTTTTTGTTTACATTTTGGGAATAAATTTTTTTTCAGTAAATCGTGGTTTTCTTAGTTAATAAAATTTAAAGCAAAAATTGTAGTTGGCTTCTTATTGTTAACTGGCACTTCCTACGCTTCCCCGTTTGAGGGATAGTTGTTAAAATATATTTAGGAATTTGGTAATATCAGCTTTTCAATTTCCTGTAAGATTTGCTTAATGCTAACGATTTCTGTTGTTATCTTTTTGTTTTATAATTGTTTTCACCTTCCCCGTCTTTTTGGGGAATTCACTACAAATTTTAGGGAATTCATGTCTCATATTTTTTTTATTAAAAAGTTATTTATGCAGTTCTTCAGAATGATTTTTGTGCAATCCCATTTGTGAATTTTGCAATTCCAATGTAATGGGAATTCTGGGATTTCTTATATTAGTTTTGGGAATTCGGAAATTTTCAAGTTTTCGAGTTTTTTGTGTAAATAAAGTTAAAAGCAAACGTTTTAGTGATATATTTCCTATTATTTTGCATAGTTCTGGCTAAAAACGAGGTTCTGACAATTTTTTTAGGAATGTAGAAACTTTATATTTTATGAAATTACATTGTCAAAATTAGTATCTAGTCAATTTTCGTATGATTTTTCGTCTACTGCTTCGTTTGGGAAATCTTTAAATTTAGGTATACACAGTAGAACTCTATGCATTCTTTAGTACTTTTGCATAAATCAAATGATGAACAATATTAAAAGGCAAGTGACAGATTGTGCAAAATATAAGATGCAGTTTTTATACAAGACTATTAAGTTTTTGTTGTTCTAATTAACTTTTCGGTTTTTTAAATTCTATAATTTAATATATGGCGTTAAAAGAAACTAATTTTGCTGATTCTGCTGAGTTTGTTATTAAAAAAATATGTGTTCAACGTTTTTTCTTTTACAAGTTCTTAATTATCATGACGTAGAATTATTGTAGTTATAATATTTCCCTGGAGAGCTTTGGTTAAATAAAATTATGATGCTTTGCTTTTTATAACAACCACAGAGGCCAGATTACTTTAAGCACACAAACAAAGTTTACATAATTTCTTCAAATTTAAATCCTTTATACAAAGTATGTACGTATACAACAAATTCCACCCTCAGACGTATGATTTATATTAATTTATTATATTAAACATAAATCATACGTCACCATGGGGCTGTAATATTTTTTATTAATCATACGCATGAATAAGTTTATTTAATATTTCATTTTAAATACATCTTAAACTTCCCACACATTTTAAACAATTTTTAAAATCTAAAGACCAACATTTTTTGTTTTGTGAAAAAAAGCTGACTTTTAGAATGTTTTTTATTTAGACAATTGCCATAATGATACTTGTTAAACAAAACCCATTACATGTGTAATTTGTCTAAGACTTCCGTACAAATGTTTAAACGGGAAAAAAGAAACAAAAACAATTTTCATTTACATACATGAACAAGTATGAAATCAATAGGCTTAGAAAAATTTACAAAATATGTATATTATTTTAATGGAAAAACATATAAATTTTAATGAAATCTCTATGCTTAGAATTTATTATCCTTCTTATCGTGTTTGGCGATTTTCGCCTTCGACTACGATATTTTTGTAAAAGATTAAAGACTCTACATTTTTCTTTAATCCATTACAAAAATGTCGATAAGGCCAATTATTTCTTAAATTTTTCAAATCTTGTAATTAAGAAATTTATTGTTATAGATTAATTAAGCTTATCCTAATAAAACAGTTTTTTAGTTGTTGCAAATAAATTTGCACAAATCTCTTAATTAATTTTCCTCTTATATTTTTTCCTTTTCCCTTTTATATTTATATTTTGTTATTTATTTTTCTGCCGAAACTGGTATTTGCAAGTCATAAAATTAATTTAAGTAATTAAATTTTGCACGTTTATGACTTACAATTATTTTGCACATACTATATACTTTGAGTTTTAATGGTAAAAGTATTTTATTGAAGCTGCCTGTAGCACTCCTTTAAGTAAAATTTAATTCGTTAAAAAATGTTGACTTCGTTTTTTTCTATATAAAGCGGAAATTTGGTAATAAAATGTGCTGAAATAGGACTTCTGACACCCACCTTAATTGAGTTTTTATGGCCGCTGAACAAACTAGCAACATTTTAAATACTTTTAACCAACAACAATTTGATTAAAAATACACTTTCTACTTGGTTGTAGTTATTTTGAGGCAAAATTAAATAAACACTAGTTATATAAAAATTTTAGCACGCAAAGGTTACTAATATTATAATAAAGTTAGAGAAGAATTTAATTAAAATGTAAGATTTTTATTTTCGTTGAACTATGAAACGGCTATACGAATAGTTGGACAAGTGAAAATTGCTCTAAATAACAAAATGAAAAATCGCTCAAAAATTTTACTAAAATATTGGTTTCAACATTTTTAAAGATTTGGATGTTTGTATGATTCAATATTTTTATATATCAGGGTATTATTCATAGTGAACAACTGCAAAATTTCTGGAAAATGTTGAATCACATAAACAGGTTTTCTGGCCATTTATTTACCCGGATTTCGTGCAATTTTTCATAGCGAATGATTACTCAAACTTTTGGGTGACGGTTTATTTTACATCGTGCTTCGTTTCCAAAAAGTTCCTTTTACAAAAAGTATCTATTTTAAAAGGCTACTTTTCCAAAAAGTACATTTTCTAAAAAAGCAATTCTTTTTATAAGAACTTTTCCAATAAAGTGGATATTCAAAAAAGTAATTTGTTCAAAAAGTACCATTAAAAAATTAAAAAAATACCTTTCAGAAAAAGTGCCTTCTTCAAAGCTTCTTTTTTTTTTAAAAAAAAAAACACATTTTCCAAACATTTAACAAAAGACCATTTCTAAAAAGTACCTTATTTAAAAATACTTTTTCCAAATAAGTACATTTACTAAGAATGTACACTTATCAAAAGGTACTTTTGTCTAAAAATGCTATTTACGAAAAGTTAATTTTCCAAAAAGCGCATTTTGCGATAAAGTAAAGTACCTTACCTAAAAAAATTTGAGAAAAGTACCTCTACGAAAAAGTAGATACATATTTTAGTGCCTTTGGAAGTACCATCTCCAAAAAAGTACATACATATTTTACAAAGTGTCTTTGCCGAAAAACTCCTTGTTAAAAACTACCACTGCACAGTGGGGACTTTTGTAAAATAAATGGTAATATATATGGAACTTCTAAACAGCTAAATGGATATATATGAAACTTCGAACATCTTAAGAGGAGAAGTTACTCTTTACAACGAGAATCTTGGTGGCTTTCTGGCTTCAGTACGAGAGGAGCGACAGTGGGCCAAAATTTACGACCTGGGACTTAAAAAAAATTCTGAGTTTTGTAACTTTTTTAAATAATATCCTATTTTAAAAACTTTAAAGCAGGTTGAGTTAGGCTAAAAAAATACAACGAAATAATGTTTTTTTACATGTGTGTCCGTATATCTCACAGTTTAGAAGATATTCGATTAAAAACATTTCTTTTTTACATGACTTTTTTTAGTGTTTCGCTTATAACTTTTTAGTTTACTGTTGGATTTTAAATTAAATATCAGCATTTGATTTTTGATAAAATTCTAAGTAAGACTGGTGAAAACTTTTTTTTAAATATTTGCATTCTTGAAGTCGGAAAAACGCGGAAAATTCGAAATTTTGAAATATTTACACCTGAAAAAACAATTTTTTTTTCAAAAAATGTATCTTCATTATTTAAAATTTTGCAAAAAACTTCGTTCAACACATTCCCTCTTTAGTTATATCTCGCAAAAGGCAATCAATTGACAATGTTTTTAGTGCCAAATATTTTGTATTTTGCACATGTTTAAAAATAATTTTTGTGCTTAAGGGCCCACAAAAAATTGTGACGATAGATTTTGAAAATTCTAGCAACAACGAGGTTTTACAATGCAGATAGTTTTAAGAATTTTAGCAAAAATTGAGGAGATCCTTTTCATAAATATGGATATAAGCACAGATTTTCTGATATGATGATGGCGTATGATTTTGTTTCTACTAAAATAATTAATATTGCTCAGACGCTGCAGTGCACTCTTTAGTTGCCAACTATCTCTTTAAACCAGTGCTGGCCATCGAGAGAAATGAGTCTTTAATTTAGTATTAGTGCTTATGAGCATGTGTTAGTAGTATTCCACTGTGTGTCTATTAAAAAGAAAAACAACAACGTAAAAAAAAACAAACAAGCCTTTATACAACTGAATGAAGTTATTGTTTATTTTTTACTCTTTAGTTAGTACTTGCTTTTATTCGGCTGTATACATACACGAGCCGAATAATGTTCGGAGCTTTGGTGCCAGTATGACCGACTATGCTTTAAACAGAAGTCCACTTTGTTAAGAAAGAAATTTTTTTGAAGTTTAATTTACTTGTATTTTTAATTAAATAACTTTTATCCAAAGTTATTTCATTATTTTATTTCAAGTGTTAAAATGTTCTTGAACATATCAGCGCGTGAGTGATAATTTTAATATTAAAAAGTGTTGTAACTACTATTAGAACTATGTTTAATTAAAACTGGCTTTTAATTCAAATTGTTGTAATATTAATTTCATTATCAAAGAACTCAAAAAACAATTGTATTACTCGTAAGCACGAGCGTATAAATTTTAGATTTAGTATTAACCCAAAATTCTAATTAATATTAATCATGCGTCCAGGTGTTCTTATTAAATTCTCTCATCCTTAAAAATTTTACAAAAACAAAAAAAATACCTCAAACTACAAAGTCAACAACAAATCTCCTAGATTTGCTTTTAAAGCCTTACAAAAACTTATTTGTGTAACAACAATTTATTTCAGCTAGTTTTTAAAGAAAATACATGGAAGAAAAATAAATAAAATTGTTTGCAACCTTGAGCTGCATATAGTTTAGAAAAAATAAGCCAACGCAAGCTACTCACATTTCTCACAGAGGCAAACAACCTTGAGTTAAAGTGCCACAAAACTAAACTCAGCATATGCATATACATACTCTTATTTTTATTAAATACTTTAACTATTTAAGCTTAAAAATCGCTGCTATTTTGTATGAAAACAAATAAATTAAAAAAAAAAATTTTAACCACACCCGGAGTCATGGCATGTCAATATTAAATTACTTTAATCCTTGGCCCAGTATAGTGTTAATGGGCTTATTAAATATTCACTTGATTTGCATTTAATTTTAATAAATTAAAAAAGAACTTAATCTTTTAAATAGTGCTGCTATTTTCTTCTACAATTGTTAACAAACTTTCTTGGGCTTAAAGAATTTTGCTTTTAAATAGTTTTGTTACTGTTTGTATCATTTATCAGGAAATGAAAGACAAATTGTGTGTTTGAAACAATGATAACGGAAGTAAAGTGTTTATATTTATTTTTTCTAAGCGAGTATATAAGTGAGTATATGTGTGTATGTTTGTATTTGAAAGCCTGCCATAATGTCGGAGTTTTTCTCAGCGCAATTCATTTTATTTAGTCGCAGGGAAGGAAAAAAATAAAATTGCAAAAATAATACAATATAAAGAAACTAAATAAAAAGTGCCATAAAAGTTTGTTTTAGTAGTTCTTTAAAAGTTGTTGGGAAATTTTCTTAATAATAAAGATAAGACAGTAAATTCATTTAAGCGCTTGGAGAGTAAAATACATACATACATATGTACATATAACATGGTGAGCTACATATGTAGCACCATACCATGACTTGCTTAAGATGAACAATGTTCATTTAACTGCTGGTTAAATAAGCACTCTTTAAGGGGAGATCTCTACAAACCTTAATAACTGAGTAATGCTGCCGATACGAAATCTATAAAGCATATACAATAATACAATATTTTTTTACTTTCAAAGCTTTCTTTTTAGAAGCTTTTAAAGCCACAATTTACAAAGGTTTTCTTGGTACATTAATAATTTTCCTAAGAAATAAAAACTTTTTTGTAAGAAAGCTTATATCCAAAAAAGCTAAACAATTTTATAAAACTTAAATGTGTAGTGGAAAGCTCTAATATATTACTGTGTAAATTTTTTTAAAAATTTTTTTTACAAAAATCTAATGAGAATTTCCTTTTAAGAGAATGCTAAATAAAAAAATAGCGGCCGTGTTAGGAAATAAGACTTACCAATATTAATTTAGTTAAAAAAGTTTCTTAAAAGCTTATTAAACAGTACAAATTTATTAAAAGATTTTCTTTATTATATGTCATTCTAATTTTTTCACTTTTATAAAAGCTTTACACTAAAGAGCTTTTCGATACATTAGAAAGCTTTTAAGTTAGGCATAAGAAATTTTTAAGAAGATCATAAGAGGTCAAATTTCAACATGCACGAAGTTACAAAAACTTAAAGCATTCGGCTGAGTTTGGGAAATTCCGGGCTCAAAAAGAAACAAACCTAATATTTATGGAAATAAAAGTTCAACTCAAAGTTTTATCACAGAATTTTTTTTTTGGAAATTTTCAATATGAGAAAAGCTTTTTTAAAGAGCTTTTTTTAAATTATATTTCCTAAGGGTTTGCAAAGGTTTTTTTTAATAAACTATTTTCTGAAACTTTTATATGATATTCGAAAAGTTTTTTAAAGCTTATTTTATAGAGTTTTTTGTCAAGAAACGCACAAAAAGAATTTTTTCCATAATGTTTATTGTATAAATATTTCTAGAAAGCTCTTATGCAAGAAATTGCTGTATTAATCTTGAAATTTTATTTCAATTTTACAGGAAGCTTAATATTAAAAACATGTTTAGAACTGTTTTCCATAAAAATTAAAATAAATTCTTAATATTTATAAAATGTATAAGCATGGCTTTTTTCCAATGAAAATAGCAATTATACTAAAAAAAGTCACTAAAAAAGTCACAAAGTCACACAAACTTATTTAAAAGCTTGTCTTCATACAAATTTTGTATTTAAAAGAAACGTTTCGGGAAAGTTTGGTTAACTTGGGGCAGGTAGAGAAACAGAGCCAATAATAAGACTTTTTCAATCTTAAGAGTTTCTAAAGCTTTTACAAGAAAAGCTTTTATGTATAAGCAAATTTTAAAAGCTTTTATAAAAACACCTTTTCACCCAAGTTTCCAAAAAGTATTTTTGTGGTAATATTAACATTGTTTGATTTATTTTAATTTTTCTTTTTTTTTTTGTTTGTTCTTGGTTGTTAGTCTCTTTTATGCTCAATGGTTTAAACTCACACAACTATAAAATGTTAATAATTTTTCTGTATTCAATTTATTACTTAGAAATATTTCTTTTTAATTTCTTTCAATTTGAACTCCTACACATTTTTCTAAATTCTTTTTGCTTAAGTGTAATCAAATGTTCTTTAATTAAAATTCGAAGCATTTATAAGGAATGTATACACAAAACCTTCATTTATTTATTTCTTTTTCTTTTCTAAATTTTACTGCATTATGACAAATGGCTTGAAATTTATGAGGGAGTTGCTATTTTTTTTTTCTTCATTTTTTAATAGAAAAAAATATAGGGGTAAATTAAAATTGTTTGCTGTAAAATAGTAGGAACTATATATTTTAATTACATATCAATTTAATGAGTTGTCATTGAGTTGATAGTGATGATATTCTTTTCGAAAGGTTTTTGGCTACAGTGTGTTTTTTAGTTATTCAGCAAAAGTGGTGAATAGTTTGTTGAAAGAATAAAATCAATATTTATATGACCTAAATATGTATAAACAAATATTTTTGTTTGTAGAATAAATTCAATTTCGATTTTTATTGAAGTATGTTTTTCTTGTTTATTTTTCGTTTCAAGTAAGTTTTCACATAAATACTTAAAGTTGTTGGCTTTTATGATGTCATTTTGTAAAATGTCGTTAATAATTTCATAACTTTTTTGTTGTAAATTGGACTACATGCTTCTTGCTCTACTTTGCTTTAGAAAGTAATAAGGGTTTTTTGTTTTAAAAGCTTAAAATAGTTGTATAAGTGATTTTGTTTATAAAAGAGTTTTATTTTCTAAAGCAAATAGTGTTGCAAACTATGTATTAAAAACTCTTTAACCAACTTCAAGACAAGAAGGAGGTTATCAAGTTGTTTCTATGTTTTATATTTGTTTACTTATGACCCCTTTTATACTTTCTTGTTTTGTTATTTGCGTGGCTGATTGGTAGCGATGCTAGGCTGTCAGTTCAGAGGCCGCCGGTTCGATTTCCGCCATAGACCCTAGACGTTTTCCGCAGAGAAGCTAAACTGCTGGTCTTAAAAAAAAGCATTTTTTCGTGCCTTTAAATCAAAATATGTGGAATATACAAAGTTTAATGCGCTAAATTCAAATCCGTATTCGTTTTTTATAGAAAGTTTTCTTATAAATTTCATCATAACTTGAGAACGACTTGAGTGAATTTAATAAATACAACAGCAAACTATGTGAAATAAAATTACCTTTCAGTTGTTCATACGAAATTTTTAAAATCTTCAAATGTTTTCAAGTTATTCAGAAATTAGCGGTAAAAAACATTAATGAAAAATGGCACTTTTTTTTTAAAAAATTCATAAAAAAGCTGTACTAGGAATAAAATAAATAAATCATGAAAATCAATGAAAAATTTTTGATTTTTTTTACACAATTAAGTGAAAGAACTTATGACAGACATCTTTCAGTCTTTTATTTATTTAAATCGGACAAACCGTTCTTAAGATATGATGAAATGTATTAGCGTGGCCGCTTTATTTCGGGCACCATATATGCTATGATAGAAAAAAAGCTGAGGACGGATGTGAATTCAGCACACTAAATTCTTTATATCTTCTATCTTTTATCTTAGAGTTGTCTTTTTTTTTCAAAACATATCTTATTGATTCTAATTCTCATTTCTCATTTCAAATACGTTTTTCGTGCCCGTTGAAAGTATAGTAAAATATTTCATAAAAGAAACGCGTAAATTTTAAAATTAAAACTGTTTTAGCATGATTTAATAGATTGTAAATAAATGTACATACGTTTTTTCTTATGTAAGACTGTCCATTATGTGTTAAAAATGAAAAATAAAAATACTGTTTTTCTACTCTTCATACAAAATGGCGTGTCCGTAATCCATTCCGTTGATTTTCCACATTAAGAAACTATGAATTTTTTCAAAAACAAGATTAAATTCATAGCGATATTAGAATATTTGCAATACAGAAAAAAGTACCAAAAAGAACTCCCCATTTTACCCTTTATATATTCGAATTTCTAAAAAGTACCACAGCACATTTGAGGCCATCTTAAGGAGAGAAGAATACATTTTAAATTTCATTGCCATCTTCAATATTTTAATAGATAATGGGTTAACAAAAATGTACCAAAATTATATTTTTAGCCTTTTTCGGTCCCTAAATGTACAAATTACAAAAAAGTACCAAACTCTTGTCCGCTTATTTTTTGTATTTTATTATGCTGTTTTTTTGGAATTTAATGTCTACTTTATTTAGCCCTTTTTGCGACGTACGTTCAAAGTACATAGCAAATAGCTGTACAGGAAAAAGTACGTAAAAGAACTCCCCATTTTACCCTTTATATATTCGAATTTCTAAATAGTACCAAAAAGCACATTTTAGGCCCTCTCCCATAAAGGAGAAATTTTTAGTTTTGGATATTTATGGACCTAATGCAGCTAAAAACTTTAAATTTTGTCCGAGTAACTCTTTTTATAAGGTTTTCAAAGACATAGTATTAAAGAGTGGACAAGTAGGCGTGGCACTTCAAATACTTATATTGAAATATCTTGGAAATTAAGACGCTAAAATGCCCCCGAAGGTTTGTAGCAGTTACTTCATTAATTTTATGAATTGTTCGAGCGAAAATATTTAGAATAATTTGAGTGGGCGTGGCACTTCCCATTTATATGTATTTTATTTTGTAATATCTTTAGAGTTAATGCAGCAAGACACTTGAAATTTTGCGTGAATAAAGCTTTTCATAATGTCCTTTGTCCTAGAAAAAAAATCTGGATTGAACATGTGGGTGTGGCACCTCCCATAAAGAGAAAATATTTATATACTTTTTAAATATCTTGGAAGCTAATATGGGGAGAACCTTGAAATTTTGCAGCAATAACTCTGTTGATATTGTGCTTTGTATCTGGAAAAAATTGCAGAATTGAACAAGTAGTAGGAGTGTAAATATTCATGTTGAGATGTTACCAGCGTTCCGTTCTTGCTGATTTATTTATAGCGTTTTATTGGTGGTCTAGAAGGAAGAATAAGCTTTTAATTTTTTAATGTCTCAAGCTGGAGCCTTCATATAGAAGTAATATTAAATTTAAGATATCTTGAAAAACAAAACTTGTAAGATTTTTTTCCAGTGGTATAATAGTTTCAAATAATTAGTTTTAAATAAACAAAATTAAAAAATAAAAAAATATAAAAGTTTTATTTTTCTAATTAAGTTATGATTTTTAGTCGAACTGTATTATATCCAAAGAAATTAAATTATTTTCTTCTTCCTTTTATCGCAAGGCGGATATTGTGTAGCGAAGCCTACTGGTTTTTGCTAATTTTATATATATTTTGTTTAAAAGCTATTTTTTGGCAAATCACTGCAGTTATACGTTTTATATACACTGAAACAAAAATTCAAGCAAAAATATTCATTGTTTCAACGATTTTTCCATTAATTTTACCTAACGTACTGGTACGTTAAGTCAATGAACTGGTTTCTTAATTTTGCTAATAAAAATAGTGAATTCTTTCAATGTATCGCTTTACATTGAATTGCACTGATTATTGTCATTGAAACAACGTATACGTACATTGATTGAATCAACATATTTATGCGAAAAAAATGAAACTTTTTCAGTGTAGGCGCAAGTTCCACCTTCCCTTTTGAAAGTTTGTCAAAAACATATCTAAAGAGTTAATGTATCATTCACTTTCCTCCTTTCATTCCCCTTTTTTCACTTCTACCACTTAATACTTTGATTAATGATGCCGAGCTTAGAGCATCTTTTATTAACATTCACCCATTGTCATCCACACACATTACCCATTACCCCTTTCCATGAACTAATTTCAATTACAAAAAACCTCATACGGCTTTTAACTTCAATTGCATTTCTTTAATGTTATTATTGCATGTTGGGCAACTACTCGTTGTAATTTATCTATCAAATTATTTATAAATAAATTTGTTTACAAATGAATAAGAAGGTTTACATGTGTGTAAGTATGCATGTTTGTATTACAGGGCAAAATAAATTTATATTTTATTAAAAGCCAGGTAGATGATGTTACCCGTAAAACTTTTATAACCCTTATAACTCTTCTTCGTAAATAAAATCCTTGTGTCCTTTTAAAGCAAACACTCGTACAAACTCTTGTTATTAAAAAAGAATTAAAGACTAACTACCATACAGTTACAATTGTATGATGGCTATGAAGATAATGATATTTATAGGCGACCAAAAGAGTGAGAATCAGTGAGAGAGAAATAGAGAGTGTCAGAGAGAATGCATTTTTGTATGGTTGTTGGGGGGTTTTATAAAAACTGGATACTATATAAACTGAGAGGTAATAAAAGTTCAGAAAAAAAGATGGCTGGGCTAAAAATTCATGTGTGTGTGTGCAATAAAGTATAAGTAAATAAATTTATAACAAACAGGAAAAGGAAGTTAAGAATATGTCAAGCAGAATAGTTAATTTTATTATCAGGTTAAAACAGTGACAGCAAACTGTCTCTGCAAATTTTAGTCGTATGGTTTGATTACGCTTACTTATAAGCGGGTTTTGTTCAGTTCATCTGTAATTTAAACCAACTCTGTGAAGTAAGTTTCTTATTCCCGATAAGCTTCCTTTCTTACTAAAGCCACTTTCAGCTATAGAAATAAGCCTTGGATCACTTAAAAGGGAGTTAGCTTTTATTATTTTTACAACGTTCTTCTGCCTCAGAAATATTTTGTTGTTGGCCTGTATTGGTTTGTTTTACACATTTTAGTGTGTCAAGTTCCCTTTTGAAAATCAAGCTGATTTTAATCAAATGTAAAGCTAGTGTAGTATTTGAATCTGGTAACCCTATAAAGGTCACATATTACGTATACGTAATATTAATAATAATTTAATATTAATCATACGTCATGTTGAAATGTTTGAGAACATTTTATTACTGATACTTTAAAGCTAGTTGTGTTTTTCTTCAAAGAACATGAAGGAAGGAAGTAAGACAATTATAATAATTTACATACTACGTTTTGTTTTCTCCTTAAATGTTTAATTGCAAGACCGACCTACTTAGAAAGTATTGTGTAGGAAGTTTGCTTTTCTGTTTGGATTTTTATCTTCTTGTTTTGATAATTACCATAATAATTTTTCTATTTTGTTTGTAAGTTTGCCTTCGTTCCACTGCGAGGCAAATACAATAAGGTCACATTAACATTTAACCTCCATGGACGCTTGAGCCATACGAAAGCAACAAATAAGACAAAATAAAATGTGGAATGCTGAAAATTTAACACCCGGAAGGATGCGTTAAATGGCACATGCCAATAAAAAATAAATAAAATAAAACTAAACTGCTATAAGAGGATAGTAAGCAAAAAGAGAGAAAAAAACTGTCACGCAGTTATAATGTCATTTTTGTAAGTGGGTTAAAATGGTATGGAATTATGATAACTCATCACTACGGTGACTGGCACTTTATTTACGCCAAGCAATTGTGTGTGTTCACTAGTCAATAGGGCAAACTAAATGGTAATAAATAATTTAAAAGGTTGCTGCTAGATTTTAAATGTAGCAAATCAGATTATATTCTTACAAAATTCTTTATAGAAGAAACTCGTATATTTTTTTTTCAGATTTTCCTCAACTTTATATTACAGGCAGTTTTTTAAAGTGTTGCTTAAATACCACTCTATTTTTATAGCCTTTGAATTCATATTCACAAATTTAATTCCCATAAGCTTTTATTAAACTGTTTGACGCACTAACGCTTTTATTTTTATACAATTTTTCTTTTTAATTTTTAATCTAAAAACCAATTTATTTCATTTACATACATACATGCTTTAAAACAGAAAAAAAGGACGTGGGAAACTATTTTGCATGTCACCACACATTTTGCTTATTCCCACCCCAGCCACATTGAATTAAATAGCTTTAAAGGCAAATGTGGAATTAAAAATTTTTAATTGAAAAAAATATTTCGGTCTATAAAATAAAATTTAAAATACTTTTTGCAACAAAAGTTTAAAAAAGAATTATAATTAATTTAGATGTATAGTACAGACGTAATTTTATTTAGAGATTTTAAAATTTGATTTGAAAAAAATGGTTTTAAATAACTAAATTAAGAGCAGCAAACATAATGAATTTAATTTGTTAAAAAAAATACACTAGAGTAATCTGGACTAAAAGATGGAAACACTAAAATAATTAATTTAATTATTTTTTGCTAAAATTAATAGTCTTTAAGTTGTAGCTTACAGTGGAATTAAAATATATGGGATACGCTCTCAGAATTTCTCTCTAATATCAAGCTTAAAAGATTTATTGAAAACATATGAAATTAAAGTGTTTATTGAAAATGTTTCCAAAGAATTCGTCATTCGTTACTTACATATTTATGTCAAAAATTCAGGCGAGTGTTAAATAACAGTAAAATATTTGAATCGTAATAATTTGAGTGGTAAATATTTTAATTACATTAGAGAATTTGCTTAAAATTTGATTTTGAAGAAAATTAAGCAAGTTAAAAAAATTATAATTCGTGACTTAATTATTTGTATAGATTTTGCTGTGGCAGTTTCTAATAACTGATTCCGGTATTTTTGTTATTGTTTTAACACGCTTTTATTAGCTTTACCTGTCTGTATGCATTGCATGCATGAATGTAACGGAAACTTTCAACGTAATTTTCTATGAACTTGAAACTTTGCACACACATTAAGTCCCGATGACACTAAAATCTGATGAATATAAAAGTGGGCTGTGCCACGCCCATACTAAGGAAATATCTTATATCTTAAAAGCCATAGCAGCCAGAGTATTCATATATGGTATGAAATATTTTGCGAGCATGGTGTGAAGTATGGCAAAAATTGGTACGATAGGACCGAAGGAATGGGTACTCCCCATACAAAGTAATTAATAACAATGTAATATCTTGAAAGCTATAATAGCAAGCGCTTTAAAATTTGATATGACTTAATTTGAAGACAAGACTCGACCATAGGTAAAAAACTGGTGGTATAGCTGCGAGGAAAGGGGTACTCCACACACAAAGTAATTAGTAATTACATGACATCTGGAAAGCTATAAGAGCAAGAGACTACGAATTTGGTGTGAGTTAATATAAAGGCAAGATATAAAGTTAGTTGATAAATTTGTGGACTAGGTGCGAGGGAAGAGATACTACCCACACAAAGTATATAATTAGTAATTACGTGCTGTCTAGAAAGCTACAATAGTAAGTGTCTTCAAATTCGGTATGATGTAATTTTAAGACAAGATACGAGTATATATAAGATATGACAGGGTAGGTTGGAGGAATGGGGTACTCCCCATACATAGTAATTACGTGCTATCTGAAAAGCTATGATAGTAAGTATTCAAAGTTGTTATAGGGTAAATTACAGACAAGATACAAAAATAGGGAAAAAACTGACGGGATAGGTGCGAGGGAAGGGGTACTCCACATACAAAGCAATTAGTAATTACGTGCTATCTAAAAAGCTACGACAGTAGGAGTCTTCAAATTTGTTGTGAATTGATTTGAAGACAAAATACAAAGATAGATAAAAATTTGTTGGGTTAGGTGCGGGGGAAGGGGGCTCCCCATACAAAGTAATTAGTAATTACATGCTATCTGGAAAGCTATGATTGTAAAAGTCATAAAATTTTTTATGTGTTATTTTGAAGAAAAGATACAAAGATAGGTAAAAACTGGCAGGGTAGGTGGGAGGAAAGGGGTACTCCCAATACAAAGTAATTACGTGCTGTATTGACAGCTATGATAATAAAAGTCTTCAAATTTGCTGCAACTTAATTGAAAGAAAATATGCAAAGATAGGTAAAACTCTGGTTGGATAGGTGCAGTATTAGGGGTAATCTCCACGCAAAGTAATTAATAATTTCACTATTGAACAAGAGAAATACCAAATAGTATCACTTAACTATGGAAATTTTTTTTTTTTTTAATTTGAGCCTTCTCTGCCAATTTTATCATGATTTGAGAGCGAATTGTCCAATTTGGTCAACAAAAAACTCAAAAAAAATTTTTATTAATTATATACTCAACGGTGGCGGAACTATTCGGACAGCAATGATGGAAAATATTTATTTTTTGTGCAAAATTCATTTTTTTTTATATACAAAAAAATCAATAGTTAAAAAAATTTTTTTCAATATGAAAAAATACGTGTAACAAATACGTGTAACGAATACTGGTAAAAAATACGTGTAACGACAATTCAAAACGAATGCAACAGGCCGGTGCGAAGGTTAAATTTCTTAAGAACTCAGTGGTGACGCTTTGGTATTTTCCCGGGAAGTTCTGAAATTTTAAAAAGATTTGTTCCTAGTTTTAGGGAATCCGGGGAATATTTGAGGAGATTTTTGTCTAAGTTTTTGAGAATCCTTGGACCAGGTTTGTGTATTGGCTTATGGTTGGTAAACTTGCTAAATGAAGAAGTCTCGGCTAAACAGCAGGTGTCTTGACTAAATTCTTGAAAAGTGTCGCTTAAGTATCTTCCTGGCGAATTTGCTGAAGAATTACATATCGTCTTTTTCCATCTAGAGGTAGAGAAATCACTATCTTCATTTATTTGGCGACATCAAGGTAGATGAAATTTTTGTTTTTAAATTATAACTTTTATTTTTGGTGGGAGGCATGGCACAGGGTCCGGTGAATAAGCACTCTGTCGTGGCCGGCCAGAGGTTGTCGATTGAAGGTGACCGAGTAAAGATGGTTTGTTAATTATATAAGGCCAAAAGTGGCCGCCCGATGAAATAACGCTAAAATTAGCCGGCCGAAGATGCAGAGTGGCTACAATTGGAAAAATGGTTAATATATCTCTATCTTTGAAACTTGCGATCCAATTAGAAAGCGATGTACATAAAAATCATAGAGGAAGATCTAAGCTTCAGGAATGTTAAAATTTGAACCAGCCTGTTAAAACCGACGTTGAGCTACAGGGTGTCAAATTTGACTTGGGTATGAAAAACCTTGTCGGCCTCACAACTTTTACAAATATTATCCGATTTTAATGAATTTAAACTTGATGTAAAGTTTATAAATAGATAAAGAAAATGCAATTTAAAGCAATACTTTTTGTATTAGTGGTAGTTAAAAACCTGCTTTCAAATAAATACTAGAAATACTACTTTCTGATTATACAAAATTTAAGCAAAAAGTCTCATAAAAATATACGTGAAAACTGCATTAAGAAAGGTAGTAACTACACTCTGAAACACTTTTGTTGAAAATTAGGTTGATAATAGTCGGCAACACTTTACCGATTATTATCGACCTAAAATTACACACGCATTATTTTTGAACAAAATGTTTTTACTAAGAAAACAAATGGGCTGCAGACTGATAGTCTGACGTATCTGCCATTGAGCCATAGCCGTATTATACTTTATGTTCAAATTTTTCCACTTGGACTAAATACGATTAATTTGAAAGGTTTTTTCTTTAATAAAATAACTACAAAATCGATATAATTTTAGACAAGAAGAAATTTTCAACACAAATTTAGACAATATATGATCCTATATTTGAAGTAATGTTTTAGAGTGTACTTTCTAAAATGTTTTAACTATTTATTTGGATTTAATTTAAGGTGTTATTTTTTATCATTTTATATCTCTGGCAATATGCAGGTCTTTTCAACAGCTAGCTGTAGCTCTTGGCTCGTAATTGTTTTTGTATGTGCAGTTTCATTTTCTCCTCGTTGATGCCTAGATGTCATTTACTAGTTCGTAAAGAGTTCTGTAAACACTTTTAGTGTTAGTTTTGCTGCCACATTTTTTATATCATTTTACGCTATTTGCATTTTAATTTTGTTGAATTTGTTGTTTAAAAGCGTAAATAGGTTAACAGTCCTATTTCAGTTTGCTCTTTGTTGCTTGTCCTTTACTTTTGTAAAATTTTAGTTTCTATTTTTTGTGTGTCTATTTCTAAATGAGTGGCCATTAAAACAAAAATGTAATTATGTACACACGTACACATTTCATATGAGTAAAATAGAATTTTTATATATTTTTAAATGTTAGTGTGAATATTTTTAAGTTCAAGAGTTATTAAATTGTCCGCTATTAAAATGTAATGTTGTGTAAATACTTAAGTTTAAAAGCAAATGCTCGCTAGCAAGTGAAACTATTTAAGTTTTAAATTAAGAGACAATTTGTGAAATAAAATTATGTTTTAAAATAAAAATTAAGTTTATGGGCAATTTAATTAAATGTACAGTAGGATTATAAGGGTTTAAAATACATATACGAGTAGAAATAATCATGTTTACCTTTTAAAACTTATGTCCAAGTAAGCTTTTTGAAAAGGAGTAGAAATACTACCAATTCAGTAACATTTGCAGTAGCATTTAGCTAAATACACTCCAAAAGAAATGAGCACTTTTTATTGAAATTGGTTCACAACTTTTGATTTCATTCACAATTTAGTGAAAGAACTGAATCGATAAAAACTAAAATTTCCATACAGCAGCAAGTTTTCACTTGGTCTTGTGTTCGCTTTATATTTAATCAATTTTATCAATTAAGTTCTCTCATTAAATTATGAACAAAATCTAAAGTTGTGTATCAATTTCAATGAAAAAAAGATCAATTCCTACACCGTTGAATGCAGCTTAAAAAGATCCTTCAAACGATGTAATTGTTTTGTATATGTTGTCTTGGAAGAAAATACGAAAGTATGCAAAAAACTACAAAAATATGCCTTTTTTAAACACGGTCCAGCTCGCGGACGGTCATCGCTAGACTCCGCAAATGTTTTGGGAAACCTCATTAAAAAGACCGATCTTGAATTTGAGCGGAGTAAAAAAAGAAAACACGTTTTTCTTCTTCATACAAGTCGAGTCAAAAATCTATACCGAGAAGAAAACAATTAATCCCGTCCAAAGCCCGGCTATGCAGTCGATCTTCACTATGCAGTACCATTTGCATGAATTTTATTTCCATATTTTTTATGGTCATTATTTCCTTTTCGCGGGGAAATAACGTCAATGGACACTATTTCATTGCACGTTATTGCATGACGCCTATTATTCTGGTTCCTTATGGGTTCCTTATGCAGTCGATTTAACAATGCCAGCATGACCTTTCATCTGTCCGAATATAAAAAGTTGGGCACCAAGCCACACATATTTTGTGGTTCCTATTAGGGATAAATCAGCAAAATCGTTCCTCTATTCCTGCTATTTTTCTACGAATTGAAAATAAGCCAACAATCTCGACAAAATTGAAATTGCTCAAAAATCCTCAAAACAAATAAATTGAACATTTTTTAATTTGTGAATAATCTTGGGATAAATCAGTGGAATGAGGAAAATTTTTAAGAAATTGGGGAAAAAATACATTAGAGTAAATTTAAAATCGCAAAAGAAAAAAATTTTTATGTGGAAAATTTTCAAAATTTTCGATGGCAAAACAGATTTTTTTTTTGTAAATATGCATATTAAAATTTAGAAAAGCCAAAATATGCAGCAAAACAGGCAAATATGTCACAAAAATAGAAAAAACACCATAAATATGCGACTAAGTGTAAAATATGCAAAAACATGCTGTAAAGAGCAAAATATGCAAAAATATGCACTAACAAGTCGATGCCAAAATTCTTAAAAAGTTCTGAAACGTATAAATATCGTATTAATGCCTACATACATCGCACAAGAAAAAACATGCAATTGCCTATTTGCGGTTTCCCTGTTGATAACTAAAATTGTAAAAAAATATATATACATTTTTTAATTAATAATCGAAATACCCGACTAGAAATTTTCCCAATACTCATATTGGGGCCCGATTGGGAATGCATGTAGCACACCTAAAAGGTTATCCCACTTGTGATTTGATCGGGAACTTGTTGGGATAGCCCATCTACAAATTCGTGACTTAACATAAGTTCTTCCCAAGTGGAAAACTATTGGGAACTTATTGGGAATATCTAACACAGATTTTTAATCGTATATTTTTCTCATCTTAAACAGAGGTGATTGTTACATACTTTGTAACTTGGATAACTTCAGCAATTTTAATTCAATATTAGAGTTTGATATTTTCCCGATTTGAGCAAATTTTTGCAAGATTTTGATATTTCCCCACAGGCAACCAATCGGGTCACAAATACGTTTCTGCGTTACATCGGAGTTGGGATCCCAGTTAGATCCCAAATGTGTTTGCATGAAAATTTCTAGTGGGGTATTTGAATGAATAATACATTTTATCAATAACTTATAACTTTTTCAATAAACATTTTTTTAATAAAACTTGTAGTAAAAAATTTTTTCAAAATATATATAAGTTTAAATAAATGTTGACATGGCTGGAATGCGAACCCGGGCTCTTCTGACCTAAAGCATACTCTCTACAGCTGAGCCATATCCCAGTTATTTTTTAATGAGATAAAACTTGTTTTATGTATGAAAAGAAAAGTAATAGCCTGGCATGGGAAAGAAATACATACAACGTATTATATACAATTTGGTATAACGGCTCTGTTTATTAAATACTTGAAATTTTTTTTATAACTTTTTTATCAAACACTTTTTATTGCGTGATATTTTAAAATTCGCGGTTTTAATAAATATTGTATTAAGTTAATGTTAAAATGTTATTGAAATTCATATTTTTCTTCAACAACATGGTTTTATTGAATTTAATTCTTGTCTATTTTTTTCTGTGTGTAAGGATATGTTACTTTTAGTGTAGCTACAATTTGGGGCTTTGCTATTTTATTAACATCAATTTGACTAGTATTTACATGTATAATTTTTGTTTTAGTTAAATTTTAAATTACAGTGCCAGCATAAAAGAGGTGATGGGTGGTCTTTGGTTAACCTTAATAATTTTAGATGTTGTGTTTATTTTGTGGTTGGACATTGTCATGTGTGCACACCATCAATCTAGAACGAGGAAATACATTTTTTTTTAATTCTTTATGTATTTTTTTATGTTTTATTTTTCCTTTCTATCCACAATACACAACCAGTAAGTAGAGATAAGGATAAGTGAAAAATAAAAACTCATTTATTTTGTACTGCAGCACTAGAAGATAGCTTGTGATGTGGTTAATAAACTTGCAAAGAAAACATATAAAACTTAAAGGACTGTAAGGATGAGCCTTAAAATTTCGCTTGCACAAGTAGATAAATGTTAAGAAAATTGTAAAATGTCTTCCAAAGACATTTTGTTAACGGTTCGCCCTTGTTCTCTTTGTTTGTTTGTTTGGTTGTTGCTTAATATAAATATTTATTTTTATGTGTAATTGTGTTGGTAGTTTATGTAGATTGTTGGGCATGAAAGACATGCAATGTTGAAAAAAAATATATAAAACAATTCATGATTTCTCATGTAAGTAGTTTACTTACTAACAACTTCCAAATAGGATTTTTTGTTATTGTACTTGTTCTTGTTGAAATTACTGACATAGTTTTGCTTTTTTATGGTTCCATTTTTTTTTTGTCTTATTATACATTTTGTTAAGACAATATTTCTTTGCCAACAACCGCCTTATGGTTAATTTAAAATTAACTCTTCCTCGTTTTATAAGCTGACACAAGAAAACTTTTTTATTAAAAGTTAATAATAAATTACTTTAAAGACATAATGTAATTTAAAGAAATAATGAGGCGTAGGTTTGAGACAATATCTCTGAAACTTATAGGCAGATTTAGAAACAATGGCGCAGAAATCATCACTAAGTGTTAACCTGGTTATGTACCTATTTAAGTTATTCACAGTTGGTTACTTTCAGCACGAAAAGTTTGCACTTAATTATGGACAAAGCTGTAACTAAATGCCAACAAACTAACACATTCAAAGAACAGCTTATTGCATCCATTTTTAGTGCATCCAAAAAACATACAGACAAAATAAGAAATAAACTTGAGATTTATTTTTGGTCAACAAAATTTTCTTGAATTTTTTTTATTTTTTATTAAATTTTATTGGTCAACAATATTTTATTGAATTTATTGAAAATTTTATCAAATGCAATACCCGTAGTGATTGATATGCAATGAAAATGGTAAACCTTTGGAACAACTTCCGCTGTTATTGCTGAGTATAGCTTTAACTTTCAATATATTAAAAATAGTTTTTTTGAGAAAAGTGGCATGAGCCGTGCTAAACTCCTTTTAGCAGTAACTAGAAGCGATTGCAGACTTCTAGTGCGAATATGAACTGGGCACTGCTGGAAGCTTCGTATGCTCTCCAAATCGGACAAATCCTCTCCAAATAGGACAAATGCTGCACGAAATTTATGGAATCTACAATCGTTTTGATAGTTAGTGATAACAGGAATTTAGATGGTCTAGGCTCAAATTCACACTCTTTAGTTAACTAATTATGGTGGTTTTACCAATGATAGAGATCTTTAGTTAAACCACCGGCTTTAGTTAACTACGGACTGTAAATTTGGCCCTTAGAGTCATAATAGCTCGAAATGATTTTAGAAATTTTGCAGGTTCTCATACCGCGTCAAACTTTCTCCGTTTCATCTTTCATCCCAGCGTCTATGATCCCTATCAAATATTGAACAGATAAGCAAACCAACACCATTTTCTCAGCAGGTAGTTGGACCTTTTTTCTGTCCAGTTGATTTAAGGTCCAATTTGACGTGGAAACCTGCAGTGGGTGCACTGCTTAAAGCGCCAGTAATACAGATTTCTGTCAGTCTCTGGATACTATCGAAGCTTTTCAGGTATGCCTTTGTGTCAGTTGGCCTCCACCATAAAAGTATTGCGTGGAGACGAAGAATACATCTATTTACCGCGGTGTAGGTCCAATATATAAGATTAGGCAAAATACCCCAAGCGAAATACCCCATGCATTAAGTTTCGACCTCATTTTACTCTCCTCAGCTACTGCTTGTGCCTTAAACGTAAGCTCTACGTAGAAAAAATACCAATGTAAAATCAACATGTCACAATTTTGATTGGAAATCATGTTAAATTTGTGAGAAATTATTTGCTATTTAAGTGTTGGTATTAATTTGCTCTGTTCATAGCTATAATGTACTCAGTCGTTTGACTTGTTGTAATTTATTTTGATGTTCGTGTTGTGTAAATGTAAATAGCCGACAAATAGCCCACAAACTTCGCATTACCAGCGAAAATATCCTGCTGCTGATTTAACATTACCATTGCTTTATTCATATTAACTCTAAACGAAAAATTATTAATCTAATTAATCTAATATTTGACTTAATACTTTTCACTGTTAAAATAACATTGTTATAAACGTTATCTTTCATTTTAAAACAACATGACTAAAACTTTGATTTCATGTTAATACATTTAATGTTAAACCATCAACTAAATCATGTTGAATTAAAGTGAAATCCATGTTATTTATTTGAGTTTGAGGCTGTTGTGGCTAAAGCGCGTTAGCTACCAAGTAAGTGGCCCGAGCTCAACTCTCCCCTTTGGCAGCGAACAGTAGTAGAAATTCGTTTAATGCCTTTGCAAATACACATCAGGTAAGAAAAATAATCAAAAAAATATCTACATTAAATTCATGTTGTTTCAACTTGAAATCACTTCAATTCAACATGATTCTTGGTGTTGTTTCATTACCAAATTCACGTTGTTTTAAGTTGAAATAACATTGATTCAACATGTTTTTTTATTCAATCGGATAATAGTTGTAAAAGTTATGAGGCCGACAAGGTTTTTCATGCCCCAGATAGCAAATTTTGACACCCTGTAGCTCACCGTGTGTTTCAACAATGTGGTCCAAGTTTCATCACTCTTAAAGCTTGGGTCTATGATTTTTACATTCATCGTTTTGTAATCGGATCGCAAATTTCAAAGATACAGATTTATTATCCTTTTTCCAATTGGAACCACTGTGCAACGTTAGTGTATGAAACATTTCTAAAGAAAATAGATTAAATTGAACATAAAGTCTTGTGCAACACTTTGCAGTTGCGATTTAAAATTGTCTTTTAGAAAAATCTTTATCTCTTTTATGAACTAGAGATGTGCATTTAATCGATTAATATCTTTTTTCCGATTAAGCAACTATTCTACATTTTGATTATTCTAAATGATTCAAACACAAATTGAGTGAAATACAAAAGTTGAAAAATAAAAACTTTAATTATTCAATTACTTGAATTTGAAAATTACGAAAAAATTCAACATAATCGAATAATGTTTTCAAATAAACAAAGTCAGCACTAATTGTTTAATAATGAATTGAAATAAAAATCAGTCATTAAGAATTTTGATTAATCAAAATGTTTGCATAAAACTTCTTTTACATAATCGATTAATCTTACATCTCTAGTAGAGACTGAAAATCTAAAATATACAAGAAGATAAACATACAATGAATATTTACAGTCAAGGGAAAATAACGAGAAACCCAAAGAGATTTCTATTAAAATTCATTCATTTGTAAACAACAAGCCATCACTTAAAGTCATTCTTTTGCTTTTGCTAGAATCCTTTTAATAAAAAAATTTCATTTTTTAACACTAATAAAAATGAAATACTTTAATAGTTTTTCTAAAGTAAAACTAACTGCAGCAGCAAAATTGGTTGGTTTATCTTCAAAAGATTTTATTATATGCAATTTTATTGCTGAAATAAAAATGCGTTGGAAAAATTAACATTCTTTGCTTGAGTGCACGCAGAGAAAAGACTTAGTTGTGTCACAAGGCTCTCGGCAACAATGTTTGTTTTGGATAAATATAATTATAGATGCTTTAAAGTATAAAAATAGTTTAAGCAAAATTAAGTCAAGCTACACAACAATATCATTTGACTACAATCATATTATTTAATCCTAATAAGTTGCTCTTGGTTTATATGCACCCTCAACTATTCTATTTCTTTGCGTGTAGCCATCGTAAATTGAACGATATAATCCAGTAGAAAACCAATTTTTTAAACAATAATTGCCATAATAGAAATCAATAAAATTTTATAAGTATGACACTAACATTAGCCATAAATATCAATAATAAAACAACTACTAAAACTATATATTAAATAATATTGCAAGTATATTAAGTGCACATAATAAAAAACCAAACAAAAGCCATTCTTTGGTAAGCTTTTCAGTTGATTGCTGTGTGTCATTTTGAAGGCAATTTGAAAATCACAACATACAAACACAAACACGCACACACACACACATACATTCAAGTAGTCAATTCTTATAGAGGGGATTTTAGAGAAGCAAAAATATTAAAATTCTGCTACTGCTTCTTTAAAGCCATTTCCTTTTTAGGTTAACGTAAGACATAGTGATTCATATATAATAGAATTTACTTTATTTTCCATCAGCAAATGAACAATTCCAGGGATTTTGTTAAAAAGAAAAATACCATTTAAAATTTAAAAAAGTCTAAAAGATAAAATGTCTAAAGAACTGCGACTAAGTTCATATTTGGAAAGTTAACTTGCCAGGTATCAGATTTATGAGAGAGTACAGAAAAATATATTTAATCAATATTGAAAAATAAATTGATGCCTTGAAAAAAAAAATTGTAAAATCTTGCTTAAAATACTTTCAAAAGCATTAAATGAACGCATTATTGGCTTAAAATAAATTCCTAAACTGGGGATTTTTAATCCCCTAATTGGGAATTTCTATTTTAGTCCAAGGTTAAACTACTCATTGTTAGAAATTTCCTTAATTACTTGCTTTAATGGATTATCAATTTTTTACGAATTCAATTCCTGATTTGGGGACTTGAAATACCCAATATGGTAACTTCTTTCACTAAGATACTTTTTGGAAATTTAAAACTATGTAATTCAGATATTTTACGTTTTCAAATTCGTATACGACATAAAAAGGCGGCATTATTAGTTTTAATCTAATTCTCAAATTGGGGATTTTTAATAGACAATATGGGATTTTTGTTTTTTTATGTTTTTGGACTATGAAATCCAATTATAAAAATTTTTATAACATTCGAGACTCTAAATGCTCAATATGGTGGTAACTAGGTAAAAATAAAATAAAGAAATATATCTAATTCAACCTAAACATCGTGAGGTACATTAAATATACGTAAACAGTGGTGAGGCGGTGTTGCGGTCTATATTCTGCTGTGTAGTTTTCAATAAATTGGCGTTAATGTTTCCTTTGTTCCTCGGAATAATATTTCATGTCTTATTCTTTCTGAATTATATGTTAGCCTAATAAAAATCTCTTTGGGATAATTAACCTCATATTAATTAACCATCAATTTAAATAAAAATATGGCAACTGCTACACTAAAATCCTTTCAGGAAAGCTTATCTCAATGATGTTTGCTAATTATCCTTCTAAGCGCCTTACATCAACTAAATAGTGGCTTTAAATGAATTCCCAAATTGCAGATTATCAATACCCAAATTAGGAGTCTTAAAAATTCAGTTAATAAAACACTAATAAATGAAATGTTTGATTTTTAAAATATTTTTTTTTAATATTTTTATTAAAATATCTAATATGTATTATAAATTTAGCTGACATTTCAAACAACAATATGGCAACTCTTAAACTTTGTCTAAATTTTCTTTAAAATGACTTTGTTTGTTCTGTACCATAACCAGACACTGTCGCAAAAACAATTCACCAATGGTAATTTTCAATACCCAAAATAACAGTTTTATATCTTTATCGGATATAAATAAAAAATAATAATTCATAATTATTGAGAAAAAATATGTTTAATTTTTTTCTTTTCACTTATAATAAAAATGTCTTTTATGAAATCTATTTGCCATATTGTCATAACCAGCATTGTCTATATGCAGCACTTCATTGGTGTTTTACCAAATCGTCAGTAGACTTCAAACACAATTTTGAACAGCTACAAACCCTTTACTGACGATTTGATAAAGCACCAATGAAATGCTGCATATAGACAATGCTTAAATACCAGCATATAAATTTCATTTAAAATAAAAATGTCCTATTAAATGAGCATTTCAGCAAAGTATGGCAACTATTGGTATCTAAATCTCTTTAAGAAGTTAATAAAATGTTCCCTTACCAATCTTCTAAGGAATGTTTTACATTAACCAAGTAGTGACGTCAAACTAACTTGGGATTTCCAATATCCAAAATTCGGGGATTTTCAATACCCAAAATTTGGGGATTAGCGAATTTGCTAAAATCTCTTGAAAAAACTTATCAACCTTCTAAAGATGTTTGCATTAAGCAAATAGTTACGTAAAACTAATTCCCAAATAGGGTATTTTAAATACCCAAATTTTTCTAGTTCATAAAATTAACAGATTCCGTAGCAATTTCAGTACGTAAATACATATGTATGTGTTTGAATGAAATCGAGCTATAATATGGCTCTTCTTGGAGTGTGGCGGGCTCTCCTGGGACTTTGGCGTCTTAATCTAAAACGTAGATCTGTTGTGCTGTGTATGATGAACATGAAATTAATGTTAATTTTCCCCGTAGCTTGGAATTTTGATCATGTCAAATTCTTTCTAAATATAACGATACGAGCCTTAGCCTTTTATCACTTTAGATGTATAAAATATTTTCATTTGTCCCTACGTGGCAGTATTTTAGCCAAATTAGGCAATTTCCTGTTTTTACTTTTTGAAAAATCAAGCTACATATGACTAATTTCTCTGTAAGAGAGCCCCAACTTGTATCTGGTATATTTTCCGAAATTCCCAAAAAGAGATTTAAAACACCCAATTAAGGAAATATGTAATTTTAAAATACTTTTTTTCAAATTGCTGTCCTAAATGGGAAAAGAAATGGTACATGGCCATTGCAAAAATTAGCTTTTTATGCAAGTATACCTTATAAATTAAAATTTTGTTATTAATAGTTTTTGACCTTTGCAATTAAAAAATTTCAATTAATAAAGGATTGTGAATATATAATTTTGAAATTTAGTATTTTTGAATCAAAGGCAGAAATGGCAATACTTTATATTATTAGGTTTTTAAGATAGTATTTACTTCAGAAATTTTATTTGAGGATAATATATGTGATAATTCCCAAAGAGAGATTTTTTATATCCTATTTGGGAATTAAATTTTTAATATAATTTAGGCTGCAATGGCCAAATATTTATTTCATTTAACATCATCTAGATTTTTGCTGGTGACTGCGACTATTAAATATTTTTTTTACAAATTCTTATTTTTCATTTATCTTATTCTTAATTTTTTTGGCAGTGTTTAACAAATAAAACCGTTTTTTTTTCTGGCAGTTGCTTACATTTGTCATTTTAAATGCCTTATTGAAGGTTCTTCCCGATAACATTGCAAAACAATAAGTTTGTCATTGCAGAAATTGTAAATTTGTTTTATATCCCCATTTTCTTTCCATTTGCAATATATTCCATTCTTTTCCATTACCATTTCTATTTAAGCTTTTTATTTTTTATTTCTTTTGAATTTTTCCATTGCCCACCACAAAGTTATGACTGTTTTAGGAATTGCATTAAATTTTCACTAAGACCTTATTTTTATTCTAGCATACAGTTTTTCTATTATTTGTTTATCACCTTGATGGCAAACTCCTGAAAGCATGCAATAGATATTTAAGATTTTTTTTTTTTGTTGCGAATTTTACTTTGTAGTGAATCTTTATTCCTCACGTAGCATTTTGTGGCTTTTTTTTACAGATAGAATCGTGCTGGCATTTTATTTTTATTATTTAGCAAATAACAAATTTATGCACAGTTTGCTCTTAAGAGGTTTCTTCCTGTTCTTTAACTTATTTTCACAGTTTGTGTTTTTTAATATTCTTTTTTTTAATTTCTAATACTTTTTAAGCTAGATTAAAAAAAACATTATATGTTACAACAAGACACGCAAATATGGGGATGGTTCATATGAGTAAAACTTGAAGTTGAATATTGTTTATTTAAAAATAGTTTTTTGATTAAACATAAAAACAAATACTTAACCCTAGAACCCTACACAATGGTACTCAGGCGGCACCCAGGCTTCAAGTGCAAAACGCATAGCGGTGGAGAGCATCAAATCGAAATTCGTGGCAAATCTGTCTAATGCATACATATGTAATTACTTTTTTTCTTTAAAGCTCATTTAGAACTAAGCAATAACTACATGATTGTTGAACAACTGCATTTTTATAAAATACTTTTTAAAACATTACTGATGAAAACAACGCCCGCTCGAGCACCCTGGGTGGGAAGATTTAACGCCAAATATTGGTAGGGATCAAGGCTTAAGTATCTTCTTATATATAAATAGACCACACAATTTTTTGTCGCACACTTTTAAGTATCTTATTTTCCACCAATATTGATGAAACATATATGATTTAAAAGGCATTTTCACTAGATATGCACAATATATTTTTTGCCTAAGAACCCGGCTAAAAACTCGGTTAAAAAAACAGGTTCAAGTGATCAAATTTCGTCCACTGGGCGGGATTCTATTGTGTATTAAAATTTGTAATTCCCAAAATGGGTATTTTTAATACCCGAAATGGGAATTTTTCAAAATGCATTATTTTAGTATTAAAATGTTAAATATAGTAGATCTCCTACTCTAAAACCATTATCTCTTTTCAATAAGCTTTTAAACTACCAGAATTTATGAAACAGGATTTAAAGAAATTTAGGGATAATCCAAGTTTCCCGACTTTTATATTAAGAAACTTTTTTTAAATAAGTTTTTTATAGTTTTCAATTGATTATTTACAAAATTGAGAAAATCTTCAAAATACCCAAAAAGGGATTTTCAATCACCAACAAGGGAACTTGTAAAGGCATTATATTAAATAAGAAATTGTTGCCAAAGTATATGAAATAAATTTAAAGCATTTCTTTCTTCCAACATCTGAAAAAAGTATCTTTTTTTTTTAAATGTAGTTTTTAAGTTCCCAAATTGGGAATTTTCCAAAATACTTTATTGCCATAGAAAAGTTGCACTTAAAGTAAATATTGTGAGCTCGAAGCATTTTTTCATAAATAATTTTTTGAACTACTAAAATTTATAGAGCAGGATGAAAACATTTTTGGAATAATCCAGTATTCCATATTTTTATATAAAAGACCTTTGTTATTGTGATTTGTATCGTTTTAAATTAGTGATTTACAAATTTGCTAAAATCTTAAAACTCCTAAATTGATATTTGTAATCACCAAATAGAAATCTTTTTCATTATTTCAATTATGAAATTGTAACCAAAGTATACTAAGTAAATTTAAAAGATATCTATCTCGCAATATCTGCAAATATATTTTAATTTTTAAAATGAGATTTTAGGTCCACGAAATGGGAATTTTCAAAAATGCTTTATTATAGTAAAAAAAGTAAATCTAGTGAGTTTTAAGCATTTTTTTTTATATACTCACAATATTATTAAAGTAACGGAATGTATTTTGTTCAAGAATTTTGTTGGTTTTCCGACTATTTAAAGTAGTTTTTTTATAAATTTGCTGAAATATTTTAAATCCTAAAACGAGACAATAGAATCCCCGAAATGGGAATTTTTCGATAATCATTATTTTAAGGAAAAGATTGTAAATAGAATAAATGTTAAACATTTCTTTTTTGAATGAATTTTCTAATCCTGGAATTTTTGTAGCCGGGACACAAAAAACATTTTTAAATAATCATTTTTTTGGTTGGTTATATAGAAAACCATTTTTCTCATTGAGTTTCCGGCTATTTTAATTAGTTTTTTAAAAATTTGCAAAAATATTTAAATTCCTAAACGGGACTAAAAAATCCCCGAATTGGGAATTTCTCAAAAGGCATTATTTTAATGATAAATACCAACTTAAGTTAGTTTTAGTGATTTTCAAACACTTCCTTGTTCTTTTTTGCTCTAGCTTATAGGTCTTTTTTAATTTGCAAGCACATTTTCATTGAGTTGCTAGCTGGAAAAAGCATTACTTAGCAACTGAAAATGACAGCTGTTAGTAGCCTCTTTCCATAATCAACATCGTTTTCAGCAATTGGCAACCCTATAAAGATTCGACTTGTTATTTCTCTATAAAACTCTGTTTATATTTTTAAGATCTATATTTTTAAATAACCATAAATTTATAGGCAATTTGAGCCGTTAGGTATGTTATACAAAAGTTGATGCTACTTTATTTCCTAGCATACTTATTATTATTATACGTACTTATTTGTGTTGTAGGTTTAGTTGAATGTGGGCAAAAAAATTCATTTATGTTTATGACAAAAGGCGCCTTATATATGTCAATAGTTTTTTGCTTTATTCTATGTGTTAAGGCCTCACTTGCACGTAATATTTGTATATTCTTCTTATAAAAAAGAACTTAAATCGAAAGAAAAAACAAAATCACCTAAAGGTAGACTGTTTAAAATATAAAAGAAAAAATTCAACAGCTTAAGGAAATCTTATGAATGCATAAAACTTATAGAATTATTTATGCATAAAGAGAAATTAATTAAACGGCACAAAAGGATAGAAAATATAAAACTAATGGGAAAATTAAATAGAATATTTTTTATCAAAGATAAAAATTTTAATAAAATTTGCATTAATTTAACAAACAAACATAAACTTAGAAACGTATTTGACTTGTCTACAAAAATATCTAGGGTCTTGGCTACAATCGAATACTTGACTCGTATGGCACCCAAAATTAAATTATAAATTCATTTAAGTAAAAACTTTCATATTATAAATAAAACGTTTTCAACAATTCATAAACAATTTTACTAAATGAGTAAAAGGTTTATTTTGAAACATTTAAGCCAGTGGTGGCCAAACATACACCATCTTATTTTTTGTTTGTGTATGTGCTTCGCGGATAAATAGGTAGGCTGTGTGTCTCACATACACTTTACGTGTGTTGAAATTAAAAAAAATCCTATACTCACGAGTATAGGAAATTGAGAGAATGGCCACTACTGATTTAAACATTTTAAGCTTGCTATCTCTCTCTCTCTCTCTCTCATGTTCCCCCTTTGAATTTTCATGATTATGCTGCCTGCTGTTTTTGCTTCCTGATTTTAACCAAAATGTCCTTGCATGTTTATAAAAGTAGACGCCATTGCTTGTGTTCGTATCTGTGTTTGTATGTCGTTTGCATGAGTTGAGGCTTACAGTTTCATATTTTAATTATACTCGTAAAATTATATCATATTTAATTATTTATATTGTTTTTGTAACACAGTGTGCATGATTTCTTCGTAAGTGTGCGGTTTTGTAAAATGTGAAAATATTTGTCGTCATATTTAATTGAAACAAGAGTATCATTATGTTAAAATAAAACGTTGACTTTGAATAAACATATTATTTTCATTATGTTTTTAAACAATTTACTAACGTCACTCTTAATTTTGTTGATAAATAATAAAAAAATCTGTGACAAAGTTTGCATGCTTGCAGCAGAAGTAATTAATAATGAAACATTTATAATTTCTTTATACTTTGTTTAACATTTAACTATTTATCTGAATAGTCAACAGAATTTTCAAAATTAATTGTTTAAGTCAAAAAGCAGGATTCTAAGTAATACAAAAAAAATTTGTGAGGACATAGGCCAGTGATTTTCTGCTGCAGTACTTTTCCTTTGAGTCAACAGGCTTTTATATTGATTTTGGATGAAATATCATGAAGTATCCTTCTGGGCTTCGCAAAGTATCAATTCAACTATACACATGATTCAATTTCACCGTTTCGCATAGCGATATTTGAGAGAAAGGTAGTCCTATTACAGAAGCCATATGCATATTTTCGCAAATTTTCGCAGTCTTTGAACTCTCAACACGGCATTTAAACATCCTCGAATTGCGAGTTTTTCAAAAGACATTGTTTAAAATAAGAATTTCATCTAAGGCAAATTTTAACCATTTCCTTCTACCAGCTATTTTCTAAAATCCTTAAACTTAAAAAACACGATTGATAATAAATTTTGAAATTCCGACTTTCATACTAAAAATCTCTTGTTAATAGCATTTTCTATAGTCTTTACCTCTTTAATTTACAAATTTAGCAAATATTCCCAAACGGGGATTTTCAATCCCCAATTTGGGAATTCTATAAAAAACATGGTCTCAGCCGAAAATGGTTACTTAAATGAATTTTGGTGAGTTTTAAGTACATACTTCCTATTACCAATTCTTTACTAAAATCCTGGAATTTATGAAGCAGGATTTAAAAACAGTCTAGGAATTAAAATTATTTCCACTGTTTATACTAAAACGCATTTCTAATTTTAGTTTATAGCTGGTTTGTTAAAAATGGGTCAAAAATTGTCAATTCCTAAAATTGGATTTTAAAACCCCGTTATTGGGAATTTTATAGAAGGCATTATTTCCGCAAGCTAAAATTACAGCTAAAGAACATTTTTATGAATTATTTCATTTTCTTTTTTAATTATTAACTTAAATCCTGGATGTTTAAAACAGGAACGAAAATAAAATTAGGAATTAAGAGGTTTTCCTCATTTCGTGCTAGGGGGACATATTTAACAGAATTTTTATAGTTTTAACATCGCGAACTTACAAGTTTGCCAAAGTATTTAAATTCCCAAAACAGGCTTTTCAATTCCCGAAATGGGGAACTTTACCATAAGAATTATTTTAACCACAAATTTAAGCTTCAATAGATGTTAAGTGAATTTCAAGCATTTCCATTTATACCAATTATTTATTAAAATACTTGAAAACGGCACTAAAAGGTGTTTAGGAATCAACACTATTTCTATATTTCATATTAAAAATATTTTTTAAAAAAGTTTTTTAATAAATTTAACCTTGTTATCAAGAAATTTGTCTGAAATCTTTGAATTCCTAAAAAGGGATTTTCAATCCCCAAATTAGGAATTTTTGCAAAACGCAATATTTTAAATAAAAATTTAAACAAAATTCAATTTTAGTTAATTTTAAGTATTTTCTTGTGCAATTATATATAAAAAACATGGCATTTATAAAACTGGATTTAAAAGGACTTTACGAATAAACACTTTTTCTTAATTTTGTACTAAAAAAAACTGTTTAACAAAAGATTTTCAATAGTTTTTGCCTGGTTAGTTACTATTTTTTGCAAAAACTTAAAATTCCTAAAACAGAACTTTCAATCTCCGAATTGGGAATCTTACTCAATGCTTTATTTAAAAAAAAATTTAAACTATATTTTATTTTTGTCAGTTTTAAGTATATCCTTGGATAAATATAAACTTAACATTTCGAATCTAGCGAATAAGATTTAAAATGAATTTAGGAATAATCACTTTTACCCATTAGCCCCCATATTCATAAATGATTATTAAAGTTAATTAATGTATTAAAACCGTTTTTCCCATATAAAATGTTTGCATTAAATCAATATGAACTTTAATACATTTTTATGAATATGGGGGTAAATATATAAAAAAAAAACTTTTTCCATAAGGTTTTCAGTAGTCTTTAACTGGTAACTTAAAAATGTAAAAGTAAAGTGATCAATGGTTTTTATTTATTTCTTTACATATTTGCAAAGATGCTTTAATTTCCAAATTGTACTTGAAAATCCCCGAGGTGGTAGTTTTTCGAAAGACATAATTTCAATGAAGCACTTGCAGCTAAATTAAATTTACAGACTTTTAGGAATTTCCTGTTCCTTTCTTGTAATAATAAATATGTCTAATAGGAATAGCAAGCAAATTTTAGTTAGTTTGCCAACCGGAAAGTGGGGGTTGCCAAAAAGCACTATTTAGCAACTGAAGTTGACATTTTTTAGTTACGTCTGTCTGGTCATATAGTTTTCAGCAATGGCTATCTTAATTTTACATCTTTGCTTTACACATCTTTGCTTTTTACGTCTTTGCTTTAAATTAATGAGGCAAATGTACGAGTATGTATGTATGTATGCTATTCATGCCCTCATGTTAGTTTATTTGCTATCACATTTATTGTTGTTATAAGTAATTATTTTGTGATAGATTTAGTTTAATCAGATCAATTAATGCTGAAACTATTTACAGTATGTATTTTATTATATTTTACTAAAAAAAATTAGACTCCCAAAAGTTTTGTGAAAATCCAAGAAAATCCCCACATGATTTTTTTTTATTTTCTATAGCCTCTAGAATTTTATGTCATGCCTGTTACCTTTGCTATTAAGAAACTTTGGATTTTGGTGATAAAAACAGATTAATTTTGTTCTTACTCTAATTTCATATGTATTACGAATGTTACATATTTTATTTTTTAATTTTGCTGTAATTCTCAATATAACAAATACAATAAAGTATGTAAAAGAAAACAAAATAACAAAAGAAATAACAAATGTCAATATATCATATTAATCAAAATAATTCTAACAGAATTTCTTTTCGCCGAAGAATACTTTTGAGGAAATGTTTCATATGTTAAGGGGCTGTTTACATATATTTACATATTGTGCAACGCTATTATGGAGAAGGAATTGAAAGATTGTTTGTTTTTTAAGCATTAGGAAGTGGGGAGAGGGCTCACGAACAGTGAAGTTCAGGGCTTGTTTGTTAATTTATTTGTTAAATAATGGTTTCAACATAGTTTCACGACCTATTTCGCCATTTCACGAAAACTTTGGTTTAAATGAATGCAAAACTAATAATCCGCTTTCAAACTTCACTGAAGTTGCACTAATGTCAGTTTTTAATCTGACCAATAGTTTAGTAGATTAAATATCTCTTCTGGGGGAAAATTTTTTTTTTGCAAAATTTTAAAATCTCTCTTTCAAGCGCAGGCGATGTGTAGCCGTGAGCCACATCGTTTGCCGACTACTTTTCGGCTGTTTTTAAATTTTACATGACACAGCCGATAATTTACATATACACAACACAAACAATTAAAATAAACAGCAACAAGAGCACAACAGTCATTTGTCTCTATCAACAATGCAATTAAACACCAACACACTTAAACAAAAAATTTTTTTCTAATTTATTTAGTTTTCTCTTTGTCTGGCTCTGCTAAACCAGCGTTTAAACGTTCACTCATTTATTAGACCTTGTTATACCAACTTAAATAAATCATTTGTAAAATACAAAAAAAAAGTCTCTTTTACATTAAAATTACAATAATAATTTTTATTAAATATACTTTTGGGCTGCTTAAGTTTTACATGAATGTTTAGGACCATAAATTTTACTTGTTCTACATTAAAAGCTCTCAAGCGACAGGTTAAGGTTTAAAATTTTCACATAAAATATACCCTTGTTACAATTTTTTAAGTCTATTATATTAACACAACTAAAGCCTTTTGTTACGACAAGAAAGAATATATTGCTGCTAACTAAAAAAACAATGTTTCTTAAAAGTGGCTCATTTAAAAAAAAAAATCTCTTCTTTATAGCTTTAAAGCAGGTTATACAATTTTATATATTTTCCTATTCATAAACCCTTTTGCATTATCACGAAGGCAGTGAAGGAGTTCGTACAAATTTGTTTTGCTTGAAAACCGCCTAAATGTATGTTTTAGATTTTTTAGTATAAATTTTTAACAGGATCTTTTGTTGTCATATATTTCTAAATGTTATGCATGTGCCAGCAAATACGTATAAGGGTAGATACAAATTCACACATATTCATACGTTTGCATGTATATATGTATATGAGATAGATAAATACATACATACACATTTTATTAAAAAGAAATACACACACATTTCATTAAAAAGAAAAACACACAACTGATGACGTCTCTTTGTCTACTGCTGTTATTTTGCTATAAGGATTTTCACATATTTCCACTAGATCCCTAGACTATTTTATATTGATAAATTTATAAGCTGCCAGATATAAAATATATATGTACAGACATATGTACGTATGGACAAATGTGATACCCAAACACAGACAGCAGCATATAGATAAGTTTGTCACCATTAGATAGAAAATTGAAGCCTACTCTAAGGCGTTTCAATGTTTTTAAACAAATTGACAATAATGACTATGTTTTTGAAATTCTCATTTGTTTTATTTTTTAGTTACAACTTTTTTGTCACGTTCCAAAAAAAATTTGTAAATAAATAAATAAAAATTTATAGAATTTCCAAAGGCTGGCTGCTTTCAAAAGACACACATACACCTGTACGTATAAACATTTGAGTATATTATGCAGTCAAACAGGAAATGTTGAACTTCTGGTAGCACCATTTGTTACAATTTCCGTTTTACATGTTACTGTTTTTTTTTTCTTCTGTGTTTTTCTGTATAGAGGGGTTTTCCTCAATCAACCGTAAATGAATGAGCGATTTACAAGGCGCTGAATAGAAAAATCATGGGCATAATGATTGTCAGGAAAAATGGTGTTAAATATTTGTTAAACACTCATATGTGATATATAAAAATATAATGAAAAAGAAAAATATATGTATATATGTACATAAAAACCGTTAAACTGACAAAACTATGGTTGTCAAGTACCCAAATGCGCGATTAATGGCGATAAAGCAGTAAATTACTGTCAATATTTTTATTAAAACAAAAATTAAAGTTGTATATCATAAAGCATCTAAAACAATACGCATTGCAATACATCTTGTTGGTAAACTTTTTTGTACAGGTAAAACAACAGGATTGATTAAGGAGCTCAACTGAACTTTGATATTACTTTTAAATTTCTTATTCATATGAATGGAACTCTGATATAATATCTTTATTTTTTCTATGAGATCATTGAATAAAGGTTCCCTGATAATCTGCATTAGCCCCAGTCAGGCGCGGATCCAGCTTGAGCTATTTTTCCCAACTTCTTTTAGAAAGTCTATAGAAATTTACTCGTTTTGGGGGGGGGGGGAATCCCCTCCCCCCCCCCTTGTATCCGCGCCTGGTACCAGTGAAATCTACCTTAGAACTAGCTAATACGCCTCTATAATCAATTTCAATGTATTTTAATAAAAAATTTCAATAGTTTACTGAATAGTAAAATAATAATTTGGGAAAAGCACACTACAAAATTAAAATAGTTTGGAAAATCCAAAAGTGCACGCCTCCTAATCTCATTTAGACCGTGAAATTAAATAGGCTTCTATTCCTAATTATACTGAAGCGTAAAACCAAGAGCTCGATTAGTGAAGTCTTTCGGTCGTTATCGTGACCACATACAGGATCCGTACACACAGACAAACGGACGCCCAAGACAGAACTTTTTTAAACGGTTTTTTAATTAGTTTAAATAATAAAAATGACATTAAAAATGTTATGAGTGTTAAAAATAGTATTTTTTCTTAATATGTGTGTGTATATATTTTTTAAAAGTGCAATATATGATAATAATAGAGCCATTTTAAGTTTGAAAAATCAGTAGCTTCGCGTGAAGTGAGAGTAGTACCCACCTCAAGGCTTCGCTTATGAGGCGTGCAATTAATTGTAATCTAAATATTCCCAAAAAAAACTTTCTTCATACAGTTGCTTGATTTGATCGACGTTTTCGGAGTTATTAAATTTTTTTCAAAAAAAATTTTTTTTCCTTCTAAAAACTCCTAATAAATTTAAAAATATAAAAAGTATATATTTTATCTGCTTGCCTTAATAGCACGTGTCTTTATGAACAAAATAAGCCATATGTCACGAAAATCTATTGATAAATGTTGATGTTATTAGCAATTAAGTAAACACACCCAAATTAAGTGATTACACACATAAAATAAAATTATACAAAAGTCTTCAAAAGGACATTATGCAATGACTTTAAATTTTTTATGTGTATAAGTTAACATCATGTTAACACATCATGCAAAAAGCCCAATAGGGAATTTTCTATGAAACTTTAGAATTGATCAACATCAAATAACTGGCGCCCAACGTGGGGCCCCATACAAATTGTTATTTCGAATATGCCGGCTGCAGCAGTTTTAAAGTAAATTATTATTTATTTTGAGAACGTTTTAAAACTCTCACTCTCACAAAAAGTCAACACGTTTATAATAAATTTTCATTATTTAAAAAAACCTTTGATTTGAGTAAAAGAAAATAAAAATTAATGGTAAAACCAAAATTTTAATCAGATTGGTCAACATCTAATAGTTTATATAGATATATATAGATCATCAACCGGCAAAACATAGCACATGTGCCATTTTACTATTTTACTCTCACACGTATGTACTCACACAAGTTAATTAAAAGTAAAAATATCAACATTGAAACAATCAAGTTGTGTTGTTGCTTGTTTCTTGCTATTTCTTTACTTACAAAAACTTTCACTTACAAAAACTTTGTAGGAGCGAGAGTTGCAAAATCTTGTAGTATGTGTTTGCCAATTGATGATAGACAGACATACAGCATAGAAATTATAAACCATTAACCGGTGTATATTCTGCAAGTTTGTTGCTGAATGTAATCGGGGTTAAGTGAAAGTCTCTTACAGAAGTAAAATTAGGACAAACGTACCTTTTAAATATCTGGGTGTATTCATTTAATTCCTACTAAAATCAGCATTTATCGATCGATTTTCATGATTTATGACTTATTTTGTTCGTAGGACCTTTCAACAGTAGTCAAAAAGGTAAAGTTGTTACAGTTTTACTTTTTTACGGATTTTTTAGAAATTGAATATTTTTAAATTTTGCATCGAAAAGCACATTTTTCTCGATACGAATTAGTGAATAACTGCAAAAAAGTTTATAAAACCAAACAGCTGTCTTAGGAAGGTAATTATATCTTGCATCTTTTGCCGTTTTGTTGATCGTAATTGGGTATACCGTTCTCGAGTTATGGTGAAATATACTAAATACCTTTGATCGTTTTGACGATCTTTGTTAGTGTTTTGGGGCCTTTTTGACTTTAGCGTATTTTTTCGTTTTAAGGGTTTGTTTTAAGAATTTTTTCGATTTTTCTCTTTTGGTGTGTTTTTTTTTCATTTTGGCAATTTTTTTCGGTTTACCGGTTTTTTTCGTTTTGGTGCTATTTTTAGTCTTAGCGCTTGTTTCATTTTATCGATTTTTTTCGCTTAGCATTTTTTTTTAATTTTGGGTTTTTTTTGTTTCGGGTATTTTTTATGGCGATATTTTGCGTTCTGGCGATTTATTTTCTTTTTTTTTCGATTTTTTCGTGTTGGTGCTTTTTTTGTTTTAGCACGTTTTTCATTTTGGCGATTTTTTTCGTTTTGAAAAAACATTTTTTTTGATTTTCTTTGTTTGCGGTTTTTTAGGGATGTAACGATACGCCGTTTTGCCGATCCGATACCGATTCCGATACTTAAAAATAAATATCGCCGATACCGATTCCGATACCGATACAAATATTTAAATTGAGTTCAAATTTAGATTAACAAAACTCAAGAAGGGACATTTTTTATTAAACAAAATTACAGTGTAAGAGATTATTAATATTTAAAATTGATATTAACCCAGTATATAAAATTGGAAGTAATTTTTAAGGAACTGCATTTTTATTGCTTCCAAAGAATCTATATTAAAAATATGCAGATCATTAGTAGAAATGCAACTACAAATTTGTAATTCCTTTATAATTTTAAAAAATACTCGCCATGCTTTTTAAAAAATCGATTTTTAAGGGACATTTATCAACTATTATTCTTCTAAATAACTTAATAGCTTAATTATTAAAAGTCTTCTAAAAGTTTATATTTATTCACTTAAATTTACATGAAAACAGTTTTGTGTTTAAATTCGCATCAAAAGAAACGAGTTCTAAAAATGAGTAATTGTTCATCCTTTTTTTGAGGAATCATTATAGAACACCGAAAAAGATATTTGTCCTAACATCGCTTCAAATTCGGTATTGGTAATCGAAAAAGAGAACTTCTTGCAATGACAAGCAAATGTGAAACTAATTAGAAATTATCCAAATTTGCAATATTTCCGGATCGCGAATTCTACATTTTTATTACTTCTTTGGAGTGTCTTTTTTAAATAGGATTTAAAAAACAACGAATTAAATTTGAGTTCATGGTAAAATTAACAATAAATAAATTATTGTTTTTGCAAAATAACAGCGTAAAATATTATTAATTTTTAAAATTGATATTAATAAAATTTAAAAAATAACGAAATGAATTAAGGCCCTAATTGTATAAATCACGTCACCAAAGTTAAATTTGTATACAGAACAAAAACAAAATTTCAAATATTTGATCAATTTATTTTATTTTTCATAAAAATTTTAAAATATTTGATAGGTAAAGAAAAGCTTTAATTTCTATACGTTTGTTTGGTGAAAAATTTTTATGAAAAACAAAAACAAATATTTGAAATTTTTTCAAATTTATTGTTGCTTTAACATAAACTTCACTTCGGTGATGTGATATACACAATTAAGACCTTAGTTCTTGGTAAAATTAACAAAAAATAAATAATTTGTCACAAAAAAAATTGAAAAAAATGTTTAAAGTATCGTCGTATCGACAGTAAAATATCGCCGATACCGATGTATCGGAAAATCTGAAGTATCGCCGATATATCGGTATCGGTATTCGTTACATCCCTAGTTTTTTTTTTTTTTTTGTTTTGACGTTCTTTTTTCGTTTTGGCGATTACTTTCTCCGATTTACTTTTCCGGTTGTTCGCTGCATTAATTGAAGTTATACCCTTTAATTATTAATTTTGTTAGTTTCAAAAGTGTCTAATTATTACGTTTAATAGGATAGAGGTGAATTTCAAAAATACATTACCCGATAGAATACCCTTAATTTTTAATTTGATTTTTAGCATTAATTGCTGTTGCTTTTCAAGTTCTGCACTAACTGTGAAAATTTCAAGAGTTTAACTCTTACCATTTCCAATATACAGCGAATTAATCAAATGACATAGTAAAAATTACATTGACTAATAGAACACCCTCTAATTTTTATTTTGTTAAAATTTCAGTATTTATTGGTATAGTCTTTATAATACACAAAATTTCCAAATGTCAAGTGTCTATATATCAAGTGTCTGCATATTACAATAGGATTTCAACGTGTTTTATTGCTCGCTTTAGAATACCCTTTAATTTTTAACTTTCATAAACTTTTAGTATTTGTTGTTGTAGCGGCCATAATTACACATATTCTGTGCAAATTTCAGTGCCTTACATCTTATGATTCTCGAGATAAAAGCCTGTGACAGACAGACGGATACAGGCAGACACACATACAGACAGGCGGATGGACGTACAGCGTAGCGAAAATGAACGATTGGGTTCCTTTTCACCTTTTGTGTACGGAACCCTCAAAATAAAGTAGTCTAAAAATAATACTTAATTATGGGCGTGCCATCTTTCTTATCATTAAAATACATTGTCAGAAGAGCTTAATATTTATGAAAATTTTTCTTAACGAATTAGTTAAGCAGAATTGGTTGAAATAGAACTTTTGTCCTGTAAGGGCGTGGCAATGCCCACTATTTCCATCATTTAATTTTAGAATAGCGACAGTTCTATTTGTGGTGTAAAATTTGATTAGAATTGGTTTAAGGAAGTATTGTAAAATAAATATTTAATTTTTATGGGTGTGGCACTATTAAATTTTTAAACCATTGGCAATCAATGTTTCAATCATTATATTACATTGTCAGAGACACTCAATGTACTTATAAAGTGTTTAAGTATCCGTTTAGTAGAAAAATCTATAAATTAAAATTTACTTCTTGTAGGCGTGGCACTGCCCACTTTTCTTATTAATAAATTGTATTGGCAGCGAAGCTTAATACTTTTGTCGAGTTTCATATAAAGCTATTGAGTAGAAGTACTTGAAAATATATATTGACTTTGTATGGCATGGTTCTGCCCACTTTTCTTAACATAAATTTATATTGCCATGAAATTTTAATATCTATTTAAAGTTTTAAATCTTTAAATTAGTGAAACTGACGTTGGAATAGTCGAATAACAAAAAAAAAAATAAAATAAAACACATGAATTTTTTATGACTCCTAAGAGTATGCAATTAATTTTTAAACACCTTTAATAAGTATAAATACATTTGAACTTTGAGTTTTGTCACAAACAAGGGCATTACATATATCGATTACTTTTAATATTTCTTTATATTACAATTTCCTTTAAGGTTTTTTGTTTTTCTATTGCATTTCTGCAAATGTTGAACATACTTTAGTTTGTTTTTCCTTCTGATATATCATTGAAAATACAACTTTTTTGGTAGACATAAAATCCATTTGGTTTTAATATATACAATCTGATAATAATGTCGAGTTTTGAGAGGCATTTTTCTTAGTTGTTGTTTGTAATCACTGTAGTGGAAAATATGTTGGGCGCCTAAAAGTATGCGTAGCAAAATAGTATCATTATGCTTGAGACAAAATAGGCAGTAATAACTCTTTAACACTTATATGTATAGTATATGTATTATGTATACAGGCATGTACATTTATATATAGGTGGGTATTATGCTTAAATGCCTTGGTAGCTACAATTTTTTTTCTTTATTTGTATTTCATTTTAAGATGTTTACTGACTGTCTGAATTTTGTTAATAAATGTTTGTTCATATATATATCTAGCAGCAGATATGCTGTTGGCATATTTTAGTCTACATCTGTTTGTCTGATTGTTTTGGGCTTTGCTTTGTACTTTGGTGTCTTAGCTGGCCAATTTTTTTTGTTGTGTCTTTTTCTTCTTCATTGACTGTCTGTTATGTCTGTTTGGCCAGGGTTTAATGGATTATGTTGTCATTCGTTTCAAATTAATGTTCATATGATATTTAATGCCCCCTTAAATATGCTACATTTTTTATTCCTTATGTATTGGCACTTGTTTACATATACATAATTCTATTTACAAAGGCTACCAAATGTTGGCATATTAATTATTTTCTTACTCAATTGTATGTGCCTTAAAGTATGCTCTAATTATTCTGATTTGCCAGTAGAATACTTCAATTTTCTATACATTTTATCTAACCCTGCAAACTAGCTATTTATTATCTTTGGTATATTTTATATTAATTTTTAATTTGTATTTTTCCCCTAAAGTATGCTTCATATCATTTAGAAAACTTAAAGCTATTCATATATTACGTAACGTTATTTTCGGAGTTTTTATACTCCCCCCTCCCCATTTCGTAACGCTTTTTACAAAACTTTCAGTATAAATTACCTAGTTCGTAACAAATACTGAACACCCCCCCCCCCCCCCCTGCAGCACTACGTAATATGTGAATAGCTCCTTAAAAAATGCTTAGAATTTTGCATTATGAGCAACAATTTAATTTATTTAGTTAATTGAATTATTATGCAGCCTACTTTTAGGCTTTTTATTGCGAAAATCTTATATATTTAATTAATATTTTATTAGGAAATAAATTATATATTATATATTAATATTTCATCACATACATATGCTGCTAACAGAATGTAGCCAAATACAAATTTCTATTGAATTGTAATGTTTCTTGGAATTTTTCCCATTTTTGGAAAAATATATTAAGCCAATTGAGTAAAAGGAAAATGAAAACTGTTCAATAAACATAGTACTTGGTAAGAAATTATATAAAGCCAATAGTTATAAAAAGATATTAAAACAAAAACTATAGTTTTAGCACGAAATTGAAAGAATTGAAAAAACGTGCCGACATTTATTTGCTTTAATATAATTGTAAATAAAAGTGTTTATTTTTAGGCTGTAATAGTTTTTTTTATTGCTTTGCCTTAATTTATTACACATTAGTATAATGTACTTGTTTATTTACACAAACCCTAATTTGACAATACTGCAGCCTACTTTTTGGGTGACCCCATAGAGTACAAATATAAAAGTAACAAACATTTCCATGAAACAATACTTTTTTAAACTTTTATAATAGTTTTTTTTATAAAAAAATGCTGCCTACTTTTGTGTGGTTAGTTATTTATGTGTGTGTTAATATTTTAAAATAACTGTTTGTTTAATTGCTTTGTAATATATTTTCATAAAAATCGCGAGCTTATGTAACTAAAATATATAAAACAAAAACTTTGAAAAATGTTGCCTAGTTTTTGGGGCAAAGATAGATATGCTATAAAATCTGATAAAAAAACTTTAATAAACACTTAAACTTATGTTGATTTAATAGTTTTCCTCTAAAAATTAAGAAAGCTTATTACAGGTGGATGCACAGTGGGCCTTAAGGCCTTCCACCTGACCTAACTTATTTTGTTATTTTTTAAAAGCTGAAGGGATTTGAGAAAAGTAATGGCAACGATGCGTTTGTGATAATAAAGTCTTTGCATCTGTATATTACAATTTGCTTTATTTTGTAAAATTAAAAACTATGGCACAGTTTCAGGCTTAGCAACTTAATTTTTTTAATAATAGTAAAAAATTTCGAAAACATGTTATTGAAATACATTTAATATAAACTAAACCCCTACAGTTACATTGCCTTAGCTTAAGTTTAAATATGCTATTTATTAAAAATATGCTGCATACTTTTAGGTGCTAAAATATATTGCTAGCTTTTAGGGGATATTTTGTTGAATATTAACCAAAAATATTTTCAAGTACAGTCTCATATCTAAACTACTTTATTTAATGAATTTCTTAAGCAACTTAAAATTTTCTTCTGCCATAATTTCTATTTGTTTTGTATATTAATTTAAGCTTGAGTGTTGAAATTTTTTTAAAGTTACATTTAATAACTCCCTTGCAACTAAATGAGCTCACTGTTTCTTAAACATACGAATATGTATATATATAAATAAAATCGATACATATTTTATGGCTACCAAAGACACAAATACAAAAATATTTCGTATAAAAAATTACAATAAAATTTTTTATTTTATCTAGTTTTATAACACGAGCAAATGTCATGTTTTTCTTTATTATTTAAATTTTAAATTAGATAAATTGTCAGTTGCACAAGAAAAGACATGATATATAGTTTAAAGTTTCAAATAACTAGAAAAATGGAGAGAAAACCAAAAACGCTTAAAAACCATTTGAATGTTTTTTTTTCTCGAAACAAATTAATTAAATGAATTTTGGTTGTAGGTTTGTTTGCTGTTTATATCATTAATTAGTGCAAATGCCCTTTGCTGTATGCAAAGGATTTGTTGCATAGTTTTAAGCTGCTTAAAGAATTGTTAATGAACTTTAACTTCAGCGGTTTGCAAGAAAACCCGCGTTTATTTAAAAACGATTTTTTTAGAAGAGCTCCAAAAATAGTACTATTTTTTTAGCTATGGATAAAGGTGTATAAATTTATGTGGCAATCTTGTAAGCTTCCGTAATTGAGTTTTAATTTTCTAGTTTTTTTCTTCTTAAAATTATTTAAGAGCATGTCTAGGCTCAACAAGTGAAGCTTAGATTATTAGTTGCCTATCTTAAGGGTTAAATAAAAGTTTTGTGCAACACTAGTTGGTAATTTCAATAAACCATGTTGAAAAGGACACTTGGTATACTTTTGGGCGTTATCTTTAATATCTTGATGAAATAAATATAAATCGACAACTTTGTCAAACATTTTTTGTATATAGATTCTTATGAAACTTTGCATATATGTTTATTGAGTTCCAGTAACAATGCACACATGATAATCAGAAAAGCAGACAGTGCCACGCCCCTTGTAATCGAATAATATTTGTAAGCTACTTTCATTTAACCGATTCTTTTAAAACTTTGCACCGAAGTTCAGCTACCGTCATAATACAATATTGTGCAGAAAAAAGTGGACAGTGCCATGCCACGCCCATTTAAAATAAATATTATTTTTCAACTACTTCGACTTAAGCATTTCTTAGGAAACTTTGGTCGTATATTGAATTCTTTTTACAGCAAAATTTAATGATTTTAAAAGTGGGCAGTCGGTGTCATGCCCATACAAACCAAATATTCTTCTTCAAATAATTTTACTTAACCGATTGTTATGAAACTTTTAATACTCATGGACTTTCGTTGAGAATAAAACATTATAATTGGAAAAGTGTGCAGTGCCACGCCCAAGTAACATAATTTGCGTGGGAGGGGGGGGGGGAGCGGCGGTAGTTGATAAGATTTTCCGAAATCCTCAAGTCTGCAAGGACGTAGAAAGTGCATCTAAAGCTTATGCAAAATCTTATTAACTGCCTCCACTACCACAGATTTCATCCAGTAACTATGTGGTAGTTCTAAGACGAGCGGACATGAGACCCTTAGGTTACACATGGATTCGCATTGCTCTACCTACATTCCCTACACGGGAACGTTTGTCTGTTTCTTCTGATATCCATACAAAAGCACAAATTCCCGTAAACAGGGAAAGGCTCATATAGGCAATCAATCATTTTTATCCGTACAAGTCACCGGGTCCGGACGATGTTATACCAGCCGATCTGCAGCAAACTGTGAAGGTTATTGTGTCATGGCTAATAAGAAAAAATACGGCTTGCCTTAGGTTATTATATATACCAACATCATTGACTAGGTGTTTGGTGATCTTCATCCCTAAAGAGGGAAAAACCCCTCACCTTTGCGAAACATTTCAGGATTTAAATCTGTCTTTTTTTTTCTTCTTAAAAGCGTTGAACGGTTGATCAATCTTCATCTAGCTTTACTTTGAAATCTATTGAGCGCAGGCAATAGATTTAGGAAGATTGAATATACGTCATTCGTTAAGAAGTCTAGTTGGGTCATTGCAACCTCTATAGGGGTTGTAAGTGTCTGTAAAGTATCAAACCGAGCTACTCCACAGGGAGTCGTTTTATTTCCTCTCCTACGAAACCTAACCTTAAACTCTATGCTCAGGGACATATTAATGCAAAAATGATTGCAAATTGTCAATATAAGTTTTTTTAGTTTCATTTTGTTTAAAAGTGTGGCGTAATTCCGATAACATTACAGTGCCAGTATCCGGCAAATACTTAGATACTCAATCACAGCGCCTTCAATGTGTACTGAGAATAATCAGCAGATGGAGTACCAAAAGTGACCTTAGTGTAAATGCGTAGAAAACGTACTCTTCACAAGACGATATAAGGAACCAACTTGTCCACTTCCAACCCTAAACGGTGTAGAGCTTAAGTTGTCTGCGAGTGCAACGTCGATCTGGACACCAAACTTCAGTCAAGGGTGGACAAGGCCGCTGTGTCTCTAATCGTATATGCATGCAGAAGGCCAGTGGTAAAATTGGCCTACCAACATACAATAGTTACGTATGGTACGCTAGTATGATGAACTGCATTAAACAAATTCACCTACTGTCGGATCGCAGAAACGATCCAGCGCACATCGCCTTTGATGATCACATGTGCTTCTCGCACCACTCCATCAAATGCCCACTTCACAATGATGCATTCTTTGCCAGATGTTCCCATGTCTAAGTCATTGTCGATAAATTCTTATATATAGTCACTCGAAATTATCAAAGTTAGTATATGATTAAATAGACTACACCAATAAATACTGTAATTTAAATAAAATAAAAATTAAAGGCTATTCTATCAGTTAATGTTTTTAATTAATAAAACAATAATCTGTATCTGTGGAAAGCGTAAGAGGCAAACTTTTGAAATTTTCACAACTAGAGCAGCATTTTAAGGGCAAGATTACCAAATGCTAAAAAATCAAACATACTAAAAATTAAAGGGTATTCTATGAGGTTGTGTAATTTTGAAATTTAGCTGTATCTTGGAAACCATAATAACTAAGCACTTGAAAAAACAAAATTAATAATTATTGGGATACTCCAATAAACAAACAAAAAACCAAAAAAAAAACGCTCAAATTAAAAAAATTTCAAAATTTTAAAAATACCTAAATGAAAAAACAGCCAAAACAGAAAAAGCTCTAATAGGAAAAATATTAAAAAAAATCGCTAAAATATAAAAAGTTGTCAAAACTAAAAAATGGCCAAGACAAAAAAATAACGCTAAAAACGAAAAAAATTGTAAAAAATCGCCAAAAACGAGTAAATTCACCAAAACTAAAATAATCCCCAAAACGATCAAAGCGCCAAAACTATAATCGCCGATACTAAAAATATCGTCAAAAATAGAAAAAAAAATGGCCGAACCAAAAAAAAAGTCATTCAAACTATCAAAAATCACCAAAACCCGAAAAAATCGCCAAAACGAAAAAAAAATCGTCAAAACCAAGAATAATCGCCAAAAACCGAAAAAAATCACTGAAAGGAAAAAACTCACCGAATCTAAAAGAAAAAAACGCCAAAACGAAAAAAAAACGCTCATAAGTCATAATACTCTCACAACTCATAACTTAATTGTAAAACTAAAAATAAGTATGTTATCTTTTCAATGGCCACGAGTTTAAACAACATTTCCCGCAGGGTACCTCCTACACCTTATTTTGGCTGTATTATTTTAATTTTTAAATCTTTTTTGGTTCTTGTTATTTTTTAATGTTAGTATTTGCTTTGTGCAGAATTTTTTAAGAATATTTAAATATTTTTTTTCTCCTCCATTCCTGCACATTTTTCTTTCTATTCTAAGGACTTTAGAAACAATTCAGTCTTTTATGCTTAGAGGATGATTTTTAAACGGAAATTTCAAAACTGAGTTGAACAAGCCTTTTGAAAGCAGAAGGAACTTAAAATGAACGTAAACTTTTACAGTAGTAAACGACTTCTGGAGAATATAGAATAAAGTGTTTGTAAAGAAAGTTTTATTTTACAAAATCATTTTTAATTAAAACTAAAATTCTTGGGAAAGTCATCAAGTACTTTTTGTTGATAAAATGATTTTGTGGTTTATAAAAGAAGGGGTTGGATATTATATTTTATTAAAAAGATATTTTTTTTAAATTATAAGTTAATTAATTTAAAAAACTTACTTTTTTTTAATTTATTAAAGTCCTCAAACCGCTGCTGCTTGGTGGTATCATATCCTAGATAAACTCTAGCCAATTTTTAGCATATTTTTAGGTGTTTTTAGTCATATTATTTGTACATATATTTTTTTCCATAATTTATTTAATAACAATTATGCTTCATTTTAAGCTTTAAAATAATAAAAACACAAGAGAGTAAAGGGATTATAAGTAAATATATTAATTAAGGTTTTATTTTAACACTTCACACAAACACTTGTGCAATTAAAACAACAATGATTTTTCAACAATGATGGTTGGCTGCGGTGGGTGAAAACAAGCAAACAAAAAAAATAAGAATAGAAATTTTACACTGATTATGGTCAAGTATTATCCATGTTGATAATACAAATTATTTCTATGGCAGCGTTTCTCTTTCTTGGGCTACACCTATCATTAAAAACAAGAACAGCAGATAATGAAAACCAAACAAAAGCAAAAATCGTTTAAAAAAAAGTACACAGCAACAGCAGCCAGTAGCCAGGATAAAACAATAAATATAAATTTTTTATTTTTCAAAAGGTGAAAAAATACTTTTTCTAGCTAAACTGTGTGTGCTTCAAAGTAAAATATAAATTTAAGTGCAATGAAAACAGCAAAATTGCTTGTTTTGTTTCAACAGAGTGTGAGTGTGAAAAAGAAAATGATTTGTGTTGTATATGTATACACAACTACATGCATATATGCACATGTGTGTGTGTGTGTGTGTATTTAAGCCTGTATAACTGTGAGCTGTTGTAATACAATACTTTGAAGTTACTATACTATAGCAAATGTAGCTGTGTTTGTCATAGTAATAGTGGATTTGTTTCCTGTTATCCTTGTTGCGATGCTTACGTATCGTTTCGTACATTGTACTCTATACATGACTGAGCATAAAAAAACGCTTACACGCACACAGCAGCTCACGAATGCAAAATACCAAAAAGAAAATTGAAACACAAAATTCAAGCAACACAGAATACAGAAACACTTTTAAGGGGTACCCATAAGAGATGCTAAATAATAAGAAACTCTTTTATATATTCAAAAATATATAATACATGAAAATTGGTAATAAAAATAAATAATTCTGCAAACACAGAGCCGATTTCAATACAAAGATCTAATTGAAAAGATTACAAAACGGACGTAATTTTGTGTTAGGTCAAATGATGTGTCCGTCTACAAACGGTGTCTTCGTCCACAATTTTTCATAGTACCAAACCTTTCATGTCCTTCGAAATAAAAAATTTTGAAAATAATCAATATATCGGGCAACAAATTTTTCCCTCCGATTTCTACTTCTATGAGACCAAACTTCAAGCAAAACGTTTCAAAAAAAAAAAATTATTTTGAAAATTGGTCCAGAAATGTCGGAGTTAAGCGATAGTCAATATATCGGACTACCACTTTTTCCGTCCAATTTCCACTTCTATGAGACGAAACTTCAAGCAAAACTTTTCAATTTAAAAATAATTTTTAAAACCGCTCCATTATTGGAAAAGTTATGCGATAATCAATATTTAAAAAAAAAATTATGTGACCAAACTACAAGCAAACCCTTTCAAAAGGAAGTAGAATTTTTAAAATCGGTCCATAAATGGAGGAGCCATGCTGTAATCAATATTTCGGGGGAGCGAATTTTCCCAAAAATTTTTTAGAAAAAATTATGTTACCAAAATTGTGTCAGCAAACCCTTTCAAGCAAAAAAAAAACATTTTTTTTAATCGGTTCGAAAATTACAGAATTATGCTTGTGGGGAGCAAATTATCCCTCCGATTTTCTGAATAATATTACAGAATAAAACTGCAGGCAAACCCTTCCAAACAACAAAGCAATTTTGAAAAACGGTTGATAAGTGACAGAGTTATTCGTGAGAGGATCAAATTCCCTCAGCGATTTTCGAAAAAAAAATTATGTGAGCAAACTGCAGACAAACCCTTTCAAAAAAAAAAGAATTCTTTAAATCGGTTGACAAATAACAGAGTTATTTATCTATTAGAAAACTAGTTCATATATAAAAGTTTTAAGCTTTATCACAATATCTCTGTCCGTTCCAATTTTATGTGAATTCGAATATTACACTATTTTCCAAAAAGATTATTAAATCATAAAATTTGAGGATTAAAGGGGGTAAATAACACAAGTATTTAAAGTTTTTACTGGCTGAAAGTAAAGTTGTTTATTATAATATTTGGGGCGCTGAATTCGAATCTGAGGTCAGTTTTTTTTTCAAATTTGTTCTAGTTTTCGAGATATAGCGTTATGACAAAAAAGTAAAGCACTTGCACGACATATGTTAACATACGAGGGCGGATTGATATTGAAGCTACCTAAGTAGGAAAAAAAACATTTTTTTTTTCAAAAACCATGTATTTCTCAACATAGTCTCCTTTTAGCTCAATACACTTAGTACGACGATATTCCAACTTTTTTATACCATCTGAATAATACGATTTTGGGAACCCCTCAAAATACGCGTTAGTTTCGGTATTCACTTCTTCGTTTGAGATGAATCTTTTTCCTGCGAACCATTTTTTTCAAGTATGGATCAGGAAAAAGTCACTAGGAGCTAAATCTGGACTATAAGATCGTATCTAATGCTGTGTGAACCGGTGCGTTGTCTTGAAGAAAGAGCACTTTTTTCTTCTATAAATGTGGTCGTTTTTTCTTGATTGCATCAATCAATTGATCCAATAATGCACGATTAGATTTTCCTGTTATTGTGGATCCTTTTTCAAGATAATTGATGAGCAATATTCCGTGTGCATCCCAAAATACAGTATCCATAACCTTGCCAGACGATTTCACTGTCTTCGCCTTCTTCGGAGCACTTCCACCACTTTGGGTGAAATTTTAACAGCTGACGTTTGACAGATTGCAATTTCTAAAAAAAAAGTTTTTGTGTTTGTGCCGCCATCTAGCGCTAGGTAACTTCAATATCAATCCGCTTTCGTAACTAGAGAACTCTTTGTTATATTTAGTAAAATAAAAAATCCGAAATTCTACAACGGTAATATCTTTCAACCGTACCAATATTACTTTTTATTCGGCTTAGTAGTTTCAGAGATATCGTGGAACATGTGAAAAAAAAATTTTTTTATAAAAATTTTATTTATTAAAAAATTCATAAAAAATTAAATCAAACTGAAATTTCGTTATTATTTCCATATAGATCAATATGTTGCAAACACAACAAGCCATATTTCAGTAAAATCGACCTACAGGTTTTGATTTTATTCACAATTAAGTGAGAAAACTCAATTGATAAAAAGTCACGATTTTCATACAACACACAAAAAATGTTATTTTGTATGAAAATCATGATTTTTATCAATTGAGTTTTTCATGCCCTCGTACGTGAAATTTCAGAATGATATTTTTAACGCTTATTATTTCCAAAAAAAAAAAGTTTTTATACCACTGTGCGATTTTACTGTGCTCAGTTTCCGAGTTGTATGAAAAAAAGATAAAAAACGATAGTTTTGGCATGTTCCCCTCTATTTTTTAGTGTTTCAGAATTTTGTATATAAAAATTCTAGATATGGAAGTTTAGCCGTTTAGCCGGATAAATGTTTAGCCGTTTTTGTGTTATTTCAAATATAAAATAAGAAAATTTTCATTCTTACGTTATTCATTTTACAATTTGTTTTCTCTAAGTGTACAAAGCAATTTTTGATTTATAATGAAAGATAGCAAGCCTAATGGCCTATCAAAAAAAAAATGGCATATTATTACCTATTAAAAAAACTACAACGCAAAATTCGTATTCGGTTGAAAACATTACGATGGAAAAACACCCTGTATTTTACATATCGAACAAATCAGGGGGCCCATACATTTGAAGTAGTCCAATATGTTCCCGAAACAATAAAACTACTTGGCTATATATATCTTGAAGTTGAAAAAGCCACTCTTTTCACATATGTCTTGCCTGCAGTATCTATCTGTACTTTTTAAAGGAGTTACGCACTTTGAATTGAATATTTTGCCAATAGAACTATTTCACGGAAATTATAAATAGTTAATTTAGTTCACCAAATAAAAGGCAGTGACATCTTTTAATTTTATGTTAAACGGAAAATTGTAACATAAATTTTAATTAAGATTTTCATGTTTGAATCATTTTCATGAATAAAATATCCTTCTTTTATGGGTCACCCTTGTACTGATACACACAAACACACACTCACACACACACACACATACACACACCATGTTACAGCCACACACACTCTCAGTTACAGACACACACACTCTCGCTCACATTCGTACACATCCATACACATTCCCACTCACTTTTGCACACCACGTTTTGCTAGACAATTTCTGTTATAGAATTTTTTTTTGCAGTTGTATTTTTGAGAAACAAATTTTTAAAGGATAAAATTTTTCCATCATTTTTTTCAGTTAGGTTTTTTTAATTTCTTCTTTCTTTGTGTAGCAAAATTTTTCATTTCCTTTCATTAATTGTTATATTTTATATATCCTTTATTTTTTATTTAAAATCAAATTTATTATTGATTTTATTTTTTTTTGTTACAAAAAAATATATATATTTTTTATATATGTGTATATCCACGGCTTAAACAAAAAATTGTAGTTATATAATTATAATTATAATTAATTACAATTATATAAAAGATTTTTTTTTTTAATTTTTACAACTGAAACTTTAACTCTCACTTTTACTTAAATACAATTTTTCACAAATTCATTATTTTATTGTCTTAAAGAGCTTTAAAAATGTTCATAGTACATATTTTCCTTTTTTTTATTTGTAATTATAACTAAACTTCCGTTGCAATTTCTAAGACAGAATGTTAATAAAATCACTTCAAAAAACTAACTGAGCTAGAACACATTTGAAAAATTACAATTTACCCAGTAAAAATGTATAGTTTTAAGAGTTTTAAGGGTTAGCTGCGCAAAAAATGTGGTTTGTAAGCTTTTGAGAAAAGCTCTCTCTCTCTCTCTCTCTCTCTCTCCCAAAAACAAGGAATTCTCATTTAATGAGTCTTATTAATTAACGTGGTATTGTCTGACACATGTGATGCTATTTTTTTTCTTCTTATTTTGTTTTATGTTATTTGCCGGTATTTCTTTGCAACTTATTCCTTACACTCCCACTCTCCTTTTACGCCCTTACATTCTCCTTCAAAATAAACATTGTGTCAACAAGTCATGTGCTTGGTTAGTTTTGTTTACATTTAACTTTAAGGGTGGCTAAAGTTTTACAAAGAATGGTTCAAGAATGTTTCTATACTCAGAACGGAAATAGAAAGTATTTAAGAAAAAAATAATAATTGGCTAACAGTTTTTTATAAAGCTTTAAGCTTTCAGAAATAAATTATTTACTGCATTCAGGTCTTTCTAACACATAAAAATAAGTATTTTTGTGACAAAAAATATTGTGGATATAACAGACTCAAAAAGTTTTGAATTCACATTTAATTAATTTACAATAACACTTAAAAACTACAAGAAATATTTAATTACTTTTAAGTTCGTTGAATTATTAATTGAAATTATTTATGTAAAAAACTTCATAGAAACAAAATTTTATGAAATCCAACAGCACAAGGGAAGGCATGGTATTTTCGAAGGGCACAATACCTCCTCATTAGTGCTCATATAATTGTTAACTATAACAGGCGTGGATCCAGCTTAAGAACTTTTAAGTAAAACATACCATTTTGAAAATTTTCGTTTAGAAGCTCAGTAGAAATGGGGTTTATTTTATTCGTTTTCGGAGGGGAAATATCCCTTTATCCCCTCGCCTGTATCCGCGCCTGACTATAATAAGTGCATATTTGAAAAAACTTTCAATAAAATCTTACAAACCATTGAAAGCTTTTCATTTTAAAATATTGTTAAACTTTTCTAAAAAAAAAATGTATTGAAAACTTTAACAACATTTTAAATAAAAGCTCTCATTCGAAATTTAATAAAATTTCGAAATAAAAGCTCTTACAAAGCTTTCAAATCGCAACTTACAATAAAAGCTTTCGTAAAGCTTTAACTCTAAAGAGTTTTTACAAAAAAATATCGTAAAGCTTTTGATATAATTTCGTAAAGCTTTTAAAAAAATATTTTTATAAAAGCTCTTATATAACGAACTCCGTAAAAAAAGACATCGAGATTTATAAATGTTTACATGTGATGATCCTGATCAATAGCGACCTTAACTTCCCAGCAAGAATTTTCAGTAGAGCCAAAAATAGCTGTTTGTGTAAATTTTTTCAAATTTGAGATTATACTTGGTATTACTGCTCAGACATGTTCCTCCCACTTTACAATATTTCCAAACTTTAAAGCTCATTTATTTAAAAATATAATTTTACATTTATAATATTCAAAACTTCGTATCGTGGGAAATTTTTGGAATTTGGAAATAAACACAAACGGCATTATTTTTAGAATTTTGTCTAGTTTTCGAAAAGGCACGTAACTTAATTTCGGTCTCCAGAAGATAAGACCTCTTTTCATCATAAAAATCACATATTAAGCCATCACATATTAAGCCATGAAGCGTTCTTCAGTTTTTCTTAAGCGTTAAAAGAGCTTTCAAATATAAGTTTTTCAATAAGCTTTTGAATTAAACATTTCATAAAGCAAGCCATACACGTTACAACTGTTGGTACAACCAAGACCATTCGTACCAAACACTGAATACCGCCACTATTTTAACTGGAAGGTCATATGCAAGGAATTATTTGTTTACATATTTACATTAGAAAAGTTTTAAGTGTTTTCGAATAACTGAACTGATTTTGTTTAGAAAACTTTTTTTGAAAAGATCCCAAAATTAATTTAAAAAAAAAATTGTTTAGAATAAATTTTCAATAAAAGCTTTATCTACAATAATCAGTATGTTCTTGTACGTGCACAAAATTACCCAAACTTAACCGTAATCTCTTCTCAATACAAAGTTGGTACTTAAAAAAGCTTTTTGGTAAGTTTGGGTAACAACGTGCACGTACGTAATCACATATGTGGCTCAAAAATCATATTGGATCAAAAGTTAAAATCTTTTTGATATTCGAAACTTGTACATATTGAGATATGTTTCTTTTTTAGCTTTTAAGCTTAAGTTATAAAAAAGATTTGAAGCGGTTTTTTTGTTAGCAGCTTTAATTAACATTTAAGTAGCTTTAAAGTAAAGTAAAGTCATAACACAAGTGAATTAATATTTTCGCAACATTTTTTTCCGAAAAGCTGTTTAATTTTTTGTAGCAAAATCTTATGTGTATGTGTAGAGGATATTTTAAAAATCGTATTTGTCAAAAGTTATTTAAAGAATTTTTCAAAAGTTGGATGCTTTTTGAAGCTCTAAGCTTTTAGATTATTATCATAGGCATTTTTTAGCTCTAAAAACAGTCTTAGCAGATTTGACACATATTTGAAAGCTTTTTTTAGAGCTTGACATCAAAAAGCTTTTAGGTCAACATTTTTTCATCAATAAAATTTTTATCGTTCTTACGTGGAAAACTAGCAAATAACAATATGTGGAACATGGGTTTTATTAAAAATGGCGCAGCTGCTTTTAAAGAGAGTGAGAGAGAGAGAGAGTGTGTATCAATTTGTTCATATATGTATGTATGTTATTTTCCCTGTATAAAGATTTTTGGCTTTTTATTTGTAACAAAATTGAAGGGATACAAAACTTCTTTAACAACTTTTTTTTTTTTTAATTTCCTCAAACTTGAAGTGACGTTGTTGCTTTATTTTATTTTTTGTACGTATGTACGTATGTATTGTTTGAATACGTCAAATAGTTTTTGTATACTTATATATAAATGACCTCATATGTTGCAGGAAAAGGGAATATTGTCTCTGGAATAAAATTTAAATAGAAAAATCTCTGAATAAGCTTCAAACCGGTAGTCTAGGCTGAACGGAAGGAAGACAAGTTTGAACAAACAAAAAAAATTTGTGGGAATGAAAGAAGAGAATAATAAATAAAGGGCAAGTAAATACTATCACATTGACAACATTGGTGATATGACAGTATAAATCATTTTTAAAAGTGATGCAAAATAGAAATCACCGCAGGAACAGATAATCTTATTGTTTGGACACACAAGAGAGGAAAGATAGACAGAGAGATTGGAAAATGTTTTTTAGATATTATTAAATTTAATTTAATTTAATTAATTTCAATTAAATTAAATGTGAATAAAAAGCAAGAAGTTAAAATAATTATTTATGTTCTTTGAATTGTCTACTCTACAATAGGCATATCTCGAGATCAGTAAAAGATATTTGACTATTTTTTACAGGCATAGAAAAGAGATTCATAGAGAAGTCATAAGTTTCAATTTGAGAAGATAAAATTATTTTACTATATATATTTTTTATGGCCCAAAACTATATTTTTTCCTAAATTTTGATTTTTTTCAGAAAATCTACGCGTATATCCATATTTATGAAAAGGCTCTCCTCAATTTTTGCCAAAATTCTTAGAACTATTTATATTATAAAACATTGTTGTTGGAATTTTCAAAATCTATCGTGACAATTTTTTATTGGCCTTTAAGCACAAAAAATATTTTTAAAATTTACGATTTTCGGTCATTACTGAATGTAGGGTACATGTCCAAAATACAAATTCTTTGCCGCAAAATACATTGTCTTTTGCGATATGTGATTAAAGAGTGAATGTGTTGAACAAAGTCTTTTACAAAATTGTAAATAATGAAGATACTTTTTTCAGGTCAATTTCAAAATTTTGAATTTTTAGTCTTTTTCCGACTTCAAGAATGCAAATATGAAAAACAAAAATATTTTTCTCCAGTCTTTAGAAATCACGGAATCGCTCATCTCTAATAGGGAGTAATCAAATTCAAAAACTACGATCGTACTCACTTAAGTTGTCTATCGCGATGCCAAACAGCCATCTGTAAGCGATCCTCTTCATCGAGATTATCCAAAGTGTCTGACAAATCAGATAAATCAAATTTAAAACGATGATCAAAATAAGGACGACTTGAATGACGATGAACGGCAGTCCGTTGAAATCCCTGATGTGCAGTTTCAGATTTTCTCTTCAAATTTACCTTGACATAAGCGTTTAGGTTAGATGAACCATTGCTAAGCTGTAAATCACGGCAACGTATAACTGGAATAGAAACAGAAAAAAATAACAATTATTACATGGACTATTTTATATATCAAACTAAATTTGGAACTCACCATGTACATTTAAGGTATCTTGTTGACGATATATGGCCACATCTACAGAACCTTTGACCGTATTGGCTGTCAATGAATAAGAACTGCCACTTAATTGCTCTTGTGTGGAACTGGCTATGCTAGAGGCCACAGAGCTGCGTTTGTGACAATGCTGGTAGTCCTCTTCCTCCTCGTCACTGTTACAAGAGAAACTTAAACATCTTTTTATAGAGGGCACTTGCTCTAAAGTAGGTGTACTACATCTTTGCAGATCTCTCTCAACCTCAAAAGCTAAATGTTGGGATGGCGTTTCCATACCCAATAAGGCTTTATAAGTATGGGAGTTTTTAAACAAAGGAGTCACTGGACTTGGTATACCATTCGGTAAGGTCAAGCCTATCATTTCATTTTGTCTAGCTGATGTTATATTTTCTCTTTCCTTTGTCTTGAAGTCTAGTGGTTTTTCTCTTTTAATTTTCTTTTCAGTATTTTTAGGATTTTTTCTTCTCACCACCTTTTGCCTTTTCAAATGTTGAGGAGTTCTAACCTCCATTTCATGTATACTATCCTCACTGGCCATTGTGTCTTGTTTGCTATCCTCTTCCAAACTCTTGTGTGTGCACTTGGGCTTTACCTCTTTCCTGGCACTTTCAATAATGGCATCTAACATTCTATCCAAAGTAACATCTCCCATTCTAGAAGAAGACAAAGAGTCTTCCTTCAATTGCTTTCTGAATCTTAATCGGGACAAAGGTGTTACATCGCCTTCATCGGCAAAGTCATCCGAAAATCTTGATTTCATGTCGCCATTATTGGCTGGACTTCTTTCCATCGAAGTTACCGCGGCTGCGTTAAGTCTCTTAATATTTAATGCCAAAGCAGGTGTTTGTTCTGTGGAACGTTGTGGACTTTTACCATTGCTGAGATCATGCAGAGCCGTGAGACTTGTATTACCAAAAGAGTTACGCATAAAGTGTATGCCAAAGTTTTCCTTATTATGATTGCCGGTCATAGAATGGCTCACACGACGACGTTCATCGAAAGCCGCATCCAAATGGTTGTCTAACGAACGGCGGTGTAAACGTCTTTCTAAAGTATGGGTCATGGTGGGCATTTTGTGGGTGTTCGAATTTATGTGGGTGGTGGTATAACGTTTCTTATGAGGTTTTGTGGTGGCAGTTGAAGGTTTTTGTGTACATGAATTTTGAAAAGTTTTCGAATCAAAAGCAGGGGCTGGTGAAAGGTTTTGAAAGAGTTGAAGGTTTTGTTGTTGTTTAGTCCACTTAAGCATTGAGTATTATTGGGTGCAGCAGAAATTCGTTAAATCCTAAAATATGCAAAACGGTTAACTAGTTAACTAATATTCGGTTTGTCTGAAACGAAAAAATAAAAAAAGTCGATAGGTCACTTTACGTAAACCAATTCTCCAACCACTTTTGGTAAATTTTGTAGAGGTGAAATTATGTGGGCAACTGGGTGGCTTTTAAAAAGAGTTGTGTTTCTCTCAGTAGTTCATACAGTTTGTGTCTTTGCTAAATTTAATAAATGTGGCTTTTCCACCTAATTCAACTTTGATGAATGAAACTGAAAGAAACATGTGTGTGATGGTTAAATTAAACAAAAACATTTTTTTTCATATAAATTTTTTTCATTATGAACTTTCTATATATGAAAAATGGAATCAAAAAAGATTTGTTGTTGTTTTCAATAGAAAAATGTTGGAGCGAATTTTCATTTTTTTGTTTGGTGCTTGAGAAAAATTTAAATCTATAAAAAAACAAACTGCAATTTTTAATATTTTTGGGACAATTTAAAGCTTTTTTAATTTAGCGACCTTTTCTTAAAAGTTAGTTTCTCTTAAAAGGTACTTATCCTTCAAATATATTTTTGGCTTCAAAAGTACTTTTTCTTCAAATGTACTTTTTCTGCAAATGTACTGTTTCTTAAGAGGTATTTTTTCTTAAAAGGTATTTTTCCTTAAAAGGTATTTTTTCTTAAAAAGTACTTTTTCTTCAGAGGTACTTTTTTCATATAATTTTTATTTTTCGAATTTTTCCAATTTCGAAAACTCTGTTTTATGCTTTGAGTTCAAATGGTTTCTCATAGACGTTGTACTACTTCCTTTCCGAAAATATTCACAGAGTTTGCATCTAGCACGTTCACCATCGCAAGGCGTAAAGTAAGCACATTTTACTAGAAATCGGTTTTATTATTTGGAAAATAATCACACTCTAACATCAATATTAACGTGTTAACGAATTTTTCCAAAATATAATTTTTCACCTCATTACAACAGGAATGCAGGAATGCATTTTATGTAAACAAAGCAGACATGGGAGTTTTAAATAACTATTGGCATTATATATTTGGAAATAATTACAACGCAAAATGAATTTATATAAACTAAGTAATATATTTATTATATTACATGTGCTAATAGTGCGATACCAATAAAACTCCTAAAATAATATTCGGTTATATTATTATTATATTATATGTGCTAATAGTGCGATAACAACAAAACTGCTAAAATAATAATTAAAATGGTAAAAATAATTGTTTCTGTACGCGTCGTACAATATACAATTGTCATGCCATCAATCGCGGGTAACCACAATCAGTGTGACCAGATTTTGAAATAATATAAAGCTAGATCGTATATCAAATAGAGCTAAAAAAAGCAGAAAATAAAGCTAGAAAGTAAAGCTAAATTTGTTTAATTGCTTTCTAATAGCTGGCATATTTTCAACCCTTGGATACTTTTCATAGTTTAATTAACATCTATGCATGTGTAGTAGAGCGACTCATCTTGAGTGATCACGTTTTTGTTTATGTTACTCATCTCAATTCAAAATCTGTTTTTTTTCTAAGAACACTCATCCTATTTTTGGCGTCTAGAGATTACCCTTCGTGGTCTACAGCGTGTCGGAAAAGGTAGCGCCTGTTCGTAAAGGCATCAGTGGTGTGGATCATAGGAGAAAACTTTATAGTGCTGATGCAAGTATGCTGATGATCGTTTATAGCAATAGCCATTTTTTATGCATTAAACACATTCACCACGTGTGCGATGCACAGAAACAACGCAATAATTTTCGTCACATTCAATGCACACGAACCATGGCTTGTTGGTTTCTGACGAACAACGCGAAAATTTGCGCCGCATGCTGTTCTGGTGTGGACGCATTTGTAGAAATAGTGCTAATTTTATTGTTTTATCATTTGCTTGAGCGGGTGACGTGAATAAATATTTGAGTGATAAATATTTAAAAGCTCGTCCACATCTACAACATAAAATTTGTGCTGCAAATATTTTCGGCGGGCACGTTCGGCTCAAATTTTTTTAGTTGTGGACCCACCTTTATCAGCCAACATTTTGTTGTAGAAGTACATATTTCAGTGGTGCCACTTTGAAATGTATCACGAGTATAAAAATAAAATCGCTTATTCAAAATATAGTTTTATATACATTACGAATTACATCGATGACAGCTTCCAATAACATATCAAATTAAAGCTTGGAAGGTTCTACATTAAACTAAGTACACGCTTAAGTACCGTTGTATCGGCCAGTTTTTCTATTTTCCTCGCAACGGGTTACTGGATTTAAAAATTTTTTAGACTATAGCAATGGTATTTTAGAGCTCTTTGCAATGATTCCTATATCGTGTATATCTGTTGTATATTTTAGGAGTTATGATCAACAAAAAACTAAAGTTTTCAACCCTGTAACTGCAGAACCAAGAGCGGGCGCAGAAAAAAATTATGCTAACATATTGAAAAGTGCTGTTACAGCGTAATTGTTTATTTAATTTTTATTTTTAACAATGTGGGTATTCTTGAATTGTTATAGAATATTCTTATTAAGCTCCTATTTATTTCATATTTCTCATTATGTTGGCAGCAATAATTTGTTCATTGTCGCCCACAAAAATAGAAATTAACTTTGAGTATGATCGTACATAAACGAGACTTAAGCCTTCATTTAGCCGAACGTAACGTTGATGTAGTTCCAAGTGCAGATCGTTTCTGTCTCATAGCTTTTCAATGTGACAGAAACGATCAACGTTACGGTCGGCTAAATGAGCTTTTAAGCCGAAAACATACATGATTCCAGACATGTACATGAACTTCACTCAATATAATAGAAATTATATTACTTATATTGATAGGTGTATAACAATATAAATGTATTTAAAATTTTGCAATTTTCTTTTTTATTTTACAATAAAATATATTTCTAAGCCCTAATTTGCTGTACATATTTTGTTATATTGTCAACACTGTTTTTGCTTTGAAGCCAACAAAAAAAGAAATTAGTTTTTAATTTGACTACGGGACAAAAGTAAGCATGGACAACAACCTGTAGCCGTGTAGTCGCAAAAATAATCATTTACGTATACACACATCTATTCTATTTTTGATATTTTGTAGTCGGTGTCCTGCTGTGGTGAATTTATTTAATGATGAAACCAATGCGAATTCACAATGCTTGTGGTTTTTGTTACATGTTGTATTTGTTTTATTAGTGAGATTACATGGTATGAATTTGCCTTGGATGAAATAGAAATCTTTTTTCCCGCCAAAAGCTTTCGAAAATCACTAGATTTGACGAGAAAATAGCTGAATTGGCAACAGTGTTGACAGCGCAGCTGATAATTGTTGGATTTCAAATTGGTTTTTATTTGTTTTGAATACATTTCAAAGAAACTTTAAATAATTTCAGTTGTTAACGAGTCAAAATGACAAAGTAAAATAACGTTTCAAAAGTTTTTGAAATTGTGAAAAAAATTAATTAATAACTAAATTGTGTCGCCATACTAAGAATACGAAAATATTTCAAGTTGACGTTGAGCGTTCCTAGATCTACAATCAATTGTAGAATTATCATAAGAGAATTATCGACAACTTGAATCGGTCAAATAAATATAAAGATAATTTCAATTCCATTACACAAATTGGAAATGCGTTCGCAGCAGTGAATTGAACAAAGTACATCATCTATCGGCAGTAAAGTGAAATATACTTATAACTGAAATGGATGAGACACTTAAAGAAACTCTAAGGGATGCTTTCGTTTTGCTTATACTTAAGGGTGGGAAGTTAAGAAGTTTCATATTCATTATTTCACAGTGTGAAAAATAAAGTTAAGGAAGAAAAAAAGAAATTAAACTGAAATTAAATATGTGAAAAACCACCGACACAGGTGACTGCAATATCTACGAAAATATGTTCTCCCAAACAACACGGGATTACTGAAGTAAAAGCGCAAACAGAGTGGGAAAAACTGAATCTGAAAGCATTTAAGTAAAATAATTTAAAAATTTTCGGTAGTGGCATTCAAATTTGTCATCGGAATGTAAATGCCTATTGTAGTGCGAGTTTCTTTTTTCAATTTATTGTTATTGTCATAAAGGAGAGATTTTTTTCAATTAAATTTGAAATATCGAGTGGCGGTAAATTTCACCTTTTTTTTTGGTTCTTCGAGTAAATGTTGGCTAGTATTTAACTAATATTTCAGACTTAATATTCAGATTCGACGAATATTGGCACAGATATTCGTATATGTACGTATACGTGAATATTAAAAATTGATATTCATAACGTCACTACTGTGAACCTTAATTCTTTTACGACAACAAACTCGTATTTAATATGTACATAGATTCAACAGGATACATCTAGAACAGATGCGATATCTTCTAAACGCCTGGACCGATTGTTTTCAAATGAAGTTAAGAACACTCGATTAAGTCACCTTTTAAACATAAAAAAAACTAAATCAAAATCGGCCCAGCTGTTGAGGCTGTACAATGACTTGTGCATATACACAGACACACACTACAAACTTTTTACCGTTCCCACGACAATTGGATCTACGCTCCGGAACGACCCGAGTCTCACTCGGCCAAAGATTGTCAACCCAGCGACAGCTGTATCAGACGGAAGTTTTTTCCCTCAGGAAAGAACTCCCGACAACAACAGCAGAGCTGTTACAACAACAACAACAAACTTATTACACCTCTTTTTTGGTCGGGGGCTAAAAATGTTATCTTTTTTTTCAGATTAAAAACATCTTATTTTACATTTAATTTCAAAAATATATTTTTTAGCTGCTGTCAATTTTTAATCAAAATATGGTTGTGAAAACAAATTATATATGGTTATTTAAAAACATGCTATTTTTATATAAAAACATAATATGATTAGTTTAAATCACAGTATATTTACATTCAATTTCATTAATCATATTTCATTAATCATATAGAGCTATATAATACAACAATATTATATTTAGAACATATATATTTTCATAATAGTATGATTTACCTCCAACCATATAATTCAATCATAGTATGTTGCTCCCAGATTATGGTTGATTCAACCATGTATTTTCTTTCCGCGTGCGTGTGCAAAGCTTCGTTGATTTTGAAAATATTCTATAGATTTGAGAAAATAATAATATGTACATAATACAATTTATGTGTTTTAGTTGCTAAAAATTGTATTTCTAGTAAACTGCTTCGTAGTTAAACATTCAATAGTGGTTTTACAATTTCTTCCTAAATTTCTTTATGTTTCTTTTCTCTTTTTCTTATTATTTAACGATTAAAAGTTAATTCTTGTTAGTCTTGAATATTACTCACACCATATCCTTTATTTTTTTTCATGCTTTTAATGTAACCCTTCTATTTTCTTTTGCCCAAAATATCCCATTATTATATAAATTCACATAGTTGTGGTTCCAGTTAAATATTGTTTTCTTAAGAACTTGTTTGTTGTTGTTTTTAAATTAAACTTGCATCATAAATGAAAAAGGATATAATATTTTTGCATGTATGCAATTAAATAAAGACCAGACCATACAAAGTACTTAAACGGTGCTTATTAAGAGGGTCCTTGACATTGTCCCCGAGCATGTGCATTTGCTTTATTTCCTTCTGTTTTATAAATAAGTTTTGTTGCTTTACATGTTTAAAGAAATTAAAAGAAACCCTTTTAATTTAGCTTTAAATAAAATGCTTAAGGACAATTACTTAAAGAAAAAGCCATAATAAAATATATGATTAATGGCGTTTAAAATTGATCTTGATAAATTATTTAAACATATTTTTTAATACACTTTTATTAGCTTCACTTTGAACTGATGATATAATGGAACTTAGAGACTTCCAATAAACTTGCAACTTTGCACACATATGAGGCTTTCAAGCTAATATACTTTTGAATTTAGATGCATGGTCATGCCACGCTCACACTTATGTGTTGTTTTCACAATGCAAACAAGCACTGCTTGTCTAAAACTTATATGAAAAGCACTCAGATTTATGAGTGATTTCCATACAAATTTTAGACAAGCAGTGCTTGTTTGCATTGTGGAAACAGCACATTATTAAATAATATATTTCAACTTCTTCCAATTTCCCAGCTCTTTATGAAAATTTTCACACATTGAGCTTCTCTGAAAATAAATTTTTTTTTGTTATGAAAAGTGGGCAGTGCCACCCACGCTCAAACAAAATAAGTATCCTTTTTGAAATAGTTCTATTAGTCCGATTCTTAAAAGACTTGGCAAAAGCATTAACCTTCTCTAAAAGCACAATTTAATTGTTAAAATAATGAAAAATGCCACGCCCATACAAAGTAGATATTCAGATATGTGATGGAAATCGATTGCACATATTATTTCTTTATTAAAAAGAATTGTATCACAATATTATAAAAATATTTCTTTATTAAAAAAGAGTTGTATCACAAAAATCATAACAATTTGTCGAAAAATGCATTAAAATGGGCTTTCAAAAATGTTTCGCTTTAAACCTGATTACCTGATTTTTTCAACTTCTTCTACCAATAAGATTCCTATGAAACATACCCTAGATTTCTCTAAGCATGCAATTTAATAAGTGAAATTTTTACAATTATTCTGCATGAAACAAAATTAATAACTAAAGGGCATCCCTTCAAGTAATGCAACGTACAAGACAAAAAAATCTTCAACACGAAAAAAAAACGCCAAAATGAAAAAAATTGTTAGAACCAGAAAAATCTCTAAGGCCAAGACAAAAAATTTACTAACTAGAATAATCGCCAAAAACCAAAATATCTTCAAAAATTAGATTATTTTATTTGGAACTAGTGTCAAGTTACTTATCTACCCCGATAAACCAGAAACACTTGAAAAACAATATTGTGCGAGTTATTGGCAAAATACGGCCATAATTGCTGCGAAAACTGTGTAGAAGTTGTACATTCAGATTGCGCCATCTATGCTCCAGCCCGTTCAGCCCCATATCAGCAATCATATTCAAATATTAATAGGATAAAATTATTTTTCCAATAAAGCCAGTTTCATTGATATTAAAAAAATTTCTTTCTTTCTTTAAGTTTCATTTAAAGTTGTGAAGCGTAAAAAAAATCTTTCTATTTCTTGCAAACATTTTTTTAGAGTTTCTTATCTGTCTTCTTTATATATTTCTGTCTACAGCTGTTTTTGTAAGTAAATGCTATTTAAAATAACAGTGATTTTTTAAAGTATGTAATTCTTTTTTCATTTTTTTTTTGTTCTACTCAATGATGGATTACTGACATATCCAAATTTTAATGTAAGCAAGGTACTATGCAAATAAGGATTAATTTGTCTAGTTTATAGAAACACCTTGTCTTTAATTATGGGCATAAATTATAAGGGTTTGTATTAAACACTAGACAAGGAAAATTAAAATAATTTAATATTTCTTAAAATAAACTGCAGCTGTAGAAGAAAATAGTTTTTGTAAACAGTGCAAAAAAGTACAATGAGGACATTTAACATAGTTGTGCTACAAAGGATATATTTGCTTCAACAGCAAGGCATTGTTTTTACAAATAATAACAAGCAGATAGATTGGGAGATAGACAGACAGACAGACAGACAGACAGACACGAGAACAGACACAGAGATATTTCAAAAAATATATACTTTAGGTGTTTAAAGTTATTTTGCAAAAGAATAGTGTGGATTACTTTGCTATTATTTCAAATGGTTATAGTTTCTTAAAAGAAATTTGATACCTTATTGTAAAGCATGCAATATTTTTGAGATTTCAAATTTTCAAAGGCACCGTGTCTTTGTTAACAAAAAAATTTTGTAACAAAAATAATCATAGAAAAATTGATATACATATTTAAAAAAAATAGAATGCTCCGGATTAAAAATGTCCTTAAAATAAAAGAATTATTAAAATATATAATAGAACGTTGCTGGCATGCAAACAATATAACAGAAACTGTAGCTTAGGAAAAAGTCGAAAAAAAACTGTTTTTTTAAGTAGTTAATAACACTATACAACAAAATCAAATATTTTCAAAATAACTAGATTGCAGCGACTGATACTGGTAGAGGGCAGAAAAAAAAATATACATGTGTATAAGCGTTTTGACAGTTTACATCTGGGATTAATTTTGACAGAAGATCAATTCTCCCAACAACCCCCAATTTTATTTCAAACATTTCTGCAGAACATTTTAGACCGCTATATCGCCGATAAAGAAGAACTTTCTCCCCCAAAATATTGATTATCGCACTCAAAATAAAATGGTAGGCAAATCTAACCAATTTAAATAGTTACTGTTAATGTAAAATGTTGTTGGAATTTTTGTGAAATAACAATTTTTATTGGTTAAGATAATTTTTTAAATTTGTAAGCCATTTTATGTCTATGGTTACTTTGTGCTATCGTTATTTAACAAGATGACTTAGCTGAGATGGTAAAGGCGTACGGTTTATAAACATGAGAACCTAAGAATCTACGTTCAAGAACAAAATATTGCATTTTACTGAATTGTAAAATAAAAATTTGGAAAAAACGACGCTTGAAAATTAAATGATGGTTGAAATTACTAATTTAATTTTTACAAATTTTTCTGGTTAAAATGACCAATTTTTATTGTTAAAATTATTGATTTAAAATAATAACGAAAATAGTTATTTTACAAAAATTACTTTATTTAAGTCCAGCCAATTACCAAATGTCTATGTATACTTTGTGCTATAGTTATTTAACAAGATGACTTAGCTGAGATGGTAAAGGCGTACGGTTTATAACCATGAGTAAACTTGTGAGAACCTAAGTTCAAGACCGTAAAATTGCAAACAACCTGCGACCTTCCGGTTAAGCCCGTTTCAGACTATAATACAAATATTAACAAATATTACAAATATTAATACTTTTGACGAAAATGAAACTCTGGCATGATGAGTTGTCATTGTTTTTTTTTTTTTTTGAAAATCTTCAAACAGAAATTAAAACGGAGAGATTTCCGTTAAAAGTATTACTGCCTGTTCCACAATGTCGACAAGTCGATATCGTTCTCATATTTATATTGCAAACAAAAACAAATTCAAATTTTTTATTATTGTTTTCAATATAAATATGAAAACGACATCGACTCGCCGACATTGTGGAACAGGCAGTTAATACCCCTATTAAAGTCTGAAACGGCCTTTAGTAGTTTTATACACTATCAACTAAACTACAATTTAATTTGCTTGATTGTTAGGGTTCCGTACACCAAAGGTGTTACCCTATTGTTTTCGCTTCGGCGTCCGTATTTCTGTATGTCCGCCTGTCTGTCTGTCACAGGCTGTTTTCTTGAGAACCGTAAGAGCTGCGGACCTGATATTTTCACAGAACATGTAAAACTTTTGCCGCTACAACAACAAATTATCACTGTTAAAATTTTAAGTGTGTTCTAAAGCGAGCAACGCAACATGTTGAAACACAAATGTAGCAGACACTTATATATGTACACTTGAAATTTACAAAGCTAGTGAATACTATACAGACTACACTAATTAACTGATGTTTAAAACAATAAAAATTAAAGGGTATTCTATCAGTTAATGTAATTTTTACTATGTAAATTAGACAATTTGCTGTATCTGGATCTAGGAAACCGTAAGAAGCAAACTCTTGCAATTTAAGAAAAACCCTCAAACTAAAAAATTCCAAAATTAAAAAAAAAATCTAAAACGAAAAATTGCCAAAATTAATCAAAATGCGTTTAAAGAAAAAAATGCACCAAAAGTAAAAAAGCGCTAAGACGCAAAAAATCATAAAAACTAAAAAGAACGCTAAAAAACTAAAAAAATTGCAAAAACCCAAAAAAAACGCAAAAAACCGAAAAAATCGCCAAAATGAAAAGGAACCAAAAATTAAAAAATTGCTAAAAATAAAAATATCGAAAAAATCGCTAAAAGTAAAAAAAATCAGCAAAAACCGAAAAATCGCCAAAACGAAAAAAGCTACAAAACTAAGAATATTTTAAAAAAACGAAAAAACAAGAAAAACGCCAAAACTAAAAAATCACCAAAATAAAAATATCGGCAAAAAACAGAAAAAAAAAATAAATAAGAACATCGCCAAAAAATTAAAAATTGCCAAAAACCGCCAAATTACCAAAACGAAAAAAGCGCCAAAACTAAAAAAAATCGCAAAAAATGAAAAAAAAAAAACAAAATTAAAATTAAAGTAAAAAGAAAACAAAAAATCGCTAAAATTAAAAGATCGTCATAAAAATCGATAAAAAAAACGCCTACACTAAAAAATCCTCAAAAATAAAAAGAATCGGCAAAAAAACAAAAACAAAAAAAATTGCGAAAAATTGCAAAATCGCCAAAAACCGAAAAAATCACAAAAATTAAAAAAGCGACAAAACTAAAAAAACTTATCGCAAAACGAAAATAAATAAAATTAAATGAAAAAGCAAAACGAAAAAATTGCCTAAATGGAAAAAGGGGCAAAAACGAAAAGGGATATACGTATGTGTATTCGTACGGAACCATCCGTGTGCGAGCCAAAGTCACACTTTACTGAATTCATTACTGTTATTATGGGTTTGCCTAGTTCTAACCTATGAAATTGGTTAGATTACTACTATTTTATTTTGAGTGTAATATGTTGCTCTTGCTCGCATAACAAATCTTGCCTTTGAGAAATAGTAAAAATGTTGCAAATAATTAAGCGACGGTATTTTTAGGCGGCTCCTGACATAATTGTTTAAAAAACCTGTATAGCATTTTTCTGCCCTTTCATTCATTAACAAACAAAGAAACTAATTTTGAGACAGATATTTGGCACAAATTGTCTTTCTAACAAACAAAGATTTCAAAAACGGAAAAAACAATTGTTGAATGCTACTTATCTACATATTTTTTTTTTTTTGCAAAAAAGTATATAATAAACCATTTATATAATGGAAAAAAGTCTTGCTGTTTTCGAAACATATGAAGAAAAGACATTTTTGCATGATTTATTTGTTTAAAACAAATTATTCAAATAACACAACAATTCCGTTGTACAAATTCAATGTACAAAGATCCTTTTACTTTTATTCTGATGTTATTTAAGTTTTTGTATTTCCAATATATGATTCTTCAAAAAAAAAAAATTACTGTTTTAAATAAAACAAAAACCAGTTTTCATTCAAGATCCAATATTATATTTCTTTGCTCTTGCTTTTTTGCGTAAAAAGGTCTGATTTCTTTCTTTTGTGGCAAATTTTGCAATTTTCAAACAAATTCTTTCCTTGTTTTTAAGTGTTCCCCCTCCTGATAACTGTAGACGTTATTGGTTTGAGTTTTAAATCATTGGCTTGTTTCGCGGCTATTTTAAGTATTTGAAATACATTTAATTTTATGGATGCAAAAAAAAATCCTCTGCTTGACCAGACAGCTAATCTTGCTGCTGATGTCTGCAGTAAGTAATTGAAAGTCTGTTTTTTTTTCTTCAAACAAATTACCTTAAAATCACAGCATTAAATTAATTTAAGAATTTTTTTGTTGTTAAGCATTCTCAATACTTAAGTACATATGCCCAAAGAATATAAGAATAGTATCAATAGAAAATTTATCTTAAAAAAGTAAAACGTTTTTTGGATTCACTTATATAAAAAGCAGCATCCCCGAAATATAAGTTTATTGTTCGGCGCTATTTAGACTTAAATATTTAAAAAATTTGCACATTTCGATAATTTTTCTTTAATAAAAATAAAATAAAAAACGCATTCATTTGCCTTCAAGAAGTATTGACATATTTTTTAATCTGATAAGATTTTTTATGTTTTAATTATTTATTGAATCTTTAAGAAATTTATTGTATGACATATTGTCATAATTTTTTATATAAATTAAATTTATTTGCTGGTGTTTAAGCATTGTCTATATGCATTTCATTGGTGCGGATGTGGCCGGTACTGCCAAGGTGATCAGTGCTATCTAGGGTTGCCAGATTCAAATAGTACTTTAGCTTGACATTCGACTAAAATCAGCTTGATTTTCAAAAGAGAACTTGACATACTAAAATATTTATGTACTGTGAAGTTTACTTAACAGTCTAAATAAAAAAGTATTACAAACAACATAACATATCCCTAGAGGGAAAAGAACCTGTCAAAAGACAAGTCGCGTGACTGCTTCCCAAGGACTAGAAACCGGTTCGAGTTCCGGAACTTTATATATAAAAAATACCGGTAACTTTTACATTGCGTTGTCATTGGAGGAGGTCAATTGGTATCATTGAGACACCCAGTGACAAAAGTCAAAAAATTTATCTTTGATTCGTTTTCAATTATTACATGCTTTGAAAACCCCTTTCTCAATAAAAATTATTTAAATTTAAAATTAAATTGATCGAACTTAAGCCTGAATAATAAAAAAATTTCTCTAGTTAATTTACTGTACTTTAAACAAATATTTTTGATTTGGAAGAGATCTGCTTGAACCGTGGGGGTATTTTGCACATTGGCAAAATTACCTCGTCAAAATTACATTACCTGATACAATACCCTTTAAATTTTATAGTGTTTAAATTTGAGTACTTATTGGTGTATTCTGTATAATAATACACTAGCTCTGAATATGTGAAGTATCTATATATTCCATTAGGATTTTAACACGTTTCGTTGCTCGCTTTAGAACACTGTTTAATTTTTAACTTTCATGAGCTACACATATTCTGTGAAAACTTCAGGCCTGTATTTGTTCTGCGGTTCTCCAGAGAGAGGCCCATGACAGTACAAACAGACCGAAGAGCGTATCGCAAACAATAGGGTTCCTTTTTAGCTTTGGTGTACGGAACCCTTAAAAGAGCTGTCAAATATAAAAATAAAACACCTGCCAATGAGTCAAATCAATTTATTGACCCCTGTTCCATTTTGTTCCTATGCCATTCCTAAAATTCTTCCTCATCAAAATATAGAAACAAATGCCTTGTGTTGTTGTTATTTTCTTTGCAAAACCATACATGTTTTTTTTTGTTTTTGTTTTTTTTTGTTGTTTCTCTTACTCTACTTACACGCATGAGTAATACGTGTGTATGTATTAGTAGCAACTTTAAATGCTTATAGCTCCCAAAATACTGAACCGTTTAAAAAAAAAATATGAATTGTACACATGTGTGAATAAATATGTTTAAAATGGTGTACGTCTTAAAAAAATCGGCTGTATAATGTGGCCATAAACTGCTTCACAAGGAATCGGTTTGCCTATTAATTATATAGATATATTAAATCATGCTAAAACAGTTTTCACTTTCAAATTTATGCATTTAAATTCTGAAATATTCTACAATACTTTCAACGGACACGAAAAAAAGTATTTGAAATGAGAATCAGCTCTATGTGAAAAGCTTAAGCTTGCAAATCCTTTTTAGGAAAAATTTTAAAGATTGATGTCTCTTTTCGTTTTGTTGATGACACTTGTCATAGGATTGATGTAAGAATTCTCATGATAGTGCGTCATCAATGCGATGATATATTTTTCTATGATTGTAGGTGATTTTATTTTATCCCTTGGATCCTTTCGCAGCGCAAAATACTTTTTAGAGGAGAACGCCAAATTACGGCAAATGCTATGGGTTTTTGTTGCTCAGTATTGAGGGCTAATTTAATAGAAAGGTACGTACTATTCTTTTAAATGGCAAACAACTTTTAGACGAGAAAGCATTTTTGTAATATAAAGGTTAACATTTAAAAACATTTTTTCTCAAAATTCAAACCATATGGTCATTTCCATGAAAAAATAAAACACTTAAACATATTTTTAAGATATGGTAAACCTTATCTTAAAAAAATGTTACCTCAATGGTACCTCAATACAATTTTTAAATATCAAAAATAACAGCTTAAACTAAATATCTCCTTGATTAATTTTAAGACATTATAATAAACTATTTTCGCTTTTCGAGCGACTAAATTCAATTAATTGTAACATTGCAATTATGCTTTAAAATTAATGTTCCAACATAAAAGAATAAGGTGTGCGAGGAAAGATAAAAGCTAGAGTTCTATTAGCTGTATATTTTTTTAAATTTCTTTGGATGCTATTCTAATGTCACGTACGCAGTGCAAAAACACTATATGTCTACGTCATTTGAATTGGACCGGTCGCAACTGTTTCAAAATAAAAGTTTAAAGCATATGATATTTGTCGCAAACAAATATTGATCGAAATAAAAATTTTATAAGCATTTAAAGTTCGTCACGTACGCTATTGTAGTTACTACAAATGCAACTAAATGCAAATGAAAAATTGTGAAATTTCCATCAAATTTCAAAAATAAAAAAACTTCATCCGTTTTCATATCATGATAGTCAGCATATATATGATTCTCGAACTGCGTATTTGTTAAGCGAAAAAAGTTTCAAATTAATTAATATGTACTACTCTGTAGTAGGCTAAGGTGGCGCCGTAAACTCAGCGCGCAAGTATTTAGTATGCAGTATGAAATGAATTTGAATCTTGATTGTTTTTATTGCTATTATCATCAAGTTCATATTTTTTAATTGTTTTTAAGTTTTTGTTTACATATATTTACAAAACATATATTTCATTACTTAAGGAATACTATAAGAGAAAAATCTGTCACGTACGCTATTAAATTTTGTTCATTATAAAATCATCCAAAAGTTTTTTTTATTTCAAATTTACAGATAATAAAGAAAAAAATAGTTGGCTTCGTTTAAGAAATTAAAAACATAAGAAAAAAACTTCACAATTCGCAGATTTTCGATTTATTTTACATGCACCTTAACATCACCTCCGTTTTATGTCACGTACGCTATGTACTTATTTCCCTCGATATTTTGGACAACAGAGTTCCAAATGTAATAATTTTTCACACATAGTACCCCCTATCTTTGCAAAATCTATTTCACTTTGTAGGCTTACAAATGTCAGGTACGCTGACATGGAAATGCCCATATGTGATCTACCACATTAGTATTTTTTTATAAAACATAATCATATTAATATTTTTTATGTTCCAAGAAAAGAAAGTTATGATTTTGATTGAGCGTTTCTTTGTGCAAAAAAAATCAAGGTGTTCCAAAGATCTTGGCTGACATTTATAGATCAGTTTTGTTTTTCTGGGTGAAATCATTTAAGCCTTAGACTTAAAATCTCACAATGCCTAAGGAAACAAAAAGGCTTCAATACTAGCTAAAGGTAATCTTAAAACGTCACCCTGAAATAAAAAAGAAAAGAAAAAAAAATACCCTCAATTTAGAATTCTTTTTATGGGTGAAAGGGAGGAAGCCCAAGGTGTTTCTTATGTTGCTTGTTTGTCTTACGTGCTACCTTTTGCATTCTGCAGCCTTTTAAACATCAGCCCAGACAATGAGTCTTCTTGTCATGTCTTAAGAAAATCAGGGAGGTTTTTACTCTTTGGGATTGCAACATTTTTAATTAACGAAAAATTTGAAATAGAGCATTTGGCGGTTGAGAAAAAGAAACAAATTTCAAGGTTGTTTAAAGCACACAAAAACAACTTTTTCTTAAAGGATCAATGAAATAATGTTTTAGGAAATTGAATTGGTTGAGGAAATTAGCAAAGGAAAAACAAAATGTTTTTCTTTTTAATTTAAAATAATAAAAAGGAGCAAAGGAAGTGGTTGAAGGGGAAAAAGGGGAGGAGATTACAAAGACTTATTTTACATATAACACGCGTAAATATTAAACATAAAATAAAAAGGCGTGTTTGTGTTATTAAAAAAAATAAGAAGAAAATATAATTACATATAAAAAATTTTTTCTTCAAAGATTTTACTTTGTTTTAATAAATTTACTTTATTAAATTGCTAATACTCACCTGAAAAATTTATTTCCGAAATGATCTTGCAAAAGTTTTGCCAACTTTTGCTCCTCTGCTAATCTTACAAACGTTTGAAAATAACTTTTTAACAAATATTTTTTTAAAACAATTAAAAATTTTTCATAAACATAACTTTACAAAAATTAAAACTTAATAAAAACATTAGGGAAACAAAAAAAAAACATTCAAAACAGTTTTTATTAGCTTCAGCTCATTTGCAGAAATATTTTGCCTTTTCACTTTTTATTAACACAAACTTCATTACAATACAAAATTCCGTAGCTCTTTGGTGTACGAAAGTAGAAACACGAATGTTTTGTGAAGGCAACCTTGTAATTGAAGAATTTTTTGCGCCTACTTTTTTGCTCATTCACCTCAAAAACTAAGCTAAAGCAACCGGTTGCATATGAGATCGTCAATGATCGTTATTAACTTCGTTTTGCAGCTTAAGCACCCCAATAAACGAACACTTAGTTTCAAACAGATAACAATACATTACCGTTTATTTGCTCATACTCAGAGAGAAGGAGTGCACAAAAGAATCTCTTTCGAAAAATCTGTTTCTTTTTTCTGAGATTTGTTAAACTCTTTGAAAATAAAACAGATTTTTAGAGAATATGAAATAAAATTAAGTGTGTCTTATTGCCAGTAGAGTTCACTTTGAGGGTTTAAGTCTAAGCAAAATATGAATTCAAAAACAACACTGTACAACAAAATCAATTTTTTTTAAATTACAATGTCCTTACGACTGATTATGGTAGATGAGAGCACCAAACAAATATATGGGCGATTCTCACTTCAAATACTTTTTTCGTGTCCGTTGAAAGTATAGTAAAATATTTCAAGAAATAATCGTGTAGATTTGAAAATGAAAACTGCTTTATCAATATTTAATATATTATAAATAAATGTACATATTTTTTTTGTGTAAGACTGTCCATAATGTGTTATAATCTCTCCATACAAAACGTGACGTGTCCGCAATGCATGCTGCGGATTTTCCATATTAAGAAAGTATGAATTTCTCCATAAACGGAATTAAATTTATAACGGTTTTAAAATATTTGTTTGAATTTGCTTCTCTTATTACACACATGCAATTTTAGAAAAATAATAGAAATTATATATTTTTTTAAATAAATTATTGTTGTCCGCAGTCTTATGTATTTGTTCTTTAGTACACTTCATTACTCAGTTTAATTAATAAAATTGCATTAACAACATAGACTAAAATAACAGCGTAGATTTGTACTTTGTATTTTTCTTAATTTTACATAATTTTAATTTTATTAATATATCAGTAAAACAATGAAATATATTCATAAGCTCAGCGAAGTTATTACATTGGATCAATGAAATTATTTCATTAATATAATTTTAACGAAACTTGTTTCATTAATCCAACAAAGCGTGACATTGGTTGAGTTTAAATGAAGCTTTTCATTGGATTAATGTCGAAATTCAGAGAACTTATGAACAAATTTCTTTCATTGTATAATCAATTGGGATTAGTAAGGTCACTTTATTTTTGAAAAAAATTTAAAGAGGTTACATCGTACAAATTTTATTCCTTACTGAATCAAGAAAAGTACCATAAACATACTTTGTCCTTAAATACAAAAACTTATCTTTTTCATGTTAAGTTTACAGCAGTTGTGTTAATATTTAAAACAAAAGGCATCGTATCCCAGCAAAAACTTTGCTTACTGGTAGGCAAAAAAGTATATGAGGATTTAAGTCGCAGCTATTTACAATTTGACTCGATTAACTACTTATTTTTGTTTGAGAAGTTAAAAAAATAACGGCTACCCCTTACAAATGTATTTACATTGTCACAGCAATAAACTAGTTATTATTTGACTTACTTGAAGCTAAAATATAAGTAGTCAAATAAACAAATTAAAATTAAAATTAAATATTTTACATATTATAATTTATTTATATTTTTTACACTTTGTTTTTTGTTTTGCCCCAGCTGGGACACGAACCAGTGCTCGTACAGATTTGAAGGCAAGTACTTTTCTCACTCAGCTATTGTTACCTACTAAGTTTGAGCGACAAAAATTAGCTTTCACATGCAAACATATGTTTACTTAAAAAGTGCTCGTCTACTTATTTTATTGATACACAACAACAAATTACATATAACTACTTTCAGATAATGGAAAAACACGTACGAATTTTATTAAAAACTAAGTAGTGACTAATTTGAAGCATAGTAACAAGTTAAATAAGTACCACTCATTACTTTGTAAACCATTAAAAAAGTACTACCGACTATAAAAATTACAAAAGTTTTTGCTGGGATATTACAATTTCTAAAAGGTACTTTTAAACCTTTAAACAATTAAGGATTCCTTTTATTGTCTGCGGTTTTTATTTATTTAACTTTGCAAAAGAGGGCGCTAATTTTATATATTTGCTCTCTCTCTCCCTCTTCCTCTCTCTCTCTCTGTGTTTTGATTTTTCTCTCTTATATTTTATATCTCATTTTATTTATTTTTACCCTATTTTACAATTAGTGAGAGTATTTTTCTTAATTTTAATGACTGTTTGTAAATTATCATACTACCCAAAGAGCTCTCCTTTCTTGGGAGAGCTCATTATTATACGCTCTTCAAACCCAATTGCTCTTATTGTTCGAATTGTTGACAAGATCTTCCTGCTTAAGAAAATCCATCGGAGACAAGCACAGGATAATAGACAAAAGGAAGCAACAAATTCTGTACACTGTTGGTGGTTTAGTTTAAGTAAACTGCCAAGAATAACAAACCACGTGTCTGATCACGTTTAGCTAAGAGAGGAGAATAACAGGGAAATGTTATAGGTGGAAAAAGGATACACATATAAAACTATCTTGCTCTTGGCAAATCGATACAATAGGAAAGAAAAATCTATTTTTTTTTTGGCAAAAGGACAGCTGTCTAACAACTACTGACAAAGAATTATTTATAAGTATGCTTTGAAGTTAGAACAGAATCTTGTTTTTTTTTTGCAAGAAAAATAAAAACAAAAAAATCTCGCTTTAAAATTGGATTTGTTATTGTTTTTAGCTGTTTAGTTTGGCAAGGTGTCACTACAGTAGCCAAATATGCGTAAAATACAAACTATAATCAGATCTTTTTGGCTTTGTAACCTTAAGACCAAAACAAATTTAAAAAATTATAGCCAGCAGGATAAAATTGTTGTTGCTGGTATTTAAAGGACACAATTTTTTTCTTTTTTCTCTTGTCGTTTTTGCAAATATTTAAACAGATGCTGTAATGTGTAGGGGTTTTGGTTAGATTTCTTTAATACAAATTATTTTGTGTTTTATTTGTTTTAGTTTGTCTGCGCTCTAATTTGTAGGTTTTAGTCATTTTTGTTTGATTTCTTAATATCATCCTGTCTAAAGAATTTTAGGTTGGCTGCACCTTTCAATTAAAGAAATTATGGGACATGTGTCAAATAATTTAATATGATGCCTTTTGTTGCCAAGTGGTCAGTATTTCAAAATGCATTTTAAATCGATTTGATACAAATGGATTTCTTTAGAAAACTATATTTATTATATATTTATTATAAGAATTGTTAAGAAATTAATGAATGATTTTTTTTATTGTAAAAAGAATGTCAAACGAGTAAAATAATCATCAACTTTAAATAGGCATATATCAGTCATAATATACGTTTTTGGTTAACAAGGTCCACTACAATACGTATTTAGGACAGTTTTGTAAGCTTGCAAAGCTTCAGTTGTATTTTTGTCCAATTTTCAAAGTGTGTTGTAAATACTTTTTTTTTAGAAAAATCAATAATTTAAAAAAAATCACAAAAACATTCAACTACAAAAATTCAAAACTTTAATGAAAAGTCGAAAACTTAATAGAGAGCCTGAAATTTCACTTGAAATAGTCTATTTACAAAAAAAAATTTATTGCAAAAAATAGTTAAAAATGTGTAAAAAAGATTTTTTTCTTGGTTTCATAATTTCAATATATTTTTAGTAGTTACTTAAATTTAAATAAAACTAATGATACAATAACTTGTGTCTTGGTATGATCTATATGGCTAGCAACTTTCAGCTCTGTAGCTGTTTTCGTTTGGATGTTTTCCATATATCCTTTTTTTTTGGCAAGTTTAATATTTTCATGAAAAACCATTGTTTTTCTGTGGGAATGCAATATGTCGTCATTTATTGAACTATTAATTTTAAATTATAGTAGCCCTTTGCCTTTTTAGCCCTAAATTAGCCTATAGATGCCATTAATTGCCAACTTAAAATAGTAAACTCCCCAAGGATTGAGCCCATGACAAAATATTTTTGCAATTTATTTGACACTGTAAACAAATTTGCATAATTTACGAAACATTATCGAGTTTTATTAGCAAGATGTCATAACAATTTTACAAAAATATGCAAATTTTTTCCAAAACTTTATTTGCGGATGTCTTACAATGTTTCAAAATAATTTGTAAGCAAACAAATTTTTATATAAGAAATACAATACTTAAACATGAATTTCTCTTACAAAACTTGTTTGTCAGATACAACTATAGTTATTGATCTACATGCCTGAGAATTATAGCGAGAAAAGGACATCTTGCAATTAGCAGTACAAAATAAATTGCTTGAATATTAATTAAGATTTTCGTAATGAAACCTTTTCCCATAGTTTTCTCTTCGTCAAAGCAGCTCTATAGGTAAAGTCATGAAAGAAATGTTTGCATATTTAATTAATATTTTTGCGTCAATTTGTTATTTTGCGCTTAATTTGCCAAATCTGTGAATAAGCTATTTTGTATTTCTTTTAAGGAGTGAAAATAAATTGCAAGCAATTTATAAGTGTTACACTTTATTAGGACTTAGAAGCCGCTGGCAACCATATCTTACATGTTAAAATCAGCACTTAATGCGATATAGGTTTTCTAGACTTTAAAGGGTTAGAGAAAAATCCTTACATTTATCTTAATAGTTTTTATATGTATTTATAATTATATGCATATTTTATGCAACATCATTGTCAATATCAATATTTTAGTTACATTAGCTTTTTTTTCTTAAACCAATAACATTTCTTCTTCTGGCTGCTGAAGGAAAGAAAGGGTTTGTTGAGAAAAGTTCTTAAATATTACTTGAATATTCCGTGACGAATGTGGGTTGTCTACAGCTTAAAAGGATTATTAATTAGTTTTCTTTTAATCCTTAAAAGTAAAATTCTTACGGTTTCTTTTTGTTGGGAAATTATTAATAATGGCTTTTCAATATCATTTTTGTCAAAAGTATGATTATGCATGATTTTTTATTGTAAGAAATTATTAATATATTCATCGACATGTTTTCTAAGAACACTAAAAGATTAAAAATACATATTATGAAAATATTGTAAAATATTTTTTACTTATTAGAAAAAATATGACTATAAATGTCAGAGATAAGAAGTTTTATTCGGTCACAGTTCGCAGTTTTGTACATAGAACACATCTATGAACTTTCATCAACCTTGGGTTTATATTATCTGAGTTTGCCGTATATCCTTTTTCAAGAGATTGCAATTTTTAAGATTTCGTGGTCCTATTGAGTTTAAAATACGGCATATGTTTTTAAATTAAAGTGATTTTCCCTACGAATATTAGAAGTAATGAAAAACATGGATAAAGCTGTCAAAAATTTAAAATTTTTTGCTTGAAGTTCTATGATAAGCTTTGAATCTACAAAACTTTACACATATACGTTTTGTAATATCTGAATTAGTCGCATATACTTTTTCTGGAAGTGAAAGTTTGCATGTGCTTTGCTAATTTTAATATGCAGAATATTTTTAAATTTATAACTTTTTCTTCCACGAACATGAAAAGTGATAAAACTAAAACTCACAAAAGTTGGAAATTTTTCTTTGCTTACAATACACTTTTTTGTGTTAAGAATGAGCTTACAGAATTTCGTTAACGCAAGTCTTATAACATCCGAGTTTGCCATATATCCTTTTTATGCTAAGTTAAGTTTTCCTCTCTTTTGTCCGTATTAATATTAAAATAAAGGAAATGTTTAAATTAAAGGAATAGTCCTCCATTTTAGACTTAGCAGTGATAGAAAAATATGGCTACAGTATCAAAAACTAAAACTTTTAATCGCTCACAGCTCGGAGTTTTGTGCTAAGAACGAGTCTCCAAAATTTCATTAGCACACGCTTTCTAGTCTCAGACTCTGCCGTATATCCTTTTTCTTGCAATTGCTGATTGTAATATTTTTCGAATTTATTGATTTTTGAATAGATTTTTAATAAATTTCTTTTACGAACATTCAAAGTTATACAAACAATTTACGGAAACTGTCAGAAAATAATTTTGTTTCGCTTACTACACGCTTTTTTATGCTAAGAATATACCAGAACAATTTTGTCAAAATGAGGCTTAAAATATTAGAGTTCGCTATATATCCTTTTTCTAAAAATTGAAGTTTTCAACTATTTTGGCTCTAGTAATATTCAAATACAAAAAATATTTATATTAAACGTCTTTGTTTCTGCGTGAGCAATGCAAGTTAATGCAAAATATTACTAAAAGTCCGAAAAAAATTAAGAAATTTTTTACGTACAAGTCTCAATTTTATGCCGGTTATCAACCTATAAAACTTCATCTATGTGGGATGTATAATATCCGAGTTTTTCATATATCCTTTTTCAAGAAATTTTTGAAGAATTGAAGTTTGTAAATTCCTTTATGAATATATCATATGTTCTTAAATTAATCACTTTGCTTTCGCTGTTAGCATGAAACTGTCAAAAATAAAAATTTTTTCGCTCATAGTACGTAGTTTTGTGCTAAAAAATCAAACCACGAAATTCTGTAAGCGTTGGGTATATAATGTCCGAGTTTGCCATATATCCTTTTTTATAGATTAAAGTCTTGAAATTTTTTTTGCCTTTCTTAATTTTAGACTATAGCACAAGTTTTTAAATTATCGGGTATGTTTTGTATTTCATGTGGAATTAAAATATGCGGAATTATCAAAGCACTGTTGTTGCAAATTAATATTTATAACAACAATGCTTTGACAATTCCGCACATTTTAATTCCACATGAAATCCAGAACAGTGCCAGTATAAATACCTTTTTCTTTCTCTATGAGCATGAACCTGCTAGAGAAATCCAATATTTTTACTCAGCAGTCACAGATTTGTGCCAAGGGTTAACCTACGAAAAATTTTCGGGGTAATTTTTAGCTTTATTAATATTAAAACATAGCGCAAGCTTTTAAGTTTTAAACACTTGTGTTCCTCTAGAGCATAAAACTGTCAAAGGTAGGAATTTTTTTCAATCAGAACTCGAAATTTTGTGCTAATATCAACATACAAAATTTCATCAACACAGGCTTTATAATAACAGAGCTTGCCATATATCCATTTTCTACACATTTTAACTTTTAATTTTATTTTTTGTTTTATTAATTATTTTACTTGTTTTTAGATTAAACATATTCTTTCTCTATGAGTATAAAAACGTAAAACATAAAAAATTAACTCACGGTTCGTAGTTTTGTGCTAAAAATCAACCTACAAAACCCCATAAAAGTATGTTTTATAATATCCGATTAAGCCATATATCCTTTTTCTAGAAATTAAACCTTTTAATTTTCTTTTGATTTTATTAACTTTAAAAAATATAGCACCATTTTTTATATTAAACATTATCCTTTTTCTATACCCATAGACCGCTAAACCCAACAAGTCTATTCGTTCAGAAGTCGAAGTTTTATGCTAAAGTTCAACCTACGATAACTTAACTTTATAATATCCGAGTTTGTCATACATATATCCTTTTTTTAGGAATTGATGTTTTAACTACAGACATATTATAGCTTTATTAATTTTGAAATACGTCGCATCTTTTAAAATAAAATTTTTCTTTCGCTATTAGCATAAAGTCGCCAAAAGAAACCTTCTTTTTTTTTTGCTCACAAGTTAAAGTTTTGTGGTATGAGTCAACTTACGAAAAATCATCAAAGTTTGGTTTATAATATCCGACTCTGACATATATCCTTTTCCTAGAAATGTAAGTTCTTACCTAGTTTTGCTTTATTAAATTTAAAATACAGCACAAGTTTCTAAATTAAATACATATTTTGAAACTGTCAAAGAAAGCCAATTACTTTTTTGCTCACAAGTCGAAATTTTGTTCTAGGGTTACAGCCTACGGACTGTCATCGACGTACTGCTTACAACATCCGAGTCTGCCATATATCCTTTTTTGTAAAAATGTAAGTTTTTTAATTCTTTTCGTTTTATTAATTAAAAAAACAGCACAAGTACTTACATTAAACATTTTCCTCGCTCTATAACCATTAAACTGTCATTGTTAGCCGTTTTTTTTTCAGTTCACAGTTCGTAGCTTTGTGCTTAGAGTCAATTTACAAGATATCATCAAGGTATGGCTTATAATATCTGAATCTGCCATATATCCTTTTTCTAGAAAGTGTAGTTTTTGTTAATTTTTTTTTTGCTTTTTTAGTTCTAAAGTGCAGAATATATGTATTTTTAAATAACACAACTGTTGGTTTGTAATCTCATAGATGAAGGGTATGTAATAAGATTCATTACAGGCGAATACAGCGCATTATCCATTTTTTAAGAGCTAAAAAATATAATTATATATCTATTTTTATGACATATTAAAGTTTTATCTCAATAGTATTTTTTAATTGTTCTTTTATATGTATTTTAATAGTTTGTTTGAAACACTCGAAGTTTCATTAATTTTCTGTTTGCAAATCATTGAACCAAACTAATGAAATTAACGTTAAATGGGAGTGCACTTTTTGACACTTTAGCACATGGAAAACATGACTAAAGTGTAGCTAACATACAAATGTCAAAAAACTGACATTCATTTGACAGTAAAGCATAAAAAATGAAGAGGGATCTCGTATTCATTCGCCTTGAAATTTAAGCACAAGCATTGGTAAAGCTATAAAATATAAAGCAATTCTATTGTAAAATGCTTAAGACCAAGTGGCTGATAGTAATGATGCAGCAGATAATGATGGCAAGTAAAAATACCCGGCAAAGTGTAGATGCAGTGAAAACTTACATCGTATTTTCTGATTTTTATTCTTTTAACAAACAAATTTTAATAATTAATCAATATTTCGTAATAAAAGACTTTAAAAAATAGTTTCTTGGTTAGACCAAAAAACCATATGACTGTGCAAAAAAAAAAAAAGACAGATTTTTTTTGGGAACATTTCAATACAGTTAAAAAAAATGATTTCATGTTAACTAACCCATAGAGTTTCATGTTTTTCTGGGGTAGTAAAATGTTCTTCTTTTGTTACTGCATGATGTTGACAAATTTTATCTACTATCAGGACGTTGTCTTCTGCTCATATATCAAGAATATTTTTGTTTTATTGCATTTGTTTTAAGCATCTTTCTTTGACATTTGATTGTCAATCAAATATATTTGCTCTCATTTTGTGTTCCACATTATCGTTGAACCTTTGTATTTTTCTATCTATACTCTTTTCCAAATTTAAGTGAGTATAATATATATTTTGTTAAAATATTTGCACAACTGTGTTTCACTTTCTAGATAAAATTCGCTTAAATACAATTGTTGGCGAAATGTTTGGGTATGATGCAGAAGAAAAGAATTTCTCTAGCATATTAATTGCAGGTCATTAATAACATGTACTAGTTTAAATGTTAAATAAGAAGTTATGATATAAACAAGCGTTTACGATATGTTTACTTAAAGGACCTACTTATACAAGCAAACATTTTGGGGGAAAAAATATCATTTCTAACAAACAATTATCATTTCAAACAAACGGTAATACGTAAGATAAAGATATGTTATATCATAACATCAATAGTTTCCGAAAAAAAGCACTGGTCCACATTAGACGCATAGTCCACAACACCCGAAGTTAGTCTACTAATTTTATATTCTCTCTTTTTGTTGGGAATATTAAGGTGTGAGGTTGAGACTCCATTCGCACAAAATTAAATAGCACTGTAAGGTTGAGACTTTAAATTTTTATAAAGCATAAAAGGCTATAAATAAAAAAGGATGCAGTTTTGTAAAACATAAAACAATATGAGATAAGCTCAAATGTATTTTCAGAATTGGCAGACAAATTTTGAATTAACGAATGAAATAAAAATGTTTAAATTAAAGAAGCCTTTACAACAACAATTATGCCAAGAAAATTTAAGTTTAAAATATACATATTATATATATTTTAAATAAAAACCAACAAAATAAAAAGGATATATGTCAGGAACCAAATTGGACTGAACTTTGGTGTTCATACTTACAAGTTTTATAGACCAATAAATAATACGTGTTGTGTTAAAATTAATTTTTAAGATATTCGTTAAGGTCCTGAGTAAACAAATGCACATACAGACATATGTCTTTCAGTTCCTTTAATAAATGACAAATTTTGCAGCGATAGTTGCTAGAAACTATTAATAATAGCCTTTGCACGAGAAAATTAAACCTTTCGTAAAAAGGATATACGGCAAGCTTTTTAAGTAGGACCAATAAATTTAAAATATTCGGCGTTTTAATAAGTTATCATAAGCTAGAACTTGTGGCGAAGTTGTTTCGTATATATTTCAAAGGATTTACTAAAAAAATATACATATAAAATACACATAAAATAGAGTCTACTTAAAAACTTGAAAGTTCAAAGTTCCTTTTCGTTTATAAAAAGGATATACATATCATCTAAAATATGTATTCTTAATTGGAAACAAATGCAAATTTTAAAAAATGTGTCTAACTTAAAGGTGTACTACCGTATCCGTACCGTATCTTTAGATATAAGTTTTCGTCCATATATGCACAAAAACTAGAAAAAGCAATTAGATCTTTATAAAAAAGTACCATAATTATAACACAAAAGTAAAAAAAAGTTTTAATGTAAATGCTATTTATTCCCTCATAAATATACAAGGACTCTTTCTCAGCCTGTGGCAATCTAGCTTATAATACAACCAACGAATTCGCTAGCTTGGACCAGCATCTCATAAATTGCAAAAAATAATTCAACTCTTCAACGTAAGCTAGCTATTATAACCCATTTGAACGAAAAATTACCAGTCGCTATAAAAAGGATATATAAGCAACTCTTAAAGTAGCAAACTGATTTCAATAAAACTTTATAGCTATTAAGAACTATTAGTTCTACGTATTGTAGTGTATCTGTTTAAATAAAATCTGTTATCAGAACTTATATAAAAACTATTACGACATTTATTCCTAAACTTTTCCTTAATACTAAATGATATTAAAAGAACTCCCTTCTTTAACGTGTTTACTGCTCTTAATAAAGAAAAACATTTAGTTTTGAAAAAAGGATATATGAAGAGCACTAAAACTAACTGATATAAGTAAGTGAAATTTAAGTTCTATGAAAAAATAAGACATATTACATGTCGCAGTGTAGTTTTTAATAAATACTTGTGGCAAAAACTTATGGTCTTGACATTTTGTTTTCTTAATTAGCATTTCCGATATGATCAATTTTCTCTAAAATAGATGTAAAAATATACATAAACCGTTTTTTTCTTTAAATTAAAACAAGATGATATATGAGCGGCTCTAAATGGAGGGATTATCAATAAGTTAAATTTAAAGTTTTTGAATAAACATGCCAGAGTACATAACGCAGTGTAGTTTTTTAACAAATATTTATGAAGGGAAATAATTAGCCATGGCCAAGTGTCATAAGACTTTCACAGATATTAATTTAATTTTCATTTAAAAAATAATATTAGAAAAAAATTAAAAAAAAACATAATTAAAGCATTTTTATCCCTTTTTAATAACAAATTATACCCAACTGTAACATTTACTTTTCTCCAGAGAGCAATAACTTTTAATCGCTGCGGTATCTAAGCCTATACTATAAGATTTTCCAATTATTTTTATTAAAAAAGTTGTATGAATAATTTTTATATAAATTGTCATTTAAATGCAGCAAAACTTGTTTGATTTTCTTTGTCTTGATTTTGAAACCATGAACTGTCAATGTAAATAAATCCTAAATCAGGCAAACAAAAATTTTGGTGAGAAATTTTTTTCTTCATTATCTTTAGTTTAATTTCGGAAATTTTAAAGAATAAAAGATAAACCTGAAATGCAGTAACCGCCTAAATGCACAAAAATTCTTCCTGTGAAATGTTGGACCTTAATCAGTCAGTCTTCCAAAAAGAAAAAAATCTCAGTGATTTTGTGTGTGTTAGTTATTAGTTTTAAAAAGTGCATGAAGAATGTGTATTTGCTGCCTTAAGGCATATAAAACAACATATCCTTAAAAATTTGTCTGAAAATAAAGACTAACACACGAAAAAAATTATACCCAAAAAAATGCAAATTATTTTCAACTCAATATCAGATTTTTTTAATTAAAATTTAACTATACAAATGAGACAGATAATGGAGGATGAGGCTAAAGGATAATGAATGGTATGAAAAAAAATAATAATGATGATGGAACAAATTCTTATCTTTTTGACAGTGCACAAAACGCATTCTTGGTGTGTAAGGATACTGTGTAGCCTAAACTAATTTAAGCACACATGCAAAAGGATACAAATGATGCACAAGAAAAAAGGGTCAAAGTTATTTTTTTTAAAGAAATTTGTATGTCTGGCTTGCTGGTTTTTTATGTGTTCCTCCTTGAAACTCTCACCCATCTCTGCTTGTGTAAAAAAATTTCAATGAACTTTATTTAAGGGTGTTCTTTGTACGCATGCAATTGATTTTTTTCTTCAAGTCCTTAAAAGAAAATTTTTCAAAATGAAGTTTGTTCTTTTCAAAAATTTACATATTTTCGAAATCTTAATAATATCAGAAAATATATAATTGTAATTAAACCAATGATCGATTTGCAGACTTTGTTTGTTGTTTATTTTTTTAAATGCCCCTTATGTTTGTTTGTGTTAAATGAGATGTTTTTTTTTTATTAAAATGAAAAGTCCCTTTGATCACCCAATATATATTTTTTTAGTTCTTAATGTTATTGTTGCTAACCTTGTAAGTAAATATAATGAATGGGTATCTTATTGATATTGACTAATTTTGAAAGTTAAGGATCAAATTATGAGCGCAAAAGTTTCTAAACGAGCTTATAGTATTACAGAATTATTAGACCACCATCATCGAGCTTATTACAAAAAGTAAAAGAAAACAAATATGTAATTATGTATGATATATTATAAGAAACTTAATTTGTAGCACAGTGTAACATTTCTGTTACACTGTGTTAATAATTTCAACTTTACGTGAAGCAATATATGACCGAAAATATTTCCCCATAATTTCGTATTCAAAAACCAATAAGTTTGAGAATTGTTCATATATCCTTTTTTTAAATAAGAGAAATTATGTAAGTTTTTAGTCCTTAAACCTTTATTTTTAAGAATACTTTTATTGTTACGAAACAACTTTGCTCATACCATAATATCCTTAAAAAGTTTTATCTACAATATAAGACTGTTACAATTTTTTTTATAAAGCACACTACAACATGTAATATGTTGTGGTTTTTAATAAGACAAAATTGTATTTGCTTATCTCACTTCATGTAGGAGCTGACCATATATCCTTTTTTTAAAATCTCTTTTCGTAACGACAGAATATACTTTAAAAGTAAGATCTTATTTGATATTTAATATTGTACAAAAGTTGTAGGAGCTTCTATCAATGTTCTAATAACTGTTTTCTTCAAAATAAATATGCTACAATACGTGGACTTGGTAGCTTCCTATAGATGCAAAATTTTGCTAAGATCTGCTAGATAACTAAAAAGTTGCCCATATATCCTTTTTTTTAAATAATGAAAATGTCTTCAGAGCGAAATTTCACAACTCTTATATTGAAGAATATTATGAGGTTTTAGCTAATTCAAAAAATTAAACAAAATATATACCTACATATGTACATAATATGAAAGTCCTTTCGACTTACAAATATCCTTTCTTAAATATTTTATATTCTAAATAAATTGTACCACAATAAGTAGATATTGGTAATACATAGTTGTAGTCTATCCTTTTTATAAAAAAGCTTTGGAAATTTCTAAATATTCATTTTGTTCATGAAGATGGTAGGGACGCTATCGTGTCATAACCGCAAAAAAGCTTAACCCAAAAAGTAAATTTTACAGGCGAGATATCTTTTTAATATCCTTACTTTAAGCCAAAGTAGAGCCATATGTGGGCCGGTCGTACTTCTCTTCTACTCCCTTGCAGATTCCACTCTACTGCTGTTTTGGTGATGTCTTCATCGGGCTTTCTTAGCGAGTGCCCAATCCATTTCCATTTCCTTCTACGAACATCTACTAAGATTTGTGTTTGGTGTGTACGTTGCCAAAGACAGTTATTTGAAATTGTAGCTGGCCAGAATATGCGTAAAACTCTTCGCAAGCATCGGTTGGTAAATACCTGAACTGCGTTTATATCTTTGCTTGCTGAATTCCATGATTCATATCCGTATAAAAGTATGGCATATAGTTGTAAATATTCTGATTAGTTTATTTCGTTTAAGTTCTCTTCATATATCCTTTTTTTTCGCAAATAGTAAATTTTGGTATAATATGAACTTTATAAAACAAATATGAAGGAATGTGAGGAAAGATGTTTATGTAATTATTTCTTATTATTGTAAAGAAATAAAATTTCCTTGATATTTATGTACATACATATGTCACACGAATTTAAGAGGAAATTAATAAAATTTTAAAATAATAACATATAATTAACACTTCAAGCATATCCTTTAAAAAATATACTAAACCTTTAATTCACTTGCCACACAACTATACTACATTCTTTTTTGTAGGCCTATTAGATAAGATCTTGAAGTGTTATGTGATATTAGATCAAAGAGAAAACTAATATTTAATTAGCTAAATACCACCCTTCACACGCAAGAAGTGGCACAAAATGTTACTGAGTAATAGAAAAATTTACATAAATTCCCACGTTTTATTCTAGTTCTATATAAAGGGAAATCTTTATAAATAACAGCAAAGATATCACAAGGGACCTTAAAATACATTTTAATGAAGTTATTTGACAATTAGAATTGAATATAGTAAATGATAAAATCTCATTTCAATCTTATTTATTTGTGGGGTGCAGCAGAAATAGGGAACATAAATTCAGCCAAGTGGAAAAATATAATTAAATATTGGTTTTTTCCTTACGACACTATCCAGCACCTTTCTATTCCTGCTGTCATTGAATATTAACTGACCACAAGACAAATATAAAAGTTCAAAGATTTAATGGTAAATTTTTTCCTTTGATTTCTTAGAACGCAGGATTAATAAACCGAAATTTATGAATTTTTTTAAAATCATTAATTTTGATATTTATGAGGTGTTAGAAAATATGTTGTGAGGGTAAAAAATATTCGTTTTCTTAAAATTATACTTTGTGTCCTTTTTGTTGAAAGTTAATAAGATTTTATGCAATTTTATTTCTTTATGATTTTTTTTTTGTCTGCGTTAAAAAGAAACCTTGTTAAATGTGTTCTAAATTTGGGCCATTGTCTCATAATTCATATGAAATTGTTTAATTTTTCTAGGATAACGTTAAAAAAGGAGATGTGTTTTTTTTCGTATACAGTACAAATGATGTGACATTCAATAATGAAATCTTTTCGTTTAAAAACGTTTACAGAAGCCTCAAATTACGACTATAAAAATATGTAACAAGATCATTTTTGTTACTATTTTTTTCAAACAAAAATATTGTAGAACAAAAGGAATAGTCCTGTTAAGGTGTTTAATATGACACATATTTATCAGAAAAAAAACGGACAGTTTTCTTATGGATTTAAATACTAATTTGAAACAGCATCTGTTTAATATTTTCATATGCAGATTTTAGAAAAAAAAAACGGATAACAAAAGATAAAAAAAAAATTAAACAATTTCAAGCTGTATTAAAAAAAGTTTTAAAATGAAGTAGTTAAAAATGGTGTATAAGAATTTAAATACTTTCTGTGTAATTAAGTTAAGTGCAGCTAGTTACATCCAACCAATCTAAATTTTGTTTTTGGAACATACATAATATTCAGAAAAAAAGGACATATGAGCCTCTCTGAAACTAAAACAGTTACTTTAGAACTGATTATAGGATAACATAGAAAACTTTGAGCTACAAGTTTTAGAAAAAAATATATAAAAATTTCCGTTTTGTTAAACCATAATATTGTTTTTCTTTTTTATTAACAATCGCTAAGTTCTATATTAAATGCTTTTTTGGCAAATATATAACATTAACAAAAGGATAAAGAGGCTTCTCTGAAACCAAAACAGCTACTTTGAAACTTTAGTACTGGGTAACATGAAAACCTTAAAATACAAGTTGTAGTTTAAAAGACTTCTTGTTAATACATTTTCAAATGTTTGTAAAAGTTTTATGAAGCAGATTTCTATACAAAAGTTGTTTCACAAACATGTTATAAACCTGTGATAATTATTTTGAAAAATGCAGTAAATGTTTACCTAAACTTTACTTCTTTAAAGAACAATATTACAATATATATACAAAAAACTAAAAATAAAGGATATTTGGGCCTCTCTGAAACTAAAACAGTTTCCTTAGAACTAATTACAAGGTAACATAGAAAAGTTTAATATACAAGTTGTAGCCAAAACTTTTATCAAAGTTCTGCTTTTGCTAAAAAATAAAACTAAGAAAACTTTTAAAAATTCTTTTTTTGGTTCATTTTTATTAAAGATAGTTAAATTCATATATAAAAAGTAAAAATTATATGTGGGTCTCTCTGAAACTGAATGAGTCATTTTAAGACTATCAAGGACTATCAAGATAACCACCTATAGCCTAAACTGATAGAAAATGTTTTGGTTTTAGCAACAAAATTAAGAAGCTTTTGATTATGTTTTAAACTTCTTTATTTCCTTGAAGATAGTTATATTCAACCTAATTCAATGTTTTGTTGGACATGTACATAAACCTCACAAAAAACGATATATGGGCCTCTCTGAAATTAAAACAATTACTTTTAAACTAAGTATGGGGTAAGATAGAAGAGTTCAAACCACGTGTTGTAGTTAAAACTTTTATCAAAATTTTTCTTTGGTTAAACAATAAAATTGAGAAAAATTTTATAGTTTGGTTTGTAAGATAGTTAAAAAAAAAGTAAAATCTGACTTTACCACATAAGTATATTTAAAAAATTATATATGAGCTGCTTCTAGACTAAAAGTTTTATAGAAAATATAAAAGTTTTTGAAAAATATCTTTCAAAAAGCCCAAGTTTTAAGCAAAACTTTAAAATTCTTTACGAATGCTAATTGATATTTATTTTAGAAAACTTTTTTTTTTTAATATTAGCATTTGGTATCAGCTTGCCTCCTTTGCCGTAATGCCGTCGCTAGCCATTTCTTGTCCAAACGATGTTTGTCTCACTCAGCTGTCGCTCTTTAACTTCTTTGTCGGTCCTTCCACTTCTGCGATCGTGTAATTTCTTATAAATCTTTGAATATCTTTCAGACAGCCTTGTATGCATTACGACGGTTCATTTGTAGTAAGTACACTTTTGTTAGCTTCACATGTAACTGTCAATTTAATAAAATCTTAGAACGTAATTTTCAATTAGGAAAAATGGGAAGTGCGGCGCTCATTCAAAATAATTGCTTTGTTTGAACTAATTCCCCCTTGACGAATCCGATAAAAATTTGCTCACACATTGTGCTCTTCTAAGTTTTTTTTTTTGAAGAATGTAAGTAACCCATTTCACTACTTCTTATACCTTAAACGTAAGACTTACAAGATTTCCTATGCCTAGTCAGTATGACTATGTGCAAAGGGGTGAAGAAATTTAACTCCGCCGAAAATGAATCCCAGATGTAACGTTTAAAAACGCCGACCCTCGTATATATATATTTTTTTTATATACTCTACCAGAACCAATCGTAAGAACTTTCTTATTTGATTTTGTTGTTCAGTGTTATTAATGCTTTTAATGTAACTTTTTACAATTAAGAAGGGACGCAGCCGTAACAAAGAATCATCTTAATTTAAAACAATATGAATTTGCAAAACTTATTTTAACTGGACTAGTTCAGTATTTATTGAATTCTTGTAGCACGTCTACTATCTATGATGTCTATGATTGCCATAAAAATGTCGTAAATTTTTTATATATTGTTTGCTCACCATAAAAAGTCATAAAATGTTTAACAACTTTTTAATGTGACACACAAAAAAAAAAGATCTTTAATGAACCATAACAGGGATATAAAAAAAACTATCAGTATGAAATTAACATAAAACGCCATAATTAAAACTATTATTAGCAAAAAAAAGTTTTTGCAAATCAAATGTAAATAACATGAAAAAACACTTAATAGCGAAAAGATGCATAAAAAATGCAAAACACAAAAAAAGGAAAAATTAAAAGAAATAAACCACAAAGGACTTTTTGAAAATAAAAAAGTCATAAAACTATTGTGCAGCCATCACAAACAAGCCGCCAGTTAAAGGGCAAAGTCATCTTCTTATAGATTTTCTTTAAGGGTTGTCATGACATAAACATGGTGGTCAATCTTATGACATAAAAAACTGCAGACAATGTAAGAAAAAAAATGAGAGACAACATAAAAATGTAAACGATCTATGGGAATCATAATGATGAAAAATGCCAGCAAGACTCATTTTATCAATGAAGGCTAAAGGGAATATATAACTCTTATTAGAGATTAATTTAAATTCGTTTTTATTACTAATTTATAATTGTACAAATTATTTTAATGATTCTTAAAATAGGTTTAGCAAAAATCCCTTCAAGTTGTTTTATTATCCCATCAAACAGCTGTTTGTTATTTCATTATATTATATAAAACTATTATCTCTCATATTGTTTTTTTTTTTTTTGCTAATCAGGCATAGCAAATTCCTTTGGAAACTAGATTTTTTTTTGGAAATATTCAAAAATAATGCACAATTTTTTCTAAACCTAAAAATTCTAAATTTCTAATATATCCTGTCAATATTTTGATTAGCATGCAATTTTGTCAATCATAAACTTTTGTTCAATTACCTTTCATGTGTCCATTCATATACTATGAACTCATATTTTGTTAGCAATTGTATAATAACATGCATTCATATACAAAAGAACTAAATGACTGACCAAATATCAACTATTTTTGGACAGCTGCATTGTTAAGTATTACGTCGGTGTGTATGAATTTGTGTTTATGTGTGTCTTGCCATTTAAAAGAAAATTTATTCTTACAACTGTTATGAAAATATTATTTTATTAGATGGCGAAATAATTCCTTAGGGGAAAATAAAGCTGCTAAAACTATTTACCTTTTCACTCAAAGAAAAAAGAAAGAAAAAGTTTCTTTCAATGTTATAAAATAAATATGAAGAAACAAAAAATCTTATCATTAAATATTTCGATTTACTAGCTGTCATTCCTAACAGCTGACAGCTATCTAAAAATTGTTAGAAACATATCATGAATAATTGTTGCGTCCTCCAAACACAACTTGATTTTTTTTTATACATATTTATTTATTAAACAAAAAATTTTGAACCAGCCTAATGTAAATGGTGTAGCCAAATGTAAAACATTAAAGTATCACAAAAATACGTATTATCCTTTTTAAGATATAAAGAATTGTTTCGAATGAATCGCCGCCCGTAATAAACTAAGAAGAAGCACATAAAAACTTTTAGCTTGAAGTGATATATTTCAGAAATCCAAAAAATTTTACTTATAATCTTTAATTAGGATACCTTGCATATATCCTTTTTTGTTTTGGAATTGAAAGTTTTTATTTAAATCTATTATTTACTTAATAAGTCCAAATAATACCGACTTTATTTCAAAATAATATAAAAATAAACTTTACTACAATTTTAACCACAAAACCAAAAATTTTGGAAAATTTTTTAAAATCTATTTCTAACAAGTCGCAGAATTAAGAACTGAATGCAACTGAAAAAGAAAATGTGCAATATTTCTCATGTGTTAACTTCGCCGCATATATCCTTTTATTGTATTGTTTTTTTTTATAAAATACAACCATAACTAAAAATGGCGTGAATTAAATTTTTAGCAGACTTTGCCATCAAAATTTTTGTTGGGTATTTAATAAAAACAAAACTTTTGCTAAAATGTCCCTTTAACAAAAATTTATTGCGCATATTAAATGAACCTCTATATTCTTACATGCTAATTTTTGTCTTTGCAAATTTTATAGCCGCTCTAAATTGCAACTGTTTCAACCACTGTAATTAAAATTAGTGCAAACAAATATTTTTTGCCCAAATAAATATGTACGTACAATGAACATTTCTTTAGTTAATTAATAGGCTTTTGTTCGAAATCTGTGGTAAGCCTGTATAATTATTAGATTTCAAACACCCACCTTTTTTTTGTTGTAACAAAAACTGCTCTAGTTTATACGAGCATTTATGTCCAGTACAAAAGTGTTTTACAACATTTTTTTGAATAATTGTGGCCACATTTTAGAAGTCTTTGAAAAAAAACATGACACCTTTCAATTTTAAAATAAAATACCACTTTTGAAAAAGATATTATGATGGTCACTTATAGAACCACCAGCAGCAGCAGCAGCACACTTTTCATTCTAATTTGCATTAATTATAATAATTTCAGTACATCTACATACATACACAAACATTGTCCTTAAAGCAGACACACGACCGACCACTAATCAAATATTATTCTGTATGAAAATTAATGATTGTAGAGGGAGTTAATTTTAGTTTCGGTTTTTTTTGCAATTCACTACAATTGAAACCCTTACTTGTGTGCCTGCCAAATGTTAAGTGTGTTAATGGTCACTTCAAAACCACCCCTTCGGTGTGTCTGAAGAAAATTTACATAAAGTTAACAAACTTTTATTTTTTTTGCTCAATTGTTTTTTACATTTATAATTTCTTTTTTTTTACAAGTAATACAACTTGAAATTGTTGTTATATTAATACTTCTGTTGTATGTGTTTATTGTAAGAAAATTTTTATGGTTGTGTGGTTTTTCTTGATCTTAAAGGATAAAAAATGGTCTCTTTGTTTGTTTTAGTGAGCGTGTAATTTATTCATACTTTTTCCAAGTTAAACAATATAAACTGGCATGTGGTTGAGATCAAATTTATGATTACGAGAAATTTGTGACCATATGGTTGGTGAGTATTAAGGAAAATTTTAAATCTAATAAATTCCTTAAGTATTATAGCTTCTTTTTTTTATTAAAATTGGTTTCAAGAATAATAAATATTATAAAGTGGGCTATTTTCAGATAACAAAAATCTTTACTAAAAATCTAAAATCTGTCTTAAAATTCCATTTCTTAGGCGGGCCATATTAAAAAAAGAAACAAAGTTCTTTGTAAAAAGTTCGGAATCAACCTCACAAAGAAATATACAAATGTGTAGCAGCGTTTTGAAAGCTTACATCTGGCTTTTATTTTAAGGGGAGTTAAATTTCTTTTCAACTTTTTTTTTATCAAATATACTTCTCTCAGGCGGGCCATATTGAAAAAGTGGAAAATTTTTATATTAAAATTTATTGATTTGTTATAGAATTACTTTCTTTCGCAGTGGGCCATTTCATGAAATGACCAAAATATTCTTCGAAATTTACTTAATAATTTTGTTAACTGATTTTTATATTTTATTATCGGGTCATTTTTTTTAAAGTGGCAAATTTCAACAAGGTGTAATTATTAAGTTTAACATTATTAATTTCTTAAAATTACTTTTTTCTGAAGCCTCGACGAAGATTTATTTGTTTTCCTCTTTCTTTTTAAAAGAGCAAAATTATAAAAAGACATATTTTTGAACTTAACAGCGTTAATTTCTGGATTTTGGTTCCTGCTGAGGCGGGCCATTTTGCGAAACTACAATGAAACTTGCTTAATATTTTTATATTCTAAGATTTCTAACACAACATTGATACTGTTTAGTAAATATACTCTTCTTAGGCGTGCCATTTGCTAAAAGTAGAAAAATCACAAGGAAGTACACTTTTTAATTAAAAATGTTTAAATTTCTGCAACTACTATCCTTTTCGGCGGGCCATTTCATTTTTTTACTTTCCTGGCTTATCACCAATTTTGTTTAGACAATCTAGTATATTTTATAAGTGAAAAGTCACAAGGACCATAATTTTCATATAAAAAATATCATTCTGCTTTTTAAAATGAACCTCTACTGAATATTTATATTCTCAGATTTTCTAACTTTATAAATATTTCGTTTAAAAATTACACCCTTCTTTGGAGTGACAATTTTTTAAAAGAAGAAAATTTTAGAGAAATAGAATTTTTTAACAAAAAACTAATAATCTACCAGCACCACTACTTTCTGAGGCGGGCCATTTCGTAACACAACTAAAAAATCTAAAATATGTTTAAACATGCTTTTATCTGGCGTTCCATTTATTTAAAGTAATAAATCACAAAGAGATATAATTTTCAACTAAAAAACTTATATTTTCTTGAAAATACTCGCTTCTTAGGTGGGTCATTTAGGTAGAAAACTGTGAAAAAAGATGCTACGACTCTCGCTAAATATATGTGTTGTCAGATTTTGCTATTTTAATATCAATTTTGTGCTGAAATGACACCGTTTTTAGGCGGGCCATTTTTACAAGTAAAGAATCTTAGAGAAACATAAAATTTTTAATCAGAAATTATTAATTTACGAAAACTATTCCTTTCTGGAGGGGGGGGGGGAGGGTGGCGATTTTTGAAACTATATAATAAAACTAAAATATTCTAAAGCATGCTCTTGAAAGAAGGGACACATAGTTTTCATTAAAAAATCGTTAATTTCTCAAAATCACTAGCTATTGAGGAGCAAAACCTTATAAAACTACAAAAAAAAAACATGCAACTGCTCTATCGGTTGTATGTGGTAAGTTTTTTCGAAACTTATAGTTTTTTACATTATCTAAACCACAATTTTGCGAAAAATAGCAGAAAAAAATTTTAAATAGCTTAGCACATACAACCGATACAAAAGTTAGTACTATCTTGTGATTCCTTTAATATTTGCAATGTCATATTTTGCTAGATTTTTTTGTTAAGAAAATATGCTTTTCTGAAGCGGCCCGTTTTATGAAACTACTATACGCGATTCAATTTTAAGTCATACGTTTTTTAGGCGGGCCATATTTCATTGAAAAAGTTCTACACCCTTACAACTTACAACAGCAGTAACAAGAAGCTTAGCATAACACATAAAAAATTGATCTAAGCGGTGAAGACCTCTGATAAGAAACAAGTAAGTTCAGGCTCCCATGTGCTCAAATTTTTCTTTATCTACATGCTTCATATTTTACTCTAAATAAAAATACAATTTAATCTAAAAATTAATTGAATGACGAAGTTAAGAAAAAATAATTAAATTTCTTTGGATTTTGACTAAAATTCATAGGTTAATTGTTCTAAACTCTAAAGGCAAATAGCTAAGAATGTGCACTGTTCAAACAAATGCACAAAAACAAACATTAGCCCACTAGTATTCGTAATTACCGAAGGTAAAATACTAGTAGGTAAGAGAGTAGTAATCAGAAGCTTAACAAAAGACATAAAAAATAGAAACAATGAATATCAACAACTATCAAATGAAAAAGTTGGAAAACAACTCTAAGAGTGACAGCATAAGTTGACTAAAGGTAACCGATAGCCAACTACTTGACTGGAAGCTACCGACTTTGGCCGAGTGGTTAACGATGTAACGAACTCTGATTAGTAGACCAAGAGGTCTCAAAACACCTAAGTTCAACTCTATGTGCAGTCAAATTTTTGTTTGTCTACACGCTTCACATTTCTCTTTAAATAAAAATATAATTTAATTGGAAAATTAAATTGAATTAATTGAATTAATTTTTTCCATAAAAAATTATAATTACTTCGGATAAGAAGAAACTTTGAGGCGGGCCAATTTCAAATAAAAAATATTTTATTGATTTTTTTTCAGGTTATTTATTTTACCTTTATGAAATTTATTTGACATATTGTCATAATTTTATTTTAAATGAAATTTATTTGCTGGTGTTTAAGTATTGTCTATATGCATTTCATTGGTGCTTTACCAAATCGTCAGTACACTTCAAACACAATTTTGAACAGTTGCAAACGCTCTATCTTATGTACAAACTTCTAAAAACCATTTGAGAGTTCATAAATATGTAAATGATTTTCAAAAATAAGCACAGTAGGCTTCGAAAATTATTTTAATCACAGCAATCTTATTTAAAAAAAAAATTCCACAAACTGGGAATATTTTACGATTCTTTCAAATATATATTTTTTGCACAAAAGCTGTTAAATTATTAAGAAAAGGAGCATTTTTAACTCGGGCGAGTTAAACATGAATTGCAAGCAACTTATGAATCGCACCATTTTCTACAAATATAACAATAAATTTGTTATATTTTCACTAGGAATCATAATAATAATAATAATTTTATCTTTCTTATTTTACAAATTGCTTAATTTTTAGCTGCACAACATATTTTTGACGATTTAATGAATCATCAATGAGAATGAAACAAGTGCATATCAGGGCTGGTACTCTTTGCACAAACATCTTAAGACACTTGAGAACTGTTTGCAACACATGTCAATATGACATTTCTTTTTATATTTTAAAGATTATAATTACGTTTTGGGTTTAAGGATATTTTACATGAGGATATGGCACTTAAACACATCCTTACAAAACAAAATATTACAGTCATAATTGCTAAGAAGAAAAAAAAGAAAGTATCCTTGCGAAAGAGAAAATTGTTATCTGAAAAAATTGTTGTTATCTGACTTTTATATTGCTTCAAATTGCATCAGGTCGTTTTGCTTTCCGTTCTTACACTTTACTTTAGCTCTTGAGTACATTATGAAAATATGAAAATTAATACATTTATTAAATTTCAACTACTTGAAAGTATTTAGTATGTGGCGTCTGTTAATGTCAAAACAAAAGAAACTCTTTTGCCAATACAAAACAAAATTCTTGACAATTTTTATGGTTTTGTTTCTTACAAATGGAAGTGATTAATGATTGATGTTCAATGAAAACTTCTATAGCATTTCACTGCCTTCACTAGCTATTTATTATTGAGACTGCCCGCTAAGGGATCTAGAATTTCTTAAAGATTTTTCACTAAATAATTAATCATTTTTCTGTTGTAATTTTTTTTTTGTTTTGCTGAGTATGAATTTCTTTGTGGCTAGATTTTTTCGTGAATTACTTCATAAATAAAATTATTTATTTTATATAATAAAAAGATAACATTTGTCCTAAAATGTATTTCATTTTTAAATCAGCCAAAAATAAAAGACGCTATTTATTTATAACAGAAAATCAATGATATTCTCTATATATTTCTGGATAAGAACTTAAGGGCTTAAAAAATTACTTCTCTGAAGCGGACTAAACTTTTATACTTCACATAATATTTGCGGTTGGAAGCCCTAGACTTTAATTTCGACCAGCGGGCACGCTCAGAATCGCTCTAGCCCCCCTCCCCCAGAAATTGGAAATAGAGTAATATTGATAATATAAGCGTACTATATGGAAGAATGTGTGCTCTCCAAGAAAATTTTTTAGCTGCGCCAATGATAACAAGTAACATGAATTTAATTTTAATTCAACTTGATTTAATTAATGATTTAGTTAACATAAAATTAATTTTAAATTAAAGTTATAGTCATGTTGATTTAAAATGAAATGTAACGTTGATAACAATGTTATTTTAACAGTGAAAAATATTAAATCAAGGAAGTTTAAGGTTAGATTAATAATTTTTCGCTTAAAAGGGGCTATTAACGTATTCTGTAACGCTATTTTTAGAGTTCGTAACGATTTTTATAAAATTTTCAGTATAAATTATTTAATCCGTAACAAATCTTTAACCCCCCCCCCCCCCCTAGAGCGCTACGTAATATGTGAATAGGCCCTAATGCGAAGTTTCTCTGCTATTTGTCGGCTATTTATATTTACACAACACGAATATAAGAATAAACAACAACAAGTCACACACACACAACCGACCAAAACAAAGCAAATAAACACCAACACACTTAAACAACGACAACAAATTGTTTCTCAAAAATTTAAGCATCCCTATCGCGAATAAGAAGTGAAATTTATGCTCCCATGAAATTTTCATTTCCCTTTGAGGAAAAATTGTTGGTTGTCGATATAAAGGTTAAGTATTTAAGCACTTTGTTAAATGTGTTCAACTCTGTATATTTATCTAAAGACTGTAGCAAAATGACTGAGAATTAACTCAACAACATTAACGAATTGATTCACTTAGAGATCTGCAGTAAACAAACTTGTTATAATCGCATTCCTTTTGCTACCATTGTTGTTGTTGTTGTCATTTATGTGTATGTCGTCTTTGGGGTTGTTTTCTTACAACACAGAAAACTTGTTTTTGTTGTTGTTGTTTTGTGTTTGCATTCTATATAACAGTCGAATAAAAAATTCACTGATTCAGTAAAAAATCTTTACTGAAAATTAAATTTTATTTTAGACAAACTTTTATTTGAAAATTTTTTGTGATAATTTTTTCTTTTCTATTTTTATTAAATGAACATGCTAAAAATCCTGGAACTTCCCCAACGCGCTTACTGCCATAAGGTGCTTCCTAATTTCTTTGGCATTATTTCCGTTCCGCTCCAATCATTATTAGAAAAATCTATATAATATTTATCTTAAGCGTTAAACAGTTTAAAGCCACCTTTCTTGTTTTAATTGTTCCAAAGAAAACTAACAATACGACCGTTTAAAAAAATACAGTTTTCATTACAAAATAAAAGTATCAAAAATGTTGTGTAAACTCAATTATAAATCCAAGCAAGCGTAACCAAATGTGTGCTGTTCAACTCACGCTCTAAAATAGACAAAAGCAAGTATTTTTTAAAACTTTAAAATACTGTTAAAAAAGATATGATGACAGCACGCGTATAAAATGACATATGGCACTACACCTATTCTTCTTCTTCTACCGTTAACAAGAAAAACAATAAAAATGCAAATTATTTAGGAAAAATACGGCGAGCAATAAAATATTAAGAATTTTTATGTCAGCACCTACGCCTTAGTTACTGGCTAACAGCTATTGAAATGACCCCCATACATGAAAAAGGACACCGTAGTTGGAAGTATTCTAAAAGAAAAACCAATAACCCTTTTACTATCTTTTAGGAAATGCTTAACATTTAAAAACTGTGTAAGGACACGTATTTGGTCTTTAGTTTTTTCAATTGTAGAATATCTCTGCGAAATAAATTAGAAGTAATTTTTGGGGATATACTTATTCACTACTTCCAAAGTATCAGCGGTATCTAATACGATGTGATTTGATATTTGCTCCACTGTGCTGCTGATTAAGTTCATAAATATTTTAATATGCTTTTTTTCTTAGCAATCCTTCACTAGCAATCCTTCTATTGAACCACCTACGGTGGAGAGGATCTATATATTTTGCTTTCTTTTGAATAGTTGTAAATAAAAAAGGATTTTATACTTTGTTTGCATAATATTCGGTAATTATCTTCTAAACAAAATTTGTATTGTCCTGTGACATAACATTTTTATTTGGTTTTAAGCAATTTTTCCCTTCTACTTTGCATTTGTTTATTTAAAGGGTTGTTGTTTATTTAAAACATTCTGTAGCAATGTATTTTTTGCGGTTGTTATTTTCAACGAATATTCTTAGAGTATCCTGTGTATAACTTTTTGTTGCACTTTTAGGCATCATTGTGAGGTTAAAGCGCTTAAATGTTTGTTGATAGTTGTGATATGTTAAGCCGATTTTCTGTGATGAGAGCAGGCTAATCGTTTTCAGTTTTTGTAGTTATGGTGTTGGCTAGGCTATAGATGCTATATAATATAATTTTTTTTTGTAACTAGTTGCAAGGATTATAATTAAAATTTAAATATTAAAATATTTATGCAATTGTGTAATAAATTCTGATGTTAATTTTGAGTAAACAAATTTAAGGAAAAATGCATTATAAATTCATAGGATTTTAAAAGTATGTAACAAAATGTTGCTTAAAAAAGAAACAGATGGTTGAAAATGTTTTTCAAAAAGTCAGCGGTATTCAGGTCTTTTCCCATTCGATATTTTAACTAGATCTGATGTTTTTCCTACCTACGCTAGGCGTGATTATTTTCGCGTCACTCGTTTCTTCTACCGATATAAACTAGTCAATCAAATTTATGTCATTTCATGATTGCAAGTACGTTTATGCCAGGATATATGTTATAGAACTTCAGATGTATCCGACGACTACACTTTTCCATGGGCCTACAAGGTTTTTTGTAAAAATGTCCAAGATAATATCCTCAAATCTTATCATACCCGATTATCTTGAAACAAACTTTGCACAATTATTAGTTAAATCGAATAATACACACAGACAAAATACCAATGTAAAATCAATGTGTCGCAATTTTGGTTGTAAAACATATTAAATTTATGAAAAAAAATTTATTGCTTAAGTGTGTTGGTCTTTATTTGATTTGTGCATTGCTACAATGCACTGTTGTGCTCAGTTGTATGACTTGTTGTTGTTTATTTTGATGTTCGGTGTTGTGTAAATGAAAGTAGCCGCCAAACTCCACATGACCAGCGAAAATTTCCTGCTGCTTATTTAAAATTAACATTGTTTCATATTACTTTTAAATGAAAAATTATTAATCTAACCTTAGGTCTTTTTGATTTAATATTTTTAACTGTTAAAACACTGTTAAACTGTCACGACCATACTAAGTAAATATTTACATTCATATAATTTAGTTAGCCGATACTTATGAAAGTTTGCACTCTCATTTAATTCGTCTGACAATACAAACTTTTGATCAGAAACGTTGTCAGTGCCACGCCCGATTCTTATAAAATCTTTATTATACAATGAATTTTTGTAATACAATGAATATAATTTTATGACTTAAAAACTGGGAAATGCCACGCCCATAGTAAGTGCATATTAATTTTCATATACTAACCGATTCCTATGAAACTTTACACACTCATTAAACTCTCCTCGAAGTATAATATATTGATTTGAAAAGTGGACATTGCCACGCCCTCAAATAGTAAATAATAGTTTTCATTAAATTCTACTTAACCAATTCTTTTAGAACTTAGACATTGATTTTTTCTGACAATAAATTTGTCCATAAGAAAAGTGGTCGCTTCCATGCCCATATATAATAAATTGCCTTTTTCAACTATCTCTACTTAATCGATCTTTATGAAACTTTGCGCTGACATTGAGTTCCTCTTGTAAGCAATTTTTTTGATAGAATAAATAGGCATTGCCACGCCAAGACAAAGTAAATACATAATGATTTCTATTAAATTCCACTGAACAAATTCTTATAAACTAAAACAGACATTGATTTCTTCTGACAATAAAATTTGTTGATAGGAGAAGTTGGCAGTACCACCCCCATATATAGTGTCTTCTTTTTCAACTATCTCTACTTAATCGACTCTTATGAAACTTTTCGCTCATGTTGAGCTCTACCGACATACAAAAATTGTTGAAAAGAAAAGTGGGCAGTTCCACACCTATAAAAAGTAAATACATACCATTTTTTTATTAAATCATACTGAGCCGATTCTTAGAAATCTTTGACACACGTTGACTTCTTCTGACAATAAAATTTGTTGATAAGAAATGTGGGCAAGCCCACGCCCATGTGTAGTAAATCTCCTTTTTCAATTCTAAGGTTCGCACCCGTCTCAATCTAGGGAGAACGATCCAACAGAGGAAGCTGGACCTTACAAAGCTGCACGTGCAACAAGCTGTTACTGCCTATTCCACTTAACTAACGCAAATGCTATCTGCGCAGACTATTAACGTATTGTATACTCTATGGAAAATGCTGCCAAATCCGTACTTAGGTTTCAAAAGCCTCGCAATGTAACTGCAGAGAAAAAAGCTGGATAGTTTGCGCTACAGTCCGCTGTAACGCGAGAGAAGAAACGCCTGTTCCGCCACAAGAAATGGAAAGGCGACTGTGTGAGGAGATCGAGATGTACAGGAGGAGAAACGAAGTCCGCAAATTCTACCAAAGATTAAATAAAACAACAAACAGCGGGGTTTGGTTCTGGTAATTCTTCCTGTAAGGATAAAGACGGAAGCCTATCGACAGATACTGAAAGTGTACTGAGGACATGGAAAGAACATTTTTCGATGCTATTGGTATCAGATGATAGTGGCGACAAAGATACCCTTGAACCAATCATTGAGGACGGTGTGGAATGTACACCACCTACCCAAAATGAGATTGAGAAAATTATATCACTGCTGAAGGAGAATAAAGCTGCTGGTGCCGTTAATCTGACTACAGAACTGTTTAAAGCCGAGTTGTTAAGGAGCATGCACTGACTTGGTAGAATCATTTGGATAGAAGAAAGCATGCCCGATGAGTGGAACCTTAGCGTGTTATGTCCAGTACATAAGGAAGGAGACAAACGGCATGCGCCAACTATAGAAGCATTAGCCTCCTTCCCACACAGAACGAGTTTTGATGATAAATTCTGTGAATTATGACATTAATCCAATGAAAAGTTTCATTAAAACTCAACCAACGACACGCTTCGTTAAAATTATTTAAATGAAAATTTCATTAAATATATCATATAATTTCATTGCTCCAAAGTTATAATTTCACTAAGCTAATGAACATATTTCATTATATCAGTAAAATTATTTCATTGTTTTAATGGAACAATTTCATCAGTTTAATGAAATTATTTCATTGTTTTAATGAAACTCTGTCATTATTTTAATTATATTCTGTCACTATTTTAATGAAATTATTTCATTGTTTTAATGAAATTATTACATTACTTAGTAGCCTCATTAACTTATCTCTTTTTTATCTATTTTAATTTATTGACAATTCCATGGTTGAAATACGTACGAAGACGCCAATGCACATCAGAAAAATTTTTAATGTTAATAACCGCTCATAGTATCGAACTCATACTCTTGATTCTGGTCATTTGCTTTATAGGCAATGTCTTAGCTAGTTCAGCCAACAGCACTGTCAAAACAATATGTCTAATAATAAGGCAGAGTACAACAACAACAACAAACATATAAAACTATATTTGTTGTTCGCTTTTGGCTGCCAACTGTTGAAATAAATAATGGTATGCTTAAAAAAATATGTATGTGGTTTATTTCATAGATTCAATGAAACTTTTCATCAAATCAATGAAATACATTTCATTGATATTATAACATTCTAGAACATACAATTTTTAGTTTTTTTTTAATTTTTTATAATATATATTTAAAGAATTTTCAGTATCAATTAAAATATTTTGTCCAAACTTGAAGAGTTTTCCATACAACGGCAAAATGTTGCTGTCATAAATCCAATGAAATTTTCTAACGAAACTATGAAAGTTAATAAAGCAATTCCAATGAAACTCTTTCACAATATTCGTGAAATTTCATTAGAATTGTCCGGTAGTAATTTAAGATAAAACCAAGTTAATGGTATCAACCAACAAAGGTTCCACAAGACTTGGATAATTTGATCACAGTACTTTTAAAGGCCGACATTATTGCATAGAAACTTGGTTTTACTTTCACATTTATGTTATATGAGAACTTTATGTTACATGAAACAAAGTCTTTGTACTGTAATTGATTTAATGTGCATTGATTTTTCTTTTTAAACTAATTCTCTGACAAGTTGTTCACTGAAGCATTTTATTGCTGTTTAAATAGCTCAGAGGCTTTAAAAACCAGCAGAGACATTTTCCACTATAACATTTCCTTAAGAAAAAAAAACGGGAAATAAAATAAATAAATTCACAGACTAAAGATAACGAAAACAAAAAAAACGGACAAAGTAAAAAGATCCTAAATAAATACTTTGTGACTTCAATCCTTTTTTTTTTTTTTGCAAAATATTTTTTCACATTTGAAGCAGTACACAAAATTTGGAAATACTAAAAAAAATTAATTGCAAATAAAAAGGAAGTAACGTTCCTTAGACTAAATGTTTTTCTATTTTGGGTAGAAGGAAAGAGAGAACCAGCAGGTAGTGATAAAGTACGTGTATATTAATTGAAAATTCATTTGAGAGTAACAATGCGAGTAGTTCGCCAGAATGTTTTTCATGAATGAGTTGTTCTACAAAAAAAAAGGGTATTGAAAAAAGGTTTATATAAGCAACTGGCATATATTTTTAATTAAACTCCCTTTAAGCCTTTAGGCTATGACCGCAAACATATAATATAATAAAAAGGAAATAATCACCACAATCTTAAAGGTGCCTTTCAAAAACAAACTGCATGGAATTAAACATTACGTCAAGAAATTACGCACTTAAAACAGTTTTATTTTTATTTTTTTCAAAGAAACGTATAAGCAAAATCAATTCAAGGTGCTTAAAACATATGCAATTTTATGCTCCTGTTAAAAAAAAATTAGAATCTTAGCAAGATGCTTAACACCATCAAGGATTTTTTGTTGATGCAAACACCTTGTCGCAAAATTTGGTCTGCTCTACATCAAAGAGGGTTGGTTATCTTGTCACGTGATGTACACAGCTGATTGTCGATTGTGACAGTAGTTTTTCTATTCGAGTTATTCCACCTCAAATCATCTAAGAAAAAGGGAAAAATGGACCTCATCTATCACGATTTTGATGAAACTCGGTATTGACTGTTTTTAATATAATTTCAAAACAGATATAAAATGTTAAGTTCCTGGATCGTCTAGTTAAGGAGCTATAACGTTATCAAGACTTAAAAAAAAAAATCTAAAAAAAGTTGAGTTTATTTACATAATTGCACATATCTCAAAAAAATTTTGCAGTTACAGAGCTCAACAATATACCGTTTTAAAGGTAATAGGACCCTCTTCACAATAGTGTGATCACTTTCGGGCTTGAAATCACAATTTTTTTTAAAAAAATTTTTAAAAATGTGTGTTACGATTATTCACAACAAGCAAAAAATGGCCCGCCTCAAATATGTAAAAAGTTTAACAATTATGTTATGAGTTTAGTCAAACTGTATGGCTTTATATCCAAAGAAATTTAGTTATTTTAATTTAATTTTTCAATTAAATTATATTTTTATTTAGAGATAAATGTGAAGCATGCAGGTAAAGAAAATTTTGACTGCGCGGAGGATTGAACTGACGTTTCGATAGCTATCGCTAATCTCATCAGAGCTCTTTACCGCTTAGAGCACTCGACCAAAGTCGGTGGTTTGCAGTCAAGAGTTCAAGTCAAAAATAATTAAATTTCTTTGGATTTAAAAAGTTTATCAAAAATTGTTGATACATACTCGTACAACTTAAAAGAATCGTTCTTAGAAATGTCCAAATGCGTGAAATTTTTTCATGTTTTACAAAAGAAACTGCAAAACAATTCTACAGTTTTTTTTTAGAAAAGAGGACGGCCGGAATGGTCTTTACAATTTCGTGAAGAGGCAATTCTTAAAACTATTCATTAAAAGCATGAGCTACTTTTTTTCTAAGTTAATAATAATGTTTTGTATGTTATGACCCTTGAATCATTGGCCCACAATACTAAACCATATTCCCATTATGTAGCTCTCTATTAATTTTTTACAACGATTGTTAATATTGTGGGTTTTTTATGACAATATTTATGACTTTGTTTTTTTGTGTAAATATTAAAAAAAAGGAACTGAAAAAATAATGAGTTATGTATAAACGAATTCTTTGATCCTGTTAAACAAAACAGATTTACATTGATACACAAAGAGACATCGCAGCACACCCTATTTGATAAAGAACTATTTGGAAAACAAATATATGGAAAAGAAATATTTGACAAAAGAAATTTTTGCAAAAAATAAAAGTACCAAAAAATTTTGGAAATAATTCTGAAAAAAAACTGTTTGAATGCATCTTTCTTGTGTCAGAAAAAAAATTAACCTTTGAAATTCATGAAAAATTTTTGAGAAAATCTTTGAAAGTTCTTAACAAAATCCCAAAAACGCAACATGCAAATTTTTTGCATTATTTTGCATAAGCTGCTAATCCAAAATGCTAAAAATTACAAATGTAAATTATAGTTGTATGAAACTAATTAGAAATCTAACAAAATAAAAGGGAATTTAAAATTTTCACAATTCGTTGCAGTCTAGCAGCATTCATCAGATGAATTTCTTTTAAGGGGTGGTTTTACACACAAACAATGCCTTTTTTAAGCCCTGCACAATGTGATCAGATCAACATTTTTCCTAACAAAAATACACATAAGTAATAAATTTATCAGACAATTTTCTTATAAATTTATGGGATTTTTTACATTAATTTCTAATCTATTTTATGTCAGTCTTGTGCCCTCAACCGTGGCAGTTTTGCAGATTTTTACACATTTTATTTTGGCTTTCTTTTTGCTTTTCTTTCTCTCTCTCTCTCTCTCTCTCTCTCTTTATATATTTATATATAAAACTGCCAATAAACTATATTTAACAATTGCTTTTATTTAATTTCTTTTATTATTGGCGACAATACTTAATTGCAATGATTGCTGCAGTCATAAACTTGATTGAAAATTGTCAAATTTCAAGTATCATAAAACTGTTGGCATATTTATTGCCAGCCTTTTGCCAAAGAGTCCTTTGCTTGATTGATTGTTAAATTGGTAGTAAAATAATGTCCTCTTTATTATTTCACAAATAATTATTTCAGAAATTTTATGATCATTTTTAAGATTTGTTTAATTTTAAGTTTGAATGCAAGAATGAATGCCTTAAACAACTTCATTATTTGGTCGTAAAACAAAAATCTTTATATAGAGAACAATATTAAACACACAAATGTATTTAAGATTCAATAAAACCCACAATACATGGCACAGGATTACTGACATTTATGCATTTTCTAACATGTTTTTATTAGCTTCACTTGTAACTCAAAAAATAATTAAATCTTTCAACTTTATTTTCACCAATTTCAAGATTACGCTATACAAAACAAAAATATATATATATACCTAAATCGGCGTTTTGCAAGTTAAGAAGTTTATAGGGGAGTCATTAAGGGGAGTAAAAGGGTGTCTCCGTTGTGGGTTTTTCGTCACCATTCCTTTGGTCAGTGGTGATTGATGAACTTTTCCTCATTCTTAGTGCACATGGACATGAAGTTATAGGGTACGCCGATGACCTGGTTGTGATGGCAACTGGCAAATTCGGTCATTTTCTCTCAGACGTCATGAACGATGCTTTGTGCACTGTTATGGCATGGTGTGGGAGACAGGGCCTGTCGGTCAACTCTGACAATGCTATTCTGGGACCTTTCTCTCTTAAGAGAAAACTTGATCTGGGGACAGTTTCGTTGAATGGGTGCAATATTCCTTATTCGACCGACGTCAAATATTTAGGGGTTACTCTTGATAGTAGGTTGACTTGGAACCATTATGTTGAATGAATAACACAGAAAGCCACTAGGGTGAATTGGGTGGTAAAGAGTTGTGCCGGGTGCACCTGGGGCATTAGCCCAAAAATTATCATGTGCATCTATACAATGATTGTTAGTCCAATCGTTACGTATGGCGCGATTGTATGGTGGCAAAAGGCACAACAGGTTGCGGCGGCAACCAAACTCTGCAAGGTTCAGACATTGGCGTCGTGTCTTCTTATTACAGGCGCAATGAGGTCATTTCCAACCTTGGCCATTGAGGCATTGATTGGATTAATACCCATACAAATCTTTATAAGATCCTCTGCGGCAATGGCTGCATATAGGATGGGACTCGGGAACTCTGCCCATTGTGCAGGCAGCCGGCACTCATCGATCCTGAGTATTATGTCCTGCAGAGGGCTGCTAGGAATGCCTAATGACACGATAAAATGTGAACTTAGGTTCGACAGGAGATTCAATGTCACAATTCCGCTTACGGCAACGTGGGAAGAAAACGGTTTCACTGTGGATTCCAGAAGCTTATGCTGGTATACGGATGGATCCAAAACGGAAGATGGAGTTGGCGCTGGAGTCTGTGGACCCAACATAAAAATCTCTGGGCAATACCAAGTCTGTTCATATTAATTTAAGAAGGGGCATTAAGGGCGCGCGTGAGCTATCTTCTGCGATAGTCAGGCACCTCTGGGAATTCCGTTCTAAGCTTGTTTTAGAGTGCTTTGACTCACTACATGAGCTATCGATACGGAACAAGGTTTCCATTTATTGGATACCTGGCCACAGTGGTCATCCGGGTAACAAGGAGGCGGACGAATTGGCCGCTCCTCTTAACCATTTTGTGTATATCGACCGCAAAGAAAGTGTGGCTGGCTTTTTCTGGTTTAAGGCAAGCCAAAGCATTGATGCATCCATTTTCATATAGCGGCATCCTGAATTTCAGCAGAAATGATTTGCGGCTGGCTACAGGCTTTCTTTCTGGTCACTTTGGATTGAACTATCCACTGCGGAAAAGTAACAAAGTTCGTTCAGCCTTGTGTCGTTTATGCTTGAAAGATGACGAGACAACGGCACACATTCTCTGTGAATGTATTGTCTTATGTAATAGTAAAAGCCGTATATTCTATTCTGAGTTTCTGTGTTCGGATGATATTAGGTGGGCTTCTTCAGTCTCTGTGCTAACTTTCATAAGTAGAGTCATGCGGAGCTTGATTTAATTTATAGATCTATTGCACAAAAGATCCTCTAGGTGTCGCAGTGCCGGTCTTTGGACCAGATCGTTCCCCTATTCTATCTAAGAGGAATTAAATTCCCCCCGCCCACACTCTTTTGCACATAGTTACATACACCGGTAAAAATTCCAATGTAAAATCAACATGCCGCAATGTTGATTAGAAATTTGTTTAAATTTTTGCAAAAGTACAAAAGTAAATAAATACAAATACAAATAAATACAAAAAAAAAAAACAAATACAAAGGGTACAGAATTTATTTAAAATTGTTTGAGTGTATTGGCGTATATTTGCTTTATTTATAGCTAAACACTCTGTTGAGTTCTTGTTGTTGTTTATTTTAATGGTCGTGCTGTGCAAATGCAATTAGCCGACGAATAGCCGCCAAACTTCTCATTACATGTAACCTTAAATCATCTCGTTGATTTAAAAATGATCACTCTTAAAACAAAATTGTTTAATATTGAATCTATAAAATCCTGTTTTATAGTAAAATCAATGCTTATCATGTTAAATTAAAGTTGGATCCACTTTAGTGAATCAACGAAAAATCCAAGGTTACATTTCATTTTAAATCATCCTGACTTTAATTTTTATTTCAAATAAATTTCATATTTAATCATCAATTAAATCATATTGAATTAAAATGAAATTTATGTTACATATGATGGTATCTATTTAGTGTATATCTAAAGTAAAGTTTGAAGCTGTTGTGGGCTGCGTTGACTACCAAGCTAATGATGATAGATGAGCTCGAGCTCAAATCTTGGCTGGAAGAGTCAACTGCAACATAAATTTATCCAATGCCTATGCCAATACACATCACGGAACTAAAAATTAATAAAATAGCTACATTAAATTCATGTTTTTTAACTAAAAATAACTTTGATTCAACATGATTCTTCGTCTTGGGTAAATATCAAATTCACGTTGTTTTAACTTGAAATAACTTCGATTCAAGATGATTCTTCATGTTATTTGTGTATCAAATTCATGTTGTTTGAACTTGAAATAATTTTTATTCATCATGATTCTTTGTGTTGGTATATGTGACTTAATATGATTTCGTTTTGACAATTGTTTGTGTTATTTCATTATCAAATTCATGTTCTTTCAACTTGTAATAATCTTGATTCAACATGATTCTTCGTGTTGTTCCAATATCAAATTCACGTTGTTTCAACCCGAAATTACTTTGATTCAATATGATTCTTCGTATTATTTCAGTATCAACTTGATTTTGTTTTAACTGCATTGGAATTTTAAATCAACATGAAATATAGTTATTTTAAAAGGAAAAATGTTCTTGAAACACCTGTGATGCAAAATCACTACCAAAAAAATTATAATTAACCTTGATTTCGACGATTTTAGCATGGAATTTTTCTGTGTGTAGTGACACGGCATAGGAAATTTTGTCAGCCTAACGTTTTAGATATAAAATCTATTAAGCTTTTTTATGTAATACACCACGTACAATACTAATGTAAAAAATTTTAACCCTCTAACGCATTCTATTAGTCCCCTTCAGCGCTGATATCGCGAGCTAAAATTTCCTACAAAAATATTTGCCATAAAACCCGTTCTACTAATTTTTCATTTAGATTTAACAAAATATTTATATAATTTTAAATGTTAAAAACTTAACTGACTTAAAACCGTAAAAAATGAATGAATCTTTCTTTGTTCAGATTATTTAAACTATCACAAGAACTAATCGGAACTTCTGTAAAAATAAAAGATGTTTCAACTGCTCACTCCTTTAAATTTTAACTAAAAATATTATTCTAGTAACTGTTACAATTGCATACCAAAAATCGCTATCAAAACTCTGCAGTAAGAAACAAAAATTTTGAATGAGAATGCATTTTAAATGCTATTAATAGAAGAGGCCTGCTGGGATAAATGTTGCAACCACTTTGCATAAACCTGAGCTAAAATAAACAAATCATATATTTTGTGAAGCCACCACCAGTTTCAAGAAAAGGGTTAAATTTTAATTTCAAGCGAATATCCTTTTAAACACTGCTGCGGCGACTTTATTTATTTGTTGATTTTGATTAATAAAATTTTTGCCATTTTGTCTATTGTATTGATAAATATGTTTTTTGCAATTCATTGTTATTATTGAATTTTTTAGTTTTTAAAAGTTTGTTAGAAAATTTCTTTTTTGTGGTGGATTTAAGGTGGATTTCATTAAAGGATTAGGGAAAAGAGGATATTTTCCGTTCCAAAATGAATAAGAAATATTTACGAAAATGAACGTATTTTTCATTTGTATTGCGTTGCATATAAAATTTTCCTTCCCAATAATTTGGATTGGAAATTTTGGTGTGTCGTATAATTAATACTTTAGGCTTTAGAATACTTTTTGCCGTTTGAATGCAATGAATTTTTATAAAAAAAAAATTTTTTTCTAGGAAAGTAAAAGAGTTGAAGAAATATTCATAACAAACTTTTTCGATTTGATATGCATTTTAAGGAACATTTCTATGCAATTTTTGTTTTAAAATACATTTAGGGCCTGTCCCACGATGTCGACAACTCGATGTCGTTCTCTTATTTATATTGAAAACAATAATAAAAAAAGTTCAATTTGTTTTTGTTTTTAATATAGCATCGACATCGACTTGTCGACATCATGGGACAGGCCCTTAAAATCCAAACAATTTTTTATAAATACGCCGGAGAGTTTCCAAAGAATATTTAAAAGTTATTAACCCTAAAAAATATTTACCAAAAAGTAACCAAAACACTAAACAAAAAAAACAAATATTTTTTTAAACAGAATAGATAGAATCATTTAAAGCGCACACTTCAGTTATTAAATAATTTTCCATAAAAAAACGTATTTCTTAATGACATATAAATTTACATCTGTAACTGGAGTAAAATCTAAACAAACAAACAAATACACACCTTGTTCTATTAAGGGATGCTGATTTAAATAATTTCGAACACCATTAAAAAAACGATCATATCTACTAGCATATAAGAGTGTCAAAAAATAACAAAAACAATAGAAAAAAGAAGAAATAAAATAAAACATTTTTATGCTTGCATAATTTTGACAGTAATATTTGAAATTTAAAACCAAAAAAATAGATCGATTAACAAACACAAAGGAGAGAGTCCTAAATAAAGGGTAGCCCGAATTTGTTTATAAAATATCATATTTTTAATGGTTTGACTTTTGAAAAATCGTTTTAAAATTATTCGTAGAAATAAATTAATTTTTTTAAAGCGGGCCACCACATTTTCTGCAAAGGAATTCAATGAGATAGTAAATATTTTGTCTAGGAACGGACCTACAAACAAATTTGTAAATATACAGCTGTGTCACAGACTACATTTTGAATTCGTAGTTGTCATTCCGAAAAAGTTCATTTTTGATGCCTTAGATTCCGTTTATTTTGTGTTTCGATTTTACAATAATAATGTTTTTATACCTTGAGGCGTTTGCTTTTAGAAACAAATCTCACATGGAAAGCATATGACCAATATATATTTGACGCTCCTAAAAGTATGCAAGTTTTTAAGTATTTAGTATTAAGTGTTTGTCAATTCCGCTTTGAAATTCAAAAGTGGTTTGATTACGAACAAAATTTTAGTTTTTCGTTTTCTGAAGAAGCAACTTACGGAATTGAAACCACTTCCGATCGGAATGGTGTTCTGTGACATGCCTGATAGATACAAATATCTCAACAGTTTCATTGAAAAAAACGTGTGTTTTCAGTAAACAAATTGTTTAAATCTATAAAATAATTTGTCTAAAAATATTTAGAAATTGTAAACGAACGAATTTAGTAAATCAAACAAAAAGATTTACTGGATTTTCTGAAAAATATCAAACAATATTTTTGTCTGAATTTATAAAACAATTAGTCTAAAAATAATAACAAATATTAAACAAAATAGTTTACTTAAGCAACATTTTTGTCTGGGTCATCATCATCATCCATTAAGTGTCTACGAAATTTGTTAAATGTGTTCAAGTCTGAATATTTATCTAAAGACTCTAAAAAAAAATGAATGAGAATTAAGGCCACGACATTAACGAATTGATTCACTCAAAAATCTTCAGTAAACAAACTTGGTGCAATCGCTTTCCTTTGCTATTATTTTTGTTGCTGTTGTTTGTGTGCATGCCGTCATCAGGGTTGTTTTCTTACGACACAGTTTTTCTTGTTGTTTTTTGTGTTTGCGTCCTAAATAAGAGAGTCAAACAAACAATTCATTGATTATGTAAAGAACATTGACTGAAAATAAAATTTATTTTTAGACAAACTATTGTTTGAAAATTTTTTGGTGATAACTTTTTCTCGAATAAAAAATGTTAAGCAGCAGCCTTTACTTGGTTATAGAAATATCTATAAATCAGTTGTAACAACAGATTGTTGAGGAGGGCCATTTTCTAGGTAGGAGCAAAAAATTATTTGATTATTAAAAAAACTACGCACTAAAACTAAAAACTTTTTAGGGAAAGCCTGATTAAAAACTGATATTTTGGCTAATTTATCCTCTGTACCATACACATATTTTGGCCAATTTGCCTACAGTGCCATCCACATAACATAAGCTGACACAATAGGTAATAAATTCCAGAATAAATTCCAAAACAATTTAAAAATTATTCGGATGAACAAACTTTTGAGGGGGGGCCATATTTTTATGCTTCGGAATGATATCAATGCTTACAACTATTCAAGAAAGTGTATATCTAAGCAAAAATTTCTTAAAAATCTTTGAATATAGTTTATTTCTGTGGCGGGCCACATGCAAACATAAACATAATAATGGAAATGAAAAATATAAAAAAAAATTGTTAAGCAACCCCATAATAGTTGGTTAGAGAAATTTCTATTAATCAGTTAAAACAACAGATTGTTGAGGCGGGTCACTTTCTAGGCACCAGCAAAAATTTATTTTTTTTTGATTATATAAAAAAACTAAAAACTATTTTTAAACTATTTAAAGTTGTTTAATTAAAAACTGATGTTGCTGACAATAGATAATAAAATCCAAACAAAACAAACAAATTTGGGTTTTCTTTCCTGTTTTACGTTTTTTAAAATAAATTTTTAGGAGTGAAAATTTCCTGAGGCGGGCCATAATCAAATAGTAGAATCAACTTTTGCTTCTGAAACTTTCTCAAATTTTCTTTTGAAGTTGCATTCGTGTCCATACAATGAAATTTTTGCTGTGCAGCTTTTGTTTTTTTACATAGAATTTGTTGTTGCTTAATATTACAAAGAGGAAAACAAAAGAGAGTTGCATGTATATGAAGCAGTGTACCCCTTGCCAATCTTCTCACCTCACTCTCTCTCTCCATTAAACTCAAAAGTTGCCCAGCAAAAGTTGATTCGTATGGACAAGGACTAAAAAAAATTTGGAAGAGCAAAAAATAAAACTAAATTTAATAGAAAAATTATGGCCCGCCTAGCAAATTGTGTAACTGTAACTTTTTCTGGATACGTCTTCACTTAAATTATTTCAATATCAAAGTGGCTGTCTTTTGTAAAAAATTAAATGTTTATATTTATGCAATCTTTAAATGGCCCGTCTGAAAGCTAAATTATTTCCAAAATTTTTTAAATTAAATTTTGAGAGGAAATATATATTTATGGCCTCCTTTCAACAGCTTTCTTCAACAGATTTTGTTTGAAATTTTAAAAATTCATTGGATTTTTGACGCTTTAAATTTGATAAATGATTTTCTAACTCCTTTGACAGTTATTTTTACATATACACTTACGTATGTACGGACTAAAGTGTATTGACTGTATTTCATCATAACGTGTGTTTAATGATTTCAGCACGTGACTTCATTACAGCCGAATGGCAACAAATTGCTAATTGTATGCACACGCCAGCAATTTGATGTCATTCAAAAGCTGCTTATTATGCTCGCTTTAATAACGCAAGTCAAAAAGTTATTTTTCAATAAACATATTTGCAATACATGTGTTTTTGATATAAAGAAAAACCTATATGCAGGACATTTGCTAAATCGCAACATATGTGGTGTTGACATTGCAACCCTATATGCAACTCCTCACACACATACACATTTATACACATGTTAAAAAATCTTTTGAACATAAGTTGGGAATTATATAGAAATTTGAATAGTCCTGCATTTATGCAAATTTTCAAAATGCAACAAAATTTATGCAAAACTAAAGACCAGAGGCTACAACATTTTTTTTAATGAGTTTATTAATGGACTTGTCGTAGTTTAGCTAGAAGAACAAAAGCCATGACTACAAAGGACTAGAAAAATAGTTGCAGTTAATCAAATATACATATGTGTTGAATAAAATGTAAAAAAAACAAACTGAAAAAATAAAGACTACATCAGATGAAATGACCAGTAACAGTTTCTCTTTTTGAATAATGGTCACTGTGAATTTACAAAATAAAAGTCAACAATATTAGTATTTCATATGAAATGAATTTTACATATCCACCCTGTTTACTAAAGGAAGTCATTTCCTAACTAACCCCCTTCTCATCGAAAATGAAACACAATGCAAATTATACAAAAAAGCCAGTTATAATAAATGCTTAAAATTCCCTTTAATATGAAAAACATTTATTTCCAAACGATTACACTTTATTCATTGCATTCTATTTATCTCTTTGTAAAATATTTGTTTTTCTCAATTTTTCTATTTTTTACAAAATATTTCTTTAAAAGCCGGTTACCTTTTTTTTTTGGAAGGTGGTTACGCTTGTCCTTGTCAGGTTTGAGCTGGTTGACAGCAGAATTACTTTTCGTTCTATTCATCGAAAGTATGAGTGTATGTTTAGATTTTGTTTGATGAGCTCTGGAATACTGCAATATATCCTGCTTGAGCTAGAAGCTACAAAATATCTGTATATTGTTTTAAAACGTTTTGTGGTGCTTTCATTTATGAGACTGGACCGCAAGAAGCGTTCATTTATGGGACTGGACAGCAAGTTTTTTAGGCGGGCCATTATAAGAATTGGATTTTATTCTAGTTCAAAGAAGAAACCCATTTAAAGTTATATTTAAGGCGTGTTTTTTTAAGGCGGGCCATGTATACTATACTAATTTTTTTATTTATTCAAAAGTTAGTCTCGAAATAGTTTTCTTATCTAAAACAGAACTTATAAAATAAATATGAAAAAATGTAGAATTTTGAGGCGGGCCTTTTTTGTTGTATTTAAAATTTAAATTTTAATATTTTTATAAATTGCTGGATGATGATGATAATATACATATATGAACAGGCAGTTCTAAAGCAATGGACGGACAAGATTTTAGGCGGGCTATTATAAGAATTTTATTTTACTTCTAGCTTAAAGCGGCCCATTTAAGTTTATATAGAAAATACAGTTTTAACTTCTCTTAAGACAATACGAAAATTTACTTATAAATTAATAAAATATATTGAATTTGGCGGCGGGCCATAAACATATAGAATTGTTTGCTGGGCCAAAAGTTTGGTGTTCTTATTTAGTTAATGAACATATAAAATAAATTTTAAAGACTATAGACTTTTGAGGCGGGCCTGTTTCTTCCTATGTTAAAATCAAAGTTTTCGCCTTTTTTATTTGCTGTATGATTACGATAATTTTTGTGAGTGACTTTTTTTTTGTAAAGCACAAAATTTTTTAAACGGTCCATTTTAATTTTTTATTTGACTTTTAGTTTTGTAGCGGGACATTTAAGGTATATAAAAATATGTTAATGTTAAATGGTATATTATAAAGAAAGTTAATTGCATTTTCCGCCATAAGGTTTTTGTTGAATTCTTTACCTGTACATTTTTTGAGGCGGGCCATATTTGCTCTAAAAATAACATATTTTAGACATAAAGTTAGATCTGAATATTTCTTTAAAATCTTTGGATAATAGTTAGCAACAATATTGTTTTTTAAACTTTTCAGAAGAGAGCGTTTGAGGCGGGCCAGTTTTTTAATGTTTAAAGTATCTAGTGTTTATTTATAGCGCAAATTATATCATCATCAGCTTTTTTGACAGATTATTTAGTACTCTTTTAGTATGGATGTATTTTGAGGCGGGCCAGTTTTTTCAACATTTAAAGTAGTTTTTCTTTCATTATAGCGCAAATTATATCATCATCAGCTTTTTTGACAGATTATTTAGTACTCTTTTAGTATGGATGTATTTTGTGGCGGGCCACTATTTATTGTCGAGTTTAAATATGAAACTGCTTTTCATTTTTGGTAAAACTTATATATGTGGCGGGCCATATTTAAATTAATTTTCCTTGGCTATTTATTCCAGAGTCAAAATTATAAAGCAGACTATACTTCAATTTAAATCATTGAAGCGAATTTTTTTGGTTAAAAAACTGGCGATGCGTGCCATGCTAGCAATAAGTAATTTCTTAAGCTTTATAAGTAACCAGTATTTGAGGCGGGCAATATGATTTCAAATACATACTCTTATTAAAGAAATTGGTATTATTTTAAGATTTTTGTGTGTATTTTAAAAGAGTTTTAAATAAACTTTATGCCGAACAAAAATGTGTGTAGAATCTTTGAACCAAATGCTTTTCTAAAAGCAAATCTTGCTAATAAAATGACTTTAAATGATTCAATAAATCTAGGATTAATTGATCTTTGTTTTGTTGGCTTTATGTTCTCTTATTTCTCAATGAGAGGGAGTTAAATGACTTGCTACTTTTTTTTTGTTCTCTACATTAAAATACAAGACCGCATTAACCAACAATAAGACGCCTTCTGTTACTATTTAGGTATTTCAATAATCAGGAAGAACACAATATATTTAATGCTGACGTCTCGCTAAGTCTCTCGTGGCTCTTTTTATCACAATGATAAAGATGTTGATGATGATGATGATGATGATCAACAAACAGCTATTCATGCATTCTCTCACTTATTCTTTTTATAAATTTATTCTTTGCTCATTTTTGGTTATATAAAAAGATGTAGAGTTTGGTTTTTCTTCTAAGAGTTTTTGTATTTTTTTTTTTTTGTTTACTTCAGGTTGTTAGAAAAATGAAATCTGACAGATGTTTGCGTCATATTTAGTATTTTTTTTTGTTTACATGATTGACATGTATTGTCTGTCACAAGAAGGCGTTGGTGTTGCTCAATTCTTGTATGTTTTTGGCGGCTTCTTCGTAAAGGTACGTGTCATTATTATAGTTCATAAGTGAAGAGCAGCAGCAGTCTTAAAGAAAATCATTCAGCTATTTATTATGACACGTGACATGACTTAGGCAATTTTTTATTTTTGTGGCAGCAGCTGCAATTCAATTAAAAAATAAAACTGGAAGTTTTCTTTGATAATGATGGCTTACATAATTAAACAAATTTCTTTTTAATAGATAAACCCCGCTTAAAGTTCAGTAATTGATTATGGCCCGCCATAAAATTTTTTCTTATACAAAGTAATTAATAATTTGTAAAGAAACTAGTACATATACATATTTACAACCTGATTGAACAACAAAAAAAAATATTTAAATATGGCCCGCCTTAAAAGTCTGTACCTTTTAAAGTTTAGTAAATACAAGTTTTTTTAATTTAAAGAATTTAGCTGTGGCTTTAAATTTTAAAAGTAAAAAAAAATTATAATAGGCATTTGTTTATTATGGCCCGCCTCAAAATTTTGTCATGATAAATATTTTGTTGCTAAGTCAAATTGTGGACTCCGTGAAGAACATCATGTGTTGAGAGTTGAAGGAAAAAAATCATTATGTATGTGATAAAAGTTATTCAAAAATTGTTTTGTATTTTCTATTACCGCACTTCCATCCGCTATAAAAATTCACTGTTTTCTAAGTTGTTTTTATCTCCAATTTCATTTTATGTATTCATTATAGACAGCTTCAAAAATTAAAAAAAAGTAACTAAATAATCAAGATTTAAAACCAACTGTTAGTTAAAAACATATTTTGATCTTTGGCCCGCCTCAAACACAAGCCGTTTACAACCCCCATTTTATGTGCTAAGTTTGGTGCTATACAAGACTTAAATGTGTAATAATTTTCAGAAGTTTCTTGCGATTTTTAATGTAATTAATTGTATGAACTAAAAAGTTTCTGGTGGTTCTTAAGTGTTCTCCGTTAAACAGGATGTTCAAAAGCATCTTTTGATACTATATTTCGAGGGCTGTTTATAAGCGTTAATCATAAAAATTTGCTCGGTTTGTGCAGTCATCGCCATGCATGTATTATTATAAGCCGCCCCGCCTCAAAAGTCTAAAATCGCAATACCTATTATCTTATACATTGTACATAAAAAGAAAATTATTTTAAAATATATAATTTTAAAATGGCCCGCCACAAAACTCACTGTTTGTTGATCCTACGAAATTTTTTTTAGCCATAATCTTATTAAATGCGACTTTTAAAATAATTATTTTTGAATAAATAGTCTAAAACTGGCCCGCCACAAAAGTTGTGTTTTATTGATGCTATCATATAAATTAGAAATATAGTCCGCAACAAAAACATGCGGAATTGCCACAAAAAAAAAGTGCAACTCTAATATGGCCCGCCTTAAAAGTTTTCCATTTTTCAATTTCAATCTTGCAAATTTATATAGAGTTGTAACAAAGTATTAGTTGTTTTAGAATTTAAAAGAAATTAAAATTTCTACAAAAACTCTATAAACCACTAGTTCATTCATTTGTTATTTCCAGCTTCTTCATGATTTTTAGCTTTACAAATAGAAAATTCTAAACCAACTTAACTTCTACTTGACTTATGTGACATTTCTGCCCACATTTACTATCTTTTCAAACACTCAAACAAAGTAAACAATAACTCTCAAAAAGCGCATTTCCCATCAAATAGAATCAAAAGAACGTCATACATTTGTAAACTACACCAGATATCACTGGCTGTCAGCAGCATGCAGCATGTGTTAATCTCATCATAAATAATGAGAAATAATGATACAAAATCATTTAATGATAAATCCACCTTTATTTTTATAAATTTTGTTGTTGTTTTTTTTTATTCAACAAATGATTGCAACAACAATATCAATGAAATAATGCGTTCGCTGCACAATTTTAGCATTTCGTATTATTCACCCTCTAACAAAGACCATTATGCACCATGTTGTAGTGTTTTTACTCTGTGTATCTATAATAAGTCAGCATAGTTATGATATTGATGAGTTCTTTTATTAGTGTCATCAACGGGGTTGGTTTCTAGGTGGTTTGTTTATGAAAGTTAGTTACAAGTTTAAAATTTTATATTAGTATATTTTGCAAAGGTTACGAAAAAAATTAGAAAAAAAACTTTTGCATAAATTAACTATGAACGAATTTTTCTGATGTGCATTGGTGTGCCATTGTGTAGATTGTTGTTGGACTACTAAGGTGATGAAGGCAGAAAACTGATCACTTTCGCAGTAGCGGCAGCGATTAATACTGACATATTCTAGTGAGAGGTTATTGTGGTATTCATTCAAATATAGGAAAGATAAATAAGAAACCGCAATGGACTATAGAACAAATATTCAGGCATTGCTTGTGTTAAAACTCTGCTAATACTGGTTGATATACACGTCAAGGGACGTCGCTCAGCAGAAAATTTAAGTGGTACAAAATTTTAGCCTAAAATCCACACAATTCGAAAATATAAGTTGCATTGTTCAATTGTATTTGTGAATTTTTTTTTTACAAAACTTTGAAAATTGAACTTAAGTAAATTTTTGAACTTAAGTAAATTTTTGACTATCTCTGAAAGATTTTAGCCATGTTTGGGCACATATTTACTTGTAGTCCATGTGGACCATATTAAAATTGTAGCCTAAGATCCACACTATTCGAAAATATCAGTCACATTGTTCAATTGTATTTGTGAATTTTTTTACAAAACTTTGAAAATTGAAAATTGAATTGTATGTGAATTTTTTTACATAACTGAAAATTGAGCTTAAGTAAATTTTTGACTATCTCTGAGAGATTTTGGCCATGTTTGGGCACATCTTTACTTGTAGCCGTAGATATGTCCATGCCATGAAAGAAACAAAATTGACAACAGAGCTAAAACGCAAAATTTTAGAAATATAAATTAATTTTTAGTGTATCTATTTATAAATACACAGGTAAAATTTAGTTTTTGAGAACAAGGATATTAGGAGGTAGTCATTTCCTTGCATTGAATGAAACTAAATTTACAACAGGGTAAAATCGCATAATTTTGCAATCATTTATTAATTATTAAGGCATCATAATAGCTAAAATTTTGTGTTTGTGAAAAAGGATATATCATGTCTTTGCACCGAATGAAAGAAAATTTACAACAGAGATAAAACATGTAATTTTAAAAATATTAATTATCTTTTGTGCAATCTAATTATAAAATTTAATTTTTGAGGAAAATGATATATGTATAGGATGTAGTCATGTCCTTGCACTGAGTGAAACGATATTTACAAAAGCGCTAATACGCATAATTTTAGAAATATTTATTAATTTTTAGTGCGTTGTAATCATAAATGCAATTAAATTTGGTTCTTGCGAAAAAGGATATATGGAAGTAACGGGTGTTTTTTTAGAGGTATAGAACTTCGAATTGAAATAAAACACAAGAAAATCGTTTTAATGTCCATCAATTTGGCTTTATTAGAAGGATAATTTTATGCCATTAATGTTTAAATATGATTTCGGGCATGTGGCCGCCGCGGCTGGCTCGAATAAAGCCAATTCTACAGGTCCAATTTTCAACCACTTTTTCGAGCATATGGGGCCGTATGTTGGCAATAACGCCACGAATGTTGGCTTCCAAGTCCCCTAACGTTTCTGGTTTGTTGTCGTAGACGAGCGACTTCACATATCCCCAAAGAAAATAATCCAATGGTGTCAAATCACACGATCTTGGTGGCCAATTGACAGGTCCATTCCGCGAAATTATGCGCTCATCGAATGTTTCCTTCAATAAATCGATTGTGACGTGCGCTGTGTTGCATGTAGCGTCGTCTTGTTGGAACCACAACTCATCCACATTCATGCCATCCAATTCGGGAACAAAATAGTCGGTTATCATGGCTCTATACCGGTCTCCATTAACGGTAACTGACTCTCCAGCATTATTCGGGTCCTCTTCAACACTTTGCTCTACAGCGGCAATTGTTTCTTCGGTGCGCACTGTTCGACGTCTCTGCGGATGCGTATTATCACATAGAGTAAACGTAGTGCGAAAACGATCCATGGTTAACCGAATTGATTGCTCTGATGGACGATTATGTCGACCATAAAATGGACGGAGCTTGCGGTAAACTTCGCGAACTGAACCATTATTTTCGAAATAAATTTGCACGATTTGCAAGCGTTGTTCTTTTGTCAACCTGTTCATGATGAAATGGCAATCCAAACTAAATATTAATCACTTGACAGCTGACAAAATGGCCGCCAGTTAAAAAAGTGATGCCAACTTAAAGTTCTATACCTCAATAAAAAACACCCATTATATCCTTGCATCGATTAAAACAAAATTTATAACAGTGCTAGGATACTGAATTTTAGAGACGGATACCAATTTTTGTTAGCCATACACTCACAATATTATTACATTAACGGAATGTACTTCATTCAAGAAGTATTCCCTGCAGTCATTTTTAAATTAATAAGCATTTGAAATTCTAAGCCATCTGATTTTAACTGATTCTAACACTTATTTAAAAAAACAAGTACACATTAATATGGATTTTCGGTTGCTTTCAATATTGTCCGTTGTTTATGTTGTAAGAACCAAATAAAAAAAAGCATGCATAAAAATAACATACACATAAACACTCAAAATATTCTGGACCTAAAATTAGCTGAAATATTAATTTAAAATAAATGAATATTAATTTCAAATCAGTAGTGTAGAGGATAGTGTGCTAGACTATTAACCGGGAGGTAAGATATTCAATATCAGCCAAGAGCATGTGTGTTTGTTTTTATATTTTTAATGTTAAATGCATAAAAATAATATACAGACTTGCATATCCGGAAAAGAAATAATGTTTTTTTAAAGCTAAAAAGCTTAAAAGTGATTTTGTGTTAGCTTATAATAATTAAATTACGAAATAATAACGGGACGGTAGTTCATTTAAAAATAAAGCAAAAACCATTTGTTTTTACGGAACTTGTGGTTGATTGTTTAAAAGTAAAAAAAAAACAGAAACAAGGGAAGCATATTTTAGTTTTACGGAAGTCGCGATTAGTTCTTGTGACAATTAAATTGATCTGAACAAAGAAAGAGTCATTCATTTTTTACGGGCCTAGTGAGTTAGTTTTTTAACAAATAAAATTTAATAAACTCTTTGTTAGATTTAAACGAAAAATAAGTATGCCGGATTTTAGTTGAATTTTCATTTATTTTACATTAAAATTTTAGTTAATTTTAGGTACAGAATAGCTTGAGTCTAGTCAAAATAAAAATTTTAAATTGCATGATTTAAATTTAAAATTTTTCTTAGTTTAGTCATGCAGTAAGAGTATACAAAATTTCATCTTTCTACGAGAACAACTCTAGTTTTGCCGATTCAATATATGGGAACAAAGCACTGTGTGTCGTAGCCACCCTTCACAAGAAGAAGGGATATGTTTTCGTGTCCTTTCTGTATATAGAAAATTAATTTAATTTATTTCACTACAACAATAAAGAGGTCACCAAAAAGGTATATAGTTAAATTCCATAATTCCATATTATAATTTAATGGCAAATATATTTTAAAAACATTTCGAGTTATCATAAAGAAAAACCTGTAACTTTTTAATCTGTTTCCATCCCACCTTGAAAATTTTACACAATAAAGATAAGTCAGTAGACTACATTCTGTAAAAAAATAAAGAAAATGAATGTATCATTTTTCAGGATATTTAAGGATAAAGGATACTTTGGCATTTTAAAGTCACTTGCAGCAGGCAGCTATGTCCCTTTTAATCCATAGTCGTTAAGGGAAGACTTAAAACTTTTCGAGTGACATCAAAAGTATTAAAATCCGATGACGTATTCTAAAGTTATTCAATCTACAATATGGTGAACTTTTCTCAAATATGGGTGAGATGCCCAAGTTTAGATGGCTATAAAATAGAAACCATAAGAGGTATCGAATTACTTCTTCCCGCATGTGATGCGCATACAAGAGTCGAATATAAAGGGTGGTTAAATTTTAAGGGCCGATGTTGATTTTAAATAAAACACAAATTATTTAGGAAATGATTGGCATTTCTTTTTATTATGATAATATGGTATGGCTCAATTATGTATGGAACAAAATATCGGTCAAATGGCCGCCGCGACTTCGGTGGCACACCTCCATCCGATGGTCCAAAAATACGGCCCGCTGATGCCGCCAGCCCATAAACCGCATCAAACGAGCTGTCTTTTCACATCTCCTACAGACCCGGTTTGCTCAAATTTTTACACGATTTTTCCGATTGTACGCACATTTGCACGATTAATTATTGACCGAAAAAATCACGAAGTGCACGATATGCATATTGATTTGAACGCCCATTTTCATAATAAGCCGGAATAACTTTAACGCGTTCCTCGATTGTATATCTTTCCATGGTTCAGATTGAGTTAGTCTGAAATTGAGAAATGTCAAATGAAATGTAGAAAAAAAACTTGACGTTTAGGTGTGGTTCATATTCAACATCGGCCCTTAAAATTTAACCACCCTTTACGAGTGTAAATGTATGTCGAATTTCATTAAAATCGGAGAGAATAAAAATCCAGACCATGACGAAAATGTTTGAAATTGCTCAATAGTTTTGGCCATAGAACATGGTCGTCTGAACAATAGTGTAATGTTAATAATTTTCTTTACTTTACTGGCATTGAGTGTTTTTTTTTCTTTTTTTTTTTGAAAAGCATTAATATTCATTTATAGTTAATAAATACTTAATATTATTTATCTTTTTAAAATTTTTCTCTCAATATCATGACATGAAATCTTCTTTACAAGAAAGCATCAGTCAATTTGTTTACGGCACATAAATATATCAATGCAATTGCTAAAAACTGCCCTGGAACTCAAAATGAAATTAAATTGCATGCAGAAAGATCAATATCAATATAAGAATGTTGGAGCCTTGCTTAAGTTAAACAGGCACCTGTAGTTAAAAAGAATTTCTATAGCAGTGGCACGAATAACTTTTGCCAATACTGTTGCACTTTTGCTTTTAAACTTATCACATAATATTTCATAGATATCCTAAATGATCATGCCTACGTTTTAAAGTGTATCAGCTGTATAGTCCTTCTGTTAAGGGTTAAATTAAAAAAAAATTACTTACTTGAAAATGGAAAAACCACGTTCGCATTTGCTCCAAACTAATTGCAGGCCTTAAGTTTAACAAATAACCAAAGCAAAATAATAAATATTGTTTGCTTTTCTAAAAAACATAAAAATAGTTTTAAAAATTTCTTTTATTTACTTTGCATAGAAAAATCTTTACAAAATTCAAACTCGCTTTAATAATTTTGTTTGTTTAATGGGAAAATTTTCGTTTGGCAAACAACCCTTTTTATTTAATAATAGAACTTTCTACAAGGAAATTTTATTTTCAAACAAAAAATTATAAAACCAAAATATATTTTGAATAAATGTTGGATTAAGCCAAACAACCGGTAACAACAATGAAAATATGAAAATTGGCTCGTGGTTATTTAACTAGAGGGTCAGTTTAGCTGTAATAATGAAAGTGAGCGTTACAAAATTGAAGTGATGGAAAAAAATCCTGGAACAGGTTTATGGTCACGTGCTGTTAATTAAAACAATACTTTACAATAAATTTTGTATCAAAAATCTTTTTGTGGTGGTTGTTGTTGTCTGTCGCCACTTTTGATATTTAGGTTTTTGTTTATTTTTCAAAACTATTTTTTATGGTCATTCGTGTAATTTGAGTAAATATTTATACATATTTTATTGGAACATTTTTTAAGTAGTTCTTTAGTTGTTTGTTTTTTTTTTTTTGCTAATGTTGCCCTTTTCTTTGCAAAAGCTGTTTAATCTACAATACTAGCAGGACTAAAGCAGATTAAATTTAAGGAATTTTACTGAAAGTAAATGTTTTTAATGAGTTTTTAAAAGGTTTAAAATGTTTTATGTTTAATAATAATGCCAATTATTCAACAGATAAGGAAGGATAAGCTTAAAGCACGAGCTTCAACTATTTATAAAGCAAAAAAGAGGTCTGTGTGCAGCTTAGCTTAAACTTGTGTGTCCTTTAATTCTGTAAGCACATATATAAATATATATATATTTATTGTATTTTTAAAATCTATTAATGTCTTTTGCGATATTCTCCCAATTAATGAAAAAAGTATTACTTTGATTTTATTTTAGTTTATTTTATCTTTTGCTATTGTATTAAATTAAAGCGTGGAATACCTTTTGGTTACGGCTTTGATGAGTACGGATCTTCTGCCTAATTAGTATTTCGGAGGTCATAAGGATTTCCTTCTCTAGAAAGCCTTTATGCGACAAACAAAGAGGTGGAGTGCCATTAGAGCGCCCAAGTGTCTGATAGGCAAAAACTCTTTGTACAGAAAACCTGTAAATCCGACCAAAAGCCGCATAGGCAAACACTTTTTCAGCAGCGAAGCCGCTATTGAAATACGTACATACATACATAAGAAAGAAAGTCCTTAAGCACGGTCAAAAACTAGTGGTTGTTTGCTTTACATAGTTAGCCACATGTAAGCATTCAAGTAGAATTAAGCATTCAATTAGAAGAAGAATTTATCTCGACGAAGTGCAGGTTTTCCCGTATTTATCTGGTCAAGCGCCAAAGTATCTATTACATCGGATCCTAATATTTGCTTATCGTATTTATCTCGATATATTGCATGTTTTCCCACTAACTGTATTTAGCCGATTTCTACAAATTAGAGTATACAGCAACACACAGAAAAAACAAAATGTAAAATCAACATGACGCAATTTTGATTGACAATCATATTAAATTTACAAGAAATAATTTGTCGTTTAAGTGTGTTAGTGATTATTTGCTTTGTTCATTGCTACACTTCACTGTTCTGCTTAGTTGTGTGACTTGTTGTTGTTTTGTTCTTACATGTGTCGGCTAAGGAGACGACAAAAAACGAATTACCACCGGAAATGTATTGCTGTTGGTTTAAAATTAAAATTTTTTCATTTTAATTTTAAATGAAAAATTATTAGTCTAACCTAAATCTCTTTGATTTGAAAATTTTCACTGTTAAAACAACTTTGTTATAAACGTTACATTTCATTTTAAATCAACATGACTATAACTTTAATTTCAAATAAGTTTTATGTTAAATTATCATTTAAATCACGTTGAATTAAAATGAAATTCATTTTACATACGATGGTATTTATTTAGTGTAAAGCTAAAGTAAAGTTTGAAGCTATTGTGGCTGCAGTGGTAAGCGCGTGGACTAGCATGCAGGTGGCATGAGTTGAAATCTTGGGTGGGGACAGCCAACTACAACACAAAGTTTTCTGATGCCTATGCTAATACATATCACGTAAGTAAAATAATTAATAGAATAGCTACAATAAAGTCATGTTGTTTTAACTTGATATAACTTTAATTCAACATGATTCTTCGTGTTGTTTCAATATTAAATTCACGTTACTTCAACGTGAGATAACTTTGATTCAACATGTTTCTTGGTGTTGTTCAAATATCTAATTCACGTTGTTTCCACCCGCAATTACTTTGATTCAATATGATTTTTCGTATTATTTCAGTATCAACTAAATTTTGATTTAACTGTACTGGAATGAATATTAAACCAATAATAAAAATATTTAATTCAAAATGATAAATTTTCTTTCAAGATTATTGTAAATCATGTTGATTTAACATGAAACACCTGTGAAGCAAAATCACTACCACCGAAAAATGTTAAAATAACCTGGTTTTCGACGATTTTACATGAAAAGTTTTCTGAGTGAATTAATCTCTCCACATAATTCTCATATATTATTGGATATAAAATTAATGTCAAGCTTAAAAAAATCTATCATCCACCATGTATTTATTGTCTATAAAATATTTTACACAACAGTTTTTTTTATCATTTGCTTGTGAATAACTAAAATAATTTGAGGAAATATAACAAAAATAAAATCGATTGAATCGGTTCAATTTTAAATTTAGATGAGTATAACTCCACAATAGAGTATAGTAGTCATGTGTGCTATATTTCATGTTGTCTAGTGTAATTAATCAAATATTCTGATTGCAAAATAGAAATTACTATTTGTCTTCAAATGTCGTCATATAAAAAGGAATCAAAATGTGAAAGACAAACTTCCTCTAACTTGGAACAAAGAAAAAAAATCTCATTTAATCTTAGATAAACCAAATAAAACTCTAATGAAAACGGGTAAAACCTAAATTAATTTTACCCAAAAAAAATCCTTAAAAAGGGCATTACAAAAAAAAGTAAACATGAATATCTTTTGAGAAGCTAAAAAAAAGGTACGAATAGATAGTTTTTTTTTTTTCATTCCTTTAAGGGATAACAAATAATTCAAGTCTCATTAGATTTCAATAAAGTAAATGTTTATAATATTGGCCCATTCTTTTGTTCATAAAAGAAAGAAATTAAAGGAAAATATTTAACTATAATACAAAAAATGTAAAAGAAGTTTTTATTTCTCTAAGAAAGGGTAGGGTGGTGGTGGATGTTTTCGGTGTCTCTTTTCCATAACAGGAGTCATATTTTAACTTTTTTTTATATAATTTTTTATAGAATATAATCATCATTAATAAAACGTGTCTTTTTTAAATTTAATATAAATCCGGCTGGTTTCTTTCATTCATTTATTCACTCGCTGTTTGGCAATTTTTAATGCAATTTTTCTTGTATTGTTTTTGTTAGTTTTATGTCGAATTTTACTAGATTTTAAAACTTTTGAAAAATGTCCTTTTTTTTGAGGAAAAATTTGTTGCGGTTGATAAATTATTTCAATGGTTTTTATATGAAATGTTTGCTTAGCGAAAATTTTTATTTAACAATTCCCTTGTTTGTTCAATGAAATATGTATTTGTTTAGATGTTCTTTTGTGTTAAGAAAAAGTTATAAATGATTAGAAATTATCAATGGAGTTAGAGATTCGCAAAGGTTAATAATGTGTTTGTATTTTTTATAAAAAGAGAATAGGAAAAAAAATTAAATGATTTCTTTTATTTTAAAGTGAAGTTTTGAGCGAAATTAGTTAGGACAGTATTATTAGTTTTCTAAAAAAGTTAAATTTTATGTTTTCATAACAATTACGAAATATGAGAGAGTAAAATAAATATTGAAGCTTTCGTAACATGCAATCGATCCTGAGATTTCCGATTTTTTTACGCTAATTTAAAAAAATGTGTATTGAACGTTACTCTTATTTCTAGTGCTCTTCGTTTTTGTTCAATGATGGAGATTGATAATCTTTGCTAAGTTTGATCAAATGCTCCTTAATTATACACAAAATATTTTAAATTTATTTGAAATCTATGGGTAACATTCAATAAATTTTTAGTTCACGAATTAGCATTCCGCTGATGTCAACTTCTTTTAACTATCCTCTAATTCAAAGCTAAGTCATATATATCTACATCTTTTGTCAAAGTAACGTTCAATACATTTTTGTATGATCTAATAACAATTGAGATATATGGCGCTCGATATGTTTTAAATAAACCATTTAATTAAACTCAAAATATTTTCAATTAATCTAAAATCAATGGGTAACTTTCAATACATATTTGTACTAATTTTACATGTTGTCCAAATTAAATTAACCATAATTCAATAGGATAGTTTTCGGTGAATTTAATAACGTTCCTTGTCTACATACAAAATATATGGAATTTGTTTGAAAACCTATGCATAACGTTCAATACATTTCTTAGGATGCAAACTCGCTGTCTCTTAGCCTTAATTTTTTTAATCATTCTAACATGTGAATTCAATTCTTATATTAAACTTTTGTAAAAGTTGCGTTAAATATATTTATTTGTATAAAGCTGAATATAGACTGCGTGTAACGTTCAACACATTTTTAATATATAAATCAGCTATGTGCTGCTATTTCTCCTAGAAGATATATTTTTCCATCCTAAACCTCGAATACAAGTCATATCCAAGATTTTTTCAAAGTAACGCTCAATACACTTTTGTAAAATTTTCATATGTTTTTCAAACACGCACAAATTGACTTAATAATAACTCAAATGAATGATTAAATAGCAACGCCTAAATAATACAGAATATACTTCAATTAATTTCATTTCTATAGGTAACGTTCTATACATCTGTTTGACGTCCTATAACTGAAAGCTAAATCATATACAAACATTTTTTCAATGTAACGTTTAATACTGTTTGCTATGAATTTACAACAATTGAGAAGGGTAAGCTCCAACAATTGTTGTTTCAATTTGAAAGTTCATGGACGCTAAAAATTAAAGGGTATTCTAAAGCGAGCAACGAAACATATTTAAATTCTAGTTTAATATACAGACACTTGATATATAAACACTTGACATTTTCAAAGTTAGTGTATTATTGCGCAGACATTTAAAGAGTATTCTATCAGTTAATGTAATATTGACTATGTAAATTTGACAAATAACAGTATCTTGGAAACCGTACGAGGCAAACTCTTGAAATTTTCAAGCTAGTGCAGCATTTTAAAGGCAGCAGTAGCGAATGTTAAAGGGTATTCTATCAGGTAGTGTAATTTCAAAATCAACCTGTATCTTATGTATGAATCATAATAATTAGACACTTGAAACAAACGAAATTAATAATTAAAGGGTATACCTTTAAGCCGAAAAGTAAACCGCCAAAACTAAAATAAAAATCGCCAAAGAAAAAAAAACGCCAAAAGAAACATCCCAAAATAAAAAAACTTTTCAAAACGAAAAACAATCGGTGAAATGAAAAAAGTGATGAAAAAAGCATCAAAACGAACATAATCGCTAAAGCTAAAAAATCGTCAAACAATCAAAATATCAACAAAACGAAAAAATCGCCAAAACGAAAAAAACAATAAAACAGAAAAAACACTTCAACGAAAAAAATCACCAAATTGCCAAAACGAAAAAATCAATAAAACAGAAAAAACAGCAAAACAAAAAAACACAAAAACACAAAATCGAAAAAATTGTCAAAACGAAAAAAATCGCCAAAATAAAAAAAGCGCAAAAATGAAAAAGAGAAACAAAAATCGTCAAAGCAAAAAAATTTTTAAACTAAAAAACGGCAAAAATAAAAAAACCTAAAACTAATAAAATAGCCAAAGCAAAAAAAATCGGCAAAATGAAAAAAGTGCTGAAACGGAAAAAGAAAAAGAAATCGCCAAAACTAAAAAAATTGCCAAAAAATCGCTGAGATAATAAAAAATCGCCAAAACAAAAAAAAACGCAAATACTAAAAATCCCAAAATTAAAAAAATAGCATAAACGAAAAAATCCCTTAAATGAAAAAAGCGCTAAAACGCAAAAAACTAAAAAAAGCTAAATTTAAAAAATACCCAATATAAAAAAATCGCCAAAATGAAAAAAGCGGTAAAATGAAAAAGCACTAAAACGAAGAACCCGCTAAAAATAAAAATATCACTTTTGGAATCTTCAAAACGAAAAAAATTCATCAAACCAAAAAACCCTAAAACGAAAAAATCCGCTAAAATTAGAAAATTCCTTAAACAAACAAAAATCGCCTAAACGAATAAATGGCATTCGAACTAAACCCTTAGCAAGCGAGTCAATGTTGCATTTTACTGAATTTCCTTTTAATTTGTACTTTGGATTTAATCATAACGACGTGTTTGCAAAAATAAAATGAAAAAAAAACGATGCAAAAAGTTAGTTTCAACCAAAATTTGTTTTATATAAACCTTTGATAAATTTTTATGAATACGGAAGTAAATGTTTATAATCTCTTTTCAAATATTTTAGCTTCTACATACAACAACAAGCCAAACTTATTTATGAAAATGTCACCTAAACCTTCAACGTATTATCATATCATAAGGCAAGTTGACGCCCTCATTTTTATACGGAATTTTTCAAAGATTACACAAAAACTGCAGGTAGAGGTGACCTAAAATTACAAAAGACCTAAAATTTACTCCTTTAATATGAGGAAAAAAGAAGAGAAAAAAAAAACAGAAACACCAGCTGTTATGAGACTACTTAGATGAAATGTTAAGGAATTTCTAATCAACAGCTCGAAATCAATTAGCGATAACAAAGAAAAATAGACAACACTTGTTAACACCTCAACACCCGTGTGGCAAATGGAAAAAAAACACACTCACATTTAAGAATACAATTTTTCATTGACAAACAAACCTTTGTTATGCACAAACAAAAACATATTTTCCACATGAAGGAAGGGCTTAAGCAGGCTCTCAGTGTGTGAGTTCGTATATGAGGGTGTTAGTATTTTTGTTTCTTTTTTTTTTTTGATTCCCAAAAATTAATTGAATCCTGTTTAACAAGACAACAGGTTGTGTGCCAGAAAAATTCAGCATCTTTATGAAATGTTTTTTTTTTTTTGGTTTTTCCAAAATTTCAACTGTGGTATTAGTTTTTTCTTTTACTTTAAAACGGCCAACCGTCATGATTGTGTGGGTAAGCACGTGCTTTATATTTAAAAGTTAATTTGTGGCTTAGACAAGGGAAATTTTCACATTTGTTTTTGTAAAAATAATGCCCTACAATCCTTTGCATTATTTTTGTTATAGAGGCGGATTTTGTGGTTTGGGAAAATAAAACCTGCAAACTGCTATCCAGTTTGGTCCTAGATATTTAGCTAACAGACTAAAAACGCCATTTAACTAATAAGATAGCAATTTGTTAAAACACTGCAGAGAGTTTTGAAAAAAAGGTGAAATTTTTCCCTTCTTAATATAAATCAAATGGATTGGAAATATTTTTGAAAAGGTGTACTACACTGAAAGAATTTCGCTTCATAAATCCAACGAAACGATTTTGATAGATTTTTTTCACAATTGAGGGGCTTAAAAGCAAAGGGGTGCAAGTGCAAAAAAGAAAATTTTGAGTAATTAAGTTTCATCGTTTTTTGTGCCCATGCATTTCATACATAATATTTTTAATACATACCGGTCATCGTACAGGTCTAAATTTTTGTAGAGTGATAGATATTGGTATTAAGTGCTGATTCCTGCATATAACTCAATTTTTATAGTTTTGTCACATGTACCCCTTTGCTTTTCATCCCCGCACTTATAATGAAATATTTCACAATATATGTGAAATTTCACAAATATTGTGAAAGAATTTCATTGCAATTGCTTCATTAGCTTTCATAGTTTTGTTAGAAAATTTCATTAGATTTGTTACACCTACATTTTGTAATTTCATGGAAACCCCTTTAGGTTTTGACAAAATGTTTTAATTGATATTTGAAAAGCTTGAAAAGTACTCTTAAAAATAAAAACAAATAACAAATTTAAAGTTTTTGAATGTTATATTTGAACGTATTTCATAATTTTGATGAAAACTTTCATTGCATTTATAAAAGATCGATGAAATAAATCACATATGATTGTTGTTGTTGTTGTACTTTTTCCTATTGCTGTACACTTATAGAGTACATTATTTTGAGAGTGCTATTGTCTATCATACATTTTCGTAGCCACGGAATAGTCAATAATTAAAATATTAAATAATAAAACAGTTTCAGTTTATGAGCTTACTTAATAATGTAATAATTTTATTAAAATAATGACATAGTTTCATTAAAAAATAAATAGTTTTATGGAATAATTGGATTAAAATAATTAAATAATTTTATGAAACAATTTCATTAAAATAATGAAATTATTTCATTGAATTAATGAAATAATTTCATTAAAATAATGAAATAAATTTATTAAAATAATTTAATAGTTTCTTTAAATTTATAAGTTATTTTCATTAGTTTAGCGAAATTATTTTATTGGATCACTGAAATTTTTTCAGATATTTGCTGAAATTTTCATTAAAATAATTTTAACGAAACTTTCTTCATTAAGCCAACGAAACGAAGCTCACAGGATTTATGAAGAAAAATCTTTCAGTGTACATTACGACAATTTGTGGCTTCTGATACTTACAGCTGTCCTAATTAAGTTTATGAGATCAATATTTTTCAAATTGAAATGTCAATTCTTTTGAAGTTGCCAAACATGCAGATGCACTTAGAAAGCTGACAAGGGTACAATTAGTAAAGGGTTTTCCAATAACTGCGAGTTACTGCTAAAATTCAATCAAACGAGCAGTGTGTAAAGTTTTAAAGTGTGTATAATTTTTGTAATATATTATGTTATTTAATTGTTTTCTCATTACTTTTTCTTTATAAATAAAAAAAAGCTAATAGTTTCTTCTTGCACAAAATTATTCAAATGATCTGTAACTTCCTGTTAGTTAAATTCAAAAGTTTCTAATTTCCTCTTTCAACATGAATAAACAAAATTTTGCTTTCCAAACTATAACCAAATTTCACAACAGGTTCTTGATGAAAACTCAATGAAACTCATACTCACTCAACTCTTTTTAAGCAGCCCAACAGCTGTGAAATCAATAAAAAATACTAAGACTACGAGGGGAAGATGAAATGTCTTTGGAAAAATATATTTTTTAATTTTATTTTTAAACATAATTTCATTTTCCCTCAAACTTAAGCCCTCCGTGAAGTAAAAACGACCTCTGTATTGGGATCGTATATCCCGGCGTATTTGCTTTAATATTTCTGGGAGCCAAATCTGTAAAATATTGTGGATGCGACAACAATTCGAGCCTAAAATCATATACATATTTTTGTAATGGAAGTTGCACTTGTATGTACCTGAGTATAATCTTGACGAAAGATCACTTAGTATGTTAAACTATTCAAAAACTTTTATATTCAAATAATTTTATTCGAACAACTTTTATTCGAATAATTTTTATTCGACCAATGTTTATTCGAATAATTTTTATTCGAATAATTTTATTCTGCGCCGGCAGAGCAACTGTAAAAAATTCATCAACTTCTTTGTTGTAGTGAATGCTCATACCAAGTTCATGGCTAATGTAGACTCTGCTAGTTTATACTGGATTTTAGCTACCGTTCTTTCTATACTGAGTTAGCTGAGTGGTCTAAGGCGTTGGTTTACAAACATGATGAGTTAATTTCAATACTAGAAACGAACAAAAATAAATTTTAAATTAAAACAATTAAGTAAAAATATGAAATTTATATAAGCAGTAAAAATATAAATTCTCAAGTCTGTTCGAGGATTAAATAAGTAAAAGTTAGCCTGATTCGGGCTTGATTCAAGTACGCGGCGGGATTGATTAAAGTACGGAGTTAGGATTGATTCAAGTACGCGGCGGATTGATTCAATTATACAGCGGGCTTGAATCTACATGTAAATACGACGTTTGTCAGCTATTTGTCGGCTATGTCCGAGCAATGAAAATAAACAACAACAAGAGCACAACAGTGACTTGTGGTTATCATCAAGCAAACAAACACCAACACAGTACGATTGCGACTGTGTATAAAGTTTATAAACATACTCGCACTTAAAATAAGATTTTTTTTGCATGAATAAAGGCTAATCAGGCTAAAATTAAGTATTTTGCACTTGAATATTCCGGCTTGAATCAATCTTTCTGTACTTGATTTTAGAAAAACCGGAATTACCGTACTTTTGACACCGCTTGGGATTAATTTAAGTACGGATGGATTGATTTTTCTTTTCAGTGTATACACTACTCAAGACATGACATGAAATTCCTCAAACTTATCTTTGATTTCCTTGGTTGTGTTTCCTTATATAGATTTTTCAAAGACTTATTGGTCTACCTTCGTGCTTTCAGTTTAAGACAAGCCCCATACACAGCAAACAATAAAAAAAATTCCTTCTTACTAACCAACATTTTCTCACTTTAACACATGGCTTATGAAAACAAAAATTAATGGTGAAGAAAATTGTAAATAAGTTCTTAAGATGTGCGGGTTTTTCTTTGTACATATTTGTATGGATGATATAAGGCCATGTTAGTATCGTTAGCATAACTAAGGGGTTATTAACCGTTTTTAATTTTTATGTTACTTGCAAATGTATTGCTAGACAAATTGAGCAAAATTGAAACGACAATGAAAATTTGTTTGGAACTTATAGGGAACATTTTTTTGATACCATACAAAACAATTTTTAATTCCCCTATATCTACACAACTCTTTAAATTTTACAGGGGTCAGTCACTATTAGAATAAAATGCAAAAATCCAGCAAAATCTTAGAGGTATAGGTAATTATTAATTTTCCTATATCTGCAGAGCTACAATAGTGTAGTGAAGCCTTCTAAATTTGTTGTGGATAACTTACAAAAAAGTGAAAATTCCAACAAAAACTTAGAAGTATAAGTGGGTGGGAACGGGTACCCTCCACACAAAGTAATTATTAATTTTTCTAGATATGTAGAACTACAATAGTGAAACTCTTTAAGTTTGATGTGGATAACTCTCAAAACAAATTGAAAATGAATATAGTAAAGTACTAGATTAGGTTAGGTTGAACAGGCTGCCAGTTTCTAAAAATTGGCCCACTTGGTCCTTTGGTCCCTTTGTGATGCCTGGGATGGATATTAGGGAAATTTAAGAAGCTGCCTTGCCTATCCCAGAGGTTGGCTCGGTATTGTCATTCCCCGAATGTCGCATTCACCCACGTCTGCAAATTCAGGTAGTGACGGATTTCTCAAATATGATGCTCTATTTCTAAATAATACTGGACATCGATAGAGGAGATGCTTGACTATCCCTTCCCCCTCCTCGTTTTGACAACTTCTGCAGAAATCGTTAAAAGGAAGATTTATGCCCCTATTGCCGTTCTCAACTCAACTCAGTTTGGTCGTCTCAGAGTGGAACCAATAGGCACGCTACCACATATTTTTAGTATTTGAAAGCACAACAATTTTAGTTGAAGTTATTATGACGTTACAAACTTAAAATATCAAGTTTGACAGAAAATCAGGCAAATTCGTGTGAAATTTTAAGGAAATAAAATACTCTCAGACGACCAAACTGAGTTGAAGTGAGAACGACAATAGGGGTTTAATTATCTGGCATGGGCACCAACGAGACAGTGCCCCGTTATGACCGCTACGAGTATACGCAGCTGTTGACGAGGAAGCTCCAGTATGGTTGCAGATCTTGCGAAGTTATACTGGGGCCAGATGGATCTGGAAACCTCATAAGTGATTTTATTTTTCCATCTGGTTTGCGCTTCTCAAAATAGTTGGTGCGGAATTTGTATTTTGCAGTTTTTTAGTGGGACACCTACTAACAAGTCGATGTCATTTTCCGTCCCCGATAGTGTTACTGGGCACCCCAGCGTGGCCCGGTACCCAGAAGAGCCCTAGGTTTGTATGTCTCGCTATCTTATCTAGGGATGCCCGGCATTCTTTAACCAAATCCGATAGAGCATGTAGTGCCAGAGGGCGAAGCCGATGTAAAATGGTGGTCGGTGGTGGCTAAGACCAAATATACTCGGCGGCGGCTACCAGCCGGCTAAGAGCCGAAAATTTTTCGTCGGCAGCGGCTACCCAAATGTATCGGCTAACGGTCGGCTAACAGAGTATTTATAACAGGTATACTCGGTTCGAATATAAATAAACTTGCCTTTCTGGACGATTTACTGCCTTATTTATAAAAATAATTTTCATAAGAAATTTTCTTCATACGTTTCAAAACTAAATTAAATATTTTTAAATGCGCATGTTAGTAAATACCTACTTTTTATATTAAAAATTCGGCTTAGCCGCTAGCCGATATTCGCCGCACTAATCGGCGGCGGCTAAGTGATTGTGAAAATCATCGGCGGCGGCTTTTAGCCGGCTATTAGCCGACCGGCTTCGTGCTCTGTGTAGTGCAGTCTTACTGTCGGTACAAATTCGGATGTCCTGATAGAATACCCTGTAGCAACTTAACCAGTTGGCCGCCCTTTTGATTGCCAATATTTCAGCCTGAGTGTTGCTGATGCTGATCCTACGCTGCATGTGTGGGATATAGATGCCTCCGCCTACTCCAATGTCCGACTTAGATCCGTCGGTGTAGATCTCGAGCATATTCTCATATTGGTGTATTGTTGGTCTGTCTCAGAGGATGTGCCGGAGAAGTCTACTACGAATCTCTTGTCGGGCAGCAAAGCAGGTAGGCAACAGTCAGTGTGGTCGAGAAGATCTAAGATTTGCCCTAATATCGTTGCATGGCATACTTTATCCCGCTTACATGCACGTGAGGCATTTAGTCTAACCGCCGAGTTCATGGCCAGTTGTTTGATCATGAGGTCGGCAGGAAGGTAATGCAGTATGGTGAACAGTGCTTCATATGGAGTAGTACGAGGTGCATCTGTAATCAGCAAAGCAGATATTCGAAGAACCTTTTCAATTATTTTAGAGTATGGGACTTTATTTAAGGAAGTCCACCAGACGATAGCCCCATGCATTAGTATGGGTCAAGTACTATAAAAACATTATTTTTGTGCTTTTGTGAAAAATTTCGAATTTAAATCGGTTGAAAAACACAACATAACACGCCACTATGATAAATTTAGTTTTGTGTTGAATACTGACGGTACAAAAATTACCCAGCGGGAGTTTTAGGTAAACATTTTAGGTCAAACATTTTCACGAAACCCCAAGTACGGCGGTGCTTCCAGTGTTCAAAATAATATTAACCTCGAATTTCGTTTTTTTTCTCTAAGTCTCATATATGAGACTTAAAAAAAGTACATAGTTAGGTTATAAAGAATTGTAGACTTCACAGGCAACATTTTCTTCTTGCATATTTTTGGAACGAAGCTCCTTATGGCTCGTTGTGCATATGATATGCTGCATACAAATGTTTTCTATGCTGGGGCGGGGGATTAAATTTGTTTAATGAAAAAATACGTGCAACAAATACGTGTAATGAATACTGGTAAGAAATACGTGCAACGAAAACGAGGGCAGCAGGTTGGCACAAAGACAAAATTCCTTAAAAACTCACTTTTGCTGATTTGATATTTTCGCGGTTTTCGGTAATGCCGTGGTTTTCCGGGGACGTTCTGGCATTTGGGGCAGATTTTTGTCCTAGTTTTCTGAAATCTGGGGAACTTCTGGGACTTTTGGGAGATTTGTGTTTAAGTTGTTGGGAATCTTTGGCCCAGGTTTGTGTATTGGCGAACTGTCGGTAGGTACCCTTGCTAAATGAAGATGTTTCAGCTAAATTCTTGAGAAATGTCGCTTAAGTATCGCCTAAGTATCTTCCAGGCAATAGTTGTTTTTCGTTGACGAATTATCTTCATCTCCATCTAAAGATGCGATTACAAAACAATGTAAGCAATAACCATAGCGGAGGACGTAGCCTTTCATAATTTTGATATATGGACCACTCTGTTGAAACACACGTTGAGCTATAGAATGTCCAATTTCGCTACCTCGCGCATGAAAATTCTTGTGAAAAACTTTTACAAATATAAACCGCTTTTAATGAACTTAGACTTGATGAAAAGCTTATAAATAGATAAAGAAAATACCTTTTATTTCAATGAAATATCTTTAATACTTTCAACTTAAGTTCGTTTTCAATTTAATCTTTCGATAAAATTATTATTTTTGTTTAAGGAAAGAATTTCTAAACCATGTAAATATTGAACATTCAAAGAAAACTTTGGATGTACGGAAGGTTGAACGGACATCAGATGTTTCGAGACTACCACAGTCTTCTCATCAGAGCCCTTTACCTACACTACCAGCGACGGCAGCAACAACATCCTAGCAAAAATCCTACTTATTTTAGTAAGCTCAATTAACAGATTTTGTCGCCACCTCGTGGCAGGCAATGAACTTTTTCTAAATGTTCGGAACTTTGCTAACTGTCTTTTCTTTTAGCATGTTCAACTATTTTTAAGCTTTTTTGATTTCTTACTTACCAGCGTGAAATATCATCGATATTTGCAATGCTGCGATTTTTGAATGTTTATTTTGCCCAAGTTTTTTTGGATATTCTACGCTGGTAGGACCGAAATAAAAAAAAGCTTAAAAATAATTGAACAGGCAGGATAATTTTTTTTTATCGATATTCATCATATTGAGACTCACACTGATGTACATACATCATTTTTAAATATGCTCAATAGTTGCGAAGAAATTAAGTAAGTTGAGGCTAGATTTTCGTTTTCCAAATCTTTAAAACTTCTTGTTGTTCAAAAACTCATCAAAATCGAACACTGGGTTCCGGAATTTACAAAAAAAAAGTTGTACGACAAACAAAACTTTGCTCTACACCTGTGTAATAAATAAATTCAAAATCAAATTTGTTTTCCAGGAAAAGTTTTATTAAACAAAACACATTAATTATACAAACTTAAAAAATCATACATAAATAGCCAAACAACTACATAACATTAGATCAAATAAATATAAGTGAATACAGACATACTCGTACACACACAAAACTATAATGTAACACTTAAATTGAAAAAGTTAAATAAATTTATTATGAATAATAAATTTTGGCTAAAATTTCTAAAAAACTAAACTTAAAACTATAAGCGTAATAGAGAAGCATTTCCCCCAGTTTGTCAACAATAGTTAAATTTTAACAAAGTTTTTTTTTTAGTTTTAAATTATAAAAAAAAAATGAAAAATAAAATTAATAAATTCGTTTGTTCTTCTTTTTCGAAAGTTATTCAAACCAAAAATCCTTTAAACATAAATGGAGGGTAGAGCAACACCAACTTCAAAATAATTGCGGGAGTCAACTTTGTATTTCTTAGCACTCGTATCTGCTGCACGGGCACTAGATTCAGATCTTCTTTTTAACCTTGAACTCACAGGAGTATCCAAAGAAAAGGAATCACGCCGTTTAGGTGGCGTTGGCAATTGAAGTAGCAGCCGTTGTGTTAAAGGAGTAACTGGTTGTGGCGTAGCTGGCAGTGGTGTGTGTGATATAGATGAGGCTGGCCTGGAAGTGTTGATTTCTTGAAGATTTAGGGAATTGTTGTTAATAGGCACACAATCAAGAAAACTCAAATCACTACAGGGATCATCGGCTGCCGCATAAGAAGGTGATAATATTATTTCTTGTTGCTGTTCCACTTGATTTTTTAGCAGAGTACGACGTCTCAAATTAAAAGATTTACGTGGCTTCTTTTTCTTTTCTTCTTTGCGCGCCGAGTCCAGTATGGCATCTATTAGATTATCCAAAGTTTGATCACCCATTTTATTAGAAACTAAGGCGGTGTGATTTAAATTATTTCTGTTATTGGCCTGTTGTTGGTAGCCCACCAAAAGTTCCTCCTCTTCCTTGGCGATGGCCACAAATTCCTGTTCCAATTTACGTTTTTTAGTTGTAGAACACATTTTTTTTAAATTTTTTTCCTTATCCAAGGCTACTTCAGGTGTAGTAAAATATCTTGGATTATCCATAAAACGATCAGGTAATAATCCTCTTAAGGCCAACTGTTGACCCGTAGGTAAAATAGTGCTGGGTGAGTATTCCTCTTCATATTTAGGCAAAGTGGCCGCATATTGTGGTATTTGAGTTCGACTAAAACCCAGTGTAGAATGTCTTCTGGTGGTCGAGGCATTTGTATTAGTAAATGCGTTACTGGAAAGTCTTCTTCTCTCAGGAGTTCTTTGTTCACCAGATTCCGGTGTAACATTTAAAATATCCGCCAATGGAGCCAACACCAAGGGGCTATTGCGCGTTCGATTAATCATTGGTGTTGAAGTTAACATGGTTATATTTTCCTTGTTAGCTATTGTAGCTCGACGTTTACTTCTTTTTTTTCCATTGAAACGTGGTGTTTGAATTGTTGTTGCCACCATACTGTTTGATGTCTGTAAAATTGCCGTTGTATCGTGGGATAGCTTTTGTGCCGAAGCTGTCCACTTTAACATGATAATAATGTTTGTGTTATTGTAAATTGTATTAAATATTATTCCAAATATTCGAGAACAGTTGGTACGTTCATAGATAATATTGCCGACAAACTAACTAATTTCATAACTCACTTACATTATTTATACTCAGACGCTCACGTTAGCTAATGTTAATGGATATGCTCACATGTGTTTCATCTCTCCCTGTATGTTTAGGGGTTTGTTGCCACCGTTACATTATTGCGATTGGTTACCTAATGTGCTCTAGTTGCTCTATATTTCATAGTGAAATTAAAACTCTCACTATTACTCTCTTTAGTTAACGGCAAATGTTTTAGAAATCGTGTTGTAGTAGTAGTAGTAGTTTTTTTTATAATACTCATCCTTTCCTTTTTCTGCCTTATTTTATCCTGTTGCTTAGACAAATTGTGTAACTACCCTTAAAATACAACTTACATGTTGTACGTACGTACATCTGTATGTTGTTTTAGCTTAACGGCTTATTAACTTGTATTGCTTTTTTAGCTACACTGTAAGAAATAGTTAGTCAACACATGATGCATTTCTTTTTAAAGTATTACTACCACCTCAAATCTACCAATGGGTGGGGTGGGCCTCAACCATCTTCGATTTTGATAAAACTTTGTGCGGAATTTTTTTTTTATATTAAACTAATGGATATCAAATTTTTGATTTCATTTCTAACTCCTTTCGTTGTGGCGATATGACGTCATCAAAACTAAAATAAATTCAGTAAAGTGCGACTTTGGCTCGCACACGAAGGGTTCCGTACGAATACCCTTTTCGTTTTTGTCCCTTGTTCCATTTTCGCAATTTTTTGTCTTGTTTAGTTTGTTTTAAACATTTTTTATATATTAAAATTTTTCATTGCTTTGGCGAATTTTTTTTTGCGCTGTTGCGCTTTTTTGGTTTTGGTGATTTTTTTGTTTTTTTTTGCGATTTTTCATTTTATGAAGTTTTTTTTGTATTTTGGTTTTAGTAAGAAGTGAAAATATTTCATCTTAAAAATACAGCTCAAATTTAAAATTTGTATTGAAATTTTAAAGTTGCAGAAATTGTATATTTTTGGGACTCCTTCCGTACACCAAAAGTGTAAAGGAACCCTATTGTTTTCGTTACGCTGTCCGTCTGTCTGTTTGTCTGTCTGTCACAGGCTGTGTTATTGAGAAACGTAAGAGCTATAACCCTGAAATTTTAACCGCATATATAAAATGTAATTTAGACAATTTGCTGTATCTTGAAAACCGTAAGAGGCAAACACTTGACATTTTAAAAACGCTAAAATTAAAAAAACTCCAAAATTAAAAAAAAATGCAAAAATGAAAAAATCGATTAAACGAGAAAAAGCACCAAAAGTAAAAAAATCGCTAAAATGCAAAAATCACCAAAACTAAAAAAGATTGCCAAGAAACTAAAAAAAATCACTTAAACAAAAAAATCACCAAAACGAAAAAAGCGTCAAAACTAAAAAAACGCCAAAACTAAAAATATTGGAAAAAAAGGAAAAATAGCAAAAAACCGAAAAAATCACCGAAACGAAGAGAAAGTGTCAAAACTAAAAAAGCGCCAAAAATAGAAAAGCGCAAAAAAAAAACTCGCCGAAAACTAAAATATCGCCTAACGAAAAAATGCCAAAGCTAAAAAACTCGCTAAAACTAAAAAATCATAAAAAACCGAAAAAATCGCCAAAACGAAAAAAATGTCAAAACTGAAAAAAACGCCAAAACTAAAATAAATTGCTACAACTAAAAATAACGTCAAAAAAAGAAATAAAGTCGTTAAAACAAAAACAAAATGCCAAAACTAAAAAATTGTTAAAACAAAAAAAAAACTCGGCAAAAAAGCCATAAAAATTCGCCAAAACAAAAAAATTTACGAAAACCGAAAAAATCACCAATATGAAAAAAGGGAAAAAACTAAAAAAATCGAAAAAAACGAAAAAAAGAACTTAAAAATAAAAAAGTAAAAACTTGGAATTTTAAAAAAGCTAAAACTAAAAAATCTTAAAATTAAAGAAATGCCAAAACGAAAAATAGCAAAAATTAAAAAAGCGACTAAAGAGAAAAATTCACCAGAAGTAAAAAAATCGCTAAAATGCAAAAAATAACCAAAAATAAAAAGATTGTCAAGAAACTAAAAAAAAAAATCGCTTAAAACCAAAAAAAAATCACCAAAACCGAAAAAAGCTACAAAATTAAAAAATCGCTAAAACTAAAAATATCGTAAAAAAGGAAAAATTAGCCAAAAAAACCCGAAATAATCACCAAAATGAAGAAAAAGTGCCAAAACTACAAAAGCGCCAAAAATAGAAAACCACCAAAATTAAAAAAAAAACTCGCCGAAAACAAAAAAAAAATTCGCCTAACGAAAAAATGCAAAAAATTCAAATAAACTCGCTAAAACTAAAAAAAATCACCAAAAACCGAAAAATCGCCAAAACGAAAAAACGTCAAAACTGAAAAAAACGCCAAAACTAAAATAAATTGTTAAAACTAAAAATAACGTCAAAAAAAGAAAAAAATCGTTAAAACAAAAACAACCCAGCAAAAACTTGGTAATGAGTTGTCATAACAGAACAACATACTTTTCAACCACAAACAACATACCATCTGAATTGCTTTACAGTAGTTGAACAATTACATACTAGTAATTAAACAAGCCATTTATTCTCTTATTGTCAGAGTAGTAGTGTATCTGCTTATCATACAGACGATAAAAAGTTCAACTCCTGGGGAAGTAAAATAGATTTTTTTAATTGTGTTCATGTTTGTGAAAACAAGTTTTAATCCCGTAACAAAATAGTTGTGCAGTAGCCTAGTGGCTAAAACACTTGGCATAAATCAACACAATAACTGAAAATGGCATGAGTTCAATGCTTAGCGGAGACATTTAATTTTTATTATGTTTTGTGTATTCAATGCCTTTTAAATATTGTTATTTGTAATCAAATGCGGTAAGTACTTGCCTCCAATGACATCGCCATGTTAAAGTAATTGGTTAAAATCCCAAAGTAGAAGTAGTGAAGGGTATGTTTATTAGCATTTTAACTCATTACTTTGCCATCAAAAATTTTCCTGGCAAAATGCCAAAACTAAAAAAATTATTAAAACAAACAACAAATTAGGCAAAAGCTAACAAAAATCGCCAAAAACGAAAAAAGGGCCAAAACTAAAAAATCGAAAAAAAAACGAAAACAAGAAAAAGAACTTAAAAATAAAAAAAAATTAAATTAAACGAAAAAGCAGAACGAAAAAATTGTCAAAATTAAAAAAAGGGCAAAAACGATAAGTGATATTAATTAATTAATTTGATATTTCTAACATGACAACAACAGTCTTGAAATATCACAACAACACACAAAAACATAAGCCGCGAATCGATTAAGCTTGTCGGCCGAAAACACCCAGGGTCTACGGCGGGAATCGAACCCACGACCTCTGGACTGAAAAGCTAGCATCGCTACCAATCAGCCACAGATCACCCCGAAAAGTGATATATGTATGTAGGTGTGTACGTACGGAACCCTTCGTGTGCGAATTTATTTGAAAATTGTTTAAGATTCTACTTTTTACATATAAAATAATTATTTTATATAAAGTTATATAACTTTTAACTTTCGAATATTTTTGAACTATTAAAAATAGAACAAAAATGACACTTCTTTAAATTTACAAAAATATGATAACAATTGTTTCTCAAAGTGTATTGAATATATAACTTTTTGATACAACACACGTGTTTTTTACTCCTTTGAAGAAATATATTCTCAGTTTCATATAAAACATTTAGTATTTTCTCACCTCTCTCTCTCTCTCTCTCTGCCTCTCTAACTTTCTGAGACTTGTCTCGTCATTTGGTCCCCTTTTTTTAAAAAAGGACCTCATTTATCGCTCTGCTACATTTCGTTGCACAACAATGCATGTGAAAAATATTCTTTGCTACTATTTGTACAGAGAGCTGAAGAGCATAGGACCTTTTATTAATTATTAGAGACAATTTTTTTATATATTTTTTTTGTTAAAAGGGAACCTGAAATCATTTTAGATGTTTTGACAAGATAAAAATCTGCGCATTTGCGCTTTTTTCTGTTACTTTAAGTTAGTAGTTTGTGTGACATTTATTTAGAGCAGGAAAATTTCTATAATTTTTTTTTATTTAAATAGATTTTATCATTTTTTTATAGAGGTTTTTTATGTTTCAATATTTGTAAATTGGCTGTTATTATGGAAAATAAACGGAAGTGGTTTTAGTTTTTCAGTTAAGGAATTTTTATAGCGATTTTGTTGCTGCAGAATGGGACGTGTTTGTTTCAAAATTAATAAAGCAACAGGCTAAATGTCTCCAGCTACTTTTCTAATATAGCATTTTCATTGAAATTAACTAATTAAGGATATTTTAAGTAACAAGTGTAGATTTCAGAATATAAATTAAGAAGAAATATGCTATGTTGTTTCTAGGAGCAATTAACATCAACAGCTTTAGACAGAAATGTTGTTATTTATGTGACTTTTTTAGGAAGAAGTTGAAATACAAATTTTTGGAGAGAGTATTTAAAAACTTTCGTTGAGTTAAAATAACAATTTGATTTAATGGTTGACAGAATCAAATTTTAAGTTCAAAATTTCTTCTATAGATATCTTCTACTTTGCTGCTGAACTAACACTAGGCAACAAAATGAAACTTTTGTCATGACCTTTGATTACCACTATATTTGAATATCAATAAAACTATCAAATGAAATACAGCATTAAGAGTGACAGTATGAATAGATTAAAGATAAATGATATTTGGAATGATTTTCCGTCATCCCACGTCAAATTTGGATTGTAAACAGACCGGTTTCGGCTATGTGCCATCTTCAGTGTTCTATTGAATAGTATTAGTATTCAATAGAACACTGAAGATGGCACATAGCCGAAACCGGTCTGTTTACAAACCAAATTTGACGTGGGATGACGGAAAATCGTTCCAAATTCAAAATAACCCCGTCGGAAGAAAAACACAACACTCAATAAATGATATTCAACTCTTGACTGCAAACCATCAACTTTGGTCGAGTGGTTTACGCGGTAAAGAACTCTGACGAGAACAGCGGGTGCTATCGAAACATGTTAGTTCAAGCCTCCGCGCAGTTAAATTTTTCTTTGTCTACATGCTTTACATTGATCTCTAAATAAAAATATAATTTAATTGAAAAATTAAATTAAAACCGAACTCAAGCCAAAATAATTAAATTTCTTTGGATCTTCAAGGAAAGGTATAAATAAAATTTCAAATTTCGACTGTTTTTCTAATTTTAAAAAACTGGTCATCAAATTTCAATTTTAATTTTGTTGCATAGTGTTATTTTTCATCACATACATAATTTCTGCCAAAAAATATAATAACTACACCATCATTGTCATTACTTTTTGTGACCTTAAATTAACCACTTCTCTCAATAGCCTGTCAAATGCATGTCACTAAATATTAGGGTATTCATTCGGTTAACCGTTAATCGGCTAACCGGTTAATTACTACCCTTTTAACTCACCGGGTAATTTAAAATTGGATTTTTTCGATTAAAGGCTAAACCGGTTAATTTCAGACGATTAACCGATTAACCGACGTAACAAATTTTTTCATATTTCGTAATACTACATTTCCTACAAAATTGTTATAGACGATCATGTTCAACTATCGAAATAACTGATATAATGATCTCACAAACTTGTTAACTTTTTAATTAATACATATTTATGATTTGTTTTTGCTTGATTTAGTTCAAGAATTGTTATAATAAATAATTTATAAAATAATAAATAATTTATGAATTTTTATTTGTTGAAATTACTTGCACACAGAAAAATTTCCAGGTAAAATCGTCGAAAACCAGGTTAACTTAACATTTTTCGGTAGTGATTTTGCTTCATAGGTGTTTCATGTTAAATCAACATGATTTACAATAATCTTGAAAGAAAATTTTTCCTTTCGAATTAACTATATTTCATGTTGATTTAATATTCCAGTACAGTTAAATCAAAATGAAGTTGATACTGGAATAATACGAAAAATCATATTGAATCAAAGTAGTTTCGAGTTGAAATAACGTGAATTTGATATTGGAACAACACGAAGAATCATGTTGAATCAAAGTTATTTCAAGTTGAAACAACGTGAACTTGATATTGGAACAACACGAAGAATCATGTTGAATCAAAGTTATTTCAAGTTGAAACAACGTGAATTTGATATTGGAACAACACGAAGAATCATGTTCAATTAAAGTTATATCAAGCTGAAACAACATGACTTTAATGTAGCTATTTTATTAATTATTTTACTTACGTGATAGTCATCAGAAAACTTTTCGTTGTAGCTAACTGCCCCAGCCAATATTTGAACTCGTGCCACCTGCATGATAGTCCACGCGCTAACCACTGCAGCCACAACAGCTTCAAACTTTTCTTTACTTAATCACTAAATAAATACCGTCGTATGTAAAATGCATTTCATTTTAATTCAACATGATTTAAATGATTATTTAACATAAAACTTATTTGAAATTAAAGTTATAGTCATCATTATTAATCGGTTAAACGGTTAATACCGAAATTAATCGATTAACCCAAAACCTCGATTAAATAATCGATAGATTAACCGATTAAAGCAGAAGCCCGATTAAATGAATACCCTACTATATATAAAGGATCATAAAAAATCATAACTAAATTTTATATTAGAAAATTTACCTCAAATTCACATGTAAATTTTTTAGAAAAATTTTTCATATTGTTTTAACGCTTGTGTACTACAATCTTTTGTTTTTGGGACAATAAAAAATTTCTCCAAAAACAATCTTTATTTTTAATGTCCTTAACAATGGGGGGTTAGAAAAGAATAAAAAATATATTGTAATAGCATGTGTGTGTCCTGGCAATTAAAGAGGTTTTGTGGTGGTCATACATGTATTTCAAACAAATTTCTCTTTATTTCAAAAAATTTAAAACAACTTGACTTGCTACACTTAAGCATTGTTGTGAGCCAAAAACAAATTATGTAGAAGATATATTTTTTAAGATGAAAAGGATGTTGCAAGAAAATATTACTAATTGGTAGAAGATAAATGAGAAATTTGCATAATAAGTGGTTTGGAAGTAATAGAAATAGATATTAAAGATTTGTTGGTGTCTAAAGCCTGTTACAAAATTTCTCAAGGTCATGGACATAAAATCTTTTCATATCCTTGTTGTTTTTATGACATTTAAAAAAATATTCGATATTATTTTCAAAAACAATTTATTATCCTTAGCAATAGATAATTGAAATTTTCAACACATACTCGTACTTAAGAAAAATATTTCATTTAAGGATTTAAATTTTTAAACCTTCAGTTCATTCATTGAATTTGTGCATTTGCTTTTACAAATTTAACCATTTCTGTTGGAAAATTTCTAACATTTTACCTCATATCCTGAAGGATTAAGGAAAATAAACTGCTGCGTGATGACAAGTCTTTCTAATGTGTTCTTTATACTTTTTATAGAAAAAAGTCTATTGTTTTAACAAGTAACTAATCATATATTTGCTTTACACTTTTTTCAAATATTTAAGGGAAAACCTTAAACAAAATGAAACAGATTCTGGTTAACAAAACCTCAAAAAGCGTGCAAAATGTTTCATTCTAGTTATTATATAAACTTTTGCGCAGTTGCGGCTCCTTCTTTACAAAGAAATTTTTTCCCAACAAAAAAACACTTAAAATAACCCTTTTTAGCAGCAAAATTTTTTTATCAATTTCTATCAATAAAATCTTGGGTAACAAAAAGATGGATTTTTAAATAAATTTATAACGCTTTATAAGAAATTTCAACCTTTACTAATTGAAGATGTATAAGAAAAATACTAATGAAACTAAAATCATGATATAAAAAACCATAACAATGCCAAAGAAATTCAATAAATAGCAGAGTACGTTTTTTTTGGAGATAATACACACAGAAAAAATACCAATATAAAATCAACATGTCGCAATGTGAATTGGAAATCATATCAAATTTATGACAAATAATTTGTTATTTAAGTGTGTTGGTGTTTATTTGCTTTGTTTATAGCTACAATGCACTGTTGTGCTCAGTTGTGTGACTTATTGTTGTTTATTTTGATGTTCGTGTTGTGTAAATGTAAATAACCGACAAATAGCCGACAAACTTTACATTACCAGCGAAAATTACCTGCTGCTGATATAAAATTATCATTCTTTTGAAAAATTGTTAATTTATCCTTAAATCTCTTTGATTTAATATTTTTCACTTTTAAAATAAATTTGTGATAAACGTTATATTTCATTTTAAATCAACATGACTGTAAATAACTTTAATTTCAAATAAATTTTATGTTATATAGCACCGAAGAAGAAAATGGACATTTTGGTTTGGTGCAGCCAAAACTATGGGTACATTCGTAAACTCAGTAATTGCGCAATAATCAAAGTTTTACGATCGAAAACTAGCACTAGGGAATACTTTTCTGCGTCAAAAGTTTATTTACGCAAATAATTGACAATGCTGCAGCTACGCCAGCATTTTTATTACTGTTGCAATAGTTTGCAGACCGTTTGCACAAATTTACTGCATTTAAACATTCACCCTATAATTGATAAAACATATATGGGCCATACCATTTTCAAAACTACCTTAATTTTTTTTTGTCAGCTCTAGTTTTTAAAATATTGTGGTTTTTATATTTTTAGTCATTCTACACTGAAAGAATTTCGCTTCATAAATCTAATGAAACAATTACGTTGGATTTTTTTTTCACAAATCTAATGAAATATTTCACAATTCTAATGAAATTTCACGAATATTGTGAAAGAATTTCTTTGGAATTGCTTCATTAATTTTCATAGTTTAATTAGAAAATTTCATTGAATTTATGACAGCAACATTTTTTCGTTTTATGAAAATGAAAACCCTTTAAGTTTTGACAAAATATTCTAATTGATACTTAAAATTCTTTATATATATACTATGAAAAATTGTTTATTCTAGAATGTCATAATTTCAATGAAATGTGTTTCATTGATTTGATGAAAAGTTTCATTAGATTTATGAAATAATTAAATCATATACATATGTATTTTTTTAAACATACCTTTATTAATTTCAGCAGTTGACAGCCAAAAGCGAACCACAAAAATAGTTTTATATGTTTGTTGTTGTTTTTGTTGTACTCTTTTTTATTATTATACACTCATAGACGTATTGTTTTGACAGTGCTGTTGGCTGAACAAGTTAAAACGTTGCCTATAAAGCAAATGACGAGAATCAAGAGTCTGAGTTCGATAGTGTGAGCGGTCATCAACATTAAAAATTGTTCTGATGTGCATTGGCGTCTTCGTACGTATTTCAACCACGGAATTGTCGATAAATTCATATAGTCAATAAAAAGATAAGTTAATGAGACTAAGTAAAGTAATAATTTCATTGAAATAATGAAATAATTTCATTAAAATAATGACAGATTTTCATTAAAATAATGAAATAATTGCATTGAAATGATGAAACAGTTTTATTAGAACAATAAAATAATTTCGCTGATATATGATATATGTTCATTAGCTTGGTGAAATTAGTATATTGGAGCAATGAAATTATTTCATATATTCTTTTATTTATTCGACCTCTTTTTCAAATAATTATATATCAATTTATTAAGCTTTGGGTCAGTTTTAATTTTTATATAAAAAAACGTATTTATTATTTAACAAAATAAAATATTTCGCGAATATCTTTGATAAGCTTCGTCAGGAAAAAATGCTAAAAAGTTTTTACATACATATTTCGACTGGGTTTGTAGTTAGGGCATCATAAAACATGAACAAAAAATATGGTCGTGATCAAAGGTCATGACAAAAGTTTCATTTTGTTGCATAGTGTAATCGTTTGTTTGGGATTATTTCAAATAATCATAAACTAGCAAAAGTAATACGAAAAATAGTCCGACTACTTTCTACGATTATATAAATAATTAAAAAAATATTCAAAAATATTTTGATTATTTGAAATAATTCCGATTATATTTAGATTATTTGTAATCGTAATAAATTAGTAATAAAAAAATTGCTTACTAGTGGATTATGTAATCTTTAAATTCTTTTTAAAAATTAATCCAATTGATTACTAATCGTAATCTCAATTTAATAGCTATGCAATTAATCGACTGCGTTGCGCTACTCATGACCAATCCAACAGCACTTTCTTCTTATGGAGGTTTGATTTGTTTCTATCTAGTATATTAAATTAATCGGTTACTGATTACCCAAAAATGGCCTTTATTGTTATTAACTTTTTTCATAAAACATAATGCCGTTTAAGGGAAACTTTATGTATTATTTACATCCTTTTAAATACTTGACTCCTTTAATATAAACCGCCTGCTCTTTTTCTAAATTACTAGGCAATTGACTACAAGGGTGTTAAAGATTTATTTGCATTAATTTGTATACAAATCTACTTTATTTTTAAAATGTGAATAAAATGTTTGCAGCAAAAGGGTTCTTTTTGATTATCCCTTACATGTGGCTGTAGTGGCGGGTTTACTGCATTATTTTAGGTTCTATGCAAAAATGATTAATTGCCTTTTTTTTAGTTTAGAGGCATTCAAATTTAATGTTAGTTTAATGGTATTGTATGTTATTTGCATGCTTCTGTATTTCAAAACGCATTGTTCGGGTTAATTTAGCTGCAATTTTTTACAAGAACTTCTTGTTGGTTTTTCTATTCAAATTGTCTATGTAAATAAATGATGTCGCAATCGTAAATCAATTGCTATTAGTTTTTTTATTTTGAAAATTTTGTTTGAGCTGTATTTGTTCATTTGGTTGGCTTGCGGTTAATTAAGGATTCTTTTTGTTTGTAAAAAATATTATATTTGGTATTTTCTAGTGATTTATGTATAATTAATGAAAGTGTTAGTAAAAAACTGGCGAGGTGGCAAGAGAGCTGTAAAGAGTTGGTGCAATGATATAAGAGTAGACCCTAGTTCTACTGAAAGTGGTTATAAAACTAGTATATATAGCCACCTTTTCTCTCTTTTTAAGCAGTTATACTATTATTACAATAATTTTTACTACTGCTAGTGTTAGCTTCGAATTACCAATACTACTACAATACTAGTTACACTATTATTCATACTTCTACTCTATGTCGCTTTGCTTCTTTTATACGTAGAAATATTACTAGCACAAAAATATTTGCTGCTACTGTTGTTAGTGCCTGTACAAATACCATGATATTAAATATCCGCTACTACCAATACTATTAATACAGGCGTGGATCCAGCTGGCCTTTTGGGGGGTCGGACTTCTAACTAACACATACTATTTTGCAAAACTTCTTTTAGAAAGTCTATAGAAATTGCGTACATTTTGCTCGTTTGGGGGGTACATCCCGTTCTTTCACCCTTGTATCCGCGCGTGTACTAATACTAACTACTTACACCATTAACTTTTTTACTTTCCTAAACACATATACTACTAGACTTTTGAAGATTTCCTGCTTTTAGGTATGCTACTAGTACAAAAAGCTTTATGCTACTATTATTAATATCTTTAATTAATTAAGCTCAAATGTAAATTAAAAAATGTATTGCATTAAGGTATGAATGCAATGAAAAAATAATCTATACAAATAGCATAGTATAAAATACTATAATTAATAATACTTATACTAGATTTTATACTTCTAGTATAATCCTGATGAGGAAAAAATGCTAGAAATTTTATTAAAATATGTTAAAATATGCTGAAAAACATGCTGAAAATATGCTGAAAATAGTATAAGCATTAATACTACTAGTACCAGTACTTATACTAACACAAATACTAATGCACAGATTACTTAACTATACATAACAAACTATAGATGTACTGACAAAACTAAGGTGGTCTTTACGTTTGGAGATTTTTTCAAGCTGGAAAGTTGAAACATCTTAACCGGAAGCTAATAACTATTGTATGTTATTCCTTTATCACTTCAACAGTATATTTCAATAAAGTTCTCAAGAAACTCTTTTTCAGTTCTATCAAAAATTGCAACAAAATTTTCATTTTGCAATATGATTTTCTACAACAATAATGTTTATTTATGATCATAAGTTATAAAATAAGGACTCTCTAGACTAGATGAGAAAACAAAAACTGTCAAAGTGGAATATTGTTTTTAACTACAAAAAAAAACAATAAAAAGGACAAAAATAAACCATAAACTATCATACAATATAAAAGGATGTTTGTAAGAAAACAGGAAATAAAAATTCGCACTTAACACCCCTCAAAAGTAACCAATAACAACAACAACTTTGTGTACCAAAAAGAAATTAAATGTTTTCCAACGTAAATCAATATTCAAGACATTTAAACAATGGCTGCAATAATGAGAGCAGTTGAAGTAAAGGCTACTCAAAGGACAATCAGACAAGGCAAGACAATTTTCTAACATTTGCTACAAAAAATGTGATTTAAATGTATTGCAAAGGATTCAGTAAATTACATGTTGTTTTAACAATTATTACAAAACTTATTACGAAAAAAAAAACTAGAGCAAGCAAAGCCACCCAAATGAAGAATATTGGCCTTGCCAAACAACCACCATCCTTTTTTGTTACACATCAATTCTTTGTAATTAACGAGGAATTTGAAAATTAAAATTTCTTATATTATTTTAATTTATGGCTGACATTTTAGTTTTTGCAAACATATTTGCAATTACAACTTTAAAACCTTTCTTAAGAAAATACTATTGTAAAATTCCCTAATTGATGGGAGGGTTTGTGTACTTGAATTGTTTTTCTCTTTATGTTAAAAAAGGGATTCCAAAAATCGGAACAGTAAAAAAGTGTGTAGATAACAATTTTATTATATTGAATAAAAAACATTCAAATAAAAATGATATTGAACTTTTAAAAATCAAATGAAACCGAAAAGGCTAAAGATATAGCCATGATAATGGAGGGATACGTACTTAAATTCAATCTATAATAAAGAAAATAGCATGTATATAAGAAATTAAAACATTAAACGTTTCAAAAAGATGTTTTCCTCAGTGAAAATATACATATTATCATAAAATTGGAAGAAAAAAATTTTCGAACTTAGTTTCGAATTTTCGAACATTACAAAAATACCTCTTATGCTTAATAATAAAATGTTTGAAATGGTGAAAACACCATTTGATAAATATTCAGTTCACTCAATATACATTTAATATAAAGAATATAAAAAAAATCGAACATACAAAATATTCGCACATTATAAAATACTTAAAAAAATGGTAATATCACCTTTTTACAAGTGTTTATTAGTTCATTTATTCGAGCTGATATAATTTGTTTAAAAACTAGTTTCGTATTTTGGAACATTATAAGAAATACATCCTATTCTTAGTAGTACGAATTGTAAAGTAGTTAAAGTAAGCTTATATTTATTATCAGTATATTTATATATCGGTATCTCACTTAATTAAATTGTTAAGAATAAACTTTTCGAACTTAATTATGGATTTTCGAATAGTACAAAAATACTTTCTGACCCTGAATGAATTGTTAAATAGTTAATGTCACCTTTTCAGAACAGCTTACTTCGTTTAGCCAAAGTGATTGAGAACATTTTCGAACTTTGTTTCGAATAGTAGGAGCTTAAAATAGTTAGAATCACCTTTATATAATTTTTTTATATCAGTTAATCAAATTAATAGAAAAAGTATAGAACTTTGTTTTGAATTTTCGAACATTACAAAAACACATACATATGTATGTACTTCAAATATATAATAATAAGAACTGTAAAATAGTTTTCGAACATTACAAAAATAGTTCCTATTCTCAGTAATAAGAATTGCAAAGTAATTCAAGTCATCTCTTGATAAGTTCACTTGATAAACAAGTTGTCGGAGTTAATTTCGCGCTTTCGAACATTACAAAAATGCTTTTTTACTTTCAACAATAAGAATTAAAAACTAGTTAAAATATTTTTTTGATCAATCTGCTTAATGAAATTACATAGTAGAAAAAATTTGCCTACTTAATTTCGTTTTTTCGAACATTACATAAATACTTTCCATGTTTAATAAGAAGAATTATAAAAAAATTAAAGTTACCTCTTGATAAATACTCAGTTAATTTGATCAAATTGATAGACAAAAATTTTCGAATTTAATTTCGAATTTTCGAACATTGCGAAAATACCTCCGTTTTCTTATCCTTGTAGAATAAGCTATACAAAAATCATAGACGAACGACAATTTTTACCTTTGACCGAAATTTAGCCAATATTATCCATTCAAAAGAATTTATAAAATGAATTGGTATTCAAGTTCTTGTCATTTAATTTTAATAATATATAGCTTCCAGCTGTGATCTTTCATCTACATTTTTTGTTATCCTTGATTTTTTCTATAAAACCCAGAAGGACTTTTGTTTTAAAATCAGAAAAAATATGCTGATTTTTTTTTCAAACGTGAAAAATTATTTGAATTGTTCGAAAGACTCGTAATTTAAATTGCTGTTAAAATATAAACATCTGTTAAATATACCATAGACTTATTTCTTTTAATGGAAAAGTCTTGTATTATTTCAACTATTTTCCAATACTCCTAGTTAGGATCTGCTACTTTTTTGGGCACTTAATTTTTATGTAAATGTCATCAAGTTAATCAAGTCCTGTTAAAAGAAAACTTGTTTTCAATTAAATATTCTTAGCCCTCATCTTTTTCGTTGTAACTCTCAATATCACAAAAAGTTTTAAGCATGTGAAAATTTTTGGAGATAAAACGTTTCATTTAACAAATATTTTGACATATTTCTTGTTGTGTGACATTGTTATTTTATTGTAACTTTTAATTAAAATGTCATGATGACAAGACAAACACAAGATGACATTTAGACTTGTCCCGTTCCAGTATAACAAGATAAGCTGGGAAATTATTAAAAATAAAAAATAAAATTTCTAAAGGATTCTAAAGGCCAAAAAATGTAACAAACCTTTTTTCTTTAAAAGGTTTAGGTGACCACAGGCAAATAGCACACTTTACATTACCAACAATTGTTGTCCGTACAATTGCCACTTAATCCTTTATGAACTGACAACAAATAACACAATGCAATCCTGTATACAATAAAACATTTATTTTGAAATTTAGTTCCTTAAAATGTAGTTGTAATACAATTTCAAATTTAATATATTTGTGTGAGTGTTAACTCTACTTTTATAAAAAAATAAATGAAATTTTCTTTTTCTCAACAGATCAATTTCTCATAAGCAAAAAATATTGACAGCTGTCAGAATTTCTTGAGGAAGAAAACATTGGGTATATAAAGTTTTCTTAGTTTTTTATGAAATTACATTTTGTTTCAATGTTAGTTTTTAGTAAATCACAATGTGCTCAGGGTGGTTTTTAGGTTTATAATCGAAAATTTTATTTGCTGAAATCACATTAAAAGCCTATGATAACAGTGTCTATTTGGCTTTTTTAAGTTCATTCGGCGTCTAATTTGTATTTAGTTTGGGGGTGTTAAGGGTTAATTAATAAGTTTCAAGATAAGAAATAAAGTGAAAACAATTTTCTCACGCTTCAACAATTGCACAGCTGTGATTGAATTAAAACTATAGCAAACAACATACTCAATATTATTATTAGTATTATCTTTTTAATTATGAAACTATAATCAAGACGAGATAATAGGCTTAAGATAATAAAATACAGACTAGACTTTATATTGAGACATATAGCACGGGCTGTAATCAATATTAACAAATAGTTTAGAGTATCAGATTTAAGGGTCGATTTCTACCATGCAGACAATGTACCGGTCTTTAAAATGTAGATAATAAGCTCTAAGTTTTTTTAACCGTTTGTATTGTAGTAACAGCATAAATACGTGTTAAGTGTATTAATAGCATGTAACAAAAGTTATAGTACTCTAAACTTTAGTCAATACTATGCGCAAGGTCAACGCTCCAGGCGACTATACTGATTGTGATCTATGCTATATGTAAGACTTGATTATGGTGTTGACTATAAGCAAGACTATAGTCAAGACAATAGTCAGTATATAGTCAAGACTACAAGCAATGATATAGTCTTGGCTATAGTACTTACTATTATCTAAGCTCTGCTGTTGACTATAGTCAATACTATATTCCAGACTACAGCCAAGACATTAGTCAGGACTATAGTCAAGACTAAAATCAAGACTATAGTCAAGAATATAGTCAAGATTATAGCCAAGGCTATAGTCAAGACTATCATCAAGACTATAATCAAGACTATAGTCTAGTCTATAGAAAAAATATAATCAAGACTTTAGTGAATACAATAGTCAAGACTATAATCAAGAACATAGTCAAGACATTACCCCAGAATACAGTTAATAATGTATAGAAGTCTATAGTCGAAATAGCTGTCAAGTCTATAGTCAAGACTATAATCAAGATTATAGTCAAGAATATAGTCAAGAATATAATCAAGACTATAGCCAAGACTATAATCAAGACTATCGTTCAAATATAGTCAAGACTATAATCAAGGTTATAGACAAGACTATAGTCAAGACTAAAGTCAAGAATATAGTCAATAACATAGCTAAGACTATAGTTAAGACTATAGCTAAGTCTGTAGTGAAGACTATAGGCAATACTATATTCAAGACTGTAGTCAATTCTATAGTCAAGGCTATAGTGAAGGCTATAGTCAAGGCTATAGTCAAGACTATAGTCAAAACTATAGTCAATACTATAGAAGACGAAGAAGAATAGGGAAAAGATCTAGTCCAAAGACCGGCGCTGCGACACCTAGTAGATCTTTTGTGCCATAGATCTATAAATTAAGTCAAGCTCTATATGACTCTCCTTATGCAAGTCAGCACAGAGCTTGGAGAAGCCGCTTTATATCATAATAGCACAGAAACTCAGAATGAAAAATATGCCTTCTACTATTACATAAGACGATACACTCAGAGAGAGTGTGTGCCGTTGTGTCATCCTCTTCCAAGCATAAACGGCACAAAGGTGAACGAACTTGGTTACTTTTCCACAGAGGATAGTTCAGTCCAAAGTGACCAGAGAGAAAACCAGTAACAAGCCGTAAATCATTGCTGTTGAAATTCAGGATGCCACTATATGAAAATGGCTGGATAAATGCCTTGGCTTGCCTTAAACCAGAAGAAGCCAGCCACACTTCCTTTGCGGTCGATGTGTCATTTCCTTTGATTAGGAACTTCACAGTCGACCAGTTTACACCACAAAAGAGCTCGGGGCTCATAAGAGGAGTAGCAGAGGGCCTCCTGGCCAATTCAGCCACTTCCTCGTTACCCGGTTGACCGCTGTGGCCAGGTATTCAGTAAATGGAAGCCTTGTTTCGTAACGATAGCTCCTGTAGTGAGTCAAAGCACTCTAAATCAAGCTTTGAACGGAATTCCCAAGAAAGGAGGGACTTAAGAGCTGCCTGACTATCGAAAAAGATAGCTATATGCGCGCCCTTAATCCCCCTATAGATGCTCCCAATAATGCCCCCAAGACTATAGCTGCGACTATAGTGTAGACAGCCTATAATGAAGATTATAGTCTATTTACAGCAAAACTATATATATAGAAGACTTTAACCTGGAAAATTTAGTAAAGAAAGAACATCTTTAAGGCCTAGGATTAGTCTGTAATCAGAACTAGTTATAGTAAAGCCAATAATAAAACCAATACCTAACCAATAAAAGAAATGTAGCATAACAAATTTACAGAACAATCTACTTAATTTCTATGTAAGGCAGCATTATAAAGTACGCTCGATTAGCGGCTTGCTATGGAATTCTTTAATAGCAATATAGTTTATGAAGATAAGCATGAAATGTAAGAAAATTATATAAGAAATTATGGGACAGAAATGAAATTTTTGCACACTTACTTGAAACGATGCAATAAAGCACAGATAAAAGGCATAGAAAATTTGAAATTGAGTTGAAATAATAAAGGAAACGAAAAGGAGAAACAACTGACCAGTGAAATATGAAACATAAGTTACTATTAAAGACAATTTTTCTAATACCTCACATCTGTCCAAAAATTTTAAAACCAATAAAATTGAAAGTGATAAAAGAAAACAGAAAATAAATTGCAACATATTTTTAGTTTTTAATCTAAATAAAGTGAAGAAGGTTAAACAAACCACACCGCTCGGCAGGATACTTATAAGTGTGTTTGTGTGTTTATGTTTTTAAAACAACATGAGCTCAATGGTCAGCTCAGTAGTAGCTTGTTTTACAGCAGGATGTAAAGGCAAAACTTTAGATTCAAGTAATTATAGGTGCATTGATTACATTTAGCGTCTTAAGAGTTGAATTTGAAAATTTGCTTAAGGATGCTGTTGGTGCAGCTCTTTGTTATTTATCAGGCAAATATTGATTTATTAAATCGTTATGATTTTCTATTTTACCTTCTTTCTTAAATTTTTCAAAAGAAATTATTCATAGAAAATGCAAAATGTTCTTTCGAAATTAATTTTCTTTGCCTCAAAAGGTCATTTATATTTTGTCCTATCAACACAATTTGTATGTCAGCTAGACAGAAACCCTTATGCAAGCCATACACGTTGCGACCATTGGTACATAAAGTGAAGAAAGTTACAAAAAATTTATTAAAAACATCCGAATTTGAACTTTAATAAGAAATCTTTGTGTGGAGTAGAAGTACAAGAACAACACCATTGAGGGCGAGTCAGAATATTTTGGAAATATATTAGCCTTTTATGAGCCAATTGAGTGATCAGTATTCCAATTTAATTTAGGATAAGTTAGATATTACTTAGGGCACTTCGGGCACGTAAAACTTTTCAACTCTTTTCTCTTTTTTTTTGTTGTTTCTCGCCTGATTCTAAAAATTTTTGTGTCTATAGTTCTACAAAAATACCTTTGGCTAAGCAAATGTCTTCTATAGTTAGTGAGGTAGACTTATATTAAAATGTCTCGATTTTTCAAAATCTTGGAACAGTATTTTCAAGATGTCGAATCCAAATAACAGCCGATTGCTATAAATGTTTCTTTGTTAATTAAAGAACAAAATTTCGAATAGTTAAAAAAACTGATGGAAATATTTTTCCTGAGCTAAAAAATATATAATTTTTAATAATAAATAGATAAAATTTGGAATTTTTTACACCTTTTTACCCTAAATATACCATTATTTCTTTCTCTACAAAAGAATATTTCTTTAGGCTCATATAATTATTATATATAGGGCATTCCACGCTAAACTGGACAGTTTGAAAAAAAAATTTTTTGATTGCCCAAATTTTGTGATATTTTTTAGTATCCGTTAAAAGAATCTTTCTGGTAAATTTGGAGAATTTTTTTGATTACTCGTTTAAAGGTATTAATTCTTCAAAATATTACTTATTTTAGTTTTTTGCTCATAATTATTTATTTATATAAAGAGACGTAACACAATCAGGCAATTAATGCCTACCAGTTAATTAATTATTGTACTACCTTCTTTGCGAAAGGGATAGTGTAGAGAGAACAGGTGGTGAAGTGGGAAAGAGATATAAAGCTTAATTCATTAACAATCCTGCTATGGCGTGTTTTTTTTTTTGTTAAATTTTTTAGAGCAGTGTCGCTGACGCTCTGATGTTAAAGTTTTGATTGAGCTGTTTTATTACTTCTTTTTTACTTCGCCGACGATTAAGCTACAATACCGGCGAAGAAGGGTGCTGTGATGTGCATTAGGATATGCCAGTATTAATCGCTGCGGGTACTGCTGAATTGAACAGTGCTATGCCTTCGTTACTTTAATAGTCCAACAACAATCACAGCAATGCACATCAGAAAAAATTCGTGATGTTGTTGGCTTGCTTTGAACTCAAGACCTCAGGAATCTTATTGATTCTACTTGATTGCCTGTGTGCAGTAGGCAGCCACGTATACCCAGACCTGAGGGTTTGTAGTCAACGCGATATATATAAGTACTGTATTAAATTTCAAAAGTCTGCGTCAACTCCTTCATCGTTATATGGGAACAAATCACTGTGGGCCGGTCCGATAGTGCGTTTCTCTAACTACTATTTTTTCGATTTTTGAAATTTTTGAACAAATAAAATTTTCTATAAAGCATAACAATTATTGTAAGTCTTGTGTTTATGGTATACAATATGTTCATCATTTTTATGTAAGACATCACAAGCAAAATTTTTGTGGAATATTTTAACCCTCTAGTTCTTTGCTGTAGCGGTCATTTTACCCTTTCTTAAAAAAGAGCAAAAAATCCCCCTCAAAATGTTCAACAAAAATATTTGGCATAAAATTATACTATTAATTCTTAAAGCCACCCAGTCCCAAACTTAAGATTTTTGGAAATAGCTAAAAATAAATTAAGTAAAGTGCGACTTTGACTCGCACACGACGGGTTCCGTACGAATACACATATGTATATCCCTTTTCGTTTTTGCCCCTTTTTTCATTTTGGCAATTCTTTTGTTGTGCTTTTTTTTGTTTAATTTTAGTTTTTTTATTTTAAGTATTTTTAGTTGTTTTTGACAGTTTTTTGGGTTTTGGCGATTTTTTCTTTTGCAAATTTTTAATTTTTTTTTTTGCTGATTTTTTTAGTTTTGGTGGTTTTTTGGTTTTGGCGTTTTTTAACGTTTTTTTTTTACTTTTTGACGATATTTTTAGTTTTAGCGATTTATCTTAGTTGTGGCGATTTTTCTTTAACTTTTGGCGCTTTTTTCGGTTTTTGGTGATGTTTTAGTCTTAGCGATTTCTTTTTGGTTATGACACTTTTTTTCGTTGTGGCGATTTTTTTTTTGTTTTTTTTGCGAATTTTGGTTTTGGCGTTTTTTGGTTTTTTTGCAATTTTTTTGGTTTTTTTGCCGATTTTTTTAGTTTTGGTGGTTTTTTGGCGTTTTTAACGTTTTTTTTACTTTTTGACGATATTTTTAGTTTAAGCGATTTATCTTAGTTGTGGCGATTTTTCTTTAAGTTTTGGCGTTTTTTTCGTTTTTGGTGATTTTTTTAGCGATTTTTTTTGGTTATGACACTTTTTTTCGTTGTGGCGATTTTTTTGCGAATTTTGGTTTTTGGGTTTTTTTAACGTTTTTTCGCTTTTTGGCGATATTTTTACTTTTAGTGATTTATTTTAGTTTTGGCGCTTTTTTCAGTTTTGGCGCTTTTTTGGCTTTGGGGATTTTTTTCGGTTTTGGGAATTTTTATTCGGTTTTTTGTGATTGGTTTAGTCTTAGCGATCTGTTTTACACTTTTTTTCGTTTTGGCGATTTTTGTTTTGGTTTTTGGCGATTTTTTAGTTCTGGCGTTTTTTTTTTGTTTTGGCGCTTTTTTCATTTTGTGATTTTTTTTTTTTCATTTTTAGCGATTTTTTTTAGTTGTAGCGATTTTTTATGTTTTAGTGCTTTTTTCATTTTGACAATTTTTTCCGCTTTATTTTTCGTTTTTTAGTTTTTTTGGCGATCTTTTTAGTTTTTGTGATATTTTGCGTTTTAAGGTTTTTTTTTAATTTTCGTGCTTTTTTCATTTTGGCGATTTTGGTTTTGAATTTTTTTTTTTTTTAATTTTGGAATTTTTTAGTTTTAGCGTTTTTGAAAATTTCATGAGCTTTCCACGGTTTCCAAGATACAGCATATTGTCTAAATTACATAGTAAAATTACATTAACTGATAGAACACCCTTTAATTTTTATTGTTTTAAATATCAGTGTTAATTGGTGTAGTCTATTCTACAAACTACACCAATTAACACTAACTTTGAAAATTTAAAGTGTCTATATATAAGTGACTGTATATTACATTAGTATTTCAACATGTTTCGTTGCTAGCTTTAGAACGCCCTTTAATTTTTAACTGTTATATTTGCTGTTGTAGCGGCAAAAGTTTTACATATTCTGTGAAAATTTCATTTCCGTAGCTCTCATGGTTCCCGATAAACAAGCCTGTGACAGACAGACAGACGGACAGCGTAGCGAAAACAATAGGGTTCCTTTACAGTTTTGGTGTACGGAACCCTAAAAAAAGAACTGCAGAAAACACGTTTTAAGCGAATATCTCGAAAACACTTCTCAAGAAAAAAATTGATCAATGCCATATTCATGTTTAGCGACCCCAACTTAACTTAAAAACCATCTCTTCTTTTAGGTTATAACAAAAAATCTAAAATTAGTATACTAGTATTATTTGTTCACTAGTGTAATCAGGAATTTTAATTAATATCTTATTTTATTTTGTGTTCTGTGTTAATATCTTCATTAGCCACATCTTCCATTTATTTATTATTTAATGTGTTTATAATGACAAAATTACTTCATTTTTAGATAATTACGAGTATTATTGAAACAATTTTTACAGGCAGGCCTTCAATGATTTTTTAGTTAACATGTTGTTCGCTTTTCATTCTTAAATAAATGATTTTAACCCTAAAGAGTAGAAGAGAAATTTTTAGTAATATTGTTTTCTAATTCATACCTATAAAATGTAACGAAAACTTTCAATAAAACATTTAAGATAAAATAAACATAAATTTAAATAAAAACTGTTACAGGTTTTGATAAACCCAAAGAGCAGGCAGCAGCAGCATATGGTCACCATCAAACATCCTTTTTGGGAATTTATACAAATCAGCTTACAATTTTAATGCAATTAGTAGCTGGATATATAAAATAATTATTCAAGCTGTATTGTTTTTCAAAATGTTTACTTTGTTAAGGACAACTGCAACTCGTCCTTTTAATTGTAGGCGCATTCGTTGCCAAGCTTGTAATGCTCATCCTATTGACCCTTAAAAATTGACATGTAAAAAAGTATCAAAACACATGACACATTTACTGCTTTTTACCATCACTTTTACTCTTCATACTATAATTGCCTTGTCCTCTTTAATTTAAATTGTCGTTTGAAATAAAGTCCTGTAACCAATATTAATGCATTTGAAATTGTGTCACATATTGTTTATGTTTGTAATTGAGCCTTTTTTGGTGTTTTACAAAATTTACTACAATAATGATAATAATACAAAGATATTTTGTAATCATGCAATTATAGTTTGTTTAAAATGATTATTATAATTACAATTGAATTGTTTTAATGATATAAAGTAGCGTGTGCCTTTCGGACAGTTCTTATGAATAAATAACTGTGCAGTGTGCTAAATCAAGTGAAACGCTTACCACTGCACGAGAGTTAGTAAGCAAAATCTCCTTTTTTAGGGTTTCGCACGCCAAAAGTGTAAAGGAAGCTTATTGTTTTCGCTACGCTGTCCGTCTGTCTGTCTGTGTGTATTTCTGTAACAGGCTGTTTTCTCGGGAACCGTAAGAACTACGAAACTGAAACTTTCACAGAATATGTAAAACTTCACAACAACAGTTAAAAGGTGTTCTAAAGCGAGCAACGAAACATGTTGAAATACTTATGTAATATACAGACACTTATATAAAGATACTTTAAATTTTCAAAGTTACTGTGCTGTTCTACAGACTACACCAATTAACACTGATATTTAAAACAATAAAAATTAAAGGGTGCTCTATCAGTTAATGTAATTTTGCCTTTGTAATTTATGGCTCAATTATCGATTTCAACCGAACTTCAGTTGCGTTGCCAGCCGGCAACTAAAAATTTGTGGTTGCCAGAAAAGCACTAAGAAGCAACTGAAATTGACAGCTTTCAGTTGCCTGTTGCCATCCGTAATATGATTTTTAGCAACTGGCAACCCAACTGAAGTTCGGTTGCCATCGATAATCGAGCCATTATATAATTTGCTGCATCTTGGAAACCGTAGGAGACAAACTCTTGAAATAAAAAAACGATATACCTAAAAAACGCCAAAATTAAAAAACTGTCGAAACGAAAAATCGCCAAAATGAAAAAAGCGCTTAAACAAACAAAAGCACCAAAATTAAAAACGAAATCGCCAAAACGTAAAAATCACCAAAACTAAAAAGATCGCCAAAAAACTAAAAAAAACGCCGAAAATAAAAAAAGTCGGCAAAACGAAAAAAGCACAAAAATCTTGAAAAAATCGCTAAAACAAGAAATATCAAAAAACGAAAAAAAAGTCACAAAAAATGAGGAAAAAATCACAAAAACGAAAAAAGAGCCAAACAAAAAACGCTAAAACTAAAAAAACGCAAAAAACCGAAAAAAATCGCCATAACGGAAAAAAGTGTCAACCAAAAAAAAAATCGCTTACACTAAAAAAAGCACAAAAAACGAAAAAAATCCCCAAAACCGAAAAAGCGCAAAAACTTAAATAAATCGCAAAAACTAAAAATATCGTCAAAAAGCGAAAAAACGTTAAAACAAAAAAAAAGCCGAAACCAAAAAATCGCTAAAACTAAAAAAATCGGTAAAAAAACAAAAAAAAAATTGAAAAAACGAAAGATCGCAAAAAAAACGAAAGAACCACCAAAATGAAAAAAGCGCTAAGACCAAAAAAATCGCCAAAAACAACGAAAAGAACTTAAAAAGCAAAAAACCTAAAATTAAACAAAAAGCAAAACGAAAAAATTGCCAAAATGAAAAAAAGGCACAAATGAAAAGAGATATATGTATGTGTATTCGTGCGGAACACTTCGTGTGCGAGCCAAAGTCGCACTTTACTGAATTTATACTGTAATTTTTGGTGCTGTTTTTAACGGTGGCATTAACGCGAATTTCACAAATAAATTTTTAATTTTTTTTGTCAAATTTTTTTTCTGTCAATTGTAAAATTCTTGGTTAATGCATCCATTTTCTGATTATGCTTTTTTTACAGCAATCAGCAGTACCGTGCTGGGACGATGTCCCCAGAATGTATTCTTAGCATTGTGGTCGCCAGCAGCCAAAAAAACGTCGGCCTTACTGCCGAGTCACCACAAGCTCTACCTCGAGGATTCTTGGTGTCGTATAAAGTACATTGAGGGACTTTAAAGGAGCTTCTAGACGTCAGGTGAGTCTCATAGATAAGCATTTTAATAGAGAAAATACTATAGATTGACAAAGGAAAGATATAAAACATTATCTTAAAGTGCAAGAAAAAATAGAGTTCAAGCAAAATGCGTAGTTGAAATAATGAAAGGTCACTACAATTCTCATTTTTTACCAAAAAGATTGTCGCTTTTTCAAGAGTCGTCAAAGGCATTTTTTTAACTTATAATTGTTTTGTTTCATTTTAATCACTGAAGAAGATAAATTTCATTAATAACTCGAGCAAAAAAAGCCATAAAAGATGTTTTCGTAAATTTGTTTGTATTTTTTAAAAATATTCTTTTTTACGACAGCATTGTCATTAACAACTGCCAAAACAAAATTTTACACGATATTCAATTTCTACACCTCATTTTCCCTTTTTCCAAAAAGAAAAATAATAATACAAAATTTATTAATCCTTTAATCGGTTACATAAAACGAAAAATAGTTTGCATATTTAAGTCATCAAGTATTTTCTGAAAAAAAAATATTGTGACACACCCAGAGACAAAAGGATACGCAGGACACCAGACAAAAAATCAAACAAGATATAAATCATTACATGTTATTCTTTAAATATGCATATACGAGTAATGGATTTCGAAAAAATTTAAATTAGTTTAGATTTTATTAAGGATCAAGATAAAATTTTTTATGCTGTCATTGTGACATTAACATTTTTTAATATTTTGCCTATGTCTCAAACTTCAAGGGTAGCCGACTTAACTCTTTTATAATTTTTTTAGACATATTTTTCTAACTCCTTTAATTTTTTTATCGTGTGATGGAATAATGTCAGTGTGTATCAATCACAATGCTTTTCCCCGTGTCATTTTTTGTTACTAGAAGCTTGTTAGTTCTGGTAAAGGGTTAATGTTTTTGGTATATAAATTTCATACTGTTGTTATTTGGAATTTTACATGCTTGTAAATTTTAAATGATGCTTGTAATATAGTATTTTTTTTTTGTATCAAATTGCTGATGAGCGTTAGATGTCTTTTGTACAACAAAAAAAAAAAAAAAAAGAATGACAGTGAATGTAAAATGTCACTGAATATAGTTTCTTCATAGATCGTTCCAAATTTGTCATTATATTTAATAAAATATTATGAGAAAATAGTTTTAAAATTTATTTATAATAACATACTGATTCTGCCTTTGTTCCTTCAATTTAGTTTTTCAATTAAATAATTTTTATTAGAAAGAAATTCTAAAGCCCGTAACAATTAAATAGACAAAGAATATGTTGACTGTACGCAAGTTTAAACTAACATCATGGTATTTCCAGATCAACCAGGATCTCATCATCAGAATTTGTGTCCGCTTAGACCTCACTACCAATGATGACAGCTGCACTTAAGTAGTTGAATATCCTTTAACTTTAATCAATTCGGCTCGGGCACCTTTTAAGTTTTCTCAGCTTTCATTTTGGCAAAAAGTATTATGCTTCTGGAAGCAGTAAAAAATGTTATGCCTTCCACATGCGCTATTTGCTCAAAAAGAAGGCAGACATCTCTGTCTTCATATTGTTTAAATTATGAAGTTTGTCGTCTTTTTACATTTGTTCAACACGAACTAAAAATAAACAAAAGCTTTATTGAATGAATGAATGAACGTAAACTAAACGGGAAACACGGGACACTGCGATGGAAGAAGATCTATTATATCCCTTGCCAGGTGCTAGAACATCTCATCTAGATCTACTCTTTTGATGAATCTCAAGATTGTCAGTGGTTCTAGTGTTGGCAGTTCAAATTCCTCCAATAGGTGCTTGCCCAATTGGCTATAACTTCCGTGGCATAATGCTTCACAGTCCTTCAGAATATGCTCTGTACTTTCATCCTCATAATCACAGAATCTGCACAGGCTGTTACTCTCAATGTCAATCTGCAACGGCCTGTGAGGAAACCTGTGAACATTCTTAGATTGCTTTTACTCAACGACATGAGAGCTATGAAACGATTTTGGTTATATGTTCCAATCATTAGCTTTGCATGCCTCAATCCAGGGAGATTGAACCAGATGTCTGCCCTGGTACTCTTGATATCCGTCGATATATCTTCCCAGACTTTATCCAATCCAAGTCCGCAAAACGGTTCCGGTCCGACCATGGGCTTACTAGCCTCCTTCTGGCCTTTTTGTCTGCACTTTAGTTTCCTACCACCCCGACATCTCCAGGAGCCCAGCAGAGTATGACCTTATTCATGCTGCCAACAGCACCCTGCCTCCATAAGTGTGGTATGTAGCCTAGAGTTAAGCTGCTCATGGTTACCCTTATTAGGTAGAGCATAAGCTCCTTTTTCCCCTGCTGGAGAAATAAAGAAAGGATACCATCCACACCTGGAGATTTGTACGGTTGAAAAGAGCCAATAGCCCATTCTATGCGCTGTTCGGTTCATAGTTTCAGTGCAACAACCCAGGATTATTTGTTTCCTCTAAGCCTTCCAGATGGTTCTGACGTCGGCCCCTCTATAATTCCCGGAAAATGAATCGCGAGTAGCAGCACCGCCTTCTCTTTTTCATTTCAGGTGTAGGTTCAATCTGCCCTTTTGAGTGTTAATGATGAATCCAGATGGGCTTTGGCCATGATTTTATGTAATCTGGCCGCTGCCGGGGTGATTGACATCTCACAAAAGTTTCTAAAGTCATTTCTCTTCGCTCTCCCAACTGCGGCGTTGTAGGCCGTTAGACTTTCGGTGTAGGTTTGCCAGTCTGCAGTACGCTTCGTCTTATTAAACAGCTTGCACGTTTTTCCACGGAGGTCTGACAGCCCCTTACTCCACCATTGTGCCTCTTTATTTCCATTAGATGAGGTAAGGGGGCAGCTACATTCATATGCTCCAATGATTGCCCCGTTAATATTGTCTAATAGATACTCTAGCTCTAACTGATGCCTTGGTGCCCTGTTAATGCTATCCTCCAGGTTGACCTTTAGGTATTCCCTATACAGCTGCCAATCGGTCCTTTTCGGATTCCTGGGTGCAGGTGACGCTTCAGCATTCCCATCTACTATATCGAATCATATAATTCTATAATCCGACATTGATGGTTCGTCCGAAACTCTCCACTTCACAGAACCTCCTCTCTTGCCCTAGTTAAAAAAGTTGCGGTGTTCCCCAGATTAAAGATTTCTAGACTATTACTACATAGGAACTCTAAAAGACACTCACCTCTATTGTTGATGTTACTGCTTCCCCACACATAGTGTGGTGGGAATTAGCATCACTCCTAACCAGCAGCGGTAAGCTGCGTCTGCTGCAGTAGTTCACAAGGCGGTGCACCTCTGTTGGTGGCACGCCCATATCTCCCGCCGTGTATGCTGACACTACTGCTATGCTCCGAATAGTTCCGCCTATGAATAATCTTCCTATAGGAACTCTAAAAGACACTCACCTCTATTGTTGATGTTACTGCTCCCCCACTCGGCCACTTACAGGAGAGAGCGAAAATGCTCATCGGTAACAGTTGGGGAGTCAACTCTATTGACTCATTGGAGCATCGAGTCAATGTGGGGTGTGTCACAGTTTTTTTTTTTTTTTTATTCACATGGAATCCGTTTTAAGGAAATCAGAGAACTTGTTACCGAAACTCACTCGTGCTTTTGAACAACACGTTTTTCATTAAGTTCATAATCATTTGTGGTCGATACGCCTCTGCATCGCTCAACGTATTATAGATAAAATTCGTTCTTTAGCTGAACAGTTCTTTACCGAACAGTTCATACAGAGATCTTTCCATCCTCTTTCCATCTGAGAAGATTCAAATCGAGAGTCCAGAAACACTACGCCCTCTATCCTCCTTCCCATAATCAATATTTCTTTGCGAAATTATAGCTGTTTCGTTGAGTTTTAGAAAATGTGAAATTTTGTTTTCGTAATTATTTACATGTAATACCAATCCATATTTCAATGATCTCTTTTAACCTCTTCTAATTACATTACTTTACGTCAATACTAGCGAATTTGGCAAAAATAATGCTTTCAAGTGTAAATAATCCTTGACAATTTTAGTTAAAAAAAAACCGTTGCACATTAATCTCTTAATAAAATTACAGAATGTACATGACAGCTTATTAAAGGATGCCAAACAAGAATGCAACTGTACTGTAAAAATATTTATAGAAGAAAAATTAGCTTGACTCCACAGATTTTACACAGAATCACATAGTTTTTTTTTCTGTTGTGCGGTATGTTTTAATCCTTAAAAAAATAACTAGAGGCACTTTTAGATAAATACGCCATTCTCTGTGTTAGTAAATGCAACATAAATCTGTTGCTGCTACTGCAACCCCCATTTCCTGTGTTAAATAGTTAAGGTTTTTTTTTGGAAAAATACATAATATTTTTCCCTTGTATTTTGAGTAAAACATCACTAATGTGTCAAAAAAATATCAAAGAGGATTTTTATATGTTTGATGTTTACATCAAAAATTTAGTGATGCATTAAATGAAAAAAACTCCCATGGAAACAATGATAAAGGTATTTCTCTTGAAGAAAATTAAAGCAGTTTTTTTTTTAAATAATTTAAATACAGAAAAATATTAGAGAAAAAAATAAAAATGTGCAGTTAAAAAAAAAACGTACTCCAATAGAGAGATTTGAAAAGAAAGTCAGACAAACATCAAGCTCAAAATAAAAAGTTTAAGCAATGTTACTAATCTTTCAAATAAAGAAAAACTGAAATCGGTTCAGTTGTGAGGGGAAAAATATACATACAACCTAATTGAAAGCATTTTCCTTCCTTTGAAGTCGATTAAATAACAACAATTGTCAGTATCTTTCTATAAACTTTTTTTCGCTAATAATTCGTTTCTTGATAAACAAATTTCAAACAAAAATTTTCTTGTGACATTAATAATATTTTCCCACACTTAAGTGCAATATTATTAACACAATTATTATAGCAAACCGCAATCATTAATCAAAATCTTTAAACAAAATTTACTACCCCGAACTTCCTGCAAAAAAAAACTACTTGAAGGAGAACATCAACTTTTAGTACTTTTCTTTCCTTTAGCTGTCCTTTACACAAAAATATATTTAAAAAAAACACCATTAAGAGAGGAAACCATCATTAAGTTTGTCTTACAAAAACATGTCTCAAATATTGTCACTTCCTTGCCAAACAAACGTTAAATGTTTTAACCCAAGATACTGGTTATGCTTGGCTTACAATTATAAAGACTTTTTTATAGGGAAGTTTCTTTAAACTTGTTAATAAATTTGTTTTCCTTTGAGTTTAAAAAAAAGGACTACAAATAATAAAAAAAATATAAATTAATGTTTAATTGTGAAGAGCCTACAATTATTAGAAAATACATAATTTCCATTATAGAAAATTTTTTTTAAGTTAAATGCCAGTGACACTTTTTAAATATAAATAATTATATATTTTTAGATGTTGTTTGAGCGATAAGAGTTTAATTAGTGGAGTTAAGTAATTGATATTATGAACAAATAGTAGGAGAGGTATATCCGGCTGTGCCGCATATAGCTCTTTCGTATAAACTAAAAATATTTTAAGTTATGAGTTTAGTCGAACTGTATGGGTTTATATCCAAAGAAATTTTAATTATTTTGGCTTTAGTTCGGTTTTAATTAAATTTTTCAATTAAATTATATTTTTATTTAGAGATAAAAATATTTTCAAATTGTTCTGAAATGATATCAGTAAAGTGCGACTTTGACCCACATACGAAGGGTCACGTACGCATACCATATACATATTTACATTCTTCTATTCATTTTGACGATTTTTGTTTGTTTGTGGAGACATTTTAATTTTAGTGTTTTTCGTTTTAAAGTTTTTTTCGTTTTGACGATTTTTTTCGTTATTTGGCGATTTTTTAGTTTTTGCAATTTTTCGTTTAGGCGCTTTTTTCATTTTGCCGATGTTTTATTGAATTAAAAATTTTTTTATTTTTTTCTTTTTAATATTAGCGATTTTTGTTTTTTGTGGCTTTTTATGTTTTAGCAATTTGTTTAGTTTTAGCGATTTACTACTTTTACCAATTTTTTAATTTTAATGCTTTTTTCATTCGGCGCTTTCTTACAATTTCGGCTTAGCTCTGTTTTTATTTTGGCGATTTTTTTATTGTATTTAGAATTTTTTAGTTTCAGCGTTTTTTTAAGTTTAGCGATTTTTGTTTTTTGCGACTTTTTAAGTTTTTCCAATTTGTTTAGTCTTAGCGATTTAATAATTTTACCAATTTTTCCTTTTGAGGTTTTTGTCGTTTCGTTAAATTTTCTTAAGAGTTTTTGTAATATTTTCGTTTTAGTGCTTTTTTTCATTTTGGCGATTTTTTATTGTGTGTTACTTTTTTTTTAGTTTTAGCATTTTTTTAATTTTGACGATTTTTTGTTTTTTTCGACTCTTAGTTTTAGACATTTTTTAGTGCTAGCGATTTTAGTGCTTTTTTCGTTTCGGCGCTTTTTCCAATTTTCGGGTTTTTAGTTCTGGCAATATTTTTACCTTGGCCGTATTTTTATTTTTGACGAATTTTTTTTCGCTTTGGTGCTTTTTTTGTTTTAGCGCTTTTTTCTTTTTGAGGGTTTTTTTTCATTTTACAGCCTTTTTTGCTTATTACTTTTTAACTTTTCTTTAATTTTTTTTATTTTTTGCGCTTTTTTTATTTTTGTTGATTTTTTGGCGATTTGTTTTTGAGATTTTTTCGTTGTGGTGCTTTTTTTGTTTGATAGCTTTTTTGATGTTGGAAATTTTTTTTGTTTGGCTATTTTGTCTACTTTGGTTTTTTTTAGTTTTTTTTTTGTTTTGCCGATTTTTTTGCATTTGGACGATTTGCTTTTTGTTTTGTTCGTTGTATTACTTGAAAGGATACCCTTTAATTATTATTTCACCCTTTAATTACAATTTTTTTTTTGTTTGTTTTAAATGTCTTATTTTTCCAGATCATATGATGCAGGCTAATTTCAAAACTACATTAACGGATTGAATACCCTTTAATTTTGAGTTTATTTTTTAGCATTCTCCTCTAAGGTACTAACGATTTTGAAATATTTTTATTTTGGAAAGGACCATAGGCTGTGACATTGTACAAATGTCGCGCGTGACTTCAAACGGTCACACTTCGTTTAGGGCCCCTGTGATATTGGCTTTCAAGGCATCAGTCGATTGTGGCTAATTTTATAGAACGGAGTCTTGTAAGAAAACTCCTGGGAAACTTGTGGTGGTGTCAGAGCACTCTTCCTTGTTGATCAATTCATGCGATGACCGCGCGAGACAATAGTATCTTCATATCTTTCTTGCACAATCTTCAGTGAAGTCCTGCGGAAATCTCATGTCATATACGTCTATATCGTTCCAATTGGCCCGAAAGGAGTTGATTATTGATTATTTCACAGTGCGCGCAGTTAATGGTAATGGCCTCACCAACGCCATTTTCGAAGAAGTATGGACCAATAATCTCAATGTATCGAAACCTAGTGACCGATTGGATCTTGTTTGAATTAGGGTCACCTCATATATGATAATTCTGCTTCCGGCAGGTGCAAAGAATATAATAACGGGCAAGGTGGAGACGGGTACCTCCCACGCAAAGCAGTCTTTAATTTCGCTATATATGTACAACTACAATAGCGAGACCCTCCAAATTTATTTGGTGTTGCTCTTAGGATAAAGTTTAATTTCCAGGAAATTCATGGAGTCATACAAGGGCGGATACGCGTACCTCCCTTACAAACTAATTATTAACTTTTCTATATTTTCACAACTAAAATAGTAAGACTCTATAAATTTAGTGTAAGTTGCTCTTAAAATAAAATGAAACTTCCAGCAAAGTATTGGCGATAAAGGAGGTGTGAGATGGATACCCCCGTTTAAAATTATTTTTCCTCTGCAACGAGAGTCCTATCCTAAATGCTTCGAATCTCAGTCAGCAAACGGACGTTGATTCATACAGTCATTTTCTTCGGGATATTTTACCACTTGCATCTTGTAAAATTTCCGAAAAAATCGCAAAAAAAAGATTTTCCAAAACGAAAAAAAAACGCCAAAACAAAAAAAGCGTCTAAACTGAAAAACTCGCTAAAAACCGAAAAAATATCACCAAAACGAAAAAAGTGTCAAAACAAAAAATGTTGCAAAAACAAAAAAAAAATCACCAAAAACCGAATAATTCCTAAAACTGAAAAAACGCCAAAACAAAAAAAGCGTATAAACTGAAAAAAATCACCAAAACGAAAAAAGTGTCAAAACAAAAAAAATTGCAAAAACTAAAAAAATCACCAAAAACCGCAAAATCCCTAAAACTGAAAAAAAACGCCAAAACAAAAAAAGCGCTTAAACTTAAATAAATCGCTAAAACTAAAAATATCGAGAAAAAGCGAAAAACGTTAAAACAAAAAGAACGCCAAAACCAAAATATCGCAAAGCTTAAAAAAATTTACAAAAAACAATAAAAAATTGCAAAAAACGGGAAAAAACGCAAAAATTACCAAATGAAAAAAGCGTCTAAACTTAAATAAATCGCTAAAACTAAAAATATCGTCAAAAAGCGAAAAAAACGTTAAAACAAAAAGAAACGCCAAAACCAAAAAACCGTCAAACCTTAAAAAATTTACAAAAAAAAAATTACCAAAATAAAAAAAGCGCCAAAACCAAACAAATCGGAAAAAACGAGAAAAACGAGAAAAACTTAAAAAATTTTAAATAATAAAATTAAACAAAAAATCAAAACGAAAAAAATTTCCAAAATTAAAAAAAGGGCAAAAACAAAAAGGGATACATATGTGTATTCATACAGAACACTTCGTGTGCAAGTCAAAGTTACACTTTACTGAATTTATTCTTGTTTGTCGTCTCTACACTATCCGTATCCTATACAAGGTAGCACATTAACCAGAGGACATTATTTGATTGATTGCTAGTGCTCCTTAAAAAAAGCTTGATTTAAATAAAACTAGGAAGAAGGAAGAAGAAGACACACGAATCCGTGGCAAAGCTTAATGATGAGGGGGTTATGCGGCCTCCGAAAACAATGTTTTTATAACTCTTCTTTCCAGTCAACTAAGTAAAAATTACTCAGCAATAAAAAACGTCTCAAGGCATTTGATATCCACCAAAGACCATGGATTGATTCTATTGCAAAAACTGCAAAAAGGATTCACAGTCTATGTTTGTCTACATAAAATATTTCTTTTCCTTTTTCCAAACTCTCTTAACACTTGATTGACTTTATTAATAGATTTAAGTAAAATTTTTGTTTAATAAATTTTTCCAATATTAAAATCATAAATAAGTTTTTATTATTAAACTTCGCATTAAATTACAAAAATTATGAGGCGTTTACAAGAGGTTGTCATGACAAAATTTTGACATTTATGCAAGTTTATGATGTGTGTGGAAATAAAAATTAAAAAAAAGGCTAGCAAAGCAGAAAAAAAGACTAAGTAAAAAAAAGCAGACAACTTATTATGAAATCCTCCCTTGTAAATTATTTAATTGTCCTTTGGCTGACTGATATGTCTATCAATATTTTCACACACACAGACACTCAGTGGGTTGTTAGCTAAACGATCGATGCCAATCACTTACTTATCACTAGTCTGATCACTCTCAAGGGTTAGTTATTCCTTGAAGAAAATTTATGTTAAAGGATATATTTTAGTCTAAAACTATAAAGATTGTTATATACACCTTTGAACATTATGACATTTGGAATGAATTGTTTCAAAAAGGGGTTTCTTTGCCTTTTGAAAGCTATTCAATATAGAAAATATCTTCGAATAATAATTACGTACAAATATTGAAACTATCTGAAGTTACATGATTTGTTATTCTCTTGGATTTTGATCATAAATTGTATAAATTTTGTGGGCTAAATGTTGCAGTAATATTGAGATATTGCCTTAAGCTCTATTCTTCTTTTATCGTGAATTATAATCGATGATGTAATAAAATATTTTTAATAAATTTTGTGTTAGACCTTTTCTTAAGGTTTTCCTTACATTTCATTCATTATCAACTTTTTTTGTTCGAAGATTGAAAAAAAACATTTTCTTATCTTGATGTCATTTTTGCACATCTGTGTTGATTTTTATCCAATTTATACTAATTGAAAGACTAATTTTGCTAGAGATAATAGCATTAATTTGTTGTAAATTTATCCAACGCTTCTTCACACGCTTCTTTTTGCTTATATCTTACAATCACGTTGAAAATTTATTTGCTATTGCTATTGGTGACTCGGCAGCAGAATTTGTAGACTATAATTAAATACCAGTAGGATTGAATTCGAACTGACTTCGTTTAACGGAGCTCAATTGCGAGTACTAACGATCAGATCTGGCTGATCCCCCGTGAATAATGGCCATCAAAACTCGATTCGGAGGACCATAAACAAGTTGCTAGTGCACTGATAGAAAAACCGTCATAACGCTGATGTAATTTAACATCAATGAATTCAATTTGCAGAAAATAAGAAAGAGAAACAAAAAACGTGCAGTACAGATGGCCATGATGCACTATATACTACGCCTTCTCATCCCCTCGCCAACAAACTAAGTTTGACTGCCTTTCAATATCCAAAGTATAAAAGGAGACTAACACAAGTAATAAATTCGCAGCCATTAATTTGCTATTGCTACTGCTACCTTAACATTCTAGTAGCAGTAATTTCAGTAGAATCCTAAAAATATTAACTAGCACATTTTATAAAGTTCTACTGCTACTGCTACCATTAAATTTTCGTAGCATTGAAAGAATTGTAGCTTTTTACCACACTACCTATCTTAGCAACCGTGTAATAACATGGATGCAGCAATAAAGTAATGCTGAAGTAGCAAACAAGAATTATGTAGCGCATTTCATAGTATAGTATTATTATTTATACCTTTAAATTTTAGTAGCAGTAAAATGATAATATTTTTTAATGTTTTTCGCTACCGATCTTAGTAGGCGTAGAAGAATCAAATGATTTAGTATATAAAATCGCAAACGAATAGCATTGGCATAGCAATAGAATAGCATTGAGGTAACTATAAAATAACATTGAAGTAGCAGCAGAATAACATATATCTAAGTAGTAGTAGAATGTCATGGATGGATTAAAGCAGCAGCAGCAGAATAGCATTTTGTTGGCTATAGTATAACATGAAATTAAATTATATTAAAATATGTCGCAGAACAATAACTTTAAGGGATCAATAAAATTATATAAAATTAACAGCAGGATGATATTGCGATAATGAAGGTAGCAATAAAATAGTATTAAAATAGTAGTAGCATAACATTGGGTTAGCAATAAAAAAAACATGGAGGTAGCTATAAAATAATACTGAAGTTAATGTGAAATAAAATTGAGCTAGCAATGAAACAATATGGAGATATCAATAGTAATCAAATAACATAGAAGGAAAGAAAAAGTGACATTGTAGTAGCAGTAGAACAGCACTGATGTTGTAATAGAACACTATGGATGTGGCAATAAAAAAACTTTGAAATAGTAGTAGAATAACGTCGAAGAAGCAATAAATAGAACAACATAGAATTAGCAATAAAACATCGTTGATGTAGCAGTAGGATAAAATTGAAGTACTAATAGAATAATACGGAGCTAGGAATAAAATAACATTGAAGTAGCAGTAAAATAACAATGCAATAACAATAAAACAAAGTGGAAGTAGCAATAAAGTAACATAGAAGTAGCATAAGATTAAGGTAGTAGTAGAACAACACTGAGCTAGCAATAAAATTACATTGTAGCAATAGTCGGATATAGAATACATAGAATAGCACGGATGTAGTAGCAAAACAACATGGAAGTATAATATAGGAACATTGAGGATGAAATGGAGCAACACAGAGGTAGAAATAAATTTAAGTTTCAGTAGCAGTTAAATAGCATTTAGTCAACAATAGGGCAATATGAATGTAGCAATAAAGTAACTTTGAAGTAGCAGCAGAATAGCATTTAGCTAGATATAAAATACTATGGAGATAGCAATACAATAACATTGAAGTAGCAGTAAAATAAAATTGATGTATCAATAGAGGCATGTGCTAGTAGCAGTCGAATAACATTGAAGTAGCAGTAAAATAATATTAAAGCAGCAATGAAAAATCCTAAGTGTAGCATTGAAAAACATTGAGATAGCAATATAATACCAACATTTAGGAAGAAATAACACAATATGTTGATAGCAATAATATAGCACTAAAATAGCAGTAGAATACCATTGAGATATCAAAAGTTCCACATGGATGTAACCATAAAATAATATGAGGTTAGGAGTAGTATACTATCAATGTAGGAAACAGAAGAATAAGGGGGTAGCAGTAAAATAGTAATGTAGTAGTAAGAGATTAACATAAGCTAGCAATATAACAACATAGAGGTAACGAATAAATAACATTGAAATAGCAGTAGAATAACACTGAGGGAGCCGTAGGGGTACATAAAGGTAGCAATAAAATAACATTGAAATAGCAGTAGCATAATATTGAGGTAGCAATAGAATAACATTGTAGTAGCAGTAGAAGTAGTAGTCAAAAAAAATGTAAATCATCAGCAGATTTGTGGTCGATATGCCAGTGAATCGCACTACGCATTATAGAGAGAACTCGTTCTTTGGCCGAACTGTTCGTATGTGGAATAAACTCCCTGCAGAGGTCCTTCCTGTCAGTTTCAATGTTGGAAGTTTCAAATCAAACGTCAACAAACACTACTCCCTTTATCCTCCTTCCCACAACCAATTTTCCTAGTTCCAGCACAATGCATTGCATCAGTAGGGGTCATCCCCTGAGTCCTGGTCCGAGAAAAAAAAAGAAGTGGATGTAAACGACAAAGATCATTCAAAAATCTTTCTATAATCCAATAATCTTGTCATAAGTTTAAAAAATTTTTACAGCTGATTTGTATTGGTTTATAATCATGTTGTATCCTAATTTTTTATAATCTATGCAGACTTTGCAGCTGATTTAAATTAGTTTGTAATAATGTGTGGTTGAAGCAAGAAATCCTTTTAAACCTCTTAGAAGATATCTCAAACAGGAAAAATCCTTTTTAAAATACACCTTTTTTAGCAATAAATTTGTATTTATAGCAATCTGCTTTTAGTTACTGTTCTAGTTTTATGTAAACTACATAAATTTTTGCAATTATCTAGACTATTGTTTTGCTACCAACACATGCACACAAGTACTTGAGATACACTTAAGACGCCATGGGTGGTTGAAAGACTATTAAGAAACATAAATACAAAAATAATACTTTACTTACACAGAAAACAAAAAAAAATAAAAAATCTAACCAAAACACACATAAAACTCAAGGTGTGAAATCAAGAATATCCCCTAGTTTTATTATCGTTTTTGCAGTCCTAAAAGTAACTCTATAGCCATCTATTTACTTACACTTTTGTTGCATATTTAAATGTATTTTAATGATCATAGATTTTAGTAAAAAAATTCAAAATTTTTTATGACTTTTCTTGTCATTTCTTTGATACCCAAGTTATTGTATTTTTCTTTGAGTGATTTATCTTTGCAATTCTTGAAGTTTCTCTAATAAATTTAACTCTCGAAACCATAATATTACTAGTTTTTATGGGGTTTTTTACAACTATGACACGCGCTCTTATTAAACAAAATATTTAGGCTGAAAGTTATTGTGTAAGGGGTCAATGTGAATTAATGAAACTGTTATACTGAGTCTTATATTATTTATTGCCTTTTATTAAATCTCATACGAAGTCTTATACTAAGTTTGAAACTAAGTTTTAACACAAGTTTTATACTAAGCTTTATACTGGGTACTATAATAAATTTAATACTAGGCTTTAAACTATGTATATCGTGAATGTTTTTATAGTTATATTTAGGTACTTTAGACATATACTGAGAGTTTATACGAAGGTCATTACTACATCTAATACTAAGTATAATACTGGGTTTGTTACTATAATTATACTAAGTATCATACAGAGTTCAGAGTTTTATACCCAAAAATATTAATTTTAATCTAAGTCTTATACTGCGTTTTATACTATGTCTCTACTAAGTTTTATGCTTAGTATCACACTAAGTTTTATACTGAGTCTTATAAAAAATAAAAAATAAAAAATACTTTATGCTAAGTTTTATACTGCATTTTAGACTAAGCCTGTACCAGACGCGGATACAAGGGGGAGGCTTGCACATAAATTCTTACATAACTGCAAAATTGTATTCAAAAATATTTATAACACTATGCAACAAGAAAAATGCCAAGCAGAAGCACCACAGTCGAAATTTTAAAATCTATTGATAATTTTTTTCTTCAAAAATTTGAGATTTTCGAAGAGGCTGCTCCACTGATTTTATCATAACTTGGAAGCCGATTGTCCATGTTCTGTATTTCATGTGGAATGAAAATGTGCGGAATTATCAAAGCATTGTTGTTGTAAATTAATATTTCTAACAACAATGCTTTGATAATTCCACACATTTTAATTCCACGTGAAATACAAAACATACCCGTATGTACTTACTTCAAAGCTCTATACAAAGGATATTAAAATGTTAAAGTAATTCTTTAAAAAAAAATTCTAGAGCTCTGTTGCCAACTACATTGATTTGAGTTTAATAATCGTTATTGTATGGTAAAGGTGCTTGGCTATACTAAGTACAGTTTGAAACGTAGATAATGCAGTTCTTGAGTTAATGTTTACATTCTTCCAGATAAAGCAGGTCTGCAGTAATAATAATATATGTAAATTTAATTTCCTGTTGTAGGAAATATGTGTATAACAGTTCCCTACTTAATACAGTTACACTAGCTTCTAAAGAACTCTATCAGCAGTAGCAACATGTTGCTTGATAAGGCATCGCATCATCTGTTTAATTTTATTTCCTTTTCTTTTTAATGGATACTAATTAAATTATTTGCCAATATGTATGGAAGTGTGTATGTATGTATGTGTGTATGTATGTATGTATGTAATTTGTTCAACATCAACACCTGATGACAGAATTAAAAATTTTTGATGATATTTAATAACGAGATAATCAATTTCGTACTTTTCACAATCAAGCAAATTTATTAAAAATTACCCTTTACTATGATGCACTTATAATCAGGGCTCGGACTAAAGTTAGTAAATTTCTAAACTCAACTGGAACGCCAAAAATCAGTAAAAACTAATTGTGAATAAATACGGAATTAACCCTCAAACACATTTTAAGTTTTTACTAATTTCTGGCATTCCGGTGGAGTTTAGAGACTTATTGTCCTCAAAGTGTTTTTAATAAAATTTAATGAGAAAATTTTTTGTAAGATATTTCAACTCGCTATCTCGCCGTCGAAGGGGAGTTTTTTCCCCTTTTTAGGAAAGGATCAAAAAAGACCCATACAGCGAAGAGCTAAAGGGTTAAAATGTTCCATGAAATTATTTCTCGTGGAGTTTTATATAAAAGTGGTGAATACACCTAGTACATCAAACGTAAGGCTTACACGATATCTTATACCGATTCTCTATAACGAATGGCCAAAAGGTGGTGTTCATGTAAAGCAATTTGCTTAACTTTGAAACCTCTCCACTTATTTTAATTTTTTGTTTTATTTTTTTTCGAGTCGGAATCAATAATTAAAAAAAACACTTTTGCACCCAATAACTCGACAAATAAACATCATACAAAATTTTTTTTTGCATACACATTTATACCTACTAGAACTATAGTTATGCCAACTATCAAGGAATTTGGGGAAACATGTTTTTTGGGTTGTCCGCTTCAAAAATAATGCTGCCCCATATGTTACACGTATGTCTCCATAAAAAATAGGTTATGTTGGGGGTTAGCACAGAAAATATTTATATGCTGCATGTCATATGTACAACGTGCCATAATGAACTTCGTTCCAAGAAAAAGAAAAAATAAAATGAAAATGGGAATCAGCCATGTCTGTACAAATATAATTTGTCTGCAAGAACGAAATAATATTAATAAAAAGAATATTAAAAAAAAATGTTATGTAGTATAAAAAACTATTAAGTAAGAAGTAATTGCTATAAGAAACAAGATTTTAAAGGAGAGTTTTGGGGTTGGAAAAAATATAGCACGAATAAATAAAAAACTATTAAATATTTAAAATGTATGAGAATACACAAGTATGTCTTACGTTTGTACATGAGGGTGAGGAGGGAATAAATAATTTTAATATTTAAGTATCTAAGTATCTAACAATGTGAGATATACGTATACACAATTTTGCTAAAATAAATCTCAAAAATTCATGTTTCACTCAAATGCCCCTTCCTCAAAAGCTTCAGAACTTAGCAATTTTGTTACAGATATATAAACATGTATATGTGGAGTAGTAATAAGATTCGTTTAAAGACAGACTCTTTCGAAATGTCCATAAAAACGTTATAGAGGGCTTAGTTTAATGACTTTAACTTCAAATATGTTTATTAATAGTTGTTTTATATACTATACTTATAGCTACTATATGCACTTGTACTAAAAATTTTGTTCATCAAAGCTGTTTTAATATTTGATGACCAGCAATATAAAACATTTTATATATGCTTTGCAAAGAACATGTTTTTTGTGAACCTGCAAAAATATGCTTTACAAATACCAACATATTTGATGCCCCCATAATTATGCAACATAAAAAAATAAACTAGATTTTATTACAATTATCACAAACTCTGCTCAACAGTCATTTCATTCTTCACATTTAGTAATTTACATATGAGAGCCTGCCTGCATCAGTTCAATTTGATTTGCTTTGTATGTTAGAAATTTATTATTGATGTTTCTGCTTTGTCATGTCAGATGATGAGAACAACAATCATAATGATTGGAATATTAAAATTTAATAACTTGTATTTTTTCTCAGTTTTCTATTGCCAGACGTATATGAAACCTCAAAAATTATGTAAAAGAATTCAATTAAATAATAAATCATTAGATATTTTTATACAAAATTAATTTTAAAAAATTGGATAAATGTGAAATAAATGAAATATATAAAAGCTCGTAACATTTTTACTCAGAAAGAATTGAACATGAGATAATATTCTAAGGAACCTTGATTTAGCGTTGATTGGTGATGTAAAATTTTGGCTATTTCAAGTCATTTGATAACTTGTATATGCTTCATTATAATAATTCTCATATGCTTTTGATTTTTATTATATATATATTTCATAATATTAGAAAACGCTTTATAATATTATTTTAATCACAATTTCACCAAAAGACAGCATACATACACAGAAGGAAAAACGCCACACTAACCAGCAAAAGCTTTGCTTACTGGAAGGCAAAAAAGTATATGAGGGTTTAAGTCGTAACTACTTACAATTTGACTCGATAAATACTTATTTTTGTTTGAGAATTCCAAAAAAAGGGGTACCCCTTACAAATGTATTTGCATTGTTACAGCAATTAACTAGTTATTATTTGGCTTACTTGAAGCTAATAAATAAGTAGTCAAATAAACAAATTAAAATAAAAAAATGTTTACATATTATGTTTTATTTATATTTTTTGAATTTTATTTTATTTTAGTTTTTATTTATTTATTTTTTTGACCCAGCTGGGATACAAACCTGTGCTCGTTCAGATATGAAGACAACAACTTTACCGACTCAGCTATTATTGACTTATAAGTTTAAGCGACAAAAATTAGTTTTCATATACAAACACATGTTGACTTAAAAAGTGGTTGTCTCCTTATTTTATTAACACATATCAACAAATTGTAACTACTTTCAAATAATGGGAGAAAATACGTTAATACGTACATAGTAATAATATAAATAAGTACCGCTCATTACTTTGTAACCCATTAATAAAGTACTACCGATTACAAAAATGACAAAAGTTTTTGCTGGGTAAATTCAAGTATTTTCTACTTACTTTGAGTGCGAGTCGTATTCAAAAATTTAAGTACGAATAACACTAAAATGTACTTAATTCAAGCCGACAACGGTATAATCACGTAAAAATCTTATCAATAACAAAATTCTTAAATTGTGTAAAAAAATTCTTATTTTAAGTCCTACTATCACTATAAACTTTTTACACAGTCGTAGTGTGTTGGTATTTGTTTGCTTATTGATAGCTTCAATCGCATGTTGTGCTTATGTTGTTGTTTTTTGTTGTTGTTTTCTTGTCGGTTATTCTGTTTGTTCGTGCCGTGCCCACTAATAGCCTACAAACATACTAGCAAAAACTACTGCTTCGACCGAAGCAGGTTTATAAGCCAGAGAAGCTAGTTTTCTTGTTTCTACTGCTGCGAAAAGCGCTTCGAACATGCATGATTTTTGTTCGCGATGTCCCACTTTGGAGCTCTTGTTTTTTATATATAATAGCGCTTCTTTCGAATCATCGAAAATGCTTTAAAATCATGTCTCATTTTATCGTCGTTAAACTATTGACAAAACAAATCGTGGTTTATTATAAATTTCTCTCTTCCATGCAATAGGTGGGAAATATAGAAAGAGAACATACTTTAAATGGGTTTTGCGTTTTCAAATGTGTTAGTGTTTATTTGAAACAATGCGTGAATTGTCGCACGCATTAGAACCGATATTGTTGAAAGCTGCAATGCTACTGAATATGATTTTGTTTATTTTGGAGTTCGTGTTGAAGAAATGTAAAATGCTGACTAACTTCGTAATTTAAACATTATGAAGACTGAGAGATCTCTGCCTTCTTTTTGAGCATCCTCGGAAGCGCTTCAAAAAATCGCATGTGAAAGGCATGAAAGTTTTGTACTGCTTCCAGAAACATGTTTTTTTTTTTGCTGGGATCGTATTACATGCTGTTGGTTTATACTGGATTTTAGCTGTCGTTCTTTCTATACTGAGTTAGCTGAGTGTGCCAAGGCGTTGGTTTACAAACATTATGAGCTAAGTTCAATACTAGGAATGAACAAAATTGAATTTTAAATTAAAACAAATAAGTAAACATATAAATTTCCAAGTCTGTTCCAGGATTAAATAAGTAAAAGATAGAAGGATTGATTCGGGCTGGATTCAAGTCGCGACGGGATTGATTAAAGTACGCAATTAGCATTGATAGAAGTACGCGGCGGGATTGATTCAAGTATACAACGGGCTTGAATCTACATGTAATATGACGTTTGTCAGCTACTTGTCGGCTATGCAAATAAACAATGAAAATAAACAACAACAAGAAAACAACAGTGATTTGTGGCTATCATCAAGCAAACAAACACCAACACAGTACGAGTACGACTGTGTATAAAGTTTATAAACATATTCGTACTTAAAATAAGAATTTTTACATGAATAAAGGCTAATCAGGCTAAAATTAAGTATTATTGAATATTCTGACTTAAATCAATCTTTCGGTACTTAATTTCAGAAAAACCGGGATTAACGTACTTTTGACACCGCTTGGGATTAATATAAGTACGGCTGGTTTGATTTTTCTTTTCTGTGTATGATGTGTCTTTAAGTTTATTTAGTAGATGTAGCGAAACATGTTAGTATACTTTTAGGAGCTAAAGTTCTTCGTGGTGTAAAGCATATACCAGGGACGTGCTACAAGTTATAAAAGCACAAATTATTATCTTGATTACGCTGGCAAGTATTTTTTATTACAAACGTTTCATATTTAATGAAGAATGAGATATATTTAATTACTTTTTGTTATTTACTTCTAAGTAAAATTAGAAATTCTCTTTGGGGGTAAACTTACTATCAATAAAGTTGCTTTAAAGAAAAAATTAGGACAATATAGCAGAAAAGACATGATTTGTATTCCAAACAGAATAAAGATTTCTTTGAAGTAAACATTACTAAGAATCATAATCCTTTTATAGCCTAAGACACACATATATATTTACCTAAAAGAAATCACACACATTCACGTACGCCCATATTATAAAAGAAAGTTTAGGCGCCTTACATGTAATTCTCCAGCACTTTAGCGTAAATATTTATATCTGCTCTTACAGTTCACTTAACTTCAGAACGCTCAATAAATAAATAAATTATTGCTTAAAAATATGCTATAAATTTAACAAATAACTCAAAATGTTGTGATTTCGCTTAAAAGAGCAAGCATAAATAAGTATTTGATTAAAAAGATTAAATTTTTAACTAAATGAAAAGTTTATTGTTATAACCAGGGACAGCAGAAATATCCCAGCAAAAATATCCGTCTACCGGAAGGAGATTTGTAAGGGAGAGAGAGAGCGGTACTCTCCCTTACCAACCTGCTTCGGGATTACATGAGTTTTGTATGAGATGTCCCACGTATATCGAGGTATGAACTTCTTTCTGCGCACCCTAAATGCATTAGCCTCATGTCTTTTTACTATGTCTTTACACTTTTTTCCAAAATGGGCAAGTATAGGAACACCACATGGTGAAGTGATCTCACCTGTGCTTTGGCTTCTCGTTGTTTATTCAATTCATTTCAGATTAGACGCTGCGATAGTCAAGGTTGTGCCCTACGCGGGCGATATGACGGATAATCACGGACGTGATAAGTGACATCATGTATAAAGCCTTTAGCGCACTCAGCAAATGGGCTACAGCTTGTGGTCTAGGACTGAACGCAAATAAAACGAAACTGGTACTATTTACTACAAAGAACAAATTTTAGAACTTTAGACTCCCTATTGGACAGCGCAAAATATCTAGGAGCTATCCTAGACTCTAAGCTATCGCGGAAACTAAATGTTCAACACAGAGTTAAAATTGCCACAGTTGCCTAGTACTCCTGTCGGAGCATGGTTGGTTCAAAATGGAGTCTAAGCCGTACCATGCTTAAATGGCTGTACTCGTACATAGCAATTGTTAGTCCCTCCACAACCTCTGGACGGACATGTTAGCATCGCTATCATTCAGCAACAGGGGCACCCATTGACAACAATCTGAGCAACATTGTCGCTCATTGAATCGTACACGATTTTCGCGACACTTGTTCGAAAACTTCATTGATGATTTGTTCCGGCTGTCCGACATTTGTTGTCGAGAATTTGACATTGTCGTGCACCCGTCATTGGTGATATCTTAAAGACGTGGCCAAACATTTGATGTGTGACATAAGAGTATCAAATGCAAATATTCTAAATGTGGAAAATATCAACAGCATGCATTACGGACACGCCATTTTGTATGAAGAGAGTATAAAGAGTATTTTTGTTTTTGTCTTTAACGCATAATGGACAGTCTTAGATAAAAAAAACTTATGTTTATATATTTATAATATATTAAATCATGAGCAATAGCCGACCACCTTCCCCGTGTGTGCGTTAAATTTCTTTATTCGCTTACGTTATTGCAACCTCGTAAGGCAGAGGGGATGCACTGTGTGCTTTTGCGCATCTTCGAAGCTCTTCTATTTAATCTTACTGCATCCTTGTGCCAAATTTATTTTTGCTGGGATACAGACACTTATTTACACATTTTAAATTTTCAAAGTAGGCGTTAATTGGTGTAGTCTGTATAATAAGTCAATTAACACTGATATTTAAAACAATAAAAATTAAAGGGTATTCTATCAGTTAATGTAATTTTGACTATGTAATTTAGACAATTTGCTGTATCTTAGAAAGCGTAAGAGGCAAACTCTTGAAATTTTAAGAATTGCTAAAACTAAAAAATTCTAAAATTTAAAAAATGTCAAAACAAAACTCGCCAAAATGAAAAAAGCGCTTAAAGGAAAAAAGCACCAAAATTAAAAAAAATTGCTCAAATGCAAAAAATCACTGAAACTAAAAAGATCGGCAAAAAACTAAAAAAAACGCCAAAAACCGAAAAAAATCGTTAAAACGAAAAAAAGCACTAAAACCTAAAAAAATCGCTAAAACCAAAAATAAAAAAAATCGCCAAAAATAGAACAAATCACCAAAACGAAAAAAACGCAAAAACAAAAAAAAACGTTAAAGCTAAAAAATCGCCAAAAATCGGTAAAATGAAAAAAGTGTCAAATAAAAAAAATAAAAAATCGCTAAAACTAAACAAATTACCAAAAACCGAAAAAAATCCCAAAACCGAAAAAAGCGCCAAAACTAAAAAAAAGCGTCAAAACTAAAATTAATCGTTTAAACTAAAAATATCGTCAAAATGCAGAAAAAACGCCACAAAATAAAAAATCGGCAAAAACAATTGCAAAAAACGACAAATCGCAAAAAACAGAAAAGGCACTAAAATGAAAAAAACGCCAAAGTAAAAAAATCGCTAAATCAACAACAAAAAACTTAAAAAATAAAAAACTAAAATTAAACGAAAAAGCAGAACAAAAAAATTGCCAAAATGAAAAAAGGCAAAAACGAAAAGGGATATACCATGTGTATTCGTGCGAGCCAAAGTTGAACTTTACTGATTTTTTTTTGTTTGTTTCTTAAGAAATTCATTGAATAAATTTTTATCCGAACAATTTTATTGAGGATGCATCGACAAGCTGTTTTGGCGGTACGATAGCGATACCGACACTCAACCAAAATTAGAGGCTATTCACATATTACGTAACGCTCCAGGGGGGTTAAAGATTTGTTACGGACTAGATACTTTATACTAAAAAAAGCATTGCGAAGGGGTGGGTACAAAACCTCCGAAAATAGCGTTACGTAATATGTGAATACGTCCTAATCGCCGTCGCTTAGTGATGTGTGACGCCGATTTAAAAGCATTTGGTATTATTAATGACAATGTAAATGTAAAATAATGTGTTTGAGAAAAGTTTTTTACTATTTATGTCATTTTCAACGCTGTAATATAATGGTTCATTAATTTAATGAATTTTTTCATTAATTTTACGAATCATTTTTTTCAGTGTATTTTATAGAAAAAAACTGAACAAACATCTTTCAAAAATTTTTTAAATAAAACTCTTGTATGGTTTATTTTTTCAATTTTAATCTACAACATTAAACAAAGTTGAAAGTTATTCAAACAAATGACCAATAAGTTTGAAAGTTTTGCTCAATCAACTTTGCTGTTGAGATTGAATATATAATTTATTACTTAGTTTTATAATTTTTGTTTTATAATCATACGAAATAATATTTATAATAAATTGTTGTTTTCATTATTGCTCTTTGTACAGCATTTGATTTCTTTTAATTTAATTACTTTATTAATATAATTTTATAATAATTATAATTATTATAAATAACAAACTTAATAATGCTAAATAAAACTTAAAAATTAACAAAATTTTTTAAATTAAAATCTTAAAAAAATTTTAATAATTTTTCTTTTGCATTAAAATTACTTTAATTTAAATTAAATTAAATTTAAAATTATTGTTAAAATGTATGTTAAGATTGGTTGGTTTTATATATTAAAATATTTGCTTTATTTTGCTTGGTTTTTGTTTTCTTTATTGTTATTATTTTATTTATTTTAATTATAAACAATTATTTTTAATTTTGTTTGTTGTTTAAAATTATATCTTAAAGCTTTTTTTATATATGAACTATTGCTTTATTTTTTAGGCTTTGTAATTGTTTGTAGTTTTTGTTGTAACTAAAAATTTTATTATATTGTTAAGTTGGTTGGTTTATGCAGCTGTTTTATATTAATTAGTTGTGTTTTATGTTGTTCTAGCTAAATATGAGTATTATGGTTGGTTTTTTTATACATAATTTTTTTTATTATATTATATTTTTCTTAATATTTTTACTTTTTAAATAAAGTATTCACAGCCAATTTTTTTATAAAATTATATTATGTATGTTTTTTTTAAGATTTTGTTTTGAGTTTAAAAAAACAAAAGAAAATATTCATGTTGAATAACAATTTTAATAAGTTCTAATAAAATTATTAATTAATTATAAAATAATAATAGAAAACAGTATTGACACTAAGCAACTAAACTCATAATTACAAGGTTCTAACGATTGAATCTGGTAAAGAGGCTTTCAAAAAATATATGTATATCGGCTTTTTGAAAGTTTATGTCTCACAGGTCCCATAATCGTTTTTCGTTAGCCGAACTTCTGTAACTTTTTAAGCGGTTGAAATATTTTAATATATATTTTTAAAGGACAGATAGGTCCGTGAACTTTTAGCAGCTTTTATTTTCATTAAAATCCCTTTAGCAGTTGTTAAAAAATGCAAGTCCGAATTTGAACTTTTGATTTTTTTTAATATTTTACATAAAAAGTTTAATAATACCAAGGATAAGTTTTTGATCACATAAGGATAGGTCATTTCTAAAAAAATGTAGTCCAGTGGATCAATCAATAGCATAGATATATGGTGTTAGGAATACCAATTCTCCGCACCTACCCCGTCATTTTTTTCCAAACTTTATATCTTGTATTCAAATTAGTTCATGCCAAGTTTGAAGGCTCTTACTGTTCTATCTTTCCAGTTAGCAGGTAATTATTGATTATTTTGTATGGGGAGCACCCCTTTCCTCCCACCTACCCCGCCAGTTTTATACATAACTTTGTATCTTGTCTTGCAATTAACTCATACTATATTTGAAATAGCCTTTTAGATAGCAAGTAATAAATAATTACCTTTTATGGAGAGTGCTCCTTCCCTCACACCTACGTCGTCACTTTATTAATTGAATGAATAAAAAAACAAATATAACATATATATAGAATTTGCTGACGATGCTTACCGATGGTTAGCGAAATATCGAAGAATACAAATAAAATTAACTATTTCTAAAAACCTTAAGCTTAAATAAATATATATAAACTAGCTATACCCGGCGTGCTTCGCTACCCCATTGGTGTGCAGATATAGAAAAATTAATTAACTCATTTAAAAATAACCCTATAATTGATTCGTTTTTTGGCCATTTTTTTAGTTTTGGCGAATTTTTGCATTTGAGCGATTTTTTCATTTGGCGATTTTACGTTTTGACTTTTTTATTTCTGGAATTTTTTAGTTTTAGAGTTTTTTTTAAATTTCAAGAGTTTGCCTCTTACGGTTTCCAAGATACAGAAAACTGTTTAAACTACATAGTCAAAATTACATTAACTTTCAGAACACCCTTTAATTTTGTTGTGTTAAATATTCTACAGACTACACCAATTAACATTAACTTTGATAATTTCGAGAGTCTATATAAAAGTGTCTGCATATTACATTAATATTTCAACATGTTTCGTTGCTCGCTTTAGAACACCCTTTAATCTTTAGCCCCTAGTTCTTTCGGCTCTCGAGAAAACAGCCTGTGACAGACAGAAAGACAGACGGACTGGCGGACAGCGTATCGAAAACAATAAGATTAATTTACACTTTTGGTGTACAGAGCCCTAAAAAGACCCTTTTCCAAAAAGTTGCGTTTCAAAAAGTAACCATTTTCAAAAGAGTACCATTTTTAAAAAGTACCCTTTCCAAAAAAACATTTCAAAAATACATTTTCAAAAAAGTAGGTTTTCGAAAAAGTACCTTTACTTTAAAAAATAAACGGTTAACAAAAAAAGTACCAAAATTATATTTTTACCCTTTTTCGGTCCCTAAATGTACAAATTTCAAAAAAGTACAAAACAGCTATCCACTCATTTTTGTATCTCATTATGACGCTTTTGGAATTTTATCTCTACCTTACTTAGATTCGGAGATATAAGAACACAGAGTTTACCCGTTTTTGCCCCTTTTAGTCCCCTTAGAATTTAAGTTTTCAAAAATTCGTTCTTAGAGAATATATACAAACATATGCATTCAGTATGTATATCAATGTGCATAAAAAATAGTTGTATGGAAAAAAGTACCAAAAAGGGCTACCAATTTTATCCATTATATATTCAAATTTGAAAATATACAAAACTGTTTTTGAGGGCTTTTTAAGGAGAGAAGAATGAATTTCAAATTTAGTTTCTAACTTTATTACTTTATGAGATAAACTGTTAACAAAAAATGTACCAAAATTATATTTTCAGCCTTTTTCGGCCCCTAAATGTACAGATTTTAAAAAAGTTTCAGACAATTGGCCGCTCATCTTGCTATCTTATTATGATGCTTTTAGAACTTTATGTCTACCTTACTTAGATTCGAAGATATAAGGTTACCGATTTTACCCGTTTTTATCCCCTTTTAATCCCTTTAGAATTAAAATTTTAAAAAGTTCTTTCCTAGTGAAAATATACAAACATATTCATTCACTATGTATGTCAATTTGCATAAAAAATAGTTGTATGGAAAAAAGTACCAAAAAGAGCAACCAATTTTACCCTTTATATATTCGAATCACAAAAAAGTACCAAAACATGTTTGAGGGCTTCGTGAGGATAGAAGAATGCATTTTAAATTTTATTTCTATCTTCATTACTTTAGGAGATAAACGGTTAACAGAAAAAGTACCAAAATTATATTTTTACCCTTTTTCAGCCCCTAAATGTAAAAATTTCAAAAAAAATTCCAAACACCCGTCTGCGTATTTTTTGATCTTATTATGCTGTTTTTTGGAACTTTATATCTACCTTAGCTAGATCCGGAGATATAAGGTTACCGAATTTACCCGTTTTTAACGCCTTAGCGTTTGAGTTTCCCAAAACCCCGTCTTAATGGATCTATACATACTGAGGGGAGCCCACATACGAAATTTCAACTTTCTAGCTTTAGTGGTTTGGGCTGGGCGATGATGAATCAGTCAGTCAGTCAGTCAGTCAGTCACTTAATAACGTTACTCTTATTTATATAGATTATCCAAATAAAAAGGTTAAATAATAGCTAACAGAATCAAATTGGGAGATATATATTTACAACAAAGGTTTAGCGAAGCACACCGGGTGCGGTTAGTGTATGTTTATTTTTTTCAGCATTATATTTTACTTATTTCTGGCGTTTAATTTTAATCTTGAGGTTTGATTGCTTTAAAGACTTATAGTAGAATTTAGTGAAAAATATTTTTGTAGAACATTTTAGCCCGCTATATCGCTGTTTAAGATTAGATTTTGGTTTCTTTTTCAAGATATGGACAACAAATTCCTGTACAGTGTACAGTTAGAGGGTTAAAATATTAAAAAAAAATATTCTCCGTAGTTTTTTTTTTGTGGCTCAAAGCTTTGAACACACCTTATACTTAAAATGAAAGGACCACAAAAATTTCGTGTGCCTTTTTTTATAACAATGTGCAAAATAGGGGAGCATTAATTAACTCTTTATAAAATAAATGCCAGATATAAACTTTCAAAACGCAGATGCACATATATTTTCCTTGGTTACTTTTAAATAAAATCACTCGGTAGAATCTCGTAATTTTTTTTGTTTGTTGTACAATGTAATCGCTTTAGAGAAACAAAGCCCGTTTTCATCCATTGGAACTATGTATGTTCTATCATTTAATAAAGAAAACTCATTAAGACTAAAAATTAGAGTGTAACAAAATATTACAGACATTTTTTTTAAAAGCAACAAAAAATTTCATATATTTAAATGTTTTTTTTTTAAATAAACAAGCTTTGTGTGTTTATTAAAAAATAAAAATAGTTTTAATTACACTTTTCTTTACATTCGTTAATCAAGCTTAAAGCAAAAACAAAACCGAGATTTGTAAGCCATTCCTAGAAAATTGGATATTAGAAAAAATCTTTAAGTACTCTGCCTTCTTCATAGCAAGATTTCAAACAGATTTATCAAAATTCTTCCATTGCTTTCAAAATAATGTGCTTTGAAATAAAATACTAAGAATTATCTGATGATTTTAAAAGTTTAATTAAAGTCTCCAATAACAAGTTGTTTATACAATCTTAATCAATGACCAATTGATAAGATTTTAAACTATTTAAAACCTTAATTTAAAGACTTTTTGAATAACGCATTTTATATTCACCAGATTTCGTTAAAATATATTTATATATAAACATACATATATTTGTTTTAAAGTTTTATGTGGAAAAAACCATTCAATGACCAGTTGAACAGACTTTTTCCAAAATGTGAGGTTAGGTTAAAAAAATTAATTATCATTCAACGGTAATGTAATGTCCTCTGAAATAATATTGGGGTCTGGCAATGACCAATTGCAGTCCCTAACTATTTATAACACAAAGTTTAAGAGTGGTATGCTAATGGCGCTTCTAGCCCATGGTGGTATGAAAAGCATACTTAGTATGAAATGTGCATTACATTTCTACGTGAATGAATTTTTTAAAATATAATTCACTCTATTATAGCGCAAACTAAAAAAAATCGACGTCTATTCCACCTTTTCAAGCAAACTTACTAAAGCTAAAAAACTGTGAAAATATATTTCTATTGTATACTACAGCAATGACCAGTTGGAGTAATATTTTCAAATAGAAACATTATTTTTAGAGTTTTTCTTTTTTTCTTGTGAAATCCAGCGAAAAAATTTCTAATGTATTGAGCAATTATGAATTAGTATTAAAAACATACCAAAACTAGCTTAAGAAGCATTTTTTTTAAAATATGTTTTAAGATCTTGCTACTCCAAAGAAAAAGTAACTAAAATCTTTTCTAACTTGAATAAACCATCCTTTCTAACTTTCACTCTGAAATGTAATTTATAACTTAAACCAAAAATTAACATCAAATATTATTCTCTTTAATTGTATTGTTTTTTCTTTTTTGCATTTATTCTTAATATCATTTCATTACTTCTTATATTCTTTTAAACTCTAAATTTATTTGTTCATTCCTGTTTAACTGTCTATGCTAATGGTTTGTTTGCTAAATTGATCTTTCAATATTTTAAATTTTTTAAATTTAAATTTTACTTGGAATTATTGTATGATTAAGTATATATTATGTATGTGTGTGTGTATAATTTTTATCTTGTTTTTAAAACTTAGGCACATTAAGACCCTAACAATATAATTTTTATTAATTATTTAATATACTTTTCAATAATTTTTTTTTCATTACTTTTATTTGAAGTTCCTTGGAAACAAAACAATTTTAGAAAAATAAAAATTAACTACTTGCCACACTGTGGCTAAGCACATTGGCTAAATTTAGAGAAATAAATCTTTTTGACAAAGAACTTTTTCAAAGAATGCAATAATTGAAATGATAAAGAAAAATTCTTGACTTGTATAAGGATCGAATGGAACACGATCTCATCATTACCCTACGTGTTCACGAGGCATCTACTTGAACATGACGCCGGCAGAGCACCTGTAAAAAATTCATGAACTTTTTTCTTGTGGTGAATACGTGCGATGTCCATGTTCTGCCTTATCAATGTATTTTGAGGTAGTGCAATAGAAATGGAATATTTACCAATTTTGTTCTGTCTCTTTTCTTTCTATTGAAAATCGTTGTTGACAGCGAATCTCATGGCGAACATTGATGCTCGGCCATATGTTCGAACATCGATGTCAGAGCATGAACGAAACATGGACATGAGCGGTCTACATTAGCCATTTGGCATGTCTGACATGATGCTCATATCAAGTTCATGGCTAGTATAGACCCCCAGTTAGAACTCTTCTTCTCCGAGTTCTAATACTTCCTATAAAGGGGACCAGTCTTTTTACATAGGGATGGCCTAGGATTAGGTTAATTGTCACTAAACTATCGTATGGAGACCTAATCGATGTATAATAATGTAAATTATTTACATATAAATATTATTACGACATTTAGAAATTGTATTTTATTTTTAAGCGGAGACTTTGATGAGATTCGAACCGACAGCCTCCGGCATGACAGGCTAACACATAACCACTTGACCACAGGCGAACTTGTGTTTCACAATCATAAATACCAGTTAAGCTGAAGTTAATATCTAAATATAGTTACGGGACTGGTTCTTGAGTGACATGGCCGTCTAATTAGAAGGAGAAGATTAACATTATTTAGATTAGATCCAGCTGCATCGAATTTGTTCAGTGCCGTTTACTACACAACTTGCCCAAATCGCAACTAAATTGACTGAAAATGGTTAATATGTGGCCATTTACCCGATATGTTGTTTTACCATTCGCTACTCCTTACTTTTGGTACCACTCCCATTTTCTCAAGTCATAGGACGCGTACTTTTGCATCATTTGTGACCATATTTCCTGCAGGGTTATTTCATGCTTCGAAAAATTCCTTTCTCAGAAAAATAATTAAATTGAAAAATTAAATTGAACGAACTGAAGCCTGAAGAATAGAAATGTTTTCAAAAATTTAAAGCTTTCAAAATTGTTATCGATAAAAAAGTATAAATAATTGTTATCGATAAAGCATTATCTATTATTTTTGTTAGCGAGAAAACTTGTTGTCGATAAAATATGCTGTACAATTTTTAAACGATAACAAATATTCTATAACAAAAATGTTATCGATAAAGAATTTTTTATAAAGCTAGTTAGCTATAAAAATGTCGATAGGAAAAAAATTTTCAATAAAAATTGTTAACGATGACAAATTTTTTATGACAATGTTATCAATAGCAAACTTTTATAAAAATTCTTATAGATAGCTGACTTTCTATAAAAATTGTTATTGATAATATATTTTCCATAAAAAATAGTTATCGTTAACAAATGTTCCAAACATATTTGCCACTAAAATTACTGTCGATAACAAATATTTTATAAACTTAATATCTATAATGTTTTTTTTAATTGCTATCGTTAGCAAATTTTCTACAAAAGTTGTTATCGATAACAAATTTTCTATAAAACATTGGCATAGGTAACAGATTCTGTATAAACAATTATTATATGTAGATAACAGATTTACATTTAAAATGCTATTAATCAATATTTTCCTTAAAAATTTATTTTCAATGCCAAAACTTTAGTTATCAATAATTATTCTTTTTGGGAAGATTGTCTTAAAAAATTCCCAAGATTTCTATGAATAAAAAAAATTGTTTATCAATGACAAAATTGTTATCGTAAGAAATAAAAAATTTAATTTTGGTACTGAATTTTCTATAAAAAAAAATATTATCGATAACATCTGTGTATATAAAACTTTATACAAAAAAACTTTCAGAATTATGTAAATTATTATTTTTGTTTAAAAACTTCATATAAAATTTGTTATCAATAAAATATTAGATCGATAAAAAAGTTTTTATGAAGCTAGGATATACAAAAAATCTTTAGAAATATCGGCAGTGAAGAAATTTTCTACAAAATTGTTATCGATGAAAAATTTTTTATAACAATTGTTATCGATAACAAATTTTCTATAAAAATTTATCATCCATAACACTACACAAAAATCGTGATCGATAATAAATTTGCGAAGCAAATAATCATTAACGAATTTTCTTCTAAAACTTGTTATCGATAGAAAAATATTTGATAATATTTTATCATCCATAGCAATTTTTTCAAGAAACTTGTTATCGATAGGACATTTTTTATAAACTTTGTATAAAAATTGTTACTGACAACAAATTTTCTATAAAAATTGTTACCATTATTACACTTTCCAACTGAAAATAGTTAATAAAATATATTATCGAAAAAAAAGAATTTTTTTATAAAAAATGTTAAAGATAACAAACTTTCTATACATAATTGCTAACGATAACAAATTTTCTATTAATATTTTTTTTTCGATAACGAAAAATGTATGAAAATTTTTATCGCAAAAAAATTTTTTTAAGTTTTTTTTAGAAAATTCTCTTACTAGTAAAAACACTAAAATTTTATAGCAATTTTGTTAGCTTTTACTATAACAGTTTGTTATTTTAGAAAAATTTTCTGAAAAAGTTGTTATCGGGGAAAAATTCTGTCAAAAAAATAGAAAAAACTATTTATTAAAATGTATGTGAATTTCTGTTATCGAACTAAATTTTCTATAAAGAACTAATATCGATTACAAATTTTATATATAAAATTTATTATCGATAACAAATATTTTATAATAAATTGTTAATAAATTTTGAGCGATACAAATTTCAGTTTCCGTTCAAAAAGCATTTTCTATCGACAATTTTAAGCACATTAATAGAGATCTAAAGAAAAAGGGAAATTTTTCAACAGTTTTGTTTTCAATTTAACTAAAATTGTTTTGTTTTTAAAACGTTTTTTCTTTCAGTTGTTGTTGTTTCATTTTATCGAGTAACCTGTATGTAATTTTGTTCATATTTCTAATCAATTTAGGTTCGGATTTTCTTGGTTATGTTGTTGTTGTTGCTTTTTTTGTAAGTATTTTACAATTTTTAACTACTTTGTTTTATTTAAATTTGTTGTTTTGGTTTTCTCTCAGTGTATAATTTATAAATAATCATGTAAAAATTACATGGGAGTTTTTTTATCAGTTTTTTTTTCTTTTTGTTTAATTTTGGTTTTATAAATATATTTTAAATATATATATAGGTATTGTAGGTATATAATTCTATATAGTTTATATAATAATTTATATATAAATAGTAACTAATTGGTTTTTGTTGCTTTTTTTTAATTGGTATTATTTTAAAACTACTATTGTCTGTTTACTATCTTTTAGGTTTTATTTATATGTTATTATTATAATTTTCCAATTAATGTTTTAATTGATTTTATTTAAACACAGTAGTCATTAAATCAATTTGCAGGGAAATTAAGTTTTCGCTTGTAGCAATAAAAATGCGATTAGCACAACCAATTATTTAGTTGTGCTGGCCGAATTTCTTTAATTTCTTTAGTTGGCTCTGTGTGTGTTTAAACACTAAAACAGTAAAAAGAGAAAGAAAGACAGAGAGAGAGATAGAGAGATTAGAAGTTTGTTTTTTTAAGAGTTTTTGAATTACGTAATTCAATGACAAATTTTAAAAGTATTTTAAAAAGAGAAATAACGAATTTCTCTTAAAAATTTTCTCCCTACAAACTTTCTCTTTGGATATTTTTATTATAAGTTTTGTTCTATTTAATTTTGTTGCAGTTTTAGTAACCTTTTTTGTTATTGTTTTTTTTATAAATTATTTAAGCTTTTTGTTATATCCTTTTATTTTAAGCTTTTTTGTAATAAAATGTTCAAACCATTTAATTCCTTTGTTTAATAAATTTTATGTTTGTCTTGTAGTTTTATTATTAAAAATTTTTCTTTCTTATAAAGGAACCATTTGTTTAAAATCTAAACAGCATTAATTATCATTTGATTTTAGTTTTATTTTATTTTCATTTTTTTAAATATAAAGCACCAATATAATAAATTATGAATTCTTTTTTGTAAGGTTATGTTTAATCAATGGCCGCCGGAGTTAGTTCTTTTAACACTAAATTTCTATTATTTTCATATTATATTTTGCAATATAAAAAACCTATTTTTAATTGTATATTATATAAACGGGCATATCTTAAATATAATGTCTAGCGTTTTTCCATGTTTTTTTTTCAATTTATAAATTGCAGTTCTAGTTTGTGTTTTATGAATTTTTTTTTTCAAATTTTTGTCATTATTGGTTCTTTAAATTGTACATTTTTTCCATAATAGTTGTATTAATTTTAATAGTTTATTATTTGAGCCTTAATGTTTTAATGATTTTATTTTAATTAAAGCCTCTGGTTTGTATATTTTTTTTCTTTTAAAGAAAAAAAAGGCTTTTGTTCACTAATTCTTTCACTACTCTTTTCACTACTCTTTATTAACTCCTTCTTATAATTAAGTTTGAAATAAAATTAATAAATAATAATAGGTAATAATATAATATTTATAGTTAGTTTTAGTTAGTTGTTTTATTTTTCTTTAAGTTTAATTTATTCGAATTAAACTTTATTGCAGTTCTAGTAGGGCCTATAATATGTTTGTGGCATTTATAATCATGTAACATAATCACGACTGGTTACATACTCATCACTGTAGCGGCCAGCTGAAATACAAAAAATTAATTAAAACAAATAGAAATGTTACCAAAGTAAAAAAAAAAACTTTTTCAAAGAAAGATTCATATGTGCTAAACTTTTTGCTACCAGACTTTATTAGAAAAAAAACTCTAAAGCTCGAAGACAAATTGGTTAAAAATTTAATGCCAAATAACACTATGAAACAAAACAAAACAAAAAGAGTTGTTATTTATCACAATTTGGGGCTGCTGAACACGACTATGAAATTGACTTATTTTTCTTAAGAAATGTTTTCGAGATATTCGCAGAAAACGTATTTTTTGTGGTTTTAAAGTTATTTTAAAAAATCTTGAGAACTGTTCATTGGAATTATAAAAGCTTGCCCAGTTGCATAGATATGCTTTTCTTCTTTTAGCGAATACATATATAGTAATGATCTAATCAAAATTCATAGAGTTACAGCTGTTAAGATTTGACAACTTTTTCTGCGTTACATCCCAATTCGAATCCGAATTGCATCCCAAATGGTTTTACATGAAAATTTTCTAGTCGGTTAGAGCTCGTGAGGACCTGAGAGGAAAGAGCAGTCACCATAAGAATTAGTAAGAGTTCCGTGTAGATTTCAATTCAGCTTGGTAGATTAACAATATAGGGCCTAATTAAAAGGATTCAAAACAAGATCTCAGGAGATTCTGAACTTGATCAACAGCGAAAAGGGAATTCGGATGTCATACGGTTTGGTATGCAGAGAATCACAGTGTTGGTAAACCAATGAACATCCTTCGATTCAGGCAGAAATTTGGATCTAAGGATCTAAGACTATAGAGGAACAGGTGTATGTTGGCTGGAGGGAACACAATGAGATGGACAATGACGTTTTGCACATAGGAGCGGGTCCTATGATGACTTGGTGTTGATCCGGATCACGCGGTAACCTGGGAGCCTGTGACGAAAAGAATTGACTAGCTGGAGCATCGATGCAATGTGGAGTGTATTTCGTTCTTTTATAGTTACTACAATGGGATGTGCTCTGATGAAATTATGGAACTTGTTCCCGAAACCAGCTCTTTTCTGAGAACAACACATTCTTCACTAATAGCACATCGCTTTGTGGTAGATTTTGGATCCAAAAAGGGCTTAATTGGAAAAAGATACGTTTAAATCACAAAAAGTGGCTGAATTATAAAATGTTTCTTTTGAAAATCAAAATGCGTTTAAATTTTTGGACCAAATTGAAATCACAACCAATTTTTAAAGAAATACAAAATTATTCTAGACTTTTCTTCTTTTTTGTATTACTGATAAAGCAAACTAAGAAAAGGAAATGAGTAAAAACAATGTTGTTATGTTAATTCACAAGTCGTTATTGCTAGAATAAAGAAAGAAACAGTTCGTAAAAATAAAAAATTATAGCCATATTGAGCAAAAAGTAAAAAGGGGCTTAATGTGCTAAAAGATAATTGTAAAAAGTGCCAGATTTGCACGTTTCTTAGTTTGGTGATAAAATTTTTTTCACGTTTTGAGTAACAAAAACGGGCTTAATCTAGCCAGAAAAGGGTTAAGTTGGCATCCATACGTCCATAAATCGCACTACGCATTACAGAGAGAATTCGTTCTTTGGCCGAATAGTGTGTGAGTCGAATAAGCTTTCTGCAGAGGTATTTCCTGTCACTTTCAGTGTTGGAAGGTTCAAATCAAATGTCCATAAGCATTACTTTTTCTATCCTTCTTCCCATAACCAATTTTCCTAATTCCGGCGCAATGCATTGCATGAGTGGAGATCATGCCCTGACTGCTGGTCTTACATAACAAAAACTATGAATCGAAAATGCTACTGTCATCCCAAAAAGAGTAGATACAGTTAAAAGCTTAACAGAGAGGGCTATTAAAAAAAATAAGAAGTAGAATACTCAAGCTCAAATAATGGTCTAAACCATCAATCGGCAAACACATACTAATACATTTTGCTTTCATGAATTTTATTTTGCAACTCTCGCTCTTACAAAGTTTTTGTTAGTGTATATTAGAGGGCTGCACGAATATACTCCAAAGTTCTCGTATGTATGTTTGTGTGTGTATGCATTTAGGTTTTTTTGTATATATGTATGTATACATTTGATCGTGGCTATGTATGTACACACATATACATGCATGTATACATAAGTATATACATAAGAACATACATCTATGCACACACGAAATTCATACGAGTACAATCTACGAATACATTTGTGTGCACTTTGCAGCCCTCTAGTGTATATCAAGCAATAACAAGAAATAAGCGATAGCACAACCGGCTTGTTTGAATGTTCATGCCACACTGATTGATTAGTTAATACGTGTGAGTACATACGTTTGAGAGTAAAAGAGTTAAAAAACCCCATGTGCTATGCTTTGCCGGCTTCTGGCCTAAACGCACCTAAGCAGAAAAGGGACAATGGGACTACGTCAAGGATCGGATAGAAAAGCTTAAACTATCATACAACAGAGCTGAAAAGTGAGAAAAATATTGTGTGCAGAATATGGCTGAAGAATGCTGAGACGTCAACGCACATTTGTGTTAACATCCATCCTTGCTTAGAATTAGACTGAGAAACACATGCCGCCACGCTTTAATGTGGGGCCCTCAGACCACGCCAATACCAGCGAATATTAGAAGTCAATAACTAAAAATTTATCAGCCCACTACCAGATATCCCTAAAATCTGCACAAATGGCTGACTGGACCAGCAAAAATTGACACACGAAAGATGTACAAAAAGGCACCGAAAAAGTAATATATAGTGACACCAAGTGGAAACTCTAATAGGGGTGCTATTAGGAATTAATAAAACTGTTTAGGCACTGCTGCTTTGTTCAAGATTGGATTTGCCGAATGTTTTGACTACGGCCACGGAGAACTGCCAAACGCATGCCTCTATCCTACAACCACCACTATTTTAGTTGCCACGACGACAAAGCAATATAAACCACCACATTTCTCCTGTGCATCTGCTCTACACTGGTGGATCACCGTTTTCGCTTTCGGGGACAAATTCGCTGCACTAGTCGTTCTGTTAAATTAAATTTAAATTAAATATGTTCCACAAACTCCACCAATTGACCCTTTTAACTTCGAGTACTATCAAAAATAAATAGTGTTCTTTTCCTTAGGAAGTGACAAAGTGACCACAATCCTGGATCAAAATCAGTTGCATTGCATTTCACCAGCAATCTGTCAAGCTACGCGGAGTAAGCAGAAATTCCCCATATAAAAGTTATAACTTTTGCTAGCAGGACTGAATTACTATGTATTTTTTCACTCACAAAGCACATTAATTATTTACTGGAGCATTTTTAAAGCAAAATTTTCCTTAAGGCTGTAGTTTAAACCTTTTTCATTTCAGCTTTAAACATTAATTTCCAACATACTTACAATCTTCCATTAGAATAACGGGTGTCGCCTCAGGATTTGTGCTTGTTAATGTATGGCCCATCATATTAAAATCATCTTCCATAGAAAGAAACGATGGATTCCAACGTGAACGGGGTGTTGTGCGATGTGATGAAACGCCCGATGACGAGGAATATAAACTTAAATTTGTGGGGCTTATAACACCAGACATGGTAGTATAGCCGAGCAGCTGAAACATAAAATGCCGGTAATTCAATGATAAAATTTGGGGAAAATCCTTTAATACTCACCGGTGTGCTTTGTGTATGGAAATGATTAAAGTACTCTCGTCCATTTGTTTGTGGATATGGCTGAGCCGCTATGCGTGTTAGGGCCGAAGTGGGAGTAGACACGGCTATAGCTGAGGAAGACGAAGTGGGTGAGGTTTTACAGCGCGCCACATCAATTATATGAGACTGTGGACTTTGTGTGGGCTCTGGTGGCGGCGAAGCTGATGAAGTCGAGGCTACAACCAAGTCGGAAGGGTTTGTGCTGCTACCCACAGTAATGGTACTATTGTTACCATCTTGATTGCTGCTAGAGGCTGTAGTGTTAGTTAGTTTGGAGGACATTGAACTCAATCCGGTGCTGGTGCTATGATCTATAGTGGTGTGCTGCTGCTGCTGCTGCTGCTGGTGATGGCCATGCTGTTGATGATGATGGTGATGATGATGATGACCATGATGTTGCTGCAGCTGCTGGTGACTGTGATGGTGATGGCGTGGTGAGTCTCCTCCGCTAGTCAAAGGAGGCGGTGTTATGCTAGAGGATGCAGGCGGAGAAGACACCATGGTAAGGTCACCTGTGGAACGTATTATAGCTACCGGTCGTGCCATAGGTGGTAAAGGAGGAGGAGGTAACATAGTGCTATATTGCTGATAATGAGCAGCAGCCGCTGCTGCTGAAACTGCCGATAGTTTGGGACTCCGCCCTACGGCAGCATGTTGCAGTTGAAAATGGGAAGACGTTTGATGATGATGAGCGTGTAAATCGGCTTCAGAAGGATTTATGCCGGTAGTATCTTGACACACATATGCCACAAACTCGGACATATCCTGACCATGATTAATAACTTCTGTGGCATATTTGGGCGTAGAAGAAGTTTGAGAATGATGTAAGTGTTGTTGATGATGATGTTGTTGCTGCTGCTGATGCTGCTGCTGTTGTTGCTGCTGTTGTTGGTGTTGCTGATGTTGCTGCTGTTGGTGTTGAGCTTCTTCGCTGTTATCTGCAGGATTAGCGGAAGGGCTGTGGTGTTGCGGATAATACAAGGCCGGACTGACGGCGTTTGGCAATAAACTAGAACTCACATTATGTTGCATCAGTACTGTAAGCAAAAAAAAAAATATAACAATATGTTTCTTTTCGTATGATTGTAATTTCATATGTACCTTCTCCTGGCCTCATTTGTCCCATGCTTAATAACACTCTATTACTGGTAGGGGTATATCTTTGTAAAGCCACCTCCTCGTTGTTGGAGCCACCATTATTGCTGCCATTGTCTTCATTTTGTCTCAATATCACAGAAAAACTGCTGGGTCCGCTATCTTGCGGCGAGCCATTAGGATCAGTTTTACAAGAAGCGACAGAGGCAGCTCGCAATAAAGAGGAATTGGAAAGATGCATGCTGCTGCGGGGATCGACGAAATCAACTAGAATTTTTGTTTTTAATAAAATAATATCAGTGAGATATCAAGGATAAATGAAGGAACATTAATACATACTGCTATAGCCAGAAGGTAAAACCATGGAAGCACTAACCGATGATCTGCCATCTCCACCTGTTATCATTGCCCCACCAGTTGAGGCGCTCAAACTATTCACTCCGCCCAGTGGACCAGAAGCAGCGGTCATTTGATATGTTTGACATTCATAGGCCGCTTGCGGATGTTCCAGTTTGATAGAGCTGGCCTGTATGAGATCATTGGCGGTTTCTTCCAGTATAGACGCTAAAATGAAAGAATTTTTTGGTTCTACATTACCACAATGCACCATTCAAGCACGCTGACATATTTGTGGCTTCAATTTTAAATTACCTTTAGATAACTTCCACAGTTCCTTGGAAGAGAATACCCCAGTGGCCAAAATAATATCATTACAAACTACACCATTGTAGGGATTATGACTGTAGCCAGCAAAAGGTGTGCTCTCTACATCTGTTAAGCAGTTGTGATGTTGGCACAAGCACATGTTGTGTTCATTGTTAGACTTGGTAAAAAGAGAATATTGCAATTCATTTTCCTCATACATACCTTTCGATTTGCGCTCGTCCTCCGAGTGCTTTTTATTGTCGGCTGGATTATTATTATTATTATTGGCATTATGTTCGTTACTGTACAGCATGAGTGCAGGTGTCGATGGAGAGCCCGGGTGTGGTGAGGCGGGTGTGGAACTATTCAAAGGATCGTGTGTATTGATGAAATTGGCCAAATATAGGTCGAGTTCTCGTACCGAAACATTGATGTGATAAGGATTAACACACAAGGCTGGATGTATGCACTCGGGAGATTTTTCCAGCCTCTCACCATCTGTACTTTCCAAAGGTATGGCCTTGAAAAGTATGACCATAACCAAATCCAAACGCCATACTTTATCCGCTTGCCTTAGGCAATCAATGCGTCTCATTTTGCCTTTTTGATCGGGATTGGAGAGCACACATATCGATTTGCGTTTACCCGTTATCGATTGTACAAAATCTTCGCGACATTCTTGCGTTATGTCTTTGCGTAATTTACCCAAGAGGCGGGAGGCCCATTTCTGTTTAACTTCGGCTTTTTCGTTCTAACAAAAGAGATAAGAAATCTTATATAAGATATATTATTCCAAAGTGTTGTCTAGCAACTCTAGTTTATTTTCAAGTCTATCGCCTAGTGTGGCCTATTGTTTACGCTACCCTGTCCGTAAGTCCGTCTGTCTGTCTGTCTGTCTGTCTGTCTGTCTGCCGCAGGTTGTTTTCATAAGTATGGCCGCTACAACAGCAAATTCTTGTTCTATCTTATTTTGTCTTGCCTTCTCTTGTATAGGCTACCTTTAATCAAGTCCATAGTTATAGCCTGTTGTCTATATTTAGGCCGCTATTAACCCAGTAAAAATATCCGCCTACAGGAAGGAGGTTTGTAAGGGAGAGAGAGAGAGAGAGAGAGAGCGGTGCTCTCCCATAACAAACTGCTTCGGGACTATATAATTTTTCATGGAATGTCCTACATGGTATGTCTCGAGGTATGAGCTTCTTTCTGTGCATCCTAGATGTCTTTATATGTATCAAAAATTTTCTCTTTATATCACAATCTTACTCACACTTGGATTAATTTTTTTACTGGACACTATTTTATGATGTGTTTGTATTTATTTATGCATTAAATGGTACAAATACAATTGTAAACTATATTACACTACAATTTATTTTTATTAAATACTTTTCGTTCGCGTATTGAAATAGGAATCGATCCCATGATCTCCGCATGGTAGGCTAGACTAACAACTAACCTGCCGAGGCACATGTTTATTTTCATATATAATTCAATGAAAGCATAAAAAAATCTAGTTATGAAGAAAAAATCACACTCGCATCCATATTTGTATCCACGTAAGCGGGAGAGGATGCACTGTAATAAAAATGTGAGTTGAATAAAATACTTCGGGCTTAAATTTCTTCTCTCGCTTCCGTTATTGCATCTTGGTAATGTAGAGAGGATGCACTGTATGCTTTTGCGCATCTCCGAAGCCCTTCGAGTTAATCTTACTGCTTACTTGTACTAAGTTTATTTTTGTTGAGAAGTCTCGCCTACATTGCAGTCTATAATCATGAACTATTTTTAGCCTATAGTCGTTGGTAGTCTGCTCTAAGCTAAAATATAATATATTCTTCTTTAACTCACCTGTAGCTCATCTTTGCAATGTCTCTCCTCCTCCAGTGACATGCGTTTCTCATTTTTCTTGTAATATTTTCGCTTGGCTGCTTGTAAATTAAACCAGGAATACGAAAATGATTTGACATACGGTAGTAGGGCTTCAATGAACGGATGAAACTCATCCTAATTAAATACACACACACGCACATTAAAACACACGTATGACAACAATAACAAAAGAGAGAAAGAGCAAAAGAAAGAGAGAAACATTTAGAAAATAAAATAAAATTAAAAATACAAAGAGTGTAAACATATGACAGTTAAGAGAGCATAAGTATTATTAATAATAAAAAAAAAGAGAAACACTAAATATTATATAGACACATATAAATTCAAAAATAAATGCAGTTGATTGTTTTGTTAGTATTTTGGTTTAAGTCTCTACTAAATTGTTTTTTTCTTGTTTTTTTTTTTGATGATGAGTTTTAAATACAAACATTTAAACATTTATATTAAATACATTTAATTCAATAATTTAAAAAAATATATACAGACATTATATAGGTAGAAAAAATGGCGCGTAAAACATTCAGTTACAAAAAAGAGAGTAAGAGAAAATAATACAAAATGAAATGGTATTTAAAATAAAAAAGAGTAGTTAAGAGATAAAAGTGCACAGAGAGAAAAAGTGCTAGAAAACAATACGATTAAAAATGTTTTCAATTAACTAACATTTCAGGCCATAAAGTCTTTTTTCCAAAAGCATTGCTTTCAATTTAATCTTATCTGCAATAATTTTCTAGTTTTTATTCAAATTCCAAATTCCACTTCAAAGTTTCTCTTTAAGTTCTAATAAATCTTTTGCAAACGTCCGTTGACCCAAAGATTTTTGTATGCACAAAACAATATTTTAATGCATAAATATTTTTTCTATGTTCTTCTTTTTGATTTGATTGCTGTGCAGTCTTTTCGAGTAGTCACGTCTTTTTCGTACGCATTTCGCATACAAATTAGCTGTGATTAGCACTAAAAATTCTTTTGGTAGGTCAGTTCAAAACAAATAAAATTGTAATAAATTATAAAGTTAGGTTTTTTATGTCTACTTTTTTACCATCAGGTTTTTTTTCTAATAAAGTAGGTGAATCAGCGTATAATGTAAAAGTACAAAAAAAAAACTATGGCTGACAAATAAATTACAATTAAAATATTTTATATGTAGAAATAATTTTAAGTTTTAATGTATTTTAAAGATGATAAATCTGAGTTTAGTCAAATATAAAGCAAAATTGATTTGACTTTAGATTACGAAAACTTTTGACTATCTAATCGGGAAGAAATCAAAACTCTTGTCAAAAAGTGAGAGATAAGAAATGACCGCATCTCCGTAGAAACTTTGATGCTTGCCTAACCTTGATTGGTTAGGGGAGTTAAGGATCTCTAAAGGTTTCTCGTCCCATAAGCTTTATTTTATTCCTTTTCAAAATTAGAAAGCAATTATCAGATGTCATTAGTTGAAGGGTAATTTCTTATGACAGGCTAAAGCTTAAAATGTATGACTAAATCAGTTTATGAAGGCCAGCGGACCTACTCAACTCATAGACCAGTTTGAGTTCGATCGGGTAATAAAAACCTTAATTGATCACATGACTGAACATCTCAGCATGTAGAGAGGAGCAAAGTGGTATTTAATTTTGCCCACAACTAGGTAAACCTAGAGGATTAAAGTAAAATGGAAATGAAATGGAAATATGTCTTATTACCAAAGGAATGAGTTCGTGGTGCATTTCATCGAAGCTCAGTGAATAAAACAGTTTACTTATCCAACAAACTAAAATTTCCTGCAGTAGCGTGATATCAGAACTTAAGTTGATGCACAACATGAAGCAAGAACCTAACAAGCCCTACATATGGTGGCCCCCTTGCACGAGAGTCATATTCTGAAGTTCGTTCTACATGAACGTAATTATCCAACCAGGGCTTCATTGGTATGGGTGATTTTTTTCAAAACCTCAAATTAAAATAAAGCAAAGAAAAATATTTTGCATGTCAATAAATGAAAGATAATTTTATGCCGTTAGCAATTTCGGAGCGATTGCGGCAGTATTTCGCCAATAACTCGCCGAATAAAGTGTTTAATCGTCTGTGGGTTATCGAAGGAGACAAATAACTTAATTTATCCCCAAAGAAAGTGATCTAATATGTTGAGATCTTACGGCCCTAGTGACCCATTAGCAGAAGCATTGCGCTAAATTATTAGTTTTTCATTCACATTTTTTCATTTAAACTATTCAAAATTCATCAATTTACAAGCGTTGTAAGCTAAATTGGATGCTAAACAAAACGATGCTACCAACTCCAATATGTGATCATCTAAAAAAAAATACTCTCCTGAGAAGTACATAGAACAATGGTGAAATATTGGCTGGCAACAGATGTATGAACAGATGTATGATTCAAACATGAATCGAACCCGCGACCTTCCGGCTAATAGTCTAGCGCACTATCCACTACATTACGGTGGTATGAAATAAAAATGTGAAAGCTGTGAAATGATGAATTTAGACAGACAGTCCTATTAAAGATAAGTTACTGCTACATGTATGCATTCATGCTAGGGAGAAGAAAAGGCTTGACACTCCTTACAAAATCGGCTCAAGCTGCAGATGTGTTCAAGATTAACGTCAGCACCTGCCATTACAGCCTAATCTGACGGTGCTCTTAACGGCAAATGAAGATGAGTTTTCACGAGCACCCTGGAGTCTTCCCGAAGACACACATGTGTGACTAGCAAGCAACACAGGTAGCTAGTTCTTCTGCATGGCCGCCCTCCATGCTTAAACACCCTGCTAAGGAGTTTCAGCTATTTATACTCTACTACGTCAGCAGCTAACGCAATGGACGCGAGGTCAACCAAGGAATAACCAGCAATCTAGAAGTCTACCACAAGGGCAGACGACAGCTATACTCGTCTTCCCAAGCACAGATAGACATCTCACCAATAACCAGTTACAGAACCATCCTTCCTGTTGAGGGTAAGACGAAAGTCCACCAGCATATCCATCCTAATAAGAATAGAATATGCCCTTCGCGAACATCATCCAAGACGATGTCGCAAATGGTGAGCCTCATCTCTATAACCCTCTAAAAGGCAGGTCATCAGTAGGGCTACCGGTTCCTGTGGTAACCAGTGTTCCGTTACTGGTTAAGCCTCGAAAGAAAACCACTAGAGGCTAACTTTCTATCAACTTTGGTCTTGGGCGAGGCCTTGGGTGCCTGTTCATCTTCTTTCAGACTCGCATAGGTTACCCTATTTCCTATAAATACTTATATGTATGCCCGTTGCTCTATTATTCCAGAGTTTTATGGGTAATTGGCCAAAGGTAATGTGTGCAAAAACCAATTACCCTTTACTCTAGAAAGCACAACATCAAGAAGTGGTTAGTCTCTAAGTTTCATAATCGTGCCCCAAAGGTGGTGGGGTGGATGGGCCGAGCTCAATCCACAGCACTCAAGTGTACTCCCATGGAATCATCCCCGATGTATTGTGGTAAGAGCGAAGCCCGTTAATAAAATCCGCTTAAGAAGACTTTCCATGGCAAACATCAATTGTTTAATCTCGGTTACCCTTTACCACAGAAAGCACAAAATCAAGGTGGGGTTAGTCACCTCTAGGTAACTCGGATCATTGCATCGTTTCCGCCATTTTTTCGCTCTCGAAAATTCGTAACGCTTCACGGACAGCTATGAACCTTTTAAAATATATCTACGAAGAGGTTCGTTTAAAGCGTAAGCAATCACTAACCTTCTGACTGCAAATAATTCCTGTTTGACGGAAATCAGTCAGCCACTGCCCACGCTTGGTAGACTTTCTGTAACTATGTCAAATATATTTTTCGAGCGCGTGCAGCTAAAAAGTTTTTAGCGGATCTCAAAATAAAGGTATTCCAGCACTGGTCTTGCAGCAGTACTCTTTGACACTACCCTCTTCAGCATTTTGTATCATGGTGGTGAATTTCCAAGGTGTTGGAAGGTTTTCAATATAACGCCAATCCCCAAAAAAGGAGAGGCTAGTAACCCTGAAAATGACCGGAAAATCGCAATTTAGTCTGCACTTTCCAAAGTGATGGAAAGTATGTTGACTTTCTGTCTTGTAACAGTTTACTCAGTTGACTCAGCGACCGCCTGTATGGCCTTCTTTGAGGGAACTCTCGGGTGGCTTACTGGCATTCCTTTCGGAAAAATGATATCACTCCATAAACCATTTGGGCGAAAGTGAGGTGGTGGCTCTACATATCTCTAAGGCGTTGAATGGAATGCGGCATGGTGAATTTTTGTCAAAACTTGTTGGTTTTGGTGTCGGTGATGACTTCTCTCAAATTATATCGATCTTTCTCATCGATCGATTATTGGAGTTGCTATAGATGGGATATCATTAAACGATTTGAAGATTAATTCAGGGTTACCGCAAGGCTCCGTTTTTTCTCCTACTCTATTTCTTACTTTTCTCAGTGACCTTCTCTGTCAAACTTCCAATCCTATCTACTCTTTTGTATATGATAGCAATGTTTACCATTCATATGGAGATTGGGCAAATGAGGCAAAATATGAATAATACGCTAAATTACGATCTAATAACAATCTCTGAATGGGGTCGTGCTCATGAGAGCATAATGAGAGCCCTTATATATAACCGAAAATTTTATGGGCCGGCGTTTCAAAGTCTATTTTGAAGTTACTTCGACCGCGTACAGGAGAGCGTGAAGAAGCTTATTGGCGACAGTATGTTAGCTAACTCTGACTCGCTGGAGCATCGACGCAGTTTGGGGTATATGTCGTTGTTTTATCGTTACCACATTGGATTTTGATGTGATAAAATCAGGGGTCTTGTTCCAGAAACCCGCTCTTTTCTGCGAACAATGCGTTGTTCTTTAAGAGGACATCCCTGTGTGGTCGATACGCCAGGGAATGGCACTACGCATTACAGAGAGAATTCGCTCTCTGGCCGAATAGTTCATATACGGAATAAGCTTTCGGCAGGGTTCTTTCCTCTTTTTTAATTTAGGAAAGTTTAAATCGAATATCCAGAAAGTTTAAATCGAATATCCATAAAAACTACTGCCTCTATCGTGAATCAAAATTGATTATTAGGCTAAGGTTCGTAACGTTATATTCAGAAAGAATTGGGTATGATTAATATTCCAAGGAACAAGGGAAAAATTAACATCAACTTAATTTTTCAACGTACACAGCAGAACAGAGTAGCGCCACTTTCGCAAGCCGCTACATTTCCATCGTCAGTGCTCACGTGTATTTGCTATCACCACTTGTCAGGTGGCTCTGTTGAATGTGATTTTAATTCTTATATATACAAATTTTTCGTGAAAATTGAATACGAGAATTAAATCACTCTCAGGCTGATATTAAAGTGCACTTTCCCAGCGTTGCCATCGGTTTATTTTTCTTCATTCCCATTTTTCTGATTTTTGTTCTACTCAAGACAAACTCTTTTGCTTAAGTATATATGAACATGTAAACATGTGAAAAGCTCAAGCCAGTAGCTATCCTTCTTCCCATAACCAGTTTTCCAAATTCCGGCACAATGTAATGCATGACTAGGGGCCATCCCCTGAGTTCCGATCTTATATAAAAAATGCTGTCTGACCAAATTCCAAAAAGTTACTTTGGATTTAATCGAAATACTCTTGGACGGACGATAGACTGCATTACTGTCCGGACAAGTATCATCTCATAGATCTGAAAATCAATGAAGAAAGTGCTATCAATTACTAGGGATTCTGTATTGCGAATAGCTGTGAAGGGTAGTGTTATACCCGTTATGAAATTAAACCCCTTTGTACCCAGAAACAACCATATTATCTGCCATTAAGCCACCTTATTCCCATAATGAAGCCCCTAAGATCTTCCATTTTGCACTTCGCGATATCACTAATGCTTTCATGAAAACGTCTGCTCAGCCATCTAAGCCTGCGACGTTGCAACCTCGGACAGTGGCAAATAATATCCTCAATGGTGTCTGGTTCCTCTTCATCCTCGCATATCCTACAGAAATCTGGAATGTCAATCTCCCAAATGCTGGTACTCGCTCTGGCCGAGCAGTGACCAGATTAAGACCTCTAGCTCCTTTCTCTTCATACCCAGTAGTAGTTCGGATCTACCTTATTCAAGTTTTGGCCACATTGGCCTCGAGACTCCACTCTACTCCCCCATGAACGGTTGGCCCTGCTGAACACACAATTACAGAGTCACATTTAATTATCTAACGCCGACCCTATTCTTGCCAGCTTATCGACAGTTTCATATCCCCCTCAACAATGCAGTGGCCTGGAACCCAACATAGTCTTGCACTATATTTGACCATAAGCAAGTTGAGGGCTCTGCTACAGTCACTAATTAGTTGCGATTTGACACTGTGTCCCTTCAAAGCTTTTAGCGCCGCCTGACTGTCGACTTAAAAGGTCTCCTTTAGCAGAGAGTTTTTTTTTTTTACTAACTCACGTCATATATGTGAATAGTTAGAATTAAGTATTTTGTAATCAATAATATAAACCCAAGAGAATTCATAGAAAAATAGTATTTGTTAGTACATCCATAAGTATGTACACAAATTTTTAAAAAAAATATGAGTATTTATTTTATTATATGCAAAATGAAACGTTAAAGGCAAAAGAATTTTCATTGAAATATGTATGTACTCGTATGTATATCAGAAACATAAAAGAAATAAAATTCCATGAATTTATAACAAGGTAATAAAATACAAAAAAATACTTGATAGAATTTGCAAAGTCAGAAAAAATACGTATAACAAAATGTGTCTACTCCATTCCATTTTATATGACCATTTCATTTAAAAACAACCAAAAGTTTAAAGGTGTAACGAGTTTTATAAAAGGAAACGGAAATTGGATAAAAAAAACAACAATAAAAAAACCTGAAAATAAATGACACAAACATCTAAAAAAAATAGGTTTGAAAACTATTAAAAAAAATGGAAATAAATGAAAAAGGATTGCAAAGGACGAGTTATAATTTAGGCGACAAGCCACCACTAGGCAAAAACTGACTACTGATCTATAATTCAAATTTTCTTACACAAAAGGAAACCAATTGTACTTGTCAGTGTTAAAAAAAGTATCAGTAAATATAACAAAAAAAAATCTTCCAAATTGTGGTCCGTCGCCTGCATTAAAAATTCTCCTTTCTCAACGTGTGAGAGCCATGTCAAGGGAGTCACATTCAAAAGTATAAACGAAACGAACATAACGGGTATTACACACTCCCATACACACATACATTTACATATGGTTACATTCATAAGAAGAAGAATAAATCAAAACAAAAATCGTAACAGCAACAACAACAACAACAACATGTATTGAGGACACTTAATAAGAATGAGAAAGGAGAATGCAAAAAAAAAAAATAAAATACTTGATGAAGTAAATTTAAAAAATAGTATAACAAAAATGTTAAAAGAGGATAAGAAAAAACAAATTACGAATAATAAACAAAAATGAACACGACAAATATGTAATTACACCAAAAACAAACTTTGTTAAAAATAACACACACACAGACAGAGAGAGAGAGAGAGAGGTTTTAGTAACTTTTGTAATTACTTAGTTAACGAGAGAGAGAGACAGAGTTACTTAGATTTATGTTTAAATTTTTGTTTATTTTGTTGTTTGTTTTTGGGGGGCTTTTTCGCTTTGTTTGTTTTTGTTGGTAAAACACACAATTTACTAAATGGAAAAAGCTGTGATCCTTGTCATTTTCATTTATTAATTAAACTTTTTGTTATCTGAGTGGGGGGTTCGATGATGTTAGACAAATTTAATGAGCTTTTTTTTTTGATGCTGTTAGTATCAGATTTAGCTGGTCTTTTATAATACTTTGTTTGTTTAGAATTCAATTGTTATGCTTTAATATTTTTGGATTTATTTTTTAAATCATTTAATTGCTTAAAAACTGATACCACGTATAAATTCAGCACCTGTCCTGAGGATGATGTTTGTAGATAAGAATTGACGTCCGTCTCGATCATACAGCTACGTAAAGAATCAGGTATAAACATGCCTTGTTAAAGGCCTTGTATTGGTTTCTTTTTCTTTTGTTTATTAAATTAATGAATTTTAGATATTCAGTTTTTTGTTTAAATTTTTTGTTGTAATTTGTTCTTGGTTTTATATACTTTTTTTCTGTTATTATAATTTTAAGCTTTGGAAGACTGGATGTGTAGTTTTTGAGCTTTTTTGTAAAGTATTATGTAAGTCATTGATGAAGGAGTAAAAAGTCTGTAAAAAAGAGAAGAAAAGATCTTGATTAGTACACATATAGAAATTAAGAACCTTTATATTAACACTTATAAAAGCTATGTAAAGCCATTTTATTTTAATTCTGAGTAGGTATTTAGATAAAAACAACTACAAGAAATTACATATTTTTGGGAAATCTTTTGCCATAATTAAAAAAATTTATATAAAGCTCTTTACCCTACAAAGCTTAAAATTGTTCAGGAGAAAAGATAGGTAATTATTTAATTAATTAATGTGTTACCGTCTTTGGAAAAGGTATAAAGTAGAGAGAACATATGGTGAAGTGAGATAGAGGCAGAAAGCTTAATTCTTTTACAACTCTGCTATTGCCCATTGTAATAATTTTACAGCAGTAATTGAAGCGCCTCCGATGTTAAGTAAACCCATCAACTTCTTTACGCTTTTCTTTGTAGCCATTTTATTGTTTTACTTCACTGACGATTTTGCTAGCATAAAAAAGAAATAGAAAAGTTTCTCTAAAAAGCTTTCAATCTTTTTAAAGCAAGCAATACACTTTGCAACAGTTTGTACAGCTCGGTAATATTGTTGCGTGTTTTCCCCACAACAATACGATTTTGTTGACAATCTCATTAAACAACTTCAGGTGCAAACCACTCATGAAATAAGAACCGATTCGCTTCAGCAGATTTGGGGAACTAGCGGAAGCTATCGAAACGTCAGTTCAACCCTCCGTGCAGTCAAAATGTTCTACATGCTTTACATTTATCTCTAAATAAAAATATAAATTAATTGAAAAATTAAATTAAAACCGAAGTCAAGCCAAAATAATTAAAATTTCTTTGAAAATACTTTTCTTTGAAGGGTTTTTTCATAAATGCTTAACAAGAGGCTTAAAAAGCATTTATTTTGAAAAGCTTAACAAGTAATTGTCATTAAAACTTCATTAAAAAATGCAAAAAAGTCACTTATTTTACCTCACGGCTTTTTAAAAGACGATTTAAAATTTTTTTATAACAATAAAAAATGTATAGAGCTCTAAAATAGAATATGGAAGACATATATTTAAAAAGCTCTTTCTAAATCTTAAAAAAAGCTTTTACGAAAACTACCTATATATAGAAAAAATTGACTGTAATAAAACATTTTTTACACTTTAATTGCCTGGCTCACGATGTTGACAAGTCGAGTTCGTTCTCATATTTATATTTAGAACAATAATAAAAAAATTTAATTTGTTTTTGTTTTCAATATAAATATGAGAACGAACTCGACTTGTGGACATCGTGAGCTAGCCAGTAAGACTTTTCAAAATTCAAAAACGTATAAAAATTAAAAAAAGCTTTTCTTTTGAAAGCTTTCCATAAAAAAATAAAAAGCATTTTTTTTCAAAAGGCTTGAAAAAGAAAATAAATTAGCTATGTTGAAAAGAGTTGAAAAAATTTGTCTCTTAAAGCTTTTACGTTTTTTGTTATAACAAAATATGTTCTAAAGCAAAGCTTTTTACAAAAATGTATATAAATTGCTTGTATTTATTTTTAATAGAATTCTTTGTAAAGCTAAAAATATTTTGGAATAACACAAGTATATATTTGTAAAAGCTCAAGCACATCAAAAGGATTAAAAATACTTTTTGATTAAAAGCTCATAATAGTATTTCTATGAAAAGTTTAAAATGTGTTAAGCTTCTATAAAAACAAAGCTTAAAGCTTGTTCTATAAAGAAATTTTATTTCTGACTAGCAAAATTTGTAGATGTTAGCGGCTTTTTGAAATGTGAGAAATCTTTAAAATAGCTCTTAACGAAAGCTCTTTCCTTAAAAATTGTTTTTTTATTAAAAAAAAGCTTCCCATGACTTGTTTGAAATATATAAAAGCTTTTTTTTTTAAATTATTATAATGTCGTAAGTTCGATGCTAACGTATGCGAATTTTCTCAATACTTTTTTCTCCTCGAAAAATTTAAATTTAGATGATTAGGATAATTTTGAGCAAAATATTTTATTGTGTAAAATACTCTTCAAAAAGTTTCAAAATAAAATTTATTAAGGCTTTTAATAAAAACATTAAAGTCTTTTATGTTACAAATTTTTTCAAAAGTATTTTATTTTTCTTACCTCAAATAGTTCAACATATTTCTATGAAACCAAACATGGATAGAATAACATAAATCTGCAACAGAAAGTAATGAAACTGGAGAGAGAAAGAGAGAGTGCAGAGTCCTTTATATGCAGTTATTTTGTTCTGGTTAAAGTTATGTTGCGAATACAAAATAACGGTGAGGTTCTACTTTACTGTTGATAATTTTTGTCCTGTTAATGGTTGATTTTAGGCTCGTTGTGTCATCATCAATATTTGTTTATTAGTGCTATTGTTGTTGTAGTTGTTACAGCCGTTGTTAGTAAAAGTTGTTATTGTTGTTGATGATGTATTAGGAAGGGTTGTTGCTGCTGCTGTTTGCTTATATGCTGGCAACATAATTTTTATCAATATCGTCATTATTTATTTTATGTTTTTTGTTAAAGAGTATTTATGTGTGTGTGTGTGTTGGTGAGTAGCGTGTATGTGTTTGTGGGCGACAGTTTTTCCTTTTGTTTTGTTATTTTAAAATTACTTTTGTGTGTGTGTGTTTTTTTTATTATGTTTGTGTTGTTGTTTATGTTGTTGTCGTTTCAGCCGTGCATTATAGGAACTCAACGAATATCGAACATGTTTGTTGCTGTTTGCTTTGTTGTTGTTATTAATAAAATTTATTATTGTCTTTTTTGTTGTTTTTTATTTAAATTTTTATACATTTTTATTTTGTGCATTTTTCTTTTGAAATTTGTTTTCGTTGTTTAAAGAGTATTTAACAAAAACATTGTAGATAACAAATTGACGTTGAGTAAAAACATGGTGTGGAAGAATCGATGAAAATAGTTAAAGTTTAACACAAAAAATAAATAAATTTGAATTTTTTTTATTGTTGATTTTTTTACGAAATTTTAAACATTTTCTGTTTGTTGTTTTGCTTAGTTAAAACTTCTTGAAAAAAAAAATTATAAAAGTCGAGGAGTCACTGTAAGAAAAAAAAAAGGATGAAATAGTAGTCATAAGAAATTTATTTTATTTATTAGGATGCCTTACCAAACACCATACACTAACCTTAAAATTGGAAACAAAATTTTAGAGCGGATAATAGTCCGGCCAAACGAGCAATGTTTGCTCAAGTTAGTTGCCCTAGATTTTAGATAGTGTTGTGAATCAACTGAACAACCCTCGTACATAAACTAATTTGTTAACACAGCACTAGCAATGTGCATTATTATTATTATTAACAAAAAGGTACAATTAGGTTACACAATAAAATAGTTAATGCTGACTAGTAATAATTTAACCCGGAAGTATTCTGGAGTATATAAATAAGTATAAAAAGCCCAGATGAGGCATACTAGTATAGAGAGTAGTAGGAGTAACTCTACGTTAAGGTTTTCTTTTAAATATTAATAAATAATTAAATTTAAAAATGGTTAGTTTCATTTAAGAGACACTACAACAGTAGCATATAGATTTTAATGAGAAAATATGGCACCAAGCCCGAAATAGCTCAATCAATATCCTGGACATGACATGGAGTCTAGTCAAAATCTTAAGTCTAGTTAAGATGATTCCAAAGTTCTGTGGGACTATTCTTTCTAAAGGCTACCTTAAATATGATATCGCAAGCTAGCAGCCAGTAAAAAGAAATTACATAGTGCCAAATCATTATCAAGTTCGATGAAACGAATTTATGCTTTTAAAGTTGTAGCCCGATATGTCTTATGGCACAGAAGTTCTAGAGAAATTGAATTTTTATCCGCGATAGCAGTGAAACGACAGAGGAAGTGTTCAACAATTTCCTCCACATCCTCATAGTTTAGAAGCCGCCACCAAAAATATTTGAAAGAAAGATTCCATCTCTTTTAATGCCCAAAAGTGTTCTTAGTTGCTCCTGAGGGGTCTCTTTTGATTTTTGAAATATATATATTGATCCAAATCGGACAAACCGTTCTCGAGTTACGATAGCGAGAACGCCCTATTTCGGAAGTCATATTAATCATGCCTTTTACAAAAAATCTGTACGTGATAGAAAAAAACTGAAAATGTATTTTATTTTAACACATTATTCTTTTTATAGAACCACTTGGGATCTAACTGGGATCCCAGTTGCAATGTAACACAGAAACGTATTTGGGACCCAATTGGTTTCCTATGGAGAAATATCAAAATCTTGCAAAAATTTGCTCAAATAGAAAAAATAGCAATATCTAATATTGAATTAAAATTGCTGCAGCTATCCAAGGGACAAAAGTAGGCAACAATTACCTGTATTGAAGATGAGCAAAAAAATACGTTTAAAAATCTGTGTTAGATTTTTCCAACAAGTTCCCAATAGTTTCTCACTTGGAAAGAACTTTTGTTAAGTCACTAATTTGTAGATGGGTTATCCCAACAAGCGCCCGGTCAGATCCCAAATTGGATAACCATTTTGGGCTCTCCACATGCACTCCCAATTGAGACCCAATGTGAGTATTGGGAAAATTTCTAGTCAGGATATTCTAATTTAAAGGACAGAAAAATTTATTTGTTGTTAGTTTACTAGTGCTTTTATTATTTCTATATATAATTGAAAATTTAATAGAAAAATTAAACTTGAAAAAATTAGTTTTTGGACATAGACGATATCTCAGGAATGGAAAATCCTTTTATTCCGAAAAAAGTTATTGTTTAATCAGTTCTAAAGAAGCAAAAAAGGACTCAATTTTACTGGCAAAAAAAAAGTTTAACTAACTCTTTGACATGCCTGAAGAGTTTAAATCAATTTTTATTTTTTTCTTTCGAACTAAAAAAGTTTTGCCGATTTCGATTGAAAGAAAATTACTTAATTTGTATCAATTTTATAAAAAAAAAAGTATAACTCTTCTAGCCACATTTTAAATGTCTGTCTGTATCGTACAACCTGCCATGGTTACACCTCATTTTGTTGCTGGTTATTAAACTGACATGTCTGACACTCACTGTATGTGACAGACGCTGTAAATGTGTGCGAATTTTTTTGAATATTTCTTTTTTCGTTTTTTCTTTTAAGGTGGTGGTAGGGTGGTGGTAAAAGAGGGATTTTGTGATACATTTTGAATATTAATTTGTATAATGGAAGGGGGAAAGTCTGGGTGAAACTTTATTTTTGTTTCTTTTATATATCTATGTTAATGGATGCATGTAGCATAATATGTATAATAACTGATGACGTTTTTTTTTTACAAAATATAACTTTTAAAGTTTTCTCTAATGTTTGTAAAAGATTTAAGGATTTTATTTTATGTTTAATTTTTATAATTTTCATTAACTAGTATTTTCAATCGATTATGACGTTTTTCCTTTCTTTTGTAAAGCCAGACACATTAATCACTTTGCTGGATAGATTTGAAGTTTTAGTGTTACTTTTAAAAGATTTTGCTCATATTTTACACCTTTTTAAATAAATTTCTTGATTTAAAACTTTTTTTAAATAAAATTTCTTCACTTTTTTAAACTAATTTTATACTTTTGATAAAAACTTTTGTTACACAATTTTCCGTGATGTGCTTTTTCGGACTCTTTTTTTGTACTTTTTGTTATATTTTCCTTTATTTTCCCGTGCATATATTTTTTTATATTTTCATTTCATTTGCCACCATAATAGAATAGATCATTTATTTAAAATATTTTTTAGCGATTTTTTTTTATATCATTTCCTCTACATTATATAAAAATAACTTTGCTGAACCACGTATGAACGTTTGAGGTGACTGTCTGTGTAAGAGTATATTTTTTTCCCCATTTTGTTGAGCTTCTTATTTTATTATCTATTTCAACGAGACATTTTTCTGCATATATGTAAAGAAAAATATCTTCAAATTCCTTGATATATAAATCTAAAATTTTCTTCACTTTTAATTTGCTTAATTACAAATTTTCTTAATAAATTATTAGCTTAAATAAGTGCATTTTATCTACCTCCACACGCGTTATAGAGAATTTATTTAGATTTTTCTATTTTAAATCAACAAAAAGAAAAGTTTCTTTTAGTTCATTCTGTGTTGGCCAGACGAGACGTTTTTCCTCACTCACCATTTAATGTGTTATGCCCTGTGTTTTTGCTCAAATTTTCTTTTAATCGACTGTTCTATTCGTTTTATTTTCGTTAAATTGCTAAGATTGTTGTTTTAGTTGTTGCAAAAATGGAAAATACCACAATGTTGCGTTTTTTCTATTTTACAAAACTTATTTGAATATTTTAACGGATTTTTGATTTGCTTATTAGATTTTTATATAAGAAAGTACATAATGTCAAATTAGCGTTTTTTATATAAAAGATTTATATTTAAAACAAATATTAAAAGTATATCGGAGTCTTATATATAAGGCTTTAATTTCAAAATTAAACTTTCCGTTATATATTCGAATTCGACTTTAAAACGTAAATTTTGTTATGGAATTTATTGATAATTTATTAAAACCGGCCAAAAAATTGTTTCAAATATTACCTTGCAAAGCTATTTTGCAAAATAAATTTTTCGAACATATTTTCGAATTTTCGAACATATTTTCGAATTTTCGAACATGAGCAAAACCCATTGCATTTGACCAAAATTGTGATAAAATATATCTAACGCAGGAAAAATTAACATGTTACGTCTTATTTTTAAAGTTCGTAAAGCCCAAAAAAAGCTTATCATAAAATGTAAAGTAAATTTGTCTTCGAAATAAGATTTCGTAATAGAAAGTTTGAACTAATGAAGTAAAATGTGTACAATTAAATATTTCGAAGTTAATTTTAAAATTTCGAACATGTCCAAGAACCTTTCGATTTAACCCAACCTATTATAAAACATATATAGCGCAAGAAAAGTTAACATTATAAGTCTTATTTTCAAAGCTCGAAAGTCGAAAAAGTTTATAATAAGGTTTTAAGTCAATTAGTCTTAAAACTAAACTAAGCGTAACGAAATTTTGAAGTAAGTTTCAAATTATTGAAATTTCATAAATATCTGAAGCAAAATTCGTATACATATACAGTGTCGGATAATATAATGGGGACACATAATATTTTAAGTATTTTCTTAAAATTTGTCTAATTTTTTGCATCAAATTAAAGGTTTTCCATTTCTCTAGGTAAAAAAAAAAAATATATATATATATAGCCCTGCTTTATTCGAAAGAAAAAAGTGGAAAACACCCCCATATCGTTAAAGATCCGCCACGGTGTTTGACGGTCTTTTTTGTGAACTTTGAAACGAACTCGCTATTGGCAGGGCGATGTCCAAACGATTTTCCATCTGATCCAAAACAAAAACTAGTCTTTTTACGTAATTTTATTTTGAACTGACTAGGTATAAGTCTGAAATTCATTATTTCGGCTTTTTAGTTCAATATTCTGATTATTTTATTAAGAGTAGAGTGTTGGAATATTCAAATAAGATTAGCAGAACGCATCAGCACTACTGATTTCGATAGGCCGCTAAACCGGTCTCATCAGCGTTCCTATTCACTTTTGCCACTTGGATGCTTTTAACAAGGAAACATCAGCCATTTAACTAATTTTTGTCGAGAAATAGAATACAAGACTTTTTTCATGTAAATTCATGCCATTCATTTTTATTGCGACTCAACTTAGTTAGCCGAACTTTGTTTCTCTGAGGTAGTTCGCGTCAGTTCGAAAATTCGACTTCAAGTTTACATGCCTTAGTTAAATCAACATATTGATTTTCCAGGCATTCAATACTAATTAGAGTTTTCTACAAAATTACTATCAAAAAATAAATAAATTAAAAATCTGAGATTATTCCCGCCAATTCGAATTTAGCTCAATATGCTTATTTTGCGGACATTTAAATTAGTCATCATTTCCCTACAATAAACCCTAAAAAAAAATGTGTCTGAGGAAATTCGTGCCAGTTCGAAAATTCGAAATTAAGTTTTCAATGCGAAAACTTAATCACAATGTAAATTTTCCTCGAATTCAAATCAAGCTTTAATTATTTTACAAAGTTGCCATGTCCAAAAAAGACCTGATGTAATTCCCTCTTGCTCGAATATTCGAAATTAAGTTTAAGCTGCGAAAGCTAACTTATAATAATAATTTTCTAGACATTCAAATGTAGTTAGTGTTTTTCTACAAATTTATTATCTGTAAAAAAAACTCTTAGGTAATTCGCGTCCGCTCGAAAATTCGAAAATAAGTTTAACGTGCCTAAGTTAAATCAAAATACATAATCATTTTCCAGGAATTTAAATATAGTTATAGCTTTTCTACAAAATTAATATCCTTAAACAATTTCAGAGGTAATTTGAGCCAGTTCGAAAATTCGAAGTTTAAGTTTAACTTGAGAATGCTAACTATAAATGTTAATTTTTTAGGCATTCTACAAAACTTGTTGCTTTAGCACAAATTCGGAGGTAATTCGCTGCATTTCGAAAATTCGAAATTAAGCTTAAAATGTTTACTTTTGAGGCATTTAAATGTATTTATCGATTTTCTACGAAATAAGTACCTTGAAAAGAAAGTCTGAGGTAATTAGCGCCAGTCCGAAAATTCGAAATTAGGCTTAACAATCAAAAGCACATTAACAATTTGCATCTTCCAGGCGTTTATGTAAAATTATCGTTTTTCTACAATATTACTATCTCTAAAAATAAGTTATGAAGTAATTTGCGCTAGTTCGAAATTTCGAAATTAAGTTTAACATGCAAAAAATAAATGAAAATTTTCATCTTCCAGGCAATTATAATTTTTCTACAATATATACATACATATATACATAAGTTCGTTTTTGTTTTCATATTAATTCGATGCCATTTCATATAATTTCATACCATTTCATTCCATTTTATTTCGTTTCATTCTTTTTTTATTCTGCTGCGTTACATTTCTTTTACTTTGTATAAACGGAATACACTACTATTTAATTTTATTTCATTCGTTTCATTCGTTTCGATTTTATTTTATTGCATTTTAATTCATTTCTCTTTATTTTGTTTCATTTCATGTCAACTCATTTCAGTTCATTCTATTTAATTCGGCTCCATTTAATTTCCCTTCCTTTCATTCCATTTAATTCTATTTTCATTACATTTTACATCTTTTCATGTAATTTTATTTTGACATAAGGAACTGTTCACATATTACGTAACGCCGGTTTAGGTTGTTTAGAAGCCTCCGAAAACAGCATGTTGCTGCATTCTCAGTGTTTTATTTTTGGGCTTAAGGTTTTCTTAAGTACCTTTCGAATTTTTATAATATGAATTTTCTCCCTTAAACGCTTATTTTTTGTTTATATCAAACATTTGCATCACTTTTAACAGTGTGCATTATAAAAATAGCTGAAAAGTAAAATTTTATTTTCGTAACATATGTACTGCAAGATTGTGCATGTGTGTGTGTGTGTGCTTTAGCTGTCCGTCTTATAATTTGTCTATTTTCCGTCTACTCGTCGTACCAATTTTATTTTTATGACGATCATCATCATGTATTGCACGTTTGTGGCAAAAATATTATCATCAACACAATGTGTTTGTTGCTTTTGTTGCTATTAGTTTTTCGCTTTTATCCACTTTTTCATCATCTTCAGGTTGTTTTGATTTGATTTTGTTGCCATTAAGTTTTCTTCTCTGTTGTTTTTTTTTTCTATAATTTTTTTTAAGGGACTGACAGCCACTTTTTAAAGTTAGAAAACAGAAAATCATATCAAGCCATAAAATTTTTACGTTTCGTTGCTGTTTAATTATAAATGCTGCGCGCGCAACATTTGTTGTCGTTTTGCATATAAGAAATGTTGAAAAAGCCTACAACAACTACATTAAGTCCAAATAAATTGCGAGAGTATCAAGGAGAAGAACGACGAAGAGAAACTATTAAAACAACAATGCTTGAATTTGGAAAAACCGTTGCTTTCTTCGTTTTTATTTGTTTGGAATGAAAGTGTATGTGTGTGAGTATGTGTATATACATATATGTATTTCACATTGCAGAAGAAAAACAAAACAAATAAAAATAGCGGTAATTCAATGAAAATAGCATGGACTAAAAAGTATTTACAATGATGCCAGATTCATTTTATAGAACTTTGTTTAACACTTAAAGAAAAGTATTGCTTGCATAAACAACTGCTTATGTGTTAAAATTATTTCCTTCTATTTGAAGCTATGGGCGCAGTGCGAAATTTTTCGAATCACTATCGGCTATTATTACATTCAACTAAAACTTTAATATTTATTGTAAAATAAAAATAGTTGATGTAAAATACTATTTAACTACCTAAAGATTTAATTCAGCTAAAGCTTATTTGCCATTCTAATGATATGCTACTAGAGTTTTTCTTGTCCCGGACTTTTTCATTTCCCGGGAAAGGGGGATTGATTTTTCAATTTCCCGGGAATTGCCGCTCAGTACAAAACGATACAAAATAGCATTTCACTTAATTTATTTGAACAAAAAAAACCCAATGCACGAGATCTGTTAAATAAGGTTACGGATGCATTAAACGTAAGTAAAAAAATTTATAAAATTTGAGGTCTTTAGCCGTATGGTTTTTAATTTAAAATAAAAAATTTTATTTTTTATTGCATAACTGCTGATTAGTAGGCACCCAAAGTAAAAAAATGTACTAGTTTCATACTTTTTTATAATTTCCGTAGCTTCTTAAGTAGAAAAGATATTGCAATGATTTATGATTTATTTCATAAGACACTAAAGAGCATTTCATACTGCTAAGCAAAACTGAATTGAAATAATTAAGTGGCGGAAAAGTGACCACCTGAAAATTACATTTTTTGTTTTGTTTGTATCGATTTTTAATTGAATCCTGTGTGAACCTGTTGTACATAAAGCTTTGATTTTTTTTTGCAGAAATTTATAATTTTTGAAATATTTGAAATTTTGAGCTTCAAAAAACTCATGTGTGGCTTAAAATAACAATCTGATATTTTCAGAAAATAAAGACCAGCCGCCTTATTCCGTAATTCGGTAAAGCTAAAGCTAAATCTTGATCGCTAAAATGCTGAACAAATACATAATTAAACATTTTTGGCGATGACATAAAACACTAAAATTTCGGTGGATTAAATTTTTAAGACATTCCATAATTAAGCAATACACGTTGCAAAATTGTATTCGTAGAGGAAAATTGATAAATCGACCGTATAGATTTTTAGCGATAGAGATTTAGCTTTAGCGAGTTACAGAATAGGGGGCAGTACTTCTTTATTATGCTCACTTTCGCTATGTTCACTTAGTGACAATCTGTTATTTTCATTTCTTCACAAAATATGTTTTTTGAGTGCTGCTCTTAGAAAAATATGAAAAAAATGGAGACAAATAAAATGTGCTCAAAACTACAATTTTTTTCTTCTATTTACATATTTTTCTAAATAAAAGCAGCACTAAAAATGTGTGCCTACAAAGAAGAAGAGTTATTATAATAATATTTAATTTTCCCGGGATTTATTTCCCGAAAAATGTGCTGGATCCCTGGAACTTTTTCCCGGCAAATCCCGAATGAAAAACACTATATGCTACCGAAATATTCAGCTAACTAAAAATACAATTCAGCTAAAGCTTTATTACGAGGTTGTTTAGAAATGGGCAAAAATATCGATATATCGATATTTTCTTAAAAATATATCTATATATCGTCAATATTTTTAATTTCGATATATCGATATTTTTTCCAAATATATCGACAGTATCAAATTCGATATTTTTAGCTTTGGTTTTGCTTTTCGTGCAATTTTTGAAAACATTTCGGCACAGTCTTCATCAAATAGAATATTACTAACAAAATCTTTTGTTTTGTTTATAATATTTTGTCTATTCGAAAAACTATCATTCTTTGAGTGTAATTTTGTTGATGTATGTTCCATGAAATATTGGTGGAACAGTAAGGATCTTGGAAATTAACTCTTTCTAGCTGAATTATTTATAAGAAAATTACTTTTTTTGTTTTATTTTTAAAAAAATTTGGGGACTACGTATAAATTATCATTGTTGAAAAAATTTCGATATATCGATATTTTTATTCGATATATATCGATGCCGATCGATATTTAAAAATATATCGATATCGATATAATTTTTTCACTTGCCCATCCCTAATACATATTATAAAAAATATATATTTGCTAAGTTTAGCCATATTTAGCAAATATCGAAACCTTTTCTTCTTCTTCTTCTACACCCTTAGACATCCACATAATATGATAATGCCGGTTCTATAACGCAACAACAGAAGACATGTAGAAGTTTTTTTTTATAACAGTTTCTTTTATTGCACTCTTTGCTACTCATGTATTCCTGAGATAATCAGATGCATGTTGCGAAGCTAATGTGTCTATACATCTACCGTACTCTTTATCTACAGCATCCAGTAGCCTGCAACAACAGCATTCAAATGATGAATTGCCTTTGCATAATTTGTAAAATCACTCGGTCCCAACGAGTCTAATAAAGCACAACGCGCATCGGACCAATAATAAAAGGAAACAAAACTAAAGCCTAATTAACGGCATTAAATGTTTTGAACAAAAGATGAACATAAATTGGCGCGTAAATATAAGAATGATTTAATAAAACTTAATGAATACCGGAAGTGAGTGAGGAAAAAGAATTAAGAGAAGAAAGAAAGTGCTTTTAAAAAAAGTAAATAAAGTTCTCAATATTCTAATAATATAAAAAGAAATTAAATTGTTGGCTTCATATTTTATGTAAATATTTGAAAAGTGAGTAGGGTCTTTTCTAATACCATTTCCGTTTTTTATTAAAAAAAACATTTTGAGTATGTGGGCGTGTGTGGTTACTTTTACTTACAGATTTCTTGATGACAATAGTTAAAAAGAACTTAAAAATCGGGGTTAGTTGTATGTGTGTGTGTGCGAGGGAATGTGTAAGAAAGTGGTAACATTTTTCATTGGAGGTTGGGTGAGATATTGTGTGTGTGAGGCTATTGCGTGAGTGGAAGGAAGGAAGTGTTTGTTTATGAATGTATGCAAGTACCAGTACTTAAGTGCATGATACTTCTCTGTCAAGTTTAATGTAACAATTTTTGAAACAGACATATACGTTTTGCTTAGATTATTGAAGTTTATTTACAAAATCAAACATTATTTACACAACAGTTTATAAAAAAATAAATAAACAACAAGTTCCAGCAAAATTAAAAAAAAAGCATTAAAGATTTGCTATTGCTTTGAAATTATTATAAGAATTTCATATGTTTGTCTTTACAAACATTAACTGGATGTTACAAATGCCCCAAAGGAAACTCACAAATTAAACAAAATATTATTTACACTATGCAACAAAATAAATGAACCTCAAAAAAGAGGTATTTTATAGTATAATTTGGTCTGCTGAACACGAATATGAAATTCATTAATTTTTCTTAACAAGCGTTTTCGAGATACTCGCGAAAAACGTGTTTTTAATTTTTTATTTTTTTTAACTAGATATTTCTAAAAATCTTGAGAACTGGTCGTTGGAATTATCAAAATTTTGCACAGTTGCATAGATATATTTTTCTTCTTTCAGCCAATGCATATATTGTAATGATCGGAGTTACAGGCGCTAAGAATTGCAAAAATTGGAATTTTGACGGGTTTTTTTCAAAACTCACCATTTTATGTCGCTCCATTAAGGCAAAAAAAAATCTAAAATTTGATTTTACCTTGTTGTGCTATAAATTAATAAAATTTTTGCACATAAATTCTTGAGAATATCTCGAATAAATTAATATAGTTTTTTTTTACCCATATTTTAAAGAAAATTAAGTTCCCAACGTATAAAAATTTAAAATGTTAACATCGGGTAGAAAATGAGAAAGGTACAACATATATAGAGAAAACGTCCGAATTTGAAATTCAAATAAACCATTCTCGAGATTTTTGGAAAAAGATAAAACAACTGCAGAAAATTTGTTTTCGCGAAAAATAAATGAATGTCATATTCATGTTTAGCGAAAATATCTCTAGTTTGAAGTTCTGACTAAAAGTTGAAATTTTGTGAAGTAGTGTTTATTGTATTCTGTGGCTCTATTTAATTTTCTCTTAGTCACAATGTTTTTCATAAATCCACGATTGTATATTCATTCATACGGGTTAAATTTTCGTTACGCTAGTTTTATTTACATATGTACGTGCTGAAAAGTGTGCAAGCAAATTATCTTTATGTACAGAGTTTATAAAAATTGTGAATAAAACCAAAAAAATTTTTTTAACAATGAAACATCATCAATTACAATTTATTACCATGAAGACAAACGGATGGCTGGTGGTGCTAAAGGAGACACACAAGACATGCTCACATATTCATTTATACACCTAGATATTTATTTATTTAAAATATGATGAGTGTAAACAACTCTTAAATTTTCAAAGAATAAAATATACAATTAAACGATGAAAATAATAAATAGCAAATTAAAATATAAAGGAAACATGTTTTTGCAAGTAAATGTACATATTTTGAGTACAGTGGGCATGTACAGAGAAAAAACTAAATATTATTTTCTGTAAAGGAATTCAATGAAATAGTAAATTTTTGGTCTAGGAACGGACGTACAAACAAATGTGTAAATATAGACAAAAATATCTCAACAATTTCATTGAAAAAAAACTTGTTTTTTTTCAGTGAACAAATTGTTTAAATCTATAAAACAATTTGTGTAAAAATATTTACAAATTGTAAACAAAACAATTTACTAAATCAAACAAAAAGATTTACTGGATTTTCTGAAAAATATCAAAAAATATTTTTGTCTGAATTTATAAAACAATTAGTCTAAAAATACTAAGAAATATTAAACAAAATAGTTTACTTCATCAAACAAAAATATTTACTAGATTTTTTGTAATATATCAAACACAATTTTTGCCTGGGTCATCATCATGATCATCCATTAAGCATTTATGAAATTTCACTTTGTTAAATGTGTTCAGGTCTGAATGTTTATCTAAAGACTCTAAAAAAATTAATGAGAATTAATACAACGACCTTAACGAATTGATTCACTCAAAAATCTTCAGTAAACAATTTTGGTACAATCGCATTCCTTTGGCTATCATTGTTGTTGCTGTTATTTGTGTGTATGTCGTCATCGAGGCTGTTTTTTTACGACACAGTTTTCCTTGTTGTTTTTGGTGTTTGCGTCCTAAATAAGAGTCAAACAAACAATTCATTGATTATGTAAAAAACATTTACTGAAAATGAAATTTATATTTAGATAAACTTTTGTTTGAAAATTTTTTGGTGATAATATTTTCTGTGTAAAGCTTTAATGATTTCCGATTACATCGCTTAAGGTTTTGTTTTTAAATCTCAAACTTTTGTTAATAGTTTTAGGTAAAGCATCTACTTACCAACCAAGCTTATTGTATGACACATTTAAGCTGGGAGATTTTCAAATATGTAAGGGTTTTGCTACGATCTTTTGCTACAAACAGCAAATATTTTCGACTTTAAATAAATAAAAATATATTCATCTTATTTCGACCTTCTTATTGAATATTTTCTGTTGCTTCTACCCAAGTATTAATAAAATGTTAAAAACATGCAACAGAAATATTCAAACTGTTTGTCTGTTTTCATATGAAGAAAAACACAGAAACCACTTAAAAATGTTATCTCGAAAGAAAAAACGTTGAGAAAATTTATTTACTTATTTAATTTATATTTTTTTTAATATTTGTACTGAATTTATTTACATTTGAATGAGTTTTTTAAAGGGTTAGTAGTCGTTTATTTTAAATTAAAAAATATATAAGAGAATGCGTGTCATGTTTGACAAATAATTGTGAATCACGAAAAGAGTTGTCACATGTTTCTTAGATTCTTGTCAAATATTCAAAGGATTTGCTTAAATATATTTATATGCATACAAAATTTGCATGGATTATTTGAAAATTATGCTTGTATATAAATTATTTATAGGATTTTTTTTTAGAATTTTAAATAATGAATGCTTGAATATAAGTAAAGCTGGTGATAAAGGCTCGTGACTGTATCTGTGATACAGGATGTTTTTAAACAAGTTCAAGTTTTTAGCTAAAGCATATTTTTGCAGGATAAAATAAAATTAAAAAAAACACTAGAGACAAACAGTTGTACAGCTAATCCTTTAAACAACAGCGCGTGGCATCGCAAAATAGTAAATAACAAATCAAGCACTAAATCTTTCAAAATTAATTACAAAACGTTTTTGTGTCAGTAATTGGCATTTCCTACACACAGAAAATTTTCATATTAAAACCGACGAAAAAAAACTTGGTTTAATATTTTGCGGCAGTGATTTTCCGTCATAGGTGTTTCATGTCAATTCAACATGATTTTACAACAACCGTCAAAGAATATTTTTCCTTTTGAAATAACTATATTTCATGCTGATTTAATATTCCAGTACAGTTAAATAAATCAAAATGAAATTGATACTGAATCAATACCAAGAATTATATTGAATCAAACTTATTTCAAGTTGAAACAACGTGAATTTGATACTGAATTAACAGGAAGAATCATGTTGAATTAAAGTTATTTGAAGTTGAAACAATATGAATTCATTAATTACACTATGTGACAGTGAAAATGCATTTCTGAAATGATATGATATACATAATACAATTTTGTGGGACTTCAAAGAGAAAAAAATTGTCACTGCGTTATTTTCGCACTGATTTTTAATTTCTTAATTGTGTCGAATAAAAGACCACTGAAGCTTTCCGGGTGTATTTAAAATATTTTATTTGACAAATATTTCGTGGAAATATTTTCTTAATAAATTAAATTTTTTTGCCTGATTTTTTCAAGTTTAATATCTTTTTTTCCAAACTTTGTAGGAAACTTTACTGAGTTATTTATTTTTATAAGAAGTATATCTTATAACGATTAAAATACGGTGGGATTTTAACAAAGTTACAATTTTTTTAAACAATATATGGAAAACATTCCCACTGCATCATGGAGCTATTCACAAAATAAATGGTAAATAACACATAACTTCTAAACTACTGATCAGATTTATCGGAAACCTGGCATATCAATAGATGAGGAGCTATACTTATAAACTAATGGCACAATAGTGGGCAAAAATTTAAAACATCGCATGTGAAGAACTTTAAAAGTCTTGTAATTTGCAGTTGGCAGCCCCCAGCCAAGATTTGAACTCGGGCTGATCTACCACCAGTTGCTTGGTGGTCAGCGTGCTAACCGCTGCAGCCATAAAAGCCTCAAATATAGTTCAGATATAAACTAAATAAATACCATCATAATATACATGAATTTCATTTTAATTCGACATGATCTACTTTGATGATTTAACATAAAATTTATTTGAAATTAAAACTATAGTAATGTTGACTTAAAATTATATGTAATGCGGATTTTTTTCTTGATTCACTAAAGCAGATACAATTTTAATTCAACATAATAAAATATGATTTTACTCTACAAAAATATTTTATAGATTCAATATTGAGCAACTTTATTTTAACAGTGTAAAATGTCAAATCAAAGACATTTAAGGTTGCATGTAATGCGAAATTTGTCGGCTGGTTGGCGGACTATTTACATTTGCACCACACAAACATCAAAATAAACAACAACAATAGCACACTAGTGAGTTGTAGCTATTAAAAAATGCAAATAAATATCAAAATATTTAAATACACGATGCACACTGGGAAAAAGGCCAATCTAGCGGCAGAAAAATCATATCTTCCAATCTAATAGTCTGATCCACAAAAAATGTGTGGATGAATTATAGAGAAGGATGCAGACTAGAAGGTGTGTTAAAAGTTAGGCAGATCTATTGTAAAAATTAAAATCAAAATTGGTTGGGCGTATGAAAAATTGTTTAATACAAAATTTGTCTCACATTTTATGTTCTAAAATTTAAATAATAAATGTTAGCATCATTGGAACTATAGAAACCGAGATAATCGCGAAAAACAGATTTTTTTGTGAACTTTTTGACCTTAACTGGGGGTCTTCACTAGCCATGAGCTTGGTATAAGCATCATTTCGGACATCGCAAATGGCTAATAAGGACCGCTCATGTCCATGTTTCGTCCATGCTCTGACATCGATGCCCGAACATATGGCCGGGCATCAATGTTCGCCATTAGATTCGCTGTCAACAACCATTTTCAATAGAAAGAAAAGAGACAGAACAAAATTGGTCAACATTGATAAGGCAGAACATGGACATCGTACGTATTCACCACAACAAAGATGTTGATGAATTTTTTACAGCTGCTCTGCCGGCGTCATGTTGATGTCATGCTCAAGTCGATGGCTCGTGAGGCAAGAGATTTTATGAGACTTAGCAGACAACTTTTAGTACAGCAAAATGAAAGCTTAAACGGGTTTACAGCTTATTATCTCTCTTTCCGCAGTTGACCTTTTTTTTGCTTATTTGACTGGGCTAAGTATGCATTACGTACACGCCACTTTGTATGACGGGAGTATAGACGGCATTTTCGTTCTTATTTGTTAGCTCTGATTTGAAATTATATTTTTAGCACGCAATATAAATTTATATTGTTCATTTAATTTAGCATTTCTATGAATTTTTTGTACATCTAATTTGTGAAAGTAAAAATAGAACAATAAAATCTAAAATTTATTTTAGCAGCAGGAGGTAATTTGAAAAGGCAAACATTTTATAGCATATGTCAAAGGCATTATAAGGCTTTAAATATTTTTTTGTTTTTGTAGAAATTTCAATAAGCAATTTGTTGATGAATGCTCAAAAAGAAATTGACTTTTAATTTGACACAATTGACAAACAAGCAAGTGCAATCAGTAACATTTGGATAAAAAAAAATCACAGAATAATTGTACAGAAAAACAATATACAAAAAAACTCTCTAGGATTTGAAAATTTGGTTTTTATTGAAAGAAAAATTATTAAAATACAAAACTAATTTTTTGTTTAACTCTACAGTCGGTTTAACGACTTTTGACTAATAGGATATTTCTTTGTTTCCCTTGAACTTGACTTAAAAATATGTAACTAACCTTTTTAAACTCATCATAGCCACAAACAATAAAAGGCCATTAGCAAAATTGTATGTCTCTTTTTCTTTACTAATACTTCTGTTGCACGATTAAGACTGATTGTACTATATACATACATTCATACACACGTCATTGAAAAAAGTGCGTGTTAAATAAGACCCCTAAATGTATGCTAGTAAAATAAGTATAAATGGAAAATTGATTTGGAGTAGAATAATGTTACTTTTATTTTTAATAATAATAAACAATAAAACGTGCTACATTTGAGCACGTTTTTGTTATAATTTCTTGTAAAATATCCATTTTGTTTTTATACATATATAACAATAAATACGTGTTAATTTGTGTTGGCGTTCTTTTAGCTCAGCTGAGACATCACCCTCTCATGTCACGCTTTTAGCACAATATGAAAATTTTTCAACTACATATTTGTAACATTAAAAATCATGTGTATTCATTTTGAAATTTTAGACATTTTTAGTTGTAATTTATATCTTTTTCTCTAATGAGCTTGTTTGAAAGTAGATAATGGGAAATTGTTTAATAGTGCGCCTTAAAGTAGGCTAATTAGCAAAAAATATTTATATATGCGCTTGTGAATTCCATATTTAAATTGATTATAAATATTTTAAAGTAATTTTTTACACTCTGCTCTTTTAATGGAATGTATTTAAATTAGACTTGATTTCGTTAATATAATTAACACTGTACAACAAAATTTTTTTTTTTTCAAATTGACCAAATTCTAATGACTGATTCTAATCGAAAGTACAAAAAATAGATGCTTCTATCGGCATTTTGAAAGTTTTCATGTAGGCTTTATTTTAGAGGGAGTGTAAGAGGAAAATCTATTGAATGTAATATACAAAATTTCTCTAAAATTTAATTTATTTTGCTGGAAAAAAGTCTATAGCCATTTATTGTTGAATGACAAAATTTCATTATAACATTTCAACCACAGACATAATCGGCTACTGCCATATAAAACCATTCCATTATCATCAGCACAATAACATATTTTTTTCACACAAAATTTTGTTTAAATAAATTTCACATAACACTTGTTTCCTTTCAAGCTCTAGTGGTTTTTGTTGCCTCTCAGTTTACATACAAAATTTAATTGTTTGTTGTTGTTTTTTTTTTTTTTTTGTTAAGGAAGGCTGTGAATAAAATATGTGTTTATATTAAAATTTATTTAGTATTTATATTAAAATTTATAACCAACAAATGATAAACACCTGTTAACAGCCAACAGCAATTTAAATGTGTTTCCATTTGAAATGTGTAAAATGATGAAGCAAAACATAAAAATGGCAAAAATGATTTCGTTAAGTTTAATTCTAATATCTTTTTTAGTTCTATATAATAATTCTTTGTGTGCTTTATCGCGTGTGTTTGTTAAGCCTTTGTGTCATTTACATAATTTATTTCCCGCATTCATGTCAACTGAGGATCCTTCGTACGTATGATTACTTTTTTTTATAAAATAAATATTAATCATACGTTCGCATGTTTGGGGCCAATTCCATTACATTTATTTTTTAAAACATTAACCCCCATATGCAAAAAAGAAATAAGTGTGCTTGAAGTGTACGTTAAAACCAGGTTTTCGATGGAAATTTTGTGTTAATGTACAGTTCACGCGCACTTTATATATTTTTTTGCATAAACTTTAACTATGTTCATAAAATCTGCGCTGTAGAAAATTAAAATATCTATATGGCTGATTATCATTCTAAACGTACATTTTGTGTGTTTTATTTTTGTTTACCAATATTACTAATATAATTATGAGAAGATAGGATTCATATTATAGTTTTCGCCTCATTCAATTGTTCCTGAAATAAAATTATATTTTTAGATTTTATAACATTTTTATGTCTTGAGCGTTACATTTGCTTTCGTGGTTGTTCCTGGAAGGACTTATGCGAAAAAATACAACAACAAAAATTTTTATATAGTTTGAAAGCACTATACATATACTCACTAAAAAATTATAATAATCGTAGGAAGAAATTAAAAGCTATGATTAATTTTTCAATGTTGATTTGGATTCACATGGAAAAATAAAAATTTTTGAATGATTCTTTTCAAACATGTACACATGAGCAAAATATAGGCTAACTCTTCCTTTAAATAAGACTAACTTTAATAAAATCGGCGAACAATTTTAAAAGATATGTATGTCAATTTCAAATAATTATTCGTACCAAAAAAACGACATACTTAATACATGATTCGAAAATACAACAACCCACAGTGCGGTAGAAGCAACATTTTTGCAAAAAAAAATCCAAAATTTGTAAACAGATAATGTTCTTTATATCGTTTCTAACCTGCAGCTGCTGTTAAGTCCTAAAATTTCTAGATAAATAATATTTAAAAAAAATGTTTACGTAACGCTCAATACATTTTTATACGACTTAAACATTTTTTCAAAGCACACAATATATTTCAAATTTAAAACAATCTTCGACGTATTTTACCATAAAATCCTCAGCTGTTTACTAAAAAATGTCCATTAAATTAAAAAAAAATATATAGATAATACTCAATACATTTTTTTTGTTCACAAAGTTCGCAAAACCTTTAAAATTTTTAGAACTATGGAGTTACGCTGTTAAGTCCTAAAATTTCTAGATAAATAATATTAAAAAAAATGTTTACGTAACGCTCAATACATTTTTATACGACTTAAACATTTTTTCAGAGCACACAATATATTTCAAATTTAAAACAATCTTCGATGTATTTTACCATAAAATTCTCAGCTGTTTACTAAAAAATGTCCATTAAATTAAAAAAAAAATATATATAGATAACACTCAATACATTTTTTTTGTTCACAAAGTTTGCAAAAACTTTCAAATATTTAGAAGTATGAAGTTACGCTGTTATCTTATTGTATGTTGTTAATGTAATTTCAATAATTAAACTGAGTAATGAAGCGTACTAAAAAAACGTAACGCTCAATACACCCGACAGTGGACAGCAACAATTGAAAAATATATATATATATATAATTTCTAATATTTGTACGTTATTTGTAATTATGATTCGAACTGAAATAGGTTTAAGTCGGAAGTTCATTATTCGGCTTAAGTTCAATAATTGAATTAATGTAAATTAAAATTATTTTTAAGAGTGGAATATTAAAATAGCTAATCATACTAGCAGAACGGATTAGTACTGCTAATTTCGACAGCCGCTACACTGTCATCACCAGCGTACTTTGTTCACTTTTACCACTTTTGATCGTGGATATTAGTATTTAGGAAACATCAGCTATTTACCCAAATTTTATGACGAAATAGAATATGAGTATCTCTATATTCGTTTTTATTAATATGGTAAGCTTGAAGTTTCACCTCTGATTATTTATTCCATATTCGGCGACTTTCGTTTTTCGCGTTTTTTTTTGCAATTTTGTCGTTTTTATTGGTATTTATTGGTTTTTTCGTATATTTTTTATTTTTGGAAATTTAGGAGCTTTTTATATATTTTAGGACCTTTTTCCCTTTTTGGCGATTTTTTCGTTTGGCATGATTTCATTTTGGGATTTTTATTAGTTTTAGCTTTTTTTTGCGATTTTTTTCATTGTGATGATTTACTTGCATTACTTATTGGGATACCTTTTAATAATTAATTTACGCATTAATTATTAATTTTGTTTGTTTCAAGAGTTTAATTATCATGGCTGAAAAGATACAGTTTCTTTCTTTAGCCTTCGCTACTGTTGCCTTTAAAATGCTGCACTAGTTGTGAAGAGTTTTTCTCTTTCGGTGTCTAAGATAATACAGCTAATTGCCAAACTCACAGAGTTAAAATTACATTAACTTATAGAATACCCTTTCATTTTTACTTTGTTTTAATTTCAGTATTAATTGCTGTAGTCTGTATAATAATAATACACTAACTTTGAAGATTTCTAGTGTATATAAAAATTTCTGTATATTAAATTATGGCTCAAAAGATATAGTTAAATTTCAAAATTACATAACCTGACAAAATACCCTTTAATTTTTAAAAAGTGTTTTTTTCCATTCACTAATGTTGCCTTTAAAATGCTGCACTAAATAGTTGTGAGAATTTCTAGAATTGTTAACATGGTCAAAATTACATTAACTGATAGAATACCCTTTAATTTTTTATTTTGTTTAAATTTCAGTATTTATTGGTGTAGTCTGTATAATCATATAAGTGTCTGTGTATTACATTACGATTTCATAATGTTTCGTTGCCAGCTTTTGAACACCCTTTAATTTTTTTACTTTCATATATATTTTTGTTGTATATTCTCTGAAAATTTCAGGTCTGTACCTCTTACGATTTTCAAGACAACAGGGTGGACAGTGTAGCAACAGCAATAGGGGGTACTGAATCCTAAGAGAGAAATCAATTTCACTTTTATTTAAATAGCAATTAAATATTTTCACAATTTATTATAATTGCTCTTCTATTGCACTTGCTATTTCTTTGAAAATTACAAAAGCAACTAATTTAAATATATATTTTCTTTTATTGAAATTTAATTAGTATGCACTCGTGTAATAGAAATTAATAAATTTAATATGTATAGAAATTTCCTACAGTAGTGGCAAGACTTTCTGTAGCAGAAAAATTCTCCCCATTTAATTCTTCATATACTTTCATTTTAACAACTAATGAGAAATGATGCCGCTGTAACAAGCTTTTATTTACTTTTACTTAATTTTATTTAATACCTTTTAAGTTTTAAAATTGATACGTACCACATTACCAGCATGTGTATGGTTGGAAATTATAAAAGAATATGGAGGAGGAAAATAGTAAAGATACCAATACAGTAATATGTCAAAGTATCTTTTGACAAGGAGATGTTTCTAAGCAAGGAATAACATGTTTATTTTTTCTATGCATAGATATGCAATAGAGAAAAGAAATCAATAAAATTAAGTGCCATGAGTCAGGTAACTAACATTAAACTTAAAAACAATTGATTTTAGTTTGGTTGGAAAAATTAGTATTTTTAGTACTTTTTCAAAAACCGCATTTAGTAATTATAAACATCATTTCAAAAACTTTAACTTAAGTAATATTACTTTAGAGCACTATTATTAGATAAATCCTAGGAATCAGTTATACTCATTAAGCCATTTTTAAATACTGTTTTATTGTTTTTCTAAATTATAAGTAGCTTTTTAGTACTTTTTTAAAATTGCTTAAAAATGCCAATATAGGGCTAGAAAAGTATTGCCATAGTCTATAAATTCATATCTTAATATAATTTTCATATATTTGCAAATACAGGTTTACTGTTTTGCAAAAAAATTTAAACTGGAACTTAGAATAGCAATAATATTACTCATAAAACACTTTTTAAATACTGTTTTATTGTTTTTCTAAATATCTGTATGGGAGGTAAACTACAACAAGTCACATAATAAAACTGTAAAAGGGGCGTGTCTTTACGTGAAATATTTTTTGAAAATTTTTATATATAACTTAATATACAATTTAATTTGATTAACATTCATTATTTCGAGTCTAATAATAATGACACTAATTTTGGTTTCGTCTAAAGCCGTTTTAGTATCACTATCTAATAAAACATATTTTAAAATAAATTAACACCATTTACATTCATCGTGTGTTTTAATTATTATATTCTCATGCTTTTTGCTTCACATTGATAATTATGTACGATTTATCAATATTTTCTTGCTGTGAACCAACAACTCCTTTTCCTGCCTTTAACCGCTTGCTCATTTCGTTTCTATACAATTTTTACACACAGAGTATATATTACGTACATAGTATGTACGATATGTAAGAGACTGCATGAGGACGTAATTAATACTCATACTTTTTATTTTAATTGTTGGCATCTTTGAAACCTGTGAGTGAAAGAAAAAGAATTGTACTATCATTTAGAAAGCGACAGGAAGGACAACGAGAAAATTGCTTATGAAATTGTATATAATTAATGTCATTGTCAGACAAAAGTAACTAATACAATTACAGTATTTACAGCTCTGTACATGAACAAAAAGTTATTTTATGTTGTCCTTTTTTTAAAAGATTTCCTTCTATAGACGCAAGAGATTTAATTAACTTAACAGTAATATAAGTTTATTTGGAAAACTGCAAAATATACTGAAAAAAAAACAAAGTATATAAAATTGAAATAAAATGCGGCCATCTTTCTTTAATTGTTACCAATATTTTAAATTAGTTTTTTATGATGAAAAATCTTAATACCATTAAATTTTGTTCAGCACACAACAAACAAACATAATATGTTAATGTAATAATAATAATATTATAATTCATTGTTGATTTAAAAAAGTGTATATTTATTAGATAAATTATTAATTTTGTTAAAACAGTAAGGGTATTCACTTTTGAATATAAACTGTGCACGTCATCCTTTAAATTTAAGTCTCTTAAAAATCATTGTTAAGAATTTTTAACATAAATTCAAATCAATATTATTTACTTTTCTCCATGTATACGTGAATGCCCCTAGTGTTTTCTTCTTTTTAGCTTCTTTATATCATGATGCGGTTTTTTTACATTTCATACGTTTTTCAATTGTTTTTTTTTTGCATTTTTAAAAATAATTTGCAATTAAATTAACCTGTTCTCTATTACACGAGTTGTTGTTTATGGTCAATTTTATTTATTTATAAATTTTTAACAGAAAAACAAATAGCTTCATAAAAATTTTATATAAATAAAAAAAGCTAATATGTATATGAAGAGCCGCGAGCAAAACATGCTTTTTATAATTAAAATCAGCTTTTTTGTGACATTGACTTTTTTATGGCTGATTCTCATTCTAAACGTACATTTTTTTCTGCTTTTTTTCGCAAATATAAGTAATATGTATATGAAAAGATAGGATTTTTATTATAGCTTTCGCCTCAATCAATGCTTCCTGAAATAAAATAAAACTTTTCGATTTTTTAACATTTTTGTGTATTGAGCGTTACATTTGCTTTCGCGGTTGTTCTAGGAATAATTTTTGTAAAAAAAATACATCACATGAAATGAGTACAGGGTTTAAAAGCACTATATATCTACTCTCTAAACACAAAAAATTATAAAAATTGCAGGAAGGAATTAAAAGTTATGACCTCTTTTTCAATTTTAGCTTAAGTTCACATGGAAAAATAAAAAATGGTTATGTTTTAAAATAATACTTTACAAACATTTACATAAGCAAAAAGTAGGCTAATTCTTCTTTTAAATAAGACATATTTTAATTAAATCGGCCAATAATGTCAAAAGTTATGTCAATTCGAAATAACTTTTTTGTTACAAACTACGACCTACCTAATGCATTCTTCGAAAATATAACACCCACAGTGAGAAAAAAACAATATTTGTTCAAAGAAAACCAGCAATGCGTAAACAGAAAATGTTCGTTACATCGTTTCTACCCATCAGATGCTGTTAACTTTTGTTTAACGTCCCAAAATGTATAGATAAATCATATGTAAACAATTTTTTTACGTAACGCTCAATACACGTTTGTACGAATTCAATATTTTTTTTCAGAAATTCAGTAAAATTCTGATGTATAATCTTCCATGTATTTTAACATAACTTCCTAGGTACACAGAAAAAATTATCACCAAAAAATTTTCAAACAAAAGTTTGTCTAAAAATAAATTTAATTTTCAGTAAATGTTCTGTCCATAATCTATGAATTGTTTGTTTGACTTTTATTTAGAACGCAAACACCAAAAACAACAATAAAAACTGTGTCGTAAAAAACCAACCCGATGACGACATACACACAAATAACAACAACAACAATCATAGCAAGAAGAATGCAATTGTACTAAGTTTGTTTGCAAACGATTTCTGAGTGAATCGAGTAGTTGATGTCGTTGATTTAATTCTCATTCATTTTTTTTAAGTATTTAGATAAACATTCAGACTTGAACACATTTAACAAAGTGAAATCTCATAAAAGTTTAATGGATGATATTGGTGATGATGATGATGATGATGACACAGACAAAAATGTTGTTGTATTTTTTTTTTTTTTTTTGATTAAGTAAATTATTTTGCTTAATAATTGTTAGCATTTTCAGACAGAAATATTGTTTGATATTTGTCAGAAAATCCAGTAAATATTTTTGTTTGATTTAGTAAATTGCTTTGTCTATAATTTATAAATATTTTTAGACAAATTGCTTTATAGATTTAAACAATTTGTTCACTGAAAAAACACGTTTTTTTCAATGAAATTGTTGAGGTATTTTTGTCTATATTTAAGAATTCGTTTATAGGTCCCTTCATAGACAGCATATTTACTATTTCATTGAATTCCTTTACAGAAAATGAAACTTAGTTTTTTCTGTGTATTCACTAAAAAATTTCAATAATATAAAAAAAATATGAATAACACTCAATACACTTTTTTTGGATACAAACGATGGTTGATTGATGAAACGTTTTGCAATATAATACTATTTAACAAAGTTCACAAGAGTTTTAAATATTTAGAAGTACAAACCTATGCTGTTAATGCAATTTTAATAATTAAACTGAGTAATGAAGCGTACTAAAACCTCGTAACGTCCAATACACATGAATGCGGACACCAACAATTTAAAAAGATAATTATAATTTCGAATATTTTTCAAAAATTTGATGTATGAAATAAGAGAACCAAATGCAAGTACGATAAATCCGTTATAAATTTAATCTCGTTTTTGGAAAACTTCATAGCTTCTTAATGTGGAAAATCAACAGCATGCATTACGGACACGCCATTTTTTATGAAGAGGGGAAACCCCGTATTTTTGTTCTTCTTTTTAAACACATAATGGACAGTCTTACACAAAAAAAAACTTAAATACATTTATTTACAATCTATTAAATCATACTAAAGCAGTCTTCATTTTATATTATGAAATATTTGATATGAGAATGAGCCATGCATTTTTTCCCATATAAATCTGAATAAACCTGGAAATAGTAAGGACTTTTTAAAATGAAGAAATGTAATAGTTAAAAATAATCAAAGTTGAAAAAATGCTAATAGAATATTCATATATAAAATATCCTTCCAAATAAAAAATAACCTTTAAAAAAATTGGCCCTTACGACGACGGCATGTGCAAAAATTTAGCACAATGAGGCTATTAATCAAAAACCAATATAAAGCACAATAGAAGTCATTCTATCAGCAATTCAGCATAAATTTATAAGACTAAACAATATCTTATCCCTCTCACTCCCATTCTCCCTCTCCCTCCCATTCTCCCTCTCTTGCTAACTAGCTCTTTGTCATAATATTACATTTTCGCTTAAGACGCTTCTATTTATTACCTTCGTAATCAAAATAATATCCCTTCATAGAAATTTATCTCACAACGTTAATAAATTTTTGTTTCACTAACTTAAATAGAACAATAGATTTCGGAATCTTTAAATGTCAAGTTTGGACATTTCTACTCTTTTATTTGTGTGCTATTTTTCTAATGTTTCTCTTTGTCAGCATTTGACATTGAATAAATATTAAATTGAACATGCCGAACGAACAAAGCAGTTGTGACACTATTTACTTTTTCCCAATTTATTTCACATATAATTTTTGTCCATCTTATTTTTGGTCTAATAATATTGATTTTTGGTAAATTGGAAAAAGAGTAATAAATGGAATATAAAATAGATGACGATTCCTAAATGACAGCAATGAAGGAAGTAAATGTTTGATTGTATTTTTCTATTCATAACAAATGTTGTCATTAACTTGCAATGTGTCAGCTTTCATTAGAAAAAAATTGTGTTTAAGTTTAACGAAGAAAAAAAATTGACGGAAATTCATCTTTGATTCTATTTCCACTAGATACATGAATATATTTCACCCTAACTGGAGAACGGATTGTCCGATTTCCATAAGTAAACTACCAACAGATGCGGAATAAAATGTCATTTTTCTCTTTATGATATTTTTATACTTCCAAAAATTTAGGAGTTATTCAGAAATTAGCAGCGAAAAAAAATTTTTTTTGAAAGAAGTGGCCAACTGGGATTAGTAAAAGTTAAGTTAAGTTTTGTGTTTTTTTATTTCTATTTCTTTTGAATTATAAGATTGGTATTTATTTGAACACAGATTTCAATTTTACATTTTTGTGGTCAAAATATGATTTCGAACTCAGTTGCAATTTAACCAGCGGGGCTTATTTGATTTTAAACGTCTTTATTTCTTAGAAGCTTCTGAAATATCGTTATATCTATGCTAAGGAATACCTTTTTCTATTTAAATCTACAAACTATGCTTTATCCATATCAATTACATTTGTAACTCCTATAAATATGCTTTACTTCTTTCACATTGTGTTTGTCACATCTTTGTATCAAAACATTTAAATTTTGCTTAATTTTTAAGCTATTTGTATTTAAATCAATAATTAATTAAATCAATAATGAAACTTCAAGCTAATCTTATGGAAAGCATAACTGACCACAATTTTTGATGAAAAAATTAACAAAGAAATTAAAAAAATGGAAAAGGCATTATTCCACCTTTAATACTCGTATAAAAGATCATACAGATTAACTAGAAATTACTTTAATGAAAATAAAACCTATTTTTAGGCGTTTCTATTGTGCTAAAAAGCAAACAGCAAATACACCATAAATAGATGAATAGCAAGCAGGTCAGACAGACCGAAAGTGAATGAAAAGACATGAACAGAAACTGAAAATCGTTGGACAGTAAACGTAGCAAACAGAAAATGCCTCTTTAATTTCCATTTCTAATGCAAGAAAATGAGTTTTTGTTTAAGCTTGAATGAAAAACTGTTTATTGATAGATGATTACGTGTCAAGTAGATGGCATTAGGCGATAAGAAACTTTTAAAATTGTAAAGAGAAGACCACCGCTAAGTAAATAAATGTTAGTATTTTCAACAAAATGAAATAAGGAAATAAACAAAAATTCGTTTTAGAGAACGTAGCAGATTATTTTTAATTAAAATTTTAAATCTAAAACAAACTTTGTAAAAAACAAATAAACCAACCTTGAAAACAAAGCAATTGAAAACATATTAAGTTTTGCCTAAAAATACACAATGATTTTTATTTCGTTTTTAGCCAATACTAAACATTTATATAGAAATTTTAAATTAAAATTTTAATTTGACATATAAATTCTAAAATTAAATCTAAACAGCATTATTGAGTCTTCTCTGATCAACTTAACTGCAACAAAGGCAGAGAGAAAACTTTTTCTTTTCCTTACATTTTATGCAAAAGCCTCGAAAGTATGCTTCATAATATTTTCTATTAGCATATTAATAGCATAGAGAATATTTGTTTATTTGTTATTTATACAAAACGTCAAATAAACATACATAAAGTATTTTACGTGACTTTTTTAAATTTTGCAAAATTTATTCACTTATTTATTAAATTCATATGGTTTCTTTTAAGACGTTGCAATAAATTTTGTTTGATTTTGTGCTGCCTTAAATTATGCTTCATAAAAAATAAATTGATTTCTTGTATCACAAATTTATGATGCAGTGGTCTTTGAAATACGATGAGTTGTTTTTATAAGGCTGTCGGTCAAGATAGATCAACACCAGGTAGTCGCAAGAGAATTCGCCGTGGAGAATTTACATTTGGGCTGTCAAAAAGCTAATACATTAACACTGCTGACAGGCCAAATGAGTAAACATTTACGTAAACAGCTGGGCTCTTGCGGCCACCTAGTATGAATTCGCCTTGGCTGTCGGTATAGTAATAATATAATTTTTTTATATCAATAAAAATTTCATACTATATATATCTACCTTGGTGTGGTCGTTGAAAATTAAACTTTTTCCGACCTTCCCTAAAAAGGACATACCGCAATGCAATCTATTATATGTATTTACTATATCTTTAAATTAGGCTTAAGTAGTGCCATGATAATAATTTAGAAAAATATAATAATAGTTTTTATCGTGCTATTTTTATGTGTTTTACCTTGTCTGCTGTTTATATAACATTTAAAAACATTTTTATTTCAAGTTCTTTCTTTAAATCGTTGGGATTAGAAAATGCAATAAATGTACAGCAGACGACGATAAAAATTAAAACATTGATCAAAAAATGTATATTTTTAATAAGTTTTAAAAAGGTCATATTTAATTAAAGCTGCAATTAACAACTTTATGTAGCCTAATCTGAGGATAACACTATGCAACAAGAAAATCAGCGAATAATCCAACACTCACAGATAATCAGATAGGGAAATTTCGTCAAAACTAAGTTGAGTTACAATAAAAATGCAGGGCAAGAATTTAAAAGAAGTCTTGTATTCTATTTGCTGGCAAAAATTAGTTAAATAGCTGATGTTTCTTTGTAAAAAGCATCCACCTTCATAAGTGGTAAAAGTGAACAAGAACGCTGATGAGACGGTGTAGCGGCCTGTCGAAATCAGTAGTACTGATGCGTTCTGCTAATCTGATTTGAATATTCCAACACTCCACTCTTAATAAAAATAATTTGAATTTACATTAGTTCAAAATATTGAACTAGAAAGCCGAAATAATAAAAACATTTTCAGATTTATACCTATGCAGTTCAAAATAAAAAATTACGTAAAGGTAATTATTTTAGCTTGACATAACAGCAGAATACTTTAAGGCTAAGCTGATGCCTTAAAAACCCAAAGCATAAGCTAAGGCACACACTTATACTGCGTTAGACAAGACTTCAAATTCGTAAGTGTGTGTATATAAATCTCATTAATAAAATATATAATTAGCATAATTAAAATCTGTTTAGACAAACACCAGAAATAAAGCATAGCCAAAGGCTGTCAAACAACAAAATATTCTTTTTATTAATAATGCTCAAGTAAAACAATTGCCATGCTTTCTGGTTTCTATACAATATTCAAAATATTTTACACAAATTATCCGGTTAAACGATAACTTTTAACAAACTCCTTTAAGAAATGTTTAAAGCATACTTTTGCCTGGTATTTCAAACACTTAAACACATTTTCTATTGTATAACTGGATATCCTTGAACATTGGTTTGTAAATGGTCGTTTTGTTTTGAATAGCTTAAGGTTTTTGTTGCGAAAATTTCTGTGTGTTACTAAATGCTGTTGTCGAAATACTTGTTGGTGAGTAAAGCATAGCCGTAGGCGTTTATCAACATTATAACGTATTAACGGTACAAGAAAAAGGAAGGTAAGGAAATTGTTTAAATAGAGTGATTAAACTCAAGTAGAAGGAAAATTGTGATTAACATTTGAAAATTCATAAATAAACCATCATGTTAGGCGCTTATTTTTAATTAGTTTTGTAGAATAAAAACTTGAAAATTAAATTAATATTAAAAAATGCTTAAATAAGGCCTAATTTTAGGCGCTTAGTAAAACATTTTTGATATATTGTACTCCTATTTAATTAACGTTTATCTTTGCATTATTGACTTTTTCACCAAACATTTATAAATTTGCGTAAAATAGAAATTTAAGGCCACAATTTAAAAGAAGTGAAACAAAATTGTTTCAGTCATTTCACTTTTAGCAATTTTACTATTAATATTAACATCAAAGCATACTTTGAGGGCACAATTTAAGTTAACTTCAGTTAACTTCTTTAACCAGAAATCTAATTAAAAACTTAATTGCTGCTTTTGGAAACCATTCGTAATGTTAAGTGATTCTTAGTTACGCTTTAAGAATTCTCACACAGTCTTACACAAAATAAATTTTTTTTCATTTATTTATAATCTATTAGATCAGTTTCCATTTTATAATGTATGCGTTCATTTTACGAAATATTCTGTTATATTTTAAAGAGACATGAAAAAAGCATTTAAAATGAGAATCAGCCACATAATAAATAAGGCACACACTTCTTACCTTACAGAATTATTTGCCTTTGAATGTAATTAAAGAAAAGCACTAAAGCCATTATTTCAATATATCAAACATTACTTCCTTTTTCTTCTCATAGTAAATTAAATACGCTACAAAAGGGCCAAGGACTTGACAAAAATGTCCTTATTTTTTGGACAGCCCCATTCGGGGGAAAAAGATAAACATTTAAGAGAATTCCTATCACATCTGTTTATGGAATGTATGATACGCTATAAAAATGAAACAGTTAATGAAAATCCAACAGAAACCAGCAGCATAGCAAGCAGCACAGCAGGTAAATTTTCGTTTTGCCTAAATAAATAAGTTAAACCCAAACACTTGTAATCATTTTATATACAAATGACAACCAGAAAATTTACATTAAATGTAATTCTATTAAACAAATATAAATGTTGCTTTTTCTGCATACAAAAAGATTATCCCACTGTCGTACCACGTTACCTGGAAGATGCTGTGCTCTATGAGGGTTCAATTGATATGCAAAACGTCAATGAATACGAATCATCACGTAAAGAATTGTATGCTACCATTAATACAATTACACTGATGCCTGAAGAAGATTTTAACAATAACTATGATACAGAAGATGTTAACTACACTTACACTACTACTAGCAGCCCATCAAACATGGACAGCAACACTTTGTTGGCGAAATCTGAAAGCATAAAGAATTTTATATCAAAATCATATTCATCATCTTTGTATTGTCCGGTGCGTTTTGATGGTTATTTGTGCTGGCCTCGAACACCAGCTGGCACGATCTTAAGTCAATATTGTCCGGATTTTGTGGAAGGTTTTAATAGTAAATTTTTAGCACACAAAACGTAAGTAAAAAGGACAAAAATTTAATAAAAATAAAATATAAAAAAAACAGAAAAATTCGTCCTAGTCTAGATTTTAAACTAATTTATTAAATGTACCAATAAGACGAATAAAATATTTTTTATTATAATTATATGTACTTTTTTTAAAAACATAATTTTCTTTGAAAAATTGTTATTCCAATAATTTGAATTAATTAGTATAAAAAAAATTTATGCGAAAAACTTTATTCGAATAATTTTTATTCGAATAGCTTTCATATGAATACATTATTCAAGTACTTTTATTCGAAAAATTTTTATTTGAGTTTTTTATATTAATAGATTTTATTCTAACAATTTGATGCGAATAGTTCTATTCGAATAGCTTTTATACGAATGTTTTATTCATTTAGGAATGGCACCAACCATTAGCCAAGACACAAACCTGGTGCAAGGCCTCCCAATAGCTTGGACAAAAGTCTCCTTAAAATCCCAGAAGCTTCCACGATGCCCAAAAATTAACACAATAATCTCCCCAAAATCTTAGAAGTTTGCCGGATTCCCTAAAACTAGGACAAAAATCTCTTCAAATACCAGAACTTTCGCGAAAACAACGGCAACGCCGAAAACCGCGTAATTACCCAAACGGCAACACTGAGTTTATAAGGAATTTAACCTGTTGCCTTCGTGTTGAATCATCGTTACACGTATTTCTTGTTAGTATTCGTTGCACGTGTTTGTTACACTTATTTTTTTAATTAAAAAAAATTGTTTACCCCCCAGCATAGAATCCATTTATATGCTGGCTATCATATTCAAAACTTCCTTCCACAAATTTCAACAATCAGGCTATAAATGAATAGCCAACATGCTCTCGCATTTGAATTTTTACTATATCTGTATGAATTTCACTGAAATATCTTGAACGGTTTCCGCGTTACTGAATTATTTCCAAAATAAAAAGCTTTTGAGCCATTGTGCAACGACTCTATGCAATTAAGTTTTGTTGACCTAAAACTACCGGAGTAAATTATAAAATTGCTTATATCCCTCTTTAAGGCTTAATATCGAAGAAGTTTATGTGTAGCCTGAGCTTTCTATTTTATATGCATATCTTTAGCGCTGAGTTTTTATAGTCTTGTACATTTTTTTTAAATACTTATTTAGGCAAATATTTTTTTTAGGCTTTTTGTTATGCTTTCCTTCAGTAATTTTAGAGCCTCTGTATTGTTTAATGACTTGTTGTTGTTAATTTTGTTGTTGACTGACATAAAACCTTAAAAGAAAACATTGGTCTGCAATTTGCGGTTGTATACCAATTAAGAGTTCAATTCTTCTATTGTTATTAACAAAACATCAACAACAGGAAAATTTTGCTTTTGTGGCTCAAAGTTTGAACAGCAGTTAGAAATTTGACTCAAAATGTGTTGAAAGTTAAAGAGTTAAAACTATGATGGACTAAAGTTTTAACAAGCCAACAAGAAAATTTAATGAAAGCAACTATTTTAGAAAACAAGTTACAAGCAAATTTAAAAAGTTATTTTCATAGAGAGGAAGTCAATCAGTTTGCATGTATGTGTATTTTAAGGGAATCTTTCCCTTTTGGTTTTTATTTGGAACAAAAATAGTAAAAATATGTTGAAGTTTAATACAAGGAAAACTTATTCCTGTTTAATATTTTAATTGGCTTTAACAAAAATTTATTTTCTTGTAAGGCAGCTATAAAACGAAGGTCGTGTTAATAGGACTGCCAGACGATTTGAATTTAGCTTGATATTGAAGATTTCTTAAGGCTTGAAAATACTTCAGCAAAAAAGTTATTTTGTTAAGATAAAAATAAATATCGATATTATTTGCCTAATTTTTAATCCAGTAAAAATTCTCTTATATATCATAAGACCGAATTTTACATGCAACCAACATAATCTGTGTCATCCTCAGAAAGCACATGTTTTTATGTTCTACCGATTATGTTGAATTAATTAACTCTTTCGCATTCTATTATCTCATCTACAGTTCTTTCTTAAAAAAGTACCAACATTTAGAATAATATAAAACTGAAGTCTTCAAAGTGAGGAGAAATTAATTGGCTTTTATTGTAATAGCATTTTTAGATAACTTTTATTCGAATAATTTTATTTAAATAATATTATGTAATATTTTTATCGAAAATATTTTATTCGAATAATTATATTCGAATAAAATATTTATTCGAATAATCCTAAGGGTATAACATTATACAATTATTCTTTTGCGAACAATTTTGATTCGAATAATTTTATTTGCAAAATTTTTTATCCGATTAATTTTGTTCTTATAATTTGTATTCGACAAATTTTTTTTTAATTTTTCGGACTTTTTTTTTGGAAAATTGTGTTTTAAATACCTTTGTTTGCATTAATTTTTATTCGAATACTTTTATTGGAATAATATTACACATGGGCAAATCCTGAATGCCGAACGCTACATTCGTACGCGTTTTCAGATTAAAATATAAAAATGTTTTGCTCTTTGAAAAGAGATACCTTATGCATAGTGTTGTTTAGTGGGACTTAATTGTACTTTCGAATGGCATAAAATATAATTTATTAACAGCTTCCAGTTGCGAAATAATTTATCACAAAGTTTTGTTACGCACGCTACAAAAAGCGGAAGTAATTTTGAAAGTTGGACTGTGTTTTCGTAATTTTTAGCGAATGTTGGTGAATAAAGCACAAAAAATCTAATTCATAAAAGAAAGAAGAATATAAGAGAATTCTAAAAGAATTTTGTATAACTTGTGTACGAAGCTTTTATATAATTAAAAAGCAAATACTTTTGTTTTTTATTCATACAAAGATATGCTAACTTTATCGCTTTAAAACCTGCATTGTTGTGGCGCTATCGCCACGTGAAGATAACTTCGTGAAGATAACTTCCGCACGACGATTGTATATAGCTTTTATTCTATTTAATATTATTCGAATGTAATCACATATTATCTTTTCGACCAACAAATAATTTGTACACATATTAGTTCATTTGTATAATTTTTATTAAAATAATTATAATAGAATATTTTTTACTATAATTATACGACTAAATTTTATTCGAATAGTTCCATCCAAATATGTAACTTTAATTCAATTAATATTATTCGAGTAATATCAAATAGCCGTTTTTCGAATACTAAAATAGTTTTTATTGAAAATAGTTTATTTGCATGGTTTTCATTAGAATAATTATAATCGTATAATTTTTATTTGTATATTATGATATGAAAACTCTTTATTCTTATAATTTTATTCGATTAATTTTAGATTACTAATATTATTCAAATTAGTTTATTTGAATAATTTTAATTCGAATAATTTTATTCGAAGAATTTTTATTCGTAAAATTTTCTAATATTTTTACTCTGACAATTTTAACCGGTTGAATTTTATTGAAGTAATTTCATACGAACACTTAAATTTTATTCAATAGCAATAATTTGATTTTAATATATTTTATTCGAATAATTTTTTTTATTCGAATAATTTTTTTTTATTCGAATAATTTTTTGTATTCGAGTAATTTTTTAGTTCGAATAATTTTTTTATTCGAATAATTTTTTGTTCGACTAATATTAGCTCAAATTTTATAATATGTTTCCTTCTAAATGGCCTTTTTAGTTGTTTGGAAAATGGTTCCTGGTATCAACATCCCGAAAGCGGCCAAGAATGGTCTAATTACACCAACTGCATAGACTATGAAGATTTGGAGGTAATTTTTTTTCACAGAAAAACTATTCTATTTCAATAACTGAAAATCTTTTTCCGGCAGTTTCGCACATTTGTCAATGAGCTGTATGTCAAGGGCTATGGTGTCTCCTGTTTGGCTTTAGTATTTTCCCTAATCATATTCCTGGGCTTTAAGTGAGTGTTTTACAATTTTATATTTAGATTTTTTTTTTAGTTTACAAAAACCCCCTTCTTTTAATATACTGAAAAAAAAGATCCTTACGTTGCACCAGAATACGCATACATGTACATTTGTTTGCTTCTTTGGCTTTTACTTGTGTTACGTGGATTTTGTGGTATAAACTTGTTGTAGAACAACCTGACATGATACGCAATAATCCGGTAAGTTTTATTATAGTTTTTGTTTGTTGGCTCTTGTTTTTGGAGTGCTTACCTACATCCTTGTTTTTCCAAAGTTTACTTAAGAGGGTGTTAATCGTTTTAAACTTTTTTCTTTTTATTTCTCTTTGAATTGTTTTTGCAGTACTGGTGCATTGGCCTGCATTTAATCATACATTATTTTATGTTGGTCAATTACTTTTGGATGTTTTGTGAGGGATTACACTTGCATTTAGTGTTAGTTGTGGTAAGTAGTTTAGTAATTAAAAGCGCAGTATGCCGCTTTTCCATTAATAATTGAATATAAAAGAAGTTATAAGGTTACTAACAACTATGCAGGATATTAATCATCCACCAAGTTATGCTTGCTATTTAATATGAATTTTTTAAACTTAAATTTTAATTCTGTTTAAGAAATCGAATTGGATTGAAATCATTTCACATTCCTCGTGATATTAATTAAAAATTTTTATTATTGGTTTTTATCAATTGAATTCCCTTACTTAATTGTGAATAAATTCAAAAGTTGTAAGTCGATTTGAATGAAATATGGCTTGTTTTGTTTGGAACATATTTACCTATATGCTTATAGAAAAATAGCGAAATTTTTATTTAATTTTTATTTTTTATTAATTTCTTAAAAACAAAAATTTTTATAAAAAACTTTTCTTTGGTACCAATTCCACAATATCTCTGAAACGACTCAGCAGATTAAGAAACAATGTTGGTGTGACTTAAAGATATTACTGTTTTCGAATTTTGGGATTTTTTTATTTAACTCGAGAGAACAAACCGTTCTCCAGTTATGTTAATATATTTCGTGCTACTTGACATAATGGTATATTTCGAAAACTAGAACCAATTTGAAAAAACCAAGTCCATACTTGATTTAAGTGAAAAACAAATAACATAAGCAAATTTTCCTTTACTGCAGTAAAAATCTTGAATACTCCGTTAAATCCTTAAATTTCATAGGAAAATAGTCTTAATATTATAATTCACATAAAATTTGAACGGGCAGAGATATTGTAATAAAATTTTGAACTTTTATAGACGAAATAGTTTACTCATACATACAAAAATAATGTTCACTATTTTTGCTATTTAAATATCGTAATTCATATGACAGGGAAAATATGTTCCAAAAAATTACTTTTTTTTACAAAACTGGTCGCCCTGTCGTAATTTATCGTCTGATATTTAAATAACTATCGGTATACCTACATAGTACCTTAGGCCATAAGAGACTTGTAGTTTTGTCTTGATCGTTGCTTTTGACTCTAAGAAATTCTTAAGGAAACTACAAATTTGATTTTAAAATCGCTCAACTTTGGATAAGGCTGGAAGGAGAACCATTACCTCCTTTGACGCGATTTTTCTTCTACACTCAGTTTTCATAGCTTTTCTTAAGAAAACTGCCAAAACTTTTGTATATTGCAAAGGGAATTTATTTTATATAAGAACGAAAAAATACCACCTTTTTGTTAAAAAAAACTCAAAAAATTTAAAATATTGGACATGTTGCAGGTTCAGATACGTGTAACTTTTGAACGAAACAAGATATCGCCATGAAAGTTTCAGCGTTTTGTTTTTAATTTTATCGGTTTTTGTTTTTTAGAAAAAATTATCGGCCATTAGGTTAGTCCACCACATCAAAAAATTTAAATAAGGTCGCCCATAAATAAAAATTTCGAACGCAATTATCTCTGAAACTAAGAGAGTTATTCTACACATGTAAGCATGTTTTTGTAGACATTCTCAAATCTTTTAACATTCAGAGTATAAGTTAAATCTTGGCGATTTTTTTTAAGCTAACCGTCCGACGAACTTTGGGGCTTTGCCCACCAGGTCCCCTTTATACTAGGAAATACTTTAGTTATGTTTCATAACGGTATCTTGAAAGGTTCACGAGCTACCGAGTTATTTCCACAAACAATTTTGTTTAAACCACTGTGCAACGATGGAGTGCTGCGGCTTCCGAAAACGACGTTGTTATGTTCTGCCATCTCGGATCGTGGAATTAATTAACGTTAACTTTTGTCTTGATTCTTATAATATTATCTCATGTCCAATTCGTTCTAGCTAAAAATGTTACAGACTTTAGTCTAATAACAATCACTTAAATTCTTTTTAATTTTTATAGGTTTTCGTCAAGGACACTATTGTTATGCGCTGGTTTAAGATATTTTCCTGGCTGTCACCATTTATATTTATAACAGCTTATGCTGCAGCTAGATTTCTACACGTTGAAGATAATGTACAGTAAGTTTATAATAATATATTTTCTTAATAACTATATATAATAATTAGTTAATTTTTCCTGGACGCCCCAAAAAACCCTGCCTTTTGATTTAAAAAAATATACAATTTATTTTTCTTCTTTTAAACAAAAAAAAAAATACGTGCAGTGCCGCAAGCTGATTTAAGTTTATTTTTGTAATGAGAAAAAATAATATAGGATAGGATAGCCTTCACTGGATCCTGAAATAAAATTTTATATTATTCGATTTTTTAACATATTTTTGTATTGAGCGTTACATTTGCTTTCGCAGATGCTCAGGGAATGATTTTTGCAAAAAAAAAATACACCACAAAAAATGAGTATTAGGTTTGAAAGCACTCTGCATGTACTCTCTAAAAACAAAAAAGGTATAACAATCGCAGGACGAAATTAAAAGTTATGAACAGTTTTTCAATTTTGACTTGGGCTCTCAAAGAAAAATAAAAAATTTGTATATTTTAAAATAATTATTTACAAACATTTATACATAAGCAGAAAGTAGGCTAACTCTTCTTTCAAATAAGACTTATTTTAATAAAATCGGCCAACAATGTCCAAAGTTGTCTTAATTTTAAATAATTTTTTTGTATCAAAATACGAACTATATAATACATTCTTCGAAAATATAATAGCCCACAGTGCGGTAAAAGCAAAATTGTTTCCAAGAAAACTACAACAGCGGACAAATTACGGCATTCGATATCGATCAAAATTTCAATACAATCTAAACACAAATTTCGATAGATATCGTCGAATGCCATAATTAGCCCCCAGATAATGTTCTTTATATCCTTTCTACCCATCAGCTGCTGTTAACTTTTTTAACGTCGCAGAATTTATATAACAATAAAAATTTTTATAAATTTAGATATATTATATTTAAAACGTTTTTTTAGTAACGCTCAATACATTTTTATACGGCTTCAATATTTTTTCAGAATACACACTATATTTTGAATACCAATACCATTCAGATGTATAATCTTTGAAATAAGCTCCATATTTATTCACCAAAAAAAATTTTCAATTATATTAAAAAAATATGGATAACACTCAATAGATTTTTTTTTTATAAAAACGATGATTGATTGATGAAACGTTTTGCAATATAATACTATTTAACAAAGTTCACAAAACTTTTAAATATTTAAAAGTACAAACCTACACTGATATTTTAGTGTTTGTTGTTAGTGCAATTTCAATAATTACACTGAGTAATGAAGCGTACTAAAAAAAAAGCGTAAGGCTCAATACACAAGACTGAGGACAACAACAATTAAAAGCAATATATAATTTCTAATATTTTTAACAATTTTGATGAGTGAAATAATTCCTAAACCCTTATAAATTTAATCTCGTTTTTGAAAAAATTAATGTGGAAAATCAATAGAATGCATACGTACACGCCATTTTGTATGAAGAGAGTAAAAACAGTGTTTTCGTTCCCCGTTTTTAGCACATAATGGATAGTCGTACAAAAAGAAAAATTTTTTTTCATATATTTATAATCTATTAAAATCATGTTTAAGCAGTTTCCATTTAAAAATTTATGCGTTTATTTTTAACCAACTTCAAAAAGAAAAAGGAGAAAGGTTATCAATTCATCATGTGTTTTTTTTTAATGTATGTCCCTCAAAACTCCGCCATTTATGGAGCGATTTCGGATTTTTTTTCCCTCTTTTCAAAAGAATGTACTTCGAGATTGGTCCCGCTGAAATGTGGGCTGCGTCACGCCCATACAAAGTAAATACTTATTCGTTTTCAACTACTTCTACTAAACCGAATCTTGTTAAACTTTGCACACACATTAAGCTTCTATTTAAATACTACATCAGGATCAAAAAAGTGGGCTGTGCCACGCCCATGCAAAGTAATATTCCTTTTCAACAATTTCTACTAAACCGATTCATATGAAACTTTGCATACAACTTTAGTTATCGTTACAATACAACATTATGTTTAGAAAAGTGGGCAGTGCCACGCCCATGAAAATTAAATAAACATTTTTAACTACTTCTACTTAGCCAATTCTTATGAAACTTTGCATACACGTTTAGTTATCGTTAGTAAACAAAAATGTAGTTAGAAAAGTAGGCAGTGCCACGCCCATGAAAAGTAAATATTCATATTAGCCACTGCTACTTATCCGATTCTTATGAGACTTCGCACACACAATTAGTTCTCGCAAAAGTACATACTGATAAACTATGGGGTCGCGGTGCCACGCCTTTTCTGTAGTCGGTTTTTTTTTTTTGTTGCAAGAATTATATAAAATATTTTACTATATTTTCAAGTATTGAACTAAAAGCCGAAATAATAAATTTCAGACTAAATGATGAAACAGAACAAGTCTGCAACTTCAGGCAAAAGCGCTGCAAAAATAAACAGGCCCAAAACTAGATCGACAGCAGCAGCTTGAAAATTCTATCATATTATTGTATATTTTGTTTTGTTCTTATATTTCGTATGAAAAATTTATGAAATTTTATTAAAACACGGCAACATTGTTGATAGAATGAGTGGCTAAAACTGAGAGCATGAGCAAAAACCGTTCTCAAAATAAAATAGATGCCATCTCATGACTGCTTTTTACAGCGTATGATTACTGTCAATATGTATGGAAAAAGTCATCATTAATAACTATTCAGTTCAAAAAATAGAATTACGTAAAATAATTCGGAAACGAAAGTATTTGAAATGAGAATCAATTTTGTTTTAAATAAGAATTTATTTGTTGGGTTCTAACCAATAACAACTATATGCATTTCATTGGTGGTTTACCAAATCGTCAGTAGACTTCAACCACACTTTGGAAAAGCTCCAAAACTCTTATTTTGTGCACACACTTTCAAAAACTATTTGAGAATTTGCAAATAATTTAAATTTAAAAATCGCAAAAAAATAAAATAAGCGCAGTAGGCTTAGAAACTTGTACAAAACAAGTTTCTTATACAAAAGAAGTTTCCAAGTCTACTACACGTATTTTATTCTTTTGTGATTTTAAAATTTAATTTATTTCTAAATTCTCAAATAGTTTTTGAAAGTCTGTGCATAAAGTAAGAGTTTTTGAACCTTTCAAAAGTGTGGTTGACTGTGTGTACAGACGAAAACATAAATCCTTATTTACTTTAATTGAAATTTTTGTTCTATTAGCTGTTGGATGGACGACAGTCTCTTGCTGTGGATATTTTCGGTGCCAGTGTGCATTTCTCTAGTGGCCAGTTTCTGTAAGTTATTTATAATTATTTTTCAATATGCTAAATAATCGAAAATTGAATTTTCTTGCAATTTACTTATCAATTTTTATATCTTTTGATATAATTTTCTTTTTCTAACTCAATGTTATTCTTGGTGGATTTTTTATATATTCTTTGGTTGGATAATTTTATGATTTTTTATATGTTTTCTTTGTATTTTTTTTTTTTTTTTTGCTTATTTAATTCACTCTTGTAGTCTTTCTCATCAATGTTTTGCGTGTCATAGTACGCAAACTTCATCCCCAATCAGCTCAGCCGGCACCCTTGGCCATACGTAAAGCTGTTAGAGCAACCATCATTTTGGTACGTGTTTTTAAGCAACTTTTCTTAATTAATTAGTTTTTAATATTTGCTGTCTTCTATATAACTGAATGAAACAGGTGCCCTTGTTTGGTTTACAACATTTTCTTTTACCTTATCGCCCCGACTCGGGTACACCTTTGGAACGTTTCTATCAATTGTTATCAGTTATTTTAGTTAGTTTACAGGGTTTTGTGGTATCGTTCCTGTTTTGTTTTGCCAATCAGGATGTTACATTTGCGGTACGGAGTCTGTTGAATCGTTTAGCGCCCAGCATTATAGCACCACCACCACCGTCCAGTCATACCGGACAAATGGCCACTACAACACCCAGCCGTGAATTGGGTGTTTAAATAATTGTCAATTGTGTTTTAAAAAGATTTGATTCAGATTTTACTTATTTATTATTATTTCTTATTTATTTAAATAAGAAATCAAATGAAACATTTATACTTTCCTAAATGCTTGCGTGATATTTATCTTTATTATTTTTAATTTCCGCTTAAGGACATTAATAATATATTTGCTGGATTAGCTAAAGCAAATGCATTTATATACTGCAAAGCAATTTTTTGTTTTATATTATTTTTATAAAACTTTTATTTTTCTTTGTGATACTAAAATATATACATAAATAAAACAAAACGTAAATCAGTGTTATTTATTATAAATAAATAAATAACAAAAAAATAAACTAATTCCTATTGAATGTCATAAATTAAGTAAAACAAAAAAACAAAGGATATAAAGGTTGCAACAACTGCTAATGCAGTACAATGAAAAGAAAAATGTGTTTTATTTCCTTTTACAAAAAAAGTTTGGGAGTCTTTGGTGCGTGAAATATTAACTAAGACAGCCACCACCAACCCCACAAGAATTGCTGTGTCAAAAAGTGTAGGCAACAACCATTAACGTCAGGATTTTTAGGTAGAAAATTTAAAGGATACAATTGAAGTATTTGATTGAAACAAGTCAAATCGACAAAAACACAATTATACTTTCGGAACCACGTAAAACGGCCCTATGCAAGGAAAAAATAATTTTCTCATTTTTAATTAAAATCTCTCAATTGATGTTCTTTAGAGAATGAAAATTATAGAAAAAATAAAAAAATACACTATTTAATATTTTTTAATCAATTTGAGACACTTTTTATGTTTCATATTTATTTCAGATTTTCTTTTATTCCCTTTCTCATTGTTAATAAAACCTGTTATCTCTGAAAAGAATATACTTTTTTAGCTTTTTATTGAATTAAAAAAAAGTATTAAAAAAAAGTATTCAGCTAGAGTATTCTGCTGTCTATAATAGAACGAATAGCAAATAAATTAATGTCTTGTTATTTTCTTATGAGTTTATCTTTATACTATTTATATTAATTCAATAAAAAGTTTTATTTCTTCGAATTTTTTAAATTTTCGTACTAGGTCACACCTGTCGGTCACACCCGTCTCATATTAAAAATGTTTTTTTATAAGAAAAAGAATTTTTTGTCAAACAATAAATACACAATACAATTACAAACATTTTGAACAGATAGCTATACCAAAATTATTGTGTAACTTATATTCAAAGTTTTACAGAATTTATACTGGAAGTCATAATTCTTTAACACTAAGATATGTAAGGTCACCCCGTCACAGTTTTCCGACGACCATTCTGAGCAGAAATCGTGTTCTATCAGTGTCTACCCGTTATTCAACGACTTTAAGCTTAATGTCCTTGCGAGCCGCAACGTTTTTTAAGTAAAAAATTTGTTTTTGATTTATAACAAAAAATGTCTGTAAAATGGTCACACCTGGCTAAATGAAATTACTCACCACCAACTTCAATTTCGCTAGTATTTACCACAAATGTTACCCATTGAAAATGTTGAAAAACTTTACAGACCTCGGATCCCTCACGTTCCTGAAAAATATCGTCATGAAAATTGAAAAAAATTGTAAAAAGCCAACTATAACTTCTAAGCTAGAAAAGTGAAAAAACTTATTTTTTATGTTATTTTGCTGGTTAAATTAAGGCTTTTAATGTGGTGTACATTTCGAATATTCTCTCGAGAAATTTTAAGGTCATTTGTAAATGTATTGTACCGAAAGGCGTATATCTCAAAATATTCTTATTTTTTTTATCTTAAACAAATATATCGTTGGCTTAGCTAGCAAACTTGGTAAGTCATTCTTGTAAAATTTTTCAGGAGGGATAAATGTCTGCATAACTTTTAGTTGAGTTAACTATTTGTAAATCTGTAAACTTAGTTTTCTTTTTTAGTTCGCCTTGTTTAACTACCAATAATCGTAGAATTCACACACAAATCTTTTACAGACTTATACCCTGTTCACCCATACGCCTTAATTGAGCAATTTAGGAAATTTACGCAATTGAGGCCTTAATTGAGCTCACTTTACCATACAAGGCTTCAATTAATAAATTGAGCAATTAGTACTTAATTGTTTCATAAACTGAGTAAGGTTCGAAATGCAACCCTTTGTGGCAAGTATGTTTGCTGCGAAGTATGTTCAGTGAGAAGCAAAATTTGTATACAGTGGCAAGCCCATGGTGTAATAAGTATACAGATGGCACTATAACGTCAGATGACTATTTTTTGCTCTGGTAATTTTGTGCATAGGCTACGTCAAACACGTGTATTTTTTTGACAACCATTATGTATCTAGTTTTTGTTTTATTGTTGTATTCGTTGTCCTTGTGCGACCACCTGTATACTTATTACACGATTGGAAAGTCAAATGATAATTGAATAAGCTTAATTTACTATGTGTGAACACCAAATTTAATCGCTCAATTAAAATTAAATTGTCTCAATTAAAAATGCATGTCTGAATAGGGTATTATAGACTCTTTTGAGACTTAAAACATTTGCGTTTTATGAATTGCAAATTTCAATGTGAATTTAGCAGATTTTCTTTCAATTAAAATTTATATTTTTCCAAAGATGTTTAATTATTTTGGCTTAAGTTCAGTTTTAATATAATTTTTCAATTAAATTATATTTTTATTTAGAGATAAATGTGAAGCATGTAGCTGTATTTCATTTGATAGTTATTGATATTCACTTTTTTGATTTGATTGATTGATTTTTCTTTGTCTACATATTTCACATTTATCTCTAAATAAAAATATAATGTAATTGCAAAATTAAACTAAAACCGAACTGAAGCCAAAATAATCAAATTTCTTTGAAAATTTTTAATTTTCTAAAAAATGTTCGCTATAAAAACACAACTTAGTCAAAAGTTTGAGTACAAACCCTGAGGTCTTGAGTTCAGGACTAGTTTTAGGCAAGCCAACAACATCATGAATTTTTCTGATGTGCATTGGTGTGTTATTCGGTTGGTTGTTGTTGGACTGTTAAAGTAATAAAGACATAGACTGATCACTTTGGCAGTACCGGCAGCGATTAACACTAACATATCCTAATGCACTTCACAGCACCCTCCTTCGTCGGTATTTTAGCAGAATTGCCGGCGAAGTAAAATAACTAATAGATGGCTATACAGTGAAAAAAAATAATGCCTCTACTTCACACTAGAGGGGCTGCAACACTGCTTTACAAAAAACGCGCAATAGCAGAGTTGTAAATGAATTAAGCTTTCTATCTCTCTCCCACTGTACCACCTGTTCTCTCTACGCTATCCCTTTCCCAAAGAAGGTAACACATTAATTAATTAGTTGGTAGGCATAAATTACCTGATTGTGTTACTTCTCTTTATAAAAAAATCGATTTTCTCCGTTATTTTTGTAGGAAAAATTGCATTAATTATTTCCTAATTATAAACCAAATTTTGCAAAAATACCTACCACAATGTATTTCAGTAGCAAAATTTCAAAAGCAAAAGCAAAACAAACACAAACCTCACGAGTAAGTTGCTCCCGCACATGCATTAATCGATTACCGTTTAATTAAATATAACAGCTGATTTGTTTCTTCACTCCCTTTGGCAGCATTGTTTGAAATAAAACGACAGTTATTTATTAATTTTTTTGTTCACAATTTGTTGCTTTTTTTTTACTGTTTATTTTTATGAAAGAGCAAAAGAGAGTTTAGAACAAAAACTAATACATAAAAATACAAATACAATAATAATTATAATTATAATGATAATAATAATTACACATACACATGTTTTTGTTTTTTTTATTATACAATATTTCAATATCTAAGTTTATAGTTGTTTTTTTTTTGTTCTTCTTAGGAGGGGATATTTTACTCTTCTCTCTTTTTCCTTTTATGGAACTTTAGCTTTTGTATACATTGTAGTTGTTGTTGCGTTCTTAAAATGTTTCTATATGTGCTTGTTCTTTATTTAAGAAAATGGGATATTTGAGCGGAAATGAACCAATAAATTAGAAAGAGTTTTCTTCTTGGTGGTCGTTTGTATGTGTGTGTGTGTGTGTATGTCGGTTTTTTTTATTTTCTTTAATTAAGAATATAATTAATATTTTTATATAAACTTTAGACATTTAATATATTTATATAAAAAAAATTTATTAATATTGCAATTTTTCATTGTTTTTGTTGTTTTCTTTGTTATAATTTTTTTTTGGTTTGTTTTGTTTTAATTGTTTTAGGAAATTTGTGTTTGTTGTTTATTTTTATTACATTTTACTTTGAAAGGTTTTAGATTGATTTTTTTCTCCATGTTTTTGGTTTGTTGTCATGTATATTTTGTTTAATTATTATTATTTTGTGTGTTTATTATAAACTGCAGTTAAGCTAAACTCAGTTGTTAATTTTATTATTAGTTTCTTTAGCAAAAAAAGTATATACTCCTTAAGTTTCTTACTAAAATAATTAAGAAAACAAATATACTTCTCTTGTTATATTAATTCAAAAAAAATTAGTATTGTTTATAATTAATATATCTTTAATAATGTATAGACACTTACATATGCGGAAACAAACAAATATTTAATTAGCTTAAAATAATGTTTACTAGTTGTGAATTGTAGTAGTTTGGTAATTTATTTTAAAGATATTTTATTTAAGTTAAGTTTTTGCTTAAAATGACAATCAATACAAAACTCAAGGAATTTTAACCAAAAATGTAAGTAAAAAAAGTCTTAGAAAAATATGCAAAACTTTTTAAATTCTAAAAAAAATTGTTTGTTGTTCTGGTTTTTTTTAAATCCCTTGAATTTTATGTCGTTTTATTTTCAGCTTATGTATTTATTTATTCCATTTTATCAAAAAACTCAAGCATGTAATATAATTGTATAACTTTTCTTCTTCTTTTTTTTTGGATTTTAAAACCATTTGTATATATTTAAATCGACTACAATTAGAGTCTAAAAAACTACTTCTTTTATACCTAAATATTTCCATATGTTTTTTATAACTCATATCAATTTTTTCCTATATCTTTATTATTTTTATATTTTATTTTTTTGCACCTGGCATTTTCCTTTTCATTCATGTTTTATCATTATATAATTGTTTTTTTATTCTTCAATTTGCGCGTAAAAATTTCCTATGAAAAAATTTTTAAACTTATAAATTTATATGTTTTTTATTTGGTTATTTTCTTTTGTTCTAAAATATCTCATTAAACACTTATTTAACTACATGTAAATGATTCTTGCTTAAAAACATTTCAATATGATTTGTTCGTATTTTCTTCGTCTTCTTTTAAAAAATTTTAATATTTTGGAAGCTGTTTTTTTTCAGAAAATTTAATTTTTTATTTGACTCGAATATACGAATTTACTTTTAATAGAGAGGAAATTAAAATATTATTTGATTCTCTCTTTTTCTAGGTCTTTGAATCTTGATACAGGGCGGGTGCGTTAGTTAAGTTGCGTTTATTTTGGTAATAAAACATTTTTCAAAAAGTTTCAAACCTCTTAATTTATTCACAAAATTTTAAAAATCATTTGAGAATTACAGAAGAATAAGCGGCGTAGTAGGCTTAGAAACTTATACAAAGCATAACTAACAAGCCATTTTTTAGCAGCTGGTTGTCGCAAAAAAAAAGAACACAAACATGTCAATGTGGCCAGATAGTTGGCGGCGCTGCCTTGCTGGCCTATTGCTTCAGCTAAGGCTAGCCGTATTTGGTGGAGTTCTTGCCAACCCATCCGGTACTACAGCTGCTGATAAAAAAAAAGTTCATGCCGGCCTAAACGAAGATATAAAGCGACAAAACATTTAAAAAACATTAATAAAAATAACACTAGAGCAAACAACGTTGTTCGGCTTTCATCAACTGATAATTCTATTCCAATAAAACTAAACATCGAGTTCGAATTAAAAAGCTTAAAGTCAACTTTTAAGAACGGATGTGAAGGATTATCAAATTGTTTTTTGAGACATTTGTTATTGCACATTTTGCAAGCTTAGCGAGAAGGACAAAATTACTATGACAAAATTACTAAGAAAAGCGAATTTTATACGGTCACAATTGTTTCCGTCAGCCGGACGTTTTAGCGTTATGTAGGACTCAGGTATCTGATACACAGGATTTTCATTTACCTATGTATCATGCAGGAAGATTTGCGGTGTAACGCCAATCCCGAAAAAGGGACAGGGTAGCAACCCTGAAAATTACCGCCCAATCGCAATATGTTCTGCACTTGCCAAAGCGATAGAAAATATAGTGAATTTCCATCATGTGAGGTATTTGGAGTCCAATAGTTTACTCAACGACCGCCTGTATAGATATCGTAGGGGATGCTCTACGATTGACTTACTGGCATCCCTTTCGGAAAAATGGTGTCACTCCATTTACCATTTCGGCGAGAGTAAGGTGGTGGCTCTAGATATCTCTAAGCCGTTTGATATAGTGTGGCATGGTGCGCTTTTGCCAAAAACTTGTTGTTTTTGGTGTTAGTAATGACCTCTCTCGATTTACATCGAACTCTCTCAGGGATACGAGTTGTTAAGAGATTGGATCTCATTAAACGAGTTCAAGATTAATTTAGGCATACCACAAGGCTTCGTTCTTTCTCCTACTCTATTTCTTATTTTTCTTAATGACCTTCTCTGTCAAATTTCGAATCCTATCTACTATTTTGTCATTCATATGCATTCATTATTAAGGGCAAAATACACCATCAAAATGTTTAACAAGCGTGGTAATAGTATGTGTGAAATTTCGTTAGTATTAGTGACGCCGACGACGCTTGATGGAAAATCTATTTTGTTTTGATTTTTCGTCAAGCACACGTACACGAATCTGACATCAAGCCTTTTGATGGTGTATTTTGCCCTTTAGGTCAAGGCCGTCGAAGATTGGGGTCATGAAGCAAAACATGAATGATACACATAATCACGATCTCAAAACAATCTCTGAATGGGGTCGTGCATGGCCGAACTTGCTGCTCCATCTGTAGTTATGAATAGTGTAAGTATTGGGGAATCAGATAATTTTGATGTTCTTGCCATGAAAATCCACTGTGACGTTCGATGGACTGATCACATTTTTCAAGTTTCAAAAGAAGATGGTGTAAAAGATACTTCACTCCATCTGATCTCCTTATTATTTATGCCACTTATATCCAACGGAAAATGGAATACAACCCCCATATATAGGCCGGAGATTCGAAGTCTATTATGAAGTTACCCGGTCGCGTACAGGAGAGGGCGAAGGAGCTCATCGGCGACAGTAGGGTAGACAACTCTATTGACTCACTGGAGCATCGACGCAATGTAAATTATATGTTCTTGTTTTATAGTTACTACAATGTGTTCTGATAAAATCATGGAACCTGTTCCCGAAACTCGCTCTTTTCTGCGAACAACACGTTCTTCATTAAGAGGACATCCCTTTGTGGTTGATACGCCAATGAATCGCACTACGCATTGCAGAGAGAAATCGTTCTTTGGCCGAACAGTTCGTTTGTGGAATAAGCTTCCTGCAGAGTTCTTTCCTCTCACTTTCAATATTGGATGGTACAAATGTCCATAAAGACTGCTCCCTATATCCTCCTTTCTATAACCAATTTACCTAATTCCGGCACAATGCATAAAATGATTAGGGGTCATCCCCTGAATGCTGGTCTTATATAAAAAAACATCAATAAATATTGTCTGTCACTAGACGTCAAGCTGTAATTCGTCACAACAACACAACATGGTCCTATCCCACAAAAAAGAAATTCGATATTTAGAAGCACTAAAAGCTAAAAAAAATGCACGAAAGTTTGCAAAAGAGCACGAAAAAATTGGTACGAATACTTATTAGCGTTTGACGATAATTTTAGAATGTAAAAAATATAGGCAAAGCAACTTAAGTATTTAAGAATTAATTTCTCTTGCTGACGCTAGTGCTTGCAAGAAGCACCAACAGCTGTCGAGATTTGTATCATGCTAAAGAGCATAAAAATGTCATAATCTTGATATATATCATTCCAAATGGCGTCCTTGGGACTGTATAAAGTCGGCGAACAAAAAGTACAAATGATCAAGATGAATCATGGTGAGTATCCCATTAAAAAGCCTAAATAATTGCTCTAACGTCATATGTATATGAAATTGAAAATGTCGGACATCGGAGGCTATAAAGTCGGGACGGAAAATGGGAAATCATCAACACATATAGAGATATTTTAACGATATAGAAGGAATTCAAAATGGAGGCAATGGGACAGCATAATTTCGGGGACCAAGAATCAAAAGTTTTACACAATATATATTGATGGACTAATCATCTTAAAGAGCATGTATATTAGGGCTGTTCAAAAAAATTTTTTTTTTGAATTTGATTATGCATAGTAGCTTATTTTGTTCCTTTTTTATAAACATTGCTTTGTGCAAAAACTCAAACAAATCGAAAAATATTTAGGGGTTGCTCAAAGGACTTCTTTTTATTGAACTTTAATACATATAATCTAAGCAAAATGTGCTAATCAGCATTACATAAAAACCACTTAACACAATCTAAAATGCATTATGATCTTGTTATCGCGGATTATACGCTTTAAGTGTAACTTTTCGAGCATCGGGAACTCTCTTTCTGTGATCCTCTACCACCTGAATTAATTTCTGCATTTCTGTCTCATTCTTCGTAATAGATTCGTTGAAGGCAGACATTAGAGCAACAGAGCGTTCTGCTGCATCGTTAACCACTCTCAAAGAATCAACAAATATTACAATCATGATCAATTTCCAATTCACAAATCGACACCGGTACAAAATAGTAAATTTTCTAAAGAAATAGGTATACAAAAGCTATTCTATAGCAAATCTTTGGGAGCGTTGAGCAACCTCTAAACGTTGTTCGATTGAATATATTTTTTGCAGGTCTTATTTGCACTCCAAGTGGCACAAAATAAGCTACTATGCGTTTAGATCCGATAAAAAAAAATTTTTCCCACTATGTCGTGAACAGCCTTAATGTATATATACCATTCGAATTATATATAACAGATTGAGACCAAAAATTAGCTATTATGGCTGTTGGCGGCCTTGGGATAGTATAAAATCGGATGCCAAAAATTAAAGCTTCTCAAGACCTATCATGATGGATGTCATAGTAAAGAGCATGAAATTATAGTTTTAAGGATATCTAACAAAATCAAAATGGCGGCCATGGAAGGTCATACGTTCAGACACCCATAACACTATGCAAGAAGAAAATTGCCAAGGTAGTACCACTATATTTTTTGATGTGTTATGATCCCCTAAGTTGTGATAAAATCGGTAGAGCACAGCCTCTTCAAAAATCCCAAATTTTAGAATAAAAAAAATTTTTTTAATTATTCATAGAATTTAAAATTTTGATTGTTTTTGTAGTTGGGGGGACCATAACACAATAAAAAAATATAGTGGTACTTCTTGGCATTTTTTTGTTGCATAGTGTAATCAATGAATATCATATTAAAGATAATAAAAATACTTTTCTAACGATATGTATCTAGTGGAGATTTTGTCATTGTCGGCATCTATATTTCAACTATTTTACATAATTTGGTTTACACTATTAACTAGAGGGCTGCAAAGAGTACTCAAATGTATTCGTAGAATGTACTCATATGAATTTCGTGTGTGCGTATATATAAATATATTATTATGTATATACGTATGTATATATGCATGGACGTGTGTGTACATACATGCCCACGACCAAATATACATATATAAGAACGTACATGCATACACACACAAACATACATACGAGTACTTTCGAGTATACTTGTGCAGCCTTCTACTATTAGCCATATCATTCAACATTTTACTATATCTTGGAATATATGATTTTATGAATAAATAAACACGAATGAATAAATACAATATCCACTTAATATAACTAGAAGCGTAAATCTGTATATAGAATCATTGAATTAAATTGAATTTTTTAAAATGGTTTTTCTCAATATTTGCTCTAAAATCACATATAGTACCTAAAAACTATGATTTCATTTCTTTAAATTAAGTATAATTTTGCTGTATAAATACGGTGACCTACCAAACGTTCACTATTATTGTGAACTGTACACTATCATATACTCGAATACAGCAAAATGAAATTTCAATAGAATTTAAGTTCTGTTCCGTAAATTTTTGCGATCTATTTCGTACATTTTTGCGAGAAAAGATTTTACAAATGTAGGTATACTCTTAATTTACTAAATTAATGGTCACCGTATGTACTACATATAGTATACATACATATGTATGTACATACATAAATTTTCACATATTTCAGACACATCCATTTATAGTATAACTTATATTTTATTAAATATATTAAATATTGTATATTGCATTATAAATTTCGTTATTTCTTATTTAATTTTAATTATAATTTTTATAAGTCTGTTAATTTTTTTGTTTAAGAAAGACATTTTTTAAATACATTTTTATAGAAAAACTTTAGAGAGTCTTTTAAGACTCTTTGTAGGATTTGTTCAACATATGTTTGTCTGTTTCTTTTTTTAAAAAGAATTTTATTTAAAATAATTTTATATATATTTTCAGATTTGTTCTTAAAAATGTAGTTGATTTTTCCATCATTAAAAAAAATATGTTACAAAACTTTTGAAGATCTTAGTTAACACAAATTTGTGATCGAAACTCTCAACCTTCAAATATATTGCCTTTGGTTTTCTTTTATGCATTATTTTACTAACCTTTGTTTGTTGGAAAATTTCGCAATGTAAAAAAAATTGTCTTTCCTTCACTTACGCTTTTTTGTATAAATTTGGTGTTTGTTTTTTTTTTGTAGGTTTGAACCTATTTTATTTATCATTTATGCTTTTAAGAGATTTTTCTTTTTAATATCCATTAAGTAGAAACAAACTTTTAAGAAAAATATTTTTGTTATAAATAAACAAACTTTACCAATAATATCTTTTAGTGTACAGAAAACAGCAAAGAGAGTGAAAACCGAAAATTTACTAAAAGAGAAGTTTGCTCTTTTGCTTGTTGATGTAAAATACTGTAATTCAATAATTTTCAAAAAGAAACACTGCTCAGTATTGTTTGTGAGAGCAATATGTTGCTCATGTTGTTTTTACATTCATTACAACTATACTTAGAGTTGGAAAAAAGCCACCCAATGTATTAAATAGTAAAGTAAGAATAAAGCAACATGCTGTATTAGATGTGTACCACAACCATTTCATCAGAGTTGCATGTAAATTAGAGTCTTATATGCACTGAAAGAAATTTCTTCATAAATTCTGTGAATTTCGATATTAATCCAATGAAAGATTTCATTAAAGTGCCACTAGCTTTACTGGATCAATGAAACAAGCTTCGTTAAAATTGTTTTAATCAAATTTTTTCATGGGCGTGGCACTGCCCACTTTTTAAAACATTATGTTGTATTGTAACAATAACTAAATGTGTATGAAAAGTTTTACAAGAATCGGTTTAGTAGAAGTTGTTAAAACAGGATATTTATTTTGCATGAGCGTGGCACTGTCCACTTTTTTAATCATAATGTAGCATTCAAAGAGAAGCTTAATTTGTGTGCAAAGTTTCATAGGAATCGGTTGACTAGAAGTAGATAAAAAGCCATATGTATTTACTTCGTATTGGCGTGACCCCGCCCACTTTTCAACATGACCAATCTGGAAGTACATCTTTTTAAATAAAGAGAGAAAAAAGTCCGAAATCGGTTCATAAATGGCGAAGTTTTGAGGGAACATCCATAAAAAATATACATGACGAATTGAGAATCTTTTCCCTTTTTTTGCAGTCGGTTAAAAACTGAAAAGAGCATTTTCTCAAACTTCGGTAGGCGTGCTGATTGGCCTGATGTTTTAGATAGTTTTTCTAAATACCCATCGATTTGGGGTGTGAGACTGGAAGAAATCCAAATTTTATTTTTTTAATACCACTCTAATATACATACGCACATACATGTATGTGATTTCTTTCATCGGTTTTTCATTATTGCAATGAACTTTTTCATGAAAACTATGAAATATATTTCATTAAAACTCAAAAAATTTAAATTTTTACCCCCTTATTCATAATACTTATTAAAGGTTTTTCAGAGGGTTTCCATAAAAGGGCAAGATGTTGTTGTCAGATATCTTTGAAAGCTTATGAAGGAACTACAATGAAATTCTTTCACAATATTCATGAAACTTCATACATATTATGAAATATTTTATCAGAACTGTGGAAAATCTAACGAAATCATTTCATGGGATTTATGAAGCGACATTCTTCTGTGTGGGTATCTCAATAATATCTCCTGCGTTTTATCATAACATCTTAAGTCTAAAAATCGTGTTTGGAGATATTAACGATTTGATGTTAAATCTATTATGTTGGTGTTTTGAAAAATAAGCCGTGATAGCTTTTTCGAAAATCGGATTTTTTTTTTGAGAAAAGTAACACAATCAGGCAATTAATGTCTACCAGTTAATTATTTAATGTGTTACCTTCTTTAGGAAAGGGATAGTGTAGAGAGAATAGGTGGTGAAATGGGAGAGAGATAGAAAGCTTTATTAAATTACAACTCTACTATTTCGCTTTTTTTGTAGAGCAGTGTTGCAAGCCCCTCTGGTGTCAAATAGAGGCATTGAGTTGTTTAAGCTGTTTAGCCATTTTATTAGTTCTTTTACTTCGCCGACGGATTGGATCCAAATGTGGATTCTATGAAGACGAAGCGGACTATGACCTTAATTATATTCTGACTTAACTCGGCTTAAGATGTTGTGATAAAACGACACATATATGTTTCTGTCCGTGGAAAGTATCGCAAGATCTTTTATACTAAAAGCGCATAAATTTGAAAATGAAACCAGCTTTTTTAATGAAGGAAGTTATATTTGTTTATTGTACAACCGTCTATCCTGTGTTAAAAACGAAGAGGGAATATACTATTTACACTCTCTTCATACCAGGCGCGGAATCATCTTAAGCTTTAGGGAGACGAAATATCAAATAAATTATATACTAAAAGAATTTTCCTTCCTAAAGCCAATGAAAAAATTGTATTCGATTTTTTTCATTAATCATTAATGTTACTAAAATAAAGTTTGAAGCTGTTGTGGCTGCGGTGGTTAGTGCGTTCACTACCATGCAAGTAGCACGAGTTCAAATCTTGGCTGGGGCAACCACCTACCTTATTTAATAATTACTCTAAAATTGTTGCCATATAGATTTTTTATATTTGGTCACTTTTTTGACTCGAAAAACTGCGTCAAGTGCTGAAAATTTTATATATGGACTCGATCTTGAAATTAGTGGGAAGTTCCAGGATTGGCCTGCAGCTCCATGTCATATTTATTTTATTGTAAATTAACTATTTGGGTTATTTTGACACCAACAATCCCGAAGGGGTAAAAAACATCAAATATTTTATATATATTTCAAAGTTTTGTAAGTTTATCAAATATTATTATATTGGTAAAGATTTTAGCAATCAGTCGTGGTTTTAAGTCTAAAAACTGTAATGACCGTTACCAATATATTTTTAAATACAGCGCTTTTGTTAGAACTCATTGAAATTTATCCCTCACAATTGCTGTGAATTCGGTTAGTAATGTATGTTTGGAAAACATATTAAATTAATACAAAAATGTATTGAACGTTACCTTAACAAAATTCATATATATTTGGCTTTGTTCTTTGGGATGCCACACGGATGTTATAACCAGTAAAAAGATGATTTGTATAAAAATTTTTTATTAAAAATTCAGTGTTTTATTAAAAACTTTTTGTTAAAACTTGACGAAAATAATTCATCTCAATTGTTTTGCATTCAATTCTTACTGCATGTTCCTTGAGGTCGCAATAATTCTCTCTTTCGTATAATCATATTTAAAAAAGTTTTGTTTTTTTTTTCAAATGTAATTCATGAAAGAAAGAATTCTTGTCGAAAATTCAAGCCAAAGAGTATTGAACGTTACTTTGGCAAAATTTTTAAATGTGATGTTGCAAGTAGAGAGCTGCTTTGTTTAAAACATCGGGTGTAGTATTAAAAAATTTTTGTTAAAACGAAAAATCGAACACAATTAAATTGATTATTAAGTTTAGAGTATTTAATAAATTCATACGAAAATGTATTGAAAGTTACTTTGACAAAACTCTTAAATTAAATTTGAGGATGGAAAATATGTTTAAGAAAGTGAAAACTATTTTGTATCTAAAAACCAGTGTTGAATGTTACACATAGTTTTTTAAATTCATGGAAATTAAGGAGATTTTATTAAATTTGTGTGTGTGTGTGTGTGTGGGTGTGTGTTTGGAAAAGAATTAAGTTGATAAATAAAATCATTGAACGTTACTTCGAAAAAATCTTTCAATATGATTTAACTTTAAATTTGAGGATATTAAACACACAGAAATGGTTGCTTTTGTCGCAAAATGTACTGAACGTTACCCAAAAGTTTTTATACTAACTGAAAAAAAACTCATCAAAATGCAATATTTGTTTTAGATTGTCATAATTTTAAATATTTTACAATCAGACATCACGACAGTCATCCTTATACATATATAGCTCAGTTCAGGCGCGGATCCAGCGTAAGCTTTTGAGAGGACAACTTTTAAATTTCAGTTGTAAAAGTATTGAGTATTTGGGTATTGAGTACTCAATGCCGGTCGTTATTTTGAGTATTCGATACTCAAAAGTTGCTACTCAATACTCTCAGAGTTGTGTTTTCCAGCAAAATAGAGCAAAATAAAATATACCATTTTTTCAATCCTCTTTTAGAAATTCATTTTAGTTGCGGAAATTTCCCTTTTTCCCCTCACCCAAATCCGCACTTGGCTCAATTACATAAAAAGTTTTGCTTCATGTTTTCATACATACCTCAGCTTTATACCTTACTGCCACTTAAGCAATATTAATTGGATTTTAACCATAAAAATCTAATATTCAGCACGCTTCCGGTGTAGACCATACAGGATAAGGGAATGTTCACTCAATACATAACGGAATTTTTGTTACCTTCATCCCCCTACGGCCCCCTCCCCTTTACGAATTCACTGTAACATATTTTCAGAATAAATTATAAACTGAGTAACGAATTTTCGGTAAGATTTTGATTTGGAAGAGGTCATAAATCATAATCGACTTTTAAGAAATCTGACATTTTTCACTGATGAAATTGGGATACTTGCGATATGTTCGAGAGAACTCTTTACGAATTCGACATGTGTAAATAATGTCGGAAAAGTTTTCAACAAAACATTCTTCCAAGTTTTCTAGCTCTTTTCACGCTTGTCGTACTGATATCGGAGAAAGTTCGAAAATTATATGATAAATTCATCCAAAATGTATGTAAAAACTCTCCAGAAACTAGTAAGAATTAGCGGCGAAAAATAAGTTTTTTAATGCAAAATTAAATTGTTTTTTCCGTCTTAAAAATCTCATAAAAAAAATTAGGAAGATATCTTAACTTTTGATCTGGAAGCTATCACTGAGTATTTTAATTATGTCAATTGGCCCCCTACAATAACAACGCCATATAAAATTGGCATGTTCCTCTTATATAAAGTTTCAGCAACCGGTACCGGTTGCTTCTACTGCCAACAAAGAGAATACATATATCAATATTGGTGTATGTAGTAGAGGTCAGCAATGAGTACTGAAAAAGTGATTAGAGTTCAATCGTGATTCATAATTTCATGTACTTGTAGGCATTCATACATATTGTAATGTTATCGAACCTCGAATTCACTCTAAAGTTTGAAGTGGTCATCATACTCATACTTAAGATTATTAATGATGTTGTTTGTTGGTCTCGACTCTCCTTAATTCAATGTGTATATACGATACAAAATTTAAATACTCATTATGAGGTTGAGTGTTTGCTCTGTTGCGTGTTTGTGTATTGTGTGTTTGCTCTGATGAGTTGAATCAATTGTAATGTAACTATTATAAGTACTTTCCTAAAATTATAAATCAAACTGAAGTGATTTATGAGTCAAACAGATCTGATGACCACCATATCATACTCATACTTAAGATTATTAATGATGTTGTTGGTTTCGACTCTCCTTAGTTCAATGTGTATATACATTGCATAATTTAAATACTCATTATGAGGTTTGTGTGTTTGCTCTGTTGCGTGTATGTGTAATATGTGTGTTTGCTCTGAAGAGTTGAAAATAAGTACTTTCCTAAAATTATAAATCAAACTGAAGTGATTTATGGTATGGTATGAGTGTGATGTCGACGCTTGATTGATATGTATTGCTAGACTTGGGTCCAACTCGTTCGAACTCGTTCAGCAGCTCGTTTTAGACACAAACCTATGATCAAATCCATGTAATATAAATGGGTTTGATCATAAGTTTGTGTCTAAAGGTTGCTGCTGAACGAGTTGGAACGAATTGGAGCGGTTTTTTTATTTCAACCTATGGTTATAAATCAGAATAGTTGAATTTCAATGATGTCTACTCACTTGTAGTTAAAATTTCATAAGTGACTATGAATAGTAAAAAAACGATTCACTGCTGATCTCTGGTATGTAATAAACGTTTACTGTCTGATAGGCAGACGTGCACAAGGTCTAAGATTTTTTTTAAACAAATAAATGGTTAAGCCTACAAAGGGATTAGTGGATCCTGCAATACCTAGACTAGTAGTCTAGTATTCCATTGAATAGTCTGTTCTCAATATTTATTTCTGCCCTGGGCGTTACACTGAATTGTTGCGTATTATGAGCCCCATAAGAAGATTCGGCTAGTTGGAAACTATTTTTGAACAGATTTTTCGTGTTAGAATAATGAACCAAAAAGTCTAACGGAGTCCAATGCTCTTCAGACTATCCTCTTAGCTTATCTTACTTGATCCAAGTTTAGCTGCCTTATCTTCTAATTGAGAATTTTTCGTGATTTGAGATTAACATTTTATATTCGGCATTTTCTATGAGTGCTGTATTTTGTGCAATATTAAATAATAATGTTGCTTGCTATCTCCAATCTATGAAAATACTCCAATTTAAAAGACGATCTTAAAAGTGGAAGGTACAATCAAAAGTTTAAGGATGACCGCTTGGAATCTTCCGAACCAACTCAACTACGAAGGGAGCAAAGCGCGCTTTCGGACATAGTGAGTTTTAGTGGGTAGCCTTCGCAGGTGGCTAAGCAAAGCTTAGGCATGATGAGAAACCACTAAAAATCCTCTGGTGTTTACTCGGAGGCTATGCGGATGACATGAAAATCTAATGAGCTGAGATAAAAGCAGAAAGGGAAATATGAATCCTACATTTTTATTTAAAAAAAAATTATAAAGAGAACTACGTCTTGCAATAGAGCGAAAAAGTAAACAAGGAGATATGTAGACTAAGAGGCTTTGCATGCGGCAATGAACTTGGCCTCCGTGTTAGCTCTAGCTAGGAATAGGTCCTGCGACTAAGGACTGAGTTGACTATTATATCGTCTTACAAAGCAATCGCTGAGTCTCTCTAAGCTTTAATAATTTTTGGCTGTTGACCGACAGTTGCCCACTTCAATTCTCATCTTTGTGTTCCTGATTAACTCTAGTATTTGTTGTCAGCTGCCACTTACTCAGGGGTAGTAACATGTGCTGTATTAAGTATTGCGTGCTGTAACTGTGTATCGATGGCTCAATAGGGACAAGGCGTATCTCAAATTTCCTTTGCTTTACAGGAAGAGGAAAACAGTGAATAAAAACTAAGGCAATTACATTAAAAAAAAATTAAGTGCCCATAAATCCGTTACTTTTAACCGTAACTTAGTTAGTTCTATAAGGAGTTCAGCCGTGAATATGGTAGAGTCCTTATTTGAATACATTCACTAGAGAGAATACATAGAGTTGGACAAAAATGACCTAAAATGATGTGGAGAAGTAAGACAGACTCTGTGGTAGTCCCAGTTAGGAGTGGGTCCTACGACAACGAGTCGAAATTGATGCGGAAACCCAAGGAACTGAGACAAAACGGGTGCTGTTGGCTGCATTAGTTTTCGCGTTGGAAGTTAAGAAATTGTGTCCAACGTAGTGGGCGTTACAGGATTTTTTTATTTGTTTTAAATAAACAAACACATGACCCGCAAAGCGATTCAGCTTGTTTGCAGAAAGCACTCAAGGTCTATGGCGGGAATCGAGCCCATGACTTCTCTCTGGATTAACGTGCTAGCATCGCTACCAATCAACTACAGCGACATAAACAAAAATTTCTAGTCCATACTAATATTTAAGCCGGATTTCGTATACAAACTTATATACTTAGAACCGCTGACATATCGTCTCTATCATGTCCAATTATCGAGAGTCTTGCAATGTGTACGACACCTCTTGTTGCAAGCTATTGAATTTCTTATAGTTCTTAGCCACAAGGAAATGTTAGCGCTTGATAGGGATTCGACGACAACTACATAGCATTCGTCAGATGTCACTAAAGTCTGAGGCATAATTTGCAGATGGCGCGGACCTCAGTAATCTCAAGGTAGTTGGATATAAAAGATGGCTGGGACAACTATTGAGGACGGAAAATGATGGAAAAGCAAGACCAAAAAGTGCTAATATGCTTCTTCGATACCTCCTCTACATCGTTAGAAAAGTGATTATGGAAAATATTTTTAGATGGGGCAAGATTGATTATTTGCCATAACTATTTCCCTTTGCATTGTTCATGATCCAATAATTAGGTCTATGCATCTCTACAACAAAAATGCAATAACCGCGAAGATGTCAAACAAACTCCATACATAAAAAATTTTGTTTTGGTCTTTTATATATGAAGTCTGACATCTTTACGATGGTAAACAATAAACAGCTCTCGAGTTGTATTGACCTGATTATTGGATCATGGCACTGTTATTCAACCTTGTAAATAACTCACCATTCTCTAAACTGTTATACACTCTCAATATGTCTCTTTTTCTCTTACTTAGCCGTAGTGTCTTGTTATTAGTTTACTTTTGGTATTCTTGTTGTTGTTGTTGTTGTTGTTTAATGTATTTATTTAACTTTATCACTACCGGGTGTTTCATTAAATTTGAAAACAATAAAATGCGAGTTTGTTGTTTGTTTTATTTTTGGTTGATTTCTTTTACATTATTTTGTTCTTTTGTATGGCATTAAACAAATTAAATTATATTTAAAAAGAAAATTAAATTACACACATTTATTTAATTATATAATAATATAGCGTTTAATATAATAAGTATAATTTAATCATAATAATAATCATAATAAGAATAAGAATAATATTGTATATTTTTAGTATTTTTAAAATTAATTTATAGGTTTTTTTTTGTTTGTTTAAATGTTTCACTGGTTTTGGTTTTTTGTTATTATTTTGTTTACTTTAGAGCGGGCGATTAAAATATTTTTGTTTTTCAATTAATTATGTGATTGAATGAATAAAAGTTAATAATAAAACTATTAATTGAAATAAATTATTGTTAATTAAGTGTAATTAAGTAATTTATATAATATAAATATAAGTTAATAAACATAAATATGTCTAAAAAATATTATTACACACAGTTACAAATATATATTTTTTTAAGGTTATGTTTCTTATGAGATTTTTTTTTCAAGTAAATATTAAATTTTTTTTATTTGGTTTTTGCAATTTTCTTTTTGTAGTAATAAACATTTATTAGAATAAAGTTGTGGTTAATTAATATATATATGCTTTTTTAAGAGTTTTTGGTTTTATTTAATATTTTGGTTTTTTGTGGTTTTTAACTAGATTAAGAACGAAGAAGTTAGAGAAAAATAATTTGGAAAAAAACTTAAGTAAAATTTTATTTAAAAATAATAACTATATAATTAAATAAAACTAACTTTTTGCGCTACATAATGTGCTATGTTTGGTTGAGAATTTAGTTTTGTTTTGATGTTAAATTTTGTTTTACTAGCTTTTAAAGACGCATAATGTCTATATTTTGTTTTAAATAATATTATTTCTTTGTTTTGTAATTTATGCTTTGTATTTTTTTTAGGAGGTTATTTGGTTTTATCGCTTTTGTTATTTTTCTTAACCGGCTTTTCAAATTTCATTTATGGGATTTTTGTGTTAGTTTTGCTGTTGTAATCTGTTGCTTTTTGTGGGTTATCTTGCTGTTTGTTATTTTTAGATTTTGTCTAATATTTTTTTAGTTTAAATTTTTTAATAATTTATTTAAAAAATAAAAAGAGACATTTTTTTAAAGAAATTTGACTAGTAAGTTTCCTTTTTGTGTTTTTTTTTACCAAAAAAGAATTCAAACAATTTATCTTTTTTTCAATAACTTGAAAGCTATTTTCACAAACAAAAAAGTTTTATTCATTTAATTTAATAAACTTATTTAAGATGTTTTGGTTTTGTTGGTTTTAAAACTAACTTGCAAAACACGATTGCCTAGAGTATAACCATTCAATGATTGTATAGCCACAACCGCTTCATCATAGTTGGTCATGGTAACGAAACCGAAACCTTTGCATTTGCTGGTCTGTAGGTCACGTATAACCTTAACCGATTGGACGGCACCAAATGGTCCAAACAATTGCCACAAAACATTCTCTTCCGTTTCGGGTGCCAGATTATAAACAAATATACACCATCCTGAGCCAGTCATAGCATTGCCAGGCAATATAGAATTTGCCAATAAGTCACCAGCCAAGGGAGAGTATCTATAGCAAATGAAAGAAGAAAAAGAAATAAACAATACAAACAATTAACAATTTGTTTTTTTTTTACATTAAACTATGCAATAAAACTGATTTAAATTAATATTTTGAGCAAGCAAAACCTTTGGTTTACTATTTTACACACTTCGGTTGTTAATTTCACACTCATTTGTTTATATTCATAATCGCATTTTATGTCTGTGATATTAGTCAAGACTGCGTTGCGTGTTGGTATTTTTTTAAGACGCGTTTGTGTTTTTTATGATTTTTTTTTTTGTAAATTTTGCTTGTTTTGTCTTATTTCTTAGAAAGATAATTGTTTTGTATCAGTAATTGTTCAAATTGTAGCTCTTTATATGAATTGCATGCTAAAAAAGTTAAAAGAAAGATCTTTAAAAAAGCTTTGTTAGAAAGTGCATGTGTATGTGTTTGTCATTTACTGATGACGGCCAAACTCTAAATTTGTTGTTAAACTCCTAATTTGTTCTTAATTGAAAATCACAATCGTTAATTGAAAATCACAAATTAAAATCAGCTGTCACTTCAACGACACCTGGTGGTGCAATGATGAGAATTGAAACCGCTGTGGCCAGCTGTTTAACTTTTTTGCCCATTTCGTTTGGAACGTCAAACTCCATAAAAAAAGAACTCACGGTATCATGGGACAGCGGTTTGGAACGAAGTTCCCGTCGCCTTCGCTCTACCCCCTATCGGCTCTTAGGCCTGCCGTCTTCGGCCAATATAGCCTGAGAGATATCTAAGCGATACTTCTCAGGAATTTAGCCGAGCACCTGGAAGCAAAAAACCAACCATTAGCCAAGACACAAACCTCATCAAACGATTCCCAAAAACTATAACAAAAACCTCCGCAAAATCCCAGAAGTTCCCCGAATTCCCAAAAACAAGGTAAAAAATCTCCCCAAAATTCCAATAGCACCGCGGACTCCAAAAAACCATGACAAAAAACTCTTCAAAATTTCAGAGCTTCCCCGGAAAACAACAGCAACACCGAAAACCGCAAAAATACTAAGAGTCAGTTACATGAAAGTCTCGTGAAGAGAACAAAAAACCCGTCTTTTGAGGGTTAGCATTAAGCCTCTTTCCTCATTCCATCTACTCATGATTCCCAATACGTATTGTATTGAAGACGCTTAGATAGTGTCCAGAAACTTACCAGATACGGCCACTGCAAAGTCGTCCGCGTAGGCTACTGATTTAAAACTCATCGATTCTAAGTTAATCGCTAACGTGTACATGGCAATGTTTCATATGATAGGTGACAAAAACTCCTCCCTGGGGGCTCCCTCGTGTAGCAGTTTTCTGAATAGTAGTCCTTTGAGGATAAAGACCTCGAAGCATGTGGTCTACGCTATCAGAATATATTCAAATAAACTATGGAGATGATATAATGCCGTAGGGATGCTATGACTTTAACTCTTAATGGCTCACACTTGTTTTTCTCTCTTCAGAGAAATTGTGGACGTGACAGAACTTAATGATTGTATGGTTACACGTTCTCCCATATAGGGAAAGCAATCGGGAAAGTAGGAGTCCATTAATAATTCTAGGGTCTCTTGACCTCTAGTAGTCTCACTACCACATGCTTTCTTGATGGACCCGGGCGTAGTTGAAAGAGTGATCAAGATTTTTCGGAGACGGCTGATCTCAGAGGCAACCGGTACATTACTGTAGAAGGGCCTCAGTGCAAGATCGAGTTTGGGGATAGCTACAATGTATTTGGCGATAAGTTGCCAAAGGTTAAATCTCGGATGGGCATTTGATAGGGTGGGAAATGCCAAAGTTAGCATGAGATCAGCTAACAAAAGCTAAATCGTGAGCAAAAATTTAAGCAGTAAGTATGGTGTAAGGGGTTATTTCCCTTTGTGTTTTTTTATAAGCTGTGTAGCTCTGGGTCCCGTTTTAACTTTTTATATATTCAATACGATAAGCTGGCATAAATTTTTTTGTCAGAAGCTGTCGTTATTGTGACTGGTTGGCAAGTGCCACCTCAAGACGTCATCCCTGCGCCGCCACCAATCTGGCCACACCCATGCATTTCGTTTTGTTTACGACAACTAGCTGCTATTTTCGAATAAACCATGGAGCTGGTATAATACCGTCGGCACCCGGTGATTTTAACTCCTAATGGCAAATACTTGTTTTTCCCTGCACAAGGGAATTGTGGCCCTTGTAAAACTTAATGATTGTATGGTTACACATTCTCCCATACAGAGAGTGCAATCGGGAAAGTGAGTGTCCAACAATACCCCTAGGCTCTTAACTACTAGTAATCCAACCGGCCACGTGACAAGCTATTTTGTCGGTTCTCTTCCCCCTTGGGAAGTTTTATAGCTTTCATTTGAATAATTTACTAAAGATGTTATTATTTAACTTTCTTTTAAGTGAGTGATACTTTGAATATACAAATAAGATGCGAATAAATTTCTTCCTTTATTTATAATAACACAAAGCCAACGTAATAAAAAACTAAACTTTGACATTAAGAAAACATAATTTAAAAAAAATAGTTATATGTGGAAATTTTCAATAAATCGAACAAAAACACTTTTTAAGAAAAACACAAACTTTTAAAAAGAACCTAAAGTAAAACACTACAAATCATAAAATATACAAAAAACAATTTTTACGCCAAAAAATCTTTAAATTAATTCTTATTAGTACAGTTTTTCAGTTTGTTTTTTTTTTCTTCAGATAAACCAATAAAATGATAAGAAAAATAATTCACCTTTGTAAACCCTTGTTAATGGCTAACATCGGGCTTTTTCCAATGCTAAACAAATTAATTTGCCATAAAATGAAAAGAAATCAAAAAAGAATAATCAAAAAATATATAGAAAAAGTATAAACAAAATACATTAATTTTTGAGATTAGTAATAAATTTTGCTTAAAATTTTCAAGAGTTTTTTTTCAATACAAAAGAAAATAGTTTTCTAGTTTTAAGAAACTAAAAACAGGGAATAACAAAATTAGGAGAACTATAATAAAATTAAGTTGAAATGGAAATGTTATTTATATGATTCCAAAAAAATAAAAATTAAATTTTAAATCAGAACCAGGTAAACTAAAAACAAAATTATTCAGAGGAGTTTATACCGGCTAAAGCATGCGATGTTTAAAAGTATTTAAATAAGTTGTGAGAGAAAAGTTTTCTCTTTGAAATAGTCTCTCTAAAATATTACTCACCTTATACGGCCGGCAGAGGGCAGGGCTCCAGCTGCCAAACGACGTGTAGCAGCTGCAGCCTGTGGTGTTAAGTAAGCAGCCAAAGGTGGTGGAATTTGGGCTTTAGCACTATTGCTTGGATTATTGGCAAATTTAACAGTTATAGGTTCAGTATAACCCTTAGGAGTTTTACCATTCAGTTCTTGTATTGCACGTTCGGCTTCGTTGCGTTGATCAAAACGTATAAAACCAACACCCTTTGAGAGACCTTTAAAACAAATTAACCGTGTTTTTGTTATAATTTCTTAAGAACTAATTTCCTGTTGTTTTTTTTTTTTAATTTAATTTAAAAAAATGTTAAACAAAACATACCAAATTCTTTTTCTAATTTAACTTGTAAAGCATCTTTAACTAAAATTTCAAAAGAAACAAATAAAATGAAATAAAAAGAAAATTAAAAATTAAAAATCAATCATAAAAAAAGTAAATTAAAAAATGTCATGTATTTAAAAAAAAAAGGAAAAAAGAAACTAAAATACTTCAATTATCATATGGATTACAAACTCACCCGATATATTATCACAGAGTATACGAGATGTTATTATTTTGCCAAATGGTGCAAATAATGATTCCAAGTCTGGTTGTGATAGATTTTTGGGAAGACCCGATACATATAAATTAGCACCCTTGATTGATTCCGAACTTGGACGGGCGTATGATACTTTAATAACTTTATTTTGTAAACGCAAACCATTCAATGTATTTACCGCCTTCTCAGCATCCTCGGGCCGCACATAGTTAACGAAACCATAGCCCAAACTTTGGCCTAATTACACAACAAAATATTGTTTATTATTGGGTTCTTTGTTAAGTTTCTTAAACTAAGAAATAATCAAGTTACCTTGTTGCAAAGCTGGATTTAAAGCTGTCAAAGATGCTGGCAACACTAAAGGAGACAAAGAAAAAGATCCAATTGAATTTGTAAACTTTTTAGCAAAATTAAAATAATAAAATAATTAACTAAAAGATAAGTCCTGCGGAGCTGTTACTCACTCAGACTTGAGATTAAGAAAATTTCAACTTGTGCGAATAATATCGGTAGCTCTTTAATAAAGAGAGGGAGAAACCAGCGCAAGTTGTAACTGAATGTTTTGAGAACCACAAACCGATTTATTTTAGATGTAGAAGAAGAGATGGGGTAACTCAGCCTGGGACAGATTACTAAGGTCTTAGTGTTTGAAGTGGAAGAAATTGAGAAAGTTACGCATGTTGTGCGTGAATGCCCAGAGAATTACAGGCCTACAGGTTGTACAAGCAAGAACGATGGAGAACAAAGCATAGGACAGATTACTGAGGACTCACTCAAGGCATATTGAACAGGTACGGGCATTACAAAAACAATAGAAAATTTATTGTAAAACTACCTTAACAGATGTCAAAAGACGGGTAGTATTACCAGCGAAGATTTATCTTGAAATAAATGTCAAATACCACACAGAAGGAAGTCTGTATATGGTGTTTGATAGTTTGAAGGTAGTGGTGATATCATGAGCATTGCATCAGCACTACTAAGTTTGACGTTTAATCAGCCGAGTCAGCTGACCTAGTTAGCTGACCTGTTAGATACACCTTGGCCTCATTGTTGAGAATGCTAAAAGTTGAGACAGCAGCGTTCGTTGTCTGAGAACTTTCAGCGAACTACAGGCTGACACATTTAAGCTGTGGGAGCTCTGGCGGAACTCATAATAGGAAAGATTACAAAGGACTCAGCGTTAAGAATGGAAGAAGCTGAGATAGCAGCGCACATTGCTTGTGAATGTCTACATAACTACAGGGCGACACATATGAGATGTAAAATGTAAACCTGGTGCAGTTTGCTGACGATGGTTAAAGCTAAACACCAGCGCGGTTATATGAAATAACGCCCAAATAAATAACTGCCAAATAAAAAATGAAAGAACTCCCAAGAATTTTCCATACATTTTGGCAGTTATTGTATAATGAAACAGTTTCCAAATTTCGGGACTTATTTCATTTTATTTTGGATGTAATTTCACTTTTTTGGGAAATATTTAATTTTATAGAAAAAAAAATACAAATGAAATAAAACCAGAGTAAATAATTTTTGGGTCTTATTTCATTTAGAAAAGAAGTTGTGACTTACATATATAATTTTTTTTTAGTTATTTCATTTTCTTTAAATGCGACATTATCTCTAAAGATATTTCCTATACCGGCCGCTTACTGAAGGTTCTCTGAATTGCCGGCCTTCGGCTTAACGATTTTCTTCTCTGAGGTATTTCCAAAGACGGCTTCGCTTGCTGAGGCTGTTCTGCATTGCCGGCCTTCGGCCAGGCTTAAGGATTTTCTTCTCTGAGGTATTTCCAAAGACAGCTTCCCTTACTGAGGGTTTCCTGCATTGCAGGTCTTCGGCCGGGCTTAAGCACTTTCTTCTCTGAGGTATTTTCCAAACCGGCTTCGCTTACTGAGGGTTTTCTGCATTGCCGGGTTTAAGGATTTTCTCCTCTGAGGTATTTCCAAAACTAGTTTCGCTTCGGCCGGTCGCAAAGAGATTCTCATCTGGTGTATATCCAAAATCGGCTTCGCTCACTGACGGTTTCTAGAAATACCTCAGAATAGAAAACACTTAAGCCTTGCCGAAGGACGGCAAAGCAGGATACCCTCAGTAAGCGAACCCGGCTTTGCAAATACCTCAGAAAAGAAAATCCTTAAGCCTTTGCGCGGCAATGCAAAACTATTTCAGTAAGAGAAGCCGGTTTAGGAAATACTCCAGAGGAGAAAAGTCTTAAGCCCGGCCGAATGCCGGTAATGCAGTAAATCCTCAGTAAGCAAAGTTGCATTTGAAAATACCTTAGATGAGAAAATCCTTAAGCCTGGATAAAGGGCGACAATGCAGGAAACCCTCAATAAGGGAAGCTGGCTTTGAAAATACGTCAGAGGAGAAAATTCTTAAGCCCAGCCGAAGCCTGTCAATGCAGAAAACCGTCAGTAAGCGAAGCCGCTTTTGGAAATACCCGTCCGAATACCGTTAAAACATTAAATCTTTAAGAAGAGAAGCCAGTTTGGAAATATCTCAGAGGAAAACGTCCTTGAGACCAGCCTAAGGACGCCAATGCAGAAAATCCTCAGAAAGCGAACAAAGGGAAATCCTTGCGCCCGCCCAATGGCCGGTAATACATGTTTGTTCAGGGGAAGAACATTTTTTTCTTTAAGGTATTGCCAAGACCGGCTTCGCTTACTACAGATTTTCTATATTGCCGGCTTTCGCCCGAGCTTGAGGAATTTCTCATCTGAAGTATTTAGAAATCGGCTACGGTCACTAAAATTTTTCTGAAAAAAAAACTTTTTATATCTCATAACCCCATAAAAACTTGTGGAATTATTTCATATTTTTTGTGGGAGTTATTTCATTAAGAAGCATATCCCAAAAATTGGAACTTATTTCATTTGAGGTTTGCAAATAATTTAATTTTATTTTTGGACTTATTTCATTAAAGTTTGTTTGGATTAATTGAATTTTTTTTAGGTTCCATTTCATTGGGACTTATTTCGTTGGGAGTTATTTCACACAGCCTACCAGCGCTCGTTGTGGGTGAATTTTCAGAAAGCTCCAGCCTTATGCATTTTAGACACTTTACTAAGCCCTCAGTGTTGACAAGGCAAGTCGATATTTATCAGTGGATAGCTACATATAAATTGCCAAATTTTAGAGCAAACCCTGGTAATGGCGAATAGGCTCGAGCATTCTTCCATACTAATATATAATCTGATATTAAAAAAACATTGCTTACTAGGCTTCTATATTCAGTTCTGGGTCTTCAATTTCTTGGGTTTCTGCAGGAGAGCAGTCTTTGTTGAGGATTTACTCTACAACAAGTAACGGGGCTATGCCAATGGCCATTAGAAACTCATGTTGTGAGAGATGCGCTCACAAGCTGATTATTACCATTTCCTTTAGGTTTGACCCAAGTACATTCACTGCACCGTATTATATTCGTTACAAGAAAGCATTTTTTTTTTCTTTACCTAAAGAACTTCTACCAAAACTTTTTGTCTGAGAACTCTTTAAATGAAAAACTTAAAAGAAATTCTGTCCTGTTCTGTATTCCTTGCGAAATTAAGAAATATTAATTACACTGTATAATAAAATCATTATTTTTCTTTTTTCAAAATATATAACAAAGTCCTAACGACTGATTCTGGTAGATGGCACCAAAGAATATATACGTGTAATAGCGTTTTAAAAGTTTACATCGGGGATTCATTTTAGTTGTGCAGATATAGAAATATTTATAATTACTTTTTATGGAGAGTACCCTTTCCATCCAACATGCAGCAAAACATTTGCATATATGAATGTCCCGGTCGTAATTAAGACAGTTCCTTATAGATAAATTTTTATATACATCCCAACAAAAACTTTGCTTACTGTTAGGAAAAAAAAGTATATGATTTTTTAAGTCGTAACTACTTACAATTTGACTTGATAACTAATTATTTTTGTTTGAGAAGTCTAAAAAATAAGCGATACCCCTTACAAATGTATTTAGATTATCACAGCAGCTAACCAGTTATTATTTGGCTTACTTGAAGCTAAAAAATAAGTAGTCAAATAACCAAAGTAAAATAAAAAAAAATATGTTATACACATTATATTTTATTTATATTTTTAAAAATTTTTTATATATTTTTTTTATCCAGCTGGGATACGAACCTGTGCTCGTTTAGATTTGAAGGCAAATACTTTACTCAGTCAGCTAACTAACTAGTTCTAATTTGAAGTATAGTAATAACATAAAGAAAGTACCACTCATTACTTTGTAACGCATTAATAAAGTACTGCCGATTACAAAAATGACAAAAGCTTTTGCTGGGATATTTCACTTTTTCTAAAATGAATCCCAAATGTAAACTTTTAATACGCCATTACACGTATAAATATTTTTTGTCTCTTACAGTATTATTAACAACAATGCTTTGATAATTCCGAACATTTTCATATTGTCTGGAATACAGAATAGGACTGACCAATAAAAAATGTTTAGAAAAGTTGATAATAAATATACTAAAAGTTTACAATATTTACCCAAATTACCTGAGATTTTATCGCGCACCAGCTTGCAACTTTCGAGCTCACCAATGCTGGAGAAAAGCGAACGCATTTCCTCCTGGGTCATTGTTTGTGGCAGATAGTTGACAATTAAATTGGTGCGCGATTCATCTGAATTGCCATCGACAGAACCATTGGCACTGCCATTCTTGACAATATCCATGGCATTTGTCATCTTCAGTTGTTGGGCTGATGGTTGTGGTTGGTGTCTTTGCTGTTGGAGAGTAATTTTGAAGCTTTTTTCTTTAACGGGGTTTTAAATAAACTAGAGTTGAGCTAACAAAGAGCTGCTTTGTGTGAAACGTGGGAGTCGAGGTGATTTCTCTAAAGCCTGGACTTATAGAATGATTTGTGTTTTTAAATTGTAATTGTAAAAGCTTTGATTGCGCTTAGCACAAGTTTAAGAAGATTTTCTTTTGATGAATTTGTTGTTTTAATTTAAAAGCGTAGTTTGGTTTTTATTTTGTTTTTAAAGAGTTTTGTGTTGCTGTTGTTCTTGTTGTTTTTTTTTTGGAGTTTTAGATCTAGCGTTTAAGATCATAAATTAATAATTAAAATTTTGTTTTATATGTTTGGTTTTAAGTTGTTTTTTATTTTAATAAAAGTTAAAAGAGTAAATTTTACTAATGTGTTTTTTTTAATGAGTATTTTTTGAATTTTGGATTTTTTTGGATTTATTTTATATAAAATTGCAAAAATGCAAAAAGTTTGTTTTATTATTATTCTTTTGTTGGTTTTAGCATAAATTATTTGACTAAATATTAAATTTTATAAATTTATTTGTTGTTGTATCTTAATATGGAACATTTGGTTTATTTTTCTTTTTATAACCTCAAATAAAAGTTGTTTGCTTTTTGTTTTGTTATATTAAATTAATTATTGAGGTTAGGTGTAAAAATGTTTATTTTCTTAACTTGTTTTTTTATTAATTCGTTATTTTGTTTTAGCTCTATAGTAGTTGGTTTTCTTTGGTGGTGTTGATTTGCAAAATTTTCTCAATATACTTGATTTTTGGAAATTTTTTGTTAATGTAATAAATTTATATACGAAATATTTTTTTCACTTGGTGTACAATAATAGCTGCTCGATTGCTTACTCAATACATATTCTGTCTTAGATTTTATCAAATCTGGAAAGAAAGCATAAAAAAGAGAATATGTTATTAAAAAAAAGTCATTAAAATATGTTATCAGCTTAATTTATACTATAACTCATGTAAAAAGCCACCCTAAATTCATATGGCACAGAAATCCTCCCTGCTGTTTGTTTGTAGCATTATCTCTAAATGTCTTAAATGTTTAAGATTAATGACGCTGCAAATTAGTTTTGCTTTACATTTATGCTTTAAGTAAAACCCAAAGCTTTTAAAAACGAAATATATTGCTTTTTTAATCCCCTTAATTTAAAAATTTTTTAAAATAAAAAATACACATACTGCTATTAACACACTTTCATTTTGACATTGGTTGTATGGTGCAAATGATCACTTTATATGCTTTATTCAGTTTCATAGCATATCTGCCTAACATTACATACGGCTCGAATGACTTTTTATTGAAAGTTTTTTTTTGGTAGTCTTGTTTTCCATAGATTATATTTTATTATATACAAAAAAATTGTATACATATATATACATATGTATGTACATATATTCTAAAAAAACTGTTCTAAAATCAATAAATTATTGAAAGCAATAACACTACAAGTCGTGTATGAATATCCTTTATATAACCACAAGATATGAATGAAATATCTGCTTTAGTTTAGAAGTTCTTCATGTATCCTTTTTTTGTAAAAGTTAAAAATTTTCTTAAAACTTCTTTTTTTCGTAAGCAAAACTTTGTTGAATACATTTTTTATTATTCGAAGCAAAAAATACACAATTATAAAAGGATAATAATTTTTTAAAATATTAACACCACAAGTCGTGTATAAGGGCTTGTTATGCAACCACATAGTTTAGTTATTATAACTGCTATACTTAAAAAGTTGTTCATATATCCTTTTTGTGAAAATCTTAGCTATTGGTGAAAAAAGCACTTTTCCTTATGTGATACAACTCTATTTAAAGGTATAGGTAGATCGAGCAAATTAAACTGCAAAAACACAATAAATTTTTGAAAATGGTACCAATACAAGTCGTGTAAAAGGAATTTTTATATAGTAACATATATTGGTTACTATACATTTAAACGCAATAACACTACAAATCATGCATTAATGTCCTTTAAATGACCACCAATTATGAATGAAATATCTGGTTCGGCTTAAAAGTTCATATATCCTTTTTTGTAAAAGAAATCAATTTTATTAAAAATGCTTTTATTTTACGTGAAGTAACCTTAAGTACAACATTGTTTGCTAATCTATGTATGAAATATATATTTTGAAAATTTTCAGTTTTTTATATGTAGTATGTACATATGCATACCAAGAAATTATTTTAGTACCAATAAATTTGAAAGGCCATAACACTACAAGTCATGCATGAATGTCCTTTACATGTCCATCAAATATGGATGAAATATTTGCTTAGGCTTAGAAGTTGTTCACATATCCTTTTTGTAAAAGAACGCAAATTTTGTTAAAAATGCTTTCATTTTATGTGAATTAACCTTAACTACGACATTGTTTACTAATTTATGTATATTATATATATTTTGAAAATGATCTTAATATTTTATGTACATATATACATATATTCCAAGAAATTGTCTTAGTATCAATAAATTTTCAAAGCAATAACACTTCAAGTCGTGCATTAATGTCCTTTGTATGCCTACCAAATATGAATGAAATATCTGCTTTAACTAAGAAGTTGTACATATATCCTTTTTTGTAAAAGAATAAAACCTGCTAAAAATTGTTTGTTTTTACATAAAAATATCTTAAGCTCAACATTATTTACCAATTTATATAGTTATTCATTTTGAAAATGCTTTGCCTTTTATATATGCTAAGAAATTGTTTTAAGACCAATAAGTTTTTGAAAGCAATATGACTACAAGTCGTACAGTAATGTTCATATATCCTATTTTGTAAAAGAATAAATGCTGCTATAACTGCTTCATTTTACATAGAGTAACCTTAAGTAAAACATTATTTCCATTTTATATAATTATTTATGTTGCAAAACCTCAGTACAATAGTCATGAACGTAAATTTCATGAAGATGGATACTGGGTATACTGCTAGAAATTGAAGCTTGTTGTTGCAATAGTTCTGCTGTTGCCGAGAGTTCTTTCCTAAAACTAATTTTGACTAAAAAGTTGTTTTTTTGTATAAAAGAACCTTAATCAAAACTTTGGCTAGCTATTAAAGTTTATTTATATATTAACTTTAATTAAAACTTTACTAAATTAATTAAACTTCTAATTTTAAAAGTAAAAAGAAAAACGTTATTTTTTTCAAAAATGTTCACACCACAAGTCGTATATAAGAGCTTTTTATATAATTACATAATTTTTATAAAATAGCTTCTGTACTTAAGAAGGTGATCATATATCCTTTATTGCAAGAATGGAAAATTCTATCGTTGCTTAAAATAGCCTTAATAAAAGCTTAAAGATATTAACTAAATTTCTTCTTTTCGAACAAAATTAGCAGAAAAAGTCAATACATTTTTAAAAATAGTACCGATACTAGTTGTGAATGTAGGCTTTTTATATTATCGTAGCTACGGAATTTGGTTATTATTTTGGCATTCTTTATTTAAAAAGCTGTTTATATGTTTTTTTGAAAAAGAAAATGTGCCCAATACAGCCCTAATTGAAGATTTATGAAGTTTACAAAATTTTTTAAACAAAGCTGGGCCCATATATGCACAATATACAATTGTATGTACATTGTACATACATACATACAATTGAAAACTGCATGAAAATTTTAAAAATGACCACATTACAAGTCGTGTATAAGAGCTCTTTATGCACCCACATAATTTAGTTGTTATTTCTTCTTTACTTAAAAAGCTCTTCATATATCCTTTTTTTGTATAAATACAAAATTTTTGCTTAGAATACTCTCTTTTTGTGTGAAATTGCCTTAAATAAATGTTTATGAAGCTAATTAATTTTTTTACAAACGAAATAAACACGAATAAGAAAAAAGTAGTGGCACTACAAGTCGTGTATCAGCGCTCTTTATGGAACCACAAATTTTGGTTAATGCACCTGATTTATTGAAAATGTTGTTCATATATCCTTTTTTGTAAAAGTAGCAAATTTGTATGAAAAATACTTTTTTGCGTAGTAAAGCCCTAATTAAAATTTTATTTCACCAACTGAATCTGTTTTTCTCATTTGGAAACGAAATTAAGAGGAAAAAAGCGATAAATTTTTAAAAATAGTTGCACTACAAGTCGTGTCTGAAAGTTCTTTATAAATCTGCATTATTCATATCGTCCCTACCATGTCCAGCTATCCAATATACAAATTTGCGCTTTTCATAAGAGCGCAACTACGCACCCGTCAATTGTGAACTCTAAAGTCAACGTATTCCGAAAAAATATTAACTATTGAGTTATCAATCGTCTATGAGAATTTCATAATTTTTGAAACGAGGCTTATCGTATAAATTGCAATACGAAGATAATGAATTTAGAAAACTATTTTTGCATATTGTATAGTTCGACATAGCAGGGACGATATATCCTTTATATATGACTTTATTTAATATTATTTAAATTACGTTTTTCTTGTACACTGAAAATATTTCGACCATTCGCTTAATGTTAAAATGTCATTTTAAAATTATCTCTGTTACTCCTAGTACTAAAAGGTATTCTCTATTCAATTAACCCCCTGTACATTAAAGGTTTTCCCAAAAGAAAAAAAAAAACAACAAACAGAAATCCCAACAAGCAAATCAAGTTCGTTGACCCTGTTTTTCATTTACCTATGTATGTGTGTATGTATGTACGTGTATAACAGCATAGACATTGTCTCCTTCCCTTAACAATTGTCTAGCATAGACATACAAAGTTTATAGTTTTGAAATTTCTCTTGTTTTTATTGCTTTGCTGTTTGCTACTGCCAAGTTAATGGCTGTTTTTGACAGCACCTTAATAAAATTATGTTTTGAAAAAAAAACAGGAACTCCTTATCTTTATAATGTATAACTATTGTGCCAACTGGACTTTGTATTGTATGCGTTTGTTGTCGATTAACATCTTTGAGTGCTATGTGCTGCAACCCTTATAAAGTTAGATTTTTGTCTTTCCAATTCCAATTGGAGCTTTTTTTATCATAATTTTTTTTTGGTGGTTATTTTTTAGCTCAATGTGGACTTATTTGTTGTTAAAGACAATGATTACATATTTTATAGAAATTTTGCAAATGTTTTTGAAGTTTTTTTAATTAAGATTTATTAAAAGAGATTGCAGAAACTTTTTGGTGAAAGCTTGTAAATAAAACATAATTTAAAATTTTTTCATGTAAAAAATTGTTTAAAAAATAATGCTGCAAGTCGTTAACTAGTGCACTTTATATTTATTGAAAGTTTTATGGCAATATCAGCTTTGGCTTAAAATCTTGCCATATATCCTTTTTTTTCAAATATAATCACTTTTTTATGTGTACCCTTTTTTCCAGACTACGGCAACGCCAAAAGAAAGGGTTATGTGTTTAGCAGTCTATATAGTTTGGTAGTATGCATGATCCACCGCAACGTAACCGTTATTATGGGCTGGCTGCCATAGACAATTTTTTCTTACATTCAAAAGTATAGCAATGAGACAGCATTAAGTCAGGGATATATCGTGATAGATATCATATTTATGTCAGGTATCGTTGGTTTAACTATTATCATTAGTTAACTAAAGACCATGAGCTCGACTCTGAAAAACATAAAACTATCATTATATAGATTTATAACTAGTGGGCCATTCCATAGTATTCCAGCTTTACTTGTGAATTCTAAATTTCTTGTAGAACTTGTTACCCCCAAAAGCTCCATCATTTGTAAATATGGTCCTCTGTTTTTATTACATGTACAAACCTGCATATATATTTGTTTAGTTTAAAGGATCGTATTGGCTTTTTGCCTTTTATTGATTAACTTGTAACTAGCAATGTCATCAATAATTTGTCAAAGTATTTTCACCAATTTCAAGATGTCCTTTGCACACACATGGAGTTCCCCTGGCAATACACATAATATTACTTAAAGTGGGCGGTAACTCTCGCTTACTAAGTAATATAATTTTTCTTATAAAACTTGGCACATACAATGTTCTCTTTAAACAATATAATCCAGTAATTAGAAAAGTGGGCACTGCCACGCGCATGCTAAAAAAACATATACTACATATTTTAAAATACTCGGCATTAAGTTTTTCTGACAACACAATTTCATGTTACGAAAGTGGACTGTGCCAAGCCCATACAAAATCAATTTTTTTATAACATCAAATGATAAAAAGTAGTCTGTTTCAACTACTTCTTCTTAAACGATTCCTATAAAACTTTGCACACACATTGAGTTTCTCTGACAATAAGGTTTGCTGATAAGAAAATTGGAAAGTGCCACCACGCCCATCATGCTCCTATTCAATTTGTTCTACTAAAACAATTGCTATGTAATATTATACTTATTTTAAATTGTTCTAACACTGAAATATAAAGATTTGAAAAGTGGGCAACACCACGCCTATCCAAAGTAAATATACCTTCTTTAGCACTCGTAATTAACCGAGAGTCCTATGAAACGTTGCGTACGCATTAAGTCCTTCCGGTATCACAATTTCATGATGACAACAATGATAAGAAAAGTGGACTGTGAGTGCCACGCCCTTGGAAAGAAAATTTTCTTTCTCAACTATTTTTACTAAATTAATTCTTATAAAACTTTCCATACACATTGCGTGACACACACAACACAATTTGGTGATAAGAAAAGTGGGCAGTATCATGACCATAATAAATAAAACTTATTTTTTAATCACTTCTCAGCAACCAATTACTAAGAAATTTTGCATAAACATTTAGTTGCTCTCACGCTAAAATTTCATAATAAGAGAAAAGGGCATTGCCACGCCCTTACAATTTTTTTTCTTCAACTATGTACTTTTAATTAGCCGATTATTATGAAGCCTTGAAACTTGCACATTTTGATGAGTAAATTGACCGTTTAAAGCAAATATCTTTAGGTGGCAGTTAAACTACACCAAGTCACATTTTTCTAAATACTTTTTTTATACTGTTGTAATCAGCGTTATTTCCTTTATCGATGGGTATATCCCAGTAAGTGCTATGTTTCAAGGATCATAGTACTTCTCAAAACCATCTGGGAGGTAAAAAACACCAAGTCCTTTTCAATAAATAGCGATAATATTATATGACGTAATTTTACTAAAGATATGTTCGATATACAAAAAATAATATTACACTTATATAAAATATTCGTGGCAGGGAAAAATATATATCGATATCGATATCTTTAAATAACGATCGGCATCGATATATATCGAATAAAAATATCGATATTTTTCAAACATAATTGTTCATACTTAATCCCACAACTTTTTAAAAATAAAACACAAAAAGTACTTTTCTTATAAATAATTAATCTGAAAAGAGTCAATTTCCAACTTCCTTACTGCCAAGTTCGTATCCAAAAATTGCGGCCGTAAAAAGGACTGCGCTTAAAACAAGGACCAAGTTCTTGATAGATACAGTACCATCTCATTTCTAGGCAACCTGTTAGCTTGGGGATATTTTATTTTTTGGCTTTTTAATATTTGAAAGAATTATGGGAAAAAGTGCTGGAATACCAGATGCTCCAGGAGACTCAGGTTTTGTCAGAATTTTAAACCAACTTTAAAAGCAATTTTTCCACTCTTATTGATTCACCTCCCAAAATACATTTGAAATGTATTCACAGTGTTTTGAGGTGACCAAAAAAGTTGACAACTCAATTTATGTTGATTAATTTATATTCATTTGCAGTGGGCAAGTGTATAGCGGATAGCCCATTCTATCTGCTATCTCATCGATTTTACTGATAAGACAGTGGGCTGCTATTTTAGCTGATGTGTGATAGCCACCAAAGTTTTAGCCAACCAATCATTAAATGGTGCTAGAAAAAATTTCTCGTCTGTTTTAAATACGTTGTGACTTCTTGAACCTACCTCGTAAGCATTATTTTTTTTGTTTCAGGCGTAATTTTTGTCTTTTTTAGAAACAAAAAAAGAAATCGAAACAATTTTTAACGATATTAAGAATCATCTCTGAAGTGATGCTTAACAAAGACACATATTAAAAGCAATCACCAACAGCCAAACAAACACACACACAGACACACTCCATATTCTTATGCATACACATTGTCAAAGTTCAAACTGAGTTTTACAAGGAATAAGAAAATAAAAAGCACCACTGAGTTCAATGAACATACAAAATGCCGGTCGGTAGCATAAACATAAAATATATAAAACACATTTTCATGACTAGAAAAACTAAGACACAATTTCTTCTTTTTTTCCACACATTTTGGCTTAACGGAAAGAAAGCAAGAGAGACTAAAAACAAACAAATTTATAAGGACATAAAGGATATGGTTAAAATGTAAAAAAAAGCTTACACGAAAACCAAAACACACCCAAACAAAGAAATAAGGATACATTCTTATTTAATAAATACATCCAGTTACTCTCAGCCTTTCATAAACAGACTTGAGAATGTGTAAAAAGGACTGGTGTGTGAGAGTGTATGCGTACGTGTGTATGTTCCGTTTTAATTATAAGACATGGTTGTTTTTAGACAACCGTTATGAAATATCACAAAAAAAAAGAAATGACTCTCTTGAAAATGACTTACACTCACACTGTTACAAAATGTAATTGACACTTTTTTATTCCCATGTGTATGTGTACGTGTTTTTTTTTTTCTTTGCTCTATACTTTTATCCTTATAAACATTCATTTGACCTCATTTTTTCTACACAAAGTATTTTTTTTACCACAATTTTTTATGTGTGTTTTCAAACAAGGGTGGGGTGTAATCAAAATAGGTGTCTGTCTTACAGGCTTTTCGTCTGTCAGTGTGTCGGCCTTTTTAAGGTGTTGTTCAATTTTTGTTGTATGCACATGCAACATGCTAAACAAAAAAAGCATTTAAGTATTTAAGTGCCTTTTTCTGAAGGGTTTTATTTAAATTTATGAAAAAAGTCGACAACAAAAAAGAAAAATGCATAAACTGGCTAATTAAAGAAAAACACGTGACATAATTTAATGTTGTTTTTTCATAAAAATTTGCTTTTATTAAAAATGTTCACAAAGGCAGAAATATGTATGGATATGGAAATTTTTGGGAAAAAGTATTTCAAAAAATTTTTGGAAGGCAGTAGTTGTAGCATTTTTCTTAAATTACGAAAATATTTAAAGTTTCGACCATTACTGTACATTAAAGGCATTAAAGCGGGTCGACCTCCATACAAAATGAAAGATATTTTTTTGCCACGCCCCAAAGAAATATAGCACTTTTTTGTTTTTCATATGTAGCGCAGTTATATGGCTGCGATCTCATTATATTGCATATCGTTGTTCATGGCTTGAATATAGCTTCATTTTTGCCTCTCGTGACTTTTTAATCCGACATCTAATTCTGTGCGCCACTTATCTCTACCATCTCGGATCCTTCCCGCATAATTTCCAATTTTTTGCACGCGGAAATAAAGTCGATTTAAAACTTAGTATGTCTAGCTTTTAATATACTTACTCACTGTTATGCCACGCCCCAAAATTACGCCTCTTTTTTATTTTTCACACAGAAATAAATTACTTTAGACTGGACAAATCCCAATAAAAAACAAACGAATTTGCACCAGTCACCCCCTAGAATGAAAGATATATCAATGAAGTTACTAAAATTGTAAACACAAAAATTTTTTTGCCACGCCCCAAAATACAGCTCTTTTAATTTTTTTATATATTACATTGCCATTTAAAGTCCGATCTCATCATATCGCATATCGTAGTTCATGGCTTGAATATAGCTTAATTTTTGGCATTGGCGACTTTTGAATCCGACATAAAATTTTGGGCGCCACTTATGACATTTCGGATCCTTCCCTCCTAATGTTAAATTTTCTGCACGACATATAAAGGTTTAGAAGGGTTTTTGGCGCGTGCAAAAAATTGGACATTGGCAATAGTGCCGCCCAGAATTTGATGTCGGATTTAAAAGTCTCCTGAAGCGAAAATTAAGCCACTCTTAAGCCATAAACAACGATATACGATATAGTGAGGTCGGACTTTAAATGGCGGCGCAATATGTAAAATATTAAAAGTGCTGTATTTTGGGGCGTGGCAAAAAATATGTTCTTACAGTTTTAGAAAAGTCATTGATAAACATTTTATTCTAGAGGGTGACGTGTCAATCTTTCTGTTTTGTATTGGGATTTACCCACTCTAAAGTACTTTGTATATGAAAAAGAAAAACGAGGCTTAACTTTAAAGCGTGACATAAAAGTGAGTATATTAAAAGCTAGATATACAAAGCTTTAGAAGGATGTTCTTGGCATGTTCAAAAAATTGAAAATAAGGAGAGAAAGATCTGAAATGGCATAAGTGGCGTCCAGAAATTGATGACGGATTAAGAAACCAACCTAAGAAAAAATTAAGCAGCAGCCAAGCCATAAAGAACGACATGCGATATGATGAGATCGGACTTTAAATGGCGGCGCTATATATATAAAAACTAAAAGTGCTGGATTTCTTTTTTTAAATTTCATTCACATATCTTTCATTCTGGGGAATGACTGGTGCAAGTTTTTTTTTCAGTGTAATTTAATTTTTATTGCTATATTTTAAAAGGAGGTATTAAATATCGCATATTCGGAAATAAATACATCTAAACCGAAAAAAAAACCGACTACAGAACAGGCGAGGCACTACACACACTTTTCTGATCATAATGTTGTTTTTTTCACTAGAACTAAATGTGTGTGTAAAGTTTCACAGGAATCGGCTCAGTAGAAGTTGTTAAAAAATAATATTTAGTTTGCACATGGGCGTGGCACTGCCCACTTTTCTAATTATAATGTTGTATTGCCCCAGGAACTTAATGTGCTAGCAAAGTTTTATAAGGATTGGTTAAATATAAGTACCTGGAAAAAATTATATATTAGTTTGGGCGTGGCACTGCCCACTTTTTTGATAATTATGTTGTATTTTCATGACATTTAAATGTGTGTAAGTAAGAATCGTTGTTGAAAAACAATATTTACTTTGCATGGGCGTGCTTCTGCCCACTTTTTTAATCATAATATATTACACTATGCAATAAAATTACACTTTTGTCATGACCTTTGATTACCACTATATTTTTTGATGTGTTATACTGACTCGGCATAGAATATTTTGTAGAGCTTACGTTTCCTATCTTCAACAATTTTATGTAAAACACCACGAGGAAAATATTTGTGGAACACTTAACCCCTATATATCCCCTCTGAAGGGGGCCTTTTTATTTTGTTATGGGGCAGAAAGTCCCATTCTTTGAAGAGCTAGAGAGTTAAAATGTTATACAAAAATGTTAATCGTGTTATTTGACATAGAAATGCTGAACACATCTTATACGTTAAAAGTAAGGCTTACAATACCGAATCAGTATAATTATGTGCAATATGGGGGAAAATTTAACTCCCACTAAAATATTCCAGCTCTAAACTTTCAAAACGCCAATACACGTATTTATTTTCTTGGTGATTTCTACCAGAATCAGTTGTTAAAACCTTATTATTTAAAAAATTGATTTTGTTATACAGTGTAATTAATGTTCACAATTTTTGCAAAATCAAGTGATTTCACTTTATTATGAATAAAATCAATATTTATCAATCCATTTTCATAAAATAAAGCTTATTTTATTTGTAATATATGTGGCTTTATGATTAGTCAATAAAAATGGTAAGTTATTGCCATTTTCGATTTTTCATATTTTTTTAAAGAGCTAAAATTTTTAAATTTTGCCCAAAAAAAAGATGTAGTTTTCATCATTGCGGTAGGAATAATTGTGAAACCATTGAATATAGAAAAATAATTAATGTTAAAATGCCTTTAAGATAATTTTATTCCAAGTTTTTTAATGTATCTTGTAAGGAAATTGGCTAACCCTTTTCCAAGTTATGATAAAATCGGTGAAGCAACGTCTCCAAAACTCGATTTTTTGCAAAAATCAGGTAATTTGACTTTAATCTGAATAAAATCAATATTTACCCATCGATTTTCGTGAAATAAAGCTTATTTTATTTCTGGTATATGTAGCTTTAGAGTCACTGAATAAAAATGGTTAGATTTTGCAATTTTCGTTTCTTTATAAATTTTTATTATATAAAAATATTTCGATTTTGCATAAAAAAATATGTTTTTCATCATTGCGTTCTGAATAATTCTGAAATCATAGAGTATAAAAAAAAATTAAGTTAGAACGTCTTAAAGCTAATTTTATTTAAAGTTTTTTAGTGGTTTTTGTAATAAAATTGCACACCCGTTCATAAGTTATGATAAAATCAGTGCCTCTTTAAAAATTCCAAATTTAAAAAAAAGTTAATACTATTTTTGTAGTTAGGGGACTATATATTCCCGGCATTTTTTTTGTTTCATAGTGTAGTTAATTGAAAAAACAATTTAACGTCTTTTAATTTTTATAAAAGAAAAATATATTGCACCTTTAATTTTCATAGTCATTGCAAGTCATTTGTAAACTTTTTTTCATAAATAGCAGAAAAATTATGATAATTAATTATGCTTATCAGCTGTTAACAGTCATTGGAAAAATTACATTTTCACAGCTGTCAGTTAGTTGGACTAGAAGACAATAGGAAATTTAGCATTCGCTATGGTGTGCCAAGAGAACGAAGTGCCTAACAGCAGGATATCATTACGGACAATTCTGTTTTATAAATTTTTTGTAGTAGTACTTTGCTATAATTAAATGCTGCATGTCGTCAGCATGTTTGTAGGAATTTGATTGTTACAACTGAAATAAGTTTAAATGCAGCTTTTTTGTCAACATTAAAATAAATCAATAACTAATGAATTATTAAATATTTACAAGAAATAATTGCCAGTATAGTATGGAATTCAATAATGAGGCTATGGCAGGTAGGAGTACTAATGGAATTTTGTCTAACTAGTAGCTTTAAAATATGAATAATAACACTATGCAATAAGAAAAATGCCAAGGAATAGCACTATATTTTCTTACGTGTTATGGTCCTCTAACTACAAAACTAGTCGAAATTTTAAATTTTATGGATACAATTTTTTTATACATATTTTTTTTAATTTTGGATATTTCAAGAGACTGCTCTGCTCCACTGATTTTATCATAACTTATAAAGATATTGTTTTTTACCAATATAACAAAATGAAATATGGGAAGCTAAGAATCATTTTATAGTTTTTGCCTCATTCAATGTGTCCTGAAATAAAATTATACACTGAAAATAGTCGATGCAAGATTTTACGAAAAATACTTTCGTAGTTACTTTTTTCGTATTATATACGAAACTTTCGTACATTCCACGAAAAAAGTTTTAGTCTAGCATTTTGTTATTTTACGAAAGTAACGAAAACCATTCGTATTTACTTTTTTCGTAGAATGTACGAAACTTTCGTACATATTACGAATTAGGTTGAGTCCAGAATTTTATTATTTGACGAAAGTAACGAAGACTTTTCGTAGTTATTTCTTTTTGTAAAATATACGAAACTTTCGTACATATTACGGAATAAATTTTTACATCAGAATTTTATAGTTTTACGAAAGTAACGAAAACAATTACTAGTACGTTTTTTCGTAATATATACTAAAATTTCGTACATATTACGAAATCAATTATGGACTATATAAGTTGTTCTTAAAATTATAAAATCATATAAAATTGGGCGCTAAGTGACCCGTATACATATAAGTTGTAGACAGTGTTACCGTTGAAATTTTTCAAAAAGGGGCACAAGAAGGGGATTTTGATAATAAAAGGGACACAAAAATGGGATTTCTGAGAAAAAACTGTAATAACTAGAAAAATGTAAAAAAAGTTGTTTAATTTTTTCGTAAAACACAAAAAATATTTAGTAATATTCTCTAAATATTACCTTAAACTATGAAAGTATTTCGTAAAATGTAAAACTTTTTTCTCTTTGCTACGAAACTCTTTCGTATTATATAAAAAATTATTTCTTAAAATACAAAACATATTTCGTAAAATAAACACAAAAATTTCGTTTGTTTCGTACATTTTATGAAAGAATTTCGTGGTGCGAAACTACAAAATATTTCGTAAAATATACCACCGATTTCGTTCATATGTTGCATTGTTTTTTTTCAGTGTACTTTTGGTTTTTTTAATATCTTTGTGTATTGAGCGTTACATTCGCTTTCGCGCTTGTACCGGGAATGATTTTTGCAAAGAAAATACACAACAAAAAATGAGTACAGGTTTTGAAAGCACTATACATCTACTCGCTAAAAACAAAGGATTATAATAATCGCAGGACGAAATTAAAAGTTATGACCATTTTTTCAGTTTTGACTTGGGTTCGCATGGAAAAATAAAAACAATTATGTTTTAAAATTATTTTTTCCAAATATTGTCCCATAAGGGCCTTTTCACATATTACGTAACGCTATTTTCGGAGGTCTTCGTAACGCTTTTTACAAAATTTTCAGTATAAAGTATCTAATGCGTAACAAATCTTTAACCCCCCCTGGAGCGTTACATAATATGTGAATGGCCCCTAAACAAGAAGTAGGCTTCTCATTCAAATAACACTTATTTTAATAAAATCGACCAACAATGTCAAAAGTTATGCCAACTTAAAACCATTTTTTTTCGTAAAATACGACCTACCTAATACATTCTTCGAAAATATAACAACCCACAGTGCGAAAGAAGCAAAATTTTTTCAGAGAAAACCAAAAATTTGTAAACAGATAATGTTCTTTATATCGTTTCAACCCTTCAGCTGTTGTTAACTTTTTCTAAAGTCCTAAAACTTATAGATAAGTTATATATAATTTTTTTTTACGTAACGCTCAATACATTTTATACGAGTTCAATATTTTTATATAAAATATTCTATATTTTGAATTTAAAACAATTCAGAGGCATAACCTTCGATGCATTTTAACATAAACTCCTTAGTTATTCACTAAAAAATTTCAATTAAATTAAAAAAATATGGATAATACTCAATACATTTTTTGGATACAAATGATGATTGATTTGATGAAAGGTTTTGCAATATAATATTATACAACGAAGCTCACAAAACTTTTAAATATTTAGAAGTACAAACCTATGCTGTTGTTTTAGTGTATGTTGTTAATGCAATTTTAAAAATTAGACTGATTAATAAAGCGTACTAAAAAAGCGTAACGCTCAATACATAAGACTGCGGCCAACAAAAATTTTAAAAATATATATATATATAATTTCTAATATTTTAAAAAAATGAGTCCCAGATGGAAGCTTTCAAAACGCCGATACATTTATGTATTTTTTTTTTGTGGCCTCTATCAGAATCAGTTGTTAAAAACTTTTTCTAATGATTTTGTTGTACAATTTAAATGTTCGCAATTTTTGGAGACTTCATTTTATTACGAATAAAATCAACATTTATTCACTGAATTTCATCAAATAAAGCTTATTTTATTTCTAGAATATGTGGTTTATATGATCACTTAATAAAAATGGCATGTTTAAGCCAATTTTTTTTTATAAATTTTTAAAAAATAAACATTTTCCAATTTTGCATAAAAAAATATATATGTATTTCATCATTGCGATCTGAATAATTCCGAAACCATTGTGTATATAAAAAATAATGTTAAAACGACTTAAAGGTAATTTTATTTCAAGTTTTCTAATGGTTTTTGTAATAAAATTGGACTACCATTTCCCAAGTTATAATAAAATCGATGTAAAATCCCAAATTTTAGAAGAAAAAAAATTACTATAGAATTTTAAGTTTCAACTGTTTTTGTAATTAGAGGATCATAACACATCTAAAAAATATAGTGGTGATAAAAGGTAATGACATAAGTGTAATTTTGTTGAATAGTGTAATATATAAAAGACTTTAGGAAAATTATTTTTTGGAAAAACTTTCCCAAGCTTTTACCTTTTGGCTCCAAGTAACTTGCCCAGGACCCAAAAAATCTTCCTAACATCAAAGAAAAACTATGGCGAGGGGAGTTCCATGTGTATAGAGCATAAAGAAGGATATTTTAAGACATAAGAAATGCCATTTTCGGATAAAATCTCCATTTTTTACTACCAGGCTCACCATATGAATAGTTCTCCCATATTCCCCACATCACTTAACTCTTTTTCATTTGTTCTTTTCTAACAACCAACACCAATATTCATACACTCCTCGTATAGATACCGAAAATAATATTTGTCTATTATTAACAGCAACGAAATCAATTTTACTCTTCCTTAGCCTCCCACTAGCAACATATAAACCAGCGGCGACCATTCTCATTCATTAGGCTGTTTTTTTACTATCAACACACGTATACTATGTGTAAGACTCATAGCTTGTCTATTTAGCCATGAAGTACATACACAAACTAAGAAGAATATATGTAGTGTATGGACACCACTGATATAAAGCCAACAAGAGTTCTATAATTCAATCACTATTTAAGAGAGCTACATGTAGTAGTTTTTTTTTGTTTTTGTATATATAGGAAGCTGGACGTGTTCTATTTATACTCCCCCTTTTTTCTCTACAGCACACTCCCACACACATACAAATACACTTCCTTTGCAGGGTTGTTGTTTCTTATATTTTTGGTAGTATGTTTGACGCCGGCTTTTGTTATTGTAGCCAAAAACAAAGTGTAATAATAGAGCTCCAAAAAATACGCATAATTGAAGAGAGTAGTAGTTAAGCTAAAGCGAGAGCACGTTACTATTATTTTTGTTGTTGTAATTTGCTGCGGTTTTTTTTCTGTGTTGTTGTTATGGAGCATATTGATTATTTTTGTTTTAAAGTGTGTATAAGTAAATAGCGCGGGTTTTTGGGGTTAATTTTTGGGGATGGTTGCTATGCAGCTTTAAAACTTATCACAAAATTGGGATTTTTAAAGGTTTGTTTCATTCCCAGTCATCTCTATAAACTTTTATTTAAATTATAAAATTTTTTGTTGGTATAAATTAAAAGTTAATGTGGACTTTAATGGCAAGTATTGTATGCCAAAGTTGCCGTTAAAGTCCACGTTAATTTAATCATACATTGTGAATCATACATTGTGAATCATACATTGTGTTTAGTTTTACATCAATCAAATTTTATAAATATATCTGTCATTAACAATTGACTTATGAATTTTATGAGTTAAATCCAAAGAAATTTAATTATTTTGGCCCCAGTTTGGTTTTAATTTAATTTTTCAATTAAATTATAATTTTTATTTAGAGAAAAATGTAAAGCATTTGGACAAAGAAAAATTTGACTGCACGGAGGGTTGAACTCACATGTTTCGAGATGTCCCAGTTTACTCATCACAGTTCTTTACCGCTTAGACCACTCGATCAATGTCGGTAGTTTCCAGTCAAGTAGATAAACATCATCTTTATGTCTTGTGTTAAAGCTGCTTGATTTTCTCTATTCTACTATGCTTTGCCACCGGTAATTACGAATATTAGTGTGTGTGAATTTCTGTTTTGTTCATTTGTCTGAACAGTGGGCATTCTTAGCTATGTGCCTTTAGGGTTTGTAAAAATGAAGTTAAGAATTGAGGCGAATACAGAGATCTGCTTGCATCGGGATTACAGGTTGCTTAGGTACTAGTCCTTCAGAGGCTCTGAATGATATACTTAACTTAATTCCGATCGACCTTCATGTATTGCCTGTATCCTCGAGCAGTGTGGCAAGACTAGGGACATCTTGGAGAGGCATCTTGGAGATCAAGGACTTATGGTGATGCAAGAATCTTATATCAATGACCACCAATACTAAGCAAACCCTACGATTACATAGACAGAACGGAATAGAAGGGAGGTAACATGGAAGAAGACTTCAACTTTAGGATGTATACTGATGGATCAAAAATGATCTGCGGTGTGAGATCTGCAGTTTTTTCGAAAGAGCTGGCGGTAAGACTCTCCTTCCAACTTCCTGATGAATCCAGTGTATTTCAGGCCAAAATATTGGCTATAAGGGAGCCGGACTAGCTGTATATTGATAGAAGTGTCCAATGTAGGGTCGGCATCTCCCACTTTTGCTACTTTAGTTAGCTAGTACAAGGATATGCTATTCAAAGATAAGATGGTCACGCTGACGTTACCCTTATCTGGGTTCCCGCACATAACAACTTCACTGGCAACGAACAAACAGATGAGCTAGCCAGGGATGGCTCTGCTATGGACGCCTCCTCTGCTGAATCGCTAGCCATGCCGACTGGGCAATAATAGGAACTATATTCCTAAACATTATCAAGAGAAAGTTGAAGGTAGGTGGCGCAAGCTGAGCACCAGTAAGGCACCTAGGAAGATGTGGGCTGGTTACAACGATAAGCCCACAACACAACTAACTAGAACATGATAGGGTCATCTCGAAGCTCTTCTCAGTAGTGACTGGGCACTGGGCAATCGGTACACATGCTAGCAGGATAGGCCTTTCCTATAATGTGTTCTGTCATAGTTGCCGGGATCGAAGTAAAGAAGAAACAGTTTTCCACTTTCGTTGCGAGTGCCCGCCCTTGCATCTCTCGAGGCACAAATTCTTGGGTAGCAACATACTAGGCGACCTATCGGAGCTATAAAAGATTGGTCTAGGTGACCTGACCAGGTATATCAATGCGATGCGTTGGATCTATAGTACGTATTACCAGATACGAGATCACTGATCGGACCTTCATAGGTTGACACTGACGAGTGGAGTGGTCTGTCAAAACGTAATCTTATTGATTCTACTTGAATACTTGCGCGTAGCAGGCAGCCACGTAAACCAATCAACCTAGTCGAACTGTATGGGTTAAATACAAAGAAATTTAATTGTTTTGGCTTGAAAAATTAAATTAAAGTCGAACTCGAGACAAAATAATTAATCTTCCATTCCATAAAACTCTTAATAAAAATTAAGTTCTGTAAATTATACATGTCTGTGGCACAAAGGAATGAGTGCTTCTTAAGTCGACTGAAGAAAAGTTGTTTTTTCGAAAGCTTTTACGCTACTATTAAGTCTTTTGTATACTTATATCACTTATATGTTGTGTGACCCTTCCTAATTTAGGTATGATTGTAACTACTGCAACCTTCAACTAAATTGTTTTCTTTCAGTCTTCCTCCATGGCTTACGAACGTGCGCGCTACTCAGCCCTATTGCAGAATCAACAGTCTGCTAGCAACTAGTTTTTGAAAAGCCATCTTTTCAAAACTGTCATCGAGTGGAGTGATGCAGATGGACTAAAGTGCATTAGAATGTAGTGGAGGCATTATGGAAAGCGTTGGAATATGCTCTACGGTTTCGAGATCATCTGCTTCAAAACTACTACAAGGTTGACGGCGTTGACGATTGGGCTCTGGAGGACGGTGATGTACATACCTTTAGATGACGATACTCAGAGTTCGGGTAGCGCAGTAGGTGCCTATTTCAACTCTGGTTAGATAGAATAATTTTATGGCTGGGATGAGGTAGTGAACGAACACGACCAACCTCACTCGTTGTCACAACAACTGGATCTTCGCTTTGCTGGATCTTCCGCTTTGAGACGACCCAAGTCTCATTCGGCCAAAGATTGTCAACTTAGCGACAGCTGTATCAAACGGAAAATTTTTCCTCAGGAAGGAACTCCAAACAACAGCAGAGTTGTTACAACTACAATGACCAACCCCGCTAGGATTCGGACCATAGCACGTTAACGTTGATATCTCACGTCTCCACAGTAGCGGTAAAAGAAGTGAATGTTAACCTTAATCAATCTAAAGCCATCTTAATTGCAATGCTCCACTGGATAGCAAATTGGGGCTAGGATCTCGTTTCAGTCCAAAAAACCTGGCTCAAAGCAGCACGCTTTGAGAACTTGATTTGAAAGGCTACTTGACAGGAATGGACCAGGTAAGATCAGATCTTTTATTGTAGCCAAAATCACCTTTTTTCGACGATTTTAATATGACATTTTTCTGGGAATGATTATATTTTTTATAACAGTCCGATTTGGCTAAGAAAATTAAAAGAGTAAGATCCCTTCTTTTCTTTATGTAGAAAGCGTCTCAACATAAGCGAATTATAGCAATGCTAACTTAACAAACACGATAAGGTTAGATCTGTAGCCGGTCACAGAGTATATTAATCATGCAAAATGTGCTACCCCTAAGTCATATAAAGGAGACATATTCTTTTTCATACAAAATGACAACTTGTCACTGTCACTTTAGAACCAGTCACGTAATCAGTTTTGTGAAAGGCTCTCTTCCTTTTGGGTATATTTCCTTTCACTTTCTTTTCAGGCTCAGTGTAAAATTCTGAGAATGTGATCATAAAATTGTATTTATTGCTATGTAAGAATATTTTGAAAGTACTGAAAACAGTTCTGAACTATTCCAGTGTTTCATTCCATTCTGTTGTTTTTTTTTAGTTCTTATAATATTTTTAATGGCCCTTATCGGGTTGGCGATTTTCGCCTTCGACTACGACATTTCTGTAATAGATTAAAGAAAACTGTAGCGTGCTGTCTTTAATCTATTACAAAAAATCGCCAAACACGATAAGGGAGAATATGTCAACTTGCTTTGAACATTGTAAATTTTGTTTAATATTTTATTGACTATAATCATAATAATGTGTGTGTCTTTATTTCATTACGTTTCATTTTCATAATTTTTGAAGTTTCTAATATTGTTTTTATTGGCGGTATTCAGAATTTGGTGCAAATGGTCTTGCGAAAGAGCAAATGCAAATTATCTTAGCTTTTTTGTAAAATCCAACTACAAAATACACAGAGTTCTAGCTAGTTTGCGCAAAAAAAGGTACGATATTTTGCATTTGATCTTTCGTAAGGTCGTTTGCACCAAACACTGAATACCACCATTGTTTTAACTTGTCCAATTGCTTTGCTTCTTGCATAAAAGTTGAGCTTAAAAACTATCAGACTTTGTTTATGTTCCTGCAAAAGTTTTTTGTTGTTTTAGTTAATTCAGTTTCGCAATAAATTTAATGTTTCCTCTCCTCTAAGCCATCATGAAGGCATCCGTTTTCTGTTTTCAAGGATTGACAAGGATCGATACATACTTACTTCTTTCAACAAAATGTTTCTTTATTCAGCAACTAAAGGACGATTAGAAACGTCCTTAAAAAAATTATAGTTTATAAATTCCACCTTATCTTTCCAACCTTAGTTTCCAATTTTCATTCACAAAAAATAATTCACTCAAAATTACCACTTCCAGTAAAATTGTGTTCCATTCCACTTTGTTCCATTTTCGTTTTATGCAATAAATTAATGTTTCTTTCTTTAATTAGAAACAAAATTAGTTAAATTCTTAAGAAATTAAAAAAAAATTCGTTTCATTCCACATTGTTCCTTTTTGATTTTTTTATATATGTATACGTATAATCTTGGAATTACTTACATGTTGTGTTTCCTTGCTCTTTTTGTATAACTTGATGAACTTATTAAATCCTTAGCGAAAAAATTTATTTTTAAGCAAAAAAATTATTTTAAAATTTTTAACAAATTTTTTTTAAGTTGAAGATTTTTCCATTAACTAAACAAAAATATTTTACTAATGATGACACAGTTTTTGCGTTAAAAAATTAATTTTTTTTTTTTGAGAAAAATTAATTTTTAAAAAAATTTTATTTAAAAAAATTTTACTTTTACTTTTAACTAATTTTCATTTGTTTTAATTTTGGCTTTTATTCTTAACAATTTTCTTTGTTTAAATTGTTACGAAATTTTAAAAATAGAGTTTAGTATTAATTAAAGTTTAAACAATATTGCAAATTGCCCGTAGAAATTATTTAAGAAAACTTTTCTCTTTAGAGGAGGTTTAAAAAAGTTGTTTAAGAAAAACCTGTTAAAGTTTCTTTATTATATACATATATTTTTTACTTCTTTATTTTCTTAATAAATTATAGTTTAAAAACAAATTACAATTATATTGAATTGAAAATTAATTCAAAATCACACACATACACATTTAAACAAACGATGAATTTAAAGAAAATGTAGTGCAGAGGAGTCCAAAAAACTAAAGGTTACAACTGAATGTTCTCGAAAAATTAACGAACGAAAGCAACAAACGAACACATACGATTGAGGACGACGATCCTTATGGTTTGCCGATTTATAACGATATGTGACTTGATGAAAACTGTAAAAGCAAGCTGACTTGAAAAATATTTTCACACATATCCTTTAAACTAATACACATGCAAATGCTGTATACTGGCCCAATGAAGAAATCAAATTGGAAAATTGGAAAGTATACGAATGACAAAGAGAGCAATTGGTATAAAACATCCCTTTTGTATGGAAAACAATTTTAACTAACACAACACACCCTTTTTATATTTAGCTTGAAACTCTTTATTTTAAACTTAAAGAGAATTTTTGGCAGAACTTAAGAGTATCCTTTATACACATGCGTTAATTTAATATTTTATTTGTTAAACAGTATAGCTTTACATTAAAAATATTTTATTGTTCTTCCTTCTTTTAAGAAAAAGTAATAAGTGTGGAAAATTTTTTATTTTTTCTTTCTTCTCCTTGGAATTATTTATTCCTTTTCCAAGCTTCTGCATTTTTAGTTTCTTTTTATTGTTGTGTTTCTTTTTTTAAACTATTTTTCTGTTGTTATTGTTGCCTATCTACCGGTTCTATTTGGGTATATTATAACTTCTTCACCATTTCTGGTTCACCACCTGAGTTGCGTGTCTGTTGTCATGTTAACGCGTGTGCCTTGTGTCGTTAGCATCCTCATCATCATCCGTACAATACGACACGCGTAACAATTAAAACACTGAGAGAGATAATGGAGTTAAAAGGAAATAAGTTTATGGCGTACTCTTACTGCCTTTTAACCTGGGCTTCTTCAGGGGCACCTCAAGAGGTCTTCCAAGAATTAAAAACAACAGTTGGCACATACATCGATATATCAATGAAATATGCAATTTCAATAGATTCATTTTGAGCACTTCATTGCCTCGATTTTTCTTTTTTCCGGGACCGGGCGGGCTTCTTCGGAGGTTCGTGAAAGAAGCTCGTTAAAAAAGTTCCTCAAGAGCTATTCTAAGTATTTAAGTGGAAAAGTTGACATATACCTCAAGTAACCAATGAAACTCGAAATTTCCATGGCCTCGTCATGAATATTTCCTTGCCTTAATATTTTATTATTTTAATCTGGGCTTCCTCGGGGGCTCATAAGGGAGTTTCAACAAGAGATTTTCCAAAGATTTATATGGAAAGTTGGCATATATGTACCGCAACTAATCAATGAAATGCGGTATTTCAATAGGCTCGTTTTGAACACATCATTGCGTTAATTTTATTTTCCTTTTAACCTTGGCTTTTCCGGCTGTTCGCAAGAGAGGCTCCTCAAGAGGCCATCTAAGGATTTAAATGAAAATTTGGTATATACCTCAAGTAATCAATGGAATGCAGAGTTTCTATGGGCTCATTTTGAACACTTCGCTGCCTTTATTTTTCTTTCTTTCAACCATGGCTTCTTCGGGGACTCATAAGGGGGTTCCTCAAAAGCTCTTTGGAGGACTCAACTGATCAATGCAATGCGGAATTTATGTGACCCCTCTTGAACACTTCTTTGCTTCTCAAAATCTCTTTTAAGGCCTTAATAGGACAGTCGACATCATCCTCACGTGATCGACAAAATAGCAAATTTCTGTGGCCCTTCTTGAGCACACGCATTGCCTTATTATTTCTTCCCTCAAACCTGGTCTTTCAGGGAACTCCCTAAGAGGGCTTCGCCAAGTGATCTTACAAGAATTTAAACATTATCTAAAGATTTGAATGGAAATTTGTTCTAAGGATTTAAATGGAATGCGTTCAATATGTGCCTTAAGAGAGCAATGAAATGCGGAATTTCAACGAATATTTGCTTGAATATTTCACCGATCTAATTTTTTTTCCTTCAGCCACGAATTTTTCGAGGTCCATAAGAAAGGTGACCCAAGAAATTTTTAAGCAACTTAAATATAATCTCCAATGATCAATGCAAAGCGAAGTTTCTGTGCAATCGTCTTGTAGTCGACTTACAACACCTTGTATATTTTTCTTCCTTTTTTTTTTGCAATTATTCAAGTGGTTCCTCTATAGAGGTATTTTCCAATCTTGAATGGACTTGAATTTAAATAAGCTTTCTTCAAATTCAACCAGAGAAATTAAAGGGATTCAGGATCCCTTATGCTTTAGCTTATATTGTGTTTCTATAAATATCTTTACATGCATCAGGTACCTCACGCAGTTTCTCTATCGGTTGAGTGAATTATACAACAATATATGACTGAACTCTTTACAAAGATTCAGTGCAATTCTTGAAGATGTCTTCAGGAAGATTGAACGTAAAGGCGACCTTCTATACGAATATGTATATTTATGGACTTCTTCCTATAATTTACTTTGAATACTTATTTACCTAGTTCTTCCTTCCTTTCAAGCTGTACTTCTTCGGGGTCTCCTCAAGAGATCATGCAATGGTAAAAATGTATAGTTGACACATAAGTGCATCGGTTTATCAATGAACACGTCATTAGACAGTTCATCTCATTAACTGTTCTTTCTTTCAACCTGTGCTTCTTCGGTGGGCTCGTAAGAGAGGTACCTCAAGAGTTCTTTTTATTTTTTATTTGTCTTTTTTTTTAAAGAGATGTAACACAATCAGGCAATTATTGCCTACCACTTAATTAATTAATATGTTACCTTCTTTAGGAAAGGGATAGTGTAGAGAGAACAGGCGGTGAAGTCGGAGAGAGATAGAAAGCCTAATTCATTTACAACTCTGCTAATGCGCGTCTTTCTTTTTGTTAAATTTTTGTAGAGCATTGTTGCAGCCCTCTAGAGTCAAGTAGAGGAATTAAATTGTTTAAGCTGTGTAGCCATTTATTAGTTCTTTTACTTTGCCGACGATTCTGCTACAATACCGACGAAGGAAGATGCTGTGATGTGCCAAAGTGATCAGTGCTATGCCTGCATCACTTTAACAGTTCAACAACAATTAACACACAATGACACACCAGTACACATCAGACACATTCATGACGTTCTTCGCTTACCTGAAACTAGTCTTGAACCCAGGGATTGTAGCCAACGCGCTAGAGGGTGCTGTTGGCTGCGATGGACTCAAACGGACAATAGACATGAGCCTAAAGTGATCAATGTAATACAAAGTTTCTATGGTTCTTCTTGAGTACTTCAGTGCCGTAATTTGTCTTTGTTTAAACAAGGTTTTTCAGAGGTCCCTAACAGAGGCACCTCAAGTGGTAATTTAAGGATTTAAGCGGGCAGTCGAATTGGAAGTCGAAGTGGAATTTCTACGGTTATTTTTGTGACATGATAAAGGTCACTCAAGAAGTCCTTTACTGATTTGCAAATACAAGTGCTCATCTTGTAGCCGCCAAATACCGTCACTATTTTTTTCGGAATGCTTCCTATGTAGAGGTGTTTTACTAGCTTTGCATGGTCTTTGATTTAAGTAAGGTTTCTTCTAAGGTTTAATCAGAGGTGTCAAAAACCTTATACTATTTATGTCTGGTCATGTTTCAACTTGCGCTGTGTTTCCTTAGATCATTTTATATGAATGAAAAAGGCAGGTACCTCATAGGTATCCTCATAATGTTGAACAGACTCTACAACAATATTTTAACGCAGGCTTCAGTAGTGAGCTAATCGTAAGGATTCTGATGAAAATTTTAAATACACATTTGGTTCCCGTGACAACCTAATTAAGTGAGAAAAATATTGAGGTGTACCACATCCAAGCAAGTAAGCTTTATTTTTCAACGACTCTAGTTTACACACTTCTAAGAAAACCTTTGCATCCTTTATTACGAAAATTGGTCAGTAGCACTCCCTCTTCAAGCAATTACAATTATTCAACTATTTCTACTTAATCAATTTCTATAAAACTTGACGCACAGATTGAGTTTTCTTATAATACGATTTACCAGTTTTAAAAAATGGGCAGTAGCACGCCCATATATTAAATAAAAATATTTATTTTCTGATGCTTTTACTAAAGTGTTTCATATAAAACTTGAGAGTCCCTAATAATACAAATTATTAATAAGAAAAGTGGGCAGTGCCACGCCAATTTTATGTAAATATTCATTTTAATCATCAAAAACGTCGATAAATGTATATATTTTTTGGAAGTCTCTGCCAGAATCAAGTCTTAGAACCATGTTATTTTCTATTGTACATTATTGCTGTTTTAGACAAGGTCTTCAGACTTTGCATCGGCAATTTTATTACAAGAGTGATCTACACACTCGATTAAACTTGGCAAGACTACTAGAATGCCTCCCATTTCCCACACAATGATCGCATATCGAAAATGCTGCATATAACAAAAGTTCTTTTAAATTTTCTCAGTGTTTTCTATATTTTTCATTTTGACTATTCAAAAGCAATCATGTGTGTGCGTATGGTTTTTTTATGAAATTCTACTACTTTTTATCCCTTTCGTATTTATTCCAACAATAAGCTGCCTTCGCAACGTCATCTACTTACTGCCACTGCCAAGTGTTTGTCTTCTGGAATATAGAAAATGTGTGCTTTATTTAGTATCCTGTTTAACTGTTTGCCACCACCATCAATACCAAAAGAAAAATCTAGTAAAACAGTTTTTATTTTATTATGATTGTTGTTGTTGGCTGATAAATTTTCACTGTTCTATTTCCCAGTTCTTTGCTCTGCTCTGCTCTCCTCGGCCTGCTTTTGTATTTATTTTTGGGGAAATGCAATTTAAAAATTCACAATGCAAAGCTTGTGACTTTGTGTGTGTATGTATGCAAAATATTATATAATATTAAAGGATAAACATACACAAACATACTAATGTGAAACAAAAGGATGAAATGCAAAAAAGGGATTAAAGTCACAGAAATTAAAAAAGAGTTTAACAGTGGAGCGAAATCGAAAATAATAGATATATTGTTAGTGTTCGTAAATAAAAGTATTTTGAATATTTATAGAATGAGATCTATTAGAAAGATAATTTCTTAAAATATATTTAAATTTTCATACGAAATATTTTACACATCATCTAGAAGTCTTTGTAGCTGCCTTCAAGTAGAATAATTCTCATATCCTAATTCCAGTTATAATTTGTATAAATAAGATTTAAATTCACATGCAACCATGCCACTTAAAATGTGAACACTGATGGGGGACTGTTGCGGCTTGCGAATACAACGTTGGTTTGTCCTGAAGTGTAGGTTGTGGAATTAATTAACGTTAATTTTTTCCTTTGATGTTTGAAATAGTGTCTCATCCCCACTCTTTCTGGCTAAACATTTGCATTAACTTTAGCCTATTAACAATTACTTCAGATTAAAAACGAATTTAATTCGAAAAATAATCACTTTACATGCTAAACTAAACTTCTATTCGTCTTTGATTACAAGAAAATGTTTTTTTTTGTAATTTGAGATTAGGAGCTTTTTAAAATCAATATGTGCTTTACTTGTTAATTTCAAAAGAATATGTGTGTGTATGTATCTGCTTATCGCCAATGTTCTGTAAATCGAGTCGATTTTAAATCACTGGATTTCCTGTTTATGTTGCATATAATGGTCCTGTAGAAAACAAGATAAAAAATTCTAAAAGAATGCACTTTTTAATAATTACACTATGTGACAAAATAAAAAAAAAAAACATTGGAGACACTTTTTGAAAGACCTAGTGTAAGTTGTAGATATAAAAATTTTCAAAAAATATTTCATGTACAGACACGCACGCCCCTTTTATGGTTTTATTATATGTATAGATATTTTATTTTGATTAATATTTCGTGGAAATATTATGAAATGAAAAAGTTTGTTTTTTATTTTTCTCAATTTTTTCAAGTTTGGCGTGTTTTTTTCAACATTTTGTTTGAATTCCTAATATTTCTTTTTACTTTCTTAAAAAGTGCATCCTATAACGATTAAAATAAGTGCAAAATGAAAAGAATCAGTTGGGAATTGTCAAAGTTACAACTTGTTTAAACAAAAATTCCAATATAAAATAGTACATGCAAAACATTCCCACTACATTGAAAAGAAAAGCATTAAAAAGAAAATAAAGAGCACCCTAGTTCTCCCAGATGAAAAGTGCAGGTTTTAAAATTTGTTTCGTTAATTTCTCATCAAGACCTACCTGTGTACCAAATTTCATCTTTCTAGATATGCTGGAAGTGCCCCATACAAAGAAGGGGAACCCTACTCCCGCTAGGTGGAAAGTGCCCGTTTTCAGATTTTTTTCTGGTTAATTGCTTACCAAGACCTACCTGTAAGTGAGTGAGTGAGTCTGTGAATATGTATTAAAATGTGCACTTTTTACACCTTAATATCTCGGGAAGCTTTTACGGTAGAACTTTAAAATTTCGCCTGTAAGGTTACCTCTGTGGGGAGACCTTATGTTTCATTATTTTATGATTAAGCGGAGCAAAGTTATGAGGGGTGTAAAAACAGCTGGAATGGTTTCCTTTAAATATACACACTGTGTGGCCGGAACTAGGCCTGGCGCATTACCATGCGCCTAGATTATCTACTAAGATATTATCTCTTCATTCTTTCACAGCCTTTAAAGCACTTTTCTATTCTCATGTTCTATATTCGTGTCTTTTTCTTCTTGATCTCTGGTTTTCATGTACTTTATACATATCACGCGAGTATTAATATTAGGGAGGTAACCGATCGGTATCGAATATTGTACGGTGTTGTTTTGTAAAAAAAACAATTTATTTTTTGTTAATTTTACCATGAATTCAAATTCTATTCGTTGTTCTTTAAATCTTATTCCCAGCAAAAAAAGACAATCGACAGAAGTCATAAAAATGTAGAATTTGGTATCTGGAAGTAGTGCAAATTTGGATGAAGTTGATGCAAGAAGTTCTCTTTTTCGATAATCAATTACCGAATTGGAAGCGAAGTTAGGAAAAATTTCTTTCTCGGCGTCCTATAATGATTTTTCCTCAACGAAAAAGGATGAAAAATTACCCATTTTCGAACTTGTTTCTTTTTATGCGAATTTAAATGCAAAACTGTGTTTTCATGTAAATTTAAGTGAATAAATATAAACTTTTAGAAGAATTTCAACGATTAAGTTATTTAAAAGAATATTAGTTGATAAATGTCCTTTAAAAATCACCATGCTTTTTAAAAAGTCGATTTTTAAATTTACTGGGTTAATATAAATTTTAAATATTAACAATCTCTTATACTGTAGTTTTGTATAATAAAAAATTACCCTACTTGAGTTTTGTTAATTTAAACTTGAATTCAATTTCAATATCAATTCACGACAGACGTAGACAATCAAATCTAAACGCTGAAACAAATATTTTGTGTGGCATTGGCTGGACTAAAAAACTAAAATTTTAGAGTTAAGATTGGATTCAATTTTATTGAAGATACAATAAATAAATATAACCGTAAAAAAAAATTTCAATATGCGTATCGGTATCGGAGTCGGAGTCGGTATCGCCGATATTTCTTTTTGAGTATCGGTATCGTATCGGCAAAAACGCGTGTCGTTACTTCCCTAATTAATATCATATAAATACATACATAGCTCATAAAAACTACCCTTATCCTATTTATTACACAAAACTGCTCGTTACAGTCAGAACATCACCATGCCATTTTATAAGTCAACAAAACTGTCATCTAATACTAATTTATGGCACATAATCTATTTACGCGTAAACACATATGCTTTGTACAAGCATAATTTTGCGATGGCAAAAATGAGTTCCGAATATGTACGATTTTAGCAAAATTTGCATTTGGTAATAAGGAAACATTGTATCAAACTGGAATTAATCTAAAGTAATAGAAATCTTCGTTAGAAAAATAAATTTATTAAAAAAAAGTTAATGAAAATGCACTTGAAAGCCGCCAAAAAAGTGTAGCGGCTTTCAAAAACAGTATAATGTTCCGTTTAGCCTTTGTTATTGCAATAATTCGCTTTTACTTATTAGTTTCATTTGTGTCCTTAAAAGAAAATCAACTGAAAAAAGTAATAACCACCACAATTCAAATTGCTTGCATTCGCCGATGGCAAATGGAAAATAAATACATCGAGGGCTGTTACAAAAATTATGCCACGAGTATATGTAGAGAGTAGAGTAATCGTACAAAAAATTAAATTTTGATTTCTTCAGGTCTCATACCCCAATTCGATAGGTATTTAGAAAAAAACTAACCTGAAAAAATTTTCAGGTCAATCAGTTACGATTAAGGCGTTTCGGGCGCCCACCAAAGTTTGAACAAATTCTCTTTTTCTGTGTTTTATGTCTCATAAATCTCGGCTACAGCCGATATTAACTTGGACGAATTGGACCTCTAGGTCGTGCTATTCATCAATCTTCTCGTAAATCAACTATTCTATTCTATCACGTAAATTTAAGAAACTTTAAAAATAAAGCAAGACGAAAGCTGTGTGTAACTTTTGATTGAAATTGATCCATATAGAAAATTTCAATGAAAGGGTTTTGGTAAGCTTGAGTCTTTTACTGGATATGTGTTGCTCCACAATAGAAACTCCTTAACTAGCTGAGTAATATGTAGACGCAATAATTTTGTATACTACGAGAAAACAATTGATATTGAACAACAATTGCATTTGTAAAGGTGTCATATCTTTGTGTTCGAAACTAGTTACTCGCAAGTGTATCATATTTCATCCCAATAAACAATTAAATACAGTGTCGCATAACGCATTTTCCGTTCAACGAAATGTTTTCATTGCAGGCGTGTCAGTCAACTGCTTCTATATTTTTGTTGTTTTTTTCTTCAGAGTATCCTTTATAAAGCATTTTTAATGATTGCTAAAAAAAAACTTACCAAGCGGCATTTATGAGAGTTAGAAAAATTTAGACGAGTAAATATTAAATTGCAAAGGAAGCAAGTAAAATGCGATTGGAGGGAGGATTTATAAGGTAAACTCCCTGCGGTAAACGATTGAAGCTAAAGTGCTTTGTTAACAGCAAAATGAAAAATAAAAATAAATAAATAAATTATAATTGTTGTAAATAAATAGAAAGCGCAAAAAAAAAATAAATTATGAACACATAAACTCACACACACAGACACACAAAAAATAATTTGCTTTCATGTGCGAAATAATCATCAGTCACTGTACATTAGGGCGTGTCGATTTTTTTAAATTTATTTTTCTTTAGGGAATTCCTACAAGCTTCAGGTGTAAAATTTAACAATTTCACTAAGCCACCATATATTTTATAGTGGTTTAATGAAATTGTTAAATTTGGCCACTGCAGCTCCTAGGAGGCCCCTTGAATTATTTTTCTTTACATACCTATCGTCCATCTCCATTCCTTAGGGAAGCTCCCATACATAAAAATTTCTCGACCAAACCAATATAATTGCCATTTTTTGTAAATATAATTGTGAATATCTAACCAAAACACAACTTTTTGACACCCATATTATTTTTGAAGAAAGGAAATTTTAAAGAATCGACACTCCCTACTGTTCATTCCTTTTGCGAAAAAGTTCTAACGAACAATAATACTAATTGGATTTTCTATTGCCTCTCCTCTTTCGTTTTTTGTACACTAACCATTTTTATAAGAAAAAAAATTGCTTCTTCTTTCTGCAAAATTATAACGAAAATTTCGCTTCACTCAAGTGCGCCTGTAAATGTTCATTTAAACAATTATTAATTGAATATACGCTTGATTAGACATGAGTTTATAATTTAATTTTGCCAAAATATTCAATAGAAAATGCTAAGTGACAGCAGTAGAAAAAAGGACATTTCAATTGAAGGACATCTCTTGGTAGTTCAAAAACTTTTTTTGGGTTTAAAAAATTTTTTAAAGATGTAAAAAAATAAAAAAATTTTCGAGGATTTCGATGTTTCGATTGTTTCCGGGAAGTTCTGGGACTTAAGCAAGATTTTTGTTCTAGTTTTTGAGAATCCGGGGAACTTCTTAGTTTTTGGGGAGATTTCTGTGCTATTTTTTGGGAATCCGGGGAACTTTTGGGATTTAGAGGAGATTTTTGTCCAATTTTGGTCCTAGGACCAGGTTTGTGTCTTGTCTAATGGTTAGTGTGCTTGCTAAATTAAGGTGTCTCGGTTAAATTCTTGAGAAGTTTGCCTAAATATCGCTTAACTATCGCCTAAGTTTCTTCCAGGCGATAGTTGTTTTTTGTTGACGAATTATCTTACTATCTTCCTTTGCTTGGTGTTATCAAGGTAGGTGAAATTTTTGGTTTCAAATTATAACTTTCATTTTTGGTGGGGGTCATGGCGCCGGCTCCAGTGAACAGGCGGAGTATGTTTAAGGGCAATAAAGATGAGGGGGTGGTCTCGTCTGAAATAGCAACCGAACGTGGCCAGCCGAAGGTGGCCTACCGAAGGCAACCTACCAATGGCATAAGGCCGAAAGTGGCCGCCCCATGGCATAACGCCGAAAGTAGCAGGCTAAAGATTCACAGTGTTTTCATTAGGAAAAAATTATAATAAATCTCTATCTTTGAAACTAGCTATCCGACTACAAAACGATGTATGTTAAAATTATAGAAGAGGACCTAAGCTTAAATAATGGTGAAATTTTGAACATCCTGTTGAAACACATGTTAAGCTACAGGGTGTCAAAATTGACTTCGTCGGGCATGAAAAACCTTGTCGCCCGCATAACTTGTACAAATATCATCTGCTTTTAATGAATTTAAACTTGCACAGAAAAAACTATAATTCGTATTCTATTACTAAATTCATAAATTCAAATATTTATTGTGTTAAAATAAAAACCTACACACAGAAAATTTTCCATGTAAAATCGTCGAAAACCAGGTTAATTTAACATTTTTCGGTAGTGATTTTGTTTCATAGGTGTTTCATGTTAAATCACCATGATTTACAATAATCTTGAAAGAAAATTTTTCCTTTTGAATTAACTATATTTCATGTTGATTTAATATTCCAGTACAGTTAAATCAAAATGAAGTTGATACTGAAATAATACGAGAAATCATATTGAATCAAAGTAATTTCGGGTTGAAACAACGTGAATTTGATATTGGAACAACACGAAGAATCATGTTGAATCAAAGTTATTTCAAGTTGAAACGACGTGAATTTGATATTGGAACAACACGAAGAATCATGTTGAATCAAAGTTATTTCAAGCTGAAACAACATGAATTTAATGTAGCTATTTTATTCATTATTTTACTTACGTGATAGTCATCAGAAAACTTTGCGTTGTAGCTGACTGCCCCAGCCAAGATTTGAACTCGTGCCGCCTGCATTATAGTCCACACTCTAACCAGTACAGCCACAACAGCTTCAAACTTTTCTTTACTTATACACTAAATAAATACCATCGTATGTAAAATGCATTTCATTTTAATTCAACATGATTTAAAAGATTATTTAACATAAAACTTAATTGAAATTAAAGTTATAGTCATGTCGATTGAAAATGAAACTTAACGTTTATAACAAAATTGTTTTAAGGGTGATTTAAGGTTAGATTAATAATTTTCCGTTTAAAATTAATGTGTAACAATGGTAATTTTAAGCCAGCAGCATTAAATTTTCGCTGGTAATTCGTTTTTTGTCGTCTACATAGACGACACATGTAAGAATAAATAACAACAAGTCACACAACTAAGCTGAACAGTGAATTGTAGCAATGAACAAAGCAAATAAACAGTAACACACTCAAACGACAAATTATTTCTTGTAAATTTAATATGATTTCCAATCAAAATTGCGGCATGTGGATTTTACATTTCTTTTTTTTCTGTGTGGTGTAAAATTTTTAAATATATAAAGAAAATACAGTTTACTTTGCTAACTTGTCTTTGATATTTGGCTTTGAATTGTATAAAATTTCATTTTTGATCCCGACTTCGTTCTCTATTTCGTCAATATCTTCGGTAATAGCATAGCCAAATTTTTCAAAAATATATCTTATGGTTTTTAACACAATCCTTGAGAATGCGCAAAAATGTTTTTTCTAGTTATCTCAATTCATGTAGTCGTTAAAAAGAATCAAAGTCAAGACTTTGGAATCAGATTGAAAATATGGTTAAATTTTGACCAATTAGATGTTTAATTATTCGGCGTTTTTCTCAAAACAATTTCAAAACTAAATTTTGTTTATTTACAATATTTCAAAAGAATAGACCTCAAAAATGTATTTGAAAATTTGAATCCATTAAAACATTCACGTTACATCTAGCATTCTACGAAAATTATGAATTTTTGTAAGAAAAAATATCGCCCATCGAGTTTTTAAAATTTTTCTACAAATTATATTAGTTATATTTTATTAATCTAGCTTTTAATCTGTCAAAAACTATAGATAGATTAAATGGTTACTTCCAGAGTAAAGTCAGAATAAACTTTTATATAAAAATTTTTATTTAAAACCAGTTTTATCACAGTTTACCTTACAGCACCCAAAAAAAAATCTATTGAAATTCGAAGTATTTTCTTTTCCACAATAATTTATTCCCTTTGCAGCAATCTTGCAGTCTTTCTAACTCCCATCCCAAGAGATTTGTTTACGAAAAAAAAACATTGTTTAAACACTTCAAGCTAATTATGGAAAACAAAAAACAAAAAGCAGAAAAAAGAAAAATATTAAAATATTTTTTTTAAAAAAGGGTTCATACAGAAAAGGACCTTTTGAAAAAAACAACATATTAAAACACCAACATATGCCTTTATTTCTTGATTTTTTTCCCATTTCTCTCTTTCTCTGTATATATGTGAGTATGAGTTTTGTTTTATGTATGTGTAATTTACCAAGCAAATGTCAAAAATTGATGCTAGAATGCATTGGCAAATATACAAAACATTAGTAAAATACAATGATGCTTTGAAGGACTTGTGTGGTAATAAATTAAAAGCACACATATGCTCATAAAAGAATAAACGAAAAACTCTACGAGCCAATAAATAGGCCTTTTATAAAGTGTTAGTTAGCAGAAACAACATATTATAGTCCCATTTGATGTATGGACCAAGGCTTTCCATATTGCCTTCTCTTTAGCAGATGTGATTGAAATCCTATTTAGTGAAGTAATAAAGGAGGAACATCGTTTTTTTAAAGAGTCGCTTATTAAAACGAAGAAACATTCGCTGCTTGTTAGGTTAGGTTGTAGTGAGTATCGAATCTTGTAGAATGCCCAAGTAGGCCAAGTTCGGTGTATTTACAATGCCCAAAGACACCTTCAAAAAGGCCTGCTAAGTGAATGCCTTGTAATTTTTACCTCTGGGAATTTCTGCTTAAGAATTGTGTATGCACACATTGTTGATATATTAAAGCTAAAGGCTCTAATATGTCTTCTTAAACATAATTTAAGGACACAAATCAAATAATTGCACAAAGGGAATTTCATTGAGAACAAGGTAAGGAACTAAATTGAAGAAAGCGAGAAGTTAAGAAACATGGAAAACGATTTTATTAAAGAGTTGATTGTAAAATACACGTGTAGTTATTATTATTATTAAGTTTTTCTACATCGATGGTCATATAGTTGTTTTTTTTAAGAAAAAAAGTGAGTTAATTATTTCGCAATTATAAGTTTTTTTGCAATAACGCTTTCCCCATATTTAAACCTCTTTGAAAGGTAATATTATAAAGCAGATGAATGCAAAATATTTGTTTCAAATTTTTCATTATTGAATTATTATAGAATTAGCCAGAGCGTTTCAAAATAGACCCATTTTTATTGCAAATATCAGTTTTAAGGCGCATTTTCTCAGATCGCAAGGCTATAATCAAAAAGGATATTAGCTCATCTTGAGGTGTATTGTGCCCTTAAACATTTTCCAAAAAATTATCTACGCTCGGCGAAAAATAAGAAAAATACAGCGAAAATAATGAAAACCCATTTTTGGGATTTTCTGGAGTACCCCTTTCCTCGCAGCTACCCCGCTAGTTTCTCACCTATGGTCGTGTCTTGTGTTCAAATTAACTCACACCAAATTTTAAGGCGCTTGCTGTTATAGCTTTCCATATATCAGATTATTATTAATTACTTTGTATGGTGAGTACCCCTTCCCTCGCACCTACCCCGCCAATTTTTTTAGCTATCTTCGTATCTCGTCTTTAAATTACCTCATACCAAATTTGAGGACTCTTACTATCGTAGCATTCTAAATAGCACGTAATTAATTTGTATGGGGAGTAGCCCTTTCCTCGCAGCTATCCCGTCAGTTTCTTACCAATGGCCGTGTCTGGTGTTCAAATTAACTCACACCAAATTTTAAGGCGCTTGCTGTTATAGCTTTCCATTATATCAGATTATTATTAATTACTTTGTATGGTGAGTACCCCTTCCCTCATACCAAATTTGAAGACTTTTACTATCGTAGCATTCTAGATAGCACGTAATTAATTTGTATGGGGAGTAGCCCTTTCCTCGCAGCTACCCCGCCAGTTTCTTACCTATGGTCGTGTATTGTGTTCCAATTAACTCAAACCTAATTTTCTGGCGCTTGCTATTATAGCTTTCCAGATATTAGATTATTATTTATTACTTTGTATGGGGAGTACCCCTTCCCTCGCACCTACTCCGCTAATTGTTTTAGCTATCTTCGTATCTTGTCTTCAAATTACCTCATACCAAATTTGAGAACTCTTACTATCGTAGCATTCTAAATAGCACGTAATTACTTTGTATGGGGAGTACCCCTTTCCTCACAACTACCCCGTCAGTTTCTTACCAATGGCCGTGTCTTGTATTCAAATTAACTCAAACCTAATTTTCAGGCGCTTGCTATTATAGCTTTCCAGATATTAGATTATTATTAATTACTTTGTATGGGGAGTACCCATTCCCCCGCACGTACCCTGCCAATTTTTCAGCTATCTTCGTATCTTGTCTTCAAATTACCTAATAGCAAATTTTATGATTCTTACTATCTTCGCTTTCCAGATATCATGTAACTACTAATTACTTTGTATGGGGAGTACCCCTTTCCTCACAGTTATCCTGCTAGTTTCTCACTAATGGTCATCTCTTGTCTTGAGATTAACTCATGAAATTTTAAGACGCTTGCTTAGATACACGTAAATCAATTTATTTTCACATCAATTATACAGATATACAAATAGAAATATAATTTTAAGAGTAAAACTCTGCTGACCTGAAATATAATGGTATGCATGCAAAACACTTAAGAAAATAAAGTACCAGCTTCTTCAGTACTTGGTTTTTCCATTTTGCGTACAGTCACATATCCTAAGCCATATGGCGAATTAGGCTTTGTACTTAAATAAAAAAGTCCAGTTTTTCGTACCAGTGGCTCTCCACCCATATACTGATCTGGCTGACAGACGTCGTTCCCTGAACTGCATTCACAATTATAATTTTCCAAGATAGATGATAAATTTGGACATTTTATAGCGCCAAACAGCTTTGGTTGGCGTATAGATTCAGCAAAATATTGTACAGCCGCAAAATTATCACATTCATAAAAAACTTGTGTTTCTTTTACGCAATGTGGTTGGTCTTGGCCCCAATTAGCAAAAAATGATGCTTGACTAAGTTCAATTTTATTTTGAAGCAAATAAGAAGGATCATCAGTATGTATTGACTCAACATAAAATGCATCATTAGGAGTCAAATGATAGTCAGGATAATGTCTCAATTCTGAAGGATCTAATGCCACAATAGCTCCTAAATTGTGGGGTTTTAAATATTTGCCGACCATTCCCGATATGTGGCAGCCACTGCTATGGCCTATTAGATATACATTATCCATTTTGACATTAGTCTCATTTTGTAAAAAGAGTATAAATTTCGCTATATCAGCAGCTACTCTTGACAGCTGTTTTTCTACCCATTGAAAATCAAAATTAAGAGCAAAATCACTCCAATCCACCAAAATTACATTAAATTTTCCCCTACTCAAATAAGCATCTTTTATAATCCCATTGGAACATGATGTACTTTTGCCAGTATAGCCTTGTATAGAAAATCTGTTTGTAAAGATTGGATGGGATATGTGTTGCAAATTAAATTTTGTTGGCATATTTAATTATCTTTTTTATTACAAAACCACTTTACCTTACTGGCCAATCGGGATTAAAATTGGAGTCCTTTAAAGCCTCTAAATCTCCTGTACGCAATATTTGTGGGTTTTGAATATTTTTAGTAGTATAAAGATCGTAAGTTATTTGTCCACCTTCAGTGGGCTTGCCTCTTGCCTCATTCATAAACGTTTCCATTTCAGCACTGAATATTGAATCCTTACATTGTTTTGGCATACGCCATTTATAAGCAGCTAATGACTCTATATTGAAAACCAAAAACGGGTCATTTATATTATGTATGAAGAGATATAACATAACTGGAATTTTCTTTTCCCAGGACATTTTCATTTTCTGGAAAATGTGATACTATTTTCCGCTTAGAACAAATTACACTATACAACAAAATGAAACTTTTTGTCATCCCCTGACTACAGAAACAGTATAAATTTCAAATTAAATGGATAATTTTATATACAATTTTTTTCTAAATTTGGGATTTTTTCAAAAGGCAAATCCACCGATTTTATCATAAATTGGGAAGAAGTTGTCAAATTTTATTACAAAAGCCACTAAAGAGCTTGATATTGAATTATCTATAAGCCTCATATACTCAACGGTTTCTGATTATATATTTAGAACGCAATGATGAAAAATATAAGTATATTTTTTGTTTTTAAATTTAAACATTTTTATTTATTAAAAATTTATAAAAAAGCGAAAAAACAATTATCATAAAGTTACATATACTGCAAATGAATTAAGCAATATTTCATTAAAATCAATGGAAAAATATTGATTTTATTCACAGTAACGTGAAAGTACCTGATTTTAAACAAAGTAGCTTTGCAGGAAGAGGCTGATGTTTGAAAAAATTGCGAAATGAAATTTTTTTTAAATTATAAGGTTCTAATGACTGATGCTGATATGAGGCACCACAGAAATATATACGTGTATCGCCATTTTGAAAGTTTACATCTGGGATTCATTTTAGGGGGAGTTAAATTTCCTCCTCCTTTGCACATAGTTATGCTAACTCGGCATAGAATATCTTCTAGGCCTTATGTTTATGTTATATGATGAGCTTAACACTTTTATGTAAAACACCACGAAAAACATTTTTGTAGGACATTTTAACCCTCTAACTCTTTGTGGTATGGGTCGTTTTGACCCTTTATTAAATAAGACGTAAACCACTTCTTTCAGAGGTAATATAGCGAGCTAAAGTCTTCTACAAAAATGTTTCTCGTTGCATTTTACATAAAAGTGATGAACAAATCTTATACCTGAAACCTAAGGCCTACGAGGTATCACATGTCGAATCGGTATTACTGTGTGCAAAAGGGGGAAAATTTAACTACCCCTTAAATTAGTCCCAGATGTAAAATTACTCCCAGATGTAAAGTTACACTTATATATTTTTTTGTGGCTTCTACCAACATCACTCGTTAGAACTCTGTTATTTTGAAAAAATTTGATTTTGTTGTACATTGTAAATATTGGAAATTTTTTGCAAAAATCAGCTAACTTTACATTATTATGAATAAAATCGTCATTTATTGATAGATATTCGTGGAATATACCACAATTAAAATACCACATATGTAGCTTTATGATCCAGATATAAGAATGGTAATTTTTCTGTCATTTATTGATTTTTTTATGAATTTAAAAAAAATTGATTTTCAAAAATTAAAAAAACTTTTTAAAAATTAAAAAATTTTCATATAAAAAATAACTTTTCAAAATATCTTAAAGACGGCGAAAATTCGAATTACTTAAATTAATTTTTAGCCAAAGTGGCCGAGTCTTTCTCAAGTTATAATTAACTGCCTGTTCCACAACGTCGAAAAGTCGATGTCGATCTCATATTTATATTGAAAACAATAATAAAAAATTTTAATTTGTTTCTGTTTTCAATATAAATATGAGAACGACATCGACTTGTCGACATTGTGGAACAGGTGGTAAATCTGTGCAACAGGCCATTCAAAACTCAATTTTTTGCAAAAATCGTGTAATTTCACTTTATTGTGAATAAAATCAACATTTATCCATCGATTTTTATGAAACAAAACTTATTTTATTTAAAGTATAGATTTATGGTATGTTTATAAGCACGATAAGTTTTTGCCATTTCCAAGTTTTTGTAAATTTTTAAACAAAAGTTTTTTTTTTATTTTAGATATAAAAAATATTTTTCATCCTTGCGGTCAAAACAATTCCGAAAACGTTGAGTATATTAAAAAATATATTAGTACGGCTGAAAGGTATTTTTATGTCAAGTTTTTTAATGATTTTTGTTATTAAATTCGACAATATTTTCCCAAGTTATAATGAAAATATAATAAATATGTTTAAATGAAAAATTTATTCATAGAAATTAAAATTTCAACTATTTGCAAAAAGTCCCGGGACTAACAAAAATATGTGGAATATACAAAGCACTAAATTCAAATCCGTTTTTATTAATTTTTTTCTATCACGCACAGATTTTTTTTAATGGGCGCGCTTAACATTTCCATTAGATGCATTGATATATTTCACCCTAACTCAATAACGGTTTTTCAATAAGTAAACCATCAGAAGATGCAAAATAAAATTATCATTAAATCACATATATATATAATTTTTTCATTTTTCTAACTGCTTCGGAGTTATTCAAAAGTTAGCGGCGAAAAATTCCTTTTTTTCATGCAAAATTAAACTTTTTCGTTTTGAAAAACCCATAAAAAATGAAGTGAGGCAATAATATATTTTGAACACTAAGCAGAAAGTTAGGAATAGTAGGAACAAAATAAGTCATAAATCATTAAAATCGCTGAACAAATGTCGATTTTATTTACAATTGAGTGAAGCAACTCAATTGATAAAAATCACAATTTTCTTAAACAAGAACATTTTAATTTGTATCAATTAAGTTTCCTCACTTAATCGTGCATAAAATCGACAATTGTTTATCGATTTTAATTATCTATGGCTTATTTTATTCTTAATATACGTAGCTTTTTAGTAAATGATCAAAATGTAAAATTTTTAACAACATAATTTTCTTATTAGTTTTTCCAGAAAAAAAAGGTTTAATTTCGCCGCTAATTTGTGAATAACTCCGAAATAGTTAAAAATATGAAGAAAAAAATTTATGATTTAAAGCTAATTTTATTCCGCATGGTTTATTTATCCAAATCGAACAAACCGTTCTGGAGTTATGGTGAAATAAACTGATGTACCTATTGGAAATATTTATTAGTCAAGCCCACCAAAAAAATCTGTGAGCGAAATATAAAACTAAAAACGGATTTGAGCTAAATTTCTAAATTTCTATACTCCACATATTTTTATTGAAAGGCTCAAAAGAAAGTTTTTGTGCAGATCAGTGAATTTTTTTGCGACATTCCCGGGAATACCAGTCCCGGGAAATTTCGTGATAAAGTCTAAACATATATTTGGTTTTTTTAGCTACTACCAACAAATTACCTATGACATACACCCCTAATAAATGAGCAAAAATTATTAACAATTTCATGGCTTTGATTTGATTTCGAACGAAACACAATAGAACAAGGATAACACTAATCCAAAGAACTTGATTAATTTAAACTTTAATAACTTAAGAACTTCTGCGTTGCGCGATCTGACAAGAAATGTGTTAAATCTAATATGCTACACCACTTAAATAAAAATGTTCATAACTTACTGACGCAAATTGAAACGTATAAGCTATCAGAAACTCACAAACTTATACATACAAATTCACATGTTTATTACACGACAACACGAGCCATCGAGACCCGGTTGGCCAAGACGTCGTAGAGGACATTTTCATCAAAGACTACTTAAGGAAATTTCGACATTTGTCATGCACGATATTTGTCGATTGCCGTTTCTTTTAAGACAATCTAACAGAAACCGTACTCAAAGAATGGTTAAAAGGAAAATTACTCAACTGGACATGCCAACTAGCTGATGATGAACTTCTTGTGGACATTATCACTCAGTCTGTCACCAGTTTGAATCTTTTTGATACATTCCTGCTTGCTAAAATTGAGCGAAATTGAGCTGATGAAAATTTCTCTTACAATGTCTATTAAAACTTCTTGTATTAAATACTCTCTGAGCGACAAATTCCTTAAATTGTTGTTGTAGAACACATGTAAAAAAGAAACAAACGAAAAAATGTAATGGGGACATTTCTGAGGATGCTGTCATTTACATGGTCATTAATGAAAAGATGGGTGACAGTGTCACTCTTGTTGTCATGCCTGAACTCAGCGGACATTTGTTCGAAAATGGCCTCAGTGATCTGTTTGAGCTGTCAGCAACAGGTCATCGACGCTTTAACATTGTCATGCATCGGTCTTGCAAGATGTCGAAAGACATGGCCTACGGGGGATGTTTGCACACATGAACATAACGTCGCACAGTGGTTTAAAAAGTTTTTATTTTAAAAATCGTTCGGTAACTCGTGAACACTTCTATATATCTTTATGAAATTTCACACAGACATAGCTAGGATGTTCCACAAATTCAGGAGTGAGAGCAAGGCTTTTTAACACAAACGTGTGATTGGGTGGGGAGCCCCCAAACTTGGCTAACTTTTTTAAAAAATATTGCAAACAATTCTTTTATGGTTAGATTGTTAAAAATTTTTTAAAGCTTAAAGAAATTTAATAATTATGCCTTGAGTTCGGTTTTAATTTAATTTTTCAATTAAATTATATTTTTATTTAGAGAAAAATATAAAGCATGTAGACAAAGAAAATTTGACTGCACAGAGAGTTGAACTTATATGTTTTGAGACCTACCCGTCTACGAATCAGAGTTATTTACCGCTTAGACCACTGGACCAATGTCGGCAGTTTTTAGTGAAGTAGTTTAATATCATTTAACTTTTAATCATTTCATGCTGTCACTCTTAAGAGTTGTTTTTCAGTTGTTTCCTTTGATAGTTGTTGATATTCATTATTTCTCTATATATCTCTTGTTAAAGCTATTCTAGTATGTTTTACCTTCGGTAATTACGAATGCTAGTGCGTGAATGTTTGTTTTGTTTATTTATATGAACAGTGTGCATTATTAGCTATTTGCCTTTAGAGTTTATAATAATTAAGTTGTGATTTTTCGTTGAACTGAATGGAGATCTTAGCACGATCACCCCTTTATGTAAGGAAAACTATGTTTTTTTTTTTCAAGAGAAGTACATAATACAATCAGGCAATCAATGCCTACCAGTTAATTAATTAATGTGTTACCTTCTTTGGGAAAGGGACAGTGTAGAGAGAACAGGTGGCGAAGTGGGAGAGAGATAGAAAGCTGAATTGATTTACAGCTCTGCTATTTTTTGTAGAGCGATGTTGCAAAGCCCCTCTGGTGTCAAGTAGAGGCATTAAGTTGTTTAAGCTGTGTAGCCATTTTATTAGTTAATTTACTTCGCCGACGGTTCTGCTACAATGCCGCCGAAGGATGGTGCAGTGAAGTGCATTAGGATATATTATGTAGTATTAATCGGTGCCGGTACTGCCAAAGTGATTAGTGCTATGCCTTCATCACTTTAACAGTCCAACAACAAACAACACAATAACACACCAATGCACATGAGAAAAATGCATAATATTGTTGGCTTGCCTCAAACTAGTCTTGAACTCAAGACCTCAGAGTTTGTAGTCAAACGCGCTAACCAGTCAGCCAACAGCACCCGTCATTTGCTTATTTAAAGACAAGTGAATGGTGGAATTTTTCCGCAATTCAGCCAAACATGTTAAAACATCTTAACTAAGTCTGTGTGAAATTTTATCAAGATATCTTGAATCGTTCACGAGTTACCAAAGCATTTCCCAAATAAAAAGGGGTTTAAACCACTGTGGTTCGATAACATTAGTAAACATAAGTCTAATTTTATATTTTTAGCCTAATTTTTAATTTAAAAAACTAACAAAAAAATTAATAATTATATAGATATTATTTGCAATTAACTCCGAATATATTAAAAAATATATATTAAATAAAGAAGTAAATAACATTGTTTATACTCCACCAACTTATTTCAAAAGAAGAAAAGTACAAAACGTCAGAACTTTTGTTAATTGCTTTTGCTTTGTCTTTTTTAAAGAGAATTTCTATTAAAAACATAGTTTATATTGTTTATTTATTTTTTAAATAAACAAATATGGTTCATTTCGATTATATAATATGTATTATGTGTATAATTTGTGAGTGAGAAAGCTTACAAAATTTAAAATTTCATAAATAACACTGGCTAACAAAATTTGACATAGTCTCTGCTAACGCGGAAATTATAAATGATTACTAGGGTTTGGGAAACGGGAATTCCCTGGCGGGAAATTAAAAGTACAGGTTATTTCATAAATATATGAGACTTTTTTGACATATGTATATATTTATAAAATGGTGTAAGTGACCGCCAAATTTAATTTGATTCATATAAAAAATGTTTATTATAATCCTGGTTTTCTTTAATATCAAAATTTTCAATGTGTTTTTTTAATATTACAAAAGTTCGGCTGACTGACTGTACGACTAAATTTACACATGAAAATATACATGAAATTATTTAAGTTCTCTTTTAAAGTTGCTATGTTAGTCATCGTCTGTTTAAATACTAATATATTGTTTATCGATGTCGAAGAATGTTTTTTATTCTTACAATTTCATTTGAAACAAAAACTAATTCTAAAACTTTGTTCTTAACACTACTTAAATTTATTATAAGTCGACGTAATTATTGAAACCCTGAAGGAGATGTTTTAAGATAAATAAAATGAATAATCAAAGACAGACTGTAGCTCAGGATATGTAAAATTCAGCTCAGCTGAGTATAGTACTGTAGCTTGCTTGTACTTAACGATAAGAATCGTCCTGGAAATTTTTTAAGAAAAATAAGAAGCACTACTGTGTAATAACTATAAACTCGATTTGCTTGAATTGACTTTAAAATTCGTAAAAATTTGTTCTAGAATTGGTTTTATATTAACTTTTATTTAATAATTCTAGCAAAAAAAAAAACCAACTACAAAATAGGCGTGGCATCGCCCTCCATATTTTATCATCATGTACTTTTACGAGAGCTAATTGTGTGTGCAAAGTCTCATAAGAATCGGATAAGTAGAAGTAGTTAAAATGAATATTTACTTTTCATAGGCGTGGCACTTCCCACTTTTCTAACCACAATATTGTATTGTAACGACAACTAAATCTGCATGCAAAGTTTCATAAGAATCGACTAAGTAGAAGTAGTTAATATGCTTATTTACTTCTCTTGGGCGTGGCACTGCCCACTTTTCCAAACATAATCTTGTATTGTAACCAGGGATGATAAAGTTGGTACAATTGTACTTTTTTTGGTACTATTGAAACCAAAAAAGTACGATGGTACTCCCGGGACTCATTTGGTACTATTTAAAAATTTTCCCAACTTGTTGGGTGGTATCCATTGATTATTCAATAATTATCTCTACATTGGCCCTTAACTTAATTCTCTCTTAAGTCTACTTAGGCGGTTATTTCGTGAGTGGATTTGTGTACTTATTTAAGGAGAATACATAACAGGCGGTCTTGAGAGAACAGCTTATAATATTTGCTTGTTATTGTTCAAGCCAAATATCAACAGCGATGCTGATGGAGTAGCTTAATGTCAAACTCCATATTGTATAAACGTATCATTGGTTTTCTTAAAACTGATCTTTTCAGTAGAGCAAAAACAAGATATTTCTGAAATTGTGTCACGGTATGAACATCTTTGATTTTTTAACACTCGGCAAATATTTGCCAAAATAACTTTGTGTAAAATCTTCAGACAAAAATAACGTAAGAACGAGATCCTAGCAAGGTTGCATAAAACCGTAATGTCAACATAAATAACATTTACTAAGCAAAATTGAGTAAAATATTTAAAAAGATTTCAAAATGTGTTTAGATAGTAACATCGTATCTCTGCTTGTGTGTTTAAATAATCCATCACAAAGAAATACTTAAGTCAGGTTGGTGGGCATGAAAAATATGGAGAGTAATCCATGATATCCGGAAAATTTTTACTCTCATGGAAAGAGCGCTTAAAATACAGCTATTTCGCATTAATAACTTAAAATCTATGTAAGTCGACTTACGCATTTATTCAAGAAAACCACAGAAATGCTCGATTTAAAATTTTAATAGAAGAAATTGCTTGTTTATCCATTGTGAACGAATTGCGAGAACATCAAAGTCTGCACTCACCCCATTCTTCTTTCCTTTCTCTTCTATATACTCAAGACTTTGCAAAGGAAACTTGCTAGTGCGAAAGGGCACAAAGCCATATTTGATCTTTGACACAATGAGCACATAAAATCAATCAAAATCGAGTGGCGTACTAGGTTACAACAATGCAAAAAGATTTTAGTACTATTTGAGCCGAAAAAGTACTATTTTAGAAGTTTATTGGTACAAAATGAATTTTTTCATTTATCATCCCTGATTGTAACGATAACTAAAAAAGTATGCCAAGTTTCATAAGAATCGATTTAGTAAAAGTTGTTCAAAAAGAATATTTACTTTGCATGGGCGTGCACAGCCCACTTTTTTGATCCTGATGTAGTAAATATTTAAACAGAAGCTTAATGTGTGTGTGTAAAGTTTCTTAAGAATCGGTTGAGTAGAAGTAGTAGAAAACGAATGTGTGTTCACTTTGTATGGGCGTGACCCCGCCCACTTTTCAATGAGACCAATTTGGAAGTACGTCCTTTTGAATAGAAAAAAAATACGAAATCGGTTCATAAATGGCGGAGTTTTGAGGGAACATACATAAAGAAAATACATAACGAATTGGTGACCTTTCTCTTCTTTTAAAAAGAATGCTTACATTAACATTACAATAGAAATTTCGCCAATTTTTATTTAATAAATCTATTTAATTTAGAAAATTAACCTTTCAAGGGAATTTCCGGGAACGTGATTTTGTCATTCCCATTTCCCGGGAAGTGCAAAATTCCGGGGAGTCCCAAACCCTACTGATTACAAATATCTAGTGCACACGTAGATAAAAACTGCTGTTTCTTCTTTTTCCTAAATTTTTTTTAGATATTTGTTCTTTTTTTTTGGTGATTTCCGCTTAAGTGAAAAAAATACACAGACTTGACAGTATAGCTTCAATTATACTACCAAAGGATAGTAAAACCCTATACTCAGTTTGGCGATTTTGATGACTAATTTTTTTATTAGCCTCCAAAGATTCTGAAAATTAGTACTAGAGAGGAAATTGTAAAGCATGTAGATAAAGAAAATGTTGTTTTATATACATACTCGTATGTACGTATGTGGGCACTCCCACCGAAAGCTCCACAGAGACCACAAAATTAAAAGTTCTTGAAAGCACTTTGTTTTATCATATTTTCATAGGTAAAGAATCAAATTTAACTAATGTCAGCAAATTCGACATTTGCTCATAAACCATTTCGAGATATTCGAATGCAAAGTCGCAAGAGCGCAACTTTTCTAATATGGGCATTTCTGTTTCTTTAGGAGCTTTTAGACATCATGCATTAACTTTTGCTCTCTAAAATCTTTCTGAGAGTTCAAAGAGAAAAAAAATGAATAAGAAACAATGCGATTGCTTTGCACAAGCGCATATTTCGGTGTCACATGCGACATTGAGAAACATCATTTGTTATCAGTGCGTCGAAAGTACATGCAGAAAGCTCATCAAATAATACATAAAATAAGTTCGTGTTGCTGTCTTCGCCCTGCTACTTTCGGCCTTATGCCATCGCCTTCGGTAGGCCACCTTCGGTTGGCAACCTTCTGACGGCCACTTTCGGTCGCGATGTCACACCCCTACTGTACACAGTGTGGTATTTGGACAATCTAGATGGACAAAATTTTTTTTTTACGTTTTCGGTCATTAAATAGATTTATTATAAATAAAAGACATAATCGTCATATAATATACATATCGTCATATAAAATGGAAAAGGGATTAACATAATTTTTAAAAAATTTTCAATAGAAACAAAAAAACTTAAAATGCAAACTATTGTGATTACAAAAACTTTTTTTCCGGGATAGTATCATTATAATGATAAATTATAATTTGGACTTTATTAATTATACCCAAAAAAAAATCTTGGTAATTAAAACAATAGTTTGCATTTTATTTGTAGAGTAATTTGCATTTATACTCGAACATTTTCAAAGGAAGGGGGTAAATAATTTTCAATTATTAGATTTGAAACAAACTTTAACTACGCGCACAAACTCCACAAATACGGTAAGCTAAATAAAACCATTTGAAAAAGGCGATAACAGTAAACTTGGAAAAAGTTGGTGGAAAGTTTATAAAAAGATAAAGAAAATACAGTTTATTTCATTATGATATCTTAAATATTTTCAAAGATATTTCGCTTTTAATTTTAAAATGTTGGGCTTTGGTCTCGACTTTATTCTCTATTTTGCCAATATTTCCGAAATTTCAAACTAGTATTTTATGATTTTATGATAACACACAGAAAAAAGTAAAGTTCATTTTCAGTAAAGAAATTTAATGAATTAGTAAATATTTTGTCTAGAAACGGACCTACAATCAAATTTGTAAATATAGACAAAAATATTTCAACAATTTCAGTGAAAAAACCCGTGTTTTTTTCAGTAAACAACTTGTATAAATCTTTGAAACAATTTGTCTAAAAATACTTACAAATTGGAAATAAAATAATTTACTGAATCAAACAAAAATATTTACTGGATTATATAAAACAATATTTTTATCTGAATTTATAAAACAATTTGTCTAAATATTCTTAAAGCTTATGTCCTACTTTATTTTGTCATCGGATCGCAAGATTCAAAGATACAGATTTATTATACTATTTTTTATAATTGAAACCACTGTGCAATGTTGTTTTTTTTTTACTCAGGGACAAAAATTAAGAAAATTTAATATATTAAAAACATTTCTTAAAAAAATTTAAGCATGATATAGGCCCGCAAACCGTAAAATAGTGTAACGAAAATCGATCAGCCGGTGTGTGTGTGTGTGTATAACCTAACATCTTCACGTGGAACCCCCCATATCTTGTTTTAATGATAATTTTTGAATTATTTTGATTACTATTTTTTCTAGTTCAACACAAATTACTTGTTATTTTCTTATTTTCAAGTAATAAGTTTCTTCTAATTTTCTTTTCATTTCTATACATACAAATAAAATCACATAAATGCTTACAAGAGCATTTATTACAAATCCTTTCTGTAGACATTAGCATTTTGGGTGTGCCGTTTGCTGCTTTTCCAAGCACAGCCGGCAATAGGAAAAGAAAAATGTATAACAAACTGAATTTGAAAAAAAAATCTTTGCAATTTGTGTTGTGCAACAGGAAGAAAAAGAAACAAAAACCTTTAATATTTGTTAAAGAAGTAACACAAACAAATAAGGAAGGAAACATTTCTAAGAAAATGGAAAATCTGTAGAAGAATTTAAGAGTCTCTCAAAAGAGCTTAAATTATGAATGAAAGCAAAACGGAAAATTTATTAAAGCAAGTTTTCCAGGACATGCGCTGATTTAAAAATGAAATTTTTATACATTTTATATGTTGAAGAAATTGGAAAGTTTGGTTGTGTTATAAGTGGAAAAAAGTGCTAAGAATATGTAATGCAATTTTTTAAACAAATAAACGGAAAAAAGGATTTTATCGAGCTAAGCCAAATATAAATGGTTTTCATTGCTTTTTTTCTTATTTTTATTTTAGTCGTACATAAATGTAATAAATCTAGAATCTATGGAAATAGTAAGCCAAGTAAAATTTTATTTGTCGAAAAATAAAACTAAACAAAAGTTCAATATCCTTAAAGGATTTTTGTTTGTGTGGACACACAAAACGTCGTACAAACCAAGTAACCAGGTGATTTTTCGAAAACATAATTGACTTGTCTTTTTTGTTAACGTTTGTAAGTACAAGTTGCTGCCTGATACAGAGGGGAACGACTACGTATTGTGCACTATAGATGCTACGAACTGTAGTATACTGGCAGTGGCAACCGAAAACAGGCTCTTAATAGCTTCTCGATTAGCTAGGAACTTACAACTATCTTTAAAATAGTACAATCTTTTATAAACTACACTGTACAGCAAAATTATTATTTTTTGCATATACAAGAATTTAATGACTGATTCTGGTAGAGGGTAGAGGGTGTTTTGAAAATTTACATCTGGGCAGTTAAATTTTGCCCCTTTTGCACATAGTTATGCTGACTCGGCATAGGAAATCTTGTAAGCCTTAAGTTTAAAGTACACCCAAAATAACATGTGGGTAAATCGAACCATTAGAATTAGAATGGCACCAATCCATAGAATACATTAACATTAGCCAACAGAATTGTAGTTTATTTGACAGTGCACAGAAGAAATTATCACCAAAAAATTTTTAAAACAAAAGTTTTTCTAAAAAATCAATTTGATTTTCAGTAAATGTTCTTTACTGAATCAGTGAATTTTTTGTGTGAATTCTGTTTAGAACGTAAACACATAAAAACAACAAGAAAATCCCGTTTTCGGTGTCGTAAAAGCAACCCCGGTGAAGACATACACACAAATAACAACAACAACAACAATTATAGCAAAATGAATGCGAGTGTACCAAGTTTGTTTACTGAAGATTTTTCAGTGAATCTATTCGTTAATTTCGTTGCGTTAATTCTCATTCATTCTTTTAGAGTCTTTAGATAAACATTCAGACTTGAACGCATTTAATAATTTGAAATTTCATAAATCGTTAATGGATGATGATGATAATACGCACATTTCTATCTGCCTTACTTTTCTTTCGGGATAGATTTTATTTTAGGTATCTTTAGAAAGCATTCACAATACTACCTTTCCGTACCTATTAGACATAAGAAGATATTCCTAAGAAAAAGGAAAAAAATTAATGCTAATTAATTTTAGCTTACACGGAAGAACATGATACCGTTATCTAATATGATTATTTTTAAAACTAAAAACTAAATTGATTTGTAATCCAAAGTTATTGTTAAAGTGCTAAAGTTCGTAACATTTTTAGGCAGAAATAATTGAACAGGAGACGACATTACAAGTTTCAAGGGACAAATTAATGTTAAATCCACAGCCTACACTGCAGAGCATAACAATGCTGTTTTTGGAAACCACAACTCTTTCTCATGAGTGCTCATACATGTTTCGCCACTGTTCTAGTGGCTCGTTTTTTTTTTTTTTGCTCTGCAATTCTCTTTATCCGTTTTTTTTTATTATTTTGATTTCTTGCTTCTAAAAAATTTAAACAATTTACTTATTTCATTCATTATTAAATTATTCGAATAAAATTTTGTATTCATTATTTGTTCTCATATTCGAATAAAAGCCTTAATTTATTCCATTAATAGAATGAGAAAACCCCATGATCTTTTATTTGAATGAAATTTTTAAAACAATAGAAATATATTTCGTATTGTCTTATAAATAACTTTTGGCACTTTATTAACATGTAATTCTTCTTGTAATCAAATTATACCCAAAAGGCGAAGATCTATTTCGGTTCATTATAATCGATAAAATATTTTATAATTTAATGCTTCAAGAAATATTTGCTACTCATACATCATTCATTCATTCATTCCCACTCTTCTTTAGCGAATGCTGGTTGTTACTCCAGGCATTAGAAATGAGTTCTCAAGCAAACATTTCCTCCTCTTTTGACATAAATTGTGATAATTTATGATTTGAATGCTTTTCATATTTATGAACAGGAAGGACTTTTTTAAATAAACTGCATACATTTATTGTGTCAAGGAAGCTGGAGGTTTTGTAAAGATATTTACAGTTTGAAAAAATTGGATTTTCTTATTTCTCAATAATTCTGTGTTTTCTAGTTCAGTACTTTTCTACTAAGATTTTATATTTGTTGAGGAATTTAAATTTAAAAAAAGTACTTTTCTACAATTATTTACTATTTACTACTTTTACTACTATTTTTAAAAAACTTTAAATATTATTAAAGAAATAATTTTGTTTATAACTTTTATAGAAAATAAAATAATTTAAAAGTTATAAATTTAAAAAAAAAAATACTTTTCTACTACTATTTTCCAAAAACAATAAAAAATTTTAAAACTAATTTTGTTTGGATCATAATCTTTCAAAAATTTTAAATATTATTCAAGAATATAATTTTGTGCATAAACTTTATACAAAATCAAATGGCTTAAAAGTTATCAATTTAAAAAAAAAGTAGTTTTCTACTACTATTTTCCAAAAATATTCAAAATGATTAGAATAAAATTGTTTGATTCATAATCTTTGTACAAAATAGAAAAAAAAACACATTGTTATTTTCTTTCATGTCTGGTTAACACTTATTCACTCCAAACACAATGAATTTAACAAAATTACTGTTATTTCCCTTTAAGGCTTTTTACTAAAAAGAAATATTGTATTATCAGTACTGTAGGCCTTCTTTCCCTTACGAAATTTTTAAATTTGCTTACTTTCCCAGTTGACCAGATTGTCTTATATTACATTGTCGTCGATGGCTCGTGTATGACTTGTCCTCTGTCGTGTGTATGACTTGTTTTCTGGTCGACAATTTAAAGCAAATTTTCGTTCACGTTAATCTGACATTTAATGGACGTTGTTCTCTATTAAACACTTTTGACGACAAAATGAGCGACAATGTCTTATCTCTTGTCTTCGCTAAAATTGTTAAGGACAAGATTAGTGACATCATCCTACATTTTAACCTCAATCCAACTTTGTTGAGGACAATATGAGCGACAGTGTCTTACGTTTTGGTGTCTCTAAAATTGTTGAGGACAAGATGAGCGACATTAGCTTACATTTTATCCTTGATCCAACTTTGTTGAGGACAATATGAAAGACATGTCTTAACATTTGTCTTCAGTAAAATGTTTAAGGACAAGATGAGCAATAATGTCTTACATTGCGTCTTACGATTTGTCTTTAGTAAAATTGTTTAAGACATCATGAGGGACAAAGTCTTACATTTTCTCCCCAATCCAACATTTTTGAGGACAATATGAGCGAAAGTGTCTTACAATTTGTCTTCAGCAAAATCATTGAGGACAAGATGAGCCACAATGTCTTGAATTTTTCGTCAATCCAACTTTGTTAAGGACAATATGAGGGAAAATGTCTTCCAATTTGTCTTCAGTGTTCAATCCAACTTTGTTGAGGACAATATGAAAGACATGTCTTAACATTTGTCTTCAGTAACATTTTTTAGGACAAGATGAGCGATAATGTCTTACTTTATGTCTTACGATATATCTTCAGTAAAATTGTTGAGGACATCATGAGCGACAGTCTTACATTTTCTCCCCAATCCAACATTTTTGAGGACAATATAAGCGAAAGTGTCTTACGATTTGTCTTCAGCAAAATCGTTGAGGACAAGATGAGCCATAATGTCTTGAATTTTTCCTCAATCCAACTTTGTTAAGGACAATATGATTTGTATTCAGTCCTCAATCCAACTTTGTTAAGGATAATATGAGAGACAATGTCTTATCATTTATCTTCAGTAAAATGTAGAGTCGGTGTGTGCAATTGTTTCTCAGGTAAGCCGCTAGCCCCTATAGCGGCTTAGAAACACCCTGGGCCTATGGCGGGAATCGAACGAACGACCTCTGGACTGACAGGCTAGCATCGCTACCACTCAGCCACAGGGCACCCATTACACAACAACAATTGAACCAACCAACTCTAGTTTATTATTCTATTGCCCAAGTGCTTTCTATGCACAGAAAAAAATAAGTTTCGTTTTTGATAACAAAAATCCCGGTATTCAATAATTTTTTTTTTTCAAAATTCCTGTGATAAAGAATTCCCCTATATTGATAACAAAATTATTTCAAAATAAAAATATATATATAAATTAGAAAAATGGTGACAGGGCTGGAATACGAACCCGGGCTTTCCGGACGTAAAGCATACACTATATAGCTGAGCCATATCCCATTTATTTTTTTATGGGATACAACTTGTTTTAAGTACTTATGTATAAAAAGAAAAGAAATAACCGGCATGGAAAAGAAATACTTACAACGAAATATTTTATTATGTTAAAGATAAATGTTATTGAAATTCATAGTTTTTTTAATAACATGGTTTTATTGAATATAATTCTTGTCTATTTTTTTCTGTGTGAGTGTATAGCACTACCGCGCAGATCTTCTACAAGTGTCCCTTTTATCGCTTTTTTATATTAAATTGCGAATTTTATATAGCGGCTTACCTGAGAAACAATTGGACACACCGACTCTACATTTTCTATGCCTCTGTCAGATTACACCCCCTATACCTCCTTTCCTGAGAAACAATTGGATCAACCGACTTTAGTTTTATATTCTATTGCCCAACGGCTTTCTATGAGTGTGTAGCAATACCGCGCAGGTCTTCGACAAGTGTCCCTTTTATCGATTTATTATTTTAAATTGTGAATTTTCCGACTCTAGTCTATTATTGTATTGTTCAGTCAGGACGAACTAAAGGACAACATTTTTGCTTATACAATCATTGACGACAATCGGAATTGTCGCTTTTACAATCATTCCTGACAAAATAGGCGACAAGGTCGCCTACGGTACTCATACTTGTATTATGAGAAAGACAAGGTGAGCGACATTGTCTCTTATTGGGTCGGGCAAGATTGTCGAAGGTTTAACAATTTCGTGTAACCGTCATTGCTGATGTCTTAAGGACATGGCCAACTGGGTTTTTTTATAAAAATTAACAGCTTCTATTCAACTTCTGTTAAATAGGATTTTACTACGGCATTTTATAAAAATTATGAAAACAAATTCTTTATTTTTTCGAGACATCATATGCTTTTTCTTTTCCAATTAAACTTAAGAAATAGTTCATCGAAGCAAATAAAACAAGATAAATGGGGGAAAAAATACTCGTATAGAAATATAAGATGAAAATTATACACAAAGAATGCTACAAAAATAAACACACATAAACACAAAAATTTTTTTCTTGTAGAACCATAAACTTTTGCTCGCTCTATTGTCATCTACCACGACATGGAGACAGGCCAATGGCGTAGATAGGCTCTTCTGGTGGCGAGGGTGTGGGAGCTGAACTCAGCAGAACTACTCCCCAGAAATGCAAAATATTATTAGAGTAATTTGTAAAATACAGAGGGCTAATATTGGCTTTAGCCCCATTACACCCAACCCCCCCCCCCCCCCAGAAAGTTTTTTTAGCAAATTTTCGCTACGCCTACGAGGCAGGCACACAATTACATTAAACACCATGGGAAAAGTCTCTAGAAAAAGCTATGCAAAAATATAATTCAATAAAATATTCAATAGTTGTGCAAAAATAAAATCTACTTAAAAATTTTTCAGCTCTTAAAGATATTCGAAGGACCATTAACAGATGTTCTTTAAGTAACTTTCTCATTCTCCTTCCCATAGTGCCACAAAAATACATATACAGATAAATATACTTACATATATCATGTTCTATGTTGCGTGCTTAATTCAAACAGGAAAAACCGGCTAAAATAGCAATTGGCAATGTTTTTTTTCACAAATTCAACCACACAAACATAAAAAACAAGACTTTTTTGGCAAAAAAAAAAAAAAAGAATTTATATGGAATAATAATCCACAAAAAAAATTTTTACGAAAATGAAAAAACAAAAACAATTTTTCCATACCGAATTTTCAATATAAAAGCAGGAATTTGTGAGAAAAATCAATACAGAGCATGCGCTTTGGAAGAGATGAGGAATGAAAAATACAAAGAAGAAATTTTAAATAAAACAGAACTTTTTAATAAATTCAATTTTTATTAGAGTGCAAAATAGAGCAGAACATAACTTAATAAATTGAAAAGAAAGCAAAATATATTTTCATACAATGAAAAATGTTCCCTAACTGAAATATGTGTACAAGAAAAGAAAAAAAATGGCCCCAGTTAAAAAAGAATCATAAAAATGGCCTCTAAGAAATAAGAAATCTGGCCCTAAAGTATTTTTCATCTCAATGAGCTCAAGTACATTAATGACCAGCAGCTTCGCTAAAGAGTGTTGTGTTTTTCTTCCGACGGGGTTTTCTTCAATTTGTAACGATTATCCATCATCGCACGTCAAATTTGGTTGATAAACAGACCGGTATCGGCTATATGCCATATTCAGTGTTTCATTGATTTAGTATTTAATTGATTTAGTATTCAATGGAACACTGAATATGGCATATAGCCGAAACCAGTCTGTTTATCAACCAAACTTGACATGGGATGACGGAACATCGTTCCAAATTCGCTGAAGAGTTTTCTGCGCTATAGTATTTTGACTACCGGCTTCGCTTACAGAAGAATTTCTGCACAAGCAGCCTCCTGCACTATGATGTATCGCAACAAAGAAAAGCGAAAAAAGAATCATTGCAGAACTTCTGTGGTGACTTGGGAATCACGTCCAAGCTTCACTCCTGAGAAAGCTCCCAGCGGTAAAACTTACGAGTCATTCACTAAACAGTCCTTCTTACAGGCCTTTCAAGACCTTAATTTAAGATCCAAAACTAATTATTTTCTGCCTTCTAGAAGACCTCTACACTGGTTTCTTTTGGAAGGAGTATTCTAGATTGTAGATTTTTCGTTTTGTTTAATAAAAAATGTTCTTTAGAAATAAGTTCAAATAACAGACATTCTCGTATTCTTTTTTCGCAAATAATTTGTATATGAGACTGAAATTTACGTACAAGAGGCATCAGACATGCTGCTATTATATCGTTTATGTTGTAGCTACTACATCATGTTCAATTCGTTCCAAATAAATACATGAAATTTATACTCCGTCATATGTTTAAAAAATTACTTTGGATGAAAAAGAGTTCGAAATAAAACATCACGATAATCAAAAATATAGATTAAAAAATACCCAGATTAAAAAATGTACCTCCATTTAATTTTTAACAGACCTTCCCAGACCAGGCCTTCTATCAGGCCTGCTGAGTAATGGATCGAGGAAGGCCTTGTTCCGCAAGGACATCGCGTGTAAAAAAGAAATGAATATGTAATGGGAGTGGAAGTACTAATGACTGCTAGATAAGGCCTTATAGAAGGCCTCTTTACTCCTTCTATTTACCGCTGAACTGCTCTCTGACGAAGCTGGCACGTCGAGATTTTAATGAATACTGACAAGACCGAAAGCAACGCGGAAGCCCTGGATCTATTCATGTTGTGTCACTTTCTGGATCGCTTTTTAATTCTCATCGGGGTCTTGCATTGTACATACGCGATGAAGTTGTGTACCAGTGCCAGCAATCATTAGGCATGAGAGATCCTGAATGTAGCTGTCTCTGGGTTAAATTCGAAACCAGGACACAATTTTTACATTTCGGATTTCTTTACAGAAGTCCAAACGCGGGAAAGGGCTAAAACTATATCCGGCTTCGAAACCCTTTCCGGATTCCGTATCGAAGATCCTAGAGAGTTGTCCGAACAGTGAAATTGTTGTTGTTGATGATTTCAACATTCACAACTCATCTTGGCTTCGTCATTCAAGTCACCCAACTCCAGAAGTTCAATATGTTGAGTTATTCGCTGCGCACAACCAACTTGAACAACTAGTGAGTGCGCCAATCCATATTTCCTGTGTTGAAGGGTACCAAAACAATACTCTCGACCTTTTCGCAACTTCACACCCAGACAAGTATGAAGTTAGTGTTAATGCACATCTTGGTAGCTCGGATCACTGTACCATTTCCGCCTTCTTATGGTTCTCAGAACTTCGCAATGTTGCACGGATAGTTGCGAAAATACAGCTACGATAAGGCTCATGGGGCTGATCTCAACGACTTTTTTCAGCATTTTAACTGGAAACTAGGTTTCCTTGGCAATAATGTCAATGCCATGGCAGAAATGGTCGTTAACATCATTTTGTTGGGAATGAAATCTTTCATTCCACCAAAGCGAACTCCGTCTAAGTACAGAACAAAGTTTTCGTTTAACCAGGCTTGCAAAAATGCAGTCAGATGCAGAGAGGAAGCATTCAGCATCAGGCGTTCTAACAAAACCACAGATACTGATTCACTACAAAAACAGGCGAGATCTTCGTGTGACAGAGTACTGAGGGTGGAATAGCTTTGTACGAGCAGTGTCTTTGTGCTAAGGTGCTTGCTGAACCTCGGGGTACCAAGAGCTTTTGGCCATTTTTTTTTAAAGAGTAAAGGATAATAATAGTTCCTCAATTCTGATAAAAGATGACCAAATATTTACTGACGCGGTTGACAAAGTTTACCTTCTGGCTGAATTATTTACAAGTAAGTCTCACTTGCCGGAAACCAATCAACCACTGCCCGTGATGGAAAGAGTATCTGTAACTATGCCATATTCTTTCGAGCGCGTACAGTCAAAAAGGTTTTAGCGGATCTCGACATAAATAAGTCTCCTGGGCCGAAAGGTATTCCAGCATTAGTCTTGAAGCAGTGCTCTTCGATGCTAGCGCGTCCGTTAACAGCCCTCTTCAGCACTTTCTATCCTGCTGGTGAATTCCCATCGTGTTGGAAGGTCGCCAAAGTAACCCCAATGCTTAAAATTGGAGAGGCAGAATTATTTTCAAGTAATTCTCACTTGTCGGAAACCAATCAACCACTGCCCGTGCTGGAAAGAGTATCTGTAACTATGCCAAAAATGTTCTTTCGAGCGCGTGCAGTTAAAAAGATTTTAGCGAATCTCGACATAAATAAGTCTCCTGCGCCGAATGGTATTCCAGCATTAGTCTTGAAGCAGTGCTCTTAGATGCTAGCGCGTCCGTTGACAACCCTCTTCAGCACTTTGTATCATGATGGTGAATTCCCAACGTGTTGGAAGGTCGCCAAAGTAACCCCAATCCTTAAAAATGGAGAGACCCTCAAAATTACCGCTCAATTGCGGTGTGCTCTGCACTTTCCAAAGTAATGGAAAATATGGTGAATTTTTCATCTTGTGAGCTACTTGGAGTCCAACAGTATACCCAGCGGCCGCCAGTATGGCTTTAATAAGAGACGCTCTACTAGTGACTTACTGGCCTTCGTTTCGGAAAATTGGTGTCACTCCATACACCATTTCGGCGAGTGTAATGTGGTAGCTCTAGAGGTTCCTGGGGCATTTGATAGAGTGTGGCTTAATGTACTTTTGTCGAAACTTGCTGCTTTCGGTGTCGGTGATGACTTCTCTCGACTTATATCGAGCTCTCGCAGGGATCGCACTATACGAGTTATTATAAATGGGGGCTCTTCAAACGAGTTCAAGATTAGTTTAGGGATACCGCAAGGCTACGTTCTTTTTCCTATCCTATTTCTTATTTTTCTTAATAACCTTCTCTGTCAAACTTCCAATCCTATTTACTCTTTTGCAAATGATAGCAGCATTTACCATTCATAGTCATTCAGTACTAGGCCAAGCCTGTCGCAGATTGGAGCAATGAAGCAAAACATGAATGATACGCTTAATCACGATCTTATAACAATTTCTGAATGGGGTCGTTCAAATATGGTCGATTTTAATGTTCGTAAGAGCCAATGCTGCATGCTCACGCGCAGAAGCATGACCGATCTTGCTGTTCCATCGATGATTATGAATAGTGTAGATATTGTGGAATCAGATGTTCTTGCCATGAAGATATAGTGTGACGTTCGATGGACTGATCACATTTTTCAAGTCTCAAAAGAAGCGTTCAAGTTCCTCGGCTTGTTGAGATGGAATAAAAAATACTTCACTGACCGGATACAGGATAGGGCGAAGGAGGTCATCGGCGACAGTGGGGTAGCCAACTCTATTTACGCGCTGGAGTATCGACGCAATGTTGGGTGTATTTCGTTGTTTTATCGTTACTACAACGCAATGTGCTTAGGAAACTTGTTCCGGTGACCCGCTATTTTCTGCAAACTACACGCTCTTCACTAAGAGCACATCCCTTTGTGGTCGATACGCCAATGAATCGCACTACGCATTACATAGCGAATTCCTTCTTCAAGTCATGGAATCGGCAGTCAGCAAATGACTTGAATGGCCCAAAGAAAACGGTCCGCGCAATCAATCCTACAAAGACCAAATTTATATTTTTTATGAAACTATAAGAAATTCCAGAATTCAGAGCACCATGTTTAGCTGGCATTTCCCTGGAACTCTCGAAAAAGAGTAAATACCACGGCATAACTCTGAAATTCAAGCTTTCGTGGAAATGGAAAATGGAGGACAGGATGAAGAAAGCTCTTTGGGGATTTTCTATGCATGTAAAAGAGACTTTGGAAAAACATGGGACTGAAGACATACATATATCCCAGAGGGCAGTGGGCAAGATACAAGGATAGCGTATCTTAGTATTAATGGTGCAATGAGATCAACTCCTCAGGCCAGTCTAGAGGCACTGCTTCACCTAACTTTCCTTGATGTTTATAAGAAATAACCGTCACGTAGGCCCTTAGACTCACAGAGTTTAGGTCGCCTGACCGTATTGGACACCATTCTACGAAACTTAGGGAACAAGTGCTGAGGACATGACTCCTTTCATGAGCTTTTACAAACTCTTCTCAGACGTAATCCCGTACAGGTTCGACTAAAAGTGAAATTATGTAAATCGAGACAATGAGTTTTGGTCTTTATGGTTCGCTCCGAAATGGACGCTGGTACTAGACCGGGCATATTCTCTAAAGATCTTTGCCTTTCGGTTTCGCTAAGATTACCCGATACCTCCACTGCGTTCCAGGGAGAGATTTATGCAATAACCGAAGCTGTGAAAATAATTGACAGACTTCTCTCAGAGACTAGTACTATAAACATTTTTGTAGATGGTTTAGCCACAATTTAAAGGTGATGAAATCGAAGTGTGTACTGACGTGCATTCAATCTCTGATTCTGCTTCAACGACATAATCTCAATATAGTTTCTGTTCCAGGCCCTGAATATATTCGTGCAACGTAATGGCTGATGAATGCGTTAGAGCTGGCTCGGCCGTATACGTAGAAGAATCTCAAAGAGATATTAATATGCTTTTGGTTTAGCTGTTGAAAAAAGATTAAGAAGTGGGCGCTAAGGAAGACGGTACGATTACCAATTGTAGAATATACAATACTTTTTTACCCTCGCTTAGCAGAGTTAGGATCAAGTTACTCTTAACATTTGGAAAAATGTCACTTGCAGTCCTTCTTCGAATCATACGGAGTTCGAATCTACTCTGTGACTACTTGGTTATGCAATAACGCTGGCTTAGGCATCTATGCAATCGTTTCCTACCGGAGCTGGACTCAAAAGTTCTTAATTAAAAAAAAAGCTCAAATTGACTTTATTAATATTTTAGCAGAACGTAACGGTCACTATTGTCGATGACAGCTAAATTATCTCATCAGCCTTTAAGTTTTTGTTTGTTTTCAGTACTCAAGTGGATGTCAGCAGTTATTACGCAAAATAAAGGGAAAAAAATTTTTTTAATATATAAAAAGAGTTGATGGTACTGTTTGCAATTGAGCCGTTTTAAAGAGTCCTCCAAGGAAAATAATGCACACAAAAACAGAAAGAAATTAAAAAAACATTTCTAAAATAAGTAATTTAAACAAAAATTTCTTTATGAATAGAAAAAAATATTTGTAAATATTTTCAAAATGAAAATAGCCTCCCTTAAAATTAAAATGAAAAAAAAAAGAATAACACAAATAAATAAAAGATACGCAAACAACAGCAACTACAAACCTAAAACCATATTGTAGCCAGACAAACAGCAACAACGACGACTACAGCAACAAAAATTTTTTAATTAATGCATGGCAAAGTGCACTTGAAATCGAAGCCAAAAACAGCCCAATGGCCAAATAACATCCAACTCATACTCTCTCTCTCTCTCCCTCTCTACCAAAAACAAAAATTGTATCCCTCACTGTTGTGATTAAACCAAAAATCCAAGGATTATTGCAACAAGAGCCAGTATATTTTGCAGTACAAATTTTGTAAAGACTGATTCATAGCTCATCCTTCTTTGTTAAATTTAAAAGCTTAAAAAGCTGCATCTTCCCTAAAAAAAAAACATGGTACAAAAACATCGTTTCGTTTTTAGTCAAAAAATTTAAAATAAACAACAACTTCAACCGTCTATTTAGTTTTGTTGTTATTCCTCCCTTTTTATGGAAGAAAAAAAAACAACATTAAACTCAAAATTCAAGTACCAAAGGTACGTTTTAATTGAAATGGACAGTTTCCGCTTGTGGCAGCCGTACTCAGCCTTAGGAAACTTTAGCAGCGGGGCTGAGAGAACAGCAGATTAATAATGTTACCTCAGTTACGTATAGACTCAAACCCATTTATTTGCGAACCAACCAACCAACCAACCATCCATCCATCCATCCATTCAAATGTCCATGTTAAACGTCACAATTTTTGTTTCTCTTTGTTGTGTGTTGTTTTATTTTATGTCTCTCTTTTAGTTCATATCGAACAGGAACAGGAATAAAATTAAGGCAGAGATCGTTAGACTTTAATTGGAGGAATAAGTCAAAAGTATACTATTTTATGGAAACTAATCCAATATTATTACATTATAGTCTACGATTAAGTCAACTAACCATATTAGCAGGCGCGGATCCAGCTTGAGCTTTTGAGTGGTTGGGGGGGGGGGGGACTTCTTAGTAAAACCTACTATTTTTCCAAACTTCTTTTAGAAACTATAGAAATTGACTCGTTTTGGGTGAGGGGGGGGGGGGGAGGGTTATATCCCCTCCCACCCTTGTATCCGCGTTTGATAATACGAGTGTCTTATTTGGAGTTCGATCTAAAATTTTGGCTCTAGCTGAAATAATAATGTTTAGCCGAGTACAAAAATGTCGAATTCAAAGTTGAAGTACGAAATTCTCATTCAGTTTAAAATTTGTAAAATTAAGTTAAATTTAATTGAAGCTTTTAAATCAGAGTACTGTGATATAAGACATAATCATTTTAGAATAAGAGTTCGTAGTTTAGGTATAAGAGCTGAAAATATAAGTATAAGTGCTGATAGTAAAGATATAAGAGCTAGTAGTTTATATATGATGGTTAAAATTTTTTGCTTTAAATATAAGAGATAAAAATATAAGCGTAAGAGTAAATAGTTTAACTATAAGAGTTAGCAGTAAAAGTATTGGAGTTAATAGTTAAAGGACAATAGCAAATACTTTCAGTATTAGAGTTAATTAAATGAATTATAAGATTTTATATACTAAGGATAAAAGTAAGTAATGTAAGTGTATAAGTTAATAGATAATAAATAAATGTGTCCATAGAATTTAAAATTTCGACTGTTTTTGTGGTTAGGGGACTATGACACATCAAAAGAGTATAGTCGTACAATGTACACAGCAGAATAAAAAAACGTAGTTTTCGGAAGCCGCAACAGTCCCATCACAAGTACTCATGTGTTTCTATGCTATTTACCACTTGCTCTGTGGGTCGATTGAATATGATCGTAATTCTTATTTATACAAAACGTATGAGAAATTTGTATACGAGAATTGTATCGCTACTAAATTGTTTATCATGAAATTAAAAGAATCCTTAGCCTAATAATCAATTTGGATTCACAAAGCCAATACGTTCGAAATAATCATATTAATAAATAATTAGCTACTGGCTTGAGCTTCTCACATGTTTACATGTTTATATATTATATTTATATACTTAAGTATAAAATCGAACCAGAAAAGTTTGTCTTGGGTAGAACAAAGATCAGAAAAATGGGAATGAAGAAAAATAAATTGATGGCAACGCTGGGAAATGTGCAGTTAATATCGGCTTGAGAGTGATTTAATTCTCATATTCAATTTTCACGAAAAAGTTGTATATATAAGAATTAAAATCAAATTCAACAGAGCCACCTGACAAGTGGTGATAAGCAAAATACACGTGAGCACTTTAGAAAGTGTAGCGGCTTTCGAATGTGGCGCTACTCTGTTCTGCTGTGTACGTTGAAAAATTAAGTTGATCTTAATTTTTCCCTTGTTCCTTGGAATATTAATCATGCCCACTTCTTTATGAATATAACGTTACGAACCTTAGCCTAATAATCAATTTGGATTCATAAAAGATTCCTTGTTTGTTAAAGCGAAATAAACGAAACATTTTTATTTTAAAAGTTAATAACGTAACAATATTTAGCCATTGATGGCCCGTTTAATTGAAAACTTACCATATTAGTGTACATTTTTACTAAAACCTTAAAGTTATGTAATTTTTTCATCTTCATAACAACTCAATTGCCTTAAAATCCTTTTAAAAATTATTGATTTTTATAACATTTTCTTCTATTTCCGGTCATTTCTACAGTTCCTTTTTTAGTGCCTTTAATTTTGTTATTCCTCTTTTTCTATATTCTATTGTTTATTAACAAATTTCAGCAAAGTTTCATTTATTTGTTATTGTTACAGAATTTTATGTTTTTAAAAGCAGGAAACCGGAAAATAATGATTATCATAAAAGCATATGAAAAGCCATGAACGTGTAAAAAAGGAAAATGGTGGAAGAAATTGCTGGTGGAAAAAGCAGCAGAGATGTGTGTGGTAAGTCAAATTTTTATTACCATTTTGCTATATTTTGTGTTCATTAGCACGTACATATTTTATAATTAATATTATTTACTCAATTTATTAATTTTAAAATTAAAAAAAAACACCGCCATATGGAAGAATTTCTAATGTCAATATCAAGGACTTTAAAAGTTTCCGCTTTTATGTAACAAGAAAAGCAAATGTTATTTAACAAAAAAAAAACAACCAACCCACTCTTACTAGCTCCTGCCAACATTTTTAAACAAATCCCAAAGCACGCACATACTCGCACATTCATTATGACAACCATCCATAAGAAGCATCCATCCACCCCATACCGGTTGTCACTGTGGGCCTTGTGACTTTGGTTTGACTATTACTAGGGAAACTGAATAAAAGTTCGAAATATTTGTTTTCATTTAAGTTTCAAATATAACTTTTGCTTTAATTTGCCTTTAAGACTGACTGGGGACGGCAAGTGAGAGCTTTTTGAGTTTTCTATATTGTTTTACTTTTTGTTGTTTGCTTAATAATACACAAGTAAATGAATTTATAGACCCCTTCTCTCTGTCTCTCTACTCTTTACTTTAGCACTTCTTCCTTCCTTCCTTCTTACAATATTTTCTTTAATTGAGAAAATGCTCTTCCATTAAAATTTGTTGATTTAATAATTTAACGAAAACAATTAAACACTTAATTAAATTTAACAAATATTTAATTAAACTAATTTACTTAAAAAAGAACAACAAAAATATCGAAATGAATAAATATAAATTGAAAAAAAGCTCATTGTTAAGTTCACTCCACTTTTGTTTAAAGCTATTGAAAATGTAGTGGCACAGAAAAGTAAACATACACTATAAAAAATTAAGTTTTAAATTTAAGCAGATGTTTTTCACATGCCTTTGAAACTTTGCGCTCTTATTATGTTTTCATGACAATACAGTTAAGTTATAAGAAAAGTAGGCCGTGTCACGCCCACGCAGAATAACTACAGTTTCTACTAAACCAATTCATATGAAACTCTACACATGGACTAAACGCATCTGACAGTACGATTGAGTGATTAATAAAGTGGGAAGTGCCACGCCCATACAAAGTAAATATTATATATAAAGTACTTCTATTTAATTGGTTTTCTTAACTGCGCACAAGAAGTAAGTACACCTAATAATATAATTAAGCTGTAAGAAAAGTGGGCTGGGCCACGCCCATAAATAAATAATATATTTCAGTTACTTCTGATCAACCTTTGAACTAAAACATACTATTTTGCGAAATTTCTTTCAGAAACTCAATAGAAATTAGGTATATTTTTATTCGTTTTGGGGGTGGGGTGAAATATTCCGTTCCTTTCCCCCCCCCCCTTTCTTGTATCCGCGCCTGTACTCAACCAATTACTATAAAATATTTCACACAATTTAAGTACAGCGAAATATACGATTTGATGATGAGAAGAGTGGGCAGTGCCACTCCCATACTTATATTCATCCCATTAATATAAAACTTGTGTATTAAGTACATTGGACAATATAATTTAGTGATGAAAAAAGTGGGCAGTGCCGCGCCCATATAAAATAATTATTGTATTTCAGCTGTTTCTATCCAACTAATTCCTCTAAAACTTTTCATACTGATTAAGTACACCTTACAATGCAATTAAATGAAGACAATAGTGGGCAGTGCCACGCCCATACAAAGTTAAGATTGTATTTCGACTACTTGTACTCAAGCCGTCCATATGAAACTTTAAACACAGATAAAATAAACTTGACTATACAATTGAATGATAAGGAAAATGGGCAGTGCCACGCCCATATATAATATATGTATATGTTTTCCTACTAGTTCTTTTTAAACGAATCAAATGAAATTTTAAGCGCTTATTAAGTACACCTGACAATACAATTAATATGATAATAATAAAAGTGTGAAGTGCCACGCCCATACAAAATAAATATTTTATTTCAATTACTTCTACTAACACGATTCATAACAAAATTTCCATACAATTTGACAATGCAGTTGAGCTATAATAAAAGTGCATAGTGTTCACAGAAAATTCCTCTAAACAAATCAGACTTAAAAATATATACATATATTGAACAAAAAAGGATACATGGCTGGCTTCTAAAGTTTAGGACTTAGAAACTTTAATATTGGCTTGCTGTCTAAGGAAGTAAAAATTCAAATTGTTATAAGCTCATTTTGTTAAATTTTAAAAAGCAAACATGAAATTCTCAACAGAAAAATATGAAAAATGTAAGCTTTTCAGTTACCAAAAAAAGGAAATATACATAAGCACTATTGCATCGTTTACCTTTAGAAAATATTTGTTCTTAATAATTGGATGTTAAAACAATTCGTCAGATAAAACTATATGTTGAACAAAAAAGGATATATAGCTGGCTTCTACGCTTTTAGCACTTAGCACTTAGAAACGTGAAACTTGGAATATTCATTGAATAAATAAAATATCAACTTGCGGTAAGCTCACTTTAGATATTTCAAAATCAAACATGAGAATTGTAAGAAGTAAATTTCTCAGCTCGAAATTATGAATTTTTGGGAATTATTAATTTACATAAATATTAATTTTGTAACGTGCTTTTTCCCAAATTAATATTTTACTTTTTAAGTAAAATATTAAAGTTTTATTAAAATACATTGATTATGGAATTTGATTATGATTATAAAAAAAGGATATATGGTTGACTGCAACAGCAAAATAGTTAGAAACATAAAACTTGGTGTGTATCCAAAGGTCATTGAACTGCAAGTTGTGGCAAACTTACCAAATTTGATAAACATAATAGAAAATTTTTAATCATTAAAGCTTTCTAATAGTACAAAAATGTGTATATGGCCTTAATATATGTAGCCCCTATTTAGATTTCTTTACAAAAAAACACAACCTTCATTTCGATTAGTTTTTGTAAAATTAAAAAAAGGATATATGGCTGACTGCTCAACCAAAGTAGCTAGAAATATAAAACTTGGTGTGTATTTAAACACTACTTGACTGCAAGTTGTAATGAACTTGTATTTCAATTTGCCTTGGAAATAACAAAGCTACAAATCTTTAAACAAAATTTAATAATTCCAAAAAATGATAAATGAATTTAAATTACGATATCTTGGCTAAGATTTCTTTATAAAATGGCAAAAGTATTATTTCTATAAAATAATTTACTTAAAATCATGATGTATATATGACTGCTAGACCAAAGTAGCTAGAAATATAAAGCTTGGTGCGTGTTTAATGTTAGTTTAGCTTCAAGTTATAATAAACTTAAGCATAAATATGTTAATGAAATAAATACATGCATGAAAAAATTATGATTAGATTTCTTTATACAAAAAAAAAGAAGCATTAAAACTTCAAATTTGATGAGTTACAAAAAAAGGATATTTGGTTTGCTAAACAAAACTAGCTTGCGATATATAAATTTGTGTGTGTTCAAAGCTAATTCAACTGCAAGTTGTGGCAATTTAATATTTAAATTTCCTATAGAAATTATAGAAAATTTCAATCCTTAAATTTTTTTATTAATTCAAAAAAGGATATATGGCCTTTAACTTAGATTTCTGTATTAGATAAAAGCACTTTTGTAGCCTTAAACAAACATTGTTAGAAAATATTAAGGTGGGTGTGGTTTTCCATTAAATTTGTTTCAATTTTCAAGCACAAAACTCTTCAAGAAAAACCATTTGCAGTGGCAAAACTTTGTTCATCCTTCTTGCTTGTAAGAGCCAACTTTTTTTAATTGCATTGTTATAGTAAAAGCAAGAACAAACACAAAATTCGCTTTAACTTTTATGCCAAGAAAAGTTTTACAAAATATTTTTTCTCCCGATTTTCATTTATATTCTAACGAAGGGTTAAAAATTTAATTGTTTATTTTTTTTTTCTTTTTGAAAGAAAAAAATTAAAATTGTTGAGGTTTTAAAGAAACAGTTATTATATCTTGTGTTGTCATCGTCTTAATTAGATTCCTTATGTCACTAAAATATAAAAATAATATTATCTTTCTGTAGGTGTGGCACTGCCTACTTTCTTAACCTTTAAACTGTATTGTCTGAGGTACTCCAAGTATTTGTGAAATTTCATAAAAATCAATTTAGTAGAAATAGTTTAAATAGAACATTTACTTTGTATAGGCGTTGCACTGCCTATACAAAGTAAATATTCTATTCAGAGGAACTCTATGGGTTCTAAGTCTGGAGACTTCTTCAAATTATTGAAAATCACATTGAATGATTTGATTACATTGTTGGAAGTTGAAAGTAAAAGCTCGTGCGAATGGCCACAATTTTGAGAGGATTTTGAACATGATCACAAGACCGCAAATATTTGTCTTGTAGTTCTCATATAAATATACCACATAACTCTGCGTAATGTTGAGGTAGTTTTGTTCTTAGTACGTGTTCGTACGTGAGGCACTTTTGGTTCCATTTTTCATGAATCCAGTTATTTCGACTACTAAGATCATATTTTTGAAAAGAACGGACGTACCATAGAGCGTCGCAAAAGCCTTGATTAGAAATTTTATAATAGATTTTATTTAGTTATAAACAAATATTCGTTTTTTTTCAAAATTACAATTCAGTCTTTACTCTTTTTGCCTCTTAATTTTATTTTTCTCCTTTTTTCTTGTATTGTGTTTGTTTCTTTTTTGCTAGGCAATATATTGTTAGTTGTAGGTTGAGTTAGACATTTGCATATTAAAAAAATAAATTCTTTTATTTCTGTATAAATTTATATTGCTTTTTTGTTGATTGTTATTGTTGGGTAACAAAAGTTTTTTTAAAGGAAGGGAAAAAAACTTTACCATAAAATATTACAGTATTTAATTTTTTATAGCCATGTATGCACTCATACATATTTAAATACATACATGTATAAATGCATCTATGCATTTGCTACATGAGCACACATTTGTAAATAAAAAGACATATTTCAAACACCCTCTTCCATTTAACTTTGAACTTTTGACCAGCTTTAAAAACCATATAAAATAATAGAAATTCTCCCTCACACACACACACACACACCCACATCCACATGAATACACTCACACTAGCACATAGCTTAAAGCAGCAGTTACTAACAGTAAATCCTGCTATTTTCAAACTCCACTTCCTGTTCAACTTTTACCACATACACAGTTAGATTGGGAGTAGAACTCAGGCTCTTGCAAATTTATAATATCTATAGACAAATGTTGTATAAATAAATTTTAGTATTTGTTTGTGTATATTTCAAATAAAATTTCTAAATCAGCTCTTTTTCTCTTTTGATACAATATTTTACCTTTTATTACTAAATAGATGTGTTTTATGTGTTTTCGCATACAAATATAAATTGTCTCTCTGTACAAATGAAGCTGCTGACGAAGACCTTTGCATGTTTTTGATTATACTGGCCCATTATTAATCCAGAACATTAAAAGTATTCAAAGACAGAAACTTTATCGGACTTTTATTTGTAACAGGCTTTTTTTGTTAGCTTCCATGCTTCATAAATTTTATTAAAAAAACGAACTCAAGCTTGCAGTCAAATTTTTCTTTGCCTACATGGTTCACATTTTTCTCTAAATAATTGAGAAATAAAATAAAAACCGCAGTCAAGCCAAAATAACTAAATTATTTTGCATTTAACCCATACAGTTTTACTAAAATTTATAATTTCATTGCTATAAAATCCAAACAGAATAAAATCCAAACAGAATAGAGAAAAACAAGAATCTTAACACAAGGCATACAGAAAAATAGTGAATATTAACAACTATCATCATGACATCATCAATTAAGTAAAGGTAAATGATGTTGAACTACTTGATTGGAAACTACCGACATTGGTCGAGTGGTGTAAGCGGTAAAGAACTATGATGAGTAGACCGGGAGCTCTCGAAACGTGTAAGTTCAACTCTACGTGCAGTAAAATGTTTCTTTGTCTGCATTCTTTACATTTTTCTCTAAATAAAAATATAATTTAATTGAAAAATTAAATTAAAACCGAACTAAAGAAAAAAAATTAAAATTTTTTTATACCAAAAATTGTATTAAAAAGATAAAATAATATTTCTACAAAATTTTTAAAAATTTGATTAAAAAAGGATATATGGCACAAATTTAAACTGAAAAAGATAGCTACAAAACAATTTCATTGGCTTAAAATAACCGCCAAAGCACGACTTGTAGCGTATTGTTATTACTTTCAAATAAGAAATTATTTTTCTTTTCGAAAATGCGAATAAAAGATATACCTTGTCTCTTAGTGATACAGCTAGCAATTTTCATTAATTTTAAAAACATCATTAATTTTAAAAACTTATTATCCTGAAGGATATTATTCTGAATACCGAACCAAAAAAATTAAAAAACGTTGTTCTAAGTACATCTAGGAAGGATATGCAACTGCAAGTTATAATAAAACTATTTTTAATATAAGACTAAGAATACACATATTATAATAAGAAATAAATAAAGAAAATCCTTTTATTCAAAGAAATTTAATTATTTTGGCTTGCCTAAAAACTCATAACTTAATTGAATATATTTTTAGCAAATATTTTTTTTACATTTTATATTTCAAACTAAATTTTTCTAAAAGTCGTAAAAAAGGATATATGACACAAACCTAAACTGCAGTAGATAATTAAAAAACAAATTTGTTCGTAAAAAATATATTTAAAGGCACGACTTGTAGTATAGTTTTATTACTTTAAAATAAGAAATATATACATATATATCAAACATACATTGTAAATAAATTTATTATATATATATTTTTTTTTTTTTTTTTGGAAATGTCAGTGAAAACAATTTATTTGAAGATATGTGCTTTGCAATTTACTTTAAATTTAAAAATTTTCTAATTCCAAAAAAAGAATATTAGGCTGACTACTTAAACAAAAAAGGTTGGGATGTTGTTTTAAGGAAATCTAAAAGGACCCAAAATGAAAAGTTGTAAAAAACAATTTTTAATATATGGTAAATATTGAAGAATACTTGATATTTCTAAAAATTTGATAAAGCTTATAAAAAAGGATATGTGAGACACACCTAAACTAAAGCAGATAATTAAAAAACAATTAGGTATACATCAAATAAACGCCAAGGCACGACTTGTAGTGTAATTATTTATAGCGTTCCATTAAAAACTCTTCGTTGTTAAAAATAAATTAAAATAAATTTCATAATTTCCTTGTCTTGCTTTTAACTTCGCCACGTACTCATTCGCTGTCTGCAAAAATACAAAATTTCTATAATTAAACATTAAACTGGAAAAAGTTTTTAATAGAAAAAACTTTTTACAGATTTTTTTTCTGCCTTAAACTAAAACAAAGTTTTACTTAACATAAAGAAAACTTTCCGCCTGTTTCTTCACTCTTAAAGAAATAATGAACTTGATTTGATTATGGCGTGAAAAAGAAAATAATTTTCTTTCTTTTGACAGCCTGAAAACAGCAATTCAAAACAGACTTCCCAACACGTTAAAAAATATGTTTGTGAATTGTTTCATGTCCTTTGAACTTTTAAGAAATTACTTTTTGGCTTATTGCCAATAAATGCGAAAAAGAAAACTCATTAATATACAATAACTGGTGATAATTTCAATAAAATATTGAATATATTTTTAAAATGGTGATTTACGAAAGAAAGGCTGTCTGTAAAGTTTCTTAACTAAAACAGTTGTTCAGTAAAATTTTGTACGATTTATACAGTCACGTCGCAGTACACCGTTTCGAGCGAAAATGCTTTTAATTTCTTCTTCAGAAAATGAAAAGCAAATACTATCTTTGGAATCAAAACAATTTTAATTTTCAAATTGGAATTGACAAGAAACACTTTTTCTACAGGATTCAATTGAACTAAAGAGCTAAAAATTACCATACTTTTAGGTATTAAAATTTTACTTAAGGTATTAAAACTATAAGACTGCAAAGTCGAAATAGAAATTGAAATGAATCTAAAGAATGTTAAACAAAAATGTTTGGAATGCTAGTACTGGATTATAATCTTAATATCAATTCAGTTGAAAAAAGACCACTTATTTTAAAAATAATTTCAAATTTGTTTATATTAAAATATATGTAAATATTTTGCGTGTCAGCTTCGACCTGCGACCGGCATTTATCTATTCCTTAAGAACGATTGATTGTTTTTGAATATACAATAGGCAAAACTTAGTAGCGTAAGATAGGTAAATGTCTTCTATACTCCTACCCAGTTCATCTACCCACATTACTGACCTTTTTGCAAAGTTCATTTAAAGCAATTGCGCGTTTTTTTCTCCTCCATTATAAGAAAATCACTATTCTGAAGGAGTTAATCGTAACACGAACTATAGTTTTCCCGTTTTCTATAGTTGCAAAAAAAGGATTTATGTAGAGCTCTGAAATGAAAATTGATATTTGAAAGATATTAAATGTATAGATAAATAATGCTTGTACACAACTTGTGGTGTAAATATTTTTGGCTTCCCGCAATCAGAAAATGGGAAGTCACAGGGTTCACCATTTTTTCGAACATGGAAAGTTCCAATTAAAAATAAATTGTTTGCCATATTTAATAAGATTGCTAGAAAAGGATATATGCAGAGGTTTTAAATGAAAGCAGATATTTAAAAGATATTAATTACATAGATGGAGAACGCTTGTGCAGTACATACTTGTAGTGTAGCTATTTTTATAAACTTTTCTGCCGGTCTTAAAAAAGAATATAAAAAGCTTTTCAATATTTTAATTATTTTTTTATAAGTAGATTAATTCTTAAGGTGTTATTCCAATAAAAATATTTTTTTGTGGGTGTTTTGTAAAGTTTAGAAAAAGGATATACGTACAGCTTTTAAATGAAAGTAGATATTTCTATAATGTTGAGGTTACAGTTAGACAACATTTGTACACTACTTGTGGCATAATTAAAGTTTTACTGGTTTTTTTAAATGAAACTACTGTTTTTTTTTAAGAAAATTCTAGGAAAAATTTTATATATCTCTAACTTCTTGCCCCTTTGTAAGAAAATCGCTTCCTAAGTGTTCACTTCAATAACTATATACTTTCTTGTCTGCTTAAAATATTGATAAAAAAAAGGATATATGTGGAGCTGGAGAAAGATTTTTAGAAAGTTGCTAAGTGGAAAGATAAAGAATAATTTCAATCAGCTTGTGGCGTATCCAATTTTATGGAACTCAACGCAGGTCTTAAAAAACACATTTTCCTCGAATACTAATTCATATGTATTTATTTTATTTTAATTTTTTTTGCCGGCCCGTTCTAATAAAATCGATTCTTAAGTTGTAAGTTCCAATAAAATATATTTGTTCTTATTTTTCTACAAAGATTCAAAAAAGGATATATGTAGAGCTTCTAAATATAAAAAGGTATATTATTGATATTAGACGTATCGATAGAGAAAACATTTATGCACAAATTGTGGCATATCTAAAATTTTTAAAATTCATTTATTGTTTTAAAAAACTAGTTCTAAAAAATTTTTACATATTTTTCAGTACCTTTTTTTATATTTTTATTATTATATATCGGTTATTAAGCGATTTACTCCAATAAAAATCTATGTGTATGCCTGTTTAATAAGGTTTCTAAAAAAGGATATATGTAGAGATTTCAAGTGAATGAAGTTTTTTAAAAGATATGAAGTTTATGGACAAAGAATATTTGTAACCAACTCGTGGCGTATTTATTTTATTAAATTTCCTTATAGATTAAAAAAAAACATCTTAGATGATTTGTATTCATTTTTAACTTTTTTATAAGAATCCATTTTAATTTAAAAATTTATTGTAAAGTTGCGAAAAAAGGATGTATTTATATAGAACTTAATTAACCATAGATTTAGATAGAATATTTTTGTATAATACTTGTAGCTCATTTTATATATTTCAGTGCCTGTTTAAAAACAAATCTAAAGAAAATTATTTGATACTAACTTGTTTCACATACTGCGGAAAAAATATATATGTAGAGCTTTTCAGTGCAGGAAGATATTTAAAAGGCAGTAAATATATATGTATGCACATGTATGCATATAGAGAAGATGTGTAGCATAATTAATTTTTTAAATTTTATTTGGTGTTTTAAACGAAAATATAAAAAGCTTGTAAAAAAGGATATATGTATGTATGTATGTAGAGCTTTTAAATGAAAGTAGATCTGCAAAAGATATATAAGATAGATAAACCGTATTTGTGCACTACTTGCGGCATAGATATTTTTAAATTTTCACTGTTTGTTTGGAAAAAGAAACTTATGTGTTGTTTCTACTATGCAAACAAGCACTGCTTGTCTAAAATTTTTATGAAAATACTAAGTTTTTTGAGTGATTTCCATACAAATTTTTTACTCAAGTCGCTTGTTTGCATTGTGGAAACAGCACATAAACATATTTTCGTTTTTAAATTTTTAACTATTGTCATTCATTTAATTAATTTTTAGCACTCATTATATTTCTCATATTATTTCTTAAGTAATAAGCTCCGATAGAGATACAAATTTTTCCGGTTTTGTAAAGTTGCGAAAAAAAGGATATATACAGCATTACTTGTGGTGTAGTTATTTTCAAAAAAACCCAGTACGCTTTTAAAAAAAGTTTAAAAATTTTTAGTTGTTTTTTTATAAGATTTGATTCTTAAGAAATAAATTTCAATAAAAATTTATTTAATTTGCGTAATTTTTAATATTACGAAAACAGGATATATGTAGAGCTTGTAAATGAAAGTAGATATATAAAAGATATTAAGTATATAGATAAAGGATGTTCTTACACTACTTGTGACGTAGTTAGTTTTATAAAATTCTTTTCTGGATTTGCAAAAAATAAAAATAAAAACAAATCTGTAATTTTTTATAAGAATATCGATTCTTAAGAAATGAGTTTCAATAAAATTTTATTTTATTTGCTTATTTATTTAATGTTGCGAAAAAAGGATATATGTAGAGCTTGTAAATGAAAGTAGATATAAAAAAGATATTGCCTATATAGATAAAGGATGTTCTTACACTACTTTTGACGTAGTTGCTTTGTAAAATTCTTTGCTGGCTTTGCAAAAAAAAATATGTACTTTTAAAAGAAAATCGATTCTTAAGAAATAAATTTCAATAAATTTTTATTTTATTTGCTTAATTATTTAATGTTACGAAAAAAGGATATATGTAGAGCTTGTAAATGAAAGTATCTACATAATGCATATGAAGTATATAGATAAAGAATGTTCTTACACTACTTGTGGCGTAGTTAGTTTTATAAAATTCTTTTTTTTTTCATATTTTCATATTTTATTTGCTTATTTATATAATGTTACGAAAAATTGATAAATGTAGAGCTTGTAAATGAAAGTAGATACATAAAGGATATTAAGTATATAAATAAACGATATGTTTACACTACTTGTGGCTTTGGTTTAAAAACAAAATCACATTTTTTATAAGAAAATCTATTTTTAAGGAGTATACTCCAATGTAAATCTATTACTTTGCCTGTTTAAAGAAATTACCAAAAAGGATATACGTAGGCCGTTTTAATGAAATTTCAGTGTACAGTACTTGCGGCATAGTTAAACTTTGTTTAGTTCACTGCTACTTTAAGCACATTTGAAACCAATTTTAATATATGTAATACATATGCTTAACTATTTCCTTAATAGTAATTGCTTGACATAATTGCCAAGAAACTTTACAAATAAATAACCTTTTTCCAAGAACAGCAGCTTAAAAGCAAAACTTATAAGAAAACGCTGGGCAATTAAAGCAAAATATGTATAGAAAATATATACAGAGCTTGCGGCGTAGCTACTTTTTCGTTTTAACTGTTATGGAAAATACATACACATTTCCTGAAGCAACTTAAATATATTCAGTTATGTGATTTAAAAGAATGTTTTTCTGTTTTTTTTTCAAACACAATTTATTTCACTTAAAAAAAGGATATATGTGTAGCTTTTAAATGAAACCACTGATCAAGCAGATTTTTGGTACACATTCCAAAGAGGTCTAGCTGCGACTTGTGATATAAAAATTTCCCTGTTGCTTGCTTTAAAAAATGCTGTTTTTTAATTTTTCTTACCTTTTTAAAAAAGATCTCCAGTTGATATATTTTTAATCAATTCTTTAAAAGGATATTTTTTTCTAATTCTCTGCTAAAATTTTTCCGAAATCTCTTCCTTTTTTTCTTTTTTATTAGTTAATAAAATCAGTTTTTCTTGACGGTTTTTAAAAATGTTTAATATTATTGAAGTCACAAACCCTTTTTTGTTATATTGCAGTGCTTAAGTTTCTTGTTGGTTTTTTTACTTATTCTTAAAGTTTGTTTGTTTTTTTTTTATAAATTTGGCCTTTTTTTGTTAACCGTAGTAAGTATTTTTATACTTATTATTTTTCTATTTATAGGAATGAATGTCCTTTAAAATTGGTTATTCATTTAATGTATAAATTTTCGTCGTCTTTTGCTAAAATCGTTGGAAGTCCTTTTTAGTGCAATATTTGGTGTATTTCTTGTTTATATTCGCTTTCTTTCTTTATTTCCTTTTATCTTTCTTAAGCCTCCCTTTAGCTTTTAATCTTCAATATCCTTAAAGTCTTTATTTACTTTTATTCTTTGTATATTTAGGTATAAAACACTTATAATTTTTTTGTTATAAAAAGTAGTTGTTTTTTTTAACACTAAAATCTTTATTTTATATAAAATGCATGCACACCATTTATGAAAAATTGCTTATCTTTTTATTTAATTTATATAGTTTTTGTTCAACTAGTTCTTAAAAAATATTCACTCTTTAATTTATCAGACCACAACTTTTTTTATTTTATTTAGGGATGTTTAATATATTTCTCGATTCTTTATAGTGTTTTTCTATTTTCTGTTCAATACTGTATACTTGCTAGTTTGAGTTTAATAGTTTTGTTATTTTCAAGTTTTTCATTTAATTTTTGTAGTTTGCTTTTTATTAAATTCGTTCTTTTCTCCTTCTTTTTGTTGTTGTTATTATTGCTGGGAAATAAAGTTTTCGTTAGAACGTAATTGTGTGCTGTAGATAACTTTTGAAACACTGAAAAGAAAAAATAATGAAGATTATAATAAGAGTTATTGCAGTAAAATATAAGCTTAGGGTAAACAAAAATTAAATACGCACTGCTTCAAAGAAACCCTGATGATCTGTGTTAGGCTTTTGTAACCAAAATTTTTAAAGCCCAAAGCTTTAATTTTTAGCTCTAACAACAATGTTGGATACTACTACTAATTTAATTTTAGTTTTTGAAGGAAATAAAAAAAAGGATATATGTACTGCTTCGAAACGAAACATAATATTTCAACCAAACTTGGTGAACATATAAGGCCCAATCATAGACGACTTGTTGTCTTTATACTTGTGAAATTTATTAAGTTTTTATTAATTTTTTTTATAATTTTCTTATGAACTTGAGAAAATGGCATGAATACAATGTTTCTTATAATTTCTATAAGTACAATATTTAAGAAATTTATTATTTGACATATTGTTATAATATTTTATATGAAAATTATTTGCTGATAGTTAAGTATTGTCCAGATGCATTTCATTGGCGCCTTACCAAATCGTCAGTAGACTTCAACCACAACTTTTAACAGTTACAAACAAACCTCTTATCTTATGCACAGACTTTCAAAAACCATTTGAGAATATTTTTGAAAATCATAAAAGAATAAAATAAGCGTAGTAGGCTTAGAAACTTATACAAAACCCATCAAATAATTTGTATTCGATATGAATAAAGGTAATGAAATCGATTCATATCGGAGACAAATTATTTGAAGCATAGTAACAAGATAAATAAGTACCACTTATTACTTTGTAAACCTTTAATAAAGGACTCCAGATTACAAAAATGACAAAAGTTTTTGCTGGGAATTTACGCAAGCTTACCCAAAAGCTTTTTTAAATACAAATTTTGTATTGAAAAAAGCTTAAATTGATTTTTTGACTGCAGGTAAGTTTGAAGTAAGCTTTCAAAAAATTTGAAATGGACAGTTTCGATGAAATTTATTTATTTTATCGGCCATGTCACAGAGTTCAATTCCGTTCGGAAACGGAATTCAACCTACCCCATTTTTGTAGCAGCTGGTGTCTAAAAAAGAAAACTAAAATACGCAAATTTGTCAGGTGTGTCCAGACTGTTGGTGGCGCTATTATGGTGCGGTATGCTCCAGCTAGGGCTTGACATATTAGGGTTGATTGAATTCCGTTTTCGAACGGAATTGAACTCTGTGACATGGCCGTATAAATCAGTTCCTTCAACTCTATTTGGGACTTTACAAAATCAATGTAAATTTCTTTACTTTGTGTAGACGCGGATCCAGGGCGAAGGGATATTTCGACTCCCCCAAAAACCATTAAAATACAGCTTATTTCTATTGTTTTTAAAACAATTTTTACAAAATAGTATGTTTTATTTAAAAGTTCCACCACAAAAACTTAAGCTGGATCTCCGCCTATTTTATGCAAAATAATAGAAGCGTAATTTGTAGAACGACTGATGTTGCAGTAAAATTTAAAAAAGCTTTTATATTACAAGCTTTAAAAAAATAAAAGCTTCTAAAATATTTTTAGAAAGCTTTTAAGTTTTAGCATATTACATTTTTTTAATCGACAAAATCAAAAGCTTTTTATTTAATTAGTTACTTCCAAGTTACTTCTTAGCTTTTTTATACTTTTCTCAAATTGAGAGTTTCGATCAAATTTACCCCCTGATTCACAAACACGAACATAAACTTCTTTATGAAAATTTCTATGGAAAACACTCAGTTTTTTTATTAGTTCTCATACAAATTTTATTACAAAAGTTTTATTTCGTCTTTAAAAACTTTCACTCTACCTTTTCTGGATTTTCACAAAGTTTTGTTCAAAATTGTTCTTGTTTTAGGCAAAACAAAAGTGCACAGCACCAAAAATTTTACAGCTAGATGTATTGCAAAAAAGAAGCTTTTTACTTAAAGCTTTATATTCATATTAAATTAAAGCTTTTGTATATAAATACATTTAAATATTAGTTTTTTTTTTCTTCTTCTTAAATCATCATTAATATTTCAGTTCAAAAGAAGAGTTGGACAACCCAATTATTTAAAAAGCTGAAAGCTTGAATTTTTTGTTTATTTTTCTCACGTAACCAATCATGTGACTCCTGCCTGCCTGTTTGCTTGTGTGCATTTGAAAACAATGAACCGGCAGTAATAAAAACACCGACCAGCCGACAGACTGTCTATCGGCTTTGGGACAATTCTGATAAAAATTCATTTCCTACAAAACAAAACGATTGACACACAATAAGGCAAACCCGAATCATGCCGATATTTTTGGGCGTGGTATTTTGTCAGTATACCAGGTGCGCAAAAATCAAACAGAAAAGGAACGCAACATAAAGAAAAAAAGACACATACACACTTATATGTATGTATGTACATGCAAAAACATAAAGAACTCAACAAAAAACTGGGTCAAATTGCACTGGTAGTTTTTAGGGAAAATGTACAACAAAACTGCAGTTTCATTGCTCTTTGTGCTTGTGTGCATGAGAGTGCATGTGTGTATGTGTGTGGGGAACTGGCCTTTTCTAGGAGATTCTTGAACATTTTATACTAAAATGTTATTATGCAGAAAAAGAACTTACCGAAAATTTAACTGAATTTTACCAGGAAATTCCTTTTTAATTTATTAAAGATGACTGACTGCTTTCTATTTGTTCCTATTTGAGCATTAAGATTGAACTCAAAAAATATTTTTAAACACTGAAACAAATAGTTGTTAAAAACTACACAAATTTTGTTTATATATGAGAAAAATCTTTTAAGATGTTTTTCTAAATAAATTAAGACTCTTCCGTACGAACTTAACTTCTTTAAGACAACCGATTTTATTTCATTAAACTTGAAAATTTCTTTCTCGTAAAATTTTTTTTCTTTAATCAAACGATCACTATTAACGCCACCTTGGAAAATTCTGGAACAAAATCCTTTAACAGTGTGTCAACTAGAAAACAGTTAATAAGTATAATGAATACCTATACATTTCTTGTAGGTGTTCCTTTTATTTTCAAACTTTCATTAAACCGTCTTTGCTTTGTATCTTTTAATTTGTTTGCTTAAATATTTTGTTGAATCTTTCAATCTACGAAACAAGGAGAAATTATATAGCGACGCAAATTATAAATTATATGAGTAGAATTTAATAAAAACGCGCTTAAAAAAGAACCGCGTTCTTTGCTGGATACTTTGAAGACCGCTTGACTCGTACTGAATGCAAAAATATTCTATAAAAACGTCTTAACATACTAAATGTTGAGCTGTTCTACCAACAAAACGAACAAAACAAACAACAACAAAAAAAAAATGAAAAACAATCATACATGCATTTAAACCTACATACATACACTATATACAAAAAAATGCAATCCTTTTTGGCCTGGGAAATGTATATCATAGAACCTACAACAAAAATTATACAAACTAGGAGCAAAGCTTTAAAAGCTTTTAATTGGCGTTGTTATAATATACCGGCTTGCTGAGTTAAATGTAGAGAAAAAGTCTACACTTTAGCAATGCAATTGCTCTCTCAGAGGTCCTTCTCTCTTTAAATAATTTATGATTGTTGGTATTTTGTCCTCTTCTTGTTTTTTTTTTTTTTTTTTTTGTTTTTATATGTGTGCCTTTTATGTGGTGAATGAACCTAGGAAATGCACTTATTATACTATATACTTATACCCTACATTTGTAAACTTAATTAAAGCATATTTAAATTAAGATAAACTTTGGTGACAGTAATTTAATTAAATTTAATTTATTTTGTAAGAACGCTGGCAATGTAGAAAATAACTCTGATGAGAAGACTGTGGTCGTCTCGAAACATCTGATGTCAGTCCAACCTTCCGTATAGCCAAAAAAAATGTTTAGTGTTCAATATTTACATGCTTTAGAATTTCTTTCTAAAATAAAAATAATTTAATCGAAAGATTAAATTGAAAACGAACTTAAGCCAAACCAATTAAATAACTTTGGATAAAAACAACCATACAGTTCGACTAAAATTCATAACTCAATTATTCGTTAAATTCGTTCAGACTGTATGTAGAGAATAAAGTGTAAATTTCAGATGAAGGTTTCAACAATAAGAACTTATAAATTCAAAATTTAATAAATGGAAAATAATGTCGAATGTGGGTAATTTTTATGTATAATAGAATTTTGGTAAATTCATGGTAAATTCATTCTATAAAGGAATTCAATTAAATAGTAAATATTTTGTCTATGAACGGACCTACAAACGAATTTTTAAATAAACAAAAATACCTCAACCATTTCATTGAAAAAAAAACCTGTTTTTTTCAGTGAACAAATTGTTTAAATCTATAAAACAATTTGTCTAAAAATATTTACAAATTGTAGACAAAACAATTTACTAAATCAAACAAAAATGTTTACTGGATTTTCTGAAAAATATCAAACAATATTTCTGTCTGAATTTAATAAACAGCTAGTCTAAAAATGCTAACAATTATTAAGCGAAATAATTTACTTAATTAAACAAAAATACAAACAAAATTTTTGTCTTGAACACATTTAACAAAGTGTAATCTCATAAATGATTAATGGATGATGATGATGACATCCATTAATCATTTATGAAATTACACTAGTTGTTCAAGTCTGAATGTTTATCTAAATACTCTAAAAAAATGAATGAGAATTAATGCAACGACATTAACTAATCGATTCACTCAAAAATCTTTTGTAAACAAACTTGGTACAATTGCATTCCTCTTGCTATGATTGTTGTTGTTGTTGTTATTTGTGTGTATGTCGTCATCGGGGTGGTTTTTTAATACACAGTTTTTATTGCTGTTTTTGGTGTTTGCGTTCTAAATAAAAGTCAAACAAACAATTCATAGATTATGGACAGAACATTTACTGAAAATTAAATATATTCTTAGACAAACTTTTGTTTGAAAAATTTTTGGTGATAATGTTTTCTGTATAGATCGAAATTTTTGAAGTGGCCTTAAGGTAATCTAATAGTTATGTATTAATTATTTTTTCGTTTCGACTTACAAAAAAATGATAGCAGATGATTACCATAACACTATCACATTCCTCTAGGACAGTGATTGCCACTCCATAGCCTCGCGAGGCAGTCAATAATCGTATTTTTCACACAGACACGGTCGGCAATTCACATGTATACAACACAGGGATGTCATATGATATATGCCATCCCTGTGTTGTATACATGTCAATTGCCGACCGTGTCTGTGTGAAAAATACGATTATTGACTGCCTCGCGAGGCTATGGAGTGGCAATCACTGTCCTAGAGGAATGTGATAGTGTTATGGTAATCATCTGCTATAATTTTTTTTGTAAGTCGAAACGAAAAAATAATTAATACATAACTCTATTAGTTTACCTTAAGGCCACTTCAGATATTTCGATCGATACAGAAAAAAAAATTATCACCAAAAAATTTTCAAACAAAAGTTTGTCTAAAAATATATTTAATTTTCAGTAAATGTTCTGTCCATAATCTATGAATTGTTTGTTTGACTTTTATTTAGAACGCAAACACCAAAAACAACAATAAAAACTGTGTATTAAAAAACCACCCCGATGACGACATACACACAAATAACAACAACAACAACAATCATAGCAAGAGGAATGCAATTGTACCAAGTTTGTTTACAAAAGATTTTTGAGTGAATCGATTAGTTAATGTCGTTGCATTAATTCTCATTCATTTTTTTAGAGTATTGACTATTGAGTGGCAATCACTGCTCTAGGACAATCAATTATCTTCCGTAATTAAAATATTTTTCGCGCGAATATTTGCGTCTTTTTTAAAAAATTGCATTTTTCTTGGGAACTACAACGTATTAAAATATTGTATTGGGAATAAATCGCTAGTATTTCTTTTTTAATCAAAACTTTCTTTAAAGCGTGGTTAAACAAAATTAAAAGTGTCTTAAAAGGAGTGATTCAAAATTTTCACCCGTGAGAATATACTTACATATAATTTTGAAATTTAAATCGCTTTAATTTGCAGCTACTAAACTTGATCTATAAGTCGTCTTGTACTCAACTGCTTTTCGTTAGTCAAGTTTGTAGAGGGTGGCACGATATTTTTTTTTTGTACTATTATCCTCTTGTTATTATGGTTATTATTGTTGTTGGTTATTTGTTTTTTTTTTTTAAATTCATGCTCCTACTTTTGGCTGCAGCAACAGAAAAAATTGTAACACAAACTATTGAACTATTTTTTAAAAATGTTCAAGAGTGTGAGTTTATGTATGTGCGTGAAAGTGTGTGTGTGTGTGTGTGTGTGGGGCAAGTTGAATAGAGGTTTTTGATTGTTTGCTAAAAACTTGCTTCTAGAATAAAGTAGTAAACAAACATATGTATGTAGTCCTACATACACACATACATGTGGCAACATTTTATAAAGCCACAGGGTATTTATACAATTGTTGTAAGTACATACTCGTACTACATGTTGTTGAATGTATACAAGAGATAATTTGTTAAAGTTTTGTTTGTGTTTGCATTGCTTTTTTTTTGTACATAAGGAAGGAGTATGTATAAGGGTATGTGTGTATTTGTTTCCTTACCTAGAAATGATTGAAAATTATTGCTTTTAGTCATTTTCATTATTTATGCAAATAAACGCTAAATGAAAAATCGTTTGGTATGATGAATATATTTGCATACAATAAAATTTATTGGAAATTCTTTTACTTTTTTTTTATTTTCAAATTAGAGAAGAAAATATGTAAATAAAATTAATTAATTAATTATGTAGCATATAGTATGGGAATTGATATAGAGAGGTGATCGATTTAAAAAATGTCCGTTGAAAGTATAAAAAATAATTTTTTGAATGAAACTACAAGAATCCTGTCTAGTGTGGCGTTCGATCACCAAGCTATACGCTCCTCTCTCCAGTTTCCATGCACTCACTTCAAAGTAATGTTTTAATTATTCACCATCACGCTTATATGTTAAATATGGGGTATACATTATCTTTCGGTTACAATTTAGATATCTCTAGTCGATATCCGATAAAACTTTTTCGAACTTATTCCTTTTTTGATGGCAATTATTTCTGCTTCTTTGTATATTCCCACTGAGTGGAGAGAGGTTCCCAAGAAAGAGGATAAAGAGTGGAAATTCAAGGGATTGTATACCATAGATTAGTTCTTCCTCGCTTTTTTTAAACAGATTGGAAAGACTGGTTAATGTACACGTCAGAGACTTCTGTGAGGCATAACTTGCCTACCAAAGGCGCAAGGCTGGCTACACGATGCTGTGGAAAGGAAGAAATACGTTTTGACGTCCCTTGTGGATATATAATAACGGTAATATATCCTCGATAAACTATGCAGAATCAGGCGAACCGCCTAACTATAGACTGGACAGAGAATACAATCAAAGACAGATGGCATTATGTATACAAAATATTTGGATTACCCAATCAAAATGCTCTTGGGATCAATTCTACGGAAACTACATTGGTATTTTTACCAGCCCATAAGAAACAAATTGTGGAATTTAAATATACCTTACCTCTCAAAAAAAGCTAAGTACTTCGGTATAATCGTGGTCTCTAAACTCTAGTGAAAACGCAATACTGAGTTCGGAACGACAAATGCCTTATGTGTGTAAAATGGCCTTGGCAAAAGATGAATTCTCAAGTTCAACACTTAACTTTGGTTATAACATTGGTTATACACGTTAGCGGTCACACCTACTCTGAGCTACTCTGAGCTTGCCTAGTAGAGCGCAGTCTCTTGTAATGCAACAGAAGCTGCATCAAGTAGCGCTTTGTGGTCGGGTGCTGGGAAAGGCCAGGATAGCTGTCGTCTACCTCTGTTGTAGACTTCTAGCTTGATAGTTTTTCTTTGATTGAGCTCGCCTTAGCTGCTGATGTAGTAAAAGTTTCGATAGCGCAAACACTCTAACAAGATGTTTATGCATGGTAGGTGGTCCATCCATGCACAAGAAACTCTTACCTGTGTGTTCCTTGCAGATCGTAAGTGAGCCTTTGGCGAAACTCGCTATAGTGGTGAACACTCGGCTTCAGTCGCTGTTAAAGCACCGTCAGGTTAGGCCATAAGGCAGTTACCGACGTTAGTCTTCAACATACCTGCACCTGCGTCGCACACTGTACCATAGGAGGCATGTCGGAACGTCTTGGCTTTCGCCTTAGTAGTCACTGCAGTAGCTGCTTCAAGAAAGAAGAAGGAGAAGAGTCAGTTTAACGCCTTCTCTGTGACTATCCTGCTCTACAGCATTGCAGTCTTAGACATCTAGGCAATCGATTTCTTTTGGACTGGTGCTGTTTTAGGAATGCTTCATCTACTGGACTGTTAGGACTTGTGGAAAGTTCTGATTAGTTTTATAGAGTTGGAGCTTCAAAGCATCGTAGTAATGTGTAGGGTATCACAATGCGCCTAATCTAGCCTGGTGCCATAAAAATAAGCATAAAAACTGTCGTGTGTATGAGCTTGAACTTCTCATTGAACCATTGAGTGTTGGAAGGGATTATTCCTAACCAGGCTATCGGATCAACTTCTTCATAGGATCGTTATTCTCCTTGAGTGTAAGACAAAGTCCGCCAGTATATTCAGTCCAGGTAGGAAGATTATGCTTTAGCGGGGAGGATCATGTCTTTATCTACCAGTGTGTGATCAGTAGACTCTCCCATATTTTTGGAGCTTTAAATGAGTTCGTAACGCATTGCTTATCATTCCGTAATTCCAGTGCTATTATTTAAGAAACAAATACACCGTCTTAATAGCAAGAAAAACCACACAAAAGGTACAAATAAAAATAAAATAAAAATAAAAAGTAAAACTAGAGCAATTCGTTTGAACTTGATTTAAACGCAAGTCGGCACGGGTTAATGTTCCTAAAAAAGGGTTAATATTTTATCCAGGAATACATACCATCGTTACGAAAGTATTTGGAGGGTATGCGTAAAAAATAAGGTCGAAAAATAAGAGCAAGTACGTGAATATATATGTGATCATATACTTACATGTCTATTATGTTTCGAAATCGATTTTTTAACGCATACCCTTCAGGAAAAAAATGTTGTCCTTTTTATGAGCGCTAACCCGTGCCGACTTGCGTTTGAGTCAAGTTTTTGTATAGTTTTCTTTGTTATTAACCCTTAAACAACTAAGACCGTCTACAAACGGTCATCAACAAAAACAATTTTATGTAAAATCAATACTTTTCACAGTCAAACCACCAAAAGCTGTTTAATTAGTGTGGCAGCAATAACTGTTACACAAAAATTTTTTGTGAAAAATACAAAAAATGTTTTCTGTTTTTTTTTTCAAAAATTAAAAAAAATACTTTCTAACCATTCAACAGCCTTGCTAATTTTTTTTTTAGTATTTAAGAGGTTTATTTTGATAATTTGTTTCTAGTTTGATTTTTGAAAAAAATTTTTAGTGACTTAGTTGAACAAAATTTAGTGTAAAGTTTTTTATCGGAGTTAAACGTATTCATTATTACCTCTACTCTTCTGGCCTACTGAAAGAGGAATGATAGATAGCTCTAAAAGATGTCAACAGGTGGAGTAATAGGAGATACTGTGATAAGCAGAAAAATTTCAAGCTTTCTTCATTGAGTGATCAAGAAATTGCTGCTTTGATGGACTCAGTTGAGGACGATGATGACGTTGAAGATTTTGATGACAGCATAGAAGATCCGGCTTATCATTGTGATGAACTCAAACCGGAAGATATTGCTATGATAAACGACTGTTTGGAGTTATTAGACTCTTATGGTTTAATGGAAATGCACAAAAAATATCAAACTGTGTTCAACCAGAGTGAAGTGCTTCTTTGGAAAGGCCTAGTGAAAATATACGTTGAAAGGAGTTTGAAATATTTTGAACTGCAAACATATTTAAAACTCCAAAAATATATGGGACAGTCTAATGATCAATGGTAACTAACTTTCTATATACTTTAGTCTGGGCGGAGACCTTAGGTGTCGCTTTACCTTCAACTAGACTAGCGTAGACCATCATACTTTCTTTAAATACTTATGCATCCGTTGTTCTGGTATTTAAGAGACTGGGTAGCAACATATAACTTTTTAAGGATAATCGGCAAACGGTCAAAGTCTGGAAATCCCCGATTTATTGTTTTTTTACAGAAAGCACATTACCAAGGTATGCATAGCCACCAAGATGCAGAGCTGTGCCCCTGGGGAACGATCTAAGATGGGCAACGTATTGTGCAATTATTTTTCAATATACACTTACCCAAATACATACAATACATATGTATGCATTTGTTTGTTTTAATCCTACAGATAATATTAGACTATGTGGTCCATTTTAGCTGAAATGGAATAGTTACAACATGGTCCTATGTAATGCAGTCATGGACCATGTCATTTGCAAACAATAGCTTCTAGTTAAACGACAAGTGTTTGTTTGTGTTTTAACGAGTGCAATCGTTAAAACACAAAAACTTGTCTGCTCCATCGAATAGTGACATAGAGTAGTTTTAAGACTAGCCCGAAGTAATGCAGACATGGACATGGACTATGTCATTTGCAAACAAGAGTTTGTAGTTAAGCGACTAGTGCTCGTGTTTTAACAATTTCAACACGAACAATTGTGTGCTCCATCCAGTAGTGACATGGAGTAGTTTTGAGACTACTCCGATGTAGTGCAAAGTTGGGTTATATCGTCCAGCCCTAGGACATCGTAATGTTAAATCGACCATGTTTTCTCCATACATTTCGGTTACCTTTGGACTAGCCCTAGTCCTCTACATACATGCGTGTATGGACTAGTCGCTTTATCTGCAGGGAAACATAGCATATATAATTCAGTCTACTTATCAACTTAGAGTCCAGAACTAATTCGTTTTAACCATTTTTAATTTAACTAAAATTCAAATATTTTCGTTAAATTATTTTAAATTAAAAATATCCTTTAAAATACATAGATAAGTTTAATATATTTTGTGCAACACAATAAATAGAAGATAATTATATTAAATAAATATTTGTATAAAAACGTGCATACATAATTGTAAATGCCATTAAATCTGAAACGATTCAACACACAATATACATAAATGCATACATACATATATACATGCATACATATCTATATATGAATGTATACATATTTACATACCCAATTGGCCAGAATGCCTTGCACGACATTGTCGCCGACGATTCTTGAACGAAATGTCCTCTGTCGGTTAGGTTTTCTAATTGACAATTTAAAGAAAATCGTCGTTCACGACAATCTGAGCGACAAGCTCTTGCATGTTGTCCTCTATTTAACACTTTTAAGGACAAGATGAGCGAAAATGTCTTACATTTTGTCCTCGAATCAAACTTTGTTGAGGACAATATTAGCGGAAATGTCTTACATTGTGTCTTCAGTAACATTGTGGAGGACAAGATGAGCGACAATGTCTTAACTTTTGTCCTCAATCGAACTTTTTTGAGAAATATATGAGCAAATATGTCATACATTTTGTCTTCAGTAGCATTGTGAAGGACAAGATGAACGACAATCGGGCCTGTTCTGTAAATCACGAGATTCAAAATCACGGTGATTTCCAAAAATTAATAAATGCTAAATTATTGTTTTCGTAAATTACACGATTTATAATGATGGAAATTTGAATAAAATGTTCTTTTTTAAATGACAAAAACTTAAAATACAAGAAAAACCCGCAAACAAATCAGCTATTAACAGTTTACTTTTAAAATCACCGTGATTTTCAGAAAATGCCCGAATGTCTTAATATTTGTCCTCAATCAAACTTTGTTGAATACAAGATGAGCGACAATGTCTTACATTCTGTTCTCCATCCAAGCATGTTCAGAACAATACCAGCGACAATGTAGTGCATTTTCTTCCCTATCCAACCTTGTTGAGCGACAGTGTCTTACATTTTGTCTTCAATAACATTGTGGAGAAGATGAGCGACAATGTCTTATATTTTGCCCTCAATCCAACTTTGTTCAGAACATAATGAACGGCAATGTCTTATATTTGGTCCTTAATCCAACTTTTTTGCTTACTTCGGTCATTGCAGCTTATATAATCATTGACGAGAAGACAAACGACATTGTCACTTATAAAATCATTGCCGATCAAATAGGCGACAATATCGCCAACTTATTCACATTAGTATTACGACATTGTCTCTCATTGAAACGTAGACGATTTTCGCGACACTTGTTCGAAAGTGTCTTTGGAGATTTGTTCCGGCTGTCCGACATTTGTCGTCGAGAATTTAACATTTTCGTGTAGCTGCCATTAATGGCGTCTTAAAGACATGGCCAACTGGGTATATTGCAACTATACACATTTATCATTCCCAAGTATTTTTGTGCATACATATGGGCATTTCCATGAAAATGACAACCACGACTGAAAATTTTGAAACCCTTAAAACTTTTTTTAAGATATGGTAAAGAGGAAAAAAACAATCCATTTACTGTATAGACGTATTTATACCTTACTACAATTTTTAAATATCAAAAATAACATTTTAAACTTTGACTAATTTTAAGACATTACAATATACTATTTTCGGCTTTCTAGCCACTAAATTCAGTTAATTGTAGCATTGCAATTATACTTTAAAATTAATGTTCCAACATAAAAGAATAAGGTTAGCGTGGAAAGACAAAAGGTAGAATTCGATTAGCTGTATATTTTTTATTTTCTTTGGGAGCTATTCTAATGTCACGTACGCAACATTATTTGTCTACGTTATTTGAATTTGACCGGTCGCAACTGTTTCAAAATAAAAGCTTAAAGCAAGATATTTGTCGCTAACAAATATTGATCGACATTTTTTTTCAAACTTGGTGTAATAAAAATTTTATAAGCACTTAAAGTTCGTCACGTACGCTATTGTAGTACTAAAAGTGCCACTAAACGCAAATGAAAAATGCCGAAATTTCCATCAAATTTTAAAAATATAAAAATTTCATCCGTTTTCATATCATGATAGTCAGCATATATATGATTCTCGAACTGCGTATTCATTAAGAGAAAAAATTTCAAATTAATTAGTATGTACTAGTGGTAGTAGGCTAAGGTGGCGCCGTAAACTCAGCGCTCAAGAACATAGTATGCAGTATGAAATGCATTTGAATCTTGATTGTTTTTATTGCTATTATTACCAAATACATATTTTTTATTTGTTTGTTTAAATATGTTTACAAAACATATATTTCATTACTTAAGAATACTATAAGAGAAAAATTTGTCACGTACACTATTAAATTTTGTTCATTATAAAATCATCAAAAAAAAATTTTTTTATTTCAAATTTACGGATAACAAAGAAAAAATGGTTGGCTTCGTTTAAGATATTAAAAAAACAGAAAAAACTTCACGATTCGCAGATTTTCGCATATTTTTAGATGCACCTTAACATCACCTCTGTCTTATGTCACGTACGCAATGCCCTTATTTCCAGCGATATTTTGGACAACAGGGTTCCAAATGTAATAAATCTTTTTTCACACATAGTACCCTCTGAATGGGTACTCGTATATTTGCAAAATCTATTCCACTTTGTAGGCGTACAAATGTCACGTACGCTGACATGGAAATGCCCATATAACAGAATGTTCTATATACAACGAGAAATTGTCATAGAAAAATTCAACTACACTTGTTTGCTCATACTGACATACGAGTATGTATGTATCACCACCCAGCCCAGCATATTAAAAATCTTAAAATCAACGAACCAAATTGAAATACAAAAGCAACAACCAGAACTGAAAATGCAAAACAGAGATGCAACCCTTGATGTTATCGATTTTTCTCCTACAACAATTATAAACAACAACAAAAAGCTACAGCAGCAGCAGCAGCAGCAACAATAACAATATAAGAAAACTGAAACACGAATCATTTACACCATCACCAGAAGATCTGCTGCTACAAAATCCATTTCATCTTGTGCAAGTTTTAAAGCTTTAAAGCTCCACTACCCCTACATAAAAGGCTCTCATTTGCACTCCCTATTTTTTTTTAACTCTCGTCAACAAATCTCGTTTCTTTTGTTAAACTCCTAAAATTGTAGACTTTTAATTTATTTTCCTTTTGGGAGTTGCCTGATGTAAACAAATCTACAAATCTATAAATTTCTATATGAACTTTTCAGTTTCTAGTAGGAAAAAAATTCGTGCCACTCTTTAAATAAATATATGGTGCTATTTTGGGCGGAAAAAAATGGAGCATAAATTAAAACTACTTTTTTCTCATTATTATTGTAGTTGCTGTTGCTGTTGCTGTTGTTGCTGTAACTGTTGTAAATAGGATGCAGAATGTAACACAAAGTCAATAACAATTTGCCAATATTTAACTAAAATGTTTGCTCTTTTCTTCTCAATCTGAATAATATGAACAAAAGAAGAGCTTGAAAATTAAATTTGTATAGATAATGTCCATTATATGGTTAACGTTAAGTGACCTAAAACTTAATTAAATTTGGTGGAAATGAAAAAGAAAATTTGTAGGTAAGTAGTTGACAGCGTTGCCAGTTTAGCCTTTTCCTATAAATAGCAGCTTATAATGAATGATTCATTTCCTTGCAGAGTTGAGCAAGCTTTGTCATTTCCATAAGCAATCGTACATTCCATAATCCAAATCGTATCCGTTGTTTGAAACAAAAGGTAATCATCAGGTTAGGCGGTTGGTTTTCTTCATTCGTTTCGGTTTCAGTAATAATTTTGTTTAATTAAGACGGGTAGCTGATTAGACTTCTGCGTCCGATTCTGAATCTGGGGCTGTCACAAAATGGTGCTATTAATTGGTCACCAAGATCGTGCAGTCTAACTATAAAAAAATTATTTTCTTTGGGCATATGGAAAGCTACTTGTCTCAGTTGTCATGGTTATTAGCGAAATACGACCGCGATTCCTGCAATTTGGAAAATTTTACATCCAGATGGCGCCATCTGTAAGATGTGGTTCCTATATAGTCAAAATCATTTCAAACATGAATTATCTTTCTAATAAAGTTTCATTAATATTAAAAATATTTGCTTTGCTTCAATTTAAAGTTATGAAACTTAAAAAAAAACCTTCAACTTTTCAAACATTAATTTTAAAGCTCAAAAAAGCTTTACACATAATTTAAATCTAAAGCTAAATAATGCTTTCAAGCTTAGAATGACAGCAACGATTTGAAATAAACCAAAGGTGTGTTTCCTTACGAGAATGAAGTTACCCCAACTAAACCGAAAGCTTTTTTTCAATAAAAAATTTTTATAAAGAAAAGCTTCTGGGTAAGTTTGGATAAATTTGTGTACATTAAGAAACACGCCTCAAATTTTTAATATTTAAAGTAATTTTGAGTTTCTTAAGCTTACATTCATGGGATTGATACTACACGTTTAACCCCATTTAAATACTAAACTAATTTTTTAAAAGCTTTTAGCAAAACTGTTTAACTAAATTATAGCTATTTATGTACACTCATTCATATTCAATAAAGTCTTTTAAATATTGGAAAAATATATGCATGAAATTTATTGCTTCTTTTACTCTCTTTCATCTTTTCATCTTTCTAAGTACTCCTCAGTACACATCTTTACTCGCTGTCCCCATTTTTCCCATTTAAGTGATAAATTTATTCAAATATTTAGAAATATCTATCCACTTGTATTCATTTAATATGCACATAAAATAGGAACACAAATATCATGTTTAAAGAGCTCATCTTAAGTGAATTGATGATATTCTTGTTCTATTTGCTTTTACTTAAAAGAAGAACTATAAATGGAAAAGCAGCATTCAGACCTGCCATGTAACCAAATATACAAAATATTGCTTAGAAAAGTGGTTGGTTGATTGATGGCTAAATTTCTGTTTTGATGTATAATTAAAATTTGAAATTTTTATAGCTTTACAGGCTCCTCTGGCTACTTTTAAAGCAATCTCGCTTCATTTTTACTCAGATTTTAGAGACTGCATCAATTCTAGGTCACTTTTTCAGACAAATACTATTAAAAAAAATTTTAGTTTTATTATTGTTAAAGTCTTACCCTTAACTTCTTTAAATTTTACTAATTTTTAATACAACAATTAGAAATGACAATACAAAATTCTAGGCACTACTTTGTTTTTAATTAAAGAAAATAACGATTTACTCAAAGAGGAAAACTGCATCGCCTTAGGCAACAGGATACAAATTTAAAACAAGGGAAAATAATGAAAACTCTCTTACAGACACACACATACTCACACAAAGCGAGTAATTTTTGCATTAAATTGACAAAGAATAAAAAGTTGTATGAAATATTAGAACAAGGCATCGTATTAAGACAAAAGAGTATAGAGGTTATTAAGCCACACACATTAAAATTTCACGAACAAAAATTATTCGAATAAAAATTATCTAAAAATAATTTTTCGAATAAAAATTATTCGATTAAAAATTATTCGACTACAAAATGTTCGATTAAAAATGGTTATTCGAATAAAATTAAAAACAACAAACACACATACTGTTTAAGCCTTTTTCGGCTTTTCTGCATAAACACCCAGGGTCTTGGCAGGAATCGAACCTGCGACCCCGGATAATAGTCTAGCACACTATCCAGACGACAGAACTTCTTGAATTTTTTTTTAACTCTTTGAAAATTTCCTCTTTAACTAACGAAGAAAAAATGTTATAAGTCGGATGATATTTGGATCCGATATCTGCAAAATAGTGGACGAAAATTTTGAAAAATTGAGAAATTTCAATTTTCAAATGAGTATAACTCACTAACTATAAGAGATAAGTATACAAAAAAAAACTTTTATCGTTTAGATCTTATTAAGGGCTATAATACCTACAGCAAAAATATTTTGAAATCGGATGAGAAACAGAGGGCGAAGCCGATGTAAAATGGTGATCGGCGGCGGCTAAGAACAAATATAGTCGGCGGCGGCTATTAGCGGGCTAAGAGCCGAAAATTTTTCGCCGTCGGCGGCTACCCAAATTTATCGGCTAACGGTCGGCTAACAGAGTATTTCTTGTTTACTTACATACAAGGCATATTTACAACAGGTATACTCGGCCCAATTATAAATAAACTTGCCTTTCTAGACGATTTACTGCCTTATTTATAAAAATAATTTTCCTAAGAAATTTTTTTCATATGTTTCAAAACCAAATTAAATATTTTTAAATGCGCATGTTAGTAAATACCCACTTTTTATTATAAAAATTCGGCTTAGCCGCTAGCCGATATTAGCCGCAGTAATCGGCGGCGGCTAAGTGATTGTGAAAATCACCGGCGGCGGCTATTAGCCGACCGGCTTCGTGCTCTGATGAGAAATGAAAAAGTAGCAAGCAGTCAAAAAGTTTACATGGCCGAAGTGGTCTACTTTGAAACTTCATAACTCCGCTCATGAGTAAGAATGAGAGAACTGATACTTAAAACGTAAATAGACAGGCTCCTCTCTCTCTCCTATGTCCATTTTATTCCGATAGAACTATCTGTTCAGAAATGCCTGATTTATGTCCAAAAAACTTTAAATATGCCCCGCTGTGCACAGCTGTCAAGCTTAAGGCTCTCCGGTTATACCTAAGAACCTTATACGCTGTCCTGCATGTTATAGTCGCCGGACACCTTTCCAGTTTTATGAAAAACAACCACTGTAGAATGAATGCAATCCTGGGTTCTTGTCCCCAAAATGTCACTTCAGATCCCTTTTTTGCGAGTGCATCTGCTGGCTCGTTTCCCGTTATACCGATGTGTTCCTTAACCCACATAGTAGTGCTGATGAAATGCTCAAATGCTCATGATATCACTACTGCCTTCAAACTATCCAACACCATATACAGACTTCCTTCTGTGTGATGTTTGACATTTACTTCAAGAGATATCTGCGCTGATAATACCACCCATTTTTTTACATTTGTTAAAGTAGTTTTACAACAAATTTTCTATTGTTTTAGTAATGCCCGTACCTGTTAAATATGCCTTGGGTCTAACCATCATAGTGTAAATCCAGTTTGCAGCCTTAGGCGAGATTTCCCACTTTTAACCACATACACTTTTACATTAATGCATTATCCTTTTCACCATTAGTATCTTCATATCAACGTGTTGCTGCCAGGTTAGTTTCGTTTAGAATTAAATTTTTAAAAATTGCTCCAATAAAACTATTAATATAAAAATTATTGGGAATAAAAGTTTTTCGAATAAAATTATGTTTATAGAAAATATTCGAATAAAATTGCTTAAATAAAAAAGGATGACAACAGTATGCTTGCATCGAAAAGTAAATACATACATATGTATTCGAATAAAATTATTTTAATAAAAATTATTTGAATGATATTGTGTGAAAATTATTTGAATAAAAATTATTAAAATAAAATTTATTCGAATAAAAATTATTCGAATAAAACTATTCGAATAAAATTATGCGAATACAAATTATGTTAGAAAATCGTTTGCATAGAAATTACACTAGGCTGCAAGAAAAACCCGCCTTAAAATAAAAATACATATCGATTTATTTGCGCGAAATTATCGTAAAAAAAATTTTATTAAAATCAAAATTGTATGAAATTGTGAAAATGTCAAAATTTTTAATAATTTTTGAAATACAGGCTATAAGATTTGATAGCAAGTGACACTTTATGAATAAAAATCATTTTTAAATACAATAAAAACCCCCTCTCCAGAAAACAGTTGTTTTTTTCGCTTAGAAGTCACGCACAAAAACTCATACGCATATCGGTGTCTTGAAAGTATTTCTTTTATTAGGATTTCTTTTATTAGGAGTTCTAAAACCATTGAGTAGCTAGATCGGCTTAAAGGTAATTCTATTTAAAGTTTATTATTGGTTTTTGTAATAAAATTGAACTACCCCTTTTTAAGTTATGATAAAATCAGTGGAGCAAGCCTCAAAAATCCTAAATTTTAAAAAATTATTAAAAAAATATAAATCCATAGAATTTAAAATTTCGACTGTTTTTGTAGTTAGGGGACTAAACACATTAAAAGAATATAGTGGTAGTCGCCGGCATTTTTTTTTTTTTTGTTGCATAGTGTCATCTATTGAGTTGCTTTACTTAATTGCGAATAAAATTATCGTTTGTCTATCGATTTTCATGATTTATGGCTTATTTTATTCCTACTACACCTAACTAACTCTCAGGTTAATAATAAAGCTGTAAAAATTTTGCAGTCTTAACTTTTTTATTGACTTTTGCAAACAAAAGTTTCGTTTTGCCAAAAAAAAAATGTTCATCGCTATACTCCAAACATTCTAAAACAAGCGACTTACTATAACAGCATTTAGTTCTAAATACATATGTAAGTAGGTACATACATATTTTCATTTATTCTTCGTTTTTCATATATGTACACTCCTCAACTTTAGCATTTTAGCTTTAGCAGTTCTTTTTGCAATCCTTTAAGCCTAATTGAAAACACCTTGTGGTAAATTAAAATTTGAATTCTTTAGCATACTAAAACCTTTTGTTAACAATGAAAGAAATGTTGTTTAAAAAAAAACAAGTTGTTGCATGCTTAAAAGAAAAATTTAACAAAATATAAGCAAATTATAATGAAAAAAGAACATACAACTCATATGCCAAACACACAAAGACTAAAATTTACATACATACAAACCCAAAAATAGACACACACACAAAATATAAAAATAAAACAACAGCAACAGCAACAAAAACCACATGTAAAGATAGCACGCCAAAACCAGGCGCTTACAATATGAAACTAAGGAACACCAAATGCTTAAAAGCACCTTCCTTAAAACCACAAACCAAAATGAACTAAAGCGGAAAAAGCATCCTGACTAAATGTTTACTCACACTCTTACATTTGTACATATGTATATACATACCTATATACATACATATATACATACATATATATTAGCCTTAGATTAATGAAAGCAAGCTGCAGCAAGAATAAAAAGCTCACTGTCTTTTACATTCTCTTACCACCACCTCCTTCCTGTCCCTAATCCTCTTCTTGCCTTTTTTTTGTGTTATTGTTACTTGGCATTACATTAACACTCTTCTAACCTTCTCTTGCTGTGCTTATATTCTATATAATTTTTTGCTTTTATAATTTGAATGAAGAAAAAACATAAACACACACATACAGCTTTTTGTTTGACTTTCCTTTTGCTGTTAAGGATTACTGAGAGCCTGTTAATTTTTGTAATTTGAATAATTTACCGCACACAAATAAAAATGAAATATAATATACATATGGATGGTATTTTTCCAGTAAATTGTTTGCTGCCACACACACACACACAAACTTACTATAGAAGTTAGTTGTTATACTTTTACAAAGATTAATCAATTTTAAAAGAAAATAGACAGCCGTATTTTTAATTTACTTTATGAATACTGGATTTCTGAGCACCTGCTAGAATTTGTAATTTGAATAATTTACAAAACAAAAACTGTTGAAATAAGTTATTTTTAAGGATTTAAATAAATGGTTTTATTGTCTAAATTTCAGTTTATATGTATGTATACTGCAGCATAAAATTTTTATTTGGCCTTAAATAAAGAAATGAAAGATACTACAACATGTAGATTTAACAGCTCTATGTATACGGGAAAGTTTATCTTTCTATCTGGTCTAATTTAAATGCCACTCATATATCCTTTTTTTTAAATACCAACTTTTTCTCTTAAATCGTAAATTTTTTCTAATAGAAATGTTACAAATAACGATTTTTATGAGTTAATTAAACATGTTATTAGTTTATAAATGTTTTCAGATCAATTTTTCTTTCGAAACTACACTGTTAGGCTAAATTTGTGATTCCCGTACACACTTCCATTTTTTGTTGCAGCAACTTTTTATTTTCTAGAGAGAAAGAGCAAGATAGGCATAAAAAATGTATATGACTGATTCTCATTCTAAACGAAAAATTTTTTTTATCAAAATTGATGTAAACCACATGTTTTGTTTGTTGCTGTTCTGGTGTTATATCATTCCTTACATGTATGTAACACCAGAACAGCAACAAACAAATATGTAGGTTAACTGAAATGGTTCCTGAAATAAAATTATATATTTCGATTTTTTAACATTTTTGTGTCTTGAGCGTTACATTTGCTTTCGCGGTTGTTTCAGGAATTATTTTCGCGCAAAAAAACATCACAAAAAATTAGTAGAGGGTTTGAAAGCACTATACTTCTACTCTCTAAAAAGAAAAAATTATAATAATCGCAGGACGAAATTAAAAGTTATGATCACTTTTTCAATTTTGAGTTGGATTCACATTGAAAAATAAAAAGTTTTTATGCTTTAAAATAATTATTTACAAGCAAAAAAAGTAGGTTAACTCTTCTTTCAAATAAGACTTAGTTTAATAAAATCGACCAACAATGTCAAAAGTTATGTCAATTTTTAATAATTTTTTGTAGCAAAATAAGACCTAATTTTTAACAGATAACAGATAATGTTCTTTATCGTTTCAAAGGATACGAGAAAAGCATTTGAAACGTGAATGAGCCATATATTTTCTATTTCATCACTCTCACACAATACAAGAGTTGCTGCAGCAAAAGTTGGATAGTGCGGATCGGATCTAACTGAATAAAATAGTTTGTAATAGGCTTAAAAGGCAAAAATGTTGTTCAGAAATACCGAAACCTGAGTTTTGAAAACGCCCGTGTAACTTCAGCCTTAAAGTATTTGGCGAATGACAACTAGAAATAAAATTTTTCAATTACTTCGTCACACTCACAACATCACAAAGATTTTTTGTCGACTCAGCGTATTGCACGGTTGTTGTTAATTTCTTTAATCGAATAAAAAATTATTCAAATACAGTTTTTAGTTGAATAAAAACTATTCGTGTATTACATGTCGAAGATGAATTATTAGAAAAAAATTGTCATATAAAAATAATTAAAATAAAATTATTCAAATTAATTTATCGAACAAATTTATTCGAGCAAAATTATTCGAATAAAATTATTATACGTAAAAGCATTACTCGAATAAATTATGTATTTGAATAAGAATTCTTAGAGTAAAAAGTATTCGCATATAATTATTCGGGTAATAATTATTCGAATAAAAATATTCGAATAAAATCATGTAAATAAAAATTATTCGACTAAAATAAAAAAAAATATATGTCATCAAAACCTTGTGATTTCATCGATTTATACTCCTCAAAGTAAATTTTCTAAATCTCAATGCCCACGTTTTCTGGCAGCTGGAGACAACTATAAAGCCAAGCATACGTTCTGAGAGATACGGTTAATCACTTCCAATGGTCGTATTTTGTTTGACACAATTCCTAAAGCATATCATATAGGATCATATCATAAAATCATAAGAAAAATTTTAGCAAAGTGTAGTAATTTAGTGAGTATTAACGGAACCAACACAGGACACGTAGCTTAAGTTTGAGTCTAGAGCATATCACTGAGTATCTTAATTATGTCAATTGGCCCCCGCCAATGACGACGTCATGTAAAAGTTACCGGTGCCTTTCATATAAGGTTCTGGAAATCGAACCGGTTGCTAGTCTTTGGGAACCAGTCACGTCACTTGTCTTGTGACAGGTTCTCTTCCCTCTAGGGTAGTTTCGACATTTTACATATTACATATTATTTTGTCATTTGGCTCATATTATTCTTGTCAGATATGTTTGGATCTTCACTGAAACTTTCAATTTGTATATCGTGTACTTTACGAAAATGTTGCAAGAATGGAGAAGTTGTTGATCCGTGACATTTGTAAGCCTTGGAACAATTTTTGAAAATAATTTTGTTTTTCTAATTGTCTTCCTCAAAATACTTCCAAGCTAAGATCAAGCTGTAATTTAAAACGGAATCTTTAACGGAGTTACGTAATATCTGAACAACTCCCTACACAAGTATTTACAATTTGGCGTAATTTGCACATCCTATTGTTAACAACTTAAAAAAAGTATTTAATTTAAAACGCTATTTTACATTCGTAAATGAAAACTAATTTTTATAAAAAGTATGTAGTTTAAAAAAGTTTTTCGAATATTCGAATATTCGTCAAAAACTATTCGAATAATTTTTTATTCTAAATTGAAAAATTTTGGTTCTTCGAATATTCGAATAATTCTTATTCGAATGACAACACTAGTATATAGTTCTACTGTAAACATTTTTTCGCCTCCTGCGTTTGCTTATCTTTACCTTATTTGATGAGTATTTTAGATTAAAAAAAAAGTAATTTCTTTACTTAAGGATTCTGCTAAAACTTTATAAGGGCTCTTTCACTATTTAAGTATGTGTGTGTGTGTGTGTGTGTGTGTGTACATATGTGTGTGTGTATGGATGGTTTGTGTTGTAAGGGTGCAATGCAAATAATTTGAATTACTTTGAAGTTGTTTTATTTAACTTTTTAAATGACTAATTTTTCAACACGATTTTTTCCAGCCGGAGAAATTCAGCTGTCAAATTAACACATTGCTGTAATTTTTTTGTTTTAGAACTTGATTCTTCTATTAAGTTACATAATAAAATTAAATATGCAATATGTGTTTTAATAATAGAACAAGGCTTTATTTTTTTCTGATCAATGCGCTATATTGACTGGTACTTGTTAGTACCTAACTATTTTTTAGCTTTTAGTAAATTATCTCCATCATTATTATGTTTCATTACAGTAAAATCGCTTAATTTAAAATTTTCTTTTAATCTATTTTTTAAAGTTTTTAGTTTTTTATTTGAATCACGATGTCCATCTTGTTTCGGACTCTACCTTGAATTTGGACTTTTTTCATAGTGTACTGCCTTCTACTAGTCAAGCGCTTTTATATAATACTAGATGTGCCCGCTCGCTTCGCGCGCTTAAAGTTCGCTTTATGACTACATATGTATAAGCTGTCTGTAAAATATAAGCACCCCTATCGCGAATGTTATGGGAATAAGTTGTTTGGGAGCAAACCTATATTTCCATTCCCAACAAACCAGTATCGCGAATATTTTGGGAGTAAACGTGTCTATTGTGAATTATTTGGGAGTAATAATTTCTATTGTGATTTATTTCTCAGTGCTTTATAAATAATTTTTGTACATAATTGTAAAAGGAAAATATACACATTTTGAAGAAATTAATAGGGTGTTGTGTGGTGCTGGAAGAGAAGTAGCAATCCATAGATTGCAGCGAAGTTACATACGCGATTAATCGTTAGAGGAAAATTTGCCTGCTAGCAGCAAGATGTTCGCGGTACCACCCGTACTGAAAATGTCTGGCACTTTGGCTAGCGCACATCTCCTCCAACAGACAATTAATTTGCTGTTTATTAACACTTGTGCTCTTTAAATAAAATAAAAAAGTAATTTAATACAGTCCTAGCTTAAATACGAATTACAACTTACACGTTCCCTTCTTATTCCCATCGACACTTGTTGTGAACTTATTTTGTAAAATTATTCGCGGGAGTAAACATTGGCGATGCCACATTTTTTTATGGTTGTGAATTAGCTCCCAAAAACTTTGTTTTGGGAAACATTCACGATAGCAAATCAGAAAATTAGGGAGTTTTCTCATGGGAATAGTTATTCGCGATAGGGGTGAATAATCGGTTATGTTCCGTATTTCACAGGGACTGAAACCGAACCCGAACCCAAACGTGTTCAAGTTCGCTGGTTTTATAAAGACTTTGAACCCGAACCCGTTGAACCCAAAAATTCATCAAGGTTCGGGTTCAAAAAAGTAAAAAAATAGAGAAATATTTAATAGAGAATAATAAAAAACATTACATTTCTTTGCATCAAAAGAAAATTAAAAACAAAATCAAACAAAATAACGACCAAGGCAAATTCATACCAGGTTGCAGCACCCCGACAGCTGACTATTTTTTTGCAATTTTTAAAAGTGCCGAATGGTTGCCAAAATTTTTGCTTTTTCTTGTTCTGGGTGTTTCTAATCATTTCTAATTTGAAGTATATTTTCTTATGTGAATGCGGTACGTACGTTACAAAGTTGAAAAAAGTTTTTTTGAAAGCTAAATAAGTTAAATTTAATTAAACCTTTAAGAAATTTATTATTTGACATATTATCACAATTTTATTTTAAATGAAATTTATTTGCTTGAGTTTAAGCAATTGTCCATATGCAGCATTTCGTCAGTAGACTTCAAACACAATTTTTAACAGTTACAAACCCTTTATCTTTGTACAAACTTTTAAAAACCATTTGAGAATTTACAAATATCTAAATGATTTTCAAAAAATAAGCATAGTCGGCTTTGAAACATATACAAAACCCAGCCAATAATTTTTTATTCGATATGAATCTATTTTATTCTTCTACACCTTCACACAATTAGAAATCCATTGGATAAGTTTCAAAGCCTACTATGCTTTTTTTTTGAAAATCATTTATATATTTGTAAATTCTCAAATGGTTTTTAAAAGTTTGTACATAAGATAAAGGGTTTGTAACTGTTCAAAATTGTGTTTGAAGTCTACTGATGAGTTGGTAAAGCACCAACAAAATGCTGCATATAGACAATTGCTTAAACTCCAGCGTGGCGCAGCCCACTTGCACAACTAATCACAACATTGTATTGTTATCAAAAGTGTAGGCGCTTACCGAATTTCCGAACAATCGGTCAACAGGAAGGGTATACATTTTCAATTACTAATTCTACCCAACGACTCACACGTGACACACACATTTTAAGCTAAATAAAACCGTTTAAAAAACAAATCTAAAAGCTTAATAGTAGACCCCCTTAAGAACAGTGGTTTTAAAATATGTACTCCATTCAGATTGCACCTAAAGTAACATAAAGAGAACGATGAAAAAAGTTTATAAATATTTCCTGGCAATATTAAAGTTAAGGGTATCTGCGACAATCCGCTGATTCTCACTGAAGCTTAAAAACTAATAATAATAACAATAAAATGTGGATGTATGTAAGTAAAACTCACATCTAGAGATAATAATACACGTGTTTGGCAACATTATAAATAATCCCTTAAACTGTAGGTCATGCAATACTAAATACAATAAATAGATCCCACTGTGCGCAGGCGCTTTTCCAGCCTTCAAAACAGTTGGAAAGTGCATACATATGTATGTATGTGTATGTATGTATGTACTTAAAAAGCTTAAGGGTGTGTAATAATGTACATATATCCTTTGAATATACAAGATTTGTTGGGAAAACATTGGCAGGAGAAGAAAAAGAAACTAAAAAACTGTATTTACTTGTCTGCATTATTTTGTTGACTGGTTCTAGTTATTTTTTTCTATTCCTAAATGTTTCTAATTAAAAAAGAGTAATGTTACAAAACAATATAAAATATTTTAAAAGGATTTTGATGCCAGCATGTATGTCGTTCATTTAAGTGTGTGAGTGTGTCGAATCATTTACATACACAATCCGTTTGTTATTGGTTTGCCTTTTGCACTATTGTTTCTTTCTATTATTAAGGGTACTCACGTTGGGTGTTGCAAACAATGCAAATGTGTGCGGAAGTACGTACGCTGATCGTTTTATGGTACATATCGATAACTTTTATATAAAAAAATTTTGTTATGGATATTATTTTTAACGAAAATGTTATTGGTCGATAAATTCTTTGCAAAATATCGATAACTTTTGAAAGTTTTTGATGATGTTTGTAGAATTATTTTGCTGTTGTTGTTGTAATAACTCTGCTGCTGTTCCCGGCATCTCCTTCCTGAGGGCTTTGTAGGTAATCTGGGTACCTGTTTAGGGCACCTGGAACTATTCGTTCCTGGTAGCAATTCAGGATACTGCGCCATTCGCTCCATAACTGTGCCAGCATTGAGCCAGATTGTTTAGGTAGCCGGCGCTCACTGTCTGAAGTCGCGGGAGATCGGGTATTGAGAACGCTGTTGCATCTATCCTATTCACTGTTTCGTTGACCGATGACCGATTGTTAATGCAACATTTTCATGGCGTTCACTACAGATATCGGGTTGAGGTCGGTTGGAATGACATTTGTAATGTCATCACGATATCGCCGAAAATCTGATTGGATGTCTTGGGAGAAGGTTCTGCATCATACAGGTGGTCCATGTTGGTCAGTTTTACACATCCGGTTGCGATTCTCAGTGCATTGTTTTGTGTTGCTTGCAATACTCGCCATTCGGTATCGCTAAGAAACCCATATTGGGTCGGAATAATTTAGGAGACAGCAGCCTATCGCCAAGAAATTCTTGAAAGCGCTTTTAGGACCTTATTTCTGGATTTCACTTTTTGGTATATATATGTGGCATGCGATGAGAAGTGAAGGAGGCTGTCAAAGACTACACCTAGGATTTTCGGTTTTTAATCTTAGGTTTAAGTCTGCCTTCGACAGAGATGTCTAATTGCATATTTCTTTCGGTCAAGAAGTGAAAAGTGACACCAACGATTTTGAGGGAGTTAGCTTCAAGTTACGTTCTTTCAGAAAGTCTGTGATGGTGGCCAGGTATTAGGTTATTTTGTCACTTAAGTCGGGAATGTTTGCGTCGTATGATATGATAGTGCAGTCATTAGTGTATGAATTTTGGCAAGATAGATGTTGAAGAGTATAGGTGAATTCGTAATTCTCCTTGTGAAACATCCATTTTTATCTTGCGGTAACTTGATGTATGGCCTCTGAACTCCACAAACGCTTGCCTGCCTTTTAGATAGTTGGCAATCCAGCGTTTGATGTCATTGGGAGGGCTGGAACTCAAGATATCTTCGATCAACAGTGAGTTATCGACCATGTCGAATGCCTTGGACAGATCCAATGCCGTTAGTATTGTGCGTTTACACGGTCTATGTGGATTGAGGCCATTAGCGGGAAATGCTCCTTCAGGGATGGCAGTAGTAGGGCTTCTAAAACCTTTGCTATTGGTGATAAGAGCGAAATTGGGCGATAAGACTCTCCGTGGATAGCGGGTTTGCCAGGTTTCAGGATAAGGATGATCTTTGCAACTTTCCAGATATCTGGAATCACCAGTTGGTGAATCTACAGCCCTAGGATTCGTGCAAGGAACTCCAATGCTACTTTACCAAGTTTTTTCAACATCAACATAGAGATGCCATCGGTTCCAAGGACTTTGGGAGGTTTGGCGGAGCTCAGAGTCACGTTTTAGACTCTTGGCTCTCCGGGTAATAGTTCTTTTGGGCCGGTTCTGCGAGATGAGATATTCGACGAATTATGGGCAGAACAGAGTTGCACACTTTTTTGCATCTATATGTTGTGCGTTATTGAAGCCAATAGCTACGAGATTTTTCTGTTTATTCGATCTGATCATTGGTCATAGCTTTTTCGAGTCGAAGGAGCATTGGTTGAGATGGGCTAACCATTTGCTGCGGCGATGTTCGTTCACGAGGTTAGAGCCGTGAGCTATGAGCTGCTCTATTCGCTCATCTGCCCGTCTGCAGTCACGCAGGACATCGTGCTGCAGCAGATGGGAAATTTCATGAAATGTTTTATCATTTAAATTTAGACTAAAGCTAAGGTCATACTTGCCAAATATTTGACCAAATAAGCATAACCACTACTTTTGCTCAGGTTTATATATTACGAAATAAAATAAATTATGCTGCATAAAGCAATTTTTATATAGTTTTTAATAAATGTAAAAGAATATTTAAAAATATATTGGAACTAAAGGAAATAACATTTTAGTTTGTCTGTTGATTACGTTTTTTTTTTTTCGTTAAATATTTTCCAAGTGTGACCGTAGCTTAAGACTAAATTTACACGATGAAATATTTTGTAATTTTTTTTTTTCCTTTTTATTAGGCAAATTGGCGATAAGTTTTTTAAAAGAAGCCAAGTTCTCGATAACTTTTGTATAGGTTTTCATGAAAAAGTTAAGCTTTCGATCGAAAGAGAAATAAGTTGTGACTATTTTTTTAATTAAGCATGTAATCAATAGCTACATAATTTAAAAATCAAGTAATAAATACACTAAAATATATAATTTAAATTTATAAAATTGGACCTTGAAAGAAAATATTTCCAGCTCTGCTTATGTTTTTCTTAATCCGTTACAACCAGTCTTCCGGCTAGAAATAAGGGTCACAGCTTTTCTAAATATATTTTGCATATAACTCACTTACTGATTTCCGAAAAAATTAATTAAATCAATGTCTCTATTGTTTAGGACGCACCATCATTAAAACAAACTTCAACGAATAGTTCATGCCATGCCAAAGACTCCAAGTTATGCCCTTTTCGCCCTTTTCTGATACAGGTTTCTCAAGATAAGGACCATTGAGATGACTAAAAAAATTAAAAAATTTATATATTATAAATTGTGTTCACATAATTTTATACAACTACCCACCTCTGATGACAAAAACCAAACCACCAAGCTCCTTGCCACAGTTTAGCACAATTATGTAGCTTAGATTCATCATTATCTCGGTCTAAAGTGGTAAATTTCTTGCCCACCTGTTCAGTTAGAGCATCTCCTGCAGTGCCTGTATAAGAACCCAATAACTTCAGCTCATACAACTCTTCTGCTGAGCCCAATACAAAATTATCATATTTGGCATAAACCATTTGTTTGTCATGATCACCCAATATGATAAGCAATTCTTGAGCACCCTTTTCTTTGATCAGCTGGTGTAGAGGTTCTAAGCCCAAAAAGAATTCTTTGTTTTTATCACCAAAACCTTGTTGATATTCCGACCAATTGCGATAGAAATTCTCCGAGCCATCTAAACGTCTTTGTATGGCAGTCCACCCTTGAAATATATAAGAAAGATCTTGGGGGCACTTTGTTCGATCTTCGTCTTCGTACCAGCTTTTCAAGGTTTCCAATTGCCAAATTAATTTCTCATTTGCATATTTTTGTGTTACCTCGACTTTAATGTTTTTCAGTTGATTTTTAATAGAATCCACTTGATTGATTAAATAGCTAGTTGTTTCCTCGCTGCTTATTTCTTCTGCTTTTAGAATTTGAAAAGTCAAGAAAAATATTATTAATGACGTTATTTTTCTTGATTCCATTATTTTACGATTAAACACGTCTTATTGCAGTGAGTTTTATTTTATAAATGACACATTATTGACTATTGATTATCAGTTTTATTTTGTAAGGAAGCGCTTTAATTTCTACGTATTTGTTGCAATTATCTCTGAAGGTCTAAAGGTGTCAGATCTACTATACAGCTCGTTTTCTTGGGAAAGTCATACTTTCCGCATAGTTGCATTTCTTGTGAATCTTCTCCCAGATAAAAAGACATTGACATATAATTATTAAAACGATTCCAAATAATGTAACAAAACAAGCCACTTGTCGATAATTAACTTTTCTATAGAAGTGTAACTTATCGATGAGTCTTCTATGGAAAAGTTGTCTATGTTTTACCTTTGTATATGGGCATTTCCACAGGAAAGTCCACTTTCTGTCCCGTACGACACCAAGCAATTATGTTGATTTTTTCAAAGCAACGTAAGTTTTTTTATACTTCTTTGCATATTTGTGTAGTCCGTAAGTAGCTCTACAGTTAGTAAAATTTTAGGAAAAATTGAACCACATAGTTCTGAGAAACAAGCTTACTTTCTTTGTGTCGAACGGGACAGAAAGTGGACTTTCCTGTGGAAATGCCCATATTTATGCAATACTAAATTTACATTATGAAATATTTCATGAAATTTTCTTCATGAAACTTTTTCTATCTGCTTATTGCAAGCGCGGAAAACTAAGCGGAGAAAAAAATTTACAAAAACCTTCGGAAATTTTATTTCCGAATACTTTTTCTATCCAATTTGTTTTCCTGTCCAAATAAAGTTTCATGCCACAAATTTCATGAAATATTTCATCGTATAAATTTGATCTAAGTCACATTGTAGGTGACTTCTTAGGAAAGACAACTAGTCGACTAATTTTACTTTTGCGAAATTCAACTTATCGATAACTTTTCTCATTGGTTTAGCTAGCAAAATTTTATTTGGGGCGGCTTAAGTCCACATTAGTCCCTACAGTTCGCTTATGTTATCAAAATTATTCTAATATCTTGAATTTCTAGTGGGGTCTTAAACCATTCTGGGGGTGGCTTAGCCCCCACCACCAACGCAGAAGGGCCTAGCTACGCCAATGAGTTTTCTGTAAATAAAATTCAGACAAATGCATAGCATCAAAAAGTTTTATATTTATAAAGACAAGTTATCGAAATTTTTCGTAAATTAAATTAAAGTTATCGATAACTTCTTTCGAGAAATATCCTATTATCGAAAACTTTTTAATAAAAATTCATTATGTCTCAGTTTTCTATCAGTAAAAACCAAGTTATCGCAATTTCTTGTAAACTAAAATACATTTATCGATAAACTTTTTATACAAAAATATAGTCATCTATAATATTCTATTCTTGGAGAAGCTAATAGCTTTCGTTAAAATTTGTTTCCAAGTGTTAAGATAGCGATATTTTCTAAAAACGTAAAGTTATCGATAACTATCGATAATAGTTTATCGACAGCTTTTTATGAAAAAGAAAATTTGCGTTATTGTTTTCTACATATAAAAAAGCACTTGATTCTTTGTTGTATTTTTAATGAAAAGACAAGTTATCGATATCTTTTCTACAGCTAAATCATGTAATTGATGATTTTTCGTTATATTTTCTATGTAAAAATTAAGCTGTCGAAATTATCCTTAAATAAAACTAAAGTTATGGACAACAAAAAACTTATTTGTTGTAGTCTAACTAATGTATATGCCTGCATAGACAGGGATGGTTGGTTAGCTAATCTATATGCAGGCATATATTTTTGAAACAACTTCTTGAAAATAACTCGAAAAAGTTAATACATTTTGTTATCGATAACTTTAAGATGCATTATTTACGGAAAATTTTAATAGCTTTTCTTTTCTATATAGAAAATATAACAGAATCATTAATTAATTGCGTAATTTATATGTAGAAAATTTATCGATAACTTTAATTTTATATACGTATAATTTCGATAGCTTGAGTTTTTTGTGAAAAAATAATTACACCATTTATCTGTAGAAAAGTCGTTTATAAGATTTTTGTATAAAGAAAATGATGATAATTTGACTTTTTATAGCAAAGATAACAATGATTTTTCTACAGAAAAGTTCTGGCTGGATTTAAATAGAAAATATATCAATAAGTTTGCTATTGCACTGCTTTATTCTTTCAAAGGAAAGTTATCGATAAGCTCATGATTTCTTAAGACAAATTTACAATTTCTATAATATATTATTTCATTCATTTTTAATGTAATTAATATATATTTAACAAATTAAATTAATTTATTTTTATTAATTTTAATACATACTCTTAAACTAAAAGAAAATTAACTTGAAAAAATTATAGACTATTAATTAAACTTTAGTTTCGTTTATGTTGCCAACTAAAGCTTTAACCGTTGTCACAGCCTGCTTAACTACGTTAAGCACCTGCTCTGTTGGCTTTACTACAACAGGCGCCGCAGTGCTACCGCCAGGTACATGAAAGAAACACAACATAAAACCGGCTGCCAATAGAAAATGTGCTCCTAAGATGCCAATAATTAGGAACAGAGAAATTTTGGAATTTCTTAATGCTGGCGTTAAAACAGCAATTAAAACCGAGCCTGATAATAAAGCGCCAGTGATGACCAAAAGCCATTGTAGTATGGAAAGCTTAAAAATAAAAAAGGTAATCTTCAACTTTATAGAATAAATATGAAAGCAATTACTCACTTGAATAACCCACAAAATTGAGACTGGAATGTAAATAGCCAAAGAATATCCATATATACACATTATAGCTAAAAGTGAAGGTGTATAATCAGCCTAAAAGTACCAAAGAAAGAAATTTGTTGTAATAAGTAGATAAAAATTAAGATTTCTAGATAACTTAACATTTTCATTTATCTTGTTGTTAACGATAACTAAAACTTCTTTTTATTTTGGGAAGTCATATTTTATAAGCCTAACGTGTTAACCTTTTTAGCTCCCAAACGGCAGTAATTTTGTATAGAAATCGTAATGAAAAATTTGCATTGCTCTACGAAAATTTTCGACATATTCACTTTTCTATAGATAGGTTAAAAATAACATAACTTTTCTTTAGGAAACCTATCTATAACTATTTTATCAACAACTAGAGTTCTTTAAATAAATAGTCGAAGGATTTTCTATAGCAGTGTTACACTAAAATGAATTTCATGGAATTTTCTTAATGAAACTATTTCCATTTGCTTATTGCAAGTGATTAAAAACATATTTGGCAAAGAAAATTTACAAAAACTATCTCAAGTCAAGATTTTCCAAAAAGAAAAATCGTTGTTTATTTTTTACATAATAGTCATCCCTAACAGTTTAGCTTCACTATCAAGCCAAGACTTTCGATGTTTATAGGCTAAAATGTGGTTAAACGTATTTTAAATAGAAGTGAATAAATTAAACAAAGAACTCTTACATTTTCCGTTTCAAAGCCCTCTTGTATCGGTTTCAAACTATACTTAAATAGGCCCCATAAAGCGCTTGGCAGCAAATTCACATAAATAAATATACAAGTGGCCGCCACGGACACTAAATGAAAATTGTAACGCCAAGTGTAGTGGTCATCGGCTTGTTGAAGATAACTGGCAATATTTCCACTGATGGCAATACTAAAAATCTGTAATTTTTAGAGAACTAGTTAACAATGTTTTGTTTCGTTGTCAAGTAAATATACTCACAAGTGTTATGGTAATCCAAAAAGGACCATACAAGTCTGGATTTTGACCAATAATCGATTTTAAATAGTTAGGTGGAGCCCTTTTGGGTATCATAGAATTGGCAATACGTTCCAATACCATTAAAGTATCAACATTAAAAAATTGCTGGTAATATTCTAATGTTAAAAACGACACTTTATTTGTGCCTGACGTAGCTGGTTCAGGCAAACCATCTAACCCATTGCCAGCTCCTCCACCGCCAGAAGAACCATCAACAGTACCACTTAACATATTAGCCGAATTACTCATGTCATAGATTAAATCTTGTAAAGGGTCACCTCTTTGCCTTCCGCTAGTAGCACTTGAACTGTTGGAATGTGTTGGAGAATTGACGTTTATTTGTGCCGGAGGACTGCTCGTATTGGGCGTACTTGAAAAGTCTTTAAATTGCAATAAATCTTCCGACTGCATGTTAGTTTTACTTTAATATTTGCTACTTTAGACAATACTTGTTATTTTCTAATGTTTATTTACTTTTATTGCCAAATTATTGGCAATTTATTTACACGTCGTTAAATTTTATTCTTCACTTTTTTGCCTTGTTTTTAGTCAGCTGTCAAGTATTAACTGTTGACATTTGCTATCACCCCTTTTGCACTAGTTTACTTTTTTAGTTTACTTTGACTGGGCTCACAAAGCTCAATTTTTGCTACGCAACTTTTAATTCAGCTTAGAGAAAGACACAGAAAACCTGTGTTGCTTTCTCAGCCTTTCTCGCAAGGCAATACAGTATTTATGTCTTTCTCCCAGCTGAATAAAAAATTATCCTGTGTCATTCCCATCTTTGCTTGTGTGAAAGCGGTGTATGTTTCTGTTGCAGAGGGCGAGGCCGATGTAAAATGGTGGTTGGCGGCGGCTAAGACCAAATACGTCGGCTTCGGCTAATAGCCAAAAATTTTTCGTCGCCGGCGGCTAGCCAAATGTGTCATATATAAAAATAATTTTCATAACAAGTTTTCTCAAAACTAAATTAAATATTTTTAAATGTGCATACTAATAAATACCCAGCTTTTTATACAAAATCGGCTTAGCCGATATTAGCCGTACTAATCGGCGGCGGCTAAGTGATTGTGAAAATCGTCGCCGGCGGCTATTAGCTGACCGGCTTCGCGCTCTGTATTGTTGCTGTTTTGTATGAGGCGACGTTTTGTTTTAATAAGGGCTGCTGTAGTGATGTTTTCTAGTGAAGCAGTGATGCATTATCCTGTACAAGAACCGTTACATTTTTTAGCAAGATGCTTAAATAAACTTTAAATGATTTTAAGAGAATTTTATTATTTTTTAACAAATAAATTTATTAAAATAGCTGAAAGTAGACTAGATGGTCTAATGAGGTCGCCCGCTCTGTAGCGAAGTCTGCATGGCCCTGATATGATTGCATTAGATCTACAATTTTGGAGTAAATACCTCAGGGACAACTACGCACATTGGCGCTGGTAATTGCACGCGCACCATGTAGAGCCAAAAAAGGAGTAAGAGAATGTAGAACACAATTGTCATTGACCCCCTCCTCTCTCTAGGAAAAGGGCCACCATTGCAGCCCGCTGCCGCAGATCGAACAGAGTTATTCGTTTATGATGTCAGAAGGATGAACTCGGCTATTCGGTCGTCGGTGTGGTTTAAAAAAAGTACGCGCACTGCTGAAAACAGTATGTCTGGCAATATTTAGCACTGCGACTAACGGCCAGATCGGCGAGATGTAGAACTGACTTTCCTTTCTACACTTTTTCTTGCGTAGCACAATGGGACCAACTAAGTCCTAAGTAGACTGGCTCAACATTTGTAAACCTGGCAAACTATGCTGCCTGACCAGTTCAATTTTTATAAAAAAATAATACAAATATTTAATAAAATGGATACTTTTCATTGATTATTTCATAGAAAGTTTCATATATTTATTTATTTCTGCCTAAAACATAAAATCCTTATTATCTCGCATTAAATATCAAATGAATACCATTCTTTGCCTTTAATACCATTTGCGACATTAAAACTAACTCTTCATTGGTATCCTTGAGACGCAGCACAAGTTTTTGTAAAATTTTTACACTTAAAATTTTCATTATCACTAAAGCATATTTACGTCCAATACATACATGAGGGCCAGATGAAAATGGTATATAACTGAATTTGGGCACGTTATTATAAGCATCTTTAGCAAATCTATCTGGTCTAAAAATAGACGGCTTCTCAAAAAGCTTACTATCGTGTGCCAAGCCATACATATTTATCCATAAAGTTATGCCAGCTGCATAAGTACGTTGACCAATTTTGGTAGGCTGAGACGTTTGTCTTCCTGTCAAAGGTACTATGGTATAGAAACGTAAGCACTCTTTAATAAACATGTCTAAATAATCCAATTTGTTGAGATCGGCTGCTGTAAAATATTCTTTGTGTTCTAAATTGTGTTGCTGTAACTCCTCAATAAGCTTTTGTTGCTCCATGGGATATTTCGCCAGAGCATATAGTACAAAAGACATGGCTGAAGTGGTGGTATCGACGCCCTTTAATTAAAAATTCTTAATATGAAGTGTTTTTTTTAATATCTTTGTTCTTACCGCAAGAACAAAAGTGTTGACTTCATCTCTTATTTCTTTTAAGGATAAGGGTTTCTGCTCTATTTCCATCGTTAGCAATGTATCTAACAGACATCGAGGTTTTCTGTTTTTAATATTGGAAATTTCTTGATAATCTTCCGCTTTTATTTGATTTAAATATTGTTGACGTTCAAATATTACCGCTTCCATTAAATCATGAATGGTTTGCAGATATTTGTTCAGTTCCTTAGATGCTGTGGTTTTTGTGTAAATAAAATCGGAAAACAGTAGGGGATTTGTCATTCTATTAAACAATAACTCATTGGCTCTAAAAAATAAAATAAACGAAAATAAATTAGCCTTTAGCATAATAAAAATCACTTTGGGATAAAAATAAATTTAGCTCGAAATTATCAGATTAAAGAACGCTACCAGTGCTCATATTCTGTAACTGGCAAGAAGTTTTCGTATCGAGAAAAATTTAATAATTATATTAGTCATTCCGTTTTATTGCATTATTCATAAAATAACTACATAAATTCGGTACATTGAAATAAACAAAGAACATTTAAGATTTTTGTTACTCACTCTGTGTTCTACAGGATAACAATTTACTCGCATTGAAAATTTCTCACATTAGTTACAGGACATGGGTACAGAATATGATATAAGTGATTAAATGGTTGATAACTTCAAAACGGCTGGACCAATTTTCTTCAAACATAGGTCGAAAGATTTCAGATCAAGCCACCGTTCAAACAAAATAAAAACTAAATTAAAATCAGTCTACCCCTCTGGGAGCTACGGTGCCACAGACACACAGATTCAAGAGGACCGATTTTCTTCAAAGAACACTCTTGAAAATCGGTCTAGCCATTTGTGCTCTGCGATGGCACAGACACACCCAGACACACAATACAAATTTATAACAAAATTTTTTTTGTCCTAAATAATTTAAAGAAATTTTTAAGTTTTCAAGTATTTTGGTAACTTTTTGAGAAAAATTTGGCAGGAAATTTTTTTCAGTTGCAACGGTGGTCGAGGTATTAATTTAAGCACTAAATGGCGTCTAATAATTAGTATCGTTGTATGTCCCTTAAGTTTGTTTCTTTCAAGTTTACAAAAACTATCTGCATAATTAATAAAATGTATAAAATTATATAATTCTTACCTATGGTATGCGTGAATATATTCATTATTTTTATTACTTTGTAAATGCAAATTTTTACCCATTGATGTATCAATAATGACATCCATTATACAGGGAAATAAATATTCCGTAATATCCACTGGTTTTTCTTCTAATTTATTCAATATATCCACCAGGACCTCGGCATGTTGACAAATAGTGCCAACAAAAGTATTTAGAATATTCGGATGAAAAGCTGGGCTTAAGGCTTTACGATGACTTTCCCAATATGTTCCTACAAAGTATTAATATTTAATTAATTGTGTATAACTTTTTTAAATGCATTATTAGCTTACCATGACTTATCAATAGACCATTTCCGATAAGTTTGTCTAAAAGAAAAAAAGTATCGGCTTTCCTTAAATTGACATCCAATAACGCCTCTCGATTCTCCTGTGGTGTATGAAGAAAAACCCATAATTTGGGTCCCAGCCATAAACGAAAAGATTGTTCACAACTTTCTCGGAAGTTGTGAATGTGAAAGAGAAGTTCTTGAAAGGAGTTTAAAAAATAAATTTATAAACAGATGGTACTCTGCCAATGGCACATTGTATATGTGGCAAAAATTAAAATACTTTTTATTGCATTGTACTGGCAACATTGTTCAGTGTTTTGTTTACTTTTTTATTGTGAGAATAGTTGTGCCCAAGGCGACTTAATTTGCATATTTCGATGGATTGGAGGTTCATCTATCGAAAAATTCAGAAACTCGATTTGAAAAAAAAATGAGTTAGGGCCTTTCTATATAAAGGTAATAATATGTATGTATGTACATCAGGGCAATGACTATTTTTGGCGACATCCTCCAGTTCCAAAATCGTTTAGCGAATGGAAAATAATTAAAAACAGAGATCTCACTTTTTCGCTATTGTGCAAAAAGTTCACGCACCAAATGCATTGAAATTTTGTAGACACAATTTTTTTTTTATTAAAAAAAGTGATATTTTACTCGAACCTACTTAATTTTTTGTGGCTTTTTTTATCTAATCGTACTTACAAAATCGTTATCCGCCATTTTGAGTAAAAAAAATAACTTTTTTAAAAATGTCTTCTCTAATAAAAAGAAAACGTATATACAAAACTTCAATGCATTTGTCGCGTGAATATTTTTCACGATTACTATTTTTCTGTGCCCTACACGATTTTGGAACTGGAGCTTGCATAATTACAACAAAATGCAAAAAGTCATAACCTAATGTACATGGCATTTTTTGTGTTTTATTTATTTATTTTTTTTATTTAATTCACATCATAAATAGAAAATAGCTTACTTTCTGGCGTTAATTTTGTTATCATTTGTACATTGCCCATTAGCGGGACTGCCCATGGGCCCGGCATTTGTATGCCAGTTAAAAATATTTTATACCATTTCATAAAGAAATACACTGAGGCAAAAGCTATGCAAAATACTAATATTACAGACATATTTTTCAATTTATCATAAATTAAATTAATGCTTTTATGATCTCTTTAAAATGTACGACTTTTTATTGATTTCTGTTTTTATTTCAGCGCTATTGTTTGAATGCAATCAGCAGTTGTTGGATGGAGTCTCATCGAATACTAAAGTTGTGACGGCAAACGTGTTAGGTATTGAAGCCATACTATATATTATTTATTGTTTCTTTTTTTTCCATTATTTAAGTAAGTAGATTAGTATTATTGTATTTACCGAATTAGTAGCAAATGCATACATAACACAGGTCGACAAAAAAAAATTTTTGCATGCTACATAACGTTTTGGAGTCAAACTTGATATATTTCTTTCTTTCAAATGTCACTCATATTTTCCGTATGAAAACTTAAAATGTTGCAGTTACATTTCATATGTTTTCCTCAAGAAAAACAGAGTACTACTTAAGCGGCCTTTAGACTATTAGATTTAGTATTAATACTTGTCAAAAACACAAATCTTAAGTAAAAATCCAACAGTGTGAAAACAAATTGTTATGATCAGTCAAATAATACGTAAAGAAATTTGACAGTATTATGGTATTCGTCATTTTTAGGAAATTTTCTAAACAATCACATTTTTCATTTTATCAGGGTTGGCTTTTGCACAAACAAACATAGGAATAACAAAAACAGTTGTGTATTTGTTTGCTGGCATAAATAAAGAAAAGAAGAAAAAAAATTTGCCTTATTGCAAATTATTTGTGTTACGTTTTATTTGGAATGTGATACTGTAGAAACAAAATGTAATGAGAAGATTTTCTTTGAGATTTTTTGACAGTCAGACTGATTTTGATTTGATTTTCGTCTTACAAAATCTAATAAAAATGTCAAAGCTTGTATAACAATGTGAAATGGCCTTTATGCAACATTTTTTCAAGAACAATTAATGCAAATTTTTTTATATGTATGTATTTTGACAGCATTTCACGTAAAATGTTGAACACACAAACAAGAACAGCTTGGCATCTCTACTAATAGAGAAAATATTTATTTGTCGTTCCTAAAAGCATGCACCAGATGATTTTAATCTTTCTTTTGTTTAAATAACTTCAAAGGCACCACTTACAGTGCAACGAAATTGGCTAATTTATTTATATATTTACCTATTCTCTATTTTATTTTTATTCCATTATTTTAATTTTATATTTTTAAGTTTGACTTACCTTTTTTCCATTACATTTAAAATATCTTTCATGTTTTCTTTCAATATACATATTTTATTTTAAACTCATATTTAACTTGGCGAATTTTTTTATTAAGTTCTTTTTCTAACAATTTCAGAGTTCAAATTACGGCATGCGATATCGATCGGAGTTGTACTAAAATTTCAATCGACATCGAATTTCGTGACTCACAAAAGCTTTTTTTTTTAATAATTTTGCTTTTCAATTTTTTAAGTTATTTCGCTGTGTTGATTATTGAATTTTTATTACTTGTCAGTATATCGCGACCTTAGTATTGTTTTGGCCCACCGACCATTAAAAAAAAATGAGTTAAGTATGGGGTATATACATATATATTTTGAATACCCTCTTTCAGAATCCAAAAACTGTTTCGCGAAATTGTTCCTGGTTTCTGAGATATCAAAAGCATTCATTGTGCTCGATATCATCATTTTTGATAAATTTTTTGTAAAAAAATTTTTTTTTAAATAAAAAAATAGAAAGCAGAAATCAAGTAAAATACCAAGTTTCATCAATATTAACTTTTTATTCCATGTAAATATCTTTTCTAATAACATTTATGCGCTTATTTTCAATAAAAAGTAGAAAATTTCATCTCAATAACAAGTTACTCAATGCACAGCAGTTAGTTAGTATACACATGGAGCAACAAAAGCTACTTTTTACAAATAAAATAAAAAAAGTGGCTACTGGAGCACAAAACTAGATATTTTACTTTCAGTAAAAAGATGTTAATTTCTAATCGGATTGATGAAAGTTCACAAAAATGTACATTTTTCTTCCAAACATATGCCGGAAGCAGTGGTGAGAATATTTTGAGAAAACTTTATGTAAATCTTTCTTGGTTTTCTCCATTCCGACTTTTTGGCATATGGGCCAAAACAATACTAAGGTCGCGATATATAAATTTTGAAATATTACAGGATTTAGTGCAGGACAAGAGAAAGAAGAAGATAGATTTTTAGATTTTAAATCACTTTATGTTTTAAAATCAATAATATAAGTTAAAAATGTATTGAAATTTAACAAAAAAACAAAAACATCTTGAATATAAGTATACAATAAATTCGAATATTTACGAAAACGCAATAGTTTTAAATTTCAATTAACCAAAAATATTTTAGAACAGATTGAAAAAGATTTAAAAATCAAAATGTCGCTTAAAGCCGAAAAGTTATAAAAAATCGCAAAAAAATGGGAGTGGTAAAAAAAATCTCAATATTGATTAACTCGACATTTAAAAAAAGTTTTGATTGAAATGCGCACCAAAATATAATATCAGAAAATATATTGAAATCTCACCAAGCTCAAGATGGGCTAATATTTACACCCTAAATAGCACAAAAAAATTTAATGATAGCGCTAATTTTTTCAGATTTAATGCAAAAACATGCACTACACTCAATTAGTGCAAAATTTGAAACAGCACTAAACAAAAAACTGTATATACTCTCACTATAATTTGAAAAGTTTGAGCTTAAATTTAGTACAAAATTTTGATGTTGCACTAAAATTAGTGAAGATCTAAAACAATTAAATTTTAGTTAAATTTTTTTTTTAAATCACTATCAATAATGTTTAGTGAAGCTGATAAATTTTCAATTCACCACTAAATATCATCAAAATTAGTGCAATAATTTTGCACTATCACTAAGTATTAGTGGAAACTGCAAAATTACTGCACTCCCTCAGATATGACTTGAATCCATTACCAATGTGATATCATAGATCAAATAAAGAAGTATTAATGCCGTTCACTTCATTAAATCATATAAATTTCGCTCTTCTCCCTTCATTTTAGTCCTTAATAGCACAAACTAAATATGTAAGTAACAATACTTTTTTTGTCAATAATTTGGTTTGTTTGTTACTTCTTTCGTTAATTTAAATTTTGATTACCAATATTAACATTATATGCTTTTAACACTACATCTATTGTATTTAAATTATTTATATATATGTATATAACTTGTTTACCATTTTTTTATATGTCTTAATCCATATTAAAGCCAAATTACTTTTAATTTATTAAACAGCGCGGCATCCTGTTGGTTGGTTTATGGGAAACAATCCTTCAAAATTCTCACTCTTTAACTGTGTCTTTTTCAATGTGGCTGGGATGTTTCGTAGGCGATGAATTTTTCCCTTGTGACAATTTTTAATACTAACAATTTTATGGCTTTTGTATTACATAAGTATTAAAATATAATTTAAAAGTAAAAAAATTAAAAATATCTACACATTTATTTTAATCAATCAGTAACAAACAGTAAAAGCGATAACTTGTATTATTATTTTTTATATTATATATAATTGTTAATATTTGTAGGTTTTTAATTTCATTTTTATTTTACTCCTTAAAGGAAGTATTGTTGATGTTGTTTTTTTTTCAAGTTTTATATTAAATTCTTATTTATATAGCTATGCAAAACATGCAGGTTCATGTCTCGTTGATTAAGTTTATTGTAAGTAAAGAAAATTAAAGAGATGCATTACATTGTATATAAAGGAAATTTAAAATAAATACATACATACATACTTAAATACGCATATCGTTATCCGAACCGCAAAATGCCCTAGCTAACATTTTCATTATTTTAGAGAAAAAGCAAAAAATGTTGGCATGTTTTTAACTTTGCAATTTTGACTAGGAATTTATAAAAAAGTCTTTCGAATTTTTTGTTCGTAAGAACGATTTGCGTTTTAGGTAACGATATGTATTTTTAAAACAAAATAAAAATAAAAAAATCAGCACTTCGTTATTTATACATACTTTGAAAATAAAAAAATTCCTATTTAATTTAAGAATATGAGCGCCCTAGATTATTCAAGAGCAGTGCTATGAAGTCTCAAAGTAGGGCACTTCAAGGATGTAACATTTTCCAATGCTTGTAATTAGATATTTCGTTTCTTGTACGATACCAAAATACGTTTGTATCCTTATAGCCCTTCTAAGGTTCTAAAAAATACATCTTTGTCTAAGCACTTATCTTTTGGTGTAGTCATTTGAAAATTAAAAGTTCTTCATTTTTCAAAAAAAATTTTTACGTATGCATTTTCTAAATATCTGATCCAAATAACAAATGATTATCACAATTTTTTCTCTGTTAGTTAATAGGGTATTCAATTAACCGGGTTCCTGCTTTAATCGCTTAATCGATCGGTTTAATTTTGAATTAATTAGTCAACCAATTAATGAAAATTTCCCATAAACAAGCTAATTTCAATAAATAAAAATACATTTTATTAGTAAAATAATTCTTTAAAAGAAACTACTACAAAACTACAAAACAGGCTCACTTTTTTGATCATAATGTTGTATTTTAACGAGAATTAATTGTGTGTGCAAAGTTTCATAAAAAGCGGTTTAGTAGAATAGTTAAAAATAATATTTACTTTGCATGGGCGTGGCACTGCCCACTTTTCTAATCATAATGTTGTATTGCCCCGGGAACTTAATGTGTGTGCAAAGTTTTATAAAAATAGGTGAAATATAAGCAGTTGAAAAAGGAAATTTACTACGTTTGGGCGTGGAACTGCCCACTTTTCTAACCAAAATCTTGTATTGCCACGATAACTGAAAGTGTGTGCCAAGATTCAGAAGATTCGGTTAAGTAGAAGTTGTTGAAAACGAATTATTATTTTGAATGGGCGTGCCCACTTTTTAATCATGATGTAGTATTGAAACGGCTGTTTATAGTGTGCAAAGTTTCATAAGAATCGCTTGAGTAAAAGTAGTTGAAAACGATTGTCAATTTACTTTGTATGGGTGCGACCATGCCCATTATTCAACAGGACCAATCTGGAAGTATGTACATCCTTTCAAGTAAAGGGAAAAAATCCCAGATCGGTTTATAAATGGCAGAGTTTTGAGGGAACACACATAAAAAAATGCGTGACGAATTGATAACCTTTCTCCTATTTTTGAAGTCGGTTAAAAAACCAATAATATAACAAATAACAATTCTTGAACTAAGTCAATTTCGTAAGCGTGCTAAATAACTCAAAAATGTTTAAAACAGCAGAAATGTATTTATGATTTTTTAAAAATACTTTTATTTAATTTTTTCTCTCTATATCTCTCTTAAAAATTATTGTCAATTTTTAAAAAAAATTATATAGAAGAAAAAAACATCATTCATTATAAAGGGTTGTTACATTTAATTTAAACAATAATTATAAAAAAAAACATATAAGGATAAATATATAAAAACATACATGATAAATTTTTTTAAGACTTGAAAGCATTTTTTATGTCGCTAAATATTTTAAAATACATCATATGCAATTATAATAAAAATTATACAAAAATATTTTTTAAGGAAACGTTTACTAAATAATAATTTAAACAACAATTTTACGAATAAATATTTCTCTTTTTTAATTTTAAACTAATATATATATATACTTGTATAATAAAATGAAAAGGATTTATTATAAACATATAGATAATGTAAAAATGTTTTACAGTGAAGGGGATTAGAGAGAGAAAACTAAAGTATAAAACAAATTCTACACAAAAATTACAACAAATTCGAGATTTTTTCTCTTTTATTTAACAAAGAAAATTAAATATTTTTTCAAAACATATTTTCAAATATCACAATTAAGAACAAAATATTAAGCATCATAATGACAATTCTAATAATAAAATATTAAATAAAATTAAAGTATTAAAGAATTTCAAAAAAAGTCTCTCTATTTTAAATAATAAGACCTTAAGAATTTGTTTTTTTTTAATTTCAAACTACTTGCTACTTTTGGTTATAAAACAAAATTAAAAAATTAAGCTGAATAAAAGTACAAACATTTTTAAATAAGATACGATATACAATATTTTTTGTTGCAATCATACAAGTTATTGTTTTTTTTTAAGATACGACAATACAAGTCTACAAATAATAAAGGATTTAAAAGTATTAAAATTATTTCCACTTTTAATAATTATTTAAGGTTATAAAGAAACAACTAAGATTATAACAGCCAGAGATTTTTTTGTTTAAAACTCTCTCGCTCTCTCTCATAAGACAACAACAACAGTTATGAAGAAGAAAAAAACATACACACAAAGAAATTGTTTAAAAGAATTAAAGAATCTAAGCTAAAAAAAAAGGGCGGGGATTTAAGATACTTGTTTGTTTTTGTTTTTGAAAATGAAAAATCAAAATTTAGCAAGGATTAAAAAATCATATTAAAATTTTAATTGTCATGTTTTACGTGGCGGTGTGGGAGGAGGCGGCATATAATGATGCCTGATCATGTCTTTGGGAATGTTTTCGTAGGCTGAAAAATGACGGGAGTAAACAATTTGAACAAACCGGGCCGTGAGGATGAGACCTGCTTACCTGTCTGTTGTTGCTGTTGCTGCAGCTGCTGGTGGTGTTGTTGTTGGGAAGGATTAATGGTTTGTTGCTGTTCGTTGTGTTTTGGCGTTGTTGTGGTGTTGCTGTTTTGAAATAAGTCGTTGGTGTATAATTGTTGTTGGTGCTGCTGTTGATGCTGCTGCTGTTGTTGTATTGATGTTATTGTGGCTGCATGTTGTTGCAGCTTTTGCCGACTACTTGGATTTGTTGGTGAGGGCAATGGCATTTTAGAAAATATTGGTTTCGATGATTGATTAATGTTGTCATTACAATTATTAATGTTATTACTACTGTTACTGGAACAATTTGTAAGCGTTTGATTACATTGTTGTTGTTGTAGTTGTTTACTAGCTAAACTTAAATTAGTTGGTAAAGGAGATCTTTGTGTATCATTACCGATTTCGCCTGTATATCTGGAAGAAAGAAAAATAAAAGAAAATTACATTAAAACAACATATTTCAAATCAATTAAGCGATCCATATAATATTATTGGATAATCCTCTTCGAGCGCTTAAAAGCTAGTTTATGACTAACTATAAGGTGTCGGAAAAAAATATAATAATATAAAGGGCCCTACCGAAATTAGAGGGTTAAGCGTCGCTTGAATCTGTGTGCCTGCGGCATCATAGCTCCCAAACGGCTAGATCGATTTTAATTTACTTTCTTTTGTTGGATAGATGACTTGATCGAAAATCGTCTAGCCTATATTTTGAAAAATCGGTCCAGCCCTTTTAAATTTATAAATTTTCTTCGGGAGTTTTTACAATTTTTAATTTAATGCTATTATGTATTTGAAAAAAATAAAAACAAAAAACATATAGAAAGACTTACTTTATATTTGTATATTCACGTCCCACTTGTATACTTTGCTCTTCAGCCCGTTTACGCTGTATAAGTGTTTGTATATAATGTTGGACAGCGTAATAAACAAATTTATATTGTGCTTCCGTTTGTACTAAGCCAGAACGTTGAGAACGTACCATTTGTATTGTGCGTTGTATATCAATTTCAGTATCTAAACCTAAAACGAAAAGAAAAATATGAAAACTAAAGTAAATTTAAAAATATCTACAAAACATTTATTCCCCAATTCTATGACGAACACATTAATACTAAAAGCAAGGTTAAAGACAAAGTTGAAAGGTGAAAACTTTGCCCAGCACATATTGCACAATAATAACTCTGTTTCTTTACTTTTCGGGTAAAGTTCGTGCTAAAGAGAGTAAACTTTTTTGTTTTGCCATTTTTTTTTGTTTTGACAATATTTTTGCTTTTGGCGATTTTTTATCTTTGGAGTTTTTTTCGTTTTGGCGATGTTTTTAGTTTTGGCGATTTTTTCGTTTGGCGCTTTTTCCCGTTTCGACGACTTTTTTTAGTTTTGACGTTGTTGACGATGTTTTTAGTTTCGTAGATTTTTTTAGTTTTGACGTTTTTTCATTTTGGCCATTATTTTAGTTTTGGCGATTTGTTTTGTTTTAGCGAGTTTTTCGTTTTTGGCGAATTTTTTTATTCTTTGGCGATGTTTTTCGTTTTTATGCGATATGTTTATTTTTTGGTGATTTTTTTTTTGTTTTAGCGATTTTTTTAGTGCCTCTGTGGCTGAGTGGCAGCGATGCTAGCCTGCCAATCCAGAGGTCGTGGGTTCGATTCCCGCCATATACCCTCGGTGTTTTTTTCGCAGACAAGCTAATCGCTTCGCGGTTGTCTTTTTTCTCTTTTTTGGTGATTTTTTTTTGTTTTTGGCGATTTTTTTAGATTTAGAGCTTTTTTCAGTTTTGGCACTTATTTTATTTTGGCGATTTTTTCAATTTTTAGCGTTTTTTGACGATATTTTAAATTTAAGCGGTTTTTTTAGTTTTAGCGATTTTTTCGGTTTTTGGTAATTTTTTTAGTTTTGCGTTTTTTTAGTTTTTACACTTTTTCGTTTTGGTGATTTTTTACTGTTGCCACTTTTTTTAGTTTTGGTGCTTTGTTTCGTTTTGGTGATTTTTTCGGTTTTTGGAAATTTTTTTCATTTTTTTTAACGATATTTTTAGTTTTAGCGATTTGTTTAGTTTACGTGCTTTATTTCGAGTTTTGGGCGATTTTTTTATTTTCTTGGCGATCTTTTAATTTCGGTAATTTTTTTGCATTTCAGCAATCTTTTTTTACTTTTGGTGGCTTTTTTTTCTTTAAGCGAGCGCTTTTTTTCATTTTGGCGATTTTTCGTTATGGAATTTTTAGAAATTTTTAGTTTTAACATTTTTTCAAGTTTCAAGAGTTTGCCTCTTACGGTTTCTAAGATACAGCAAGTTGTCTTACATTAACTGATAGAATACCCTTTAATTTTTATTGTTTTAAATATCAGTGTTAATTGGTGTAGTCTGTATAATACACACTAACTTTGAAAATTTCATGTGTATATATAAGTGTCTGTATATTACATCAGTATTTCAACATGTTTCGTTGCTCGCTTTAGAACACCCTTTAATTTTTAACTGTCAATATTGTAGCGGCCAAAGTTTTCAGTTCCGTAGCTCTTACGGTTCTCAAGAAAACAGCCTGTGACAGACAGACAGACAGAAACCAGACAGACAGGCGGACAGCGTAGCGAAAACAATAGGGTTCTTTAGACTTTTGATGGAAGGAACCCTAAAAATTAAGTTAGCGCAGTATGAAAGATATGCAAAAAATCATATTTCTTGGACACAAGAAAAAATATCTTATTTTCACTAGATTACAACTTACCATGTCTATCGATTTGATCTAAAATCATATCAATCACAATGAAGGTACCCGTACGTCCAATGCCCGCAGAACAATGGACACAAATTGGACCCTGTTTTCAAAGAAAATGTTTAAAAGTTAGTTAACCATAAAAAAAAGAATTATCGAATTTATTTATTTACCGGTTTATCTCCAGCTTGAGTCAATTGCCCCTGTTTTGTATTGACGTCTTGTAGAAAATTTAAAACACAACCAGGATCAGCTGGTACACCATGATCTGGCCACACCTGAAAATGATAATGGTATATACGCCTCTCGGGCTGATCACGCCAAGAAAATAGAAATTCCCTTAAGGTATAATCATTAGTAGAGTTCTCTGAGATGCATTGAATTTTGGCGGGTCCAAATTGTTTGCACTGTCCCTCATCTGGCCAATATTTGGCACACTTATTCTTGCCCCTTTCAAATTCTTTGGTGGTCATAACAATGACACGGGTATTTTCCTGCCATATCATATTCCAAAAATCGGTAACAGTATTGGCTAAACAACCCTGAGTGGCCAAGTAGGTTTTAAACATTTCTCTTTCTGTGAGATCGCTACTATTTTTCTTATTAAGAGGTCTAGAGGCAGCAGAAGAACTGCTGCTGCTATTTGGATTACAGGGTCGTGGTGGCGGTTGCTGTTGTGCAAGGCAACTAGTGCTATTACCCATTAGGGCTGAATTTGTTAGGGATTCACTACGTTTATGTTGCTGCTGCTGCTGGTGTTGGTGTTTACTAAGATTATCAGTTTTCTTGTTACAGGTGGTGCAATTGCTGTAGGGCAATGTGGCCGTTTTAATGGCACACTGAACGCAGGTCTTGTTTAGTATTTGACAATTGGGACAATTCTTTTGCATTTGAGCTGCCGTACAGGCAGGACACGAAGAGACCATTACATTGAGACTCTCTTGGGAGGCATTCATATTGTTTTGTTCACCATCGGTGGGTAAGCGTATATAGTTGGCGTTAATGTACTCAGCGCCGGGTATCGAGTGATCAACATCATTAAGTTTAACACGAGTGTGGTCGTCTTAAGAAAAATTACAGGTTAAAAAAAACGAAATACAAAATTAGATTATTATAGCAGAAAGAGAGGGAAGGGAGGAAGAGCTTTCAAAAATTATACTTACAGGGTAAAATATTTCTATAGCGATTTTTATTACGATTTTCCAATTTGTAGCCTTCATTACGCGAGAATATATCACGACTGTCTTGTTGTAAAGCTTCAAATTCTTCCCAAAAGCCACCCTTAAATGTAAAAGTATTAAAAATTAATTTAAAAAACTACATTTTATTTATCAAAACAAAATCCCGTTTAAAGATTTCAATTAAAATTTAACAACAAATCATTAATTTTTACTACAATTTTACTATTTAACCAACCGCATTTATCAATTATAATTATTATTACTAATTTATAAATTATTAAATGAAGATTTTTAATTATATATTTCTGTTGCATAAAAAACAACTCTGTAAAGCTTTAACCGCAAGATTATTTTGTCAGAATAAGAAAAAAGGGAATAATCACTTTTTTTGTATTGCATTTTAAACCATAAAGATTATAAATCTTTTATTTAAAACTTAATTATATTTGAAACAATTGCTTTTAGAATAACTTTATTTTGTAAAAATGTATGACGATTTGTTTGGAGCTGGCGGACGCTTTTGTTTTATATAAAAAAAAATAAATAATTAAAACAAATTTGAGGTAAAAGCCTTAAAAGGCGAAAACAACAACTCACAGTTACAAACAAACATTTATAGACATAGAATTATACGACAATCATTAGAAGCAAAAACCAATACGTTTCTCTACATAGAAATACTTAATTTTATAATAGTTTAAATATTTGGAAATCGATTTTGTTTGTTTGGATATACAACATATTGTCAAAACAGATTTGTTGCTTACCTTAACCAATTGTTCCACTCTGGCATTAATGCCAGCCGCTGTAATGCGTGTGGCATTGAAGGGTTGTCGCAAGTGTACCACGGTGCCACAAGTTTCCACCATGGGGTTGCGTTTATAATGTTCTATTAATTCGGATAAAGTGTTGAAAGGTTCACCTCCACCAACATCGTATTTGTTGTCCTGAAACATAACAAATAAACTTTTAAATACAATACATAAGTATAAACATAACATAAAAGAAACCATAAAAATTTGCACAGAAACAAAATTGTCAATCAAAAAAACATTTATCAAATCGAGCCTTGCTGCAATGAAGTCATAATTCAAAAAACCTGATTTTTGAGTTAATAATGCAGCATTAAAATTGTTCAAAAAAATTCAGTTTTTTCGTAATTTACTCGAAATTTCAACGGTGTACGAGCCAAACAGACCTTAAATTCGAATTCAGCACGTCGAAATATATGTGGGAAGGTGGATCGGATTCAGCGTTGCCATTTGTCAAGTTTTTCCATTTTTTGCAAGTTTTTTGAGGTGCCAAAAAGTTTTAAATTTATACAAAGTTTTTGATATGCAATGAAACGACCTTATATTTTTTAATTCCCTTATTAATGCAACAGTGTTTATTATTCCGTCTTAAGTACAATTATGCCGTTCTTGTACATTGACAATCGAGGCGAAGCGAATTTGCCTTGAAAAATGTTGTCTTGGGATGTCAAAAAATTTACCGAAAAAATGTGTGTTGTTAGTTCAAATTACAAGGGGCGAATATAAACACCTGAGCTGACTTTTTGAAAAAAAAAAAAACAAAATAACAGCGATTGTACAAACATTAAGCAATCAAAAGAACTGGCTTTAAATATAAAAAAAACAATGTACAAATAATAAATGTATTTATTAATGTGTTGTTTCCACAATGCAAACAAGCATTGCTTGTTTAAAATTTATATGAAAAGCACTCAGTTTTTTGAGCCGTTTCCATACAAATTTTTTACTTAAGTCTCTTGTTTGCATTGTGGAAACAGCACATAAATATGTGATATTTTATTTTATGGTTTTTTAAAGAAGTAATTTTTTGGTTAAAAAGAAAAAACGATGTGATGTTCTATTTATTTTTTATATTTTTAAATAAAATGAATTCAAAATGAATTTTTGTGTATTTCTTTAAAATTTTGGCACTTTTGCAGAAGAAAAGCTTTTTTTTTATAAAAAAAAAAATTTTTTTTAGAAATAGTTTTTTAAAAAAAATTATGTGGCAACGCTGGTCGGGTCAAATGTACAGACCACCATTGTTTTTTGTGTGCTAGTGCAGCGGCGCCAGTGTGTTCATGGTAGAATTATACTACAGGTAGTAGCGAAGCTACAACAACCCAACAACAGCAAAAACAACACGGCTTTTTATTGTTGTTTATGTTCGAGGTTGTCAAAAAGCACAAAAGAAAATTTGAAAAAAAAATTTATATGTTCACATGTGTGTGTTTACTTCGCCATGTTTTTTTCAGTAGTGTGGGTGTGTGTTGGTATAACATAAACAACTTTTGACAGAGTCGAACTCAAAAAAAAAAAAAGTTCGTTAACGCTTCACCACTACCTGTATTATTCTACCATGAGTGTGTTTATAAGCTGTAGATAACCTACAAACACTTCCACAACTACTTTTTGATATGATTTCAAAGTAATCCATTGAACAATATTCAACAATAAAACAATTAGCAATATCTTAGCATTGTATAGTTCTATAACAGTTCTATAAAATTTCAATCTAAATGCAAATAGTAGTTTATAAAAATACGGTCGCCGTTAAAACAATACTATAGATTAGTATTCACAAATGTTTGTTATCTAACAAATATTTGCATAAAATATAAAAATTACACTCAAACTTATTTATTTTATGTACCAAAATAACTTTATGAAATTTCCTAAAAATTATCGCTACTTTCTGGTGAATATATATGTACATTAGGTGGGTCGAATTTTTCGGGTGAGAAAAAAAGTAAAAGGCGTCTACCAAAAACGAACTCTACGCTAAATTCTAAGAAAATTATCCTAAGAAAGTAGGCGTCTAAAATCAAAACCTATCTCCCGCCAAGAGACATCAAAATTCAAGCTTCTTATTGGGTAAAAATATATGTAAGCAAACAATATAAGAAAAGTTTTTGATTTTACCGCTTCCGATTTTGAGCAACTTTAATACAAGTAATGTCTCTGGCATAACTACCATTAATGCAAAATCTTGACTTATTATACATTCTGGTTCGCGAAATATAGCGACTTGAAAATGAGAAAATTAAAAATAAATGTACTCAAGTCGCTATATTTCGCGAACCATAATATATAGTGAGTCAAGATTTTGCATTAATGGTAGTTATGCCAGAGGCAATATTCGTACGAAATTTTATCAAAATTGGAAGGGGTAGGCCTAATATTGTACCGTACTTTTCCGGTTTAACGAACCAGTACTTTGTCAGGCCCGCTCGTTAAACTGAAAAGTACGTTATACGCAGTACTTATGTAGAATAACCAGTTTGTGGATAAATAAATATCTAAAATTGTATTTTTTATTGTTACATAGCGCTACTTTGTTCTACTCGCTTTGTTTTTAGTTATTTGTATAAGAAATTTCTTAAAATAAGTTTTTTAACTAATATTATGAATCTTATTTGTTCGTTAAACTGAGCACAAAAAAAATATTTTTGTTCGTTATATAAGATAATCAATGGCGCGAAATGATCTTGAACTGTTCGTTAAAAGCGATGTTCGCAGATTCGAATGTTCGTTAAACCGGAAAACTACTGTACTTATATTGTTTGGTTTTGATTTTAGACCCTTAGTTTCTTAGAGCACTTTTCTTAGAATTTTGCGCAGATTTCGATTTTGCTAGACGCCTGTAGACAAAAACAATTGACCCACCCTAATGTCGAAACCTTGAGCAAAAATAGTTGTGCATATTTGCTTATGCTGACTTTATACGATATGTTTTTTACATATGGCTTGTCAGGTGTTTGAGACATATGTACATATGTAACTTCAAATGTTTGTAAAAATTGTCAATTTGCAGAGGATTTATAATTTTTGCTTTCACACGTACATCAAAGCAAATTCACACCAGGTAGTCGCAAGAAAATTTGCCGTAAAGAATTTATATTTGGCTATCAAAAAAGCTGATACATTAACACAGTAAACAGTTTAAATATGTAAACAATTTCATAGTCAGCTGAGCTCTCGACGCCACCTAGTATGAATTCGCCTTGACGTACATGTGCGATTACATTTGACATAACTTCTGAGTCTTCACAACAGCTGAGTTTGTGCGCAATTTTCATAAATATATAAAGCGCTCTATGATTTTTAATGCTTTTTCAGCCAAACCACATTTTTTTTTTATTCGAAAAAGCTGATGACATACGCTTTGTCAGATGAAAATAGAACACGCTCTAATTGAACATTTTTCATACGACTTTGCTTCTGTATATGTCATCTGACAATGTTTCATATGTTTCACACGGCATGTATAACTTTTGCAGTGCGAAATTTGACAAGTCAGGTGTCATATAAAGTCAGCATTACTTGCAAACAACATCAGCCGCCATATTGTTTTCTTAAAAAAGGAAACTATGCATTAATGCAATAATTTTTAAATTTTACTTAATAGTTTGCATTTAGTTAGTTTTTTATACATAATTTAACAAATAATTTGTAATTTGTATGTTCATATATTCAAAAACAAAAATATACCTTTTGTCAAGAAAGGTCAGTCCTGCCAGATTTTTTAAATGAGCTGTTTTATGCTCAAATACATCAGAATTAAAAAGTAAGTTCAAAATCTACTATAATATTCACAGCAAATTTGCACAATCACCATCGTGAAAACCCTTAACAATTTGTCATTTTCAAAGACAAGAACCTAAATATGCTTTAAACTATTTAAAGAATACAAAAATAAGCACTAAAGTCGGAAAACGTGCAAAACCGAAAAAAATAAATTAAAAAAAATAGTGAATTGGGCTATTAGAGTTCTCCCTAACGCTAATAAATTATCTAATCCGCAACAAGTCTTTAACCACACCCCCCCCCCCCTCCCCTCCTTGAGCGTTACGTAATATGTGAATAGCCCCTTAGACCCACATTATTACCTCCACACAACTAAAGATTATTATTTGAACATTATGCTTCATTTTTTGTAAATTTCACAAAATTTTAACTTTGACTACTAGAGATCACACGTTTTAGTCATTCGAATCAGGCCAAAATGTTTACCTAGCTTAATGAAAGATCACTTTATGTAAATTGAGCTTAAATTTGGCAAATTTTAAAAAATTTAAAACTCGACCTCAATGGGACAAACCTGAGAACTATCCGGTTTGGCTAAAATTCTCATAACGTATAGGATTGAAAGAATGGAACAGCAAATGATAGAAAGAAATAACTATACAAAATGTAAACAAAACGTTATGTTTTCTTTAAGTGTTGCCTACTTTTTATAATAAAACGCCAACAGAAAAAAAAGTCGTAAAAAAGAGGTGCTAAATCGCTGAATTCATGAATAAACCGTTAATTTGTCAACACTTTAATGTTTCAAGCTTGGAACGTCAATTTTAAGTTGAAATTTAAAATTTTTTTTTACAGACTTTCATTTTTTATCGATAACATTACTAAAGCTTTGACAATTTGGTATTTATCTTCATATAGCTAAATTTTTTGCACCTGGTAAAATTTTCTATCACTATCATATTTGCACTGTTCTCCAAAACTTGAAAAATGTAGTATTATAAGGGCTTTAGCGTAGGTAAAAATTTTGGCCTGATTCTAATAACTATAACGTGCGACCTCTAGTGGTCAAAGTTAACATTTTGTGAAATTTGCAACAATGAAGAATAATTTCCAAACAATAATCTTTGATTGGGTGGAAGGCGTCCCTTTTTTGCTCCATTTTGTTAAATTTCACAAAACTTTATCTCTGAAAGTTATTCGATTTGGCTAAAATTTTTACGAAAATGTTTACACATTTAACCTGTCAGCAGTGTTACTGCCAGTTTTTGTAAATAAAATTAAAATTTTCGTTAGGGACTTTGAATTGAAAACAAAAACAAATTTGAGTTTTTTTATTGTTGTTTTAATATAAATTCCCTAACGAAAATTTTTATTTTATTTACAAAAACTGGCAGTTAATGTATCAGCTTTTTTGACAGCCCAAATGTAAATTCTCCACAGCGAATTCCCTTGCGACTACCTGATGTGGATCTACCTTGATTGCCACCCTTACATATATTTTTTGTTTTCTTCAATTTCCCTACAATTTTATATGCAAGAATTCATTTACTACAATTTGCTCTTTGTTCTACACAGACACACACACATTTCGAACTAGCAAAACAAATTTTCTTAATATTAATTAATTTTTGTTGTATTTATATTTACTGACACTACGTTATTGTCATATTTGTAAATGAATTAAAAATTATTTTAACGTTAGAATTGTAAATATTGAAATTAAATAAATATGCATATTGTTTTTGTAATAAGAAAAAAAAAACATTACTTTTTTTATTATTTGTTGCTGTTCAAGGTTAATAGTCAATAAGGAAAAACTCTACATTTTTGCAATTACATTATTTGAACTTGAAATGTTGTTTTTGTGTTACAAACAATTCTATCGATTTTTTTATTATTATATTTAATTTTTTAAATACATTCAGCATTGCTTAAATGTGTGGGGAGTTTGAAGGAATGACAAAAAAATGTATATTGTATATATATCTTACCTGCCAACGTATCATGACATGAGTTACTTTATCGTCGGTACGAACGGACAAAACAAAATCACCTGGTTTTGATTGCGATTCACGTACCAGGAATGAACCATTCTTTCCACGCTCCAATAACAATTTTTCACCTTCTTTACCAGAAAGATTGCCGTGAAACCATCTAAAAAGGGAAAACAAATACATATTTCAAATATAAATATGTTTATTTTCAAATGAATTTTTACGTTTTAGTTTATTTTATTATTAAATTTAATTCTCAAGTCCTTTTCTATAACGTAACAAATATGTACTAATTGGTTTTTTTTTAAATATGTGCTAATATATTTTTCTAAAAAGCTTTTGAGTGTTAAATAATATTCTTTATTTTTATTTTTATTTTATTTAGCCATAAATACATTTAAAGCGTTAAACGGCTGAACACAAATTGCATTAGCAATATATGTATATAATATAACAAATATATAATATAACTAACATATAATATAACAAACACATACCTCTTTCTATTAAACACAATTAAGCACATATTTTCAATTTGGAGGTATAATGTAGTGCTGGTAAAATAATGCTTAAAACTTTTCATTTGGGTACTCAACACTACCCGACAGTTTTACTTTTACAGAGTTGTATTTCCCATTAGAAAATTATTATCCTGCCTGTTCTGTAAATCGACTCGATTTAAAAACGCTCGATTTGTAGTTTTCTAATCTTTATAGCTTAAAATATCATATCTAAAATTTGTTTACTATATATGATTTAAAATACATCAATGGTGGCATAATTTATTTTTGGAAAACGAGAAATTTACTCGGATTCGGTTTACAGAACAGTGCTGTATTTGTATAGTTTTTGATTTTTTTAGTTTAAATACGCGACAGAAGTATTTGAGAAAAATTAGAATTTTTTCAAAATCGCTTTAGTAAACTAAAATGCAACGCCAAAATTTGTAGGAAAGACAGTTTTTTGAGATTTTCGAAATTTGTGTTAAAGGTTTTGTAGTATGTCGCTTACATTAAATTTTTATGCAAGCATGACTTTTAGACCTCCCTCTCTCTCTCACTTTCTCTGTTTATAATGCATTTAATAGAGAGTGCTTAATTAAAATGCTGTTAATAATTGCAAACAAAACAAAAAAGCTTAAAAAGTAAGTTTTCTGTTTTTACTACAATGAGTCAGTCAACAGCTTATTTATATGCAGATTTAAGCTTTTGCAATTTCTTTGTAATTCAGTGCTGCCAGGTTTTTTTGCCGCTGTCCCCAGGACAAATTAGAAACAATCTCCAATGTTAAGCAACATTTGTGATAAGAATAAAAAAACATAAAATAAAAAAAGCAAAATTACACTGCTTTAGAAGCAAAGGTAAAAAGTTTCTAATTTTTTCAAGGTAATTGGGACGTCACTTGCTTACACCGGTAGACCATAGACGATGAAACACCCAGAATACAAAACTTGGCAACTTGTTGGCGAAATATGGCCACAATTAATGTGCAAATGTGTGTGAACATTCTTTATTATAAATGTGAAAGTTTTTATGTTTCTTAATGAATCACACAAAAATTACCAAAAATTATCGCCTGGATTAACATATATCATACTTTTTATCTCCAAATTCTGAAGTTTACACGATAGACAAATTAGTAGAATTGCTTAGGTTTTTAGTCATTTTTCGCTTTAAAAAGAACTCTGGCAGCCCTTTGTATGTAGAGTCAACCACCTGTTTGTTGTTTAACCAGCACGTGAAGTTGTTGTTACTGTTATTTTATCTTATTGATTTTATTGAGAGAAATTTATACGGAGATTATAATCAGGAGGCAGGGAGAGGAAGCATAATGAAAAGTAAACAAAACTAGTTTAAAAAAACTCTTTACACCTATGTAGATGGAGTATTTTCTTTGAACGTAAAAAAAACAAAATTTTAAAACAAATAAATTTTTTTTTTTTTAAATATTGAAACTTATTTTATTATTTAATTAACACTATTCGTTTTAAAATTTTGCGCAATGGAAAATTTGATAACTGAAATCTCTACACATTTTTTATAACACCAAGAGAAAGATAAAAAACGCATTTTAGGGGAATTAAGACAAGAAGAACCACTTAAATAAAGAACCGGCTTAAAGTTTCGTAAATATAATAATGTTAAGAAATGTAAATAAACAAAACATTGCTAAAGGTTATTTCATATTATATTTCTTGTTGTTGCTTGCATTTAGGAATGATTCAACCAACTAGTTTATTTTTTTTTAGAAAATAATAATTTATAGCCACCGGTTTAAAAATGGCACGTTGTAGGCACATGTGGCGACTGACATATTTATTATGCAATAATTAAAAAGGAAATTTTTGTTAAATCACATACTAACTATAATATCCGGGATATTTAAACAACAAATTTCAGGGTCATAGTGATTTCTACAAAATAAAAAGTTAAAAATACACTACGAAACTGTTATTTATTACTATTTTTTTGTTTAATTATTTAATCAAATGCTAAGATTTTGTTTAAAAGATATTTATTATTATATTTAGCTTTATCTAAAGGTGTAACGAATTTTAGCTTAGCTAATGCGAGTGCGAGTGCGAATATTAATAAAAATTATAACGAAACCGAACTAAATTTAAAAAAATCACATTTTGAACAGGAAAGTGCATGTGTTTTTAATTGAGTCTAACTAATTGCAGCTGGTAACACAACCAAAAACGATAAGAGCCTATTCACATATTACGTAACGCTATTTTCGGAGCTTTTATACACCCCCTCCCCCCCCCCTTCGTAACGCCTTTTACAAAACTTTCAGTATAAAGTAGCTAATCCGTAAAAAATCTTTAACCCCCCCCCTGGAGCGTTACTTAATATGTGAATGGGCCCTAATCTGGCACTTTTTGAAATTTTCGTTTATTGAGGGAAAATGGATAAAGAAGAAAAAGGAAACAAGGTCAAATATTTTGGTAATAAGTGATTCAAATTCAAAATTATTTTCGTCATAAATTAGTAAATTAGAATTTTGTCACTGGACTTAATATCTAATGTGAGATTTTCTCGTATCGAAAAAATTAATGTCATTCTGTGAAACACAGGATGAGTGAGTAATCTTTTTTTTATTATGTTTGCAGGATGATTCATATAACGCTCAGCATATTAATCTAATAATTATTCGGGCATGTTCTGACACCCCCATCCCGCATAACATTTGTCATTGTGACTTCAACTCTGGTAGGCCTGAGTGTTACTTCTCTTTATAAAAAAAAAAACTGGATTCGCCATACGGCGGATTTGTATATAGTCTTACTGTCAGCTAGTGTATGTATCTTGTTAATAGGCCTTGCTTGTAAGCGTTAAAAGTTTCCAAATATTTATTTATTATTTTTAATATTATAAAGTTTTTTTTTATAATACTTAAACATATGTTAAAAAACATGAATTTTTTTTGAGCACAACTTTCAAGCGTTATGAAACTTTTTCCATTTCTATGACAAATTTTATGTGATCACAAAAGTCGTGCCCCTTTAACAATTTATATATTTAATTATATAAGAACTTAATTTTATGAATTATTATGACTAAATTGTGACCTTGCTCGAAACAGTTTATAAAAAAAAACATAAATTAAGTATATCAATATTGAATAACAATGTTAATACTTTTTGGAATAACAATTTAATATTTAAAGTTAGTGTACAAATAATGAGTAAGTATGTGCTTATATAAAACTATAGTTTTAATTGTCTCCATAAGCTCTTTGTATGAGAAATAAAACTTGTTTTTCTACCATGTTTGTCAAACTAGTCAAATATTTGATGGCATAAGCATAACCAGTAAATAAGGTGCTAGTTTTTTAAGCCATGATAGACAGTCTTTGTCAATTAGTTTATGTTGAGACAGAATTTAATACAAGTGTGTTAACATCGTCGATAGATAACATCAAAAATCGTCAAATCTGGCAACGATGTTTGTCAATTGTAAACAGAGAGAATTACGCAAAGTGAAAGTGCATTCAAAATATATAGTGATGCCAGTAGTTTTTTTTTTTACAAAATACAAAGGTTTCTTTTAGAAGAATTGAATTTAGGAGATTAAATATGACGGCATAATTTTAGTTCAACTGATAGCTTCAAAGTCAGATTTTTTGCTACATATTATTAATTTTAAGCTTTCGAGATCGCTCATAGATTACCATTTGACCAGGAATCTTAAATATTGCTTTTCAGAAGCCTGCATAAAATAAAAAATTCCTTCTTTTGGCAATTTCCGCCTTCGACTACGACATTTTTGTAATTTCCGTCTTCGACTACGACATTTTTGTAATAGATTAAAGAAAGCACGCTACATTTTTCTTTAAAATATTACAAAAATGTTGTAGTCGAAGGCGAAAATCGTCAAACACGATAAGGGTCATTATTTCATATCTATCGGTTGATTGTTTATTTTACAACTTTCAAGAAAGCATTTACTTAACACCCCCTGCTGCTGAACAATTTTTTATCGTACACATGTCTATTTTAATCATAATTTCATCATGCAGTTTATATGTCCTTAAGCTAAATTGAAATGCAACAAATATTTTATTTAGTAAAATAAATTAAATGCCGTTTTTGCTAGAGTAATTAATAACTAGAATAAAACAAATTTAATTTTCTCACTCTCTTTAGAAAAATGCGCTTGATATGTCTGAACTCAATCATAAAACAAGATAATAGAAAACAATTAAAATATTATTTTCTTCCTGTTTGTTAAGTTATTTAGTTAAAATCAAACTAATCCGTTAACAAGATCAACAACTTTTTTCACAATAAATGTTATTTAGTCAGTGGTGATTGGAAGCTAACGATACAAATTATAACGAAAAACAAAAATGAATTTAAAAAAAGTTTTATACATATGTATTTAAAAATCCCAATCAAAAGTAATCGATAAACGATTGGAAAAGTTTAAATAATTTCGTCTTTTTATCGCAATCATTTAATATCGAAAAACTGAGACTGTATTTATATATAACTTAAATATTAGCTAGAAACGAATTTGAATGCGCAGTCAAAAACTGGCCATTAACACGATTACTTTTCTACTGATTCATATCAAGCATTGTGTTACTTGGGGTCTACACGTATTTCAATTTCAAACGTCTGCCGACGTTTTCTCTCATGTTATCTCAAAGTTAATGTCTCGTGACGACGCTGTGTTATGGTGGTATTAGTAAAAAAAATGTATTTGTATGTGTGACACCGACCATGCTGGATTGAAAATATTACTGGTTTATCGTCCAGCACGTACACCAATTTGACATCAGGTATTTTAATAGTGTCCAGGCCCCTTAAAACATCTCGTTTCATTCCACTCATTAGCACTGCAGCCATCGAAAACATAATTTTCTTTTACTATGTTTATTTTGCAAAATAGCATGGAACATTACCAATAAACCTTATTACAGTTGTCAAATCGACTTGGTTGTTGTACTAGCTAAAAATGAATAAAAAATTTTCTATAAATTTGTTACAAGCTCCCAGTCGATTCAACAACAGATGTAGAACAAACTTGGTATACTTTTTAAAAATTTCGATATCTTAACTATCGAATGCGGTAATCCATCCATTCGATACGTGACGAAATTTTATTCGATACGAAAGCCTACTCGATAACGAATGCGGTAATTCGGCTCCTTGTTTCTACAACAATAGAAAATGTGTTGTAAAAACTTTTGTAAGTTGTCGAAAAATTTTTAAATGCCATTATTACAACTCGGCAGTAAAGTAAAAGATACTTACAGGAACCTTTACCAAAAGTGAGTGATAAACTGGCATTTAATAATTTTTCATTATTAGAACTTGCCTGTAAAATAAAAGTTATCTTTTTCAAAGCATAGCTATACCAGAGCATTTACCGACTATTGTGAATGGTTAAAGAGCTCGGTGGCAACGACATACATATGTATTTACTTGATAAAGTAGAAAGTATGGCAGCCTTTGAAAATGTGGCAACTGAACTTGCAGGTAAAAGTTATAGGTAGAACGAAGTTGCTAATAGCTTATCGCTCACTTTTAGGTTAAAGTAAAGTCACAATAATTAAAAACTGTTCATCCGTCCGATAAAATCTCAACTTTAACTAAAGCCAAGTTGTAATAATGGCCCTAAGACGGGTGGAATTGGTCAGCGCTTTTCAGCACTATTCACGGTCAAAATGCATGAAACAAGCATCGTGTACGTGTGCATGAACCATTCAACATACACGTATAAATATAACACTGGGCACGGAATTTGTGGCAAAATGAATTCGAATCAACTTATTATCAAGCAAGTGTCAAACTAAATATGAGAATCATTTTATGTATGAAGTTTGAAAGCTCTTAGCATAGTTTACGTTATTATAGTCTACGTTATTATAGTCATTCTTGAATACGTGCATGACCTATAACGAATAAACGTCAACATAACGAATAAACGTCATGCAAGCGAAACCAAAAAAAAAAATTATATCTGCTTCAAGCATCGTCAATGTGAGACGTATACATAAAAAAATTTACTAATACTAATACCTAGATATTGAAAGTCATGCATTTTGGGTACCCCCGTAGTGTAGTGGAAGTGATGATATTATGAGCATTTTATCAACATTCTGTGCTAGTAGTGCCACCACATTGATACACCTTGGTTCCCGCTTAAAAAAGTGCTACCAACTCTAAAAATTACAAATTTCTTGCAGCTTTACTTGCGGTCTACACCTAACATAAAATGACTAACTTTAACATTGACTTCAAGTTAGTGTTAAGTGTAGACTGCTCAAGTTAATGCTTTTTTAAAGTTATAATAAAATTGTTAGTGCATTTGTTTTAAGAACGCAATCATAACTTCAAGTTACAACAGCATTTCATGTTAGGTGGGATACGTAACTTGAGGTCTACACGTAACATAATATGTAAGATGAGATTGTCAAATTCAATCGCAGAGAGAATTATGTTACATGTAGACTTCAAATTAGTGTTATCTCAACGTTGTAAGAATTTTTATGAGAGCGTTGTTATGAGAATTCTTATAACAACAATCTTATGAGATGAACTGTCAAAAAACACATGTATATGAAAATAAAATAGTGTGGATGTGTGAGTGTTTATTAAAATAAATGAAAAGCGATGTTTTTTATAAAATTTCTGTGTTAAATAAATGAATAAATGTGTTTAATTGATTTATAAATTTAAATTTTTTGTGAAAAATTAGAAATAAAGTAACTAATTATGCAAAATGCTCGATGAGCATTTGCATAAAATGAAATCTTATCGGAAAAGAAAAATTACGTATTTCCCTAGTATGAGATTAAGAGAAAATTCGACAATTTTGTTTGTAGTATTCTGCCGACGTTTTTTCTCATGTTATCTCAAAGTTAATGTCTCGTGAAGACGCTGTGTAAGTTAGGAATAAAATGATGCTACCAGTTGTCAAAAACAGTTTCATTTACTTAAATCGGGGAAATCGGATAATTTTCTTTTTTTCTCCGCGGAAATGACATTGTTGCACTTTTACTATATGCCTAGAATTTAAATTGTTTATTATTAATTCAATTAGGAATATTGGTTAACGTTTAATCCGATAAAAATAAGTTTAAGGTTATAAAATTTATTGTTAATACTTAAAAATTCTCAAATTGGGTTGGTTTTGAAGATTAAGCAAAGAATGCTGTAAAGAGAGCAATTCATAAAAATCTTTGGAAAAAAAGCTTCTAGAAATAATATTTTTTTAGCTTGTCTCGCATCAATAAAAATTAGCACAAGCAAAAAAACAACAGAAGAAAAGTTTTTTATTTTTTTCAATAAATTAGCACTTTTTGAAATTCGTACTACTAAGGGAACAGTATAATTATAATAACTACAAAAAAAAAAAACAAATAAATTTGTAGTTTGTTTATTAAAAATAAAAACAGAGAAGTTCAATTAATGTTCAATATTTTTAGGAAGTCACGTATTTGGTTGTGCGTTTTTATTTTTCTCAAGCTTCAGCTGTTAAAATTTTAATAAAAATTAAAGCAACCATATTTATTATTATTAGAGATGAAAGATACAAAACTATAAATTTTAGTACATAAAATTTTTTAAGTATAACGTTAAAATATAACGTTAGCAGAAATATTGTAAAAATTATTTAATCAGTACTGAAGGTTTTACTTTCAACAGATTAAACTAAATAAAATATTTGCAATTTTTAAGTCTATCATATATTTTTTTTATTTAACTTGCTTTTAAACTATTCAAATATTTGCTTAAAACTTTAAAAGATTTTTAAAAATTCTCATTAAAAAAATACCAATTTTAATTTAGAAATACATATTTATTAACGTACTTGAATAAGCGAGATCAATATCTGCTAAAGATGTTGACATTGACATTTTTAAATTTTATGTTGATAATTTTATTTTATTCATCAATAAATGTAATAAATTTTCAATTTTTATTTGAAGCACCACTTACAAGTTGGGCGAAATTGAATAAAAGAATAATTCTTATTAAAAAGATTATGCATTTGAAAATTAAGAGCATGTAAATCCAAATTATCATCGTTTGCCATAAAAAAAAACTGAGAAGCACTTATTCTAAAACTGAGAAGCACTTGTTCGGTTTTTAAGAGCTAAATAGACTACGCAAGCGGCTTGTCAAAAATACATTTTTCATTCATTCATAAGCCCAGACTACACAAAACTAGCTCGTACAAGCATAGATTTTTCATTTTAATTACCAATTTAAATTTTCTTCGAGGATCTTAATTGGAAACAATTTGACAAAAGGCTACACAACAAGCAGCTTGGCAGTCAAAAAAATTAAAATTTTTAGATTTTTCCTCAAACGGCAAACACTTTGCAAACACGAAACAAAGCCATATACTACACAACAGGATTGCACAAACGTACATTTCTGTCTTGTTTGGCAAGCCGCTTGCGTAGTATATTTGGCTCTTAAAAAAACCGTTTCAATTTCTTTAAAGAAACGTAGACAAGTTGTAAGACAAGCACTGTTTTTTTTTTTTGTTGTGAACTATATAAGCAGTACTTAAAACTGTCGGAAGTTGAAAGGTAAAAAAATTCAAGGCATGCCAACTTATTTATTTACAAAAGGTAAAACAAATTTTTCATTTTGAAAACACAGGAAAGTATACAACGAAAAATATTTGCAGCGTTTAGCGACGCAATAGATATAATGGATATTTTAATATGTGTAAGGCGGCATGATATGGAAGGGGGGGAGTATAGTATACTTGTTTCTTTCCCTGTAGATGCGCACCTGTATATAAGCCATCAACAGATGTTAATTATATATGAAATCATTAATGATTAATAAATTATTTAAAATTACGTTTAATTTATTATTATTATTATTATCGAATACACAAGATTATTTGTGCTGTTAACTGAACATCTTGTCTTACTCCACTTTGAAGTATTTTATTTGAAGTATTGATTTGAACAGAAGTGTTTACATTCATTATCAGAGAAATTTATTGTGTATTTAAATAGTCGAAATGCTATTTTTAAATCAACATTTACAAAAGACCAGAAAGTGGAGTCAATAGAGATGTGCAGTGAACCAACCACCAACTAACTCATCCATCATCTGTTGTTTCCATACAAAATTTTCGCAATTTATTATTAAGATGAACTTTTTTTGATACAGTTTATTTTTATTTAAATTTTTGCTGTCGAGCACAATTCCAAGGCGTATCAAAAAGGTGAACTCACAAGAACAGCTGACTAAGGCGAATTCATACTAGGTGGCCGCAAGAGCCCAGCTGTTTACGTAAATGTTTACACATTTGGCCTGTCAGCAGTGTTAATGTATCAACTTTTTTGACAGCCCAAATGTAAATTGTCCACGGCGAATTCTCTTGCGACTACCTGGTGTTGATATATCTTGGTTACTCGCTTACACGGCAAACTTAAATAAAATTTAAATAAATAAAGAAATAAATGTAAAACTTGGAAAAATATTTAAAAGCAAATATAAAATTTGGTTGCTTGTATGGCAAAAATTCGCATGTTGCGAAAATAAGACAACAACAATAGTAGCCAGCTGTACTAGTGATTCCACCTGTTAGATATGCCTTCAAATGCTAATTGAGTAAGCTAAATTACATATGTGTGAACACCAAAATCGATAACTCAATTTAAAACTCAATTGCCTTAATTAAGGCGCATGTCTGAACATAGTATTAGACAAGATCAATATTTACAAAGAACAAAGGAAAAATTAACACCGATTTAATTTTCAACGTATATAGCAGAACATAATAACGCTGTTTACGGAAGCCGCTACAATACCATAATCAGTGCACATGTGTATTTTGCTTATCAGCAGGCATGCGGTGGCTCCCCCTAAATAAAGGCCATAGATAAACTTTTTTTGGTCTCTTCTACCAGAATCAGTCGTTAAAAGTTTGCTATTTTTTCCGCACACAGTTTAATTAGAATGTTCTATAGATTTTACTTTAAAATACAAAGAAAACTAAGTTCAATAACCTAAATTTTGGAGCTGATTTATCTTTATAAAAGGACTTGACTCACTTTTAATATAAACGGCTCATATATTGTTTTGGGCCTCTTTTGCTTTTGGCTTTGGGCATTCAAAACTGGATATAAACAGAGATAAATTGGGTAAAAATAATTAACGTTAAATAATATTGTGTAAATAATTCAACTCAATTTGTATGTTTTTTATAAGGAAATTGATGCCAATTATTAAAAAAAAAAAGAATAAGTTTACCGTTACGCAAACGATTTTAAAGGGAAATGTAAATAAATAAACAAACAAATGGAAGGAAGATTAAGTAAACATAGTAAAAATTTATGACATTTTGTTTTTATCAAATCCATCAATTACTTATTCACGATTATTAATGCTATTAATAATGCTATTGTGAATGACCTTTAATTAAGAGGGTGACAAGCTAAAAATAAACAAAATGTTTTACAAAATTAATCATTTTGTTAAAAACTTTCATCATTGTTGTAGTGAATTTTCTATTTACATATAAATTTTAACATGTTTCGTGAAAAGAAAATTATTTGCTGAAAAAATTTAATCATATTCTTTATATAATTAAAAAAAAAAAGAGATTATATTTATTGTAAAAATTAGCTGAAATTTTTGTTTAAACAATTCTTAAGAATTGTTGTATAAATATGTTTTGGTGCTTGTCTTTTATAGCCACAATAAATGAATAACAAAGTTGACAATTTTTGTTAACAAAATATGTAAATATTAAATAAACATGTGACAACAACAAATTGACAAAATATATTACCAAAAAAAAAGTTTTTATATAAAAAGACAAAAAGATTGGGAGGTTAATTTATTGTCATCATCTATTTGGCTCAATAACAAAATCGTGACTGATGTCGTTTGATTTTTTTTTTTAATTTTTCTTTAATTTTATATAACGTTCAAAGCCATGTGGCTGTCGTTTAATATTCTAAACTTTAAATAGTTTTAACGTAGGAGTTCCATAAACTAAACAATTTAATTAACACTTTTAGTTATGTAAATTTATTAAATAAATATTAAATACTTGAGTTTTAATTAAACAGCTGGTTTAGAAATAACCTAACATTAAAACATAAAGAACTATTTGATATTTTCAAGTTTTTGGAGCCATAATTAAAAAAAAATATTTTCATTTTTTAAACGAAAATTTTTAAGATTACATACTTATATGGAAAAATACTTAAGTCTTTAAGCTGTTTATTGTTTAAATTAAAAACAAGTCAATAACTTTTAAATTAATTTCATTCATTTTGCAAAGTAAAAGTTTGCACTAAATATTCTGAATGAAAAATTTAATTGGTAAATTTTATTGCTGGTTGGGTTAAGTTGTACTTAATTTTATCTAAGCAAACATTACGATAATTACTTCAACAACATTTACACAAATCAAGAAAATGTGTAGAAATTTTCAAAACTCTTAAAATTTCCCAACAATTTTATCGTTAATACATAAAAAAGGCTAAATATAGACAAAAACTGGCGAAATAAGGGAAACAAGCAGAAGTTTTGTCATAATGACAGAAAAGTGACTTTTTCCATTTTAGATTGAGTTGGCGAAATCTCAACATATTTTCTCATTCGTTCGATATGGCGAAAAAGAAAAATGGGAATGAGGAAAAATAAAAAATGGCAACACTGGGAATTGCTGTGCTAAGCAGCCCATACACGAGAGATTTGTGCGTGTGATTTTTTCGCGTACCAAATCTCCACTAACGACGAACAAATCACAATAAACTTAAACGTCAAAAAGTACACGTGAATTGCGAAGCGGATGTTGCGATTGTTCTTTTGGTTATTTATTTATTTATTTATTTTTGTATATTATTATTATTATTTATTTATGTTTTTAACTTTATATTTATTTTATTTTGTGAAATTACATTTTCTTTTCTAAATTCTATGAAAAGTTCAAATGTTCGCGCACAAGCCCACGAACACATCGCACAAATCACAGCCCCATTAACGAGTACAAGATGTCGAGCACGAACAAATCACATGCATAAATCATTCATGTGTGGGCACCTTTAAACAGGTAAGTTAATATAAACTTAAGTGATTTAATTCTCGTATTCAATTTTAACGAAAAGTTTGTATATATAAGAATTGAAATCACATTCCACAGAGCCACCTCACAAGTGGTGATAAGCCAAATACACATGAAGCACTGATGATGGAAGTCTAGCGGCTGCCGAAAGTAGCGCTGCTATGTTCTGCTGTGTATATTAAAAAAATTAAGTTGATGTTAATTTTTCTCTTGTTCCTTCTTGGAATTTTAATCATGACAGATTCTTTCTGAATATAACGTCACGAACCTAAGCCTACTAATGAATTTGGATTGGAAATTACTTCAACTTAGCTGGTGTGTCCAGCCGTTTGGGCTCTACGGTGGCGGGTTAAAAATTAAGGTAGAGGAATGGGTTAAAAATTTGGGATTGCAGTAATTTTTTGATGGAAATCAAAAGTATACCGTATGATAAGTGCAAGTTGTGTCACAAAATTTCAAACGCCCTAGTTCATATAAACCAGGGCGTATTTAACGAGTTGATGTCAGTTCACCATATCAAATTTCCCTGGAACGCATAGCTGTTAAACTCCATATCAAAAATGTAAACAACAAAATTTTTTATATTTTTTATATGGAGTTTGGCAGGTATGCCGTTTAAACAACACGAGCAAAAAATAATAAGTTGTAACAATTATTGCTGTTTGCAGCAAGGCGAATTCATAACAAGGTGATGATGTCAGTGGCAAATTCAATTTGTCGTAATCAATTCGCTTGGACCGCATACATGTTGAACTCCAAGGCGAATTCATACTAGGTGGCCGCAAGAGACCTGCTGTTTACGCAAATGTTTACACATTTGGCCTGTCAGCAGTGTTAATGTATCAATTTTTTTGACAGCCCAAATGTAAATTCTCCACGGCGAATTCTCTTGCGACTACCTGGTGTTGATATATCTTGGTTGAACTCCATATAAAAAATGTAAACAAAAATTGTTTACCATTTATGCGGAGTTGGAGTTTGACATGTATGCGGTTCAAAAAAATAACACAAATAATTCTGGCACAAAAAAATTGACGGACAATGCAAAGAGCCAAACCTTCTTCCATGGCCTGTCATATAAAAAAATTTGATAATTGGTCCATAAGTGGCAGAGTTATGCGATAATCAATATTTTGGAGGGGGAAGGGACCGGTAAATGCCAGATTTTAGAAAAAAAAATTATAGGACCTAACTGCAAGTCTTTCACACAAAAAAGGAATTTTGGGAATCGATTCTCAAATGACAGATGATTACGTTGTCTGCGGAACCGGGCTTTAAGTAGGAGTAGTTTAAAAATAATATTTATTTCGTTTGGGCGTGGCAATGCCCCTTTTGTTTATCATAATGCTGTATTTCCACGAGAAATAAATGTGTGTGCGAAGTTTCATAATAGTCGGTTTGGTAAGAGTTGAAAAAAGCATTTTCTTTTCATGGGAGTGGCACCGCCCACTTTTCTAATCATAATGATATATTGCACCAAGAGCTTAATGTGTGTGCAAAGTTTCAAAAAACAGATATTGCCTAAAAACGTAAATTTCTTTTGAATTTGGTATGCCACTAAACGTCCTTTTACCCCGTTAGTCCATAAACTTTAACAAGTTCAAGCTACAAAGTCTTCGGGTAAATCCCGTATAACAATTAATCTAAAAATATAAGAAAATCTATTAATTTCGGGCAAATTAGACCAAAGTGGCAGCCCTGTATGGCACTATTGTTTTGTTTTCATCTTCTTAACTATGTCATTGGCCCCAGTATATTTTCGCAAGATCTGCAACCATACTGGGGCTTCCTCGTCAACAGCTGCGTATACACGTAGCGGTCATAACGGGGCACTGTCTCACTGGTGCCCATGCCAGAAGATTAAATCTTCCCTTTAGCGACTTCTGCCGGAGTTTGTCAAAACGAGGAGGAGGAATAGACTGTCAAGCACCTCCTCTGTTGATGTCCAGCACTATTTAGAAATAGGGCGTCATATTTGGGAAATCCGTCACTACCCGAACTAGCAGATCTGGGGGAATGCGACATTAGGGGAATAAATTCATTCATACGCTACCCGGGTTGGTTAACACCGGTACCCAACCTCTGAGATAGGCAGGTCACCTTCTTAAATTTCCTTCCTATCCATCGCAGGCATCACAAAGGGACCAAAGGATCCAAGTGGGCCGGTTTGTAGAAACCGACAGCCTATTCAACCTAGCCTAGCCTAACCTAACCTAGCTATATCATTGAACCTATAATGACAGTTTCACCTGCCCTGTATGCAGTAATGTCAAATTAAAATTTAAAATAACGTTGTTTTTCTTCTTCAAACTAAAATGTTAATTAAATTATATTAATATATTGAAATTTAAAAATATACTAACGGATAGATCCACATTCTTATACGCAACACCGCCAATTCATAAGAGATCTGCAACGAGACTCCCGACAACGGCCAAACAGGATTACCGCCATAAGGTAATGATGAGGGTGTCGAGACATTAGATGAATACGGTGTAGTGCCATTTTCAGAAGAGTTCAAAGATTCCGTAGATGAACATGACCGAGATGAGGAGGGAGCCTGCAACGAAGTAGGCGTAGAGGCATATGAAGAACCAGGATTCGAATATATACCCGATGAGGGTGATGTTGAAAGATTAAGTGTTAGAGAGCTTTTGGTTTCTCTCAAAGGTGGTGGTGCATCCTTATAGAGAGAGTTGTATGTGGTGGTCTCTTTTAAAGTATGACGTTTAGTTTTATTATTATTCGAGCCTCCTTTTATGATAATGGCCAGTTCATCGGTGGTAAGGCAAGTTTTTGTATCGTTGGTATTGTGTACGTTAATTTTGGGTTTTTTCTTTTTGGGAATTAAATGCGAATGAGAAGAGTGATGATGATGATGATGCTGATGATGTTGCTGACTGACTGACTGATGATGATTATGATGATTATTGTTGTTGGCATAAGAGGCTGCAATCGCTCGTTCATATTCTAGATTGCGGGCTGCAGCATTATTATTGTTATGAGAATTAGTTATATCCATGGTCAGGTTTGCGTTGGAGGCATCATGTTGACCTTTCGTTGTCGCATTATTCTTAAGATTTTCCTTATTGTTTTTCTGTTGTACAGCATTGGAAATTTTAACTAAATATTTGTTGAAAATCATGATGAATATTGAAAGCTTTTCTTTTTCTTTTTTTTTATGAAATGACTAGTTTTTGGTTGATTAGTTTAGCCGAGTATTCAGATGTTTGTGAGCAAATACTGTTTTAGCTGTTTTGTACAGTTTTAAATATTTTATTCTTTAATAGCTTATATATATATCAATCCTTCTTTATTTTTGTACAATATTAAAAAATTTCGTTTTGAAAATTTTTCTTTTATACAAATCTCTTGTTAAATCTTCTGCTAATTTGTTGCAAATTTTTCCAGTTTCGTTTTCCGTTTTTTAGCAAATTTTCTCCGAGTTCTCTTTCAACAAATAAATTTATTTTATATATTTTTTTCACAATAGCTCTCTGAATTTTCTTCCCTTATATTCTTTGAGTTCCTTTTCGAAGTGTTTATTTATTATAAAGTGTTTTTTTAAACTGTTTCAAAATTTTTTGAAACCTTGTTAATTTTTTTAAGATTATTCTTGAGGATTTCTTTTGTATTGTTTGTTCAAAGTTCTATTTATATTGAAGATTGTGTTTTATTTCAACAATTTGCTTGTTTTTCGTTGTTTTTTTAACAGCTTCTTTCAGTGAAAATTGTGTGATATCTTCTTTAGTTTCTTTTAAAATTATTTTTTTAAAATTGCTTTAAAATTTTATGAAAATTTTATATTATAATAATATATTTTTAATACTTTTTAATTAGCCTTTTCTTTAAATTTGTTTCAGTTCTGGAGAATATGTATTTTTTTTCGTAGTTTTAAGTTTTTTTCTTTCAGCAGATTTTTTTCCGTTTTGAAAATAATAAATTTTTTAAGCAATTTCTTTTATTATGTATTTTATATATGTTGATTATTTATTTAATACTTTACTTTATACTTATTCAAAAGTTTTTCGTAAATTTTCTTAACAACAAAAATTGTTAAAATATTTTCTTTAACACTTTTGCAATTTTTTGGATTTATTTATGGCACCAACTTCTTTTACAGCTTTTAATACTTGATTACAAAATTTTAAAGATTTTTCTTTAGTTTGTAAATGTTGTTTTTCAAATTGTTGTTCCTCTTGTTGTTGTTGTTGTTGTTGTTGTTGTTGTTCAGCAATATTTAATTGGGCATTAATCAAATGCTCGAACACATAAGATGAGTGCATTATGACAAAATTTACAATATTTTTTTTACGATTTCATACGCATACGACGAAGTACATGTTAAATGTTGTAATGTAATATTTACACACAAACACACACACACACACAATAATAAAACACACAATTTTCAATAGATTTGGAAACTTGTTCAACTTCAATTACAAATCAATTTTTTTTTAAACACGTTCGTTCCTTGTAAAGTTTGGTTTTTCACACTATTTTCAAGCTTACGAACTGTTTATTTTTTTTCTTAGTTTGCGTAATTTAATTTTTAATTTTATTAAGATTAACAAAAAATTCGTCTTTTAAGCGGTTTTTCTTTCTATATGAACCACGTTTGTAAAGAATTTCTTATAAGTTTGTTTTTAATGATAACACTTCGTTTTTTTTTTTTGCTTTTTAACGCAACGCGGTTTTGTTATTAACTAAAGTTAAGAACACTTCTCAACACTTCGACTGTATGAACGTAAATGAATCGAGTTGGAAATGTGACATTTGTTTTTAAATTAAATTTTACAAGTGCTAAGAAATTCAGCTTAACCACAATAATCATAATAAAGGAAATAAAAACAACAAAATGTTTGCAAAAATAACAACAAAATTTAAAACAGACTCTGAAATTGTCTTTGAAATGAAAGCTCTCTTTTTAATCGCACTCACTCTCTATAATCGAAGTAATAAGTGTTGACACCTTAAACGTATAAATAAAAGCACTTAAACATTAACCCCCATATTCATATAATTTAATATGAGTTTAAAATGTATTTTATATTTCAAAAGTTTCATAGAAAAATTTTCTTAAAATAGATTTCAAATACATTTTATTTTTTTATGAATATGGGGGAAAAAACTTGAATTATTGCTATAAACCAGAAAATGTGGTGTTAATGAATGACAAACTAAAACAAATACTGTTTTTGTAAGTGTTCTTGTCGAGGAAGGAGTAGTTTTTAAAGGATAAAAACGTGGAATTTAGAATTTCCTTAAATATAGATCCACTAAGAAAGAATTTTTGAAAATTCAAATGCTAAAGGGATAAAAAGGGTTAAAACGGGTAGTTTAAGGTAAATGTAAAATTCAAAAAGCATCATAATTAATTAAAATAATTCTTGCAAAAAAAGAAACTGACTACCAAACAGGTCGCTTTTCAGATCTAATTGTGTGTGCGAAGTTTCATAAGAATCGGTTTTGTAAAATCAGTTTCCCTTTGTAAATGGCAGGGATATGCCTACACCGGAAAAACAGACCCCACCTTGCATTTCATATAGGATGCTATTTTGTTATCTTGAAAATAAGGGAGGGACTATTTTTTTAGATTATCTCGTAAACTATAAGGAATATGAAAATTTTGATAAAAACTTTGTTTTAGATAATAATATTATCTAGAGCTCCACTAAACACATTTTTGTTGTAAATTGTATAATTAAAAAGTTATAGCTATTAAGAAAAAATGTAGCGTTCGTCACGTAGTGTGCGTCACTAAAGGTTCACGGCTTTTGATAAAAAGCCGTCATATATTCCTCTTTCTTTCATGAATTAGATTTTGTGTGCTTTATTATGCAAAATTCGCTAAAAAATTCGAAAACATAGTTCTACTTTCAAAGTTACTTCCATTTTTTGTAGCGTGCGTAACCAAATGTTGTGATTAATTATTACGCAAACATATAGCTGTTAAAACAAAATTTTGTTTTATCCCATTCGAGAGTACATACAATTAAATCCCATTAAACTCTACGCATAAGTTGAAGGTATATATTTTGAAAAACCAAAAAATTTTTATATTTTAATCTGAAAACGTGTACGAATGTAGCGTTCGTCACGCAGGATTTGCCCATATATTCCTTTTGCCTTTTTGACGATTTTTTTAGCTTTGGCCCTTTTTTCGTTTTGGTGATTTTTTCGGTTTTTTTAGCGATTTTTTTAGTTTTGGTGATTCTTTTCGTTTTTGGCGATTTTTTGTTTTTTGCGATTTTTCTTGTTTTTGCGATTTTTTTTAGTTTTGACCATTTTTTAGTTTTGGCGTTTTTTTCTGTTAGCAAATTTTTCGGGTTTTAGCAGTTTTTTTAGTTTTGGGTGTTTTTTTCGCTTTTGGCGATTTTATTTTTTTTTTATTTATTTTTTTCGATTTTTTTTAGTTTTGGCCATTTTTGTTAGTTTTTGCGACTTTTTCGTTTTGACGATTTTTTTCGGTTTTTGACGATATGTTTAGATTTTACAATTTTTTAGTTTTAGCGATTTTTCCGTTACGCATGCTGTGGTAATTAGTACCCATTTGAGAGATTAATTCATCCAGGCACTCTAATGAGCCACGTTGTTTTTTTATAAGGCGCTCTCACATCTCACTTAATGCCATTTGTTTAATTTTCGCGAAAAATGCCTCCGAAAAGCTTTAATTCTTTGTTTCGGGTCTCTTGAGTTTCCTCGGATAGTCGGCCTTTTGGCAACAACGCATGTGATATTATTTCCGGATCATGTATAAAAAAGTTGTGCGAGGTGGGGAGGATTTAGTTTATTATATTATCACAATTCCCTAAGTCATTCCCTTTACAAGGTATCTTATACACTATGTTCGAAATGTCAAGTTTTTGTCTTTTATCTTTTGTCTTACTATATAGTTTGTTCAATATGTTTTTATATGTTCTACAAGTGGCCATATACTTATTAGTATAAAAAATTCTTGATCTTTTTAATCGTTCAGATATTTTACGGCAACAAGACAACAGTTAATGAGCAGTTGCAAGTTTTTGACAGTTTTGACAGCAAATAAAAATACATGTTGTAAACGATAATCACACTAAATTAACATAGACAACTAAAAGTACAACACTGCCGATAAGTGTTGTAAATCGTAATCGCAGTTAACAAAATACAACATTAAAATAATTAGTGTTGTGAACGGTAATCGGGGCCTAAAAATATTAAAAAAAAAACCTTAAGCTCAAAAAATATAAAGGCTATTTATTATTGAAATAAAGGTTAAAAAATATAGTTTAAAGAATTTCTTTGTCATATCAAAAACTTAATTTGTTATATTAATTAAATATATTTTTGAATTTAAATTATATATTAACAATTTGATTTGTTAGTTGCTGCAAGATGATTTTTTTTCTGTAGTGGCTACACTTTACATGCTTGGCAAGCAGATTGTGGCATCCTCTCAAAAAAACAGCATATTGTTATGTTCTGCTATGTATGTTAGAATTAATTAACTATTCCTCCTTGTTCCTTGGAAATCGTCTCATGTCCAATTATTTTTTAATAAAAGTTACGAACTTAAACCAATATATAAAATCACATTACATAAACGCTTCTTTCTAGTCACAACTAAATGTTCAATTAACAGCATTTTATTAAAAAAAATAAAATAAACGCTAATATGACTTTATTAAAGAGTAAATTATAATCTTTTTATAAACATTAAGAGAGAGTCAACTTAATGAAATTTATTGTAAAAAAATAAACAACAACAACAACAAATTACGTGCGTGACTTTTAAAATTAAGGCAAACCAACTGACGTTATTAAAGCATTATCATTTTATTTATATTTTTGCTAATGCGTACTTACAATAGTTCTGATCTTGAAAGCGATATCGTACATACAAATTGGAATATTTTTAAGATAGTTTTTAATTTTAAATAATCATATTGATAATTGTGGATTTGCTTTAACATTGTTGCTCTTGTGAACCTTTAGAGCTAAAATTATTTTTGATTTTATAGAAAAGTTAGTTTTTCTTAGAAATTGTTTACTACGAGAGCTTCAAAAAATAGTTTATTTTTTATTTTTATTTTTTCTTAAATTCACCATTTTGTGTAAAAAAACAAACAAAAAGGTTTTTTGTAAACAATGAGTGTCATATGTAAGACACATGTAGTTGTTTAGTACTCTTGGACTCTTCGAGTTTTGTTTACGTTTACAAAACGCTATATTTGCTAGTTTACTACTCAGCCCCACACACCCCTTTTGACATGTGTCACTCTTTACAACTAGCATTAAGGTTTGTGTTTTAAGTCTTTTGTTTTCTAAACAATTAATTTGTGAAATAAAGAAAAGAATGAATGAATGGATATATCGCCCACATTCATTTAATGCGAATAAGAATTTTTATTAAGAAAACATTTTTAAAATAAACAAAAATTTCTTGAATAATAAAATTGTTTTGTATCCCATACATTTTTGAAATTATTTGACTATTTTAGGCAATTTTCACAGGTTTCCGGTCATTATTTTTTTCGAAACGAAATTTTGTTTTCTATTTAAAGGAACAAGTTATTTTTATTTTTGTTTACCTTTCTAACCATAAATGGCTTAAGATATAACAAAACAAACAGCTCAGCTTTAATTCACGAGAATTTTTGTGTTAGTAATCAAAGCAACAATTTACAACTCAATTTTATGCAAAACAGCCCACCTACAACAACGTGAAATATTATATTATTATTTGAATTTCTTTTTTTTTTAATATAAACAAAATATATCATAACTAATTGGCCAACGAGAAAGATCCAAAGGCGGAAATTCTAAAAACTTCGCATTAAAAATTTAAGTATCATTAAAAGTTCTGTGAAAAATAAATTCATTAAATGTGTAATTAAATTGGCTAAGCAAAAAAGAGCGATTCCCATTTTTGGATAAATGATTATGTTAACAAGCAAAGCAGCCAGATATGGAATCACTTCAACCCACAGGAGGTTAACAACCACTAGTGCGATTCACTAACTTGTAGGATGCTTTTTTAAACATTCACACACAGAAAAAAAATACCAATGTAAAATCAACATATCGCAATGTTGATTGGAAATCATATTAAATTTATGAGAAATAATCTGACATTTAAGTGTGTTGGTGTTTATTTGTTTTGATCGTTGCTATAATGCTACACTGCACAGTGGGGACTTTTACAAAATAAATGGTAATAAATCTGGAACTTCTCAGCTGCTGATTGGATTTATCTAAAACTTCGATCATGTTTAGAGGAGGAGTCGGACTTTACAACGGGTTTCTCAGTGTCGTTCTAGTTTAAGCACGAGAGGAGTTACAGTGGGCCAAATTCGACTACCTGGGACTCGAAAAAACTTCTGAGGCTTGTAACTTTTTTTATATGTCATCCGATTTTAAAAATTTAAAACGCTTTGAGTTAAGCCACGAAATACAAGAACATAATGTCCGTACATGTGTTTCCGTATCTCTCATAGCTTAAAAGATATTTACCTTTAAAGAAAAAAGAAATTTGTTTTGTCTTGACTTTTTTTAGTATTTCGCCTATAACTTTTTAGTTTACAGTTGGATTTTAAATCAGCATTCGATTCTTGACAAAATTCTAAGTAGAACCAAAGACAAAAAATTACATCGGATATCATTTAAAAAAAGTTACAAGCCTCAGAAGTTTTTTTTTGAGTCCCAGGTAATCAATTTTGGAACACTGTAACTTCTCTCGTGCTTAAGAAAGAAGGCCAACGAGGCAGCCGTTGTAAAGCCTGACTCCCGCTCTAAAGATGTTCGAAGTTTCAGATAAATCCAATGGTATGCACCGGAAATACCGATACCAAAATAAAAAAAAGGCGTTACCCTTAACCAATTTCTTTTTTCGAAAACTGTTTTAAGATTTTCTTCTTTTTTTATGATTTTTTCAGTTTTGGCGAATTTTTTGATTTCTGATTATTTTCCAAATTTTCGAGGTTTTTTTTTGCCAAATTTTGGTGATTTTTTCCATATTTTTGTGATTTTTTTCGGTTTCCGCGACTTTTTTCCAGTTTGAACGATTTTTCTCGATTTAGCGACTATTTTTTCATTTTGAAGATTTTGTCCATATTCCAAATTTTGGTGCTTTTTCCGTTTTGGCAATTTGTTCCCGTCTTAACGACTTTTTCCGTTCTGGCAATTTTTTCCCGTTTTTTTATTTTCATCTTCTTTTTTAGCGACATTTTCCGTTTTGGCGACTTTTATTTCGTTTGTGCGATTATTTTTTCGTTTTGACGATTTTTTCATTGCTGCGACTTTTTAAAAATTATGGTGTTTTTTTTCCGTTTTCGCAATTTTCATCCGTTTTGAAGATTTTTCAGTTTTGGCGAATATTTTAATTTCTAATTATTTTCCAAATTTTCTAGATTTTTTTTTGCCAAATTTTGGTGATTTTTTTCCATATTTTGGTGATTTTTTCCGCTTCCCCGTCTTTTTTCCAGTTTGAACGATTTTTCTCTATTTTTTTCGTTTTCAAGATTTTGTCCATATTCCAAATATTGATGCTTTTTCCGTTTTGGCAATTTGTTCCCGTCTTAACAACTTTTTCCGTTCTGGCAAGTTTTTCCCGTTTTTTTTATTTTCTTCTTCTTTTTTAGCGACATTTTCCGTTTTGACGACTTTTATTTCGTTTGTGCGATTATTTTTTCGTTTTGACGATTTTTGCATTGCTGCGACTTTTTAAAAATTTTGGTGTTTTTTCCATTTTCGCAATTTTCATTCGTTTTGAAGATTTTTCAGTTTTGGCGAATATTTTAATTTTGAATTATTTTCCAAATTTTCTAGATTTTTTTTGCCAAATTTTGGTGATTTTTTCCATATTTTGGTAATTTTTTCCGCTTCCGCGTCTTTTTTCCAGTTTGAACGATTTTTCTCGATTTACCGACTATTTTTGTCGTTTTGAAGATTTTTTCCATTTTCCATTTTGGTGCTTTTTCCGTTGTAGCAATTTGTTCCCGTCTTACCGACTTTTTCCGTTCTGGCAAATTTTTCCCGTTTTTTATTTTCTTCTGCTTTTTGAGGGACATTTTCCGTTTTGGCGATTTTTATTTCGTTTGTACGATTATTTTTTCCTTTTGGCGATTTTTTTCATTGCTGCGACTTTTTACAAATTTTGGTGTTTTTTTACGTTTAAGCAATTTTTATCCGTTTTGAAAATTTTTTCGTTTTGGTGGAATTTTTTTTCCGTTTCGTTTTTTTGCGATTTTTTTTCGTTTAAGCGATTTGTTTCGCCTTGGTAATTTTTTTCTGTTGTGGTGAATTTTATTCCACATTTTGGTAACTTTTTCCGTTTTAGCAACATTTTGCTGTTTTAGCGATTTTTACGTTTTGTGGATTTTTTTCCATCTTTTGCTGGTTTTTTTTTGGTTCTGGCGAGTTTTACCAGAAATGGTAGAGAGCACCCAAAAATATACGTATTTCGGCGTTTTTAAAGTTTACACCTGGGAATCATTTTAGAGGGAGTAGTTAAGCTAATTGAGATGCCATATGTTTATATTGTACGCCCTTAAATTGACGATTAAGAAATATTTGCATTAATATAAAATATATTATGCCAACTTTATAAAGTTGTGCTGAGTACTTTAAAATTGTTTAAAATTCATTTTTCGTAGTTTGGGTTTTTTCTGCTTTACGGCTTATTAGCAAAACCGTTTTGTTATCAGCGGTAAATAAAACTAAATTTCGCTATATATTATTATTCTTAAAATGTACAGGATATTTCCTTTTTGTTTTTAGCTAAACCTATTTTGACTTAACGTAGATATTTTAACATGAAATATGATTTCCTAAAAAAATAATATCATCCTCTTTAATCATACATGTTACTAATTATTCACAAAATTATTATTCTTTTGAAAAAAAAAGAAAAAAACAAACACCAATGATGACAGCTTAAATAATTGACTGACAAACTGAGTCATTAAAGTTAATGAATTTTGAAAAGCTCACGATCAGCTACAAATTAAAACAATAAAGAGACTCTTTTTTTAAACTCACTGTTTGTTAAGTTTTGCAAAATAAAATAAAACAAATGAACCTTTTTTAGTTAGTTTTGAGTGATTGTTTGTTAATAAATATTAAATGTTTATATACGAGTATACACACGTTTAAACAAAAAGGTGTCATTCTCAAGCACCAACGAAAAGGCGGTTTGTATAAATACAAAGCCAAAAAAAAAGTGATAAAAAGCCGGTTCAAATACAAATTTAGCAAAAGCCACAGAAACATCTAAAAATAAGTGAAAACCTTTAAGAACCGTTAAACAGAAACTTGCTAATAAACACCGTCACCATGATTCTGAGCAAATTAAGAGCAGAGGGTTAAACTTTTAAATCAAATATGTAACTGCGTCAATTTAAAATCTTGACAATAACCATAAAATTATCCTAAAAGGAAGGTGCACTCGCCACAGTTCCTTCACCCAATCATATTTTAATTAATTTTTTTATTTTAATTTTGTTCAAACTGACTTTTACTCACTCGTATATCGAAACAAAGAAAGCCTTTCATAACGTAACCATGATCTGAAGTCGCTGCTCAAGTAAAGGCAGGTAGGCAACCTTTTTTTAACGATTCACAAAGTTTTAAATATTCTTTTAATACTTTATTAGACAGAAGATACTGAGAAAAGTTGCATTTTAAAATGCAGGAAGATGTTTAAGAAATAACTTAGCTTTAAATAAACAACATTCTTTGGTAAAATTGTATTTAAATAAAAAGAATAAAAACATGTGCATAAATTTTCTCCGGACGTAGTAGAAAGAGACAGCGAGACCACTGCATGTAGATTATAACTAAAATCTTTCCTTTCCCAGACTTTTCCCCAGTAAATCGGGAATTAGATAATTACAAATTACGTTGTATGGCGGGTCTAAGTCTCCAGCTCCTCTTGCGCTTTGGCTGAAAAGTGCAATATATTCTCAGTTTAAGCTACAGCAAATTTAAAGAATCTAGCTTTGATGGTACTTCAGATATAGGAAAATTAATAATTAATTTGTATGGGGATACCCCTATCCCCTCTTATGCCTCTTAAGATTTCGTTGGAACTTTTACTTTGTTTTAAGAGCTACACACACCAAATTTGCATAGCCCCTCTATTGTAGTTCTGCAGATATAAGAAAATTAATAATTACTTTCTATGAAGGGTACCCGTCTCTCCCTCTTATACCGACAAGATTTCGTTGGAACGTTCGCTTTTTTCTAAAAGTTACCAACACCAAATTTACAGAGCCCCACTATTGTAATACTAAAATTAATAATTAATTTCTATGGGAGGCACTTGTCTCCCCCCACCATGTAAAATTTAAATAGTCTCACTAATGTAGTTGTGCAGATATAGGGAAATTAAAAATTGATTTGTATGGGGGCTACCCTTTCCCCTCAAAAGTTAAAAAAGTAAATTAGCCTATTTAAATTTCGCGATCGTAAGACAGTTCCAAAATTTCAACACGATCGGTTTTACCGTTTGGCTTCCTATAAGGAAAATTTTACTCTTTACCGTGCGTGAGCATGCGTGAATAAAAAAAATCATCTTCGTGAGTGTGCCTGATTGTGAGTTTGAAAATTTGTTGTGCGTGAGAAAAAATACTCTTTTCATGGCCGTGCGTGATCGTTAGCTAACTATCAGTCACGCGCACATATCTAGTCTATACCTCAAAAATAAGCTTAATGTCTTCTATAAGAAAAAAGAGTTCTATCAAAGTTTTGACCGCTGTCCCGCAAAATGTTCTACCAAGCATTCACAACATTCGATTCCCGCTAAAGACCCACAGTACTTCTGCAGACCATCCAAAAGGAAAACGCAGTTAGTGTTTCGTTACCAAAACTGGTTCAAATTCCGATATTTAAAAATATTGTTGTTAGATTAAGAATTTTAGACCGTATCCAAAGCCGAAGCCCACAAATCGGTCGGACATTATTGTTTAACATTTCTGACTTTCATTTTCTGTGAAACAGAAAGCCTTAATTGCGTCTCTAGCAATCAATCATTTTAAATTGACCATAAATTTTTCAAGTTTGTCAGACACACACTTTTTTTCAAATCATATTCAGCTGCATATTCAATTAACGTGCAAAACTAATTAATTTGTAAATTAGAAATTAATTAAAATTCTATTTGGTGAATGTTAGTGACTATAGAAATTATATGTAGTTTTAATTTATAGAAGTCCATTAAATTGTAGTGATAAACTTAATTTAAAGTAAAAGTTTAATTTAATTTAATCTTTTCAAATCCTGACTTGAATATGACAACGAGTGATTATAGAAATACGTAAAAGAACTTTCTAGATTTTAATTTGAAATTAAAGTTTTTTAAAGAATTAAAAAAGGCGAAATATATAAAATAATAAAAAGCAATAAGATGAAATTAAAATGTTGCCATTTAAGGTTTTAATAGCGGTTAATGGTAGCAGGGTTTATTGGCAACTTTGGTACTTTTATGACAATCCCTTTTTTAGTTCGTCTGGCAGCTTTACTAAAATGTGTTGTTACATCTAGCGGTTTTATGACAATTAAGTATTTACTTAAACAGTTTTGGCATTTTTAATGCTTTAAACTTGTCCTTAACAGAAAAATTTATTATTTCTCTTAAATATTTAATACTTAATATTTTCAACTTCACACATGACTTTAAATCTAATCGTAATATTTTGTAATTGAGTTAAAAATTTAAATAAAAACATAAAAACATGAATGTGCTGAACAAAAAAAATGTGATTATTGTTTGCATAAATAAATAATAAAATTTTTTTGTCAAACAAATTAATATTGTTGAGGAAAAAAATTAGTGAAATAAATCCAAGAAAAATAAGCAAATTCACAAGAAACTCATGACTGACTCCCAGAGATTTCATAACAACACATCAAACTGAAATCATGCTGTGTTTTGATTAATTAAAAACAAAAGATACTAAATTTACAGTAGCAGTAATATGTTTTTCCTCTTATATTTATGATTTTCGGAAGTGCTTAAACTGTAAACTTAAATTTAAAACGCATTTTCAAATTCAGCCCAATTATGAATTTTCCCGGGGATTTTTTTCTCTTTCCATTCATTTGTTGACAGGAAAAGTCCTACTATGTATTCTAAAAAGCCGGGGAATAAACAAATATGGGAGAGGAAAAAAATCTGGATCAGCTGTTTAGTGTTTACATTTTATTCTGCACTAACGCAAGAGTTCAGTAATAGAAATTAATAATAATTTTATGTTTTTATTGATTTGTGTTGATTATGAATTTCTCCCTCGCCCTCATATTTAGAATACCTACTTTTTTCCCTGTGAATTTTTTCCCGGGGAAATTGTAATTTATAATAAGAGGAATGGCAAAAGAGAAAACTTTCCCGGGTAGGCTTTATTTAGAATAGGGGAACGGGGGATAGGGAAAAAATTCCCAGTGAGCTCTTATTCATAATTAGGCTTATGTGCATATTTGATGTATTTTTTCGAACTATGTATATGGGTCAATTGCAAAGTAAATGTTACTTTTTTGTCCCCGCTGTTTGAACTCTGTTTTATTTATTTTTTTAATTAATTTTACTTTAAATTTAATTCAAACATCATCAATTTTATTTATTTTTGGACACAAAAACACTGAATAAATAAATGTCAACAGGCAAAACAGCCGCCATTGTTATTCAATGATGCCACTGTTTCATATTTCTGTTCCCGAAAAGTTTGTGATTGGAGGAATTTTTTCTCGAGAAATTGTGTTTTCCGGGAGAAAGAAATTCCTAGGGAATATTCATGATTGGGCTATATATAAAAAATAATGTTAGATCGGCTTAAAGGTAATTTGATATAATTTTGTTTAGTAGTTTTTGTGATAAAATTGGACTACTCCTTCATAAGCTATGAAGAAATTCGTGTAACAAGCAGCCTCTTGAAAAATCCCAAATTTTAGAAGAAAAAAAATATCAATAGAATTTTAAATTTAGACTGTTTTTTGTTATTAGGGGACATAAAAAATATATAGTGGTGATCAAAGGTCATGACAAAAGTTTCATTTTGTTGCACAGTGTTATTAATGCGATTTTTATTTCGAACTTATATAAGAATATTGGCTTCAGTCCAAAGTACATTTGTTATGTTCTAACGTTTTTGGTGGAATTAATTAACTTTTCGTCATTCATTACAAATTATCACACCTTCAATTCTTTCTTAAATAAAGATACAAACTTTAGCTGAATATAAAAAATCTTTTCAATAAATATTTATTATTAGTTCATGTATTATTAAAGAATAATTAAAAAAAAGTAGAGAAGTAAGAAATTTTATGATTTTTGCTATTTATTCCCAAGCAATTTAAAAAATATAGTTTTCTTTAAACAAAATGACTCATTAGTTAATGTGTGAGAAATTACAAGAAAACAAGAAAAAAGTTTATAATATAAAATCTTGTAAATAAGTTTTAAACACCGGAAATTCAAAGTATAAAAAAATCCATTACCACTAACAACTATTTTTAAATCCACAATCAAATACTTCATTTAAGGCTGGGGGAAATATGTTTTAAGCACACACACACACACACATGCACACATATAAAAATTAAATTAATTTAATCAAGAAAATAATATTTTCGTCATCATTGTCTCCAAAAAAAAAAATTCTAAAGTTTCACAAAAAGAAACTATAAAACGTAAAACTCATTCCAAAATGAAAGTGACAGGAATTTTAATTAGATTTAAAAAGCAACAAATAGTTTTTATACAAGCTGCTTCAAACAATTAACATTTAGCACAGCAAGACAAAAACAAAAGTCCAGTTTTGGCTTTTTATGTCGTTAGAGACTAAAATATGTTTTTTTTTATGACAATTCAATAAAACTATTCTTTTTTTTTTTTGTTGCTAGTTGCTTTAATTCTATTTTATATTAGACACTTTCAAGAAAGTGACTTAAACAACTAAAATTTAAATACTTTAAAAAGTTTTGTTTTTTATAAATTTGTCTATAAAATATCAAATAAAATTTAGTGTTCAACGACCCTTAAAATTTACAATGATTTAAGATTTAGTCAATAAATCAATAAAAGTTTTTAGTGATATGATTATTTCGAACGTCTTTGCTTTGTGAATCCAAATTGATTATTAGGATAAGGTTCGTAACGTTATATTCAGAAAGAATTGGGTATGATTAATATTCCAAGGAACAAGGGAAAAATTAACATCAACTTAATTTTTCAACGTACACAGCAGAACAGAGTAGCGCCACTTTCGGAAGCCGCTACACTTCCATCGTCAGTGCTCACGTGTATTTGCTATCACCACTTGTCAGGTGGCTCTGTTGAATGTGATTTTAATTTTTAGGTTTTTGTGCGGCTGGTAAAAAAATTAAAGGGTTTTCCAATATGTACGCAAGCTGTATGCACTGCTGCCAGATCTTTATTTATTTTCTATTCCCTAAAAATATATGTACAGCTGTGCTAAAAATAATAGCAACAAGAAAAAATTTACATATCTAATATGTATCTTTTTTCAAAGGGATTTTAGTTAAAAACAGTTTTAGAATATTATGCACATGTAATTTATAATAGTAAATATTTGATTTTTTCCAATAACTTTAAATAACACTGTGCAACAATATCAAGTTTTTCTCAAAATAACAAGCTTCTAGCGACTAATACTGAAAATTTACAGCTGGGACTGATTTTATGGGGAGTTAAATGTTCAACCCTTTTGCATATACACACTCCTGCTGAACTGATTAGATCCACATAATTTTTGTTACTTAGCAGGCCATACATTTTGATATTTAATGGGTGGAACAAAAAATTTACTACCAGCGGATAGCTCAAAAGCATATCAAAAATATTTTTAAATTAATTTAAAGTAAAGTGCGATGGTATTTTTAGCATAATTTTTTCGAAAAATTAAGAAAAGAAACCCAGAAAAAATCTTGGTAATGTGATGTCATTACCAAACAACATACTTGTCAACCACAAGCTACATACCATCTGAATTACTTTACAGTACTTGATTCAATTCCTTGCTAGTAAATAAGTAAATAAACATGTCATTTATTCTCTTATTGGCAGATTAGTAGTGTATCTGCAGATAAGCATGCTTATCATTCCAACGATAAGCAGTTCAACCCCTGGGGAAACAAAATGGATTTTTTTTTTAATTGTGTTTATGTTTGTGAAAACAAGTTTTAAGATATAAAATAACACAATAACTGAAAACGGCATGAGTTCAATGCTTAGCAGAGACATTTAATTTTTGTGTTTTATGTATTCAATGCCTTCTAAATATTGAAATTGATAGCTCGCCATGTTATAGTAATTGGTTAAAATGCCAAAGTAGAAGTAGTGAAGGGTATGTTTATTAGCATTTGTACTCATTACTTTCTTTGCCATCAAAATTTTTGCTGGGAAGTTTTATTTTATTTTTATTTTTATTTATTTTTTGTTTATTTGATTAAGCCCATTAAACTAATTTTACATAAAACCTTATTTATTCATTATTTAACAAAATTTGTTTTATATCCAAAGAAATTTAATTATATTGGCTTGAGTTCGGTTTTAATTTAATTAGAGATACATGTGAAGCATGTAGAGTCGAGTGGTCTACGCGGAAAAGACCTCTAGACGAAATTAGCGTTTAAGTTGCTATTCTTGTTAGTTTTTTTTTATAACTATTTAAAATACAACACCAACAAATAATCCGCAATGTGTTCTGATGCCCCCTTAAGCTCATAAAACTAAATACAAACTTATTTAAAATAAAATTAAACAAATCTTGTTATTATTATAATAAAATTTAAAGTGACTTTTTTATTTTTATTTTTCAAATCAGTCTGTCAAGCCAGTTGTTAGTAGTGTTAACGTTTAACTAAACTAGAATAGAACTATTTGAGAATATTTTGATGTTTGTTTAAGGAACTTGAAAAGTTAAAAATTCAATGTCACTAACAATAATTATAAATTTGTAAATTCGCAGACTGAAAAATACGGTGAACAAATAGACTATAAAAAATAACTTAAATAAATTGCTTTGATTTTAAACTAAATTGAGCTAAAATAAAACGTAAGGAGGGTTCATTTAGCTGACAAATAAATTGAAAAAATACTTAACAAAAAAGTTAACTATAACTTGAATGTTAGACAGATAAGTTGTCAACAATTTAACTTTTTTATAAAATAGTTCTGCAAAAAAAAATAACGACTTCCATATGAAGATATTATGCAACAGATTACAACGGACGCCATTTGTGAACCGATTTTCGAAAAAAAAAAAAAATTGTGGGACCAAACTACAGCCCCAAACCCTTTCGAACAAAAATCCAATTTTGGAAATCGGTTCACAAATGACAGAGTTATACACGTCTACAAACATAAAAAATACACACGAATTGATAGCCTCCTTTTTTTGAAGTCGGTTAAAAAAAAATCATTGATAACTCCACTCGATTTTTCTAAAGAAAAATAACTCGAAATTTTTAAAAAAATTCACATAAGCAGCGTTTACCTTGAAATTCTCCCCCTTCCTCCCACTGCATGGAAAACCTATAACAATTCTTTTTTATAGAAAAACTATTGCTAGCTTGAAAAGTTGTCGATACCTTAAGTTTTGTATAGGAAATTGAACGATAACTTGGCTTGTATATAAAGAAGCTATTGATAACTTGACGTTACTTTCCTAAGGAAAGCTTATCGATAGAAAAGTCATCGGTAATTTAGTTTTCTGTGGAAAGCCCATCCGTAATTTACTTTTCTAAAGAAAACTTATCGATAACTTGATTTTTTTAACAAAAAATTTATCGATAACTTTTTTCAAAGATAGCTTGACTATTTAAAATAAAGTTATCGATCAATTTACTTTTCTGCAAAGAAGTTGTTGATTGCGAGAATTTTCGACAGTAGTTGTCGATAACTTGACTTTGCTATATAAAATTAATCGATAAGGTTTTCGATGACTTTAATTTTGTATAGGCAATTTATCGATAACTTGGCTTTTATATAAAACAGCTATTGATAACTTGAATTTATTATAGAAAAGTCATCGGTAATTTAATTTTCTATAAAAACCCCGTCATTAATTTACTTTCCTAAGGAAAACTTATCGATAACTTGACTTTTTTGTAAGAAAAAATCTATAACTTTTTTCACAGAGAAGATATCGATAAATAGACTTTTCAAAAAATAGTTATCTTTCCTTTTCAACAGGAGTTATCGATAACTTAACTTTTCTGTAAAAAATTTATCGATAGCTGTACTCTTCTAAAAAAAGTTATTGGTAACTTGAAAAGTTTTCGATGCCTTCAGTTTTGTATAGGACATTTTCGACAACTTGGCTTGTATATAAAAGAGCTATCGATAGCTGTTTTCGTCTAGCTTTCTATAAAAAATCCAACGATGGTTTACTTTTCTCGAGAAGATTTAGCAATAAATTTTTTTTCTGTAAAAGTTATCGGTACTTTAGTTTCCTAAAGAAAATTCATCCATAATTTACTTTTGTATAGAAAAGTTATTACTTTTTCCGATAGAAAATTTACCGATAGCTTGAATTTCCTATAGAAAATGTATCGGTAGTTTAACTCTTCCATTAAAAAGTTTTCGATAACTTGTATTTTCTATGGAAAATTCATGGATAACTTGACTTTCCACTCAGGTATATGACGAAATACAAACGATTCCAAAAGGATGGTTTTTAGAGCGTGTGATAAATTTTGAACTATTTTGAAAATCCTTTTTGAACCAAAGAGATCAAATGTTAGAAATATAAAAGACTTTTGAAAGGAAATTAATAAAAATAAAAAATAATTGAAAATTATGCTAAAAATTTACTTTGAAGTCTACTCAAACCGAAAACAATGAGCACATTAAAAGATTTTCCTTTTTAGTTTGTTTCGAAATCGATTTCTATCACATAATTTTATACACAATTTACCGATAACTTGACTATAAAAATATATTGATAACATAACTTCTCTGTAGAAAAGGTACCGATAACTTGTCTTTTCAATAAAAAAGCTATCAATTACTTAAATTTTCTATAGAAAATTTATCGAAAGCTTGTCTTTTCTTTTATTTTTATCGATAGTCTAGTCTATAAACAAGTTATCGATCCATAAACAAGTTATCGATTACCAGACTGTAAAAAGAAAGTATATCGATAACTTGACTTTTCAATACATAAGTTATCGATAACTTGACTCTATATGAAACAGATATTGATAACTAACTTTTATATGGATAAGATACCGATAACTTGAATTTTCTATAGAAAATTTATCGATAACTTGACTTGTCTATAGGAAAATATGTAATCGATTATTTATTTTGCTACAGAAAGTTTAGCAATAGCTTCACTTTTTTTAGCTTTCTGAACTTTCAATAGAACTTTCGATAACTTGACATCTTCATAGAAAATTTATCGAAAGATTGACTCAATAAAAAGCAATCAACTGCTTACATTTTCTATAGACAATTTTTAATAACTAGACTTTTTTATAAAAAAAATAATATAAATGTGTCTTAACTATTCCATAGACAAGTTATCGATAAAAATAGTTTTGTGTAGAAAATTTTCCAATAATTTCACTTTTCTATAAAAAACTTATCGATAATTTAACTTATTTTACAATTAAAAATTTATCGATAACTTGGAATTTATGTATAGGCAAACGTTAATGCTAAGTTGACTTTTCTATAGAAAATTTATTGACAACTTGACTTTTTATAGAAAAGTAATCGGCAATTTAGTGTTATATAAATAACTTATCGGTAATTTACTTTGCGATAGAAAAATTATCAATAAACTTGACCTATAAATTGTCGATAACTTGAACTTGCTAAAGAAAACTAAACGATAACAAGACGTTCTATAAAAAACTTACGAGATACTTATTTTTTTACAAAAAAGTTTCCGATAATTTGACATTTTCATTAAATAGTAATCGACAACTTGACTTTTCAATAAGAAAAGCTGCAAATTACTTAGCTTATCTATAGAAAATTAATCTACAGCTGGAATTTTCTATAGAAAATTAATCGATATTTTAACTAATATATGGACAAATTATCGATAGCCTGACTTTTCTATAGAAAATTTTTATAAAGCTTGACTTTTCTATACAAATGTTAGCGATAAATTACTTTTCAATAGAAAACTATTCGATAACTTAACTTTTCTATAGAGAAGTTATCGATAACTTTACTTTTCTATAGAAAAGTTATCGATAACTTGATTTTTTTTCCATAAAAGAAATTGCGTTAACTTATCCGCAAAAAGTTGTCAATAACTTGACTATTCCATAGAAAAACTAACGACAACTTGACTTTTCTACAAAAGAAAAAGTCATCAGACTTTTTTCTACATCAATAACTTAACTTTTTTGTAGAAAAAACTATTTATGTCGTTAAGTTCCATTTTGTATGTATCTGTTAGTTAGCAATTCTTTATAACAAATACCACATTTGAATATATTTAGTGTTTATATGAATTATTTTGTTGCCCAATGCTAAAATCGTACTGAATTAAAGTTTTGCTAAGACGAAATCATTTTTTGTATTATTTTACTTTTTAGAATTTTAAAAACATATTTCTAGAAATAATCTAGAACATTTTGTGTTGGAATGTGATGCATTAAAAACATTATAAGACATCAGCCTAATAGAAATAGTTTTTCAAATACATCCTCTACATATATAATCGTTATATGATTATATTAATTTATTACAATTCTTTATAATATTTTGTTGTAATTTACTGTAGTGAGATGGATCGTTAGTTATCTAAGACAATAAATAGTAGAAAAACATTTCTAAACCTGGGAGTGGCTATTGAAAACTAATGATCGAGATCATCAGGAAAATTATAGATTTAAAAACAAAACTGTATCTAATACTCATATTATTATTAGTATTATTAAGGCGTTTTAATTTGCACTTGCATTGCACAATTGTTATTAATCATTTGTTTTTGGTAGAACAAGCAAATAAAAGGGTTTTCAACAAATTCAAAAATCTGAAAAACCTTAGAAACAACAATAACATTTCTTTCAATATATTTGTTACGATTTTATGTAAACATTGCACGTTTTTAAATTTTACAATTTTTAAATGACGCTTCAAAAATAACTACACTTTAAGACAGCAAAAAAAAATCACATTTTAAATCATTAAACTCAGAAAAAAACCGCAGAGCTGTTGTTAGAAGAATAAAAAATAAGACATACAAATTAATCGTATACAAATCGTGCTTAAAGTCACATACGCCGGCAGGCGATACCGGCAGATAGTGTTCTTTTTTTTTTTTTTTGTTATTTTATTTATATATATATATATTGTTTTATTTTGGTTCGACTTTCATTTGTCTTCCTTTTTATTGACACGATTCAATTAAATTTAAACCATAAATTCTCTTCCAGCAGTCTTGTTAAACGCGCAAAACTGTCTTCTGATTCTGTTTTTCTTTTTTCCTTTCTGTAATATTTTATCAATCCTTTGTCCCTGTGCTTTTTAAAACGTAAATAGTCTCTGAACCGTTTAATTATATGACATTTATAAAAAAAAACATCCGCTTCGTGGCATTTTTTTTCACGAGATATATTAATTTATCGTTAGCTTTTGTATAGAATATGTATAACTTTTCTATAGAAAACTAAAGCTAACGATGACATTCGCATAAAAAAGTTTAAGGTGTTCAAAAGCCTTCCTATTATATAGTAAAGTTATCGATAACTCTCCTATGAAAAAGTAGTCATCAATTAGTTTTCTATAAACAAATAAAGTAATCGATAGTTTTTATTTGACAAAGTTAAAAGGCGGCAATTTTTTCTTTCCGAAAGAAGTGTTTTTTTTCGATAAGAAAACTTTACGAAACGAAAAATTAGTGACGAAGCTATCAAGAACTTTTATAATATACAAAACAAAATTTATCGATAACTTTGAATTAGCAAATTAAAACGATTGAAAATGTAAAAAATTCAGTAAAGTTCGAGTTTGACTCGCACACGAAGGGTTCTGTATGAATACAGGCGCGGATACAACGGGGGGGAGGGGGGAAGGTGACAAGTTTTTGCGATTGTCATAATTTCTGCGATTTTTTAAAAATGTTCGTCATTCCTACTTTAGGGATGTTTTCAATTTAACAATTTTTCGCGAATTTCCACTATTTTCTCGATAAAATGAATTTCTTGTAAATTTTTTGCCTCTTTATAATTCAAGCGATCTTTAATCAATATTATACTTGGGTACATTTTCGATATTAGCAAGTTTTTGCGAATATTCGCCGTTTTCGAAATGTTCCCAGTTTTCGGCATTCCTTACTATTTTAGCGATATTTGATCCATTTTTAGAGCGATAAAAGCGATTTTCTGCAAGTTTATAGCTTTTACAAAGTTTAAGCTATGTTAACTCAATGTTAGACTTTGATATCGTCACGATGTCAGCAAGTTTTTGCGAATTTTCGCCATTTACGCGATTTTTTCCGAGTTTTTGGCATTCCTTACGGTTTTAACGAACTGTAATCTATTTTAGGGCATCATTTCACTTTTGAAATTTTTCGCGAATTTCCGCCATTTC